>JBAPLH010000174.1:1907500-3365278 GCA_037897445.1 Ceriops zippeliana
TTTTGCATTAAGAAATACTATCATTCATCAACGAACTTCTCTCTTTTTGTCTGTGATGTGTTTGTGGGTAGCACTTGAGATCACTTTTGTACCCAAAGTTTTAAAAATCGATCCGGTTCTATTATCTAACAGGATTAAAAAGGTGATCCAAAGAAAAATCACTTGCTTGACCTTGACCTCGTTAATTAAGACGGTCAGACCGTTCGATCCAACCAACGAATTCGAATGACCATCCTTGCTTGTTAAAGGATATTGATATACATACATGCATCTGGAGGTGGACCAATTAACGCATACAAGCAACGATAATGGCGGTGAAATTGCTCAGAAGGTTCGTGTCAGTAAAGGAGGGGGGTGGCCGGTTCCATGTGATCTTCGCCGCTAACCCACCGTGATCCTCTTCTTTCGTAGTTGGCATTTGAGGCCTGCAACGTGGAAAACAATCTGCAATACACGCCGGGTTAAGTGAGAAGGGGATACAAAAAATGGAACAAGTATGTTGCTTTTGCTTTTGCTTTTTTCATGGTTTGTGGGGTCTGGAATTTAGAAACCATCTTTGAAGCCATTGTCCGATGATGAGAATAAGAAATATATCAAATTATTAATTAAAATTTTATATTTAATAATATATTTCCGTTTTTTTCCCTTATCATTTTTATATGGTAAATTCATTATCCCAATAATGATAACTATGAATAGGATTATTTTTTTTTTACACTTAATCACAATACTTAATAAATTTTAAATTCAACAACACGCTTTAACTCATGTTCTAACTTTTTTTTTTTTTTTTTTTTGGGGGGGGGGGGGGAGAATATACGAAAGGAATTCAAACATAAACTAAATATGTAAAAATATAGGTAATTTACAGCCACATAGATATTTATTTATTTATTTATTTTTAAAACATATTTTTGAGCAATTTTGTTTTGGTACATTAGGTAATTGAACAAACCCATGACAATTTCTCTTTCTCTTTGGATTTAATTTAATTTCAGTGAGAATAAAATGGTAACATAGACAAAGGTAGATCGATGCTTACTAGACATGTCGTTAGGCCTAAGTTGTCATTTCACATAAATAAATAAATAAATAAATAAATAAATAAATAAAATCATATATTATTAATTTCTACTATACTACCTATAATTAAAACTGTTAAACGTGACATCCTATAATTTTCAGTGATTATTATATGGAATATATTTTATTAGAGAACTTATTATATAACAGCATGATATACATATATATATATATGTGTGTGTGTGTGTGTGTGTGTGTGTAATTTATTTAATAATTTATATAATTTTTTTAAAAAATTATAAATAATTTATTAAAATACGTAAATACCAGTAGTTGCATACTAATCGGGGTGAGTCCTTGGGTTAGAATTTCGCCGAAAGAAATGAAATAATAGCTTTATGCCTCGGCATTTGCGTAAACGACTGCATAGTTTGTTGGTATGCGTGCAATTGAAACTACGAGACCCTTCTCTCTCACACTCTCTCTCTCTCCCTTCTCTTTCAAAGCTGAGACTTTAGCTCGCTCACTGTCACCTCTTGTCTCGCTCGGTCTGTCGTTCATTCTCCTGAAATCTCTTTCATTTTTCTCTTCATTGTGAGTGAGAAAAAAAAAATAATATATCATGCTCAGGCTTTCCATTTTACTCTCTGCATTTCTCTTGTTCTTGGTGGCAGCTCAGAAAGCTGGTCTTTAATGTCTACCCAGACAATTGGCTCTCTCGTTTGATTGGGGGTGGGGGCCTTTTGCTTTGATTTGCTGTTTCTGCTTTTTTCTCTTGCCAGTCAAAAGAAAAAAAAAATTGAAACCTCTTTTATGACCACTGCGAGAGAGAGAGAGAGACGGGAAGTTCTTGGGTCATTTCTAGGCTGTGCATTTCGTTCTGAGAAGACAGCTGGTGATTAACTTGGAGAGACAGAGAGAGATTAACGTAAAGGTTTTGGATTTTTGCTCTTTTTGGGATTTAAAGCTTGTTATTTTTGGCCTTTGTCTCCGAGCTTTTTCTGTGGTTACAAGAAAAGTAGCAGGGTTTGGATTTTGATCAGATTGGTGAAGCACCAAGTAACGTAGAGGTTACAGATTTTTGTGTCTTAACGTCTTGGCTTTAGCTCTCCGAAAGCCCATTCGCCATTTTGGCTCGTTGCGTCCCTCTCCATGTCCGAACGCCTAAAATCATGCTCATCCTTTATTAAAGCTCAAATCTTTCTCTTCTTTTAATTCTCAGTCTCTATCTCTCTTTGTTGTTTTCTTGGTCTTGTGGGGGAGGAGGGTGTTCTAGTTTTGGCAGTGAATATGGCGATGGCGCTGGCGCCACAGAGAGATAGCAGCAGTGGGAGCATAAACAAGCACGATACTGATACTGGCAAGTATGTCCGGTACACGGCGGAGCAAGTGGAGGCGCTTGAAAGAGTTTACGCCGAGTGGCCCAAGCCCAGTTCTTTGCGTAGGCAGCAGCTCATCAGAGAATGCCCCATTTTGGCTAACATTGACCCCAAGCAAATCAAAGTCTGGTTCCAAAATCGCAGGTCAAGATAAGCAAAAGTTGCTGATAGAAAGGGTTGAAACAAACAATTTGGTTTTGCTTTTTAGCCGCTTACTTGCTTAGATTTTATGTTGATCAAGTTTTATAGTGCTTTATGAATGGCATTACAGCTGAAAGTTTTAATCTTTGTACGTCCAATGCACTGATCTATAGCGATTTTATTCAATTAAATCCTGTTTGAGGTGGTTTTGCATTTTGTTTTGTTTGTCAGCAAGTTCCCCTTATTTTCCCCCTTTTTTAGTGCAATGTTTACCCAGTGAGGCCATAACTTCTTACCAGATTTCTCTTGCACTGCATCTTTGAGCATTCTAATCTTGTAAAATCTGAAGCTGGTGCTTGTGTTTGCTATGCCTTTTTTTTTTTTTAAGTTAAAACCGTTGAGCATGGTTGACAATTAGCTAAATGTGTTTTTTCTATGAAGCGTTTCCTTGAGTGGCTGAAGGGAAATGGCATTTGGCCTCGCAGGTGTCGAGAGAAGCAAAGAAAAGAGGCTTCAAGGCTTCAGACTGTGAATCGGAAATTGACAGCAATGAATAAGCTATTAATGGAGGAGAATGATCGCCTGCAGAAACAGGTGTCGCAGCTGGTTTGTGAGAATGGATATATGCGGCAACAATTGCAAACTGTAAATGTATTCCCTAGTTCTTTTGTGTACTGAATTTCCTACTTTCTGGGGGGTAGGATTCGAAAAGCATAACATGCATTCAAGGTGATTTGCTCATGACATTCCACAAAATTTTTTATATTTTCTTGGGACTGAGGGCCGTTCTAGGTTGCTAGTATTTTACACAAAAACTGAAATATGGGAATAATTCTTTTCCCATAAACCTCTTAATAATATGTACATTATGAGCATGCCTTTGATACCCCTCTGTCTAGGGCTAATGAGAGAACTGAGACAGATAATGGAAATTGGCACATTTAGTTTTAATCCTTTCCTTTTACATTTCTGAACATGAAATCCATAAGTTGTCATTTCTACAGGCAACAACTGATGCTAGCTGCGATTCTGTGGTCACCACTTCTCAGCAGCATTCACTGAGGGATGCTAACAATCCTGCTGGGTAATATCAGTAACTAACGGGTAATTATGATTCTTTATTGCAAAAAAGTGCTAAAACTAATGTGGTGACTTTGGCAGACTCCTCTCCATTGCGGAGGAGACTTTGGCAGAGTTCCTTTCAAAGGCTACAGGAACTGCTGTTGATTGGGTCCAGATGCCTGGGATGAAGGTTTTTCATTTTCTTCTGACATAGTCCAATATGTTCTTATTTTAAAAATTTTTGTCAGCAAACAATGTCAAACTGATGTGTATCCAAATGAATCTTTCAATTTCTCAGCCTGGTCCGGATTTGGTTGGGATCTTTGCCATTCACAAAGTTGTAGGGGAGTGGCAGCTCGAGCCTGTGGTCTTGTAAGTTTGGAACCTACAAAGGTATGTCTCATAACTTGTAGAGGTGGTTCACTGGGAATCTTGCAATACGTGTGTATTAATTAAAGGAAAAAAAATGGCAGATTGCAGAGATCCTTAAAGATCGCCCATCCTGGTTCCGGGATTGTCGGAGCCTGGAAGTTTTTACCATGTTTCCTGCTGGAAATGGTGGAACAATTGAACTTGTCTACAGTCAGGTAAACCAGCATGACCAAAATCTTGTTTTCTTTTGCTCTTTTCTGTGGATTTTGATTTCCTTTCTTGGGGTAAAATTTTTTGACATTGCTTTAGGTATACGCTCCAACTACTTTGGCTCCTGCATGGGATTTCTGGACGCTAAGATACACCACAACTTTAGACAATGGCAGTCTCGTGGTATGCATGTCCTGAATGGTGCAACGTATTCCTGTAATTCACAGTAATATTAATGCTGAAAACCTAATTTGATTTTGATCTATATTTCTTGGTTGGCTTTGCAAAGGTCTGTGAGAGATCTCTTTCTGGATCTGGTACTGGCCCAGATGGAGCTTCTGCCACACAGTTTGTGAGAGCTGAGATGCTTCCTAGTGGTTACTTGATACGTCCCTGTGAGGGTGGAGGTTCAATTATCCACATTGTGGATCACCTGAATCTTGAGGTAAAAAATTTAGTAAACAGTATAATAAATCTCGGGCAAAGCAAACATTGATTTCTTTATGTTTCTTCCCCAGGCATGGAGTTTGCCTGAAGTGCTGCGACCGCTTTATGTATCATCCAAAGTGGTGGCCCAGAAAATAACAATTGCGGTATGTAGATTCTGGCTGATTTAATTCTGTGAGTTTCAGCTGCCCAAAGAGAAAGAATTAATACTCTCATTTCCGAAATTTGACGCAACACCATTTGATTTCCACAAGTGATTGTCAAACATTAGCCCTGGTCTGTGTGATAGGAAACATTTGATTGTCTGAGTCACTATAGTGGCTGACATGTCATTATGGATTGAGACTGTTAAATTTTAGAAGATGAAAACTCAGGATTTTCTTTTTGGTTGGTTTTTTTTTTTTTGGGTGATACAGGCCCTGGATTCCTTTTCTAAATGTTCTTTTATTGCTCAGGTGTTTTAGCTCAAGGTCTGAAAGTTTATAAACTCGGTCTAATTGTTAGGACAGACAAGTTATAGCTGTCAGCTGCCCTCCATGTTTTTCCCAATTCATCCAGAGCACTGATTAACTGGTTTGTTTGAAGGCACTACGCTATATCAGGCAAATAGCTCAGGAAACCAGTGGTGAGGTGGTCTATAGTTTGGGAAGGCAACCAGCTGTTCTGAGGACTTTTAGCCAGAGATTAAGCAGGTAGCCTCTGCATTCTTCATATCTCTTAATTTGTGTCATTTGTTGGGTTTCTCTATGCAAACCCCGATTCATAGGTCTATGCATATTAGCACACATTTTGAACATTCATTTGTTTTATCTATGGTTTTGTTTTATACCTTTCTTTTTGCCTTGATGTTATGTAGAGGATTTAATGATGCCATCAATGGGTTTAATGATGATGGCTGGTCACTGGTCAATTGTGATGGAGCTGAAGATGTAATTATTGCTGTTAATTCTACCAAAAATTTGAGCAGCAATTCCAACCCTGCCACTTCATTTTCATTCCTTGGAGGCATTCTTTGTGCAAAGGCCTCTATGCTGCTGCAGGTAAGTTCCAATACTGCTGCAAATTTTCATGAGTTGTGGAAAAGTGATGTCCAATGTTGGATGCTGGAGTTGCATTCCTTATTTATTTATTTATTTATGTATTTATTTTCAATTTGTCATAGATGCTTCATTTTGAGCGCTAACTGTAGACAAGAATAAGTGTTATTCCAGTTGATGTCATGAATACCATGAGTTTTGATCTTCTGTTTGCTGACTGTTAATTGTAGTTTGGTATGACCTGCTTTCAAACTAATTGGTAAATCGTGGAAACTTTCTCATTTTGCTGAGATACAAGCAGAGTATTTTGTGGTTCTTTCCAATTTTGTACTCATGCTGGAAAGATTTTTTCAACATTAGAAAGTGGGTACCATTTATTTAAGCTAAAGATCTTTGGAAAATTACAGTAGTTTGATTTCTCTATTTTTGGCTACAAAAATGGCCTGGGAATTTTGATAAAGCTGCTGATTGAGAGTTCATGGTAGTTGTGTGCGCTTGAAAAATACAACTTCTGTGTTTAAGACTTTGATGTTCAAATGTAATTTTTTTCTTGGTATTCCCCTTTGTAGAATGTCCATCCTGTTGTGCTGGTTCGCTTCCTAAGGGAACACCGGTCAGAATGGGCTGATGTCAATGTTGATGCCTATTCTGCTGCTTCATTGAAACCTGGTTCATATGCATATCCAGGGATGATGTCTGCAAGGTTTACAGGGAGCCAAATGATCATGCCTCTTGGTCACACAATTGAACATGAAGAGGTATGTTTTTTGGTAGCAGCTATTCCTTCTCCCCATGCTAGATGTATTCACATGGGCTAGAAGGATAATTTTCTTTAAAATGAGCCTGCCACTTAAATCAAATCTATATTGTGCTGCATATGCAGGAGTTACTTTTGCCCCTTGTCACCAGTCACTTCTATCCCTATACATGATTTTCACAATGTTTATGAGCAACCAATTATTCCTTCATTTGGCAAAATTGATTTGTCTTCCATACCCTTGTGTCAATCCTTGGATGGCTTTGAAAAAGAGAATTGCTTGGTGAATTGGATCTTTAGATAATCTTATTTTCCTGAGGTTATCCATACATCTGCATATACCAGAGTTACTTTTGCCCCGAGTCACCAGTCACTTTTATCCCTATAATTGACTTTCACAATGTTTATGAGTGACCAATTATTCCTTCATTAGGCAAAATTGATTCCTCTTCCATACCCTCGTGTCAATCCTTGGATGGCTTTGAAAAGAAAATTGCTTAGTGCATTGGATCTTTTGATAATAATCTTATTTTCTTGAGGTTATATATACATCTGCACGCACTTGTACCTAACAGAACCTTTTTCCCCAGTTGCTTGAAGTTGTAAGGCTTGAAGGCCATTCTCTTGTGCAAGACGTTTTTGTTCCAAAAGACATTCATCTCCTACAGGTGCTACTTTTAATATCTAATTGGCATTACTAGCTTATAATGTATTAAATGTGTATATTTTGTGTATGTGAATTGCCCCGGGGAGTGGCAAGCACCTTGATGTGCATGGGTTTACATTTTTTGCAATAAAAAATGAAGTGGTCCCCCTTCTCTACCTTCTTTGGTAATGAAATTATGTGCCAGTAACCTTCAATTTCTTCGGCAGATATGTAGTGGAATTGATGAGAATGCTGTTGGAGCTTGTTCTGAGCTTGTTTTTGCTCCGATTGATGAAATGTTTCCTGATGATGCTCCATTACTACCCTCTGGTTTCCGTGTGATTCCATTGGATTCAAAAATGGTTGAGTTTGCCTTGACTTTACCTTAAATGTTCATCAAATACACAGTTTTTATCCGTTTGGGTCCATCTACTTATTTTTTTCATCATGCAGAAGGACACACAAGATGCATTGACTACAAATCATACCCTGGATCTTGCATCAAGTCTTGAAGTAGGCCCTGCAAAAAACAATTTCGAAGGAGATGCTTCTTCATGTCATAACTTGCGGTCGGTATTGACAATTGCTTTCCAGTTTCCCTTTGCAACCAATCTTCAGGATAACGTTGCCAACATGGCATGTCAGTATGTGCGAAGCGTAATATTGTCCATTCAGAGGGTTGCCATGGCTATATCTCCCTCAGGATTAAGCCCAGCATTGGGTCCAAAGCTTTCACCTGGATCTCCGGAAGCTCTTACTCTAGCTCGTTGGATTTGCCAAAGTTACAGGCAAGTGCTGCTTATTTTTCATTCTATGAGATTTTGAATTCCTTTAATCAATCAGTATCCCTTTGGGCCTACAATAACCTGCTTCTTTGTTATACAGTATGTGCTTCTATATGATTTTTAGATTTTCTGTTCTGTTTCCTCAGTTATTATTTAGGAGTGGAATTATTGAGATCAGATGCAGTCATTGGAGACTCTGTATTGAAACAGTTATGGCATCATCAAGATGCTATTTTATGTTGTTCATTAAAGGTACAAATTGTTTATGGTTAGATTACATGGCTTACCAATTTATCAAAACATGCATTAAGGGTCTCAAATTGCACATATTGTTGACTGAAACTTGACGGTTCAAGATGAACTGTGGAGATTAATCTAGCTTTCATTTATTGCTGCAGTCGCTGCCAGTTTTAATATTTGCCAACCAGGCAGGACTTGACATGCTGGAAACTACTTTGGTGGCTTTACAAGATTTCACGCTGGATAAAATTTTTGATGAATCTGGACGGAAGGCATTGTTCGCAGAGTTTGGAAAAATAATGCAACAGGTACTTATCTACATTGAATGTGTACAATTTCTGTTCATTATATAGACGCTGCTTTGAGCTCTCTGATGAATATCCCGAACACATCCTTTTCGGACAAATTTCCACCAGATGTCTTGTTTTATTGGGTTCTTTGCTTTGCAAGGGTCATGTCAAAAGGTTTTCGCATCTTAATCTTACCTGTTGAAATTCTGTTCCTGCCTGCCAGGGATTTGCTTACTTACCAGCTGGAATGTGCACGTCGACGATGGTGCGCCATGTTTCATATGAGCAAGCTATCGTGTGGACAGTCCGTGCGGCGGAAGAAAATGCTGTTCATTGCCTTGCCTTCTCTTTTGTAAACTGGTCTTTTATGTGAAGAGCATAGTTCATTCTTCCAATTGCCTTCCTCTTTCCTACCTCCACCCCACCGGGGGAAAAGAATAGGAGAAATGCAGACGGGGGATTTTTGAAATTAACTTTTAGCAAGTCCTGTATTATCTAAACAACAGCTAAAGGATTGCTAGTATTAATTTAATTAATTTTTGGCTTTTAAGAGTACTAACTCGAATTGGAACGAGATCTTCAATTTGAATACATTTGAGACCGAGTAAAATCAGTTGCGTGGAGTCGGTGTGCAGTCTTAAATTTGAATTCTATTAACGTAATTCATATTTCTAGTAAAAACAAAATCCTACATGTGCAACAACACAAGGCAAGGTACCACAAATAGTTGCATTACATCCCGACCTAAAAAGATTGCCGTGGGAAGAGATAAAATACAATGCTTTGGAAATCACAGACAGGAATCCATTTGTGCGCTTTCAATTAATATCACAAAGTGGCCATGGCCTTTTTTCATCGTGATGCTAGCGACCAAAAGTTTAAGAGAAAAGATGGTAATGTAGCAAACCAGCCGAGGAAAGCCATGGCTGTAGCAGTCTCAAATTGCACACAATGGTTCGTGGAACAGTCACCAAGATCATTGTCGATTAAGACAGTGATGCCAGCAGAAGCACAAGCTGCAGCAAATGTGAGGGTGGAAGTTATCTGCATGAGAAAATAAACATGATCAGATCATTAAGTTTTGGAACAAGTAAAAAAATTTCATTTAAATTAATAGAATCATGCAACCAAGAACGATGGCAAAATTCACAGCAGATGACCACTTGGTGAAAGAACCACCTTGCAGCTGCACAGTTAGGATCGATGAAATCTCTTCAATCCTGTTCCAGGATTCATGCAGAACAGGAATAACTGGGAAAAAAGAAGGATAAAAATTTGCAACCCTCCTAACTTTGGAGGAATGGTTGGGAAAAGAACATGGTCTACAGGATCCCTGTCATCGAAACAAACTTGTAGCTAAAGTAAATGCCATTCAAAAAGATACTAGTCAGGGATTACACTTGATTGTAGGATTCATTTCGTTTTTTACCAGTCAACTGACTCATTTTCCGATAAGTTGACAGAATATTTACACTCGGTATTTGTAATGATGTGGAGTCAAAGGTGATATAACAACAATCAAGCTGTGGCAGTTGAAACATAAAATTCAAACTAGATCACTGTAGTAAAGTTTGGAAGTCATATGGTACCACTTCTAATGAGGATATGGGTGGCAAAAACCTTATGTAAAAGTCAGGCAGTGCAGAACATCTTAGTGGCTTACATGACACATCTTTAAAAATGCCAATGAATGCTCACATGCAGCATTCAAAGAGCTAAACTGAAAAGTGAAATTTATTTTAGAGAAAGCAAGCTGGGCATGCAAATAATTTCCACATAGATAATAAGACAGCAGGACAAGAAAG
This sequence comes from Ceriops zippeliana, assembly GCA_037897445.1. Classification (NCBI taxonomy): domain Eukaryota; kingdom Viridiplantae; phylum Streptophyta; class Magnoliopsida; order Malpighiales; family Rhizophoraceae; genus Ceriops; species Ceriops zippeliana. The sequence continues at coordinate 1,917,695 of JBAPLH010000174.1, forward strand.
GCCTGCCATGCACTATAATAGTTCAGTTGCCTGCTACTTAATCATTTTAACTTACCCCATCTCCAACAGCAAACATGCTTACAACCCGATAATTTTGCAAGGAGCGCATCACTAAAAGGGCATAAATGTCGAGAATAGCTAAGGAAAGACTCCACAAACACTGCAACCCAGTGGCCGCAACAAGGTAACTGTTATAACATACATCAGAATGTAATGAACGCGTAAGTACCAGATCAGAAATCAAATGAAGACTTGAAAATCAATTGGTTGTTGCTTAAACATTATCAATTGTCTGAACCAAAAAACGAAAACCCTTATCAATAGTTTGATCTGTGTTAAAACAACATCATGCTAAATGTTGAATTTACTAAAAGTCATGAATAGGCAATATACATGAAAAGGTCATCATCAGAGCATAAACCATTCAAGGTTGTCCTTCAATGACCTGTTCAAGAACATGTATATCATTCAAGTTGATAATCTAAATCTTCAACAAACTTCTAAGAGCATCAGTGCAAGTTGGGATCAAGGTCAAGATTTTCTTGGTAAGACATATCTTGGGGCTTGAGGGCAAGGACTAGGAAATCAATTCTACTCACTATTTTTCCACGTCAGGTGAGATCGAATGACACAAGCAAGACATTGTGGTCCACTCATATTACAATCCAATGAACTAAAAACATAAATGCATGTCTACAGGCTATTTTTTAAGGCAAATTTTGATTGTTACCATCATTTGGGGCTTGAAACCATGGTAGGAGCCCAACTCTAAATTCTCCCCATTCCACTACTCCCCTCCCCATATAGATTTGTCCCAAGTATTAGAAAACTCAAAATGTCAACTTATCCTATCATTAGCATTAATGGAATGCCCAAATAAATCAATCAAGTCTGACAAAACCGAGTATCTCATCCACACACATATAGCCATCTAATGAGGGTATTATGCACCATCCTTATTGTCAAAAGTTGCACCAGTGAAACCAAGCTTAGACTCACTGACTATCAAGTAGGCAGAGTGAAAAATAAAGTAGCAAAATTAGGAAATTCATATTCATAGATCCTAAGCAGACATACAAATTATTGAGTGCATAGACCTCGATAAGGCCAAACAGAGATCCATACCGACTGAACCTGCAAATATCTAGTACAATGTGAGCCTTGATCATTGAATTTAGCCAGTAGCCATTCAAGGAAATTGTTGGCACCTGGTGAAAACAACTTTAACACTATGGATTAACAACTAAATCCACTGTTCTGTTCCTATTGGCTAAAAACTGATTGTCTCTTCTTATAGGAGGAACCCAACAGAATCTAAATTTGTCCAAATCACCAAATTCTTCCAATGAAAATTATTTTCTTTCTTTACTTTTTCCTTCTTCTCATTGGTCTTGGCGTAATGGTAAAGATTTCTCTATTATGGCGTGGAGGTCATGATTCAAAATCGCAGAAACAGCTTTTTGTGAAAACACAAGGGATCATTGACTCCTTCCCATACCCTGCAGCGTGTGGCAAGGAGTAACCTTGTGGACTGGGAAGGGGCTCTTTTCCCCACTGGCCCAACAACCAAACCATGAAAATGAAAATTCCAGAACATAAAGTGCTTTACCAAAAAGCAGTAACTGAAGGGAAGTCACTGGTGGTGGCCATGACAGCAAGGGCAATAACAGCAAATACAAATTGACAAACACGTAGAGCGAAGCCGCCCTGTGTGCCAGACATGCCTTGAATCTCCTTCATCCTCACTCTAGGAACGTTGTTGTTCTGATTGTTTCCGGCAGCCTCTGTACTCGGAGGATCTTCCACTGGGTGAACTGATGCGTGGCTCACACTCATCTCTCCCCACTGCACACCCACACTCACTCACTATCTCTCTATCTCTCTCAGTCCCTTCAATTCATTGCTCTCTCACAGTTTTTCACTATACAAGAATCTGCAACAAAATCATTGAATAATCTGTTAAATACCAATTCATCCAAGCACGTCAATTCATAAAAAAAAAAAAAATCCTATGAAAGTTATATGAATACACACTTTGAACCGTGTTTGGCTTCCGAGAAACGAAGGAAATTCCTACTACACCTAACTATAGAGCAAAAAATCAAATACCCAGATACAAAAGTTTCTCTCTTTAACGAAATTTTCTCAGAAGCCAAAGAGGAGCGGGAAGAGATCTGAAAAATGGACCGATAAAGGAAAAACCACGGCGTACCTTATCATCACTATCATTAAGCTAGCAAACCAGAAAACATAAAAGCTGGCGTAAATTGAGCACAAAAATGATGATGACGACAGGCGAATCTCTGCTGGTGAATTGAAAATTACGAGTCCTTCACGCGAGATCTTCCAACAGAGAAACCGACCAAAATAAAAAATAAAACGAAAAGAAAAGCTAAAGCGTGGACGACGAGTGTCGGGTTTTTTGAGAAAGCTTCGGGGGGTTAACGTCACGCGCCAAATTTTGTTATTCGCAACGTGGTAGCTTTTCATCTCGGCTAAATTAACACGTACACGTTTACAGGTATTTTACTCAAATATTCACAATTGCACACATAAATAAAGTATTTTTACTCAAACAATCACAATTCCAGAGATGTACGTAGACACACACAATGTGTAAGAGATGTTTTTTTTTTTTTTAATTTTCTTTTTATATATGTGAGCATTTTGATACTTTGTCATTACTTTCTCTAAAAAAAATGTCCATTGACTTTCTTTAAAAAAAAAATATGGGAGTTGAGCAGTGAATATGCATAATACTTTGGTAATTACATTTATTATATCTTTTGTTAACACCCTTAATTACATATACTTTTATAATTTAATTATTAAATTAATCATACTTTAATGAGAATATAGTTTCATAACTTAGTAATTTGTGAAAATAACCTCACTTGTACTAATTTCCAGTTATATGTTAGCAGCACTCTTAAAACCACTTATTCTTACTTTTGGATAGAACAAGCACCTAGCTGCATTTTAGGTTAGCAACTCATTCGTGTCTTACTAACTTATATTTTCCCATTGTCAAGGAGATTTGCCACTAATTACTTTGGATACTCCTTCACTCGGTTGCTCATTTGGCTACCAACATCTTTAGGAAATATAACTCATGTTCTTTCTATTTTAATGGTGCTTATTAATATACACACTGATCTGATCCACACTCCCAAGCTATCTGCCTTGTAAACTCGTGCACTCATGTTGTCTATAGCATGTTTGTTAGCTTGAACACCCACTCGTGCGTCCAACTTCTTGTAATACCAAAGTCAATTCTTGAATACTTGTTAACCAATCTGCAACTTGCTCTTGTAGAGTCAGTTCGAATGCTTGCCAATATGTTGACATTGTCTAATTTTCATGCAAGACATGCACTGGCCTTAAAAAGTATCAGGGAATCTAACTAATCTTGTAAAAGAAAAATTGATGTGTTTGAGTTGTCGCCGTGTTGTTTAGTGCATGTTGCTGCGCAGCATCCATGCTTTTAGCTCCCAATTCTTTGCCCACTTGAGTTCAACGTTTAATTTTCCTTGACTCGCTGTCGTGTAGGTTGATTCCATGTTTACCTTTACGTGTCCGAGTCACACTAATCTTTATGCCAAATATTGGTGTAAGCTGTCATAAACATAAATACTCATCCTTTCATGCTAAGAGACTTGAGAGGGTTAATATTGTAAGTGTAAATGAAATAATCCAATTTGTTTAACTTGATTAATTTCATCAAAATTAGACCAAAATTACTTAAATATTCAAAAATAGATTTGTTATAATTTTTAATTTAAACAAACTACATTTCATAGTTTAATTATAATTTCAGAAATTTAAAAGATAATACAAAATCGTAAAATTACATTTTATAGAAACACGAATCAATAAAAAAATTTAATTATATCTATTGAATATAGAATTTTAATTTATTTATATTTGTGGTTAACTATAGTTAATTTTCTCCAATGATTTACTTAGAATAAAATCTTATTCATATTGTTTATGTTATGTTTTTTTTTTTTTTTTTTTTTGCTATCTAAATCTTTGAAATTTTATATTTTCTCGTTTACATAATTTAAACCATTGAATCGACCAAACTAACTTGTAACTATTAATAATGATTTGATTGGTTTTGCTTTTGTATTAGTCTGATTATAGTTTTAAAAATTTTCAAAGTATCACTAATAATTTAATTTGAATATACGTGTAAAATTAATCCAAGTTGACCAGCGTACACTTTCACACACCATTACATGGGTGGTTTGGCGTTACGATGATAACTTTTCAAAACCTTGCTACAGAAACATTCGACAACCTACTTTAAGTTGGCTTATCTTGGTTGCAATTGTATAAAAAAAGGGTTGATTCTGTGGAAGTTATCAAAGTTAAATTATACAAAAACAAAATAAGAATATGCGATTCATTTGTATCAGAAATATTCAAAATTTTGGTTATACAATGATATAAATTTTTACATTTAAATTTTTAATTTTTTTTTTAAAGTTTGTATATCAGTTGCATATATTGCCAAGGGTTTTCAAATGAGTATTTTTTTTAAAATTTTTTTTAAAAAAAAGTCTAACTGTTAAAAAATTTCGTAATAATTGATATAGATATTTAATAGTTTGATTGGTTTCCATCCAAAAAAAAAAAATATATTATTATTTTAAAAGGATTTTAAAAAATTAAATAATGGGGTCCACGTTCATGACTAAGAAAAATAATATATATAAATGGGGTCCATGTGATTGATGGTGATGGCATTGTTAGGACACTGCTCCAATGACACCAATTGATGGGGGGAGTTTGGTTCTCTTGGCACCCGCAAGCCAATCACTGCAAATGTCAAAGTCGGTGTTGAATTTTTATTAGCAGTCAATAATAATCAAATTCAAGGAAGCAAAGATGTGCCCTAATAGAGAATACACTGATTACAAATACTGATTTCGAGATATGTGATTATTTTTTTTGAACATAATAATAATAATAATAATAATAAATTATTTTATTTTACATTCAGATAAAGGCAATTAATTTTCATAAATTTATTTTGAAATGAGAAGTAAATATAGATCAAATGAATTTAAAGTTAATTTTTTTATTAAAAAATCTATTAGACACTCATATTATTATTATTATTATTATTATAAATATAAGAATTAGATGTGTCTAAGTGGTCGTTTTGTTTAACAAACTAATAAGTGGGTTAGAATCGACTGAACTATTATAATTGGTTATATTTTGACAATGTTCAGTGGTTTGATCCTAATTACATGATGTAATTAAACAAAAACCAAAAAAAAAAAAAAAAAAAAAAAAAACAAACAATTTGCATTGATAATTATAAAAAATGAAAATATAAAATAAAAATTAAAAATAACATGTTGTAATAATATAATTAAATTATAATAATATGATTGCAAAAAAAAAAAAAGGTTTGATTGGCATCTTAAAAATCTCAAATCTTTTATATTTTTTCAAATTTCTATTAGTGACAAATTTTAATTTAAATAGAGTTGGTTCATCATCATAATAAAATAATATTAATTATCAGATTTTTTTTCTTTGTTTGAATTTTTTTTTTCTTTTTAATAACAAGTATATTATATTAATTACCAGATTATTTCATCTACATCACTTATTTTACTTCAAAGTTTACCGGTTAAGTTTTTTTTTTCTTCTAATGTTTATATTTGATTATTATTATTATTATTATTATTATTTTGAATCTTACCATTTTTGTAATTTTTCCGCTTGCAGCCCTCCAAAGGCTCTCCACCAGAAATAAATAAATAAATAAATAAAATTAAAAAACCATTTTTCCTGTTTGCGGTTAGCAGCAGCTGCCTCTCTCTCTCTCTCTCTCTCTCTCTCGATCTTTACGGCCTCTGGCTCTGTTCGATTTCACCTTTGCTCTTTCACCCAAACATTAGGGTTTCGAGCTTCGATCAATCTTGTTCCCTCGTCGAATTATTTCTGGAGCACCAATTTCTCCCAATCTCAAGCCTTAGATCTTTTTTTTTTGTTGTATATATTTTCGTTTTCTAGGGTTTGCAGATCTGCACGGTTCTCTTGTCGAGCTTGACTAAAACCCTATCATCCTGCCTTTTTCTGTCTTTTCTTTTAAAGATGTTTTGGAACCTCGGTGGTATCTCTACCTCCTCTCCCGTAAGGAGATTTCGTTGCCTACGAGTTTTCCTTTATTTAAATAAACTTTTTCTATTCATTTCTTTTTTTTTTTAGCTTAATTCTGGTTTTGTTTAACTTGTTGGTTCGTTAATTTTTGTTGCTCGATTTCTGAAGCATGTAGCATGTGAATTATGATGATGGACATTTAGGTTTTGAATTGGTTATGGCGATTTTTGAAATTTCCTCTTCGGAGTTTGGTGGTAGCTCTATGTTGTACTTTTGAGGTTGTTGAAATGTTTCGGAAAATGCAGGATGGTTTTGTCTTTGCTTTTGAAGTGCCAATTTTAAACCTGTATTTTCGGGTTTTTCTTTTTCTTCTTGTGAGGCTTGAGATTGCCTGGAACTCAAGCCACCCATTTAACAAATAATGGATAGGTGCTTCATACTCTGCAATTTCAATAAGTAAACATGTTTAATCAGGAGCAAAAGCTAGGGGGAGTAGTATTTGGCACTTGTATATTACGATTTTTCTGCTTATGGTAGGTTATGAATGGTCTGAAAAGAAAATAGTTTACTTGTTGGTAATAGCAATTGGCCTAGTATTTGGTTTTGCTTAGCTGCTTTATGGCTTATATCTTTAACCTGCTGTTGTTTTTCTAGGTGGAGTCAATATTGGACAAGGAAAATTTCACATTGGAAGAACTTTTGGATGAGGAAGAAATAATTCAAGAATGCAAAGGTTTAAACAGTCGTCTCATTAATTTGTAATTCCCATCAACCCTGCCTTCTTCTTTCAAGTATTCTCTCTTTGACTGAGCATTGTCCACCTTCCTTCTTTTCTTTTGTGCATATTTCGGGGGATATATCTTGAAGTTGGTAGATGCTTATTTTATTTTCTTATTTGCAGCCTACGAGATAGAGCCCAAGTAGAGCAGTTGCTCCGGTATGTAATTGAAGAACCACTAGAGGATGCTGAAAGCAAACGAGCATTCAAGTATGTCTTGCTGACTCAAAAGAGGAACTTTGAAGACAGAGAGAAAAAAAATAAACCCCTTGCTTTTCTGTTGTTGCATATTTTCTTGGGGCATAAATATCATTCTTTCTCTGAAAGATTCCTTTCATCTTTTAGGTTCCCCTTCATTGCCTGTGAGATATTTACTTGTGAAATTGATGTTATCCTGAGGACATTAGTGGAGGAAGAGGAGGTATTTTATTTTTCATTTCATTCTTCTTTATTTCTGGAAATCCCTGCAGTATGGTTTGTTTAAATGTTTCGCCATTTCATCTCTTACGGTTGCAGCTTATGGACTTACTCTTCTCTTTCTTGGAACCAAACCGGCCTCACAGTGCCTTACTGGCTGGTTATTTCAGCAAGGTATTTGGTCAGGTGCTTTGAATCTGGTTTACATGATGTTCCATGAAACAGTTTCCCTCAATGTGCCAATTGTTTATAATATGATGCTAGGTTGTTATCTGTCTCATGTTACGCAAAACAGTCCCACTTATGAGATATGTTCAAGTGAGTAGTGCTTTCCTTCTACTTTAACATTTCAAATTTTTTAAAATTTTTATCTGTCTTATGAAGAGCATTGTTTTGGATCATTGGAATAGTGTTTTGCAATTCCATGCGATGGATATAAGTGGAGAAACCTAGTATGCTTACTAGTTCATTTGAGACCATGATGCAATTTTTCTAATTAGATCACTACAATTGGGTTTCAAACTTGAGACCCGAATTCTGTCGGAATTTTGATGGAAATTAATGGAAATTATGTTGTGACTCAAAAGTACTGCATCATTCTTTACATTGTGGGTTGTACTGCATCTTTTGCCTGTTGCACAGATACGCTACTTGAATTGTTATTCAATCTGTCTATCTGCCGTATGAATTATGCATGCTAAATTTGTTACTCTTGTAAACTACCTTGTTTATATGCTTGTTGGCTTTATAGGCCCATCAGGATGTTTTCCATCAGCTTGTTGATCTTATTGGAATAACATCCATCATGGAGGTAATTGAGACATTTTTGCTATCCTGGTTTCCAATTGAAGAAGCTTGTGCATATATATATATATATATGTATATTTATATATGTTGAGTGGTTTATACAGGTGTTGGTTCGGCTGGTAGGCGCTGATGATCATGTCTATCCCAATTTTATCGATGTGATGCAATGGCTAGCTGACAGCAATTTACTGGAAATGATTGTGGACAAATTGAGTCCTTCTGTAAGTCAAAATTGTGTTTTCCTTTTTCCATCAGCATCTCTCTCTCTCTCTCTCTCTCTGTTGCTGGATAAATTCAGTAGTAGCTAGGAATTACCAACTATTAGCAAGAGGCAACACTTATGGTGGATGCATCCATTCTCCACATTACAGGATGTTGCATAAACTTGATTTAATGCTCTGAATGTTTTTTTTCCTTACATGGATCAGGGTCCTTCCGAAGTTCATGCTAATGCAGCTGAAACACTATGTGCAATAACTAGAAATGCTCCATCTGCCTTGGCTACAAAACTCTCTAGTCCAAGGTTTGTGGATTTTTTTTCTGCTTTGTACTTAGAATTTTATTTAGCTCCTTTTTTTTTTTATTTCCCCTTTGCATACCAAATTGGTAAATGACCTTTAAAATTTCATGACTTGCAGCTTTGTTGCACGTATATTTGGTCATGCATTGGAAGACTCACATTCTAAATCTGGCCTTGTCCACTCACTTTCTGTGTGTATCTCTTTACTGGATCCAAAAAGATCAGCAAATGCTTCTCCTTTGATGCATTCATTTCGAAGTCAGCATACCTATGAACCTCCCATCATGGTGAATCCAGAGACTATCGATGCAATGTTGCCCAGACTTGGTGAGGATTTATGCCATTCTTAGTCTGTTGCTGGGACTGTCCAAATTATTATCAAATTCCAACACCAGCTCCCCCCCTGGATGTTTCTCTTTGATCTTTTCCTACTCAGTACAGGGGTTGTGGATGGACCTTAGCCTTCGCATTTGTGGTCATTTCTATAATTACATCTTTCTGAGCATTACTTTCTGGCTAAATTTAGTTTCAACCTTGATATTATAACATTGAATTTTTTTTGGGTCTTTTAAGGAGATCCATTGGGCCATTAGTTACATATGTTATTAACAACTGGTGTGTGTCCCAAGGGAATGCAACAATGATTTCTCATAGCTAAAAAAAGTAGTTTAAAATTTTTGGTTTCTGTTTGTTTTGTTGCTTGTCATTTCCAATGATTGACTTGTCTGTTTTTTGCAGGTGATTTGCTTATGCTATTGAATGTGTCATCTGATGAGAATGTTTTGCCTACAACATATGGGGAACTAAAGCCTCCACTGGGGAAGCATCGTCTTAAGGTTGGTTTCATTCTTATGTTATAAACCTATACTGAAGTCAATACATGTTTCCTTTGGCAAGGAACCCTGATGGAGCTGCGTAGCCATGTTTGCTTTCATGTAGTCTGAGCTCAATATCATTTTCCAGTAAATTGCTTTATGTTAAATGTTGAGAAAATATCTAAAAAATGGAGGTCAAAATATATTGTACCTTGAGTATATTCTTAGGAGCTAACTGCTCTTATATTCAATTTAGATTGTTGAGTTCATTGCGGTGCTACTAAGAACTGGGAATGAAGCCATGGAGAAGGAATTGGTCAACTCTGGGACCAATAAACGAGTCATTGATCTTTTCTTTGAGTAAGTTTCTACATAACTGCTGGATTGTCTAGGGGTGAAGTGGTACCTATCAAACTTCTTCTGTATAAAACATTTAGTATCTTTTCAGAAATATGCTCTTTTTTTGTTTTTGGGGCTGGTGATGCCCAACTTCCTGTCTTAATGCAGGTATCCATACAATAATGCTTTGCATCATCATGTGGAAAGTATTGTTCTTTCATGCTTGGAAACTAAGAATGGTGCCATGATTGATCATCTTTTTCAAGATTGTGATTTAATAGGAAAATTTCTCCAAACAGAAAAACAGCCCATCATCACTGGAGATGTTAATCAGGTATATGTTATGAGAGTGTATCTGTTGTGCATATTTTGAAACTTATGAGAAATACAATAATATGCAATTTGCCAGATCCAATATGAAGCTGGAGAGATTTTTTTTTCCGGACGATCTCTCTCTCTCCCCCCTCACATATTTATATGCAAATTTATTTGCAACAATATTTTTCTGCTACAGATAGCTGAATATTTATAATTTTTTCAGCCAACATTACCTGCTGCTGGAAAACGGGCACCACGAGTGGGAAATATTGGACATATTTCACGGATTTCTAATAAGCTTGTTCAGTTGGCAAACAGCAATAACCACATTCAAAAGCATCTACAGGTTGGTAACCATATATATATATATATATATATATATATATGCAAGATTTGTTTAGGAGCAAGATTTGTTTAGGAACCAGTGTTAATTAGTAATTATAATAGGATGTTGGGTAAGTTCTGTAAAGGATTTTATTAGATATCTAGAACTGTACTTCCTGTTTAAAAATAATATTGAAAAAGCTTGACTATAGATCTTGCCTTTTTTTTTTCTTTGCCTCTTTTGGCAGTGGTTGTTTGATAGTGCACAATTAGTGCTACTTGTAGCTTCTTGACGTAAGACCAATGCTTCTTCACTTTATTGAGAGGTTCTTGTCTGGCCTGATGAGCAATTTCAAAAGATTAATCACTCTTCTATACTAGGAGTTGGGGTTCCATACTTTAGCTACCTACATCTTTTCTTTTTGGGTTTAGCATCTTTAGCTCTTTAATTAATGTAATTTTCTTTAAAGAACTTTTTCTTTTACATGCTCCCATTGCAGCAATGACATTATGACGTATGTCTGGGTTCTCTTTGTCTGTATTACTGACTGCAATGTGGTTTTAAAGATCGATGAATTGTGCAATTTGATTATTTTCATGGGTTTTGTGGCCATGTTCATTACTGTTCTATTAATTTTTCCTTAGAATTATATGTTATGGTGATTCAATTTGGTCTTTTGACTACAGGAAAATGTTGAATGGAATCACTGGCAATCCAGTGTTTTGCAAGAGCGCAATGCAGTTGAAAATGTCTATCAATGGGCTTGCGGGTATACTATTTTTCATATTTGTTAAGAATTTTATCACTACAGAGTGTTATTTGAACTTACCGTTTCTTTTTTCTAGATTATTGGTTGTAGCTATGATTTTGTTTGTAGTATGACTGGTTAACCCTTACTGGCTTTGTGATGGAAACTGATACTTATTTCAATTTTTTTTTACATAATAGGGATACTACAATAGATCATATAAGTCTAAATATGCATCATTTGCAAAACGTAATTTTTCTTTTTCTTATGATGTTCAAAGTTTGCTAGATATCTATGAGTTTCCCATCAGTTAGGTTGTTCCAAAGCAAGATATCTGTATGCTTCCTGGTTCATGTAGTTCACTTCTGGTTTGTGAAATTATCTTGTATTGATGACAATACATTCTCTCGATTGTGTTGACAAATATAATTCAAAGCCTAATACAGTTGTTGGAATATATTTTTTTTTCCATTTTGTTTTTTTAAATCCTGTATGGTACTTGTCATAAGGACTTCAATTGACCATGGAGCCTATTCTAAAAACTGAATTTGAATCTTGTTTCTCCTTGTGCAGTCGTCCAACAGCTTTGCAAGATAGGACAAGAGATAGTGATGAGGACGAGCTTCATGACAGAGATTATGATATAGCAGCTATAGCCAATGACTTAAACCAGGCTGTTAGATACAAAATATATGGAAACGAAGATGCTGAAGAGGTGATGCTTTTAATCCTCTTTTATTTTTTTTTCTTGCCCTTTTTATGTGTCTTTACTGATGCGCTTGTGGTTTTTTAACTTCTTGTCCTGTTTGCAGGATAATGGAGGCCTTGATCGAGATGAAGAGGTAACAAATTTCAAGAATGTGTCACTTCCCCTCCCCTCCCCCCCCCCCCCCCCCCCAAAAAAAAAGAAAGGGTTCTTTGAGAAGTTTTCTGTGTTATGATTCATGGTTGGTGTTGGTAAGTAGTGAGGCATGGTGGACTAGATAGAGTGCTTTTGGATTGAGTTAAATATTTTATTTTGTTTCTTGAACTTGATCCCTGTTTGCTTTAGCTGACAACTGACAACCAAACTGACAATTAAAAGTAGTAACTGATATATGATACCATTTGGCAGATGCATTTAATAGCTGTTGTTGATCATTTGATCAGCCAGCCACTCATAAACGCTTAATTTTGGCATTTGATCTTTTATCTGCAGGATGTGTACTTTGACGATGAGTCTGCTGAAGTTGTTATATCATCGTTGAGGCTTGGTGATGAGCAAGGGAGGTGAGTTTATAAAACTGTTAACACAATTTCAGCTAAATTATTTTCTCATCAGAGTCCCTAGTCTGAATTTCCTGTCCCTGTTTTCTGCCTCATGCAGGCTGATAACATGCTAAAGGTATATTTGAACTTCATCCACTGTCTATTGACTTAAACTTATAAGTTAGGTCTGGAGACTGAAAATCCAGCATTGGTTCTAGCCTTCTTTCTGTGCCAGGGCCTGGCAGGTTGCTTAGGTCTAGAATCTGTGACTTCCATTTGTTTGGTTTAGATGAGTTGTTTTTTCATGTGTTATCTTGTGAAAATTAGATTATATCAGAAGCCATAGAATTCATCAAAAATTGCTTGTTTTGTGGAAGTTAATTTTTTTTTTCTGGGTCAAGTTGTTCCTGGAATATGAAGTTGAACTAATATAATTCTTCATGCAGCAGTTTGTTCACAAATTCGAACTGGTTTGCATTCCAAGATGACAGAATTAGTGATGCACCTGTGAGCACATCCCCTGCAGAGGTAATGAATGAAATAAATTTCAACGGAACTGCAAATGGTGGTAGCAGCAGTAGTGATGATGAGGTGGTGGTTGGAGAGGATGATGACTTAAAAGAAAGCAAAGGATCTGTCAGTGGCACATCCACTTCCAATATGGCTATTCTTAACGGACTTCCAGAAAATGACAAGGCAAATTCTTCCGGTGACATGGATTTCTTCAGATATGAGACTCCAGACAGTGAAGTATTTGGAGGTAGGCCTTTACCTGAATGGGTGGGATGGGGAGAAACGTCAGATACGCAAGTGGATAGGTTGAGCCTGAACCCATTTAAAGATCATGATGACACTGAAGCCAATATTTCCAGTCAAAGAGATGTAGTGACACCTGAGGACAGCTCTCCATCAAGTGGAGAACCCATACTGCCAAATGGCTCGTGCTCGAAGGATTCCAGGGATGCACCAGCAAGTGACACAAGTCAAAAGCCACTGCTGTCCCCTCTTTGTTTGAAGAGGATGTTGAATTTGTTGGTGTAGAATTAGAGGGTCCTGAAAAGGGGATGGAACAAGCTCTTAAGGAAGGGATTGTTGGTGAAGCACTGACGCCGAACAGAACTATGATCCCAAAGTAGCCAGAAAAGGAGAATTCCGACGATGGTGGGCCTGGAATGAAAGAGTTCAATGATGCAAACTATTGGAGGGTTGATCAAGAGGTTGCTGTTCAGGAGTGGTGGATGGTTGGTCCTCTCTTGGTTTTAGCTGAAACTGAAACTTGGATCCCAACATCATGGATCCCATTTTTGGTTTGCAAGGGCTGGGACAGCAGAAATATGTACAGTGTATTTTTCATTCCCAATGGGGGGACTGTATGGTAGGCCGTGCTATGATTTTACTGCTCAAAAGTTAATTGTTACTGCTATGTTCATTATTCAAGGTTTTGTGTCTTTCTTCTTTTACAACGCACGGATGCTTCGCATCCATCATGCTTACAGTTTGAGACTCTTGACCCACAATGACTGGGTATGGTTTGATGTAGAATTTGCCTCAAGGTAACACGAAAAGTAGCAGATAACGATTTTAGCTTCTCGACAAGGTCCACCCGAAAGACGGAAGTCCCACGAGGAATCTATATGCAAATGTTTGGACGCCGCTTCACTTATTTACGTTGATAGCCTAACGAATCATTGAGGGGGCGCCCGCTCACTAGCGTACACGCCATTGAGGGTGGTCTAGGCCACGGGGTATTATGATTCAAAGAATAATCGCCGATAAAAGAGGTACGAGGTGAAGAAGATTAGGGTAAAATGAAGCAAGTAACGTGTAAAGAATCAATTTAATTGGAAAGTTTTTAAGTTGTCAGGTATAATTTTTGAATGATTTGCGTATTGAATTTCATTATGTCTCTTCATACGTAAAAAAAGTCTTGTTAGCTAAAAAGCCTAAACAATTGTTACGGCGAAAACTCGTTCAAAAAGACTGATAGATATTATGGGTGAGTTCGAGAAGCCACCACAAACAAATCAGGTTTTGAAGTGGGGAAATTTTAGCCACTAAAAACTGTGTTTCTTAGGAAAATTGCCACTAAAGTCCATCGCTAAAAGGGTTTTTTAGTTGTTGCTATGGCAAAAAATTTTCCCCACTAAAAGTTGACTTTAGTGGATAGACTTTCCCCAAGATGAAGCACCAAAATAATTATTCAATATATTTGTGCTTTCCTTTTGTGGCAAAACTAATTTCCTTAGATTTTTCTTTTTTTTTTTTTTTTTTTGGGGGAGGGGGGGTGTGGGGAGCAAAGTTCTTGCCAATGTTACTATGTCTCACTTTTTCCAATCTTCCGAGTCTTCCTTAGATTATTATCTTTACACACAGTATACAAACATAAGCCCCAGTGAATATAAAAAAAAAAGAGGATGCTTAAAACATACAGCAATTTTTGGAGCATTAATTGTACTTAATTCTTCTTTGCTATCTATATAATAAAAATAATTTTTTTTTTGTTTTTATAAATATTATACTTGGGTCTTAAAATTAAAAATTTACATTCTAGATCAAAATAAAATTGTGAGTGTAGAATTCAAACCATAGTCACACTGCATCATTTGAAGTTTCATCCATCCAAAGGTACAAAAACTACAAGTAGACCTATGCGAAGCCCCTCCTACCCTATGGGGGAGCAAATAATTTCTGGTGCAGGCACAACAAATGAAAGATGCTCTCGATAAGGAGCGTTGAAGGCAAACGGAAAGGGAAAACAACGAGCGAACAAAACAAGAGGTGATCGTGAAGCCCATAGACTGCCAGAAGTTGAGACAAGACAACTCGTTAAAAGTAATGTGCCCACCAAGAGGCAAAAATTAATCGTGGGCGGGCTCAATAACATTTTTCTTAATAATTTTTTTTTTTAATATTACACGAATTGATTTTTGAGATATTTTGGTATATTTATATATTATTATTATTATTATTATTATTATTATTGATTTTAAATTTTAATATATAATTTTAAATTTTAAATATTTGCACTCTTTGCCCACTCGTCGCCAAAGAAGTGGCAACGTTATATATCACCCGATGGGGATCTATTACGTGCCCTTCGGAGAGACCCTTCGGCCCATCACTTCTTCGTTGAAAATGAACCAAAGCAAATATTCTAATAATCCCTTTCCACGGATTCATAATTGGACACCAACAAATCACTCACCATCATCGACCATTGTTTTTCTGAACATGCTTACGTTGGTTTCATGTTTTGTTTTCTTTCTTTTTTTTTTTTTCAAAACTTTCTGTGCTAATTGATAAAATTGTCTTTCAAACCTTAAAAATTAATATAGCATATAGGAAAAGTACTCCCTTGAGGTAAAAAAAAGCAATTCTTTGTTGTTTAAGAATGAAAGTGGAATGTTCTTAAGAATACTTTTGAAGCAGTGGAATACCCACAATTCATTAGTTATCTACCTCCCGATTAAGGCATCAGGGATTGTATTTTTGTTCATTTTAATTGTGGTTTTTACCCTTTTTTTTCTTTTTTACATGCTCAAATCGCATATGGTAACAAAAAGTAAAAAATCAATTTCTTCTAAATAAAATGTTTGTGATAGTAATTTTATCTAAGATTAACTTTTACTCTTTATTATTTACTTATTCACTCAAAAATTTTATTAAATTATGATATATAAAAAATAAAAATTTAAATTCTTAGACATTGAGGTGTCCGCCGAGTGATTATTATTATTTTATGCTTTTATTTTTGGTAGAGACTTGAAAAACGGAAATAGACTTTCAAAGTTTCAACAAAGCACGGTGAGCGAGAAATTGGAGATTTCGATTTCTCGTGATAAGTCGAGATTAATAATCTCCACCGCCCCTGCATTTCTTTTTGAATAATAAAAACAAAAAAAAAAATGTTTAACCAGGGTTAAAAGGACTGCCGGCAGCCAGCGGTTAGAATGGACAAAATCTTGATCATTCAATTGGCCGTCTCGATGAATCCTAGCCATACACGTACATCACTATCTCGGTCGCTCCTATGTTGCGCGTAACCGTTTGGTGAACCTAACCACTATAAAAATTGCGATCTGTGAGGGGTCCACCACACGAACGGGTCTTTCGGCCTCAGTCACCGAATCTCTGTCTCCTTCGGCGATGCTTCGGACTCCTTTTTCATCGTCCAAAAAGAAAGAAAGAAGGAAAAAAAAAAAGAAGAAGATTTATTTTTTTAATTTGTTTTTATATTGTTTCTCGTTTAGTTTTCGCCATTATTAATTACTATTGGTAGCCTTCATTTCAATGGACCACCACAAGTAAAGAAACGCTACAATTGTTAATAATTTTACATTTCAAATTAGAAATCGTTGAGTTTTTTAAGTTCACTAAGTTGGAAAGAGACTATATTGATCTTGAAATTTTCAATTATAAAAACGAAAACATAATGATAATAATTTACGGTTGTGGTTTTACATTGGCATATTAAGTTAAAAACAATTAAATTTGCAATAATAATAATAATATTATTATTATTATATTAATTGACTTAAAATCATTTCAGATTATATATATTTAAAACGTAGACAAAATTCAACCCCATAATCTTCCATGAAAGTGATGATCTCCTGAGACTTCAATGTCCTCCATCTTCTAAACATTAAACCGCAACGATTACGGGTCAAATTAATCAAAATGCAAAGTGTATTCTTAGCAGAGCACAGCTCAGCCTAGTTATCTACTGAATTACATGTTTTTACATGATTGGTCACCAATTTTCTTGGATCTTGTGTTAACTGATAACCACACACATATATATTTTTTTATTATTTTTTTTCGTCATGTCCCAAGTAGACTACCTCTCAATCCGAAACGTCAAACCCCATTAAACAGTCCGTTGAATTCAGTAATTCTGTCTGCAGTTCATACATTTTTTGTCCCGCGGGGGGGGGGGGGGGCGTCGAGCGAGACTGGAGAGTGCAGCTCAAAATCCAATTAATTTTGATTTGAATCAATGCAAAGGTTATTTTGAATAATAAATATAGGTCAAGTGGTGTTAATCACTTTTGCTTAACCTTTTCATGGAGGAACAAAAGTAACCAACAAAAATATAGATATATAGATATATTCTATGCTCAAAACGATTGGATCATGGCTAAGTGTTCTTAGATAATGCTCTAAGCAATCGGATGCATATAGTCATCAATACAAGTTAATGACATTTATAATTTATGCACATCCGATTGTTTTAAGGTATGTATATGTATATAATTGCTTAAAACATACCATCCCATTACGTAAAACCTCTTGAATTGACAAGTGAAACATTCTTTTTGATGATCGCTAAGCAATTTTCGAAGAGATAATGATGTTGAATGACAAAATATCTATGCAAAAATATTCACAAAAAAAAAAAAAAAAGAATATAGGCAGGCAAGCACCCAGAGACGATCCTTGAGAAAGAAAGATTACAAAAGGTAATTGAATTACCAGTTTTTGGAGGAAAAAAGGATTAAAAAATGAGAATTAAAAAGGTGAGGGCACTTCATGGTAATTGACGCAAATACGTCTATCCCAATGAAGACGGAAATAAGATCCCACCCTCGACGGGTTAGGAACTGAAAAACAGAACAGAGAGAAAATGGGCTGAAAGACCCCGTTTGTCTCTGCATTTGATACCAACCCCCCCCCCCCCCCCCCCAGTAAACGTAGCAAACTCTAGGCGTTTGACCATTTGCCTTGCATCATCATCTTTTTTTTTTTTTTTTTGAACATATTGTTAGTATTTGCTTATTATTCTTTAAAGCCGTTTATTAACGTTCTAATTTAATATTTTATTATAGTGGCTTTTCTTTAAAACCCGTGATTACCAAATTCTGATACCCGCTAAGCTTCTATCACAGTAGCATACCCACCCCCCACGCCAATTTAGAATGATCAACAATTGTAAAAAGTTGACACAAAAGGTTTGGGGTTGAGCAACAAGCAAGCGATGCGAGCTTTAGCACGATGGAAGGATTTAATTTTTATCTTAACTTACATTGGTAAACAGTTCTTTTTTCTTCTTCTTCTTTGTGTGTGTGTGTGTCCCTAGCATTATCCTAATCAAACCCAAAAAATAGTTTTCGAAAAATATGAATACAAATTTTCCTCTGCAACCAAAATAAAAAAGAAAAGAAAAGAAAGATATGAAGGCATCACATCATTCATTGAACCTTTTCTTAAACGGCTTGCAGGCAAGCGAGATTACAAAGACCTCGACGCCAACTTCTTTCTGTCAAAATTGAAGTGAACGGGTGTGGGAGAGACAAAAAAGCCTATATTTTTCCTCGTAATTAATTATAGGAAAAAGACACATTGGTGGGTGACGGTGCAGATGGGGTTAATGTGGCGGCATGAAACTTGTACGGAATCTACCCTTTTTCTTTTCCCCCCCTAATATATATAATATGCACGTCACCAAGTAAAAAATATATAAAAATTATAAAAATGTGCAATGCAATAACACCTGTTTTATATATATATATATATATATATATATATCACATGGACAATTTACACATTTATTTTAATTTTTTGTACATTAAATATTTTTCAAGAAAAAAAAAAGGTGAACCAAACTCACGCGGGGGACCCCATCCCTTCTGGCATCATGGGAGATCCTTAATTACATGTTTCAACATTGAAATTGATGGGCGAGTGGTTGAGGTGGTGGAGTCAAATCCAAGGTCGCCAATAGATCAGGGTGGCCCGCCCACCAAAACGGCGACACAAATGGGACCCCCACATGGGTGTTGTAATTACTATTGTTAGTTGGTTGGATTACGTCCCAGTCCCACTTCCCACACACGTGTGTGTGTGTGGTTCTCGTTAGTTGCTGTTTTCCACTTTGGAATGTTCTTTTTTTTTTTTTTTTCTCTCTTTTCTTAATTTCCTTTTAAAAATATACTTGTTGGATTTTGAAATAATGAACACAATTAAATCTAATTATTAAAATAATATAAATTTGTTACAATAATACAAAAAATAAGTTAAATGAAAAACAAGAAAATTAATAAAAGTGCATTATTTTACTGATTCTGACTAGGTTCATTACTTTTACTTCCGTATGATATAATTGCTTTTTTTTTTTTTTTTTAAAAAGTTCTAAAAATGGGGTGCCAAAGGCCTAGGAATTATCAAAAACCTCATAGTTTCAAACAAAGTAGATCAGACCAGACCCAGCCTGGCCGGAGTTAGCCTGCCTGATCAGTCAACATTGCTCATGTTTTCAGGAATTTTCGGATCCCAGGCGATTCCGGATTGTCAGTTTGTCACCTTTGAAATTATATTATTGTACTGATATCGCAGGGACAAAGACTCAACTAGTCTGAGCTTGTCGTGTGCATTTTGTGTTTGCATGTGAAGAGGCAGGTCAGGGGATACTGCTCGATTTTATTATTTGAGGAATTTCGGACGTCTGGTAAGATTCAAAAGAACCATGAGGATGCAAGCCGCTCTATATGGCAACAGAATCATTCCCAATCCAGCTTTCTCTTTCTTGCTTTCATGGCTACTCCTATGTAATCCTTTCAGGATCAAGTATCAAGTGTTGGTAAATACCGACAATAAAAATCTTCTATGACCTGAGGGTGCCCTGCCGCATGACTCGTGAAAGTCAAGAAACAAACCAAAAGCTTAAGTTTGAGATTGGCGTAGCTTAAACACATTACCTCGCAATCGCATATTAATAAAGTCTAACAAGAATAATCTTTTTCTGGTGCAAGGGACCTGGGTCCTTGAAACCATTTTTCAACTTATCTCAGTTCAATGATTTGCAAACAACCACATGTCTTAAAATTGCGTTGAGCAGGCATGTTATGAAAGAAAAGCGTAGACAGGGAAACTGCTGACAATACTGAAAGACAAATATTCGGTACATGTTCCAGAGGAAACTAAGAAGAAGGTTCAGACACCTGCATTTTAAAAGACAGGAGTTCATATTTCTGTTTGTCCCAGATATATATATAGACCAAACAAACTAAAATATCTTCAGATCCACCGTCAAGCCCCACAATAGATCAAGCAAATATGCTCAAGGGACCAGTCTTATTTGATGGCTCAAGTCCATTTTCGGCATTTCGCATCCCAGTGATCCATGTACTGCATGCAATTCAGTTTTATAATGTTTATTAGTGAAAAATCTAGTCAAATTGAAATGTGAGGAAGTTTAACATCAAAATCATGCAATCACATGTACTACAGAATCTTACCTTCCAATTATGTCACTGCTAGCAGGATTCATCAGAACAGTCAATCTTTTTGCAGTTTTCTTAAAAACACTGCATGGAGAAAGGAGAAAAGTTTTAACAGATTTCAAACCAAGGAAGCCTGCTACATCCATATTGTATGTTAGATCTTGTGTAATGATATAAAGCCACAGTTGTAAATCAGTGATACCTGAACGGTTCATCTCCTGTCTGTTTAATAGCACCAGTTGCATCTCTGTAGAGCACACGACTCAGCATCTCTGGTCTCTCTATTCCAAACATGTTAGCTAGCTTCCTGTATAGCTCCCCGTAAGAGACAAAAACAGTGAGGTCAAGAGTCCGCCCAACATCTTCCGATTCCATGAAAACCTTGCAGTGACCACTTTCAATGCCAACTTCAGCATTATGAAGACTTTGGTGCCATGAAAAACCCGTACTAGTAGATTTTTCAGATGAATTCTGTTTCTCAGAGGCTGACCTAAAACAATCAGCAACACTTGATTTGTCCGAAACAGTGAGAACTTGTGACACAGAATTGGTAGAATAGCTACGGGAAATCTGCTGCTCCGTTATTATTGGTTGACCAAAGAGAAAACTGGTGTTTCTTTGTATTATCAGATTTCTCCAATTTCGGTTTAGGGCTCCCCATTGTTAGCAAGCAGGACAGATTCTCATTGCTCTTAGTGTTGCTTGTCACAACGCTTTCAAAAATTCTTGGATGTGGATTGAACTGCTGGGGACTGGACAGAAACTGTCCTGACTGCAGTTTGCTGTTAAGCTGGAAATCTGATAAAGAAATTCCAAATAGAGCGTGCCTGGCTCCCTGTATGCCTGCAGGGGATTTATCTGATAAACAACACAAGGGGCTGCTAGGCCCAAGGGGTTTGCCCAAAAATGATGGCAATTGAAATTGCCCATCAAGAGGGACATCTGAGTGATGCGGAAACCGCAACTTTTTTCTTGGTGGTGAGAAGGGTGATAGATTAATGGCTGGCATATTTGACACCAATTCAACCAACCATGGACTGACACGTTTGACATTCTGTAACAAGTCAGGCTCATCCCATGCTACCTGCAATTGGATTTATCAAGAGATATAAGAAACAAGGATGCCAAAAGCAGTAAAATATGAGCCTGGACTTTTATTATAGCTGCTAAATTTAAAAAGAATTTTGGTAAAGGAAACAATTTAAATCAGATCACTGGTGTTAAATTCATGAAGTAGCAAACTGAAGGCCCTGTGTTCATCCAGAGCACAAAATTTAGATAATCAAAAGCTGAGGAAAGATAAGTTCATGAATTATCTCTCTCTCTTTAAGTATATGTATCTAGGAACTCCAAATGTAACAATTTGAAAAAGAAAAATCAGCAAAAAGCAAAAACTCTTTTTTTTCATCAATGTATAGATGACCCCTAGCTCAACCATCAACCGAAGATTAAAACTCAATGAATTTCTGGAAATTTCACACCAAGCACAGTAACCATTAGTAAATTACAGATCCCTTTAGGTTGCTGAGAAGGCCTCCATCACTGCAGTTTCACTTGCTTCTCGGAATATACCTAGGGGATTCAGACCTGAGACTCTGCATTATCCCACACAATTCCAAGTTTTCCTTTACCAGTAGTTTGACCTTATCATTGAGCTAACCATGGGTGGTTATTACCCAATCCCAGGACTAAGCAAATCATAACAGTACACAACTGGGCAATGAAACATTGAAACACAATAAAAGCTGTTGACCTTGTCAAAAGATTTCAAAATTGTTGTAGTACAGATAATATCAAGCAATCTGTTTCAACTCATCAGAAACTACATCTGAGACCATAGATGTTCTGCCATTCAGTCAATGACACATTATCTTGTACTAAGAGTGGCACAATAATTATACCAACCACCCCTACAGTATTATTTCCACAACTATCATACAAAACTAAACAAGAATTGATATTGGTGTTTCAAGCAAAATTTTAATCCATATCGTTCTCTGAAGGGGATTGGAAACCAAACCTGAAAACTTATTAGAACTAACTAGCACTGAAGAATTTATTAATAAAGATTCTTGATATGATCATCTGTTAAATTCGGTAGAATAACGTGTTAGCAGCAGGACGACACGAAAAATATTAACAACAAAAGAGCCACTAAGAGAACGCTAATTAAGTAAACAAAATTATAAAATTAAACTCAACTAACTTATCAGAAATACGTGCAGAACCTGTAGAAGCCGCCAAGGAGAGTTAGGCCATCGAATGGGATCAGCAACCTGAACAGATGAAACAGTCCCCATAAACCAGCTAATCCGGGAGGAATCTTCCGTTTCAAAAGCCATCTTAAACCGTATCCCAGTGCACCAATGGATGCTCATTGCATCCCTCACAGAAGATGCCTTAACAAAATACTCCGGCGTGCTGGCTCTCGGGTAGAAAACAACCTCAAAAGACTGGACATTGGCAGCAAGCCTTGCTGCCTCCAAGACATCTTCAGGCCTCAGTCTTCCCTTGCTTCTCAATCCACCATTGTGCATTCCCTTGCTCTCATCCTCTTTTGGAAAAAGAGAGAAACTATTGTAAGGGCTAACAAAAGAATTTCTATTCATTGTCCCATTTAGGTTCCACGATTCAGGTCCATTTCCACTTCCAATTCCACGCTTAGCGCGGCGAATCCCAACACGAAGATCACCATTTTCAGCTCTCAAGAACACAATTGAATCCCCAGCAACCAGTTTTTTATGGTTCACAAAAGTGCTCCAACCAGTAGTCAACAAATGCCTCCTTGGCGTCCCTCTATATATATGCCTAAACTTCCATGTTTCTCCATGCACATCTGTAGCGACCACTGTCTGCACGGGAGGATCCACCGTATAATCCAGCCGGGGAAATATCGTCTCCGCGCAGTATCTCGGCACGGAGAAGCCTCCGCCATTATTCGCATCAGATTGGGTCAGCGTCTTTGCAAAAGAGGCCGGTTTCTCTACGTTACTGCCACTGCTACCATTTTCACACACACCCTTTTCTTCTCCGGAATCAAGGTCGCTGCTTAGCAAAGGGACGAGGCTAATCTTGGCGTAAACCTCGTCCGTGTCGGCGTCGGCAAGGTACTGGACGGCGGCGACGCGGCAGAGGACGATGGGGATCCGTGGAGACGAAGAGAAATCGACGGAGGAGTGAGAGTGCTCGGCGTGGCCTTGAGGGAAGTAGAAGACTTTAGAGTTAATTGGAGGGATCTGAACCATGCTTCCCGCACAGGCATGCCATAGCTGTGGATCCAAGCCTTTCTCTGCCTCTTTCATTTCCTTCCACTACCGGCGCCGGCGGCGATGTGGGTTCTGGAAATACAATATAAAATTAGAGAGAAAACAGAGTTTAATTCACTGGAAAGTAAGCAAAGCAATCTCTTACCAGAGAAATGAGCAAAATTCAAGCTTGTTATCTATCAAGTTTCACCCTTTCTCAATATAGTGATGGTTTACAAACAAGATTTCAACTAAAGACCATTGGAAGCCAACTGAAAGAGATGGAATTTGAGAGCAGAATCACTTAAAAATCTTCAACACTAAACACCCACGAAGCCACACACAAAACCACGTCTGTTCATCAAGATAAACAGAGGAGGAAAAAAGGAAACTCCTTTTCTTTGTTTATTTTTTTTTTTCCCCTTTGATTCTCTTATGTCCGTCCTTTCTCACCAATCAAGAAGGGGTTTTGCAGAATTTTTGAAAAACGTGAACGAAGGCAAGGCAAGGAAAAAAGAGTCATTAATCGCTGATCACAGAGAGAAAGCAAGCAGCAGCAGCAGCAGCAGAAGCAGCCAGCAGCTGCAGTCTTGTACGGACCAGACCACTTTTACTCATCTGAAACAACGTTTTAAAAGCCCCACCTCCCTCTCCCATCGGTCACTAAACTCCAAAAGAACAGCTTTTTATTTCAAAGATATATCTCTCTCTGTCCAATGATTCTTTTTTTTTTTTTAGCTTCTGGTGTAAATCTCTTTCTCTGTCAGATCCTGCGCGGAGCTCTACTTCTCAGTTTTCTCTTTACGGAACCTCAACAAAGTAAAAACGAACAGAAATCTAATCTGAAAGGACACACATGTTGAGAGCATGTTTGGTTTAGCTCCTAAAACTTATCACTGTGCGAGTAAACTTGTAACTCAAAGCTAAAAGCTGCCAGTAGAAGTATTTTAGTTAAGAAAATATCTTGCAGACATATGATTCAATAAATATAAGCAAATACAATATAATTTATAAATAAATAATACTAAATATTACATAAATATTATTTAATAACAAAAATCTGTATATTATTAAATATTATTTTTGTGATGTAAATTTTATTACACCTATTTATCTTATTAGATAATTGAGTCTTTTGATTATAGTTGTTTAAGCAGGAAATGAGATTTAAAGTCATGATAAATTAATTATTTTTGTATTAAAAACACTGACCAAATATAGGAAAATAATATAGATATTATTATAATAATAATGTAAAAGGTGATTTAACAAAAAGAAAACAGTTTTAAAAATTTATATTATTTATTGACTATATTATTTCTCATGTGTTCGTATAGTTGCTTTTATTTTTTTTATACACGACTGATTAAATTTCATCAAGTCAAATTTCTTAGACAACTTTTTATTTTTTTCTCAAATATTGATAATTTTATAATAATAATAATAATAATAATAATAATTATTATTATTATTATTCAATAACAGTTCACGTACAAGTAAAGAAGAGTACATCACTCCATATGGTTACGATATAGGAAAATTATCACGGTATGATGGAGAGGCAAATTATCGTGGTATGATGGAGGGGAGAATTATGGCGATATTTTTAAGGAGTAGCAAAAATGGGCGGTGGAATCTGAGCAGTCGTTAGCCGGACAAACAAACTAACCCAACCGAACCTAAAGTTAAAAAAGAAGTCCCATCGGTTAGGGGTTTGGATTACTTCTGTTTGTTTTCAACTACTTTTTGGGTCAGACAGTTTGCTCACCGCTTTACGTGGCGCGTGTACGGATATGGTGCGTGCTTCCAATTGGAGGTGAAGTGCACGCGCATGGGAGTATTGTTTGGACAGTTAGACTCGTCGGCGATTTTTGGTCGGAGGCTACCACACTTTGGTTTTGGAATACATTACAGAATCGATGTCCGATTCCTTTCAAAATTGAGTATTACAAGTAATTTACAAAACGGACGACGAATAACGACGCTTTTGACGCATTAAACTTGCACTTCTAATCGTGGAAATAAACCAGCTTCTTCTTCAACAGAAGAAGACTACGCATGCATGCGCCCCCCCCCCCCCAAGAAAAAAGAAAAAACGAACACGTATATAGACAGAACACGACACGTAACATTTAGAATTTAGGACATGAAAGTTTTGTAGTCGATGATGTGGTACGGTTAGGAGTCATTGTTAAATTCTTGTAGCTACATGGGTTTCGACATTTGCCATTGCTTCAAGACAGTGACTTGTAACTTGTCAATCTACGATAATGCGAGCTTGGATTGGAAAGCTCGGTTCTGGCCCCATGATAAGCATGGAAGGTGTACCCATTTGTTGTAACTCATTAAATCAAATATAATTTAAAGAAAATTTTAGGATTGAGTATCTATATATATATATATATATATATATATATATATATATATATATATATATATATAACATACTATGACCATCAGGGGCGCTTTGGTCTTACTGCTCAGGGAGAATGACGAGAGGCTGAGAGTTTAGATTTTCATTTTTTTTTTTTTTTTTTTTTGGTTCTGTATAACAAGTTCCAAATTGATGATCTTTTTGAAGAAAAAAAGAAAAAAAAAAACTTGATTTGCTTTTGGGTGGGAAAATAAAAATCAAAAATCCCAAAATGCCACTTAAATTTGATACAAATTGCAACAAAACCAGTATCGTCGGCTGTATGATTTTGTTCATAATTAGATGCAAATATGTAGATAAATTTTTCATATGGAAGCCTAAACATCCAAGAAAATTCGCAACTTTCTAAGAGAGTATAGATGAATCATATGGGGTCGTTATATTAATCAAGCAAGAGGGAAAATGCCCGTTTTGATCAAAATCAGTCAGTCCAAAACCTTCCTCGATATATTAGCCCCCCCCCCCCCCCCCCAACCCCCATTGAAAGCGTTTGGTAAGGTAACAACATCACTACCGACATGAAACATCAAGACAACCAGGATCACCGTCGAAAATCAGGGTTAATAATTATCATATTCATGTTACGCGATGAAAAAATAATCAATAAAATATAATAATGTAATACTATGATAAAAATAAATTAACAAAAAAAATCACGTTGAAAATATATTATATATTATTTCTAAAAATAATTTTTATTTTTATGAATAAATTATTACAGTATCATAATTATTTTTTAAAAATATAATAAATTTTTTTATTAGCGTGTATTTTATATATTGAAATAATAAAAATAATTTAATTTTTTTAATTGATCTAACAATATATTATGGATTGACGAGAATAATGTCTTCCACTTAGAAAAAAAAATATAATAGTTACAATAATTTTAATTTAATAGCATATAAAGTGATACAATATATAACATATAATTAAAATAATATAGCAGTTAATTATTTATTTAATATGTAAATTAAGTCTTTTAAAATATATTAATTTCTAACATTACGTAAATTAGAGATAAAGGGAAGAGGGGACTCTCAGACTCAATGGAATTTAAGCCTGTGCACGTACAGAGAAAAAACTAAATGGGAAAAGCCGTCGGTGAAGAATCGACATTGAGTCAATAGATAGACACCGACACAAAAGACATTGAGTCAATAGATAGACACGACATTGCAAAATAAATGCAAGAAATTCAATAAGAACATACATAGAAGGGCGTCTTTAGGTGGCTAATTTTGTGCCGTCCTTAACTGCTTATCTCGATGGTTGGTCTGTGTCACCATGCCGTCCCTTTGCCATGTCAATCAATCCCCAACATGCTTGACTCCGTGCCTTCGGGTAGGGTTTATACATTGAGTGGTGTACTTTAAGGATCGATTGAACCTCTTGGCCCTTTATTTGTAGGGCAGTCAGTGCCTTTGATTCTACCCCCACAATCCAATGCTTTCCGTATCGTGATGAACGTTGCGAGGAGAATTTCATTCCAAATTGTTAAACATATAGCAAAAGCCCACATAGAAATGGCCGCCCATCCTATTGAGCATCAACTATTAGGCACAACTTTTGTCCTTTTTTTTTTTTTTTTTAATGTTTCCAGGCAGCTTGTATTTTCAAAGCTGATGAATATTAATGAAATTCCAGAAGCCAAATGGGAATGGGATATCCGTTGAAGCAATTAAGATTAGGCTTTACTCCAAACAATTTGGGGTTTGAAGAATCATCAAATACAACAGTTATAACTTTAATTTTAAACACTCGGACACAGCAGACATGACTTATAGATGCTGATGTCAAAGATAATGATAATTAATTAATAACTCCATGTTTAGCGCCTGTATAACAGTACCGTTCTTATAATTGTATTTATTTATATTAATACTCTGATTAAAGTAATAGACAAACATCCAGGACTATTAGCTGCTTCCTTCTTGTCGCTACAGATATGGTTCCTCTTGTTTCAATATCACCAAGTGAGGCTGTGCCGGCCTTCTTTACCCTATGATTGATTGCCCATCCACTCCTTAGAATTTGTCTTTCGTTCTTGTGTTTTCCATGCAAATCTTAATCAAGGGAATTTATTATCATTTCTTTTATCCCTTTTTCTGATTATAAAATTTCCCATGCTTTGTGCTGAGAGACAACTCTGTTACTCATGCACCATAGAAAAACTTGCGCAGCCCAAGAATCTCAATGGATTAGTTCGAATTGTATTGGTGCAATACTTAATTAACTATTATTTTTTTACCGTGATTACGAAGATTTTTGCCTAATTTTCGATATTATTGAAATAGTAGTTATATTGATTGTCCCCCACGTAACGTAGTTGTTTATAATTTTCCCAATTGAATTTTAGCTTTTCATTGTTTGTTTCGGCGGGGACTCATTTTTTGGCTTTCGTGGCTGTTTATTTTTCGAGTTTTTTTTTAAGTTTATTGTTCTATATCCTTGAAGGGCTCATGCCAGATAACTTGTGTCGTCAATGAAATTGGCATATTATGGGTCTGGAAAAGCAAGAATGAAAATGACAAAAATCTCCACATGGGTCCAAAGCACCAATGGATGTTTTTGTTTGCCCACATTTGCCTAAAATGATTTTTGTTCAAAATTAGATAATGTTTAACCCCAAGATGCGAAATTCAACAACCAAGCTAATGCATGCGTTTAACTTTCCCTTGGGGCCTATTTCCCCCTAAACATAAGTTGGGTTGGCACCAATTTGCTTAGCCGAACCCCCCCCCCCCACCCCACCACCTAAACCTAAAAAGCCACACCCCATGGCTCGCCGACACTAAGAATGCAATAGAGATTTTTTAACAAGTAGGCAGTTGGAGACGCTTTTCTTTAATTCTAAAGGCTTGCTCGATTCATAACTATTCATAAATTGAGTACGTTGTTTACCTTGCGCAATTCAAATGGTGCTCGAAACAAAATCCCATAAGAAATTCAAGGCTAGTTTAGGAGCTAGCTAGGGGTCTCAATGTGAATGACATATATATTTAAAAGTTGAGAAATGAATTAGTTGAACTCATTTATATTAGGTTGGGGGGTCACGAAATTTGGAAAAGAGTCATGGTTATCAAAATCTCTCCACCTCTTATAACCTCCTCGCGTATTAAGTGATATTTGGATTACAAATTATCCCTTCACATTGAATTCGGATTAATCTCCTCTATCTCCCTCTAACAATTAGCATAATTAGGAAAGAATTTTTTTTTTAAAAAATGAAAAGACCAATTTGCATAAAAAAAAAAAAGGATCATTTTCCATTGTTTTTGGGGTTTTCTTTTGTCTCAAAAACTCGCCGATTTTAAGAAAGAAGCCGAGTTTGGGCCCCATTTTCCTCGGCCTATAAAATGCACAACGCCTTCATGCAAACTCTGACAATCCAGCATTCGGCCCCAAAAAAAAAAAAAAAAAAAAAAAAAAGGGTAGACAACCTAGCAGGTGGGGAATCGTACAAAGTTGACATCCGACAATCAGATTCAATGCCGCGTGCCGAATTGACAATTAGTTGAACACGTGATCGGTTTGAATCCGTGACGGGACTTCTGTACAAGAGGCCACAAATCTCTGTCGTTTTGCCCTCAGACGCACAAGGTCTGACTCGGACGGGTTGACTCAGAACGTCTTTCTTGAGCCGAATTGTGGGGAGCAAATCCCTCCCGTTATTATTCTCTCGACATCGGACGTAGAATCACAATTGAACCGACCTGTGGGGAAGTGCGACATGAACTTCTCCTAAATTTTTCTGTCTTGTTTCGTCATGTTGTTTTGTGTGGAAGAGATTAATATGTAATGTAATTCAAGTATAGTTATTATAGTTATGTAATGTAGTGTGTAATTCAAGCAAATGTTAGTTTTTATTTTTTATTTTATTTTATTACAGGTGTAAGTGATATGATTAAATAGTCAATAAAACAGCCGTAGAGCTAACTTTTCTAGTTACTTCAGTGAGGTGCTTGATCAAACCAATGTGCGAGGACCATGTTCGAAGCTAATTTGGGTTGAATTTTGCTTTTGATTTAGGGAAGGGCTTTAATTTTCCTATATAATCTCTGACTTTTCTTCTTCTTCTTCTTCTTCTTCTTCTTCTTCTTCTTCTTCTTTTGGTATTTATGATAAGACTATTTTAAGATTAGCTTTCGCCGGGGTAATTTGAGCGGGTGGTCATCAACACTAACTGGCGAGGAAGCTGGCGGGACCAGGGGGTCTGTACCCAAGGCCCAAAAGAAAATAAAAACAAAAGGGGCCGTTGTACACTCATGTTTATGGTCTTTTAGTTTTGGACCATTGGATGTCAGGTTTGATTTGATTTCTTCTTTCTTTGTTTTTTTTTAAAGGTGTGGGTATCATGGAAGGTGGAGTCGTCATTGGACTTCTATTATTTTACGTGAGGCAGACTCTACGCATTTCTGAGACCTGGGCAG
Organism: Ceriops zippeliana; assembly: GCA_037897445.1. NCBI lineage: Eukaryota > Viridiplantae > Streptophyta > Magnoliopsida > Malpighiales > Rhizophoraceae > Ceriops > Ceriops zippeliana. The sequence continues at coordinate 1,948,467 of JBAPLH010000174.1, forward strand.
CTTTGCCAATATGTAGGGACCACTTAAGAATTATTTCGATTAGAGTGCTGAAAGCACGGTTCGGTGTCTTTGAGACGTTGCAGCCGAACTATCAAAAGATTTAATGTGGCATTGGGCTTGCAGGCTCAACTCTGTTAACTCCTCCCACTTCTCTTTTAAGGAATCTGATCCCCGTGTGGGCATGCACGAGTGGACGAGCACCTCGACCTCTTTAGGTCTATCTATTGTGCCATCCAGCAGTTGATGTTCTAACGTGCATATGGTGGACAAAGGTGGCAAAAAAATTCTGTTCCTTTTAAGTTTACATCCATCTACCAACCCGTGTATGTAGGAAGGGCAAAACTTCAATATAACGAAAAAGTTGCTCCATTTGAAGGATAAAGTGGATGAATTAAGTAATCAAATGAAGCATGAATGTGATGTATACATCTTACACTTTTCTAGACCCTGCAAATATACGAGTTTCGTGCACTGAATACTTGCCATCGACTAAAGCCGACAAATGAAATGCAGCAAACTTACCTCGTGCAACTCCTCCTCACTGCCAAAAAGGGATCCAATTCCTGAGTCATCATTTCATTGAAATACAAAGACTTTTGCAACGGAAAAGCGCTGTCAGAACGAACAGATAATGTAATTACAGCCAGAAGCAAAGTTGTAATTGACACATTAAAGACGCTCAACCTGATGGATAAAAGAATAAAAATAGGCATACAAGGAAATTGACTTCATTTTGAATAAAACGACGGTAGTACCACTAACAGGAAAGCACAAACAGATCCTACCTCCGAACAACTTTGCTACATTCGCTGCCTGTTCAAATAACTAGTTACCCTAGCCTTCATCTATTACCAGTTACGAATGTCAGATCATCTAAAGTTCCTAGGTGTTATTGTATCAACGATGTACATTGTACACAAAGAACGAATAAACTGGAACAGAATGGCAAACTACAAGTGAAGATAAAGGCATTTCTCCCCACAAATGCTAGACCTCTTGAGAATAGTCCAACAAATGGCTATCAAAATCAATATTCTGACGCTGATAGCAATGATGTGTCCATCGTGGCTGTAGCAGTCACTGTCACAGCCTTCTTTCTCATCTCTAAAACTTTCCTGTGAGAGTTGGAGTGCAATGATGGAATAAATGTAGGACTAACAGCAGGGCGATACTCTGGAAGGAGACGGCCAGACCTATAACGAACTCCACAAGCATTGCACAGTGTTTTTGGCCCCATAGGCCCTTCTCTCCATTGTGGAGTCTTTGTCACCTCGCAGTGGGTACATTTTCTGGTTTCAACAGCTTGCTGCGTGGAAGGTTTCTTAATCTCTAAGGTACAAGAAAGCAATGTCAGATTCTTTTTCTTTTTCTGTCCTTTCTTGGCAGGGACTGAGGCATTCTCACCCCAGAAGGATTCTGATTCTGAATCTAAGTCAGAAGTACTCAAAGGATAAATGTCCTTGCGAGTATAGAAAGTAGAAATGAAAGGAACTGCATGCCTACGGCCACGGGGTCTCTTACTTCGAGGACGTTTCACGGGGGCAACCAATTGAACACAGTTGGACGTCATTTTTACAGCTGAACAAGAGCTGCTGCTGCTGCTGCTATCAAGGACAGATATGGGACTTGAGGTCTGAAACAGGAGTGAATGTTTGCTCTCCAAAGACTCAAGGTGGAAAGAAGTGCTTCCGCTAGAGGATGCCTCAGCACTGCTCTGCCACTGTTTTAGCCAAGGAATGTAATCACATTTGATCAAGCAAAAGGTGAATCAAACCAAAGACATGCAGAAGGTAAAAGAAAATATGTTGTAGAAATGTGTAAAAAATAGGTTCTATCTAGTAACATAGAAGAAACTTCTAATCAGGGCAGATTTTACACAGGATCACTTTAAAAGGATCAACGTGGCCCCACAAGCACCAAATGTTGCTGTGTTGATAAATATAGGCGACATGGCCATTGTTGTATACAGACATTTGAGCAAAATATGGCCAAATATATGGGCTTCAAAGCTTCAAATAATTTTTACAAGCGACATTTTATCCTCAATACCTTTCATCACATGATAAAATGGCAAGGTATAGCACATTTGAACTCAATAAATCTAATTCATCAACTGAGATAAAAATCTTTATTGAACATCGAGCAAATAATGAGCACTTTTTCACTTATTAAAAAAAAAAAACCTGAGCTCTTTTTTCTCTAATCTTTTTTAATTAAATTACTCTAAGTGGGGTCAACTTTGGATTTCATGTCAATTCATTAGGTTGTTTTAGATTTCACTGGGGGCAATTACCCCCAACTTTCAAATATAGATTCACCAACCATAACAACAATGAAGATGGCACTCCAATATCAGCTGAAAGATGCGAAATAGAAATAAAAGGAAGAGCCACAACCCAGAAGGGAAGTTAACGCAGGACATGTTCTTGGAATAATATATACAGGTATCACTCTAAGACTCTGTCCTGCATCAGAAATCTTATTCCGTGGAATGAGGCTCGCATGCTCACCCACATCTATTCTAGTGATTTCTAATGAAAATAATCAACAAAATGAGTGCCATAATATAGGCAGTTGAAATTTAGGCCAAAAATAAATACAACTTAAGCCACAAAGGCAATAGGCATAACACAACAGCTAAAGGAAAAATTAACCAATTTGCACATTCGGCGGTGTCATCAACAGGAAGCTAGAGTGCCACAAAAGGCCTGTTTCTCCAGTCCAACCAACAAACAATTATTACAGACAAAAAGGTGCAGCATGTGCACTGCATTTAAGTAAATGACATGAAATGAAAAGCTTCAGAACTCCATCAACATATTTGTAGGAGTGTCTATGCTGTTGTACTTTTCTCATCTTTTAATATCCTGTCACTACTAAGGCTTTGTTTGGTTACTTTAACATCTATTCGTTACCAGAAGTCCACAATGAATTCATGCTTTGTTCACTCAGGTTTTATAGCACACACATAAGAACGCAACAATACATCAAAGGCCACATAATTACGAAAATTGCAATGAACGGCAGTGGGCACTCAATAAATGCAACCAAAAGCAGTTGATATTTTCTTCTCTGGCACCCTCTTTCCTTTTCCCACTCTTAAAACATTTATGTCAACTCACGAACTGAACTATGTTAAGACACTTGGCAGTTAACTTCCCAAACTGAAAGAATGGATAAGTTTCCTCAGAATATCATGACCTTACAAGACATCTGAGCTAATACAATAACAAAGCTACTAACATCCACACCTATATATGTATGTGAATGTATTTGCAACCTCACAAAGGGCTTAATTTAGGAGGTGGCCACCACAAATTTGACCCACATAAAACATTTAGGAACCCCATGCATCAATAAAAATGCAAAAGCCTAAATGCACCGATAAGAACAGCTGAACTGCTGAACAATTCTAGATAAACAACCTTAGAGTAACACGGGCTAAGAAAATCAGCACAGTAGAAGGAACCCTTTTTAATGGAAGGAATGGAGTAAAGGGTTTATCCAGAAGTTCAGAGACAAGTCAAGGGATGAATACTCAAAAATGAATCATTAAAACAAATATGCAAATACCTTGGAAGCCCAGACAAGCACATAACATCATACAAGAAAATAACACTCACTGAAACTGTGGAGCTTTTCTGTACTTTCAATGCCTCATTACCAATTCCACCAATAAGACCTGAGGACAAACTGGCCAAAACATTTGAGGGTGGAGGATCAAGGTGTTGAAACTTAGCCTGCCAATCTTCTCCATCATTTGGCTCCACATCCTCCATTGGAAAATCAAGAAACTTTATGGCATCATCGAAGAAATCATCAGAGACCCCATTAAAGTTCTCATCAAAAAACCAGGAACCATTCATAATATTGTTACTCCTCCTGTAAAATGAAGCCTCTGGAAGGGCATCAATAACAAAGAGGTAACGTCATTGAAGGGCAAGGCATAAAGAACTAAACTCAATTAATTAATGTTAATGGCTCAATAAATACACACTTATCTAATCCAAAAATTCAAAGACTTTTTGTAGCAACAAAATACAAGTAATTATCATTTTCCAACATCCTTCCAGACTAATTCAAAGACCAACACCGAATAGGACTCTTAGAAATCCTTAGGATTTGCATGTAATCTATCAATTACAAACATGTCCTAATGAGATTGTCCTTTTCCTAATCCGGATAGGATACCATCAGTTGTTTCCTCAAATGATTTTTCACTTTAACATACGGCCTTTATTTTTTGAAGAAACTCAAAAGTGAAAAAACAAGTGGCCTCTTATATTATAATTATATGGACAAATCCGAGAAAAAGATAAAAATATTTATGTACTTATTTTAAAAAAATTTTAAAACACATTAATAAATCTAATTTTCTTAGAAGGCTTGTAAATTAGTTAGACTAAGAATCGTAGCTAAAATCCTAATCTAATCTATCACGTAATTTTAATTTTATTTAATGGCTGCAACTCAAATCTAACTTAAAAAACTTCCAAATCAACCAGAATGATCTAAATCAATTTCATTTTCACTACACTACTTTTTATCCAAATATAAATAAATTATAAGAGCAAAATTAACTTATTTGTTGTTCCAACTTTGCTTTTCTCCCACTTCTAATATATATACATATTCTCTCAAAATTTTACACTCTCAACTTACTAATGTGTCGCAGATGCACAAACTTTTTAATAAAATACAACATTATTTACTAGTTTTTACATTACTGGGAAATTTTCGGTATATACTACAAGCCTACCTTTTATCGTAGTTGACTTGAATCATTTAACATATTAAACTCATTTTTAATAACTTTTACCAGATATTTAAATTACACGCAATGGACCAACCAAACCTAACTCAATAATAAATAAGAATCACTAAACAGTAATACGTAATTCAATAATAAATGAACAGAACCAAACGACAATCCGTTAAAAAAGTCATGTGAGATACAAAGTAACCAAATAATTTCTCTAATTATTATTATTATTATTATTATTATTACTATTATTTGTAGCACTCTAGTTTTCAATTTTATTTATTTTTAATAATATTCACTTAACAAATTTTGTTGCGTCACATGTCTCTGTGCCGTGCTGCTTAGTTTTTCCTTAACATAAAGAAAAAAAAAAATGTAATGCTAAATATTTTAAAAATTATTATTAACTTACCATAAAAACACTATTTTATTAATATAAATAACTTTTTGTTAATAATACATCGAAAAAATTATTCATTTCAACAAAAATAATGTTTAGAAAATGTTTTTGTGATATTTAATATTATTAAAAAATGCAAAGCAAAGAAGGCTATATTTTTATTTTATTTTATTTTGCCGCTGAGCATATCAATATAGAAAAAGTTTATAGTACCATTTTTCTGTCATTTTCTCGGGAACCAAGCAGCAATAATGAGAAGGAAACCAAATGTAGGCAATGCAATGCAATGCAATGCAAGCAACAATCATAAACAAAAGCCAAAATGGAGCACCAAAGTAGCAAAGGCGAAACGTACCTTCGAGAAGCGAAGGAAAAAAAGGGGGGGGAGAAAAGAACGAAAAATCAAGTCCTCAAACGCATCGAAGGCCTCGGAGAGAGGGAGAAAGAGCGGAAAGACTTCGAAAACGACGCCGCTTTCAGGAACTCAGTACCGACATTTCCATTTTTCGTTTCGGTGAGAGAAAGAGGATAACAGAGCGAACGTGAGACCCCTTCTGAATCTCTCTCTCTCTCTCTCTCTCTCTCTCTCTCTCTCTCTCTCTCTCTCTCTCTCTCTCTCTCTCTCTCTCTCTCCGTATGTCTGAGATTGGGATCTTCAAGTTTCTTATTGGATGCTGCTGAGAAGAGCTGAGCTATGGTGAGGTAGGGCTTATTGAGATTGATGTGGAGGCTCCGCCCAATCACCGTCCATCGTGTATTACCAATAAGTATATTAATTGATTATCAACTCTATCACACTCACGCCCTTAGCCTATTTAAGAAAGTGAGTTGTTTATCTATCCTTGTTGATCAATTTTTTTTTTAATGTTAGTTTAATTTGCAAAAAAAAAATTAAATTTAAAACTTTTTAGTTCAAGAATATGTGTAAAATTTAAAATATAATTAAAGAGAAAAAATCCGAATATTTTTAAATAAATCAATTGTTTTGACATAGATAATTTGACTTGCTTTTTAATTAGATAAGGACAAAGAAAGTATAATTTGACCCTTTTTTTTTTTTAATCGAAGAAGGAAAAAAAAGCTCGATGATGTTTTATTTGAATCGATGTGTGATGCATTGACATGTTTATTGCCGTCAATCATAATTGCTTAAGATTTCATATCTTGTGATAAATTTTTGTATTTTTTAATAATAATAATAATAATAATAATAATAATAATAATAATAATTATTATTATTATTATTATTGTGATCATTGTTGTTGCTGCTGCTGTTGTCGGTGTTATTATCATTGCTGTTGTTGTGACATACCACCGACGATTAGGGTGGGGGTGGTGGCATTATTTTCTGAGCTCGTTAGGCACTGCGATGGAGAGAAGAGGAGGGAGGGAGGGGGGTCCCACCGTTAGGATTATAACATTGACGGGTAATGGTCATCATGGGACATTATTTTGTTTGGTTCAGGCAAATCATTTATCATTTATCATTTATTTATTTATTTATTTTTCATTTTTTTTTTCTGGGGGTGGGGGGGAAGGTTGAAAAGAGAAAACAAGGGGGTCCAGGAGGTCCAACCATGATCGTGTGACTTCACATGGAAGCAATGTTTTTGATTGTTATAGAGAAACACTTATTAAGAGACAAACGTCGGCATTAATGGAGGGGGAAGAAAGAAGAAGAGAGAATGAGTGAAGATGGATCCACCACTCTTTCCCATCATACTGTTAAACCCATGATTTCTCTCTGTTTTAACGTTACCTTTGGAACCATTCTTTCCCTTCCTCTCTTTTCTTTTTTTTTTTTTTTTTTTTCTGTCGGTGGGGCAGGTGGGGGTGTACTCACAGGTTCTCATCCGCAAAGGCAATATTGAAATACAACCAAAATTAGTATTTCTTGTCGTTTCAGTTTAAACATAGAAGGCAATCAAATTACAATTACCGTTATTTATTGTTATTGTTATTTATTCTTTTTCGGGTATCTGAGAATACAATCCTCGGTATCACTCAACCAAAGACCAGTTAGTTCAATTACAAATATTTTTAATTACGCATATCCTCTTTACGCCTCGGACTGGGCCATAATCGTTGAATTTACGGACGCGTAAAGTCCAAAAAAACTTTTAAATTTTCCTTATCACGTAGTAAACCTCGAGTTGCAGACAGGGACTCATGCCCATTCATATGCATGACACTTACAAAAAGATAAACCTGGAGCTTGTCCGAAATAGACACCGGCGTGTGTAGTTAAAGCTCGAGACTTAATTAATAAAAAATACAGAGAGATTAAGGATTTCCGGTATATTTGTCTTGGCAAAAGCCCGAATTTCCCGTTAGCTAGTAGTAGGCAAGTGATAGTAAAAATCTTTATTTTTTATCTTGTAACAAGACTTCCTGAAGATTAACATTCTCACAAACTGAAAGATGCAAATGCGCCCCAGAAGACCCCGTCTGGTTTTATGGCTCCTGCTGGTAGATGCAAAGCCTCCCATGAATGTGTTTCACACAAAGAGAATGCAAAAGCTGGACTAAAGTAAGTAGGCATTGCACAAACACCGTTAAGACTTGGGGAACCCAAACAAACCATTGATATCAAGAGAACAAAATGGTTCCCTGATTCAGCTATTACCTAACCGAGGCACAGGACACCATCAGGAATGGAACCAAAACTTCCCTTTTTCATCAATATTCCCTATAAATTTTTTGATCCATTTGATTATACGCAAGCAAAATTCATATTTTGACTTTTGATGTTCTTTTTCTTGACCTTAGAGTTACAAAATAGACTATAAGTACCAAGACTGCAGACATTCCCAATGCAAGGATTCTCCAAAATGTGTTGCCACCCGAATCGATAAACATGTTCTTCAACCACTCCTGCAGTTTCACACATTAATTATAATGTCAGAGACACAGAATGCACACAGTTGCTTACAATTATCAGATGTGATGCATTGCTCGTATTTGTAATTAGCCGATGCAACCACAGGAAGACTAAGCATGAATGCCACTGAAAACACAAACGAGACTATGCCTCTGATGCATGAATGCATACTCTGCTAGACAAATTTTGCACCATGCGCTTATGCTGCTTGGCAAAGATGTCCTGAGCATATTTATAAAGCTCTAAATCAAGATTGTTGAATAATCTTATCTGCTCAAGCACATCCTCAGAAATCTTAAGACGATCCTGTAAAATACAAAACAACAAATTAGCACCAAGGTCACAACTGTCACCATTTTCCAAACAAACAAGTCTAAAATGCAATAATTACTAAGGCCAGTACAAATTTGGTAAGTTTCAACATTCAGCAAGTAGCTGGCCACAGTGTTCACTAAATTCCATACATAGGAGGCAGAAGACTTCCCTCATAAACTGCACCCAAGTAAGACGCAGATAACTTGACATAAGATTCAGGGCAATTTTCTCTAACATGGAAGTTGGAAACAAAAAATGGTAGAGGCACTTGCAACTGATATAGAAAGCACTTATCACTTATCAGCACAATCATACGAGATAGAAACAACCATGCAATGACTGCAGTCCTCGAGTGAAATAATCAAAAGCACAGTTCAGTAAAATTCATGCATTTGGAGGGATCTAATAATAAATGATGTTGAAATTCATATATCAATGGGGAAAATAAGTATCTTTTTAAGGTATGAAAACAACACTAGTAAGTATACCTCCTTTGAGAAGTTTGCAGGGGCGATTCTTGCCAAAGAGGAGTTACGACGACGTGTCTGGGTCTTCCGTAAACTAGAGATACAAGCTTCATATGAATCCATAAGGTTCTCCACAGTAATCTAATAAGTTGCAATATGTAAGTTCCTTTCCAGTATTCAGACTGACCATCCAAAGGGATCCTAAACAAAATGCCTTACATTTTCCTTTTTCCCTTCTGCATCTTCTATTGAAGCATTTTCATCTGACTTTTCATTGGATGTTCCAGTCTACTAAAAGCAAAGAGACACTTTCAACTTATTTGCTTCCAATTGAATGTTTTACCAAAAGTGAACAGCATGCATTGCTCACCTGAGGATTATCACGGTCATGTTCAGAATCTGAAATTAGAGAATTCTGCTCTGTACAACAAGAGGAACTAGATTTAGGAAGAGCAAACAACTAAAAGGCAGCTAGAAAAATGATTTGCCCATCACACTAGCCTGAGTTGCTATCAGCTGGAAGCTCCAAGGTAGAATTTGATTCTAATGCCTGGGAAATCGCTTGTGCACCAACCACATTTGCAAACATTGTTGCAGATTCTCTGTGATCCTCAGTGAGACCAACATACAACATATCATCCAACGTCCTCTGTAACATTTAGAAGCATCCACCATCAAAACCATCATGATGGGCAAAGTATCAGAGAAAAACAAGTAAAAACAGCATTGTTCAAAGCAAGGAACCTACTGTAAATACCTTTGCAACTTCAAGAACGTATTTACCAAGAATCTTGTACTTCTGTACACAATGGCGTACCTCATGTGATTCCTCAAAATATGAGTTGTTTGTCAATCCAGCAACCTGTTGATTGAAACAGTTTAACACAATTTTGAAGCTCCATAAATGGCAAAGTCCTTATATTCTAGTAAATGGGAAAGCAAAAATAAAAAAAGGCTAAGAAAATGCTTGTACAATATAATCTTCAGACAAAAAGTGCAGAAATTGCAGGGTTTTTTTTTCTTTGGTGAAATCCCAAATATAAAATCAATAGCAACATGGAAGATAAAAGTAAGCTAGAGAATAAATGTAAAATGTAAATTATAATAGACAGGCTTATATAAACTTATAGCAAAAATTTCATTAAGATTAAAGACCAGATGCTTCGGAAATGAAAACTAGAGAAATGGTTAAAGTGTGGGAACCAAACTGAGCAAAATAAAACTGGTTAAGTACCTGAAATGTTGCCCCATTGTGAACGATGTCATGGACTATGGGGTCCTTGATATATTCATGCAATGGCTTAACAATTTCTTCCATGTCATATGGGTTACTGCTCTTAATGTCATTTGAACCCCCATGTTTTCTAGCATATCTCTGCCATAGAAGTCAAATGTATATACGCACGGGAAATGGATAAGAAATAAAACAACCAGTCCTATGGTGTTGAATCATAAACCAAGAAAATCCACACTATAATTCCACATTTCTAAAAGAAAACATAAGAAAAGGAAACTCAATATGTTCAAATGGTTTTGAACCACAAATGAAAAAAAAATAAACAAATAAAAAATATATATATATATATTATTTAGTTAACCAAAGGAAAGGAAGAGCAGAGCTTGTCAGCATTTTAAGAAAGAAGCATACTCGAGCAAATAGGTCTTGCCTCATCCATGGAACCAAATGCTTCCATGGCCATATATCCAGTGTACTAACTCCATGACTTTTAGAGCGCAGGTGGCCAGCCATTTTTGTGGCAGAAGTTAAGTTAGGGTGCACCAAAAACCTTGCAGCTACTTCAATTGAAAATTCGTAAGTACTCAACACACGGTCAACTGGATTCCTTAGTATGGTCACTACTGAAGTTCTCTCCTTAGGAAGCTTGGACATCATGCTATAGTCATCATGAGTAACCAACAACCTGCACTTCTGTTTGCTGCACAAAATGCAAAAGCAAAACAATTCAGCTGCTACATCAAAAATAATAACAAAGGAGCTTCCTCCTCTTTTCATTCTAATAGGCCTAGAAATTGATGTAATTAATATTTAGAACCCCTATCCACCCCACCTGCTGCACCTGCCCATGTTTATAGCAAGAACTATAAGTCAATTTCAGAACTTCTAAAGAAACATGTTCTCCATGCCAGATGACTTCCAATTGGAGTAAAGGAGTACTGCCTAGATAGAGAATGTCTACAATAGAATCTGCCAAGATTATAAAGAACAATTGCTTTGATGTAGAGAACTTATTTCCAAGACCATGTTTGGGGAACACTGAGATTAACAAACAGACCGTTAGTACCTTGGATCAAACCGCAGCTTATCATATGAATGGGGGCATTTCTGAGAGTTAGAGTATAGCTGTTTCAAAAAACTGCAAGGAGAAAATATAGCAGCAAGTAGAAATTCAATGGTTGTGAGCAATTATGTCCTCAAATTCAGGAATAGATCTACTGACAAGAGTTACCAGTGAAAGTATGCACGTCCCCCAGTCCTTGGAACATGAAGGAAAAACAGCAAATCTCGGAGCGTGTGTCTGTCCTCTCTAACTTGATCTACAGAGGAGGAGGCCCAAGTTTTGGCAGTCTTTTCACAATGGCTAAAATTGTGTTTGATAAAGGCAGCATTACCTACAGAAAAACAATACCATAACTCCCCCAAAATATTCAACTTGGAGGGATTTTAAGAGCATTAACAGTAAAAAAGTGAGGACAGAAGAAATTCAAGGGTAATTCCTAGCCGTTCAATTATCAGACTATACTGAGAAACAGGATATGGTTACCCACTGATGCAAATTATCCCAAGAGAATCATTCAAATAGACAAAAACATAATACATTTGGTGAATTGGTGAACTTAGGATGCAAAATCAATAACCCACCATCCAGAACAACCTTTTCCCTGCCTAGCATTGTCATAAAATGCTAAAGCCGAATAGTTAATCAGTTACACAAACAGCAATCCTAAATTTTGTACGTCATTTTTAGCATAGCATCCAAACTTAGCGATACGTACTCAATACCAGAAGCATCAAGATCATGGTGAACTTTAGAATGCAATCCATCCACTCAATTCCCACATCAACCACTGCAAAACCAATGGAAAACCGTGCAACAACAACATTACCAAAACATTACACAAGTACGAAGCCATATATCAAACAACAAACTACACAACACCAAACAGTTAATATCAAAACCTTCTTTTTTTTTGGGGGGGGGGGGGCAAAAGAGGAGGTTAACGTAGATTGGGGATAATAGCACGACACCCCTATATTGCAACTCTCCACTTAAAACATGGAATGCATCTGAGATCTTGAGACCAGTCCAACAAACTACTGGTCCTATACCGCCGTTCCTCTCAATTCAAATTACCCATTTCCACCGAATACAGCTTAACGCAGATTGCTTCTTTAAATGCAAGTTATCAGACTATTTTCCAGACAATAACAAGTATGGGAATTTGGGACCAGAAGAGCAGCAAATCCATGCAAAACAATCAGAGGGAGAAACATCAAGAGTATAAGCAAGTCACATTCATGGAGAAAATAAAAAGAACCCACAAATTCGATTCTCCAATAGAGTGTGAAACAAGGAAATAGTGGCCTACGCTGTATCCAGCTTCGGGTTGCTGCGCTCGTAAACTCTTGAAAGACTCTGTTGGGACTCTGCTAGACAGCACAGACAATCGAAAATTAGACACCCCCACGCAAGCAAAACCCAACAAATCTAAAAAAAAAAAAAAAAAACAAAATATTACCAGTGTACACCCGGATTTCTCGCCAAACCCAATGGAAAGTACTTTGACACGCTCGGGAATCCCGGACACCGGTCGTCTTGCCCTCTAAAAGAAATGGAACAAGAGACAACAAATGGGAAATGCTTTTACGCGGGGCTTTTCAGGCATTTCACTGACGGGGTGCTGAGTAAGAGAGATGGGCCCCGATTGCTCCTGTGTTAATTTCTTTGCGTTATTACAGAGTACGTAAAAATTCTTCAAATTCATTATAAAAATATTAACTTTATTAAAATAAATAATTTTTATAAATAAAATTACTTAATAAAATAAAAAATTATTTACTTTAATAAATTAATATTTTTTATGTAACTCCAGTTTGACAGGCCATTGCTAACATTAACCCCTAGCCTTCCGGTCTTAATCAAAGACGACATAACTATACGTATTTCCAGCATTTTTTTTTTTAAGAGAAATGCTAGTTGCAACACTCACTGAGATACCTGGAAAGTACAAGAAATATGAACCAATTGCATCAATATCTACGTTTATCTCATTTGACCTACTTGATTTTGCATTGTCTTCACCATATAATTAGTCTAGAAATTCATCGTGCACACCTGAAACCCATGACCAGATGTTTTTCACATCTCTGATAGATCCTCAGCATAAATTTTGGTACAGAAAAAGGCTATTACAAACGGAAGAAGTAATGCACAAACCCTTTTCTCCTATTTTGCATATTTTTGAAAAAGCTTGAAGGATGCTAACTTGAAACGGCATACGTACAAAAACAATCAGCTTTACTGATATATACATCAATGAAATTGAAGCAAGCATCCATCATTGTATGAAAGAATGGACTTCAGCCAGCTAGTTACCAAAAACCCCATGAAATTTGATACCCCTAATCCATTGTTTTATGTTTAGTTCCATGTAGCCCCTCGTGAGAACATAATAGAGAGAGTGGCAGAGAGAGCTCGTCATGGTTTTAGTAAAACTGCTTTTGAAGCATCCAGATGGTTAAGGCGGCAGGTTCCAATGAGATACTCGGGAAGCTCCTCTTCTGTATTTGCCTGTGTTGGAAGGATCGGTGCTTCAGGAGGGTAACATGGGTACATATTATAACCAAGAACTTTGTTACTGTGCCTAAATACTTATAGTGCCATCTCAAAGGAAAGAGTACTGCATTTAGTTTTCTACATCTAGCAACATCAACATGGTATCTGGAGCACTGATTTTACTAGAATTAATTGATGACTCTAATGCGAAGAGCTTTTACTCTTTTGTTGTTGCGCTGTTGTTTGGTTATCTCATTGTTCAAAACATAGTTGTTTACCTGTATCAAAAACGCCATTTCAATGACCAAATTGCTGAGGTAACCAAGCACAAGACTGACCACACCTCTTGCAACTGTTGAAGACCCAATGTCAACTCCAAGCTGAAAGAATGATAAACACAAATGGTGTTTGTCATGTTATTGAATGCATCTCCTAGAAACTTGAACACAAGTAAACAGCATATGCAAAAATACCCAGTTGCAACTAACGTGTTCAGCATTTTGTACTTTCAATATAGAGATAATTATTCTCACAAGCTTACCTCAAGGTAGTTCTTCCCATGGAAATAATTGATTTCCAGTGCTTGGCCAATCAGGCAGGCTTTTTTTCCTACACTTTGCTTCACTATCCATGAACCCTAAAAATGAAGAAGTTACTGGCATAAGCAAAAACTTGGAGGTTATATGGGAAATGCAATGCAAGGATAGTGATACATTCATCAAAGATTGCAGCCAATAAGTAAGACCATCTAAGACCTTACGTTCGAGCATTTTAATAAAACATATTTAGACTGGAAAATGGCATACAAAGTGCCTGTGCAAAGAGAAAGTTTAGCAAGAGAGAAATCAAAAGGAACAATGCTCACCATTTCCTGGGAATTTAAGTTCAGACCCAGAAGGAAGAAAAGAGAATAAAACCTAACCCTCTAATAATAACAGTAAGAGGATAGGGAACAGTATTCATTATTTTATAACAACACTTGCATCCTTGTTTTTATGCAAATAAAGGTGTTCCAAGTGTCTGAGGCTCCCACACTATGGGTTTGGAGAAAAGTCAGACATATATAGCCTTACCCGTGTTTCACAATGAGGCTGTTAACTTGAACCTGTGACCTCCATCTAGTTAATAATGGAGTAACTTTACCATCATACCAAGGCTCAACCCTCAATTTCTTTTTTTTTTTTTTGGCAAATGACATTATCAAAACACGAATGAGCTGAAAAAGGCTACTACTGGGAAAATGAATCCATGCAGTCTGCCCCTTGTATATTAAATGGGCAGAACTAAAATGCAGTAGATTTACTCACCTTAGATATATATGGTATGAGCTTAAACCTTGAATTTCTGAATGCATCATCACCCTTGATGAAGCTTTCTAACAGGGGTACAGACTCCACAGGTGTTTTCATCATAAAATATAGAGCAAGTGTGTATGTGGTGGAACCTGGGACCTGTTTCTCTAATTAGTATCTTGCAAAAGCCTGACACATTAGACCCTATAATCATCATGAACACCTCCTAGTTGACCAGAAAACAGAACCTTGCACTTACCTGTATGTTTATAATGAAAAAGAATTCTGGCCCTCCTTGCGCTGCATATTTCTGCAAAACACTTCTTGTAAATGTCCTACTATGTACAATCGCAGAATCCTCTATGTGACTAATAGAATGGATAATATCAAAATTGTGAAGGATTTTGGCCAATTAATACCACCTGAACAATGCTTCCAGGACGTCCAGCAAGATCATCCTCCCGCCTGTTGGATTTTAGCCAATCTGCAGCGACCATTTGCATCAAGCTACCTTTAGCCTTAATCTGGAAGGTGAATAACAGAAACCCATAAAAGATTTAATAAGAAATGCCACTTAGTGCTCATTCCAACGGTGAAGATTCTGTTTATAAGTAAATGGGAAGATGTCATTGGTGACACTGCTAGGAATCAAACATGATTTCATGGGAACAGCCTGGATTACAGACTTCTAGCAATTCATGTGTAGTATGGCCCTCACATCTGCCGCTAGTCTAAAAAGTTCAGTGTAGAAAATATATGCTGGAAAATGGAAAGCTTAAAACTTGTTGACTGGTAAATGAGATTTCTTTTGCAGGAACACAAAGGATTGAAGCATAAATGAGACACCATAAACAAGGACCAGTGATCAGTCATCAATAGAATGCAAATCATCACCACAGTGGTATCATTTAAGCACGAATTTACTAAGAAAAAAGACACGCATTTTTTATTCCCCTTAAATTGGTAATGATTAGCATTTTCTAAGTTTCATAAGAATAAATGTGTTGTCCAAACCTTCTTCTGGTCTTGAAGGTAACTTTCTCCACGAATCAAAAAGGTGGAATGATCAGCCATTGTCCAACTGGAAAGCAAAGTACATGTAGGGTCTTTCGGCAGGGTGGTTCCATAGCAGCATGAAATACTGTCCTCTCCTACCATCTCCTGTAGGTCCACATAGCCCCTCTTCTGAACTGCAGTATGCATTAGTCACTGAACACCATTAAGACATACACCACAAAATCCTATTGAGCAATCTGACCAAATCAGGATTATTTTTCATCAACTAGTTAATCTCTATATTTCAAAAAATCAAAACCACCTGCAAGATCATGCAATTTCTTCACAAAACATGCAGCAGTGGATAACTTGGGTTGACATGTATCCTGCAACTCTCAAATTCATTAGCCAAGTCAGAAATGAAGCAAGCATGTGATGTGCAAAATGTGAATAATGCATGTACAATGAATCAGTAAGTTCAGCATACTGAAGAAAGAAACTGGGTAATCCTGCTGTCCATGTAACCAGTAATTCGGTGCTGCCATATTTAAATCTTGACTATACAAATATAAGAATGCAAATCTATTATTAGCACTGCATACAGACATGAAAAACATTCAAGCACACAAGCAAAAATGATAAGAGTGATAGGTAGAACATAAAGCATGCCCTTCACCCCCTCCCATAGCAGACTTGTTCAATGTACCCTCCATGACAATATTATTTGTGTTATGTGTCAAGGCTCCCACTAATGCATGATACCCAAAATATTGGGAGGCAGCAAGTTCATTTCCTGAGAGATCTTTGCAGATCCCTCAAAGCAATAGTTCTAAGCACCTTGTGAACATGAGACATTCAAATAAACAGTTTGTTATGAGGCACCTGGGGATAAATTTCTGGACTGCAATCATAACTCCAACAATTTTCTGCTTGTTCATTATCTGAGGGCTCTGGAACATCAAAAAATTCATCAGCAGCATCATTCAGACCTACTAGGCTGGCATGTTCCGAAGGTGTCTTATCTACTTCTTCACTTATATGTTCTTTAGACTTTCCCTCAATTGTTGATGTTCGACTGCCAACAATATTGCTAGCCAACTCTCCTGAGGAAAAATCAGGAGAATAGCTTCCCCGTTTTGCTCTGAACAGCTCCCTGAGTGCTGCCAATCCAACATAAACAGTAAAGACCGAAAATCCTTGAGAACACTAATAATCAATAAATGCCAAAGCAGGAACAAAAATAATTGTCGACATTTGTCAAAGACTACCAGCAACTCTCTCAAGCATTCCACTGGTATAGATCTAGCCAATGAAGTTCTTAGATATGATTTCCAGAACTTCCAGTCAATAGCAAGCATATGCTTAACTACAGACTGTTTCCCTTGATTCAATGGAGATATGACATATCCTCCACCTGCAAGATAGTGCAAAGAAGGAAAAATGTCCTGTCAGTCACTAGCTGATAAGAATATAATAATAGCTCTGACTTGGATGAAAATGATAAGTCATCCTAAGCAGGAGATGAATGGCGAAGCTTGAAGACTAAAAAAAAAAAGTTCTCAAACAATGCATTCCTACCAAATTACATTCATTTAAACAGATGGATACACAAATTAAGCATGCAAACTGTAAAAAGCAAGAATAACAGCTACTATCCTCCATTATACATAGGCAAATACATTGCAGAGATGCAGAAAAATAATTACCTAATGTCTATGCTACATCGTGTACCTCATTAACATAGCATGCCATGCATTCATTGAGATAGCATGTGATTTGAAAAACTTTGAAATACCAAGTTCATTAACACATCTTTTATTCATATTTTGGGGAAAAATAGGAAATTATAACACAGAGAACAAACAAAAGGAAATTAAGGCACCACTTGCTCCCAAATTTAAGCATACATTACTTTTAAGGCAGGCACGAACATATCCTTTCTGCGGAGGACACTTCTTGTGAAACACAGAATGGTAGAGAATAACTGCAGCAGAATAAATCCAAGGAAATTAGACATTAGGTCAAAATTTTGGGTCAGAAATCTAGATGTGCTTCCTCCACAGCATTTTTACCATATGTTCCATCATCTTCCCTCCTCCAGTAGCGCCTCAACAAAAAATCTCTCCGCTTCATTCCCCTGGAAAAAGTATAATATGTTTGCAAAAAGAAGTTAAAATCAGACACTCATGAGTGATTGCATTAGAAGTATATAGACCACTCTTAAAGGCACTGAGCTGACCAAGGTAGCCAATTGCCATACAACTGCTTGTGAATAATATCAGTATGGCCATCAAGATGCTCAACCACGCTACCCTTGTAGAAACAGAAGTCCCATCTGCAAGTCAATTGGAAAATTCGACTTATAAACACATTTTCTGGAAAAGGGGAAAAAAAGGCTTAGTGAGGAATAATTATTATAAATCAATAACCATGAGCTGCCACAATGTTAAATTGTGGCTAACACATGTAATCTCTAAGGCCATGTAGCTGCAAACTGTAACCTAATTTTATCCTAATTATCTGTCAGGACCCGGTTAGAAGTCTTAGCCCAATCCAGTGGTATGAAGCCCAGTTTTACAGTGCAGGTATCCCAAAGCCTAAGTAGGAAAACTGAGTTTCCCACTCTATCATCATATCCAGTCTCTTGAAAAAGATCTGACCTCAGCAATCCTATGTATGTTCTTTCTTTTCCTATCTATCACTCACAAGTTGGAAACTTCATAGACTCTTTAAACTGCATCATCAATTGGAGCTTTCAGTTGAAAGCTTCATTTAAAAAAAAAAAAAAGGCTCAAAAAAACTTACTCTGATCTTGAGGGACCAAGAGACATAAGGGTTTGGAAAATGGTTTCTGAGGTTCCATCAACCACACCAACAGCCATTATTGCAGGGTGATCATCCCACTGCAAGAAGAATAATTCTTTCATAATGAAGACTGCACTTAGGGACCAATTAGTGGAGGATAAAACAACCTACCCACCTTCCCATGGGAATCTCTATCTCTTGCTTCTTTAAAGAGACGTAAACCTACAAAACAGCCTTTTTTATGCATGGAATTTTAGCTAACAAACAATGCTTACAGTAGGATGCATCACTACCATTATGACACCCAAATATAGTCCAAGATGAGGGTGCAATGACATCAGTCACTGAATCTCTGGGCTTGGATGAACACAGAGTCCAGTCTATCGATCTCACCCGACTAGAACCACTCAATCTGAGAGCAGAAATTGTTAACAAAACATTAAAAATAATTGCAGGCATGAAATTCAAGAGTAAAATTCAAGACACTAGAATTTTCCAAACAAAATGAACAGCTAGTAAGATTTGCTTTGAGATGAAATCTGTAAATAAGATCATGGAAATGAGCAAGAAGATAGAAAGTAGGCCCCATGTTTCAAAAGCAATGCTCGGAATGGTTATCATACCTAAAGGACTGCCAACAGCTCTTTGAACAACCAACAAAATTAGAACCACCCTGCAGAGACAGATTAGTATTAGTCACTGTATGCATAACTGTATGCAGTAAATTACACTAATAAGCACTTCCAAACCTTTAAGGCTGCTTCCTTGAAGAAATGAATCCATCTTGCCGCTTCCTCCGGGCTACTTGCTCCCAGCTATATTTTCAGATTTCATAACTTAAACATGAACTTTTACATACAAATCAGATTCATTTGCCAGAGCAGCCAGCTCACCTTCAGTTGATCATTATGGTTAGTAGTGTTATAAAGCGTAAATATGAAGAATTCCTGCAAGTTTATATGGTACAGTCCTTAAGTAACTATTGAAGTACCAAGTAGGAGAAAAGGAAAGATTGCAATGTCAAAAAAATGTGCCAAGTAAAGAAGAAAACAAAATCTGGAAAATATACCATTACCCAGGACAAAAGAGAACAGTTTTCTTACTTTTCTATGAATGCTTTCTCTCCCATTGTCAGTGACCCGAATGCATGAGTCAATGATTGCACTTCTAACAGGGCACTGAAAAGCAATAGATGTAGTTTTTAAATTTTGTATGTCCAAGTGAGACAGAATGCATAACCATAAATCATGCTAATCTACTTATCAAACAAAAAAAGGGGATGCTAATCTCCTGTACAAATATAAGAGAAAGATGCAATAAACAAGCCACAAACTAGCTACAAAATGCATATCCATTCAAAATCTTCATTTCAAATCCTAAATTCAGACCCTTTCATTTTGTGCACACAATTGCAGAACCATCAATAAAAATGGGTGTGCTGTGTAGGTACACAAGCAAATTTTATGCAAGTGTAAAATCTAGAGCCAAAGTGGAACAGAAGCAATTGATGGGTCAGATCGGAGGAAAATTTCAAGGTGGGCATCGTTTCCTACCACAGGACTGACTTTAGAAAAACCAAAAACCTGACCAAAAAAATAATCGAACTCAGTGTAATGTACACACATAACAACATGGAATAAAGAGCTACCAATAATGACATGTAATGGTGGAACAGAGACAGTTTTCACATTAAAAAATTGTAGACGATCAGAATAAATCATTCTGTGCATTGGTTTCATGGTGGTGTACAAAGAACCAACATGAATAAAACATCCCCAACGCGTGGAAGACATATTTCTCTGCTCAAAAAAAGCTTGTGAGAGAAAGAAATACCAAAAAGATGCCATTCTGAAGCCACAAACACTTCTACATCTTTTAGGACTTACGTTTGAATTAATAGAAAACTTTCCCGAGAATAAGTTTGTAAACGAGCTGACAGACGTGAAACAAGTTTGACAGTATCGAAATTGTGCCACAATTCAGAAAATTTTCTCAGGTTTAAAAGCAACCCATTGAATTAGTATAAGCAACAACTTCACAGCATATTACTACCCATTTCTATAAGGGCAAGGCAACTTCTGGTGAAATGGGTGCCCGAAATTCCAAGTTGACAAGCTGAAAACACGGAAACTACCATTCTATAAGCACGGAACATCAGTTCAGTATCATTGCAGGCAAGCACACGGAGAGAAAGAAAAGAGAAAAAGAGATAGAAGAAAGAAGACCAAAAAGCTCACAACCCCATTTCGATTTTTTTCGCATCCCAATTCGATTTTTCACGTGTTCTGAATGGTAAGAACATCAAAACCCAACACCATAACCAAATTAAAGTAACAAAAACATAATTACAAAATGACCCAACAACCGAAATAGTTTGAGAACCTCATCATTGGAAGCAGGAATGGACTTGAAGCACTTGAGCACATGATCTTGAAGAACAAAGTATCGTTTTCTGGAGTATTGCAACCCAATCCGGTTGGACCGAATCAAATACAACCATCCTTCCATTCCCTCTTCTCCTTCTCCTCCCACCCTCATCATCATCGACGTTTCCATCTCTCCTCCGCAACCCCAAATCAAAATTCAAGAAAACCGAAATCTCTAAATCTCCCAAAAAAAACAAAAAAAAAAAGGAGGAGGAAAAAAGCAGCGAAAAACAAACAAAACAAACTCCAAAACAACTTCTTTTTCTACTCTCCCATCTAAAGATACGAAGCAAACAAACGCGTTCACCCAAACACACACTAGTGTATTGTATATATTTATTATGTGAGACCTGCGTGTACAAATAAGTGTGCGGGAGCACGTCTGCTGATATCCCTCTAGTCAATTTTTTTTGGTTTCTGCTTTTGGTTTTGGATCTTGTTTGTTTTATTCCTTTCTCTGGTATAGTTCAACTGAAAGTAATGCAATTGTTGGGTTGCAGGTAATAATGAGACAAAAGCTTGACATGAGCAGAGCGAATCTTGCATCTCTCTCTCTCTCTCTCTCTCTCTCTCTCTCTCTCTCTCTCTCTCTTACTCTATTGACGTTTGTGCCCTCTTTTTCTGTTTTCTTTCGTTTTCTTGTTTGGTTTGCGAGAAAATTATTCAAATTCTTCGGCAAGCCCCCATATGCGCCCCAGGGTGGTTGCTTTTACCACCGAACCTCTTTTCAGGTATAAATTTGAATATGAATCTCCAATAAGATTAGACATTCAGTTGAATTAAACGTATTTTTATAAAATTTATTCTTTCAATAATATATAGTTATTTTCATTGACTGTTAAAAAGGCAAGAAAAATAAAATCATCTTGACACCCACGAGGGATAAATTTTGTTGTCTAAAAATATAAACTATGCAACCGACTTTTATCTGAGATTAATTCCCACATATGGAATTAAGTCCTGTGTCTGTTTGTGTTGGAATGTTTAAATAGTATATATATATATATATTTAACAAAAAAGAAAGAAAAAAAAAACAAAAGAAAAAGAAAATCAAACTGAAAATTTAAAATTTAATTTAAAATCAATCTCAATGTTGTTTTAATAGTTTACCAAAAACAAATTAAAGATGGTTCAATAGTAGCCAAACTTTCCCCATCAAAATATTGAATAGAATTATTTTTTTTTTAAAGGTATTAAGTATCCATTTTTTTCTCTTTTTTTGTTAGAAAGAAAGAAAAAAAAAAAAGAGACAGAGAGAGAGAGGAAAACTTCCTTGCTAAGCTATTAATTTTGTCCTTAGAGAAAGTGGGTCTACATTAGAGAAATGACATTTGTCTTGTTCGTAAGTTTGACTCCCAAGGGAAACTTTTTAAGGTGGCACGTCGTTGACTAGTCTTGTTTCTAAATTACACGGTTCGGCTGGCAAATATTAAAGTATCTCTCTTTGTCAACTAGTATTGAATTTCATCTGCTTCAATTCAATTCAAGGCTACGTAGTGAAAAAAAAAAAATCCAACTGAAAATGTGAAGGGGTGGCATGGGGTGGGGGGGGGGGAAGAGGTTGAATGTTATGGAGTAGAGAATTCAATCATGGGCCATGTTTAATTATTTTTGGGGATGATAATTGAGTTCATAACATCCTCTCTATTACTTCATCAACAACTTTATCTTCTTTTTTTTTTTTTTCATTTTTTATTTTATTACCTTTGGGCTTATGATTGGTATCAATACAACAATATCCCGTGATGGCAACATTCGATTAAAAGCAAACTTTGATTCTAGTTTATTATATTGGACAATACGATGCGCAATAGGAACAAAATATATATATATATATATATAAAATCCCCTAATTGATCTTTCTTTAATCCTGTTTAATGGCTTGAACATTCCATTTTTTAACTTAATAATCCAAACTATAGTTATTATGAAAATGGGTTCTCTGGGAAGGCTGCAATTGGGGAAAAAAAAAAAAAGGAAAGATGATTTATGTTGTAAATTATAAGATGAACGAGTTAATTTCATTTTTATAACTCATTTTTAAAAATTGAATTTCAAAATTTGAAAAAAGAATAAATTATTAATAATTGAGATGGGTTTTTGAGGAACACAAACAATAAAAAATCAAAAATCAAAAATCAAAAATCAAGTATTGAATAACAGCGCTTTTAGAGTATTGTGGGACATGGGGGGGGGGGGGGGGGGGAACAAATTGAAAGAACATTGCAGCATTTATGTCGGGGAAAACATTAATGATACAATGGAGCATGAGACGCTGCCAATGCCAGCCCAATTTAATCGATGTTTTCCGAGAAAAGAGAGAAGAAAAAGTCGGTCCAAGTTTTCTTTTTACTAAAAGGATGTGGATAATTGATGAATGCATGGCCGCCTGTCTGCCTCGTCTTTGATGTTGCTTTCTAATACGCAACAAGCTTAGGCTGCCGAGTGGCAGGCAAATTATTTTCTTCCTCTTTTCCGAGATTCTTAGAAAACCATGAGTCCACCGTCTTCGTGCCACATGGACTGGCCAAGTCATTTAACACTCCAATTTTTTTTAACCCCTTTTATTTTAAAACTCTATATTTAAATATAATCATCGTTTTAAACATTTATATATATATCCGATTATAGCGTATTAGATTTGAAATTAAAAAATATACTTTCATTTGTATTTTATTTTTTTGTGCAAAAAAAATATGTTGAGGGAATTTAAACTTTGAATCGGGTGTGTGAAAACACATCAAATAGTTATTAATCAATCTCCCATGATGTTAGGTAGTAGCTGTATGATGTTTTAATTGAAGATGCATTTTTTCTTGGTCTTCAATTAAAGTTATTTGGATTGATACCCACAAGAAAATGTACTTTAATATATTAGGCATTGTTGATTAATATACAAATTAAGAGTCTAATGACACTTTTAATTATCGATTAAAAATAGCATTCAAAATTGCAACTTCCTTCTCCCCCCCCTCCCCACAAAGTTTAATATCTAATATCAAAATTGTCGGTGGTCCTTTCTGTTGATTAAAGCCTTATTTGTAAAATTTTTTTTTAATCTTTTTAATAAGTCATGAAATGCACCTTATTTTTTTTCTTTTTTTTTTTTAAATATTAATTCTCCACAAAGAATGTTTACCGAGTGGACTAGTCGAGTTGACAATCACAATTTAATACCTTATTTGACAGAAGTTATACAATGAGAAAAAAAAAATTCATAAATATCATTTAATATGATTTTCTACTGTTAATTAACTAATTTATTTATGTGATGTAACCAAAGTGAAAGAAACAACACAACGTAGAGCAAACGACAATCTCAATAAGTAATGATGAGATACTCATCAAAGGGAAAGAGAAACCCACTGAAGCATGGGAGCCATAGCATCACAGTCACGTAGAAGTTAGTAAAATCCGAAGGGATTATTATTGGTGCAAGGGATGCCGTTTGCGTCGATATCCCATACAAAAATTAAATAAAAATGTTAATGGATAATTTTTAATTTTAATTCATAAATAAAATAATTAATACTTATATAATATGCTTTTATTATTTAAAAAAATAATTAAATAAATTGATTGAAGGGATTTTAGTGCGATTTTATGTCATTGTATTATTGGCAGTCCAGTAATTTATATTTGTTTCATAATTCGAAAATATAATTAATAAAAATGTTGGATTTTAATAACTGTTATTCCAATTAAATGATATTTTATTAAGAGTTTATCTGGGAGTGTAACAGCTTTTTGCACTCATTTAAATGCGCTAAAACCTCCAAATTGCAATTTTCTTTAAGTTTATTTATTTATTTATTTATTATCTTTTTTTCTCGAACATTTGCATTGTTTCTTGTCCATCGTATTTCCACACCCCCCCCCCCCAATCCCCCCGGCAAACCTTTTATTGCCAATAACTCTAGTTTGGGTTTGAGCTTACGTATTTAGTTCAATGAAATCTTGTAATTGGTCGTTGATAGCAGATAATTTATAACCTATATTTATCGAAAATCTGTTTTAAAGTCGACGATTTAACATCTATAGGAGGGGATTAACTTTAATCAAATTTGTCTTATTAAGCCTGCCACATTATTTCCCTTTTTGTTTTTCAAATTTCTAAGGGTGTTTGGTTAAGCCCCAGCAAAGATTCTTCTGAATAACTTCTGATCTAGAAATGCTAAAAGATTCTTTGCCCACAGATTGTTTTCACTTTAAAAAAAAAAATAATTAACTTTTAATTTTTGAGACATACCTACTATCTTATTATCTTAATTCGAAACTAATTACTTATTAAGTGACATATGACTTCTTGTTGTGATCAAATTTTCACCTTTTTTAAAAAAAAAAAAAAAGGTTGGATCCTTGCAAAGTTTCCAGGATTTAAAAATAAGAAATTCTTTATCTCTTTTTTTATTTTTTTGGTCCAAAAAAAAAAAAGAAAATCACAGGTATTTTTATTAGGAAAGGAAGATCACGTATACGTCCATTTCTTTAATTAACCCTTCTTGATGAATAATCTTTAATCGTTATGTTTTAAGAACATGTCCGTAATTCCTGCTCGCTTGTGTGCAATCCAATAATATATATTCTTTAATCACAACCAATCATGTTCAAGACAGCCCAAATTACTTGTACAAGACGGCAATGCAAATAATTGGAATATACCCTTTTTTTTTCCGCTTTTGTTGCTCATAATTGACAGTTCATATTTATGGGATTTGAATGGGTCGACTTTGAACCTTTAAAATTTTCGTTTTTCCTTTTTTTTTTTTTTTAAATCAAACAAGGGGAGACTAACTAACTGAGCTTCTACCTAATTTTGGTTCTATATAGGAATCATTGGTTGCGGTGTTACAAAATTCTGACCAATCTTGAATTGCTTTTACAAGCAATTTTAAACAAACTTGACCTGGAATCTGGCTGTTTACCTACCCATGATTGAAACCTTATAAAATCTTATTACGCCTGGTGAATTGACATTTTTGTGTCTTTATCATGATAGAATGAGAATATGGCATATTACCTACCATATGATACCATATGACGCTTCTAATAAGAGCTTTCTAATTTTGGTTCTGACCTTTACCAGGTCAGAACTTACTTATATAAGAAATGCTCGTAATATCAGTAGGTAGCTCCAAGATTTTATCTTTTTAATGAGGTAGAACCCATTCTAGACTATTTGAAGAGTTAAATTTATTAGTAAGATATCTCGCTATTACAATATTATTGAATTAATTTTTTTTATATTTCCATGAACAACATATTATTTTTTAAAATAAAGACTTGAAAATTTTAAAATAAAAATTTAAATTAATAACTACTAAAATATCCTTTAAATAACCATACAAACGCTCATTGAAGGTTCAAATGGATCGAAATTATACACGGAACAGTTCATGTCACTACTTTCTACCAAATTTGATCCCTTGGAAGGAAAAAGAATGTGGCTATATGATTACGGGGATGAAGCCTGTGGGCTCATCACTTCTGTAAGCGAACAAATGTTTTGGGCCTTATAGCTTGAACCAAACTTGGGTTATGTTTTTTAGGGAATTGAATGAGACTTGTCTTGAGTTTGGACAATTGTATTGCCTAGGCTGCAGGTTGGGTTGGAATTAGAGAGGATTGGAACTGGAAGGTAACAAAATACGGGATATGAAAAAAAATTAAAAAAAATAAATTTTTATAATTAAATAATGAATTTTAAAATATTTTTATTTAAGTTATATTTGTTCTATATTCA
The DNA here is from genome assembly GCA_037897445.1 of Ceriops zippeliana. Classification (NCBI taxonomy): domain Eukaryota; kingdom Viridiplantae; phylum Streptophyta; class Magnoliopsida; order Malpighiales; family Rhizophoraceae; genus Ceriops; species Ceriops zippeliana. The sequence continues at coordinate 1,975,351 of JBAPLH010000174.1, forward strand.
TCTTTTTGAACAAAAAGGAGTTAACATACTTGACTATTTTCTATCTTAAAATAAATTGATTTGATTTGAATTTAAAATGTATATATTTCAAATGAAAAAATACAAAGGTTTATGACTTGTCTCTAAAAATTCATAAATTTTTTAGAACAATTTTTTGTATAACCCTTAGCAAAGATAATAGAAAATGAGAAAAAAAAAATGAAGGATGAAATAGAAAGCCACTTAAATTTTTAAAGCATTTATGTCTAGCCCCCGTTGGATAGAAAGCTACATGAGTCTATGAGATTTGAGTTGTGCATTACACTTTTGTGTAACGCCATTTCTTATTATCTTATACGTCTTCCATTTTTATTATGCTATTTTACAATTGGATTTCCTTTTGTTACTCCTGTTTTTGTTTGTCTTTCTAGGATAACTCACCAATAAAACCCTAACACGTATCTCTAGCTCCTCAACGACTAAGCCAATTGGTGTTCATCCATCCTTCAATTGTAAGGTTAGGTAATTCCATTTCTCTATTGTGCATCTATTTATGAAGTGCTTGTATTTTTGGTCTAGCACCTTTTACTAAAGATGATAGGGTGTCTTCTTGTTTCTGCTCTATCCATCTTTGTTGGTATTTTTAGCGGTTTGTAATTCCTTTCTTGTTCTTTCAATCTGGGTTTGGAGGATACCGTGAAACCATTTATTGTGTTATTTGCTATTTTTACCCCCTTTTTTATTCTGTTATGCTTCTCTTTATTTGTCTTTTTCATATTGAATGCTCTTAAGATGGAAAAACCTCGAAAAGGGATAAAAGAATACAAGAAAAAAAGCAAGAAAAATGTAAGGAAAAGGAGAAAGAGAAGACTAGAGAAGTTGCTGTAGAAGAGGTAAAGCCTATGTCAAGTAAAGTACATGTTGAGGTAATAATATGCAAAATTTATTTTTATTTATTATTTTGCCTGGAAATTTTCATTCATTTTATCATTGCTTAAATTTGAACCTTATTTTATGAGAAAGGTAGAGAAGTTGCTACATAAGGGGCAAAGTCATCGACAAGTAATAGACATGTTGAGGTATTAATAAGTAAAATTTATTTTTCGTTACTATTTTTCATGTAAAATTTTTATTCATTTTATCATTGGTTAAATTTGAATTTTGTTTTGTGAGAAGGCTAGAATTGTAGAAGAGGTAGAGCTAATGACTAGTGGAGGATGTGTTGTGGTCATAATATGCAAAATTTAATTTTTAATTATTATTTTGCCTAAAAAAAATTTCATTCATTATATCAATACTTAAATTTGAATCTTGTTTCCTAGGTGTTCATCACTTAAATATTGTTGACTAAATTGTTGTTTTCTTCACTCTTTTTTGTTGTTTTTGTTTTGTTTTTTAGACTACAACAGTTAACAAAAAATTGTGAGAATTTTTTAACTAATATATCACTATTTTCTTCATTTTTTTTCTTTATTTTTTCTCTTAGACGAAAAGAACTTGCTTAGAACATAATGTTTTCTTGCCAAAGGAACACTGCTCCTTTTACGAGGGCCATTTGTCATATGATGGCTTTAAGCAAATAAGGAATCTAAGTATTCTAGAGCTGTGTGAAGCAAAAGATGCTGAAAAGTAGTTTTTTCTATCAAGATTACTTGGTAAAGAACTCACTTTTGATTTTTTGGGAATTGATAAATTTAATACTAATAGATTCTTTATTATTCTAGATGACAAAATGAATTACAATTTGAAAGATTGGTATTAAAGACATCTGAAAGAAATTTAGGAGGAAGGAAAACAAGCAAGATATATGGTGGAAGTTTCCTCAAGCACACTTAAGAAACTTTAAGTATTTAATTTTTTATTTTTGTATATAAAATTTATTTTATTTTAGTAAATTAATTATTAATATTTTTATGCATGAGGTTTTTCATTTATTAATAAGGATGAATCATACTCAGGGTAATTGGATTAATGGGATTGCTTTTATTAATGGGCAATCCAAATTATACAATATGAAATATCATGGTATTAAACTAAGCATTTATAATCTTTCATTTTAATTTGAAATAATTATTGATGCTTATATATTTATATTTATATTTATATTTTGTTTGAGATGGTTTTGAAATTGATTATGATTTTTTACAACTATTTAAAATTTTAAATGTCATTGTATTGAATGATAACCTTGCTATGAAGAATGATTTCAATGAATAAGATGTTGAGTCAAAGAGATTCAAACTATTGTCGCACAAATCATATTCTTGATAAGATTACAGTTTTCATGGAAAGAATCTATACATTTTATAGGGACAGGTAAATTTTTTATTGCTAAATGTCTATTCTTTTCCTTTCCATTTTTCCACTTCATAGGGTCTTATAGCTTGAACCTTGGGTTATGTTTTTTAGAAAATTGAACAAGGCTTGTCTTAAGTTTAGAAAATTATATTGCATATGGTGCGATTTGGGTTAGAACTTTAAAAGGATTTAAACTGGAAGGGTAACAAAATACGGGATATGAAAAAAATAAAAAATAATAAATTTTTATAATTAAATACTAAATTTTAAAATATTTTTATTTAAGTTATATTTGTTTTATATTCATCTTTTTGAATGAAAAAGAGTTAACATACTTGACTATTTTCTATCTTAAAATAAATTAATTTGAAGTGAATTTAAAATGTACATATTTCAAATGAAAAAATACAAAAGTTTAGGACTCAATTGTAAAAATTCATAAATTTTTTGGAACAATTTTTTGTATAACCCTTAGCAAAGACAATGGAAAATGATAAAAAAAAGATGGAGGATGAAATAGAAAGCCACTTGAATTTTTGCAATGTTTATGTCAAACCCTCATTGGATAGAAAGCTATGTGAGTCTGTAAGATTTGAGTTGCATATTACACTTTTGTGTAACTCCATTTCTTATTATCTTATTCGTCTTCCATTTTTATTATGCTATTTTACAATTGGATTTCCTCTTGTTACTCCTGTTTTTGTTTGTCTTTCTTGGATAACTCACCAATAAAACCCTAATGTGCATCTCTAGCTCCTCAGCGACTAAGCCAATTGGCATTCATCCATCCATTAATTGTAAGATTAAGCAATTCCATTTCTTTATTGTGTATTTATTTGTGAAGTGATTGTATTTTTGGTCCAACACCTTTTGTTAAAGATAATAAGGTGCCTTCTTGTTTCTGCTTTGTCCATTTTTGTTGTTATTTTTAGCAGTTTGTAGTTCCTTTCTTGTTTTTTCAATTTAGGTTTGGAGGATACCGTGAACCATTTATTGTGTTATTTGCTATTTTTACCCCTTTTTTTATTTTGTTATGCTTCTTTTTATTTGTCTTTTTCATATAGAATGCTCTTAAGATGGAAAAACCCTAAATGAAAGGGACAATAGAATGCAAAAAAAAAAAAAAAAAAAAAAGCAAGAAAAATGTAAGGAGAAGGAGAAGTACAGGACTAGTGAAGTTACTGTAGAAGATGTAGAGCTAATGTCAACTAAAGGACATATTAAGGTAATAATATGCAAAATTTATTTTTATTTATTATTTTGCTTGGAAATTTTTATTCATTTTATCATTGCTTAAATTTGAATCTTATTTTATGAGAATGGTAGAAAAGTTGCCACTGAAGGGGCAAAGTCATCAACAAGTAATAGACATATTGACGTAATAATAAGTAAAATTTATTTTTAGTTACTATTTTTCCTGTAAAATTTTTATTCATTTTATCATTGGTTGAATTTGAATTTTTTTTTGCGAGAAGGTGAAATTCCCGACTTTTCCTTAAGATCTACTAGTTTGTGATACTAAAAGAGGGGTGAATCAGTATCACCACAATTTGTAATTTGCAAGAAAGTGAACAACATTAACATCTTTTTAAAAGCGAAATCTTTCTCAAATATAACTAAGGTGGATCTATTGTTACATACTAATTACAATAGCCCCCAAAGTTACCTTTCAGACACCTTGCCTAATAGACAATTCGAATGTTCTTATTTAGGTCTTTGTTAGATTATGGGTTAGCTGATACTTTAACTGCATTCACAATTCAATTCAAAATACAAAACATAAAGCAAATTAAGGACACACGAGATTTACGTGGTTCTGTCAATGTGACGTATATCCACGGTGGTAGGGACTCTCCTTTACCGAAACTATCTACTATAATTGAGAATTCTAATTACAATGAATGTCTTAATCCTTTGCTCCTTTCACTATTACAATTACTAAGTAAGTATAATACAAAGAGTGTCACTTACTATATCTATCCTTCTTCTAACTTGTCTTACCTCTATTGAATTGAAAGGTTGCTCCATTGACGCTTAGAAGTTCACCGTAATGCTCTCTAACCTATCTTGAAAAAATCTGGAAATACGTTGAGTACTTTCAATGTTAAATTCCTTCTCTACGTTGTTTCACACAACTCCTACTTTCACCGTCTCACTGTCTCCCTCAACTTCTTGTCTCATGGCTTTACTGTTTCATGACATGCCCTCACCTGTCCGTTTTACATCTCCTTTGATCGTATCATATTGTCTCTTTTACAGCCAGTTAGTATTCATCAGCAGTCGGGTTTTTCTGTCCTTCCGTCGGTGGTAATTTCTCTTCGTCCATTTTATGGTTCTCTCCTTGTCGTGTCATTTGTTTGTCTCACGTCGTCGCAGATCTGTTGTCTGCTTTTTCGATGGTGTCTCTCTCTTCGTTCATCCTTCTTGCTGTCCTGCTAGATTTCTCTCTCTTACCGTCCAGCTGTTCACTCTTTTTTTGCTGTTCACTTCTGTTTTGTCGTCGGGTTTCTTTTTCTCTCCTTCCCGTCGACTCCTCTGGTCTGGCTGTCGGGTTTCTCTCTTTTCCAACGGCTATGTTTTCTCTCTCTTCCAACGGTTGTGTTTTCTCTCTCTTATGTTTTGGATGACAATCTTTCTCTTCATTCAGCCCAATTGTCTCCTCTTTTTCTCTATCTCCATCGGGTTTCTCTCTTCTTTCGTCGGTCTGCTGCTAATTAATTGTCGAATTTCTCTCTCTTCGTTTGCTAGTCTGCTCTTCTCTCCTTCCCATCGATGGCTCTAATTTATTCACTTTTCGGCCGTCTCTCGACTTCTGTTCACTGTTCTTCGTTCAGCAAAATAAAAAGTACACTGTGTGGCTACTGTTCACTCGACGACTACTTCTTTTTTATTTTGTCGTCCCTTGTTCTGCTGTCGATGTGCTTTGACCATATGTTGTATTTTTCTATTTTCTCTATTTGGCCGTCGACTCACTTTTGTATTTTGCCGTGTATTTAATTGTGTTAGCCTTACCCTAATTTTGTCTTTCAAAGTCTTTATATATTTTTTTCCATAAAACCCAAATAGGACTTACTTGAGACAAATTTACTGTTTTGTTCTTCCATATGACTTTTACGTTATTGTCCCTCCATGTGGCTTTACTTTCTTTCACACTTAAACCTAGTTGATAACAATTACAACCTATACAAGGCAATAGGAATAAGAGAAGACTAGAATTGTAGAAGAGGTAGAATAAATGACTAGTGAAGGATGTCTTATGGTAATAATATGCAAAATTTAATTTTTAATTATTATTTTGCCTAAAAATTTTATTCATTATATCAATACTTAAATTTGAATCTTATTTCCTGAGTGTCCATCATTTAAATATTATTGACTAAATTGTTGTTTTCTTCACTTTTTTTGTTGTTTTTATTTTCCTTTTTAGACTACAACAATCAACAAATTTTCTTCACTTTTTTTTTCCTTTGTTTTTCCCCTTAGATAAGAAGAGCTTGTTTGGAACACAATGTTTTCTTACTAAAGGAATGCTGCTTTTTTTATGGGGACCATTTGTCATATGATAGCTTCAAGCAAATGAGGAATCTAAGTATTATAATGACAAATTCTTTGTTATTTTGGATGACAAAATGAATTACAATTTGAAAGATTGGTATAAAGACATTTGAAAACAGTTTAGGAGGAAGGAAAATAAGTAAGATATATGGTGGAAGTTTTTTCAACCATACTAAAGAAATTTTAGGTATTTAATTTTTTATTTTTGTATATAAAATTTATTTTATTTTAGTAAATTAATTATTTATATTTTTATGCAGGGGTTTTTTCGTTCATTATTAAGGATGAATCATACTCAGGACAATTGACTTAATGAGATTGCTTTTATTAATAGACAATGCAAATTATACAATATGAAGTGTCACGATATTAAACTAAATATTTATAATCTTTTATTTTAATTTAAAATGATTATTGATGCTTATATATATATATATATATATATATACATACTTTTATTTTTATTTTGTTTCAAATGGCCTTGAAATTGATTTTGATTTTTTGGAGCTGTTTAAAATTTTAAATGTCATTGTATTGAATGATAACCTTCTCATGAAGAATGATTTCAATGAATGGGATGTTGAAAGTCAGGGAGATTTAAACTATTGTTGCACAAATCATATTCTTGATGAGATTTAAGTTTTCATGGAAAGAATTTAGATATTTTATAGAGGTAGTTAAATTTTTTATTACTAAATGTCTATTCTTTTCCTTTCCATTTCTCTATTATTATTCTCTGAGGTGATCATTCTTTTTTATTTTCTATTATAAGAATCTCAAATATTATTTTATTCTTTATTCTTTATTATTTTATTCTCTGAGGTGATCATTTTTTATTTCTCCATTATTATTCTCTGAGGTAATCATTCTTTTTTATTTTCTATTATAGGAATCTCAAATATTATTTCGATTATCCATTTTTCTAGAATCTTCAAGAATGTATAAATTTCATGTTAAGAGTTTATGAGTTTATTTGGTAAAAAAAAAACTTTGCATTGATAGATTTGGTAGAGCCATATTTTATGAATATTTTTTTATTTCTTTGGCAATATTTGCTTATTGAAAGAGGAGGAGTGATATTGAAGAGACTATATAACCATGAAATTATTGATGCCACTAAACAAATACAAACAAAGAATTATCAATGTAGCATGGACTATATGCAATTTTGGCACACTACAAAGACTATCAAACCATGGTAATTTTTTCTATTTAAATTTGTTGTCTTTCACATAAAAAATTAAAATTTCAATGTGTGTGTGCATATATATATAATTTTATTTTTTTTTAGCTTGAACAAAGTTCACTTAAAGAATTGGAATTGGAAGATAAATTTAATGGCTATTAGAGAATTCATGAAGCTTTGTGGTCTTTTATCCTTTCTAAAAGTAGAAAGGTGAAAGTTAAGTAAGTCCACAACTTATAGTTTATGTATTTTTCTTATGACTGTTTCTATACCTTTATGATTTTCTTTTTTATGTTTCTTTGTTTTTTATACAGAATTTCAAACAGAAATTGGTGACACATCTAAAGTAGAAATCTGTGTAATAAAGGTATATTTATTATCTCACAAGTTTGACATATTATTGTTTGTATTGTGACACATTATTGTTTCCACGTATATTCACATTTCTCTAACTTATGTCTCTTACGTTTATTTAGCCAAGTTCCATTATTAGTGAAAAAGCCTGGCATGGCAAGTTGATTGCTCAATCATTTTTATCTTCCAAAGGTGTCCTGACGTGTACTTTGAGATAATCTAGATTGTGATATTGTATGTATTATTACAATTGTGTTATAAGATCATTTTGTGGAATTTCAATGATGAGTTGTTTTCTTGAGCTCTGTTTTGTTAATTTCTCTTTATGATATTTAATCTTCTTATCTGTAGAAGAACATTTAGACGCTCCTTATCATCGAAGGCCCTTCTAAGAACCCATTTTTCAATGCATCCCTCTTCCGATTTCATATGAAATTTATGGAATGTTATCAATAAACCTGCCAAAGTGGTTCTGAAGTCTTAACATTTACCATGAAATAAATGGGTGCAATGAAACATCCTAATACAAGAAGTGAGAACCCTTCAGCCATGTCAACGTTAATAAAGTCCTGTCCAAGCAGGGGACTCGAGCTTCTAGTCCCCAAGCAGATGTTGCTTTGTTGCTCTCAAGCAGTCATATTGTTGTAGGACCTTTATTTACGTGAATAAAAGTTTAAATAAATCACATTTGTGCCTGGCCTTTAGGCACATTGAAAAAAATAAATATAAAATAGAAACATCTCTTGTTAGCTGTTAATCTTGCAACAACAAAGCAGTATGCTACAGAAACAGTGGAACTCTCTCTTATTAGGTGCCTTGTGGAAGTAAAGATACCCGTCAAATATCTCATCAAAGCCTGCTCCTGAAATAGCCATTTTCACTCTTAGTGCCTTAAATCTTAGGTGCCAGGAGGAACATGGGGTACCCTGATGGTTACGACGTCATATGTTTCAATATGGTATATAACATCCGCATCGAGTCACAAAAGTTACCTTGATTGATTTTAAATGTTCATTTTGATTACAAAGCTAAACGGTAAAGTGAAATAAATGGTGAACAGTCCCCAAGTAATCAGCAACTTCTTTTGCAGCCTTAACGCTGCTCAAAAGATTGCATGGTCGAGGAAAAAGAGAAAAGACCTCCAATCCGTGTGATTGAGAAAATTTGTAGCCAACACAATGAAGCTGTACTCCCCACTGCTTGGCTGCCTTTGTGCCTGCTAAGTGGCGCAACCGATGATGAATCCAAGTCCCCAGATAGCAAAACTCCAAAAGGCAGCGTTTACGGTTGACATATATATTATGGGTCATCGTCATCTTCTTTATTGAACCTTATAATTATTGTAAATCAACATAATATATGAATCAATTGAGGTATAAGAGGAAAACCGTGTTATATTGTATTTGTAACATACATTTAACCATGTCAAGAATCAACGGTAATCCCCATGTTAACTTATTAATGGTATTTAAAAATTGACTGGTAAGATACATCACCGACCACACAATTTTTGTTTATCTATAATTATTTCTGATATAATATGGAATTCCATTGATACAAACCAACATGTAATAATTTCATGCATTTGCCTTACAAATTGGTCTGACAAAAACTTTTGATGAATTGATTTAAAGAAAAGAACAGAGTTTATTTTAAAGAATTAAAGCCATTTACACTCAACAAAATGTACTGGGTCCCTTGTATACATGAACCCCCCTCCCCCTTTTTTTTTCTTTTTTTTTTTATCTTAATCATGACTGCTGTGTATTTAAACCGCAGAGTCCTTTGCTGATTTGTTTCATACATGGCTTTCTTTGTCTTGCGTGGCTAGAAGGGGTGTGCTGTCCTTGTCCTTCACCTGTCAAAGCAATACTCCAAATTTTCACTTCATAAACATTCTGTTATGCAGGTAAGTGGTCAGAAATTCCTTTCAAGTAAACTTTGGACTAACTCAGCCTGACCTATATATGTAATTTTTTCTTTTCTTACTGTACAAAATAATTTAGCAAACATCATATTAGATGTTAGAGATCCATTTCAATACCAATTACTAACAATTTTCTGTTGTGAAAAACTTTATTGCATAGTGTGTGTGTGTGTGTGTGTGCGTGCGAGAGAGAGAGAGAGAGGAGTACCTGGGATCCCAAAGAAAGGTCAACTGATTGTTTCTTTTTGTTCTCTTGGGTGCAGAAATACGAGTATAAGCCCATTCCAAAGATGGCAACTAGTATCCCAATGATGTTCCTCAATGTAAAAGGGTCATGCAACAAGGTATACCCAAAGGCAAGGACCAGACATGTCTTCAGGTGGCCAAGCACTTGATATGTAACCGGCGACGTCTTGCCGATGACCATGAAAGTGCTAAAGTTCACAGACACAGAAATAAGGCAGGACAGGACGATGAATGCCTGCATAATAGCCATTTCCATACACATTTTATTGTACTGTTGCTAGGAACGACATAAGCATCGTAGCATTGTGAAAATATATAGTACGAGATGTAGGCAAGAACATTTGGAGAGAAAAGAGTTTAGTGACATATACCAAGACTATAGCAGAATATTTGTGGGAAAAAACATTCTTTTTTGTAAGGAGCTGATCTACCAAAGGTCCTGAAACAAAGAGAACTGCTGCTTGAAATGGAGCTGATTGATAAAGCAACTGGGTGGATGATACATTGAGCCTCTTTTGTATTGTATTTGTCAGCTGAATTCAGAATCTAGTTAAGAACGAACTTCTTCAGCAGATGCATAAGTGTTCAATATTCAATATTCAATATATTGTGATAAGCATCTTAAAAGAAAGGGCATTCCCAGTGCACAAGGTTCCCACAGAATGGGGGTCTGGAGAAGAGTCGGATGAATGTAGTCATATCCGTGTAAGCATCTTAAAAGAATGTAATCATCGTCGTTAAAAAAGGATACAATTTGGCCAACACAGGTTGTTATAATGGCAAGGATGGAGAGGATCGTCCCGAGAAAATTGAGCTGGAGATCGGTTACAGAGGCAATGCCAACTCCAACCAGCAAAAGGAAGAGAGAAAATTTTATCTTCTGGCTTCAAAAACAATCAAAGACAAAATTTAGAAGCCACAATAAGGATGGAAACTGTACTGTTTAAATGCATTTTAAGCAGCATACAGTTATCTGAATAAACCTGAACTGCTTTTTGAGGAAAAGAGTTTCCAACAGCACAGTGAATGGTATAATTGCAAGTTTTGTCATCTGCAGCACAACACCTCCAAAAGTAAGCAGACATAACAGTGAATAACTGGTCAAGTTACATTACATTTGGGCTGCTTTAAACGTACTTTATAATCTGGGATTTCCAGAGAAGTCTTGTATTCTCTTTATGCCTTTCTAGCAGCTATAGCTCTAAGATAGGCTACTCATTTTGGGTGAATTCATAGATACTGCTAAATTAGATTCTCCTTTTGTACTAAATATTGTCATGCGAAAACAAGGAAGATTATAAAATATGAGCAAAAAAAGAAAAAAAAGAAAAAGATGTCTACCTGGTAGAATCCAATGGAATTGAATCCGAGGCTCAAGTTGAGAAGCCCAATAGAAACACCATTCAGAATGCCAAAAAGCATCACTGTCTTCACATCGATGGATTTGGATTCAAACAAATTAAATCGTTGAGCCGCGTGAAGGGTGCAGAATGTTACCATGAGGTGCCAACTAGTCAGAGTTGTAGCTTCACCCCATGAGAAAAGGGGAGAAAAAAAAGAGGAAAACAAATAGATTAGCACCGCATTATCAGGAAGATGACCTGCAGTGAGCATTAGACTAAATGAAAAGCATTTACCAAAAGGGAAGCCAAGGTTGGACATCAAAGCCTTGTTGCATATGACAATGGACACAGATGATGCAACAGATAGGAAGAGCGCACCAATAACTCCCACCTGGAAGCTTGACATTTCTCCCATCTTGGAATAAAACTGATTTGAAGAAAACAACGCAAAGGGTGAAAGGAAATATTAACAACTCATTCTTTCACCAATTTCCATAGGTCTTAAGAGGGAGTATACTGTGTGAATCATCAAAAAATGATGCTCAAAGAGAAGTTAAGAGAGCAAATTGTAGACGTTTTTTGACTTGAGCTCTACTAAGAAGAAGTTCAGAATTGCTGCAACTCCAAACACTAACAATGTGATTTATCTAGACTATTGGTCATACAAAAGGCATCACCGTTGAGCCTTTAAATCAGAATGATCAACCAAAAACAATTCTACAATATTGATTTCACCTTCAATTTACCTCTTTTTATCACTTTTTCAATTTACCTTGTTCCTGCTATGCCCTCTATACATATATGGCTTATTTAAATTTGTAACATGTCATATAGAGCTTGAAGTGTTGTGATTGAAGAGAAAGAGATACTCCATATACTCTTGAAAGCTGACAAATCGATAATATAACTTGCACATACCTTGCAAATATAATAGTGTTCTTGTGCAAATGTATATATATATAAAACTAAAACTTCGCTTACAACTCTTCCATACAATGAGCACAGTCCGGCAAGATGCAGCAGCAAAGAAGAGAAAGAGGGTGGCTGGCCGGGGAGAGTTGTTGGGGTTCAATTATCTTGGCTTGCCTGTACAAGAATGCGAACCTTATAATTTGATGCACCTGGGGTTGGTGCCTAACTCTGTTATAGCAGGGTATTTGTTTATTGGCTTTTGTTCTCATACGGTTCGCTTCCAGAAGGAAGTTTGGCTGGGGACACGTATGCAGTGAAATAATATGTTAAGAGTTCCATTTCAAATGACAATTAGACACCCTTTTTCTTCTAGCAACTTTTGCTTATCTCTTTACCTATACAGATTCGTTACTTTGCATATATATAGCTCATTGATGGAAGATCTTAATTTAAATTTTATTTTAACTTTCTTCTTGATTTGTTTAGTTTAGTTTTTTTTTTTTCACCTTCTTGAATTGGATCAGCACAAGTTATCAGAGAGGGCATTCTAGTCCACCAAATTCTGGCAAATAATTTAAGAGGAATCTTTGCTACTGACCACATTGTTAAGCAGTCGCGGACATATCCTAATTAAATGAGTCTTGGCACACAAGGCAGGAAGGTGAAGTGAGCTTCTCATATGAAATTAGGTAGCTGTCAAATCAAGCCAAAAGCCTTTCACCCTCAAACTCAATTTAATGTCGGGTGAGATGACTTGAGTTTCACTCCAAAAGCGACCTCTTGCTAGACCAGATTTGAACTTCACCATCACCAACCAGACACAAATCAGGTCAATGCTTCTCATATCAACGATTCCTATGAAAGCCACTAGTCTAAATCCCAAAATACAGATGTAATATTTAGATGATAATTAGTCATGTTGGGTTATATGTTCTGCGTTGCAAAAAAGTAGTTGTTTTTTTAAATGTAATTTGAGAATTGTTGTTAGGTGATATCAAATGCCAATTCTCTCGCACCTTACTAAGTTCATTTGCTTAGTTAGGTTAAATGTACGACTGAATAGAAGTGGAATATTGAAATCAAATTATTCAAAAGAGAATGCTAAGTCGACCGAGGTTCAAAACTACAAAGTATTTTCATTCTCTTTGTAGGAAAGTTGTCACTAAGAGGGTATTAATTGAAAAGATTTTCATGGAGAACATTGGAGTGTCTGATACCAATAACCAATGAAACCACCAGCATAGGCAGTTTGGAACTCTTTATCACTCAACCAGCATTGGCAGTTTGAAAATCTTTATCACTCAAAGTGGTAGTTTGGTCAGTGACTTAATGTACTTTTCTCGATATTAATTTAACCTCAAGTCGTTTTTAAAATTTAAATTTATTAATATTAAAATTAAATATAAAAATTTTAGTTAAATTTAATAACATTTAAATAATACTTTTTCATTTTTTGATGGGAAAGTCAACAAAAGACGTTACTAAGTGATCTCAATTTCCTCTTTGGTCGAGACTAATAAACTCGCAAAACACACCTCTTTTTTTCTTTTGTTAACCCAAAAATACACCTCTTCGATCGGAGGCGACCCGCTTGGAATGGTTCATCAAGTGCCAATTGGCAAAAATACATACGAGAGGCCCAAAGTTTAAAGTTGATAAAAATATAGAAAAAAATCTTTTTTTTTTTTTTTCATATTTGGGCCGTTAGTGGCACTTGAATCTTGGTTGCTACTATTTTGAGCACAGTAGCTCTCGAATTAAGTTTTCTCTTCGCCAAGGCGAATAGGTCAATCGCCTTACGGTTTGCCTCCAGTTTTAATGAGCTCTTATGGAGATGGAAGGGAAAGAACACGTTGCTAGAAGCAACATAGCTGAGGTTCCCTTTTCTGCTGAGATTTGGAGATCACATATTATTTACAAGTTTTCTTCTTTTATGTAAATCTTGTCTATTTCCAATAAGATTGCATGTTCCCCAGGTGAAAATTATGAACATTGATATCATTCACAGATTAATATGGCAGCAACTGAACAACAGTAAGCAGGAGGAATGAATATAATACAGCTCTCAAGGCCAAGTACGATGCACAGACAGCAGCAGAGGAATGGGATAACATAAATCAGCCCTCCCTAGTCTGAGAAAAATATGCCCGATCAGCATTTGCAAGACGATTCCTGAATAAAGACCACTCATTTTTGCACCTGCCTCTCACCTGTGATGGCCGGAAAGGTTAAAACACTTACAGAAGAAAATGAAAAAGGATAGAGCGGATAGCCACTTTAGATGTCTGAAATACAGATTTCGCTTCAAAATATCCAAAACTGGAGTTGAAAACAGAAAAATGTGGAAACTACGGGGCTTGTTTATGTATACATACCCCTTCCCATGGCGCTTTCCCACTGTCTGACTTGCCCTAAACATTTAAAGGAAAAAAATTATGTGAGAGAATACCAAAGAAAATGAAGGACAAGGAAAAGACAGGTTAAATGATGATACTAGAAATAAAAAGCTGCTCATTCTATGAGTTATTTAAAGGCTCAAATTGTTGCCCACCGTGATCCAGCATCACAGTAGTCATGAAGAGTGAGGTGATACTCGCATGATAGCTCAGTAACAATGATATAGTCCAGACAGCTTCGGTCCAGTGGCCAAAGATATCTATTTTGGTGGTTTGTTCAGTACGCCCGTCAAAACCTCATAAAAATTGGGATCAATTTGCAGCGGCCATTCTCCAACTCCCCATCAAAAATCACAACTCAAAGGTAACTTCCAGGACAGAAATTAATCATTTCATCAATGCATTGAGTTCCCCAAGTAAAATTTTTATGCAACATTCTTAAATTTCATTAACAAAATTGTTTTTCTACTTACAGATATGTTTCTGAAAGTTTTTCCTCCTATTCATATGTCCTTAGTAAATCAGGTACGTTACCAGTATATCATATTGCAAGCAAATGACATCTCACCTGACTTCCAAGAGAAGGAACTACTTGATGAATGATCCACTGTGAATCAACCACTCCAATCTTTTCATGTGCAGGCTGTTGCACAAAATAAAAGGCAACTGAAGTTACACACTCTGATGGATTACACATACATGCATCAATGCAACTGAATCTTAGAAACCCCTGTATATTAAAGCCTTTCCACCGTGTACATACATGTTCTTATGTGGACACAAAAGAACAAGTTGTTTTGAGTAAATAATGCAGAAAGAATGCCTTGATGTGCAGATATCTGTCAAAAAACATTTGAACCAACATGCTTTATCTTTTTCGTTTCCCCACCCATTGTTGAGAAATTCATATGACGAGGAGGGTTAACAAGTAGTAGAACCCCAAAGTCTTGCCATACCAGCCAACAGAAGAGGAATTATCATGTTATGATTTGAACACCTAATAGCGATCTATTAGGCAAAAGGGAAGGCAATGTCAGAGAAAACAACTAACCTCTACACATCTTCTGAGAGCAAAATCCAGCCCCCATCCATGCACCAAATCATTCTGCAAACATATTATTGATTCATTACAGTATGATTTGATGAAAAGCCTTATACTAAAAACTAAATGCCACAAAGGTGTCATGTCGTGTATTAAGCAACTATGCCTACATTTTATGATAATGTTCATGAATATGAACTGATTCCGACCATGCACGGGCTAAAAGCTGCTTGCAGCGATGTAAGCAATTACAGGTAATCACTAAAAGTCCTGAAATAAAAAGTACCTGAATCATGTGCCAGACACAACGCCAAGCTTCCCGAGAAAATACTGGGGCCATGATTTCCACAAACCTGAAAGAACACAAAAGGAAATTGAAATAGAAAATACACAGATGCAAAAAAATGACTGTGTGGGTGCATGCGCGTGCGTGTGTGTGTGAGAGAGAAAGAGCATACCCTGCACATGGAGGCAGATGTGGGTCACTACACCAGCCTGGCTTCTCCTCTGAATTCCTGCACAAGGTCTGGGCACATGACAACTCTTTTGAAAGGCAAATGATTTTCAAGTTACCATTAATCTAACCCAATATGATTAATCAACAACCAAAGTAAGAAAGCTTACTTGTGAACTTCTGTGTCACCTCTCCTCTTGGTCATCTGCCACACAAGTCCATTGTTGGGCTCAAGACCAGGTTGAGAGATCTCCAGACCATGTTTCTTGACCAACCAAATATATCTGGTAGTTTATATCCGACAAAGTAAAATATTATCTATTGTCAAAATTGGGCAAAAAACCAACACATTTGAGAAAACTTTACTTCTCTGCATTAAAATGCTCCACTCCAAGATCTTCATCCCATATAAATATATACTCATATGCCGCAACGACATCAGGATGCAGAAACCGCTTTGCATACCACCTGAAAAACCCCTATGGAAAAAATGAGTGAACTTACTTCAGAACTTTCACCTAAGTGCATGACTGTATTTCTCTGCTTTTGTTAACATGCTATAATTAACTCTGGAGAAGTGTTCACTATACCATAAAATACTGAAGAAAAAAGCATCAGAAACAAAGGGGATACTAGGAACTCTCAAGTAAAAAGGCCATTGATCTTACCATTTTGTTTGCCTTCTTACACTAACATGGATTGCACTTTTTGACCACTCAAATTCATCCCATTCACTTGTCCAACCATCATAGTGAAAAAGCAAAATTGTGAAATCATCAGAAAACTACCATAAAATACAAATAAAGAAGTCTCAGTATTGATGAAATTGAAAAAGGTTTAAACAAAAAGAAACCAAAATAGGGGAAAATATCCAGCTGCAAAAACCTTTTTAACTGCTGCATTGATGTTATTCCTCTGATCATACCCCACTGTGAATGTCACTAAATACCTAGGCTTTTTCTTCAGATCCTGCAAATTTCAAGACATAAATTGTGGGAATTTCAGGAACAAGAAACATTTCGTCAACAGATTGAATCATCCATACATCTCAAGCCAAAAGTCCACAAAATGCACATCCTGTGTTTTCGCCTCAGCTTATTTGTTAATCTATCATATATATATATATATATTCCTTACTCATGGTATTTTCTGCCATCACCCTGCCTTCAAACTGCCAAGTAGGCTTTCCAATATTTTTACGTTAATACATGGAAGAAACCACAAAGAGTGTTAACAGATTTAAATTTAGAATCAATCAAAACAGTCAGTAACAAAGAAATCCGGGCACATTCATTGTCATTTCTTTATTAATCTTACACATCATACCTCACTAGGTTCGCCCCATAATCTGTGCCAGTAGAAGTCAGTCTCTGCCACGACGATACCTGGAGGTAATAACTCTGCACCACGGGGATTCGTAGGAACGTAAATCTGGAATAGAAAATAAGCAAGTTAGAGACAACATGAGCGAAAAAACCAAAAAAAAAAAAAAAAAAAAAAGGAATGCAAACTTAGATAACAAAGCCGCACGCACATAGGTTACCTTAGTAACGTGCCCTGATCCAACTCGAGATGGTACAATGCTTGAAGGTAAGTGAATCTGCAATCAGGCATAGAACAGATCAAACTCTCAAACGACATGTCGCTTCTGAAATCAAGTGTTAGTACACAGAATACAAAACCGAGATCAACAAACAGACCTTGGAAAAAGAAACGGACGGAAAGGAAATACCGACAAAGAAACCAAACACAACTCCGAGAATCGTGGTCACAACGCGCCTGACATTGTTGTTAGTTGTCTTTCTACTACTAGTTCCACTAAACAACAGCAAACGACTCAAATCAATCAGACACTAAAAACAAAACCAAACAAAGCAAAGCGATTCAACATTCTAAAACCTGCGATGTGCGGTTCCCATGCTGGTGTGTCCTGTCGGCCACAGGAGATGAAGCATTCACATTCTCGAGATATTTTTGAAACAACCACGGCATTCGTCAATCAATCTCGATAATTTTCCAGTAACCAATATACATATATATATATATATTTTTCTGATTGAAAAAATAAATGAAACGAATTTCAATCGCATTGATCGATAAAAAGAAAAATGGAAGTAGAAATGCACGTAGTCATTGAACAATCGAGACGTTATGGTTGGAAACTTTTGTTCATTCTATCGATCCGTTACTGATACCCTGAAGCAGAGTTACAGAGAAAGGCGTTTGATCTTACAGCAGGAGATGGTTTGATGTACAGAGGAGGTTATTTTTATCTTTTCAAGAATTAAGAAATATGTATAAAAAAAAGGAAAAAAAAAGGATGTAAATGACCTAACGACTTATCACACAAATAAAATTCGTAAATTAATTATCATACATCTATTTAATGAATTTTTCAAAATTATAAGTTTGATAATTTTTATTTAAATAATAAAAAATATTTTATAATAATCCTAATAAAATTATTCTTTGATAACTTTTGTTTTATTTTATTTTATTTTATTTTATACCTTTTTATTTCTTCATATAATTTCTCTTTTTTTGACAATTTTTTATATCATAAAAATTATATTACTTATTTTTATATAATTTTTTATAAAAAAATTGTGTATTGTTAAATGGGAATTGATTTAATCTGTGAAGAAAATTCCCACATTCTCGTTTATTATTTAAGAAAACTTAATATTTATTGATATTACTTTTAACATAAGTTAATTAGAAAAAAAATGGAGATTCAGTCGGTGATATTATATCATTAATTGTTATAGGCCAAAACCTACAGCTACGGCGTCTCTTCGTATTTACGGAAAGGGCCAACTCCCAGAGAACCACTGGGAGACCCAAATCACGAAAATCTTGGATGCTTCCGTCTGTGAAGTTTCTCTGCAAACAAAACCTACCCACCTTGCCCCCTCATTCCGGTCTTTTTTTTTTTGTGACGGAATTTCCGTTGGATAGAAAGAGAAGAATTTGGGTTCTTGTCAACTTTTGTAATCTTGTTCCTGCAGAATCTAATAAATGATATGATATTATTTATTTTGTAGAAATATATATCAGTTAATTAAAAAAAATTATATATTTCTTGAATTTTTTTTCTGATATTTGTTTCTTCTATAAAAATACTCATTAGTTAATAAAAAAAATCTTTTGTTATTTGTTTGTTTTATAGAAATACCTTGGATAACAAAAAAAAATTATGTATTTATTAGGTTATTTATTCATTTCTTCTATAAAAATACCAATTAGTT
Source organism: Ceriops zippeliana (assembly GCA_037897445.1). Taxonomy (NCBI): domain Eukaryota; kingdom Viridiplantae; phylum Streptophyta; class Magnoliopsida; order Malpighiales; family Rhizophoraceae; genus Ceriops; species Ceriops zippeliana. Next base: position 1,994,291 of record JBAPLH010000174.1, read on the forward strand.
AACAAAAAAAAAAGGTTTCATTACTCAATTGGTCATTTACTTAATTATATTTGATAATTAGTTGTTGTTCGATTGCAATGCTCATGTCATTGAATTTCTTGTAATTCTGTTTGTTTTATTATTGATCTTTTTTATGACGTCACTTCTTTGAAGAGGTAAGTCTAGGATTGATATATTCAAATTTTGTTTGTTCTGAATTTAATTTTCTTGAAACCATTAAAAGAGCAAACATGAGAGTTAAGGACTACTATAGTTGAGTGGAGAGCAAACACGCAAGAGAGTGAGTTTTGTGAAGTGTATTCTTTATTTACTAACAATCTTGCATATTCAATATCTAATGCTAAAAAAGACAGTTTCCCATATGAAGAGGAAGAAGTAGTTGTTTAAGATTTCAAATTGTTTATGAAATCCTTAGATATAGGATTGACCAAATGTTTTGGGACGTTCAAAATAAGATGGATAAAATAGAAGGGGAATCAAGTGTCAATCCTAAGAGGCCAGCTGATAGGGTCATAAAGGAGTAATTTGAACATAACTTTGGTGAAGATGATGATGATTATTATGATGACGATGATAATGCTAGTAGAAACTTTAGAAGTGAATTTAGAGGAGGATATGGTAATAGGAATGGTAGAGGAGTAAGAGACAATGAAAATATTTATGATAGGTACAATGGAGGTTAGGACAATAGAAATAGAATGGAGGAAGAAGTAGACAAAAATCTTAGTAGTATTAAAATGAAAATAACTTCTTTTTAAGGAAAAATTGACCCTGATGTTTATTTAGATTGGGAACAAATGGTAAAATTAATATATAAGTGTTATAACTTCTCTGAAGAGAAAAAAGTGAAGTTAGTTATGGCAAAGTTCATTGATTATGTTGTTGTATGGTGAGACCAATAAGTTAGCACTAGGAGAAGAAATTTTGAGAGAACCATAGAAACATGGAATAAGTTGAAGATTGTGGTAAGAAGGAGATTTGTTCCTAATCTTATTATATAAATTTGTATAACAAGTTGCAAAGTCTTACGTAAGGTTCCAAGAGTGTGGAAAAATACCATAAAGAGATGGTTAGAGCAAATGTAATGGAGGATAGGGAGGCAACCATGGCTAAGTTCCTCCAAGGATTGAATAGAAGTATAGCTAATGTGGTAGAACTGCAACACTATATAGAGATTGAAGACATGGTACACATTGCCATGAAAGTTGAGAGACAACTTAAAGGAAGAAGTACTTCTAGATATAATCAAAACTTAGATTCATCTTTTTAGAAGTCAAATTGAGGGAAGAAGGAAGAAAAGATGACTTCTATGTTTAAAACCAATTCACATAGACCCAAGACTAATGGGAATAGCTTGGAAAGGGGCAAATTTGAAGAAAAACTTGAGAGCACCCAAGGAAAAACTAGATACATCAAATGCTTTAGATGTCTGGGTAGGAGTTATGTGGCTTCACAATGCCCTAATAAGAAAACCATGTACCTTAAGGAGAATGGTAACTATTTATCTAGCAGTAATACTAGTGATGAAGACCAAATGCAGCTACTAGAGGATGCTAATGATGTTGATGAAAGGATAGAGTATCCAGAGCATGGTGGAAGGCTTTTAGTAGCAAGGAGAGCCCTTAATTGCAAGTTAAAAAAGAGGATGATGTTGAGATGCAACGAGAAAATATTTTCCATACTCAATGTTTAGTTCAAGATAGACTTTGTTGCATGATTATCGATGGAGGTAGTTGCACTAATGTAACAAGTACAAAGTTAGTGGAAAAATTGAACTTGCCTACAACCAAACATCTTAGGCCATATAATTTGCAATGATTAAATAACAGTGGAGTGGTGAAAGTGATTAAACAAATTGTGGTTCCATTTTCTATTGGTAAATATAAGGAAGAGTTGTTTTTTGATGTTATACCTATACAGGTTGGGCATTTCTTATTGGGTCGTCCTTGACAATTTGATAGAAAAGCTTTATATGATGGTTACAAGAACCGCTATTCTTTCACTATGAATGAAAAACTATTTACACTTGTTCTATTGACTCCAAAATAGGTATGTGAATACCAAGTGAGACTTTATGAAAATGAGTAAAAGAGGAGGAGTGAAAAAAGAAAGAGAGTCAAAAGAAAAGAAAGCGAATGAGAGAAAAATAAGGTAAAAATATTTGATAGTGCTAAATACAAGAGTAGTCAAGTTCACAAGAATGAAGATGAAAGAAAATAAGTGAGTATATTTGTAAAAGAAGCAGATGTTAGAGTTGTCTTTCAAGCATTTATTGTCGTTAGATTTGATTGAGAAAATATAATAGAATCTTATATGACATAAGAAGAGGACATATTAAGTCTTATAAAGGTGAACAGAAAGTAACGAACTTGAGACATTTTGTAACAGGGACTGCAATTCTCACTTTGTCTCTCCGCCCCAGTTTTTCTTTTTTAAGTTTGATTAATATTTATCAAAATTTCAAACTTTTATACATAATGTAAGTATCATTGAATTATATAGAGCTCGTTGCTACTTTTGTCCCCAGTTTTTTTGGGATAGTTCTTGTTTGGACTTGGTCACTTTTTGGGCCAATTGGTCGTCAACATAGTCCTCCCGCCGGAATCGATTCTCTCTCCATAAGGCTTTAACTGTCGAATAAGACTCGACGAAGCGCACCCAGTTACCTCTCTTGGATCCACGTAAGCTGACTTGTCCGAGGCCCACACCATATCATACATAGTAGATAAGACCAGGCCCTCAGCACAATCAGGAGACTCTCCCGCTGGTCATGTAAACGGTAAAAATTTCATGAAACGCATATGCAGGATACGCACAAATTTTGACAACCTGGAAAATTTGAGTATGGATGATTGCCAGGAAAATGGTTGCTCGTTATAGAAAATGCCATAAATTTCTTAATCTAATTTAGTCTCCTTTCCACCTTAATTTTCTAGCCATCAAGAAAATAGCAAATTATCCAATTGAAGGGAGTAGTGAAGCTTCCAACTTTGATGTCAAATTTATCTACTGGTTCACGTAATACAACAAGGATATAATATCTATCTAAAATGGGGGAAAAAAAAGATTCCCATTTCAGGAATACCTTAATCATCTAAATATTCATGTTCAGTCCATCCTATTGCCCAAATGCACGATGGTATTGCTGAGACCCCCCTTCACCTCGAGATATCAATATCATATTTTGGGGAGTAGCAGCCTAACTGTTCCATCTCCCAATGTAGCTTTGGAGCAACTATTTCATGCCGTGGAAAATACTCCTGAAACCAAAAAAAAAAGAAAAAAGGGAAAATTTTTTGATACCATTATAACTCGAAACAATGGTTGAGAAAATAAAAAAACAAAAAAAAGGAACAATTAGATTTTTTTTCCCCAATAATATTAGTTACCTCCATTTTCTTCACTAGCTCTCTTGGGGTAGGGGCTGAGACTATGATATGGCGTGCACTCGGAGTGATGAAGCCTTCCTCTACTGCTTTGTCAACGAATGACAACAAGGAGTTATAATATCCATCCACATTCAGCAAACCCACCTGCAAAAGTGATTGTTACCATCCTTAAGCCAATTCACCCGTAGTCCGTTGGCATGCTTTTCAAAATCTTTGCAGATGGAACAAAAAAAAAAAAAAAAATTGTACTCACCGGTTTGTCATGGATGCCAAGTTGGGCCCAGGTTATGACTTCAAGAAGCTCCTCTAAGGTCCCATAGCCACCTTCAAACAAATTAAACGCCCCAATGAAAGAGTTGGAAAAAAACAAAAAAAAAATCTCAAATCAAATCAAAATTTACCTCCTGAAGTTTTTAGCAGTTGTAAACATCAATCTATGGTTGGGCTGCTGCTTATGCAACGATTCTATGGGCCTTGAATTTCCGGATGTTAGATACGAAATGAGTATTGGGCCAAGCACATAGTTAAGAGGCCCTCTGGGTCTTTTTAAGCACCTTGCTCTCGAAGAAAATTGAGGTAGGAAAGAAGTATGTGTTTATTTATTTATTTTTTCATTTTTTCAAAGTTTTAAGCCAATAAGAAAATAAGAATTTTAACCAATAAATCAGCTGCAAATACCAAATACCATTTTTAGATATATCTTCTTTTTTTTTTCTTTAATATTTTCAATCTGTTCTAGCCACCCAAGGGACAGTACCATACCACAAAGGTAAAATATGAATGCATGTGTACCATATTGTAAGGGCTAATCAGAAGCCCAATTTAATTTTCAGTGTCATAGATTGGGGATCATAGTAAAGAGCAAGACTGATTCTTGGCCTTATTTGTCATCACTGGCTTAATAGTCTTCTTATTATATGACACGGTCTTCATGTCTTACATTTGTTGCTGTCTTAACTACATTAATGGATATGGCATGATGAATTTTGCAAAGTCTTATACCAACCAGGCAATGCAACAAAGGCATCAGATTGTCTAGCCATCTCTGCCTTTCTTTGGTGCATGTTAGCAACTGTCTTCACTTCCCCCACTGTTTCTCCAGTTATCTGCCAAAAAGATGCAGCACCAGGTCAAATACAGAGTAGCGGTGGGCTCAAAGTCTCAAACCAAAGGCATTAAACAGAGGAGCATATGAAGGAGGCAAATGCCAAATGAAACCAAAAAACAGCATAGAAACCTGATAATGATGTGGTGCTATGGCAAGAAGGACAACATTACTATCTCATCTGAAGAATCTTCAAGTGGGTATATAAGACAGTTCAGAGAGGGACATTTGTCAGACATTTCAGGTTGGTTAGTGGGTATGATTTCGGGGAGAACCCAAATGTGAAAACCCAAAAAAATTTTGCAACTAAATGGAAAGGTCTAACTCAGAAGCTTAAAAGAGAGAACTATAACATCCATTTTGTCAAGAAAACAAAGGACAGGTAGAAAAATATGTGAAAGTAGCTACCACACAAGACTTAAAAAAAAAAAATCCGAAACCCTTTCGAGGGTAACAACAGAAGAAAAGGATAATGATTTCTCCCTCAATTTCATGTACACACTGTCACACACATCATTACACCCAAATTAACTCTTGTCAAGTTGGAACAAGAAGGACCTAGAAAAAAATGATAAGATCAATGATACCTCTCTGGTCTTGAGTGTCTTGGGGATGACTCTGCATATAATAACACGAATAAACTTGTTTATTAAGATGAAAATTATCCATGAAAAGATGAAAAATTAACATTTATTTTCAATCGATCATTGTTTCATCTACTTGAAAATATATGGGGGAGAAAAAACACAAACAGTAATAACAGATGCCTTGCCCGATCACATGGCGGCCACCATTATAAACAGCCTGAGAAACCAACCCCATTAAGCCAACACTGCCTCCTCCATAAACCAGATCGATGTTCCTTGACACCTTTAAGACCCAAAAACCTTTTAGGTCAATCCGTCTTTAATGAGAGTATCCATCAAAGTAAGTTTTAAGTTGTAGAGTTTTAGCACATGATTAGAAAAGAGAGATTATATTAAAACATCAATTGAATATTCAAAAAAGGCAAAAGGGTTTCTTCATATTCGTTGTCTGCAATGGATTTGCTGTCCACAGTAGCTAGGAGGGAAGTAGAACAAAAGGTTGTCCTTAGCCTAGAAAGCAAAGCCAAGGATTCGGCCAACTTCAGGGTAAGTTCTTAAAAACCATCAATGCAAACTTGATATGAAGCATTAGAACAATGTTTGATTTACTTGCTTGTCAGTAAATCAAAAGGAAAACAAGAAGGAATTTAGCCCAAAAAGATAAAATTAAAAACAGAAATAACATGTTTGAAGAGGACTTAATAGTTCTCAAGCAAAGCAATATCAGCGGAGGCATCAAAACAAGAGAACTAGTTGAAGTGATACCAAAAACGGATTGAAGCGTATAAAACAAGCACAAACAAGCTAAAAGGCTGGAAAAATTGGAAGAACAGAGCTAAAACAGAGAGGCATTATGGTTACCAGTTCTTTTCCAAGCTCAATAGCGGCATCTTTATAGCTACTTTTCTTTCCTGGACTGCTCCCACAGAAAACACAAATCCTCTTGAACCTTGATTGCTTCATTTCCCTCTCTCTCTCCATCTCTCCCTCTCTCCCCCCCTTCCTTCCTCCCTCCCTCCCTCCCCACCTCTCTCTCTGTCTCTCTCTCTGAAACAAGGGCTAATATTCTCCGATTAGAAGTGATCCACCAGAGCTTGACCATTTTGTGAAGTGGGTTCGTTCATATGTATATAACAAATGTTGCAGCACAGTACTAAATTAGCACGCGTAAATTCCATGCTCCACAGCTTCGTAGGTAGCTAGCAAGCTGACAAACCAGTTAGATTCGGATGTGAATATCAGTCTAAATTCTTACCATTTGCAAGTGGTAAATGATTAAGACCGTATATGCATCAACGAAGGTCTACCCAATAATTCTAAAGTTTACTGAACGCGCAAGCAAGGATTTGAACTTATGGTTATGCCTAACGAACGGAATTCTCTAATTATTAGACTACAATTGATGGTGAGCAAGTTGGACATTTTAAAAAGAAGACACGACAATTGATGTTGATGTCATGCGTGTTAATAAGGTTGGAATTGGAGTCGGTTTTCTAAGAGATGAAAACATGTTGATTATTTGACACGACAATCAAGGCTTTTTTTAATCGTCTAAAAAATGTTTCCTCATTTGACATTTGTTTATGGTTCACAATGGATCAAAATTAATAAGATTATTTCTTAAATGCTATTATTTCAAGTGTAACTGTTTGAGGCTTCTTGTCCATTTGGCTGTATCTCTTGCATGTGAGTTCTTGGTCTCTTGGACAAATTTCGCTTGCTCATAGAGACCCAAGTTGCTGCCTTCACCATTGAAATGATATGAACGGAAAGACGTTCCACACCCGCACATATTTAGATGGCAGAATTGATTATTTATTTATTTTTATTATTTATGAACTTTCTTTGTTCTAGGTTGACATCAAAATTATTTATATTTTCCGATCCTGATGCATTCTCATCTCTTTGCACTTGTCCACTGATTAAATGGTTTGCATCAAAATCGCTGCGGTGAACTTTTCTCAAATTTCCTGTAACTTCATGTGCAAAACAAGATCCCAAGGCTTATAGCTTGGCAGCTTAATTTACTTTGGAAACTCATGTTTACCAGTATTTTTGCTAACCAGAAACCAGTAGCATGGCGAAAAATGTTCATTTCAAAGAAATAGCTTGGAATTGAATTTTCAAGAATTAAACTATAAGTCTTGAAGAAGACTTTGTAATACAAAAAAATACAAAAAACAAAAAACAAAAAAAATCTCATCCACATGAAAATAAATGCCGGTCAATTTGTTTTTATGACAAATAGTGTCTTTCAGACCAATTCTAGACTTTAAAAAAGCCCTACTTCTGAAGCTTTCACCTGTTTCGTTTGAGTATAACTAGCAAAGTACTCAAATTTAGCCATTGTGTTTGTACCCTCGGCCACCTTACCTAGATATACTTGTTGTATGCATAGGAAACAATTGTTTTTTTATTGTAGAAGAAAACAAATTTCCCCCATTTCCTCGCCTTCTCACTCTGTGCAGGACCAAGCCATGCTGTCCCACTCATCTCCCTCCGTCCCAATACAATGCTCAGGCACTGCCTCCCTTTACTTTATTTTCCTTCTTTGCTTTATATATTAATTTTCTTAAGTGCACTATGAACTTAATTAAGCATCTTCCTTTTTGTGATTAAGCTAACATATGCTGGCCATGCTTTTTAGGCTTTTTGTTTGGCCATTTGTTCTCCCATTGACATTTTTATACTCATCTGTGCGCTGATCATAATGTTACTATCATTGAACTCCAACGTTTGTAGTGGTGAGGTGGCCAAGTTGAAGTCCTGCATTCTGCTACAGTGAATGACTGGTAAGCTCAGGGATTGTGAGACCCCAACATCTGTATGACATGAATTTATCGATCAATCGTCTATCGTTACGCTAAAAAGTTTCAGTTATTAGTGTAGGTGTAACTTTACTTTAAAAAAAAAAAAAATCTGAAAACTACATTTAGCGTTAGGGAGGGTGCACCCATTACAGACTGCTTTTTAATCATACCAAGTCTAAAAGGATATGTTGGCATATTTATCGAACAGAAAAAAAAAAAAAAGAAGCTTTTGCCGTGGCAATAAGTTCTTGACCTGATTAACCATAACCCCTCCAGTTTACCCTCCACTCAGCCCACCGGGTGCCGGTAATTATGTTTGATGGGGAGAAACCTTTATATATATATATATATATATATATATATATATGTCCAATGGATGCTTATTAAAAGTTAAAATAATCCCCTGAATTTTTTTTGTTTGGTCTTCTTTTTCTAGTGTGACTACAAACAACTAGTTGATTAGCTAATCTCTTAATCAATCAATTGCTAGGCATCTGCAAGTGGCCCATACGCGTATGCAACTTTATGGTTTTGGTGCAAAATCGAGTAGGATTTGGACGAAGTCGGAAAGAGGAGGGCCCAGACGCGAGAGTCAGAGACGTACAAGACAAAAAGAGATTAAGAGATATCGGGCTATAATTTGGTGTTGGTATTTGGATATTTAAATTAATAAAAATACGATAAAATAATAATTAATATGTATCTTGAAATGACTTCTATAGATATACTGTCATTTGATTAAGGAAATAATTCAAGTAAAATACCTATATAAGACACATAAGGTAATGTATTTGGTATGAGAAGACATAATTTTTATTGAGTCGAATCGAGAAGAAGTATATGGGTATTAGTGGGATGAATTGATAATTTATTAGCAATCTACAAAAATATCCTTATTAATGCATAAAATTGGATTTTCATTGGCATTTTTTTTTATGGATTTTTCCCGAGGGTTATAAGCATATGAGTTGTGCTCAAGATATGAAACATGAGGGTTTGAAGAGCAATGGTGGGCGATCATTGCTTCATCTTTTTGGTGCAGTTATGCACTGTTTGTTTCCCTACCAAGACTCAACCTCAGTTATTACCGGAAAACAAATAAGTAAAGATTTTCTTTTTTGATATATATATATATATATATATATGTATGCTAATGGGGGCTTCCTTTTCTTGTGCTGGATATATTAATTGAGAGCACGATGATACAAATCTGTACAAAATTTAGTTTTAACCAAAAAATATAAATTATTGAGAGGTTAAATGGTGCATATATATATATATATATATATGTATTTTAATCGTATGATTGGAGAGTAATGTAGATTTTGAACCGTGACATATGAGCCAACATCTTAAGAATCTAATTGATATATGTCAAAAGAGATCGTACTTTTTTTTTTTTTCATTTTTCAAACAGCAAGAGGTTATATTATTAACGATTACCCTAATGTCAAAAGCCACAATACATACAATAAGTTTGTACAAATTTACAGAAAAATCTTATACAAGAAAAATTGATAACTTCCTTTAAATTCATGAAATTAGTGTTAACCTTTGCTATTACAAAAAGATCTTAAACAAAAGACTGATGACTTATTCGCACAACATATCAATACAATGATCCCAACAGTATATTACATATGAGCTTAGCACACTTAAAATGAAGCAACCAAATATGTGTGACGAGCTATCTCCTGTTTTATTGTGAAATTAAAAAAAAAATTATATTCACTAAGTCAAAAGACCAAAAAAAAAAAGAAAATGTGACCTTTTGTTTTATTTTTAATGCCATCGTACACATGATGTTTGGTCAAAAAAGATCGAACCTTTTAAATTGACGTCTCAGACGGTATCACTTGACAATCCTGTCGGTAACTTCCATGCATCCAGAACGAGCACATGATGTCAGAGCTAAGGTCAGGAGTTGGATTATCCTACATGGTGTGCTGCTAGTGGGTGGGTGCTGGGGAAGAACCCACAGCTTGATCATCCAGCTGACGTAATAAAGCTCCCGGCTACATGGGGTTGGGATAAAAACTGTGAGCCCCCTTTGCTGACGCGTGAAATTGCGCTTAACCAGATAGTAGAGAAGTACACTAATGGCCAAGCGGTAGATGAGGCTTCCTTTCATGAATGCAACCAATTGCAACGCGACATTAGCACAATCAGTGCACAAATTGAATCCCCCAAATTCAAATATATATCATGACTTTAACATTGTGCAGTGCCTGAGCTCAATTTTATCAAAAGATGATTGATAGGTAATCATCCCAAAAAAACAAAAAAAAAAAAACAGAAAAGTCTCTTTGTTCACTCAAGATCTTCTAAATAATCGGAGATATGCTCAAAACAATCGGATGCAATGTACAGTATTTAGTAAATTTGTTTTTTTTTTTTTTTTGTTTTTCTTTTTACTCCATGCAAAATGTCAGTTTTTGGGTGCGCACATGCCCAATGCCCTATCTTGAAGACCTTGGCAGTAGTAAGATTGAAAGGCACTGAGGCCATTCTGCCTCACCGAATATGGGGATCGGTGGTGAGTTTTTCTTTTTTTCTTTTCTAATATTTATTATAAAGTGTATTGGATCGTGAATTATACAATAAAAGTATATATTTTTTACTTTTTATATCCTTTTATTATGATTTAAACTTGAGAATTTAAAAATGAAAATTTCTCTTCATATCATATTTAGTATTTATAGTTTTATATTTATGGAGATGTAATTAATGGCTAGATATCCGGCTTTTTTTGTCGTAAAGGTGTTTTTTTTTTGTAAGCACTAGTGTTTTTGTTTTGGACTGATTAGTTTAGCCGTTTTCTAGCTTGCCGAACAATGGTTAAAAAAAGCATTAATCAGTGCTCTTGTGCATTGACCACAAAATTTAGGGCTTTTTCATGCTTACATGCCAATATGTCATGCCGGGTGCTTCAGTTTAAGGTCGTTTCTCTTGACAAGCTATGCTCAATCCATATTAATCATATTCCTAGGGGAACTAGGGCGTGCTTGTCGGCGGCTTCTATTTGGAAGAGCATAATTTTTTTTTTTTTTTGGGTTCAAATTTCACCAGAAGATCCCTTTTATTAAGCCATGGGTTACGGTTCAAACTCAGATCATATACCCGAAAATTGGAACAAATGCACTGGACCTGAAAGATAGTATGTATACATGGTAGAGTCGACAATTAATTCTGTAGCATCAAAGGACAATTAATTCTGTAGCATCAAAGGGCAAGGGTCCAGTGGTTTTCAACTTTTGACAAAACAAAGTTCTTTTGATCTGGAACCAAACTGACCACCGACTTCCAATTTGTCCTCGAAGCAGAATGGGATGTCACGTTATTCTCTCTCTCTCTCTCTCTCTCTCTCTCTCTCTCTCTCTCGTTCATGGACATTGGCTAGTCATTATATTCTAATCTCAACATCAATGCAAAGGTTCAATGTTCCACCGTCTCATAGTCAAATATGGAAAAGAAACCTATCAATAAATAAACAGAGAAAGCAAAAGTATACACGTAATGCTTTAAGAGTAGCTCTTATTGGCTTTAAACATGGGGTTGTTGGCCTTACTTTTGGCAATGAAAGGCACTTTGCGAAGGAGGCACATGCCCAGGCCTCACCAGTAATTCTTACCGTGAAATTTGGTTCACCTACCCACCAATGCACATCAATTAATCGAGGGTATATGGCATATATGTATGTGCACATCCGTTTTATAGATGTGACCATTTTCTTTTTCATCAATTGGCTTGGATTGGATTCAATCTCGTGACCTTAATCCGAGGATTCCACTTATCAAGCTAATAAGTTGGGTTACCGTCAATTTGATTGACGACTATAATTAAAAGTTTATCTTTGTTTTCTTGGTTTATACAGCCGTACATGAAATTTCAAGCATAATACGTGTTTTGTTTTTGCCCTATTTTTGTATGAAATTTAAGAAAATGAAGTATTGCCCCTCCCCTAAAATTTTTTATATTCTAAGTATAGTTATTCAAATTTATGTTAAACCTTGTTTGGATCTTAAATATTTTTTATTTTTACTCCTTTTTTTTTTTTGAATAATTGACTTTGACTGCAATCCAAATTAGATAACTTTAACTTCTAGAAACAACTTTATTACCAGTGAGTCAAAACTCAATGAGTCCCTCATTTTCTTCCCTTCTCAGTAGTTCTCCCCCGCCACCCCCACCCCCACCCCCGAAAAGAAAAAGGTTAGTAATGTCCCTCGCATCAATTTCTTACTCTCCTATCCATTCACCCTACTTTCCTTCCCTTCTAAGAAAACAGTGTAAAATTATATATATATATATATATATATATCTAAAACTCTAAAGAAACCAACAGTTTCACCTTGATTGCAGTAGCCTATTTTATCAACAACCAACATGACCATATACCCTTGTATAAATTCTGGCGCTGGACTTTGGTAAGTCTGCCACATGGTTCAACGAACAAACTGTGGGGAATATTGGCCACCATGGAAGAACTTTTAAGGGGATCTCTGCTTTTATCCTTCCATATAGTACTTGGTGCAATAAAGAAAGAGATTACCGTGTGAAAAAACCGTTCAACCTAAAGTTTAATAATTTTAGATAAATTATAATACACTCTCTTCATGCGTATGTCCATAAACTTGGAAATGTGAACATAGCACAATTTATTTTACACATAAAAATTTACAATTGAATAAAAAATATATATAACTTGAACACAAAACTTTTTGATTATAAAGACTTTGATACGAACCACGGTGAAGAAATTGTGGTCTCGGTAGCGAGTTGTTGCACAATCAAATCATGTCCAAATGCCGGAATAATACTGCATGATCAAATAAAAACTTTCTCGCAGAGGCACTAATAGAATTATCCTCTTCGCTTATGAGCATGCCAAGAAAAACAACTTGATTGTCTCTTTGACCTTGCTCAAAAGAAAATGGCAGAAAAACCTATAATTTGGATGATAAGTGGCTAATGGAGGTGTGCCATTATCTAACACCGCAGGGTATATTGTCATGTCATCATTAAAAACAATAATAAAAGATGTTCAATCTCTGCATCAAGCGGCAAAGACATCTATCTTTTCCTTTCTTGCCATTTGTTTTAAGATCAAATGCTCGTCATCATATAAAAAATTTTAACTGTTGGTTGAAGTGAAGTTTTATTTATTGAAAATTTCTTATCATCGCATCAAATATTGAGAGTCTAAATCAATTGTATGCTGAATGGGCTGGATTATTAAACTCATAATCCGAAGGAAACACTAACGTATTTCGTCAACAATTTGTTTTCCACATCTAGCTAATAATGGAGAGTACTATAGTGGATGCACTTATAGATAGTAACGATGGTACAAAGTCAAATTCACTTGCAAAACCTCGACAACAAAGTCTGCTTCTTTTTCGAATGACATTGTAAATTTGCGTCTTGTACTACATATATCCAGCTAAGAAATTTCAATTCAAGTAATGGAATATCCAGAAAATAGTATCATATTATTTTGTTCGTCAGAGAATGTGCTATTTGTTCTGTGATGATTCTGTCACATGCATCTTCAAGCATATTTTCAAAGATTCAAGAAGTTACTTGCATTAGTCAAAGGACCATGGTTGAATTTGTGATAGCAGCGATACATCAAACGCATCATAGCTTAGGGTTTTGATCATTTCAATCTGATGAGGAAGCAAGCCATTGAACTGAATACCCAACATAAAGATAATATCAACTTGTACAAGAAATGACAGATTTGAAAGTAACTGCATTTAACCTTAAAAGTCTTCATCAAATTTTGGATTATTAGCAAGGATAGAGGCTACTTTTTCTTGTTTAATAGAGGATTAGGTAATCGACTCTTGTTGGTTTTGTTTTGTCTATTAAGATCCTTCCCTCTTTGTTAGGCAAGTAATTGTTAAGGTCAAGGATATAATGGAGGTACTAGAGAGATTTGTTCCAATGTCTTTGGCTTTATAAACTCGCCTAACTTAGTGGTCTTACGATCATATGCTAACATAATTACTAAGGAAACACAAAGCTCACCCCAAGATGTAAAATCATGACAGTAGGTTCTCTAAATCATTGTTAACCTTGTTTTAATAGAAACTGCAAGTTTAGTAACGAGAAATCCATAAAGTGGCATGCAAAAGCATAGTCTATTACTCTCAATATTTGTCAAAATCCACATGAGAGCTAAGCCATGCCAAAAGTCAAAGTAGGGCCAATCAGCAATACCCCCTCACAAAACAAAGCGAGGGTGGTGTTGCTGGAGAATGTGGGGACTCTGGCTAAGTTAATGGGGCCCAGTTATGCTTCCCTCCAACCGATGCTGTCTCACTTTTGGTGGTAAACTTTGTAATGACTCAATCAGAGTGTCCCTAACACGTTAAGAAAAAATTGTCCTTCCTCATGAAGTGGTTAGCCTATACTCCTAGTCTCTTTTCTGTTGGGATTGTCTTCTCTTCTTAAATCTATACTAATATCCAATCTTTAACCTAAAGAATAAAGCCTTTTTGAGTATGCTAATTTCTGGGGTTCCACAATTTTTTGGATTTCATCAATTGAACCAAAAAAAAAAAAAAAAACAAGTCTATTTGATTTATAAACTAGCGGATACCAGCCTAAGAGCTTATGTATGCTGGCGCCGTTTTGGAGCCTAATCCTTTGTCAGAACATCATTAACTTTTTGTCCCATTTGCTTGGAAAAGAAATTTGCTGCCTTCAAAGTTTGAGTTTGAGGTTTAGGCAAAGAAGAAGGGAAAAGAATCCGTGTAGTCCGAATTGATTGCCAAAAGCAAACAACATTTTAAGACCTAATAAAATACTGGTGAGGTGATGCATGCACCAACTGCATTTTTCACCTCTTCGAAGATCCATGGAGTAAGGTCAAAGATTATGGGCTCCAAAAGTTTGCTAAGAATTATTGAACTCTCTCCGCCATTTTTTTTTTTGGTTAGCCCCATAAATTAATTTTTTATAAATTCATATGTTCCCGACGGTGGAATTGGACAAAGAAATTGAATGTCTGTATCATAAAATTCCCATTGCGTGCACTTTTTAGTTTGAAATAACCACCGTTTCCGGCTAATATTTTAATTTCTTATTTTGTTTGTTCTTTGATCTTTATCCATTGAAACCAAACCAAAAAATGGAAAGCAATTCTCTTTCCACAAGTCCCCACCCCAGTTCAAATTGTAAGGGATTCAACCTTTTTTTTTTTTTTTAGAGGAAAAATGGGATTCCACCTTCGATGTCATGCATTTGAATTCGGCTAATGTTTTTTTCGAATGCACACAAAAAAAAAAAAAAAAGGAGGCTAATGTTCAGATTTTAGACAGTTGGATATTACATGGGCCCATAGTTCCATCACTGCCGACCGCCGAGTCAGGCTCATAGAGGTTGAGCCTGTCCACGCTGAGCGTGGAGACAACTTTCTGTTCTACCCAAATGAAAATTGGTACCACTCAACGCATCATCTTACAAAATTACCTGCAGGGTCACATCGAATATAGAGTTGAGCTTTTGGTTAAAATTTTGTTCCACCATTGAGGCCTAAAATGAACTAATGTGTTAATATTAACGGGGTCAATGGGCTCAGCCAGTTGAATCTGCTCCATTACCGTGGTCACAGTCGACCTGCCGTGAGTACCAAGTGGTTGAGTGAATTGTCGTCAACATCATGTATCCTTCGGATTTTCTTCTGGGGCCTAGGCCCGTTCCGAGTCCCGTTATTCCTTTAAAACCTATGTCTAATACTAGGTTTCTCAACATGGAGCAACTCTTAGGACGGGAAAGGTGGCAGTGAGCCCTGTGTATTGTTATTTTAATAATTATTATTTGAAATTTAAACAAATAAGGTAAAATATTCTACCATGTATAATAAAATGTACAATGAACTATTAAAAAATTAAAATTTACATCTCCTGGAATAAAACACTTGTTTGTTTATTTTACCTTTTCATGTTTTTGCATATCAAATGTTTTTCTTTTTTTTTTGGCAAGAAACTTTAAATTAACAAAAAAGATTTTTTAGTACGTAACGCCCACCACCACACCAGCCTTATCCTTCTCCTCCGTCCCTCTCCCCGTCCATGTAATTGAATTCAAACTATTATTAAGTTATTGTGGATTGATCTGCTTGCCGGTTGCCGTTTTTATGTTTGTGATTTTAGTGGCTGGCTTTGTGCTACTTGGATTCGGCAGCAGAGAATTTAACAAAAAAAGCAAGCACGCCGACGAGTGACAATTAGTATATCATTTACATTCACGAGCCAACACAACATGGATACAGGCATATTCTGTCGAGTGAATCAGTATAGTTTTTGGACAAAAGGGGAGGAGGAAATTATGAGAACTGCTCAACCATTCTTTGTATATTTGGAGCACGAGTTGAGGAAGTCCTTGATTTGTTGGAATTTAATATGTGATCTCTCGTGTCCATATTATATATTAAGCTCTATCGCTTTGTGGCCCCTAATAGAAGGAGAAGTTTGGCTCTGTTGGTTTTTCCAGAGAGTTCACGACAGGTTCTGTTTCAGATTGCTTGAATATCTTACTCCTAGTGCTTGCCATAGGGCTCTCAGCATATCTTGACCAGAATGAACCTGGTTGAGGCATTCCACGCTCAGGGTTACTCAATCCGACTGAGTCTTTCCACTTTTGATGAAGGCGCCAGGTGCCTTGTATGAAGCAAGCAGCTCATGTCCGCCACTGAGGTGAATAGAACCTGAATGTGTGCCTAGGCATTTTGCTGTGCAGCCTCCTAAACTGTGATGCTGCAACTTCGGGTCATCTGCCAAGAGAGCGAAAGTCTCAACTTCAGTGATGGCCTTGACTGTGCGCATAGAGGGTGGTAATGCCGCTGTTGGAGGGCCCATGTCAGTAAGTCGTCCCCACAGAAGTCACCTGAACCTATCCGAGTTGAAAAATCCTGCGCTGCCTCCATCAGTGGTGTAGGAATCAAGGTGTCCTACGATAACGAAGGGCATTTGGTTGACAGGATCACCCTGGCGCACAAGGCATGCCTTTGGAGCACAATGCAGGCTTAATTCCTTCGCATATTCCATCTAGCATGGTTTCATCCATTTGATTAAACAATGGGACCTTTTGGAACATAACACCAATACAAAACATCAAGTTGATTCCCTCAAGTCTCAGTGATTCTTATACAAGCCTCATGCAATATCCTTTTAGATCTAATGGCTGCAGGACCGAGAATGAGAAAAAAAAAAAAACTTTTCGAGCTAGATCTAAGCATAGGTTTCGCTTGATCTTTGTTCGGAGCTCAATAGGAAAGCATCCATGTAACTGGCTGGAGTCAAATTTTGACTAAAAGAACTTAAGAAACAAAAGAAGAGGAGAGTTATTGGAGATTGAAGTACCAAAATCTGGAGCAAACATAAAGTTTCTTCAAAATTCTTGGAGACGGCATCTATTTTGTACGCCTGAGATTGGATATGCTTAACCAGGAAGTGGACTACAAAGTCCCACAGTCATCAAATAGACAAGCATCCACTACGTGTAATTAAACGCTAAGTGTGCTTAAACTCTCACCCACACTCGCAAGCCCATTGGGTAGAACGAGGGCAACATGTTTTAAACACGAGATCTCTCAGTCATATCATGTAAAGAAACCAACTTATCCAAAAATTTAAATTATTAGATAAGACAAAGATGAATCATACATTAAACTTTCACAATATCTAAATCTAAGAAAATGATTGGTTTCTTAACTTAGCTGCTGAATGCTCCAAAATAGTCCGAACATGTACTTTTTAGGGAACACTGGGGCAGTGGTACCTGTTTGCATTACTCTATGATATATACCAAACTTGTAAGGGCTGGTGAGATTGTTTGCATTGCATGTGAGTGTGATACTGCTTGAGTTGAACCAATCGACCCTGTCAGAATCTTGGAGGCTATGGCAATCTATGTCTCCATCTTGACAACTCTCAGCAATGTACTTGTCGTTGAATTGCTATAAGGTAATAACAAGCCCTAGAAATCTGTTTATTTTAAGAGAAATTATCAACTTGATAATTTGTTTTTGGCTGGAAAAAATTAGAAATTGAAGATTATAGAAAATATTTTTTTATTCTGACATGGCTTGCCAACAAGTAGTATAAACAAGCAAAAAGTAGTATAAACCCTTTTAGTGGCCAACTACCCTTGTGAACCTTAACTTTGTCACTCATTGCTTAATTTAGCTGCAAGTGTAGGGTAGAAAAATTCAATTTTTTCATTTGCCCCAAAAAAAAAAAAAAAGTAATTGTAGCATTTGATAATCCTTTGCATTTTATTCATTCCCCCCCCCCCCCTTTCTCACTGCTCAATATTTATCACGCAGCCAGTAAAAAGCAGAGATAATTCCGGGATTACATGATATATAAATTCATTTTTGGAGGAGCATCTTGAACCAATAAGCAGAGTACTTAAGGTACCGCTTCCAATTATTCTTATAATTAACGTAATTGATGCCAAAGCCAACAGTATAACCAGCGTTCTACCCGAAGTCATCAAAAAATGACCATATATAGTGTGCTTCACATTTGCCCCCTTCCTGCATCATACCCATTTCCCAAAATTTTCATCAATCATCAGTATTTAACGTTAATTAATCATGATTATTTCTTCTTGGGCCAATTCCATTACAGGCCACAAAAGGTAAAAGTACTCACGTGATGGCCTTCAGAAGATATGATAGGTGGCCACTGTGGTGTCTTATTCTGAAGCCATCCTTAAGGCTAGCTCCAAGTGGCAACGAGCCATTATCGGCCATTCCTGCAATTAAAATTGTGCTAATTAATGAAGTTCATTTCCTATAATCCTCTGTAATTATATAAAAAGAACAAATAATCTTGCTTAGGGAAATAGAGAATAGGACATATATTATGTGTGCCATTCTCCCAAACATAAATAATTGGATTATTGTAATGATCCTTGACGTACAGCAGAAACTCTTCAAAACCCCTTGGATAGATGAAAAGCCAGCTCAAAGCAGTCTATCAAACCTATTTCAATTAATATCACACACAGAGGTGTATGGAAAGGGGGATAGAAAAGAGGGAAAAATGGATACGTACAGGAGTGCCAATGGGAACTCCATTTTTATCAGCTACGACATTGAAAATCACAATTTGGATTAGACCAAGATGCATTAAATGAGAAAAGGTAAGCAACAATAAGGCGATGAATTAGACAGATTTTAGATGTACATTATCACAATCATTAATTGTATATTTATAAGCATAAAGAAATTGTCACGATAGATAGAGTCTATGTTTATATTACTTAAATTAACTGTGTCTATGGTCAAAAAATGTAGTTGCTAAAATATCCAAAAAATTAGAGAAATATACTAGTGAAAGCAGTTCTTCTATCGGTAGCGTAGCTGAGGTTGAGACTGCTGGATAATGGTGCACCTTCCGCATAATTTGTTGTGTAGTAATTTACAGCAAGGAAATCAAGCGACCCTTTTAGCATCTTGGACTCTTCTTCACTGAATTTCGGCAGTCTTTTTCCTACAGCCGATCGCATGCTTTGGGGATAGTCTCCGAATGTTACTGGATGTGCAAACCTATTAATCCATTCGTAGAACGATCATGAATGTATCTTTCTTGCGCGCGCGTGTGTATTAAAAAATGAGGAAATACTAGGAGGTTATTTGTATGTGATTGGGTGCTTAACTACATTAATTTACATTGAAGCTCACCATCCGAAGAAGAAATCCAAGGCTCTCGAGGTGGCCAAACGGCTGGAAGCCGTATTGTATTTTGGCGTGTACCAGTTGTTCACAATAGTAATATCCATTATTCCACTCTGAAGTGCCTGTTCAGGTAATATAAAATTTCATTCACAAAAGAAAAATGTAACAATTTTCATATGATGTTGGAAGAAAGAATTTTTTAAAATGAAAATTTCCCCTTTTAAATTATTTTATGCATTTCTTTTTAAGAGCGAGCATCGTATAAAGACATAATTAATTACTTTATTGTGATCACATTTTCAATGGCAGACAGAGTTTGTCTATATGTGGAAATAAAAATAAGTTAAAACCTGACACTTCTCGGTACAATTTCAAGGCGGCTGCATGGCTAAGAAGCAAGTGATGGGCTGCAGTGTAGGGCTCGGTGGCGGAGTTACCGGCAGTGCAATTTCCGACGTAGTTGGAACATCGCCCCGGTGGAAACGTACCGCCATGGTGCCCATTTAAGATCATTCCATTTGGTTCGTTGGCCGTCACCTAGTGCTTGACCCGATCCCCAAACGTTTTGAAGCACAAGTCCGCATATGCAACATAATATGCTCTGATTCCATTAGCCAAACTCATAGGATTCAATGCAATCACTACACATGTTGTACTTTTGTAATTTGATCGCTTGCAATTGATTTTACAGTGACATAATATTAGTTGTTGACTTTCAACCTTCAACAAATCTCTTCAATCTACCAATTGCAATACTCACTACATGTAGCGTAGCCAAGAAACCATTCGACACAAGTCGTTTAGTACAAAATTTAAATTGTTGGATGAAACTTAAAAATTAATTATATATTAAATTTTAATGTGGATTTTTTGTAAGTTTGTCAAGTTGAAAATATAAATAAAGCACACACACACACACATGTTGTTGCCCAAAAACAATTTTGATATCTTGGTAGTAAAGGATCATATCTCACGCACAATCTTGGGGCTCAGTAGTCCACCGTACTTATCTTCAAGGGCTTGTGGAATATCAAAATGCAGTAAGGTCACAAATGGCTTCAAACCTGGTCAGGACAGTTCATATCATCAGGCATCAATAGTGAAACTATTAAGAGACACGTGGGTTTGATTGATACAACGTTGTTGGACAGAAAGAGATGAGTACCATTGGCCAGGAGTTCGTTGATGAGGTTGTTGTAGAATTTAACCCCGAAAGCATTTACTCCTCCACTGATTATCCCCTCTGAAAAGATATATCAAGGCTGCATTAAGTTAGGAATTAGGAAATCAGACTCTCTTTCTGCGATTGATCAATTCTTTGGAAGTTTCTGTTTCTTTCTACTATTATTGTTCTACATGAAGCCAACTCAATAATCGCTCTATAATCAAGGTTTTGTTTGGTAGCCATTTCAAACCCTTTTAAAGGGTTCAGGGAGGAACGGTTAAAACCCAAACCCTCATATCTGCTTAATTTAAAAAAACCCCATTTATACCAAACAAAAAAATCAAGATACATTTATTTGAAAAATGTAAAAATTAAAGGAAGTTGAAAGTGGCAAATGTTAAATTAATTAACATGAGTGGTCCATGTCATTTAAAGTATGACTCAAAATAAAAGTCTAATATGATGGTCGGTTAGGCATAACGGTAATTTGGCTCATCGGGTTTAAAATCTCTCCACTCTCCCTATTAAGAATAAACGTTACAGGAAAGGAATATGTGTATATATATCTTCCCCTATTAAGAATAACCGTTACAGGAAAAGGAGTATCTTCTCATTTAAGATAATTATTACAGAAAGAGAGGATCTTCCTATTTAAAGTAACGGTTACAGGAAAGGAAGATGTGTATATATATATATATATGCTATTACAGACCTTTCCGAGAGGTCAACCATCAGAGAGAGAAAACGTAAAGAAAAGAAAGGGGAAAGAGTAGGAGAAAAGAGAGAAGCGTTCAGGAACGAAACAGAAGAGGCTTCTCATCTCCACTGCGGGACATCAGCATAATGGACAACGGTATGTTGATTTCAATTACAGTTTTATTGCTAGTATTCGCATAAAGAAAGATCCTGCAATATATGAAATAAGAATTTCAGAAAGAGAAATTCTAGAAAAATCCAACAATTGGTATCAGAGCGGGTCTGCGAATATTACAATTTGGTTTTCTTTATCTCTTTGTGTCGTATAGTATTTATTTTATTAGGCTGTATTTTGTTTTTCCTTTGTGTGTAATCAATAATTACAACGCGGGACAAAACAAATATTTTGGTTGCCTGGTACGCGGGTCCCACCTGCAGTATGGTGGTACTCGGGTAGTATTTTATTTTATTAGGCTGTATTTTATTTTTCCTTTGCGTGTAATCAATAATTACAACGCGGGACAAAACAAATATTTTGGTTGCCTGGTATGCGGGTCCCACCTGCAGTATGGTGGTGCTCGGGTAGTATTTTATTTTATTAGGCTGTATTTTGTTTTTCCTTTGCGTGTAATCAATAATTACAACGCGGGACAAAACAAATATTTTCGTTACCTGGTACGCGGGTCCCACCTGCAGTATGGTGGTGCTCGGGTAGTATTTTATTTTATTAGGTTGTATTTTGTTTTTCCTTTGCGTGTAATCAATAATTACAACGCGGGACAAAACAAAAATATTTTTGGTTGCCTGGTACGCGGGTCCCACCTGCAGTATGGTGGTGCTCGGGTAGTATTTTATTTTATTAGGTTGTATTTTGTTTTTCCTTTGTGTGTAATCAATAATTACAATGCGGGACAAAACAAATATTTTGGTTGCCTGGTACGCGGGTCCCACCTGCAGTATGGTGGTGCTCGGGTAGTATTTTATTTTATTAGGCTGTATTTTGTTTTTCCTTTGCGTGTAATCAATAATTACAACGCGGGACAAAACAAATATTTTGGTTGCCTGGTACGCGGGTCCCACCTGCAGTATGGTGGTGCTCGGGTAGTATTTTATTTTATTAGGTTGTATTTTGTTTTTCCTTTGCGTGTAATCAATAATTACAACGCGGGACAAAACAAATATTTTGGTTGCCTGGTACGCGGGTCCCACCTGTAGTATGGTGGTGCTCGGGTAGTATTCTATTTTATTAGGCTGTATTTTGTTTTTCCTTTGCGTGTAATCAATAATTACAACGCGGTACAAAACAAATATTTTGGTTGCCTGGTACGCGGGTCCCACCTGCAGTATGGTGGTGCTCGGGTCCGAATGAATAACATAAAAAAAAAAAAACTCCCACATAAAAGATAATTTAATCTTCGTAATTGAAGATTATTAAATTCACGTTAATGAGTCAAATATTAAAAGCTTGTTAGTTACCAAAGTGGCCTGGCTTTGAATGGATTTGAACAGCTGACTGTGAATTTTAATTGTTCATTTTGGATGCTAATAAAATGTTTTGAAATGAACAATTGTGGTTATTAATTATAAAGCTAGGAGATCATCCAAAGATAGATCATTGCTTATAATTAATGACACTAAAAGGGATTAATTAATATACTAAGTAAACGTGATTGTATATCCAAAGATGACATTCATGTTAATTTTAGTATGATTAATTGATCTATTAAAGTTTATTTAAATTAGCATCATTATTGATTAGAGTTATGTATTTGAGGATCACCCAAAGGTGAACTTAAATACATAATTAAAGTTTGTAATGTATCTGAATCCATTAGAGCTTACTCAAAGCATTAACGTATAAATTTGAATTATATTTGCAGCTTCCACCAATGTATTCGCCTTAGGCAATTCAATGGTCAAATTCAATGGGCTGAACTATGCTGAATGGTCTGAGCATATTCAGTTTCATTTGGGTGTATTGGGCCTGGACTTAGCAGTCATTTCGGATGAAAAGCCTGCAGTCATTACAGGGACTAGTACAGAATCTGATAAGTCTTTTTATGAGGCTTGGGTACGGTCCAATAGGCTAAGTTTGAATTTGATGCGAATGACGATAGCTGAAAACGTCAAGCCATCGATGCCTAAGACGGAAAATGCGAGGGAATTTCTGATGAGAATTAAGGAATACTCTCAGTCAGATATAACTGATAAATCCATCGTAGGAACCCCAATAAGTGAGCTGACGACCAAGAAATTTGATTGGTCACAGCCCATTCATGATCACGTGACCAGTATGGCTAATCTAGCAGCAAGGTTGAAAACAATGGGCATGGATGTGAGTGAATCATTTCTGGTTCAATTCATCATAAACTCACTGCCTCCTAAATTTGGCCAGTTCCAAGTGAATTATAACACTATTAAAGAGAAATGGAACTTTCAAGAAATTAAGACCATGTTAGTTCAGGAGGAAGGGAAATTAAAGAAGATGAAGGATCACTCCATTCATCTCATCGTTCATAAGGATGCTAGTGGTAGCAGGTCTAAACCACATAAGAAAGGTAAGAAGAAGGACAAAGCCTCTATGAAAGTCACTGGAGGTCAGATTCAGAAGGATCAGAAATGCTTCTTCTGCAAAAAGATGAGTCACTTCAAAAATGATTGCCCAAAAAGAAAGGCTTGGTTCGAAAAGAAAGGTACGTACTGTATATCAGTATGTTTTGAATCAAACATAATTGAAGTGCCCAATAATACTTGGTGGTTAGATTCTGGAGCTACTATTCATGTGTCACATATTATGCAGGGATTCCTTTCAATCCAGCCCATAACAGGAACTGAGAAGTTCCTCTATATGGGAAACAGAATGAAGGCACAAATAGAAGGGATTGGGACGTACAGATTGATCTTGGACACCAAGTGTCATCTGGATCTAGAAAAGTGTCTTTATGTTCCTGAATGTACTAGAAATTTAGTTTCTGTTGCAAAGTTGGATAAAGAAGGATTTAACCTCAAGATTGGAAATGGTGCATTTTCATTGTATAGACATTCGTACTATTATGGATCTGGTACTTTGATTGATGATTTGTACCTTTTGAATCTTGATGCTATGTATGCTGATTCCATATTTCTTGTTGAGTATGGTATAGGTAACAAACGTAATATGCATGATGAAAGTTCTGCTTTCTTATGGCATCAAAGATTGGGTCATATATCCAAAGAAAGGATATTGAGGTTGATGAAAGGTGATGTCCTGTCTCAATTGGATTTTACTTATTGGGATGTATGTGTTGATTGTATAAAAGGGAAACAAACAAAACATACATCAAAGAACCCAGCCATAAGAAGCAATGAGCCTTTAGAATTGATACACACTGATGTTTGTGGCCCGTTTGATATCCCAACATAGGGTGGTGAGAAATATTTCATCACCTTTATAGATGACTACTTACGATATTGTTACTTGTATCTACTGCATGAAAAGTCTCAGTCAGTAAACATCCTAGAGGTGTTTATTAATGAAGTTGAAAGACAGTTAGATAGAAAAGTAAAAGTGATTAAGTCAGATAGGGGTGGTGAATATTATGGAAAATTCAATGAAAGTGGACAATGTCCTGGTCCATTTGCAAAACTTCTTGAGAGTCGAGGTATATGTGCACAGTATACAATGCCTGGTACACCACAACAGAATGGTGTAGCGGAAAGGCGGAATCGCACACTTATGGATATGGTTAGGAGCATGTTGAATTACAGTACTGTACCCTTATCCTTGTGGACGCATGCATTAAGAACTGTTGCATATCTGCTGAATAGATTTCCTAGTAAGGCTGTCCCTAAAACTCCTTACGAGTTATGGACAGGAAGGAAACCCAGTTTGAGACACCTTCATGTTTGGGGTTGTCCAGCAGAAGTAAGGATATACAATCCACATGAAGGAAAGCTTGATGCAAGAACCATTAGTGGTTACTTCATTGGCTATCCTGAAAAGTCCAAAGGGTATAGGTTTTACTGCCCTAACCATAGTACTAGAATAGTTGAGTCTGGTAATGCTCGGTTCATTGAAAATAGTCAATTCAGTGGGAGTGGGGAATCACGAAAGGTGGATATTAAAGAATCACAAAATGAATGGTCCACAGTGAGTACTCCTACTCATGTCGGTATTCCCACACCCAGTGTTTCTACTCAAATTGTTATTCCTTATGTTGCATCACAGTCACGTGACATGCAAGGACAACAAATTGATACTCGAAACACGCAAAGTGAACACATAAGAGATGAACCAAGTGACAATATTCAATTTACAAATGAACAAGTGATACCACAAGAAATGGCATTACGGAGGTCTACAAGACAGAAAAGGCCAGCAGTTTCAAATGATTATGTGGTTTACTCACTTGAGCATGAATCAGAATTGAACATTGATAAAGATCCAGTCTCATTTAAACAAGCCATGAAATGTAATGATTCTGAAAGGTGGTTCAATGCCATGAAAGAAGAGATGAAATCGATGGATGTAAACCAAGTATGGGAGCTAATAGAGTTACCTGAAGGATCAAAACGAGTTGGCTGTAAGTGGGTCTTCAAGACCAAGCGAAACTCAAACGGTAACATCGAAAGGTATAAGGCCAGACTTGTAGCCAAAGGTTTCACTCAAAGGGATGGTGTTGACTATAAGGAGACTTTCTCTCCAGTTTCTAAGAAAGACTCTTTAAGAATTATTATGGCATTGGTGGCTCATAATGATCTAGAGCTCCACCAAATGGATGTAAAGACCGCCTTTCTGAATGGTGACTTGGAAGAGGAAGTGTATATGGACCAACCTGAAGGTTTCATCACTACGAGGCAAGAAAATTTGGTGTGTAAATTAAAGAAATCGATATATGGACTGAAACAAGCCTCCCGACAATGGTATATTAAGTTCAATAATACCATTACGTCATACGGTTTTGTAGAAAACACCGTTGATCGGTGTATCTATATGAAGGTCAGTGGGAGCAAGTTCATTATATTAGTCCTATATGTCGATGACATTCTTTTGGCCGCTAATGACATAGGTTTGTTACATAATGTGAAGAAATTTCTCTCTGAAACTTTTGAAATGAAAGATATGAATGAGGCATCCTATGTGATAGGAATATAAATATTCCGTGATAGATCACAAGGATTGTTAGGATTGTCTCAGAAAGGCTATATCAATAAAGTATTAGAGAGATTTAGAATGGAAAATTGCTCAACAGGAATAGTTCCAATTTAGAAAGGGGACAAGTTCAGTGAATTACAATGTCCAAAGAATGATTTGGAACGGAAAGTGATGGAATCAGTTCCCTATGCATCACTGGTTGGAAGCCTGATGTATGCGCAAACATGTACTCGGCCAGACATTAGTTTTGCAGTTGGAATGTTAGGCCGATATCAAAGTAATCCTGGAATAGATCATTGGAAAGCCGGAAAGAAAGTACTTAGGTACTTACAAGGCACCAAAGATTACATGCTTACTTATAAAAGATCAAGTCATCTTGAAGTAGTAGGCTACTCGGATTCATATTATGCTGGATGTGTAGACTCGAGGAAATCTACATTTGGTTACATGTTTCTCCTGGCTGGAGGAGCAGTTTCCTGGAAAAGCGGGAAGCAGTCTGTCATTGCTACTTCCACTATGGAGGCTGAATTTGTAGCATGCTTTGAGACTACTGTTCATGCATTATGGTTGCGGAATTTTATCTTAAGGCTTGGTTTGGTCGACAGTATAGAAAAGCCGTTAAGAATTTTTTGTGACAATTCCACAGTAGTCTTCTTCTCTAAGAATGATAGGTATTCTAAAGGTGCGAAACATATGGATTTGAAATACCTATCTGTTAAAGAAGAAGTGCAAAACCAAAGAGTGTCCATTGAGCATATTGGCACTGAGTTGATGATAGCGGACCCGTTAACTAAAGGTTTGCCACCGAAAACATTTACTGGACATGTTGATCGGATGGACATTATGGACAGGTCTTCGTACACTTAAAAGCCAATATTTAGATGCTCATATCATTGTGACACTCGTGAATTCAATTAAAGTTATGGTTTCGCTTGTGCTCTGTTATCTTTGTTTAGATGTATACAATTATGGTTTGTGAGATAATTAATAGCATATATGAGAATGACAGTTTAAAGTTTCAATGTTCCTCAGTAAAGTATTATGAATTATGATGATTATGTGATACATGGAAGGAATCATATTGCTATAAGATGTGTGACCGCCATGATCCAATCATCTTAATTCAATTAAGTGTTGTGATTTGATGATCTTTAAGAATTGTGTGCACTTAATTGTTATTGTTTCATCAAGTCATGACATGGACCAAGTGGGAGATTGTTAAATTAATTAACATGAGTGGTCCATGTCATTTAAAGTATGACTCAAAATAAAAGGCCTAATATGATGGTCGGTTAGGCATAACGGTAATTTGGGTCATCGGGTTTAAAATCCCTCCACTCTCCCTATTAAGAATAAACGTTATAGGAAAGAAATATGTGTATATATCTTCCCCTATTAAGAATAACCGTTACAGGAAAAGGAGTATCTTCTCATTTAAGATAATTATTACAGAAAGAGAGGATCTTCCTATTTAAGGTAACGGTTACAGGAAAGGAATATGTGTATATATATATATATATATATATATATGCTATTACAGACCTTTCCGAGAGGTCAACCATCAGAGAGAGAGAAAACGTAAAGAAAAGAAAGGGGAAAGAGTAGGAGAAAAGAGAGAAGCGTTCAGGAACGAAACAGAAGAGGCTTCCCATCTCCACTGCGGGACATCAGCATAATGGACAACGGTATGTTAATTTCAATTACAGTTTTATTGCTAGTATTCGCATAAAGAAAGATGCTGCAATATATGAAATAAGAATTTCAGAAAGAGAAATTCTAGAAAAATTTAACAGCAAACATACTAGGTAATACTCTGTTCCAGGAGATAGAAAATCTGAAGGAGTCGAGTCCAATCTCTTTCATCAATTTTATGTCGTCCTGTAATGTTTCTCTGTCTGTTAGTGAGAATCAAACATAGTTGCAGGCCACGCACTTAAAATTTGAATATAAAATAAGCACATTGTAATGTACCTTGTAACGTCGATGAAAATCATCGGCCACTTTTCCTGTGCTTTGATCCGCAATTTTTTCTGTCATCTCGACAGTAAATTAGTATTCTAACATAATATTGTTTTCATTCATGACCATACAGGTTATAGACAGTGATGAAAAGGAGCAAGACCATAATTAAAATTTGAGATCTTCAATTTTAGAGATCATTTGACCTAAAATGCATTAATCATTAGGCCCTTGAAATCAAAATTTCCAAATCTGGGTGTAAGCTGGTGAAAGTATCCCATATACTTGGTCCTTTTCCATCTTTTAATGCTGCTCCTTCAGACTGAAAAACACATTGGACCATTACAAGGTGAAAAGAAAATAAAATAAAAAAAGGAAACCTTAACTATAAGGATACACATTCATACAAATTCCAATTAGACAAGTGTCTATATATATATATATAAATGCTGATACAATATATAGAGTTTGCCTGGTATGCAGCTGAGCCGGCTCCGAAAATGAAACCGGCGGGAAAAATGCTCCGGTTAAATGGAGCCAAACGGCTTGGTATTGCACCGTCAACGGTGTAGCTAAGAAAGCCAGGCTAGGGCCAGGACGCAGAAGAGAGAGAATTTTTGGACTGACATTGTTAACTTAATTTCCTGCTTAACCCAAGCTCTATACTCCAACAATAAAGTCGTCCTAGCAATTTGTAATTGAATTCAAAGGGGCCGGGTAGACTACTTATTTCTGGTGGGTGAGACGGGTGAGCATGAAACATACTTTCAGACTTGAGTTGTATAAATAACATGTCGTGACAATTTTACCTGGCGGTGATACCTTGCAAAGGACCCTACTTACAGAGATATCATGTGATCTGATTGGATTATTTGATGTGTCGTACGTGTAGCTTCGAAAACCATACGTGGTGGCTGCATCTTCCTCTACGACCTGTCCCATTGTTGGGTGGGCTCCCCACTCCATGGCTACCCATCCTTGAGCTAGTGACCAGTACAGCTACATCCATATGGTCCATCGCCTTCGGTTCTAGTTCTACCACCGTCACCTGGATGCCGTTGGATTAAGCAGGGTTATTAATAATTGGGTATTAAACCTAAACATTATTTATTGTCTAAAAATTTTAACACGTTGAGTTATAAATTTGTAATTATTTATATGTTCTTTGTTTATTGTTTTTCTTTTTAAAGTGACATTCAATCCTCGTTATATTTCAATAGGAGCTACGTAGGGCTGCGCCATCTTTCATATATGCATGTTGGACCAAAAATTACAAACGATGTGCACGAGGGGAACAACAACATACGCACGAGACAGAAGAGAATGTTAAGTAATACATACATACATACATACATACATATATAAGTCATGATATTATATTTTTTATTTACCTTTATATATTTTTTGTGATTCATACTTACACATTTTATTAATCTTCACGACATCACCCGCATGGAACTGTATGGAAACTCTCATGAAAAATATAAATGTCTAATAATCGTTGATAGCCTTTTACATTAATTAATGACGTGACCATTTCTTTGGAACAGTTGAAAATTCACATATAACTTACGAATTATTTGATTATATCAAAGTAGGTCATTGCCCGTTTGCCCTTTGAATTTTCCTAATGAAGTGGATAGGGTTTTTAAAGTTGTTGGTATGGAACAATCATCAATGCTTACGTGTCAGCTACGTGGCACAACTTACAGTCCACCTCGGTTAGAGTAAAGCCACCCTGACCTTTCTCTCTCGTCCTTTTTTCTTTTTCCTTTTTTATTTTTTATATTTTTTATCATGTCCTATCTGTCACGGGTGCATACTGTTTAACTTTCAGGTCGTCGCGGAAGTGGCGGATATTGGCCGTATAAGCGTGGTTGTGAGGAAAAAGTAATCACCTCTCGTTATATCATAGCGAGATATGTTATGGGTGGACGCTATCCAACTTACGTGTGTGTATCGATCTTATTGAAAAAGAAAAATTGAAAATACTATCAGTATATCGGAATTAAATTGTATATGAGATTGCAAAACGTGACGTTAATGCACCTCTCATGGTAATGCAGTAGCCCTGAATTATTGATGAACCAATATTGACACATTAGCTTCATCAAACATGCTCACATTCAATTTCTAAGTAATTTGCCAAAATCGTCGCCAACTGATGGGAAAAAAAAGTTGGGGGGGGGGGGAATTTTCTGTACATTCTCTGGTTGTGCGTTAATGATCAAATACAACAGATAAAAGAGCATGTTTCCTTTCTATTTTCAGATTTCAAATTACAATTACAAGGAAAGAAAACTAATCAAAGGAATAACTCAAAAACGTCTTTGCTTGCTTTTCTTCTATGTAACAAAGAGCATGATTGTAACACCAAACTGGGTATTATATGAATTAACTATGTCGGGGTACTTTGCCAAGGAGACTGAACATCAGACATGCGAAATGATTCAAGCCGAGGCTCTGTTAAGTCCATGGCCTCATCATCCAAGTCATGCCAACTCTGAGCTTTTGAAGTCAAGAGTATCAACTTCTCCATGTACTCCGTTGAAACAGTGTCTGCTTCTCTAGCCTTGCTTCCAACAAAAACTCTGTGGTTGATATCTGATGGCAAAGAATACTGAGCTTTTTGTCCAATTGAAGCGTTTAGTCTCAGTTCATCTGTGTCAATAACGTCTTCAGCCTTACTGTCGGCTCTTATTACATGAGGCCCAATTTTCTCACTAAAAGTACCAGAAATCTGCATGAAAGGAGGCTTATAGCATTTTTTTATGTGCATCACAAGGGCAGAATGTGCGTTGTTAAGTAAATATCCAACGACGTTATCAGGAATTGGAATAAGTCACTCAGCACAATTACTAGCTAATATGCGTGAAAAATGATTCCTAAATTTGTATTCTCAGAATTCATTAAATTTGCTTGAGTTTTCCTCGAGAAGGACACGCGTTGGTGTAAGGGTAAAGGTTATTCAATTGTGTCTTGGAGGTAAGTTAAGGGGAAAAACAGTAAAGTTTTGTAGATACTCCGCTGGCAGAGATAGGGACCAAGACATAAAACAAGTATGAATCACAAGGACCTTTTTGTCTTGTAAACCAATGGCAAGAAGCAGGGAAAGAATTTTTAACTGAATTGCAAGCAATATGTTAGTTGACTTAGAGTTGCTCAATGGATTTGTAAATGACAATGTTACCTGAAAAGGATTTGCTGGCATGTTTCTCCGTCTGGATCTATCAGATGAAATAGTTGAGAGAATTTGCACGACCTCACTCATGGTTGGTCGAGCATCGGGATCCAACAGTAGGCACTCCTTTGCTAGGTAAGCCATTATCTGCATCTCCTCTTCAGGGAACTTCCCCTTCAATCCTGGGTCAGGCAGCTCTGAAGTTACCTGGCTACTATCATGAAGATGAGGGGTAGCCTGCATAACACCAACATTTCTCAATAACACCAGCATCGATATTTAGACATCCACTTAATGGACCAAACACATGAATGTCAGCAATTATTGGCTATGGACATCAAATGCCATGAAAATTGAAGCACACAATGGCCTTATGTTGAAGCAGTATAAAGTTTAAAACCTCAACATAAATTACCAACATATGCAATTATCGAAAATGCATTACTTTACCCATAAAACAAGGCTTTCTTCTCCTTTGTTAGTCGATTTATGGATTGGTTGCCGACCAGTGATAAGTTCCAGGAGAACTACCCCAAAACTGAAAACATCTGACATAATAGATGCTCTTCCAACCATTGCATACTCTGGAGCAAAGTAACCAAAAGTGCCCTGCATTCTTGCTGGAGGACTGGAACTGCTGGGGACACCATCAGCTCTTAAACATTGAGCCATACCAAAATCAGTAATCTGTCAAATTTGGTTGTTTACATACGCCATAAGTACATTTAGATGCAATAAATCAACGTGCTGCTGCATTGACTACAAACAAACTTGGTTCTTTCAAATATCCAACAATTTAGATTATTACTTTTGAATTCCAATTTTCATCAAGAAGGATATTTGTGGATTTGACATCTCTATGCAAAACTCGTGGAGCAGCTGCTTCATGCAGATATTCTAAACCTCTTGCAGCACCCATAGCAATTCTAACGCGAGTCTCCCAGTCTATGTTACCACCCAATTTCCCATCCAGACAATCCCTCAAGTTACCATTAGGTAAGTATTCAAATACCAGCAGCCTCTCACAACATGTCCGAAAGGATTCTGAGCAGTAGCCAAGCAAAGGTACAACATGACAATGATGAAGTCTTGACAACAGTTCAACCTACGCAAGACAACAATGTTACCAATTTTCTATTGTGGAGAACACTCTTTGCTCATATGAGAGATAACTAACATTAAGAGAAATCATTAATCAGCAGCAAAATAGTATTGGCTAGATGAGGATGTACCTCTTTAGAAAAGAGAGAATCAGCCTCAGGTCCTCCCTGATCTTTGAGGCGTTTAACTGCCACAATTCTGTTGTCTCTGAGCTGGCCACGATATACATAGCTGTTTGCTCCAAGCCCTATGAGATTGTAATGGGAGAACTTATCGGTAGCATTTTCCAACTGTGTGTATGAAAACTGGACTATGGTTCCATATATAATCTCTGTTTTGCTTCTACACAGGAAAGAAGACTTGCCAAAACACCCTGTAAATTTGGATGCATAAAGCAAAAAAAGAAGAGAGAGAGAGAGAGAGAGAGAGAGAGAGAGAGAGAGATTTAAATAATGAGTTCCAGGAGAGCAATTGAAGAGATTATGCTATGGCCAGACCAAATCTCACCCACCTGAAACTGGATTAATGGGGAAATCAATACTAACATTCTTTTCCAACGCCAAGGATGTCTCATGACTAATTAAGTTAGTAGAGCTATTGAAACTTGTTTCTCTGTCTGATGTGAATATTGGTGATTGGATGGGACATTTCTGCTTTCGTAAGAAATAGCATGTCACTGCGGCAAGAAAAGCCAATGTTGTAAATATAACACATAGTAGCAGAATGATCACGACAGCTTTGCCAGAAATGTGATTTCTTGAAGCTTGAGGAGGACTGGTGACTGTCCCTGTTAATAAGCAATTTTATTCATTAAATAAAGCAACTGACCAGTTTATCTTAATAACTAAATCCATAAGATGAAAGGATCATAAATAGCAACTTAAAAGTTTACATACATATGAAGATATAAATGCCTATCAAAAAGGGATCAAAACCTTAGTTTGGAATTTGTGGAAATTAAAACAGCATATCCATAGTATGACAAGAACAAGTACCAGAAGTGCAGTTGCAAGCAGTAAAGCAGGTGCTATTATGACCATCTGAAGCTACTTTAGGAAATCCATCTGCAGCACATATGCAGGTCCATACATCATTGCTTGGAGTGCCAGCTGCCACATTGAAGGCTAATTGTACATTAGAAGGCAACTAACTCATGGCTACCAACCTTATTGAGGTGTTTACATCTTAAGTTTCATGCATGTAAGCACGAGACAGAAATCATTGGCAACACATGCATACACATCATGTCACAACCATGGGGAAACGTGCCTACAAGGCCTCAGAGTGCAACATCTTTTTATACATAGCCAAATGGGGAAAAAAGGATACATGTAGCAAGCACAATTGGTGTTAGGGATTAACCATGCCCCTGTTACTTGACCACAGGAGACACTTTTCTCCTGCAACAAATAGAAATGCATGCTACCAACATTGCCAAACTGTAAGAGAAACCTATCATACAGATAACACAATACTGAAATGAAACATCTTTCTGCTGTACACACACAAACGATAGCAGACATGGGGAATAATTCTGTAAATGGCCTCATTGAAAAACTACTTCCAAAAGTTTTTTATCACATGCAAGGATTCAACTTAGGTAGTCTCCGAAAATATGCAACTCTTCATGAAAGTTCTGTGGCAAAAATCCAGACGGACATAATAGAGCACCATAGAAATAATGACATTTAGATGTTTCTCAGAAAGAGCTACCAATGTATCAATAGTGGTTAACCTTAAGAACATCGGGGATCATTGAGACAAATGAGACAACTTTTTTTGTCTTAATAGAAAGCCACGATAAACAAAAGTGGAAGCAATTTATGCTTCGACTTGCAGCACTTCTTATTACAGACTTTTAATTTTAGGGATCAATAGTCATTTTCTCTAACTTCCTAGTTCCTAGGTTAACACCAAGCATTTGGTTTGTCTTTCAACTAAATGTAGAGGGGCTTTTATCTTCTAAAAATTAAGCAGCAATTATAACATATAATAGTAATTCTCTTCTTTTGGCCTGACTGTAGTTATACCATAATCAGTGGCATACCTGGATTGCAATTGCAGGATGCAGAACAGTTAGAACCAACATAGCTCTGATTTCCTTGATACAGGGCTGAGCATGTACATGTCCAGTTATTTAGGCCTGATGTAGTGGAATGTTCATCTGCACAAGACAAAATGAAGAACAAAATAAAATACCTGGTATTTATGTACGTCTCTTTGCATAGATAAAATTATGCTTCCTGCAACTTAAGTAACACCTTGAGAAGCATTCATTTAATTAATCCTTTAATGATTGAATATAAAAAGCATTCCACAGGAATCTCCAAACAAACACCTCCAAGTCATTGGTTCCATTTTCCATGCACAAAAAATGTAAAGGGGTAACACATATCTAAGTTCACTAGAACCCCGCTGAAATGCATGTAATAGGATATTCCTGAGGTTTCAAAATGTTCTCAATACCAGGGTCAATGGTAGATGACATTTAGACTAGTATTTTAACAGAAGTAGAAAGCCAAACTCAACAGATGGTAAAATATGATACTAACCACATAGCGCTTGCTGAATACAGAAACACACAATGGCACAAGCAAGAACAACTTCCAGTTGAAGCTTCATTCACACCAATGCTGAGTATAAAAGAGAAATGTCAGTCAACTCTAAACTGCATTTCAAAATGAACATTTTCTGCATGCCCAACATATTGCCAGATAAATAAAAACCTTAGCAATACCAACATTTTCTGGCTTTGATGAAGTATTCCAAATTTGTAAAAGGATACGTGAATAAAACCGAACAATACTCGGTATATGAGAAAGATGGAACCACTTCAAAAAGAATGCTAATTATGCATTTTAGTTTGTATAACGTGCACAGGGTACATCCACATAAAAAGGGCATTTCAGTGCATGGAGATCCTACACTGAGCAGTCTTGCAAAGGTTCAAATGCAGTTTCAGAAACAGACTGTTTACACATAGAACCTGTGACCTCCAGCTCATAATGGAGTAAACATTAGATTAAGGGCTGCCCTCTAGAGTATATCCATATAAGATCCAAAAAATAGACCGATTAGGTATTCTGTAAATCATGGAGGAAATTAACGTCTAATTATCAAGCCAGTCATTTGACATGGTAGTCACCTTCCCAAAGTTAAGGAAAAGGAAGAACATTGAGAGCTTAAAAAGGAACAAGGAAGGAAATCAACAATGAAAAACTTAACTCCAAAATCAACCAGCCAGTCTTCACTTGGTTGGATTCAAGTGCAAAGCTCTGAATCCCTCAATTCCCACAAAGTGTGGGCTTCAATTCCAATATACCAAAAAAGGGTAGCTTCCAATCTTCCTTAATCATCCAATTCTCAGAAAGTAAATAATAGCATGAGCTTAAGAATATGTCAAGCATAGAAACAGAATTCTAGGACCTGGCACACAGAGAACATTTGAAACTGGTATATGTGACAGACAAATTACACGCCTGGAATCTGATCTCACAAAATCGAAGACATCAACAAATTTATAGAACCAACAACCACCCATACATGGGTGGGCAGATATACAAGAACAGTATGATAATTATGAATCAGTGAGCCTACAGTTGGCCAGTAAACAAATTCAATTTCCAATATTTTTTAAAACTTTCAAGAAAGTTTATGGGAACACTATGCTAGACCTCTTAATTAATGATTGCGCTAATCAACATCAAAATTTTCAATAAATGCCCTGATGAAATTATTGGTCATCTACAGTTGTAACAAGTAACAATATAAGACAAAGATACACATTGTAACTCTTAAAAGAAAAGTTGCACAAAGAAACAAGGACATAAAAATTCATTACGAAGGCAGAGACCGTGGCACGATGCCTCATCAAACAATCAAGAAGTACAATGATTCAGGACAAAACCCCTTTAAGAAGTACCATCGACCTAAGTGGCCAAGCCAAATACAACCATACTAATTCAGAATAAAGAGCAATAAACTATCCCTCAAAACAAGAAAAATAAACTGATACATAACTATAATGTGCTCAGCTGATACTCTGGAAAGTAGAATCCTGCTTCATCGGCATTATTGCAACAAGACTGATCGCAACATGGAAACCAGTACACTGAAAACCAGCAAACCTGGTGCTACAAGCTTGTGTGGGCCAGGGAACTTACAAGTTAGGATAACAATCAGTAACAACCATTAATTAAACAGGTGTACTGATAGACCAAACTATTCCAAGCTGACATTCACCAACTGACCCTCAAATTTTCCAAAATTAGGTAGCAAAATGAAAGCTTTTCAAGCAAAAGGCACCCACAATGTTTTTACAATGGATGGTTTTAAAATGAGCTCACTTCTCATCAATCAAACAAATGATGAAGCAAAGTTCTTAGAAAGTCCAAAAGGGAAAACAAAGAATTGACATTTGAAAGCATACAGTGGTCGACGAAGAGATTAAAGAGCAATGGGGAAACTGATGACAAAACGTTAAAAAAGCCAAATGGAGATAAAAAGAAATAAACCCATCAACCACTTCTCTGAAAATAACATGATTGCAACCACGAAGGGGACCCGTCAACCATTTTAGCTAGCAGCTAATCATTTAACTAAAATCTCATCGTTACGATTGTCTACTAAAAAATGCATTTAAGAGATTCAAATTTGGCATGTGCCTAACCCGCATAATTCTAAGATTTACCATTAAACTAAAAGATAGGGCTCTAAAACCCCACCATTTTTTAAAGTTATTTTTGCAGTCGTCCAGAAAGACATAGCTTTCAAATTCTCGCAACCAGGAAAAGAAGAATAATCAGATATGCAGGTACAACAAAACCAAAGCTGAACGGTTAAGAAGACTTGGTTTCAAAGACATTACAATATACGTTAGTGTATGGCGTAAACTAGAACTTCAAGGTTACCCCCGAACAAGCGGGACCCCACCAAGTGCTTGTGTCAGGCTGCCGGGACCCCACAGTTGAATTGCTGGAGAGTGGGATCTATTGGATGAATTAAAATACCAATTATAATCATTGACCATTCAAACGGTCACAGCTACTGATAATCAATCTCAATCATTGATTTTTTTTTTTCAGTATCTTAAATAAGTAATAAAAAAAAGAATGCAACCGTCTAGTTTGAAACTAAAGGCTCAGATCTTGCTAGACATCAATATCGTTTTCAGACCTGATATTTGCAACGAAGCTGATCACCGTGTGGAGAAATAAAGGGTGTGCATAAATTACATACTTACCATTTACCAACACAAAAACCATATAAGAATGCGATTTGGCCGACCGGACAGTTGCTGATTGCATGCCCTCAGACCAGCGGCGCTGCAAAGGACCGGACAAAAGACAAAGCAATGACTAATATGTCAAATAAACGCACCAATTAATTAACAACCAATTAAAGCGAAATGCTGCGTACCCCACCTTCCTTTTTAAAAAAAAAAAATTATTTTTCGGAATAAAAATTACATTGTACATGTTGATGTTTTCGCTCAAACTTTTCCGGGAGGAGAACACGTTATTCAAGTATTGATAAATTGGAGTAACAATTCTTTATATTTGATTTCGATGTTAACGAGAATCTAAATCTTGTTTATAGAAACAGAAGACAGTTAAAAGGCATGAATTCAAATCAATGTAAAAAGAAACGCGGAGATTACTATCTCGGGCAGTAACTACTGTGTCTACCTTAAACCTTGAAAAGAAAAAGTATTTAAAAAAAAAAAAAAGGAGACAAAGATGAGGTTGATATGTGACTGTGACTCAAAGAGACAAAGGAAATGCATTTCTTTTTCTCTTGATCAGCTTCTTGCTCCACTTAGACGACATGAGGCGCAGAAATATAAGGAGAGAGAGAGAGGGAAAGGCAGTGTTTGGAAGCAAAGAATTGACAGAAGAATGTGGAACTAGTGCTTTTTTTTTTTTTTTTTTGGAGAAAGAAGTAGTTCTCTCTCTTTCCTTTTCTTCTTTTCCTTTTCTTTTTCTCATGTCTCAAGACAGAAAATCCTTTGATTTCAGTTTAAGCTATGGCGTCGTGCACACCGGACGAGGTGGCTGCAGGCAGTGGCGCCATTCATTTGCGCGCCCTGCTGCATTGCCAACTCGCCATGTCATCGATTAGGAAGCCAAGTCATCGTCCATCGTTTCCTTCTTTTTTCTTCGGGGATTGAGAATCGTTGGATTGCGTGGTAGACTTCTTTTTGGGGGGGGGGGGGTCAAAGTTAGTGTACAGAAAAAAAAAAAAAAAAAAGAAGAGATAGCCTAAATTGACATGTAAATTTTATAAAATAAAAAATTATCATAATTATTAATTTTAAAAAATATTTAGATTTTTTAATTAAAATTTTTAATTTTTTTAAAAAATTAATTTTAATACATGGGATCCATGCGTCAGCTTTGGCTCTACTTTGCTTCTCTTTATTTGCCTACAGAAAATACAAATTTTTTTTTCTTAACTACTTAGACAAAAGCATGAGAATTTGGGGTGTGATATTTTTAGTATGCTTAAAGGATTATAAAAGTGTATAAATTTAATTACAATTATGCTACTTTTAAATTATATAGTTAAGAAATAAATTCTTTAAAAAATACAAAACTAATAAATGATAAATTTACTATTTTCATTATTGTGTCTTAGCACAATTAAATTATTTTTTTCTTGTTTTTGATGGATTTCTTCTTTCTTTTTTGTTTTTTTCTATTCTTTATGCATAAAACTTAAATAATTTAATTCTATCAATTTTTATTTTTTATTTTTTAATTAGACTTTATATAAATAAATATAAAAATTTTCAGTAATTTAAATAATTATATTCCTTTTGCATAAAATTTAAATAATTTAATCTCCCCAATTTTTATAACATTAGACAGAAACTTAAGCCAGCAAATTCAATTTTGAATCAAGTGTGTTAATCCTAAGGTAAGTAAGAAGGGGTTGAACTAAGTTCATTCAACTTAATTGCTTAAATCTTAAACCATTAAAAGAATAATTAAAATAATTACTATAAAATAATTTATATCGATTCACCTCAAATAAAGAATTTACATCTATTTCTTAAGACTCATCACTTAAAAGTTCAATTTTATTAATTTTTTAAAGTGAAATTTTTTTTGTACAAAATAATGTTAACTTTAATTACAATAGTGTTTTACAAAAAATTAATAGGTTTTCATAATTTTAAAATTTACATTCTATTAATTTTTCATTCAAGCACTTTTATTTTTTATTCTATATGTTTTAAAAATTTTTCACACTAAGTATAATACAATTTTTTTAGTTCGAATTCTACAATCTTCTCAAAAATAAAAACAACAAATTACTCATCAAAAATTAATTTTTTTATAAAAAATCAATTTTAAAAATAAAAATATTATCTATAAGACATTAACTAATTATAGCTTTTGTATTGATAGGTCAATCTAAAATGTAATGCTTTTAATTCATTAGTTTCATTGATCAACTATAATTATTAGTTAAATTGATTTATTTATAATTTTTACAATTTTTATAATGTTAAAGTTTTTAACTATTCATTTACTTTTTCTCAACTTACAATCAATTCATTTGAAATTATTATAAGTTTTCTCTTTAAATTGATTTGATCAATCAATCTAAATTTTCTTTTCATAATTCCTCTTATATTTACTAACTCACTAGTACTACTTTCTAATTTTTACTAATTTTGAATTTTTATTTTTTTTTCTTAAATTACTCATAATATGACTTAATACCTTTCAATAAACAAAGATTTAATAGAAAATAAAATCTCTATATTATTATTAGCATAATTTAAATTTAAAATTTTTAATTTTTTTCATAATAAATATAAATTAAATAAATTTTATTAAAATAGAGATGATATCAATCAAGTATTAAAAAAATATATCAAAATAGAAAATAATGAAATATAATATATGATTCACTAAATTCAATAATGTTCTTATTGTTTAAAACCATCTTAATAATTGTTTTTTTAATCCCAAAAAAATGAAATAGAATAAAAATGTATGTAAATCATAAGTCTTAAAGTTGGAAAAAATAACAAATAAGCTTTATTTCCCTGGTAATGTGCTATTGGAATCGTTTTAGGATTTGAAGTCTTGATTTTAAAATTCAGTCGAAATTAATCAACAAAGACAAAGAAAAAAAAAAAGAAAGAGAAAATAATTTGGGTGAGTACTAGAATCTGATAAATTTTTCCTCCCTCCCTCCCTTAAGGGAATAAGTATTAGAGGATAAGATTTCATACTGATGCCCCACCATTTAATGTTTTTAGCTGTCTTTTTCAGGCATTATTAACAAATAGGCCACATGATAAAGGCCTATTGTAAAACTAGATTATCCATTGTGATCCAAACTTTGAAAATGATCTTAAAATCAATATTCAAGCTTGATGATCATCCCCCTTCATTTGGTTTTCCTTTACTCTCTAACTTCTTTTTTTTTTTTTTTATCTCTTTGCTTTTCCCCGCATTAATTGCAATTGCTTCATTATAAAACAGTATCATATAAACTCAAAAGAATTTAAATAAATCAAGAGTGGATATATTCATCTCATCGCTTCATATCATACCAAGGGAAGAATTCACCCACATGTATTCCCACAATTACAAGGTTATACCTCCACCTCCTAAAATGTAAAAGCCCAAAATCTCCTCTTGTGCATCATCCTATAATGAGACTCTTGAGAACCTATGCAAACACACCCTCACCCCCACCACCTTTTTTTTCGCCATTTCCCTTAAAACTCATC
Organism: Ceriops zippeliana; assembly: GCA_037897445.1. Taxonomy (NCBI): domain Eukaryota; kingdom Viridiplantae; phylum Streptophyta; class Magnoliopsida; order Malpighiales; family Rhizophoraceae; genus Ceriops; species Ceriops zippeliana. The sequence goes on from JBAPLH010000174.1 coordinate 2,035,865, forward strand.
CCAATTATCCATATTTTTCTTATTCATATACATATCAAAATCAAAGTGAATTATCCAAGTCCTTCCCTCTCCAATCTAACCCCATATGGCCGTATCTTGGTAATGGAAAAACAAGAATAAAGAAAAAAGATAAAATTAAACTAAACAGCGAGGTCCATGAATATAGAATATATGGATTGAGGGTGAGGAGAACTCCCAGAGATACTGCTAACAGTTAACTTGGCTCTGGTCTGGCAGGAAATGACAAAGCTTGCCTGAGTTTTCTTTGATTTGATGAGTTCCCTAACGTCATGGTCTGAGACCGACTTACCATGTTGACCATGGTTGGAGTTCGATAAGATTGCACAAGGCTTGTACTACTGGAGAAATCGCCTCGTGCAGTTGCCCTCTGACATGAGTGTGAGCTCAAACCTGATAGAACATAAGCCCTTCCAGATGACTTGTATACTTGGCGGTTTGCCATCCTTTCTTTCATCTCTTTTAACTCGGCACATAGTGAAATACACAATACATCACCAGATTGTGCAGATGCAGTTTCTGACAATGTCCTATGACAGCCATCTAAGATTAAGACTGCACGAGCTAGATCGCCATTTTCAGCCGCAAGTCTTGCCTCAGCCATTGCCTCTGCTGCACAGATTCGGTTTCTTTGTCTATCCACTTCCATTGACACTGCTTGTGCCCCAATAGTTTTGGGCCTCTCAATCCATACCTCATCTCCTTCCACCGTCATCTTATCTTTTGTAATAGGATCTCTATAGTAACACGTAACTTTTAGCAATGACATCTCATCAATGGTCTCATCAACTGGAATATTAAAAGTCACTAGGAAATCCCTTTCTTCTTCAGCATACAAGTCTCCAACATCAGCATACCCTACTCTTGAATCGGCCATGATGCTGGTTCGGTAACGCCCTGCCTTTATTGAACCAATTTTCAAGCTTGAGTGAACACATTCAACTTTGACCTGTAGCTCCTGTGTCACCACACTCAACAGTCCTGCAATGCATTGAGCAAATGCATCTTGAATCACACTTTCACTTTCTATGAATGAAAAAGTTCCCCCAGATATCTCTGAAATCGAATGCATTAAGGAAGCATCATGGTCTGCACCAAATCCAAATGCATGCACAGGTATCTGGATTCCTGTGCCACCAATCCGATGAATTGACATTGGAAGAATTGACCTGTAATCTGTTCGAGCATGAGTCCCACTAGGACTTGTCATGGTATATGTATCCTGCCCATCAGATAGCAACATGATACTAGCAACTGGATTCTTCCTCTTACTATCCACAATCACTTTGGCACCTTTTCTCAGGCCTTCAGCAATATTTGTCCCACCTTTAGATACCAGACAATTAACAGACTGTAATGCTTCATGTCTCCCAATCTGAGTCATGTGACGAAGTGGAAAGAGGCGTCGAGCAGTCGAGGAAAAGGCAATGACGGAGAGCCGGTCAGAAGGGCCAAGGTTTTGTATCACAAACCCCATAGCTCGTTTAAGCAAAGCTAGCTTTGTACCTGCCATGCTGCCACTAACATCAAGAACTGTGATGAGGTCCACTGGGGCACGAGAGTCTTGAGACGTTTGTGGCAATTCACTGGTGCCTCTGCTACTCTGCTGCCTCCTACTGGCATTTGGAGCCTTTAGGTGGACTAATACATTGAAGTTATCGTGAGCAGCCGATTTACAAACAGCTGAAGTTTCTGGATATGTTTTAAGCTCTATTGTTCCCATGGAATTGCTGTCACTAGCAACTTCAGCAGACACTCCTGTCATTGACCTGACATTGCTCATCTAAGGATTCATCATCATCAAAGGCAGCTGGTTCATGGGGACAATTCGAAGAAGAAACCCGCTGATTTGCATCCAACCGAGCAGGAGTAAACTGTCTTATAACAGTCATCCAGGTATCATCTTGGGACCAACCTGCTCCATTGATTCTTGGCCTTCCATGGAAAACATCTGGATCAGTGCGTTGGGAGGGGATTTCTTTCCACTTTGCCCGGCAAATTGGACAAATTTGGTTCCCATGTTTTACATTAGAGGTAATGCAATGAAAATGAAATGAGTGAGAGCATTCTGCAGAAAAGATAGCATGGCCTTGTCCTGGATTCATGGCAGTGAGGCATATTGCACAAGTCCTCTGCATTTAGAGGGAAGCACTGATCAGAATCTAAGTTCCCAAAATCTGCTCAATATTAGATTGCAAACAAAGAAGCAGCAGAAATATACAATTTCTGCTAGGGAAGAAAATTGTTTCATTAACCAACAGACATTTTATGTGTTCCAAACCACATGATACTTCTAAACCACAAATGAATTCGATAGAACAACAGGTTTCATCAATATGCCAAAGATGAGTAATGTACTTCGAGGCTAGAATGACAAAGTATAATGTCAAGTTACATAGAGCCCAATAAACAAGGTACTCAATGACTTGCCAACTTTAACCATTTGGATTTGAATTTGCAACTTTTGTGAAGCATCTCCATGTCTAATTTGTGAAATTATCACGAGTGCATAATCCCAATTGGTGGTCAATAAAAGAGGCAACGCCAACGTACTTGGTGGTCAATAAAAGAGGCAACGTACTTAACCCAGCTTCTGAGCATCTACTTAAAAACTCACAACCTCAACCCCCCTAAAATGGGAAGAAATATAACCTGAACCTGTGTGACTAACATCCCAGTTCAGGAAATACAAAATTGCAAGTTCTACTAGACTTTTCTATGTAACCAATGATACTGGTGCATCCCTATGCAGGAAACTAACAACCAATTCAAATTCTATCATATTTTTCTATGCAAGCACGATTCTGATTGCATTAACGTCACTCCCTTAAAAAAAAAAAATCAAAGTCCATGTAATAAAGTTCAATTTCAACTGGACTGCAAGGCATAAAATGAAGAAATAGTAGGCATCCCATCTGCAACACCTGTCCATATTGCATGGAAACTTTCAATAAAGAAAATGATTTACAGAAACTAGTAGGCAGTCACAGAAGATTTAGACTATCAAACCAAAAGACAAGTCAAATATTTGGCGGTCAAAGCCTAGGAAAGGACACAACGGCCAAATTAAACCATTAAAAAATAAAGATCGAGACTTTTCAAAAGAAGAGATTTGGAATTGAATAATAAAATCAAGCAACCATCCAACTAAATACTGATGAAGATTTCGAGATGATAAAACCTATAAACAATTTTTAGTAAAGAAATACAAAGCTCATCAAAAGAAGGGATAATGGGATAGCCATGGATTTCCTTCAGAAACTAGATTTTGTTTTTTTTTTTTTTTCAAATGTTTAGCTTCTTTTTTGGACTGCCACTTTTCTTTGTGCAATCCTAGTGCAGGAAAGCTCCCAATCAACGGTTGACAGGCTTTCCAAAATTGCCATCAAAAGCAGAGAGAGGGAGAGAGAGAGGGCTGGATATTAGTCATGTGTGGCATGGTAAAGTGGTGCTGATCAGACAAAGCACTTTTCCCCATCAAGGGAGAGGACTGGGATGGAACAAAAACACTGCAAACTGTATATATTGCGCTCTTCTGTGGTAAGCTAAAGTGGAAAAAAAAAAGAAGAAAAAGAATAAAGAGGTCCTTAAAAGGGAGGACTAAGACTAATCCACCTTAACCCCTCACAAGGGGGACGTAGTCCCTCATGGAGAGAGTTGAAAACTACATGATAGCTAATGACCACGTCTTACCTCACAAATATTGGTAAATCACTCCCCACCATACCCCACCTCGATGAAAAAAAAAAAAAAAGACAACACCGTAAATCTACAGCCATATTAGATAATATTGCTAAAAACAAAAGTTAGGCAGAAATAAAAACTGGCATTAACACCAATATAAACGATTACTCCACCACATACAACTACAATTTTGCATCTTAAAAACTTGTAGGTTCCCATGAAAAACATTCGATAAGAACTGGACAATAATGCTTTAGATTAAACAAAATCAGCTAATTACATCTAATATACCACAAAAAATAGACATTGGTAGTAAGAAAAATAAAGACCAAACTGGACATTGTTGTGAAACTTGTAACTTGCCGTGAAGATTCACAAATGGAGATGGATCTGGCATAACATTTCTTCAATATTCTATCATTTCCAATAGATAAAAAAAGAAAAAAGAAAAACATTCCAAGTTTAAAAGACGCATCAACACAAGCAAGACAATCGTTACGTCAAGTAAAGAAATTACACAATCAAGAAAAGCATTAGCGACCCTTTATCATCTATGCAGACATACATAAGTACAGAAATGCATACAAGTGTTGCCGACAGGATACAACCTGAGAGGAGGACTTGTGTCGGGATTTGGACAAGTGGAGGCCAGAAGATGAGGGGGTGGGAGTAGAAGGGCCACGAGAAGACAGAGAAACGGCGTCGGAGAATCTGGCTGCAGAATGGGAGGAATCATATTCATCAGACACCTGAGGAACATAAAAGCAAGTGTTTAAACCGAGCATCAGCTTTGCCTTCCTCCATTTGCTTCCCATGTCTTTTGGATCTATCAATCTTTTTTTCTAAACTAAAAAAATTAGGCAAAAAAACCAACGACCCAATAAGCCTTTCTATCAATCTAGCTAGTTCGGCTATCTGGGTATTATCGGTTGGATCACAAAACTGCGGCTTCCACCTACAACATGAACATGAAAAAAGATGCTTTTTTTTTCTTCTTCTTCTTCTTCTTTTTGTTGTTGTTGTTGAGAAAAGAGTGTGCCAGAAGTGCAAGGTCAAAGTTAAGTATGTTGTAAAATATGTATGTATATATATATAAGAGAGAGAGAGAGAGAGAGAGAGAGGGGCCTATTTAAGGTGGAGGAAGTTATCAAATTAGCTTATATTGGTTAATAAAAAGAATGGCATAAATACGGATTAATGAGAAAATTAAAGGTAAATTAACGTTTTTGAATTTTAATTATTAATTAAAAATTATTTATCATTTAATTAACAATAAATTAATTAATACTTTTGTTAATAAATAGTGAATTAATTATAAATAATAATGAAGATTCAAAAATATAGATTTATGTTTAATTATCGGTATTTTAATCTAACAAAAATAATAAAAAAAAAAAGTTAGGTTGGCGCATTGATGGTATTTTGTGATTTTTTTTATGTGAATCCTAATAGAGGGAAGCGAAAACTTTGACGCTATTATATGAATATTTCTAAGTTTTGTATTTGACCATTTGGCTTTGTTTATTTACCGCCATTGTCGTTTCTTGCAATTCTTCACCTCGTGAAACGAAATGTCGTTTCCAAATGAGCTGGTTTTTTTTTTTTCTCTTTCTTTCATCATCTCTTTCTTTATTGCATTTTAATCGATCATACTAATTGCATAATTTAAAACATACCAAATAAATTGTTACAATAATGCCAATTGGATGCACCTAAGCGACATTGCCAAGATGCAAATATATATATATATATATATATATTTCTTTTGTTTTTTTTTTGTTGGCTTCTTAATAGAATATTGTTGTGCATTAGGCTGTGGTCAAGGTTCCAGTACTGTCATTTGTCCCCTTAAGCAAACGAGAGGACCAATTGTAATGTCACATGCATGTCTAGGACTAGGCCGACGTGGTCATTAACCTTTACGGCTCAACTAACATGGAACCAATTAATATGGAGTTGGTTGTCTATCAACTCCCCCCTTTGGGTGCTTTTTATACCCATGGTTTCGTGATCAATTTTGGTACCTTCTTCTTGAATTATTTTCATGATATTGACACGCTTTTGAAGCTTCTCATTTTCATTTGAAGCCTTCGTGACAACTCCGCCAAGGCCTCTAGAAGCAGCAGTACAAACGAGGGAAATATCAAGCAACTTGCGGTTTTCAGTTGGACAAGGGGCTTTATGGGATTCCCATTAATCAAAGTTGTTGATTGATCGTGTCTGCCAATGCAAAAATGGGGCAGCCCTATGCTATGGATGTCATCAATGTTTTGCTGCCTTCGAATATTGCACCGTCTTTTCTACCTCCTTAATTTTTGTTGGTAGAAAAAGGAATCAGACAAGATCAATCAAAATTGGTGGGATGTGGGGCGGGGGGCCCTAATCTTTTCTTGGTGCCCTTGTCTTTTGCTCTGCAGGAATTTCGGTGACTGGTCAAAATAAATGGCTCATGCTCTGACTTGTGATGGCCTTGCCGCCTTCCTCTCAGGTGGGCATTTGACATATGGAATAGTGGTTTCTTGAAAATTAACCATGGACTGATTCCTTTCTTTAATTTTTTTTTAATTTATCGTGTTTCTTTATGCTTTGGCAATGCACCAAGAAAAAAGTTGGTGATTTGGCGAGGAGTTACCGCACATTGCAAATTAACCTTCCAAGTAATAGCATTCAGATACCCCCCTGTTAGCTAATCAAACTTAGTTTATTTGGCCACAATAACAAATTTCTTGAGGGAAATTAAGAGTTCAAATCTCATATTTTCCTTCAAATCTTTATAAAATGTAAATTTTAATTTCAATATATATATTTTTTAAAAGCATCTCTTTGGATCAGCTAAATTTTCATCTGAAGATAAGGTTTGGTTAAGACCATAGGAATACAAGAATTGTGAGAAAGAAAGATCCTAATTCCAATTATTTAACAACTATTGTGATTTTTCCAAAAAGATTCTTTAATTTCCTATATATTTGGCTTCATTTTCACTTTTTATTTTTTTATTTTTTTTGGGGTTCATGGAACTAGGTCTGTGACTCTGTAATATAACCTACCTTTACTCGACCTCCATAAAAGGGCAAACGTGCAGGGAGGCCAAAGTTGTCCAGAACTATCAACAGTGGGTAAATGTCTGATCAAATTTTGCTGAGTAGCACCTCGACCAAAGGTTATCTTGAACTTGAATTACACATTGGAGCCACCTTTTGAGCGATAGTGATCGAACTATGCCTTCATCGAACGGCCAATGTAATCAAAACCTACACGATCCCAAATGAGAAAATTTTCCTTTTTTCTCTCTCACTCTCTCCATTTTTTTTTTTTAATAACAGAACATGATACCACAGTTGAGAGGTGTAAATATATGCCTTTTGTGTGACGAAAAAGTTATTCTATTGTAAATTTGAGGTCAAAAAGATCAAATTATAACAATCAAGGGTAAACTTAACGCAATATATATAATTTTCTCGACTCTAAAATATGAGTCACAAAAACAACTACCAAAGGCATACTTCCATTCCTTCAAATTAGTATTTCTAGACAAGAAAAATTGTGAATTATTTCCTCAATTAAAATCATTAGAATGCCATGTAGAGCAATGGTTGAAATCTTCACAATTGCAGATAATGATGATGACAGGAATGGATACAATGTTGTAGTTCACTAGTTAGCTCTCTTCATCATGTTATCTCAGAAAATGTTCATGTTGATAGTTACGTAACTTGTGCATGTGAGAACGACATAAGTCGTATCCTCTTTGCATATACTGAAATTCCTAAAAAAAAAAAAAAAGAAAAGAAGAGAGAGAGAGAGAGAGAGATTTTATGTTATACTTGATACTTATTAGTTCTGTTTTATCATTGGTCTACACAAAAGTGTTTTTTTTTTTTTCTCACCTCTATCTTGGTGGACTATGTAACGTTCACTTTCAGATAATTAAGATAAGCATGCTGACCTTAACACTACCAGGAGGAATTTATTGAGACTACAAATGATGACTGCCAGTCACGTCATGAACAAAGATATACCTAACGATTACAACGACAAACTTTTCTTCACAAACATTACTTTTGATCGGTAGAAGACTAAAATATTAACGAAGAAATTGCTCTAATGAATCAAGAGTAGATACGGGACAAAAACATATGACTGAAATATTTTCCACACATATACATTCACAATTAACCTAACCATGGTTTAGTTTCAGTCTAGTTCAGGAATGTGGGATTCCACGGTTACAATATGGTGAAATCTTTACTCGACCAAGTATCCTCACGATTCTAATTCCAGTTTATTATTAGATTGTGATCCGATTTTGGTATGGTTCCAATTTGAATCCAAACAGTGATTAGGTCTAATCACAAATTCACAATTCAATCATTTTGAAGTTGACTCTATAAAAGGGTTAAGATTACAATTGATGAAAAGACTAAATTGGTGGTATAAAAAAATAAATCGGTGAATTACAATTCATTGAACAAATTGATCAAAATTAAATTTTATTATATCTAAGTATTTTCTGCATTAAGCCTCAAAAGTATGTTTATGATTGTTCTCCAATGAACTGACTTTCATATCCAAATGGAGCATTGCCTGCGTAACTAGGCATCAAATTTATATGTAAACAAAAATTAAATAGCAACGCTTAGAGATCAATATGATGATAATAAAAAAATAATTATATCTCACTTAATTTTATAAATAAATGAAATTCAATGTAAAAAAGTTACTGTACTATTTTTTGTTATTCCACTTTATTTTTTTATGTGTTATTAAATATTTCTACTCTTATATATAAGCATATGCATAGCAGATTTTGTGGTCTGAGATTTGAGGAGTAGCTGTAAATATTCAAATGCAATACAATCATGGTTGAGTTCAATGGTTTAACCCCTTTTGCTTTAGTCTCCACAAAAATTGTCTATTTCTTGATAATAAAGGACACTGAATACCCTTTATAAAACGCAATTAGACGGGGACGTTCCCTTGGAAAAGCCTTACTTTTTTGCTCTACGTTGACTTGCCCATGAAGTCCTATCAATTTAAGCTAAGCTCGAAAAGGGCGGGCTGCAAACCCCACAAAGTAGACATGGAGACACTACGCTTGATGATTCTCCACTTGAGATGTAACTCTCTCTCCCTCTATCTCTCTTTGTTGGAAGCAGGTCGGAAATATTTATGGTCTCAAAAGGCGTTAAATAGGGGGCCTCCTTGGGTCCCTTCGTTCATGTTTTCCCGTTGGCAGGAACATTAAGCCTGCTACATACAAGATACATGGAGAACCATCAAAGTGGGATTTGACCAATACCACGATTCGTCTCTTTTTATTTGGGTGCCAGCATATGGATGCTTCATGCTTGTACTTTGCGTTATCCATCTTCAATAATGTAACGATTTGCCTGTTCTGAGACTCTTAATTTGTGAGGGAACACATGGGTATTTGAATGGACCGTTTTCAGTGCTACATAACCTACCAAAAAAGACGAGTGCGTTTAGAAGGAGGCCACAGAGTTTGAATGCCCATGTCAATATTTTTATTTCTTTTTTTTATATTATTATGTAATCATATTGTGAAAATGGCAAATCTTAAACTTAATATTAATGTTATGTCATTTTAATTTAAACGTTGCAAGTTTAAGATGTAAAAACAATATTAGAAGTTAAATTTACACATATTTAACCTATTCTTTTATAATATTATAAGTTAAATCATAAAGAGTTATATTAAGTTCATCCATTTCGGTCAAATAAAACAATTCACCAAAAACCAATAGTTCAAACAATGTCGCTGAGAATTACAAGCTAATGCAACTGTTGGCAAAAGGGTGGTGCTCCTTTTGCAAGTATGGTCAGTGGCTATCAAGAATTAGTAGTGCTCGAGAGATTGAGGGGCTGTTTAGAACGATTAATATAAATTTTATTTTTTGAGAAAAGACACACACAGGCATATATAAAAGGCTTTTATTTTAGATTAAAGAAAAAAACAAAAAATTAGTGCTCGAGAGTCCAAATTGCAATGGCAAGTCAATTGAAATGTGCATTTATTTATGATCAGACCCCCGATGTAGCCTAGCGGCGGCATGATCGAGATAAAGCAATTGAATAATGTTAGGGTTCTAAAATTCCTACATCCACGCATCATCGTTTGCCAGTGGTGACATTAAAAGAATTTGTGGCTTGAAATTCAAGAAAGATGGTTTAAAAGTCAAAAGAATCTTTTAAGATTGCACTTATTGCAATGGTCAACCTACTGGAACTACTGCAAAGTTAGGGTGCGCTCAATTTGCGTACGTGAATTTTGAAGCCACGGGATGGGTGGGTTTTATAATAAATACGCATGTCCCCATCGACCCATTTGAGGTATTTCTGCAGAAATTTCGTGAAAGAAAAGTAAAACGGAAATGAGTTTTTCTTTTTTTCTTTTCTTTTCTTTTCCCTTCCGCCACCCGACGATTTTCCTAGATTTTCTGGATGTGTACTGTTAACAATATTATTATATATATATATATAGATAGATAGATAGATATTTTACTGTCTAGATAATCATATTACGGGAACCAGGATTCGTCCAGTAGAATTTATCAAACAGATCGATAAGATTTACTTTTATTAATATTAAAGTTATCTTTAAATTTGGAAATTTTTTACTTTGAATTTTTGTAAAAATTAATTAATCAAATATACTAAAAATAAAAACTAAATGACACCAATAAATTTAAGTATATATTTACATATATTATTAATAAAATAATACGATTATATGCAATTTTTATTAAAAAAAAGCACAAAATACAATTTTTTAACGAAAATCTAACTAATTCATTTATTTGAACAAACGATCCAACCTTCAAGACTTGTATAAAAGAACCAGATCAATCTAACAGTTTTTTGATGATCATTTTCTTGCTCAATTATATAAAAATAATTGGACAATTTTAAAGTTCAGATGAGTAATATTAATTATATATACATATATATTGTTTTGGTCTGTGTGGAAGTCAGATGGATCAATATTGCATAGTGATATACGTCCACCTCAATGTAAGTCTCATTATAATGACACAAGAATTGTCATTTCAGACCTAAAAGCCAGCTCTCGATGGCTTCTTGCGTCACGCAAGCCATTTGACTTTCATGCATGCCCTGATGCATGCATGCTGCAGCAAGAAGCTAACCAGTTGGACTTTCTATGTATTTATTCACATCACTGTGCAATTTATCCATTTTATTGTTGTTTTTAAATTTTATCATGTGGGTTAAGCAAAATTCTTAGGCTGAGGTGACATATGGCGTCGATTGTTCCATTATGGCAATTCGTTAAATCATCTGCGGCAGCCGCTGCATAAGTAATTATTCGTATTACTGTTTGATTATTGAGATCCAACGATTCACAATCCGTGTTGGCACGCAAAAGTGAACTTTATTATTCATTATCACATTATGATCAGTATTTCTCTCTCTCTCTCTCTCTCTCTCTCTCTCTTTTAAATTAGTAAGTCTATTATACTATTTACTTAAATTATTTAAATATGTCAAATTGACATCTTGTTATGTAGTAATTTTATATAGCATTGTGTGTGTTGTCTTAGGCCTCTACATCACAGGGTTAACAGAATCTGTCAATTAGAATTGACAATATGATAGATTTATAATTAATTGAAGAGTTCATGATATATTTGATGAAAAAAAAATTTATGGCATACTTTTTAAAATAAATAGTTTATTATTATTATTTTCAATTAACCCTTTTGTTTTTCAAGGGCATTGGGCCAGCTGAATGATTTTGGACCATGTGGACAGGTAAAGTCATTATCTTGGCAGTCCGGCCTTTCAGGCCCAAGAATTACAAGATTCCTCAAAGAAATTTTTACTTCATTGCTACTTCAAGGGGCTTTAGGAGTTTGGTCTCCAAGCCAGATCATACATTAGTAATATTTGATGCCCATACCGTAATTAATACTTAGGCTTCAATTTATTAATCGTTAAGCCCAAAATTTCATTCCCAAGGCCCTTAAAGTGCAAAATAGAATTGCGATTTTACATGATCAGTGTCAAATCCATATCAGGGAAGGTAATCCCGTCAAGTGCGAAGGGAAATGCCACCTTATTCTATGTCACAGGAAATTACTTTCTTCTTAAAAAATTAACCTATTAAGGTGTGCAGCGCTAACATTTATAAGGTCTATGGATTCTCCTTACCTTTTCGATGTGGGATCCGTAACATTCTCCCCACCGAATCGATCGACGTCCTCGTCGTGGACCGGGCCCCCCTACTTACTCCCCCTATTTTTGGACCTAAAGCGCTTGATGGCGGACATCGGATTTGGGATGAGCCGGCTCTGATACTACTTTTCATGGAGCCATTACTCTCTCCTTAAAAGATTAACCTATTGGAATGTGCAGCGCCCACGTTTATAAGGTTGATGAATTCCGTTTACCTTTTCGACGTGGAATCCGTGATATCTAGCTGGGGAATTCGAGCTCATGACCTTGCTCTTTCATTTGTGCAGCTGATTGTTACAATATGTGTAACTGTGCAATCTTTTGTAATTGTAATTTATAGAATAAAATAGGAAGTGGATCATCAATGTTATAATTAGCTATAATTGTGAAAGTCATAGAGAATTTCTTGTTATAATCTATACTAGTGGTTCTCTTTCCAGCCAAAGCCTTTCTTCAATCAGCCAAACGCAGTTATCTTTGGATTAAAAAATATTAGGAAAGGTGGACAGGAATATATAAATATGTAATCATAAATATTAATTGCAATTGATCCATTTTTTTATATAATAATCAATAATTATAAATAAATAATATAGGTCTGTTTTGAATCTTGCGTCCTTTTTTTTTTTTTTTCTTTTTCTCATCTCTGTAACAAATTCTTTTAGATTACGCCAAAAGAAAAATTTAAGTGGGGGGAATTTTTCTAGGTCCATAAATTATACATACTTAGGTACTTTTGACTTGGGTACCTAATTCATGCGTCCACCCCTGTGACATGAATGGAACCACCGTTAACATGATTAGGAGCAAGACGGCGGAATTCAGTTCGTAGAACTTTTTCTTTGATTTTTGCATCCATTTGATTGATGAGGTCCTGGCTATGGATGTTCTATTTATCAAACTTACTCTATTTCTTATTTGTTTAATAACGTAGCTTGTTTAAAGAAAGATACCCACTTGTATGACCCTCTCCACCTTGTAACCTAGGACAATTGGAGCTTTACTGAGTAATCCCCAGTCAACGTCGTCGTACGCTTTCTTTCGGAATTTTCTTTAGTTAATAAGCATTCGTTCTCTGCCTTTGTGATTCTTCAACGAGTAGTCTTCCTTTTAAACCACAGTATATGATCATTAGTTCTGTTGAAGTTTAATATGTAATTTATTAACGAAGATTAGCTAACAGTTTAAGTTTATGGGTGACGCAAAATCAAGATTGTGCGACCAAAGGGGGGCCAAACTGCCTTTAGAGCTCTACGTGAGAGGTGCACGCTTACTCAATTTTTATATTTTCAATTTTCAAGTAAGAAGGGATTTTATATGGTATTGTACACTCTATTTGTTTAATTTTTGAAGAGAAGTTAATAATCCTATAATAAGTAATATCAGAACCTACTCCTATTTGTGGTAGGATATTTGGTGCAAAATACCAAGAATTTGGTTCAACATTGACGAGATCATCGATGAATTTCGCGTGAAAAAATATAATAGGTAGACATTATTCAACTTCCACATTATCAAGAAGAGAATTTTAATTCATATAAATGTGAGAACTATATATATCTTTTAGAAAGAATTAATGAAATTATGACATGTATAAACAGTAGATAAGGAAGGAGAAAAAAATAAAAAGAAATTAATTTGATATTTGAAAATTAATAAATATTTTTACAAAATAGAATAGTTTAGGTGATGAGTAGGTTTTTAATTAAATTAGAAATAAAAAAAAAAGAAATTACATTGAACAGTGATGAGAAACTGCGGGGCCTGGCTGAGTTAAGTAATGCAATATGGATTTTAGTAATAGAAGTTTGCAGCTAGCCAACAACTGAGAAGAACCAAGAGTTGAAAACTAATGTCAAGATAATTTAGTATGGTCGATTGAAAAAAATGGCAAGTAGAATGGGACAATCAGTGCAATGATGTTATACGTTTAACGTTTTATTCTCTAACGTATTTGCCGGCCGGCCATTCATGGCGTTTTCCAGAAGCCTGTTTGCCTCAGGCCAAGCAATTGTATATTTGTGTGCTGATATACGCAACAGTTGAAAATGCCAATTGTATATTGGTGTTTTTTAGAGATATTGTTTGCAGCTCAAGTATTCACTGCCAAAGAATATCAAAATTATGGTCAATCTGGCTGAATTGTTGCAAACTTGCAGCCTGTTGTTTACACATACCTTGCGGGGGACATCCCTGCAGTGTGTCCTCTGAGCAGTTCATTGTTTATGGAAGTAATTGAGCGATAGTCTTGTCTGTTCCATATCGGCAACCCGAATGCGCATCATCTCATTTCATTAGGTATGATATTTCTTTGGTTTCTCATCTTTTTATTCTTCGATTCGATCCATGCTCAACAACATTATGATCCACGGAGATGTCGAGACAATACCAAACATCCGGGCTCGAGATACGTTTGCAATTCCAACCTAAAATCATGCAAAACCTTTTTAGTCTACAGAGCCAACCAAAATTTCAAGACCATTTCAAATGTGTCTCAGTTGTTTCAAGTGGATCCTGGTAAGCTACTCAGTTTGAGCAAGCTTACATCTCAGTGGGAAATACTGGAACATGGTAGAGAAGTCCTTATTCCTATAGAATGCTCTTGTGAAGGCCAATTCTATCAGGCTGATTTCAGCTACATAGTCCCTCAAAACACAGCTTTCACTGAAATTGCTTGTGCAGTTTTTGAAGGTTTGCTAAGACCGAGTACGCTTGTTGAGCAAAATCCATATGAAGATGTTTACACAAATGATGGTGCCAAGCTTCAGGTTCCTCTGAAATGTGCCTGTCCTGATAACTTCAGCATCAGTATTGGAGTCCAGTACCTTGTTACGTACCCTGTGGTAGAAGGAGACGAACCGCACGTCCTAAGTACAAAATTTGGCACCTCTCATGCAGAGATATGGGCAGCTAACCAACTTGAACCTTGGGCTACCATTTATCCAAACACAACATTCTTAATTCCCCTGAAAGAGCTTTCAGTCATTGATTTCAATATCGCAATTTCTCCACCCCATGTTCCTGCTTTTCTTCCCACAGTAACAGTGGAAACAAAAACCAATACAAGGTTAAAAAATCTATCCATTGCAGGTTCAGTCGTTGGGCTTTCTCTGGTACTTGCAGCATCCATTGCAGGTGGATTATACATCAAAGCCATACGGAAAAGGAAGGTTGAGGAGTTAATGTCCTTCAACACTAGAAGCTCACAGCTTTCACCTAGATCAGGTCAGACAGCTAGAAGTTCAACACCTTCTTGTTTATCTCCCGATCTTCTTATTGGGATCAAGTACTCCTTGAAGAACTACAGCATAGAAGACTTAAGGAGAGTAACAAAGAATTTTAGTGAAGTTACTAAAATTGGAGATCAGACCTACAAGGGTTCGATTGATAATGTTGAGATGATGATCAAACAAATGAGGTTTGAAGAAACTCGCCAAGTTATTGACGAGCACTCCAAAATCAATCACTTCAATATTGTGAACTTGCTTGGTGTTTGCTATGGAGAGAAGGACTTCTCGTGGTCTTACCTGGTGTTTGAGTTACCTAACAAAGGCTGCTTGAGGGACTGCTTGTCTAATTCATCTGCTTCCCTTGGATGGCAACGTCGAGCACAGATAGCATTCGATATTGCTACTGGCCTCCACTACCTACATTACTGCATTTCGACTTCATTTACCAGTGCGAGCATCAATAGTAGAAACATTTTTGTAACAGAAAATTGGAGGGCAAAGCTGACAAATATCAGAACCAACCCTGCAATAGGATCTTCAAAAAGAAATGATCGTGCGGAGAATTCCAATGGGTGGTCTGCATCAGAGCACATTGTCAATGCCTCGGCTCCTGAGAAGGCAGACATTGTTGCATTTGGAATTGTACTGCTAGAGCTGATTTCAGGAAGAGAGGGCATCAACCACGGGTCATTCAAAGACTCAATTGCATTTCTAGGAGGAGGAGCTACTGAAGGCGGTTGTTTTAAGCAGTTAAAAAGCTTCATGGATCCATGTCTGAAGGAGGGTTACCCTCTTGCTGAAGCCTTGTGTTTGGCTGTTTTAGCAAAGGCATGCATGGAAGATGACCCTATGCATAGGCCCTCTATGGATGATATCCTGAAAGTCCTAGGCAGAATGGTATAATTGCAGAACCAAAAAATTTTCAAACATTATTGTCTGAAATCGGGTCCAGTTATGGTAATTAAGTTGGCATCTGGTCCAGACTCTATGATTTTTGTAAGGACCTATGACGTTGCTTATATATGACATGTCCGTGATTGATCTTTTTCTGGCATCTTATTACAAGCAATGAAATTTTGGAGGTATGTATTTGCCTTGTAGCTAATCATAGTTGATTTTTTCCTTTTCTGTCCTTTCCAGAACCACTGAATTGTTGTATGCCATGTGCCATCTTGACATTATTGTACCATTGCATGTCATGTTTGAGAGTGATCTGGGCTTCGCCAGAGAAATTTTGGTCCACACTGTAGTAGTAACATTGGAGATACTGCAACTTTTCTTTTATGTTCTCATACAAAAAATGAAATAAATAAAAACAGCTACATAGCATGGTTGCAAAGAAGCGATTGTGGCACCTCAACTTTTTGTCTGAGGGAATCAATTGAAGTTGCGAACAACAAATGTCAAGGGATGCTGCTTGTTGATGTTTGCATGTGACAGACAGCAGTCGACAAACACCCTTTCTTGTTTTCTTGCATTCAACAAACATGTATTGTAATATTGATGATGTCACTTTGATCAGAAAAAGGCATAGATGATAACCCTGAATTGTTGTGCATATTCATTTATGACATTTTAGTGAAAA
The DNA here is from genome assembly GCA_037897445.1 of Ceriops zippeliana. Taxonomy (NCBI): domain Eukaryota; kingdom Viridiplantae; phylum Streptophyta; class Magnoliopsida; order Malpighiales; family Rhizophoraceae; genus Ceriops; species Ceriops zippeliana. The sequence continues at coordinate 2,052,596 of JBAPLH010000174.1, forward strand.
ATTGTTGCGAATGATGAACAAAGAAAATGATGATATCCCTTTTTACCACACCCGATTCCTATATGAGATCGGTTTTTGCATTTTTTTTTTGTCCTAAACAAATCAGTGCATTCTAATTTGGTTTGTGTTTATTCTCTAACTTTCATGAGACCCACTAGAAATTCTCTTCGAAGGAGACATTCTAATTGAAGATTACGTCTATTAGGTGACAATGAAACTAGTAATCTGTTTTTTAAGTCTCATAAAATTCTTGTTACGCCATTTCTTTTGATCAACATGACACAATTTGAGTTACAATGTATGCTCGTATTGGTAGACCAGATCCCCCATTTTTTTTTTTTCTTGTTTTATTGATGCATCACATTCATGCAAGAAAAATATGGCTAAAAGGACCAATAAGTCAAAATATAAAACAGCTCTTCAACAGGCAGCAATGGACAATGTCCTCACCATTTGTGTAAAAACAGTCGCTAACTTTATTTAATACCCAGAATTGGAGAAAGAGCGACCAATAAAGTGGCTCCAGGGGAGCCTACACCACCGTGTGTCCAGAAAACACACGGAATCACAAAGTGGTATACATAAACTAGACTCTGCAAGCGACGTGCGATGCTTATTTTTCTTAAACTAGACTCTATGAGCAGGCGAATCATATATGCTCCCCGCCCTGAAATTAGTGAGAATCATAGACCTCATTCAACTGCCCTTCTTTCTGGTCCATAAAGTTGCACCAAACGTCCGTTTGCTGGTTGTTCAGGTCTTGCATTTGTATCCGATTCCTGCAACCGCAACGAAATTAACAAAAATTAGAATGAACAACAAATGGGCATAACGTGTTCCATTTTTCAGATGGGACAGTCGTTGATAGCAGCTTTGTTAGCAATTTAGGTTTGCCTGAATGGATTCGTTATCATAAATAATAATAATAATTGGCATAATGCTTTCTTTGAAAATATTCACCCATTCTAGCATTGCAGAAAAATTTCTTGAGGGGGACAAATACAATTTTTGAATATTAATGAGTCATATTGTGGGGTTGGCAACTCACATCATGAACAGCAACACGAAGCAATTTTACTTGGTCTTCTGTAACAGTTTGCGTCTGCAAAAGGGTTGATAATATTAAGAACAAAAAAACTATATAGTTGTGTACTAATTAATGCTGGGTAAACGTGGCAGCAAAAATTAACCTCTTTAACAACGGTCCAAACAACATTCTCCGTGCAAGGAGGAGTAGTGAGAGAGCCCATGTATCTATAGTACCGTAAACTTCTTATGTTGATCTGCCATGGGTCAATAATCCCGGCTGGCGTCTCTACTTGTCCGGTGCCAGCAACAACTCGCAGTAGATGCTCAATCTAGTAGCAAAGATATATATAGAACAAGCTGATTATAACCAGAGGCACAGGCATGGAGAAATTGAAGAATCTGCTTGGAGTAGCACATACAGATGACAAGAAGAAGTCTGGCTCTCCATATTCGTACAAAATCCCCACCACAGCAACCTTCCCATCTAGGCTCTGATGCACCATGTGTGCCTCCAGAGGAAACCTGTGTAGAATATGAAAAGATACAATTGTTTGTTAGAAGGGATATATATTTGTTCGGGAACTTTTCAACTGGACTGCCCTTTTAAGAGAGTTAATTTAACTAAGTACCAAATGTTAGGAAGAATAAAAAATTCCAGTCGAAACAAAAAAAAAGGAATCCGAATATGTGAAACATAAAGTGAGTGTGTACTATGCTCGCAAACAAGTGAGTAAATGGAGGAAACACCAAGATTATAGCATGAACCGATGTAGATATGAAATGGGGTTCAGAGAATACTAAATTAAGCACCTGCGGCCGCGGATAAGGTGTTCAGAAGGTGAATGCCAGTGACACTGTCGGAGCACATAGTCGGTTCCATTTATGTGAATAGTTCCTGCACCATCTTCCCATTGCAACTGCACCCAAAAACAATTTACCATTTTTAGGTGATACATATTATCAACATAAAATGGATTTTTGCTGATTTTATTGATTCTTGATGCTTGGCTTTTACCTCCACCGACAATCACACTTCAACACGGCTAGGACTTGGAACCAACAACAATGGTAACCTTACAGCTAGCAGTGGGATGTGGCTGCTATATTTAATTGTACTGTAACCAGTAGAATTTGAATAAAGTTTGGCTTTATTTTGTAGGTGGGGTTGGTTATGAATTGCTACACGCCTAACTTTTTTCAACGAGATTTATTGCTTATTTTTCCATTTGTTTTTAGAAATTCTTTACATAAATGTGATTAAATTAAGTAAAATAGAAGTGAACTCTTGTTATATAGTTATAATCATTAGTGGCACACTTATAATTCTAATTGCCAGAAATATAAAATGTATAGCCATAGGTGATTAAAGTGCCCGTAATATTTTTGCAGTTTTGATTCTTCTGTCCTTACCATCATATCATGTCCTCTGTTCTTGAGGGTGGCATGAGAAGGATAGTAGGATCTGTTAAGCGGCCCTAGGTGGGACACTCTTACAACCTTCCCCTTCAGCAGATCAATGGGTGACTGCATCGATCCATTGCTGCACGCACTCCATTCAGGGTGAAGCTCTCCCCAATTTGCTGGTCCTTTATCGCTGTCGGGATTATAACTAAATTCTCTCTCGTCCTCTGTATCATATTAAAGGAAAAAATCACTCTTACAAGTTAATATAACAACTAAAAGAGAAGTACAGCTCTAAATTGCTTTCCTATCGTTGCAAATCAAGTCTAATAGTAACGATTATAATTGAAAAAACTCTTTGGCAAGGTGATCTTATAAGCCTAATAATAGAAAGGGCAAGTGAAATATACTCTTTTTCATGGAATTTGCAAAGCCACAAGAAAAAATAGCCTTACCAACTTCTTGGGATGCAGCGGGGCGGATGTGTATGACAAGAACAATCCAGAAAGTGGTAAACAGGAGTTTGATTGCAAGCTTTCCCATTTTTAGCTGCTTCAGCCAAGTTGAACTTTGCTCTTACAAATATGGACAGGTGCACTTATTAGAAAGAGAGAAGATATGCAGAGGTGCATGTGCTGGCTTGCTTATATATAGCGATTGGTATGCAATATGTACACGGAAATTGAATGGCTAACGACAAGGGCTCCCCTTTGTATTTATTGCAAGATCATTTGCCAACGAGTTTCGAATGTTGGAAATAAGAAAGGTGAAAAGAATGTCATTGCCACCTAACCACCACATCTTGCATGTGCGAGAAATTTTCACACAGTAATATTATAATATTTTTAAATAATATATTTATTAAAATTTTAATTATAATATACTTTAATTAGTAAATAATATTTTATATATTATTATATTTTTTTAATATAATGCATAAAAAGATAGTAACATTTTTGCGCATATAATAGAAAAAATTCAAAATGTTAACACCTTACAAACTTTTTAAGATCAAATTATTTGTCTTGTTTAGTTTTTAGAAAATTTTTTCATCCATTTTTAAACACAATAATATAAAGGTACTTCACTAATTTTTAAAGTGAAAATAAATAACATCTTTAATCTCTGTTAATTTTGAAAAGGTTTAATCACACATAGTAATAGAGTTAATCATATTTTGACACACCTAATGCTAAAATATGAAAAAAATTTATATTTATGTCTTACTCTATTAAATAGTGTAGTCATGATTTTTTATATAATTCTTATTTCTTTATCTTAAAGCTTATCTAATACTTTACACTCATTTGCATTAGATTACTCCTCTTTAGAAAGTAATCGAGTTTTCTGTTTTAAATACAATTGCTCAATCCTGATTTCAATTTCTTGTATTTTCTATTAACTCTCACTTATTTCCTTCGTACTTTTAGACTTAAAAAAACTTTTTATCAATCTCATATAATTGTTTAATAAGTATCTTGGATGTCCTATAATTGATTATTTATATACCTTATGCTTCCTTCCATAAACTTTTATTGTTCAATTAGTGATTGAAAAATTAAAAAGGAGTAGGACCTTAATCTTAGCCATTAACCCTTAAACAAACTCCATAATGCTTAGAAAAACAACAATACACACCCTACTACCTCTATGATGGTAACACTTCAAACCTATCAACCTTAACTAAAAATCCATTCATACAACTCATATACGAGTTTTCCCTAAGATTACTCTAAGTGAACCTATATCCTTGCAAAGGTAAGTCTACGAACTTTTATATCATACATAAGTTTATTAAAATGCTAGATAGCCAAGCTATCATTAATGACTTTTATTTTGTAATTGTCTACTAATATAGTATTAAAATCACCCTTAACACACCATGCTCCTTGAAAATTATTTTTAAAACCTTTCAATTCCTTTTAAAACCCTTATTATTCCATATGGTTATTAAGAGTATTGACATTCACAAATACAACCATTTTTCCTAATGACATAACCACCTTAATCAATACCATAAATTAACTTACTAGCAATTTGTATTGTAAATGAAAAATGTTATCACTGTAAAAAAACACTAAACCCTATAACGCCTCAAATGAATCAATAGCCACAATGTGTATACCTAGCCCACCCCTTTCTTGTTTCAAAATTAATTTTAACTAGTGGCTTAACTTTGTTTTTTACAAAACCAACATACTCAATTTCACCTGATTCACCCATTTATGAATTGCTTTATGTTTGGTGGATCTCCTTAACACTTTAATATTAATTACACAAATCAATATAAAGTTAAACATAGTCCTCACCTATTTTGATCACATATGTTTAGTTATAATCTTGATTCTCTCCTTTAATTAATAATAGCTACTGTAACACCACCTCTTCTTCCTTTATTATTATCAATTATAATGCTTTGCCCACTCTAATATCCTTTGGAATTTCCTTTAGATGATTTCATTATAGAGTCAAATATACTTATTTAAGAGTTGAGTCTCCTCTAAAAAGATTTCTCTAGTAAGTGTTGGTACTCTTAACAGTGGCCTATTAAGAAATATAATTTCAATATTGATTCATTTATTGATTAATATGTCTAACTTAAATTATGTAATTATATATATAACTATTTCCTTTAATTATTATGGTAAAGATTAAGAAAGAGAAATTGTTATTAGGCAAAATCAAACTTTTCAAATATATCAATAGTTTAAACTTTTGTAAATTCAGCTATATTATTTATTATTTTACAATAATATTCTTTTTTAAGAATGAAAAATATTTAAAAAGTGTCAAATTTAATAAGAAATAAAGTATTTATTATTAAAGAAAAAAATATAATGTTTATAAAGTACTAATTGATCTTGTGATAATAGATCAAAATGAAAGTTTATAACCAATATTATAAAGAGAACATATTCTCATAATGCACATTGATTATATTAATGACATTTGATAATTTATAATATAATGACACTTTAAACTTACTAATTTATTTTTGACAGACATTATGTATTTATTGTTATCTTATGATTATTTATATATTATTATTTTAAAATTAATAAAAAATTATTTATGAAATATTATTGTGAATTATTATGAGATTATATATATATTTTATGAATCATTGTATGGAAAATTATGAATGTTATAGTATATGGAAGATAATATTTTGAATAAATATAGTATAAATGCTATAACTCACACTAAAGAGTTTATCATATTATGATATTATGATGAAATTATAAAAAATTATTATTATTATTTGCATATAACAATTAATATAATAATGTAATAGACTTTAATCGGACTAAGTGAGAAAATGATAGATTTTTTCAATTAATGATGCTAGAATGGTAAGAATTTAATTATAATGTTATCCAAGTAATAAGGAACAGTTTTATAAATTATTGTATTATTAAGAACTATAATCGTGATATTGATTCAATATTAATGAATATCTTTCATTGAAGTTATTCAATTGTGTGTGTATGTATATAGTTCTCTCTTTTAGGGAAAAGAAATTCATTATTAGGCAAAAATAAAATTTTTAATATCAATTGTTTTAATTTTTGTAAAGTAAAGATGTTATTTATAGTATTATTTATATAAATATATTTAATTTTAAATATATAAAAAATAAATTTTAATAATAATATTTTTATTAAAAAATCTAATAGGATTACTTGTAAATTGTCAGAACTGTGAGATATCGCAGGTGATCAATGCACTGTTGTATTTGTCAATTATTGCCTTACATACATGATATCACATGCATGCTACCCAATCACACAGGCAGGTAAAATGATTCTTCCATAGGAAAAAAACTATTTATATGCTGACTTTACATTTATTTTCCATGCATGTTGTCACGCACCACGTAAGGCCAAGTCCGTGACAACGCTACAACGCTCTAGGTCATGGTAGCTGTTGTTTGATTAAAAACGCACCTTTGACATTGTTTTGTCCATGCAACACTCAATTATCACACTTTTTGTCTTTTTTTCCTGCTTTTCGGTACGAGAGACTGTGACTCAATTGTCCTAAAGTTCTCAATTATCAATGCAAACTTTTTTTTATCGTTAAAAACGTGCTGGAACTAAATACAAAAATAAATTCAGAATATTTTTCCCATGGCATGCGTTTGACTTGCAGCACCGCCCGCCCGGTCTTCTGGCTGCCCCGTGAAAAACTTACATTTGCAAACTGGGCCCGACCTTGGCCCATTTTGAAAGTCACCTGCTTTATTGTCCAAAACGTTCCTTGATTGGACTTGCGGGATGTTATTAACCAAAATGCAAATGGTGAGTTCTATGCAAACACGGAATAATAAAAGATAATATATGATAAGTTAGTCTATCTCATTGTTTATATGATAGGATCATACTAATATATCTTATTTTATTTTATGTTTCTCATAATCCAAATCCACTCCATGAGTAAAACAAATAGAAAATTATTAGAGAAATTGCTATTTAGGACACCTTTCTTTTCACACACAAAAAAAAAAAAAAAAAAATTAGATGAAGGTAATGAAATCAGTATTTACGAAGTCAAAGGTGCGTGAAAATAACAAATTCCTATTATTAAGGCATTGGTGTTTTACCCACTAACTTCAATTGTTTTTCTAATTAGGGTGCAGACCACAAATTGCATAATGACATCAAAGACAATTCTTTACTATAATTAGGAGGAGAATGTTCAAGCATGGTACAACCCACTGGATGGCAAGGGACATAATGACAAGCTGGATAATAGCATGAATCACCCCTACATAGTAATTAAGAAAGTCTATACGACTAAGTTACATGAATTCAAATGGGCTTTAAAAAAATAATGTATTACATATAAAATATTCTATATTATATAAATAATATTTAATACAATATAAAGAAAATTTATAGTAGAATGGTTACTATTATTGTAAAATAGTTAATGTCAAAGTGAAAGGCTCAAGCCCCAGCTCACTGATTTTGCAGCTGAACTAGGCAGGCCGAGAGAGTCATTAAGCCCAAGTCCACACATAAGTCTATTTGATGCTGCTTTATTTTTTAACATGTTCGACTTCCCAATGCTAAAGAAAATAGATTTTTATTTTCAAACTTCCGAATTCCAACTCTCAAAAATGGTATGCTCAATAGGTTTTCTAATAAAATAAATAAGTAAATAAATAAACAGAGAGCATTTTAGCACGCTTTGTCATATCGCAGAGGATCTCATAAAATCTAAATGCTATGAGCACAGTTTTTAAGTTACTTTTGATTTGTGATTGGGGGCCTTCAATCGTTTGGAGTTAAATGAAATATGGTGTTTCAACCTTTCAGCGATGAATTGACTTTCGATCAAACCTTCAAAGACAGTGGTTCCGTTGCAAAACATCATAAAATCCTGAAGGGTTTCAAAGTGTCTCCTCAAAATTAGGCCACTGTTAAATTAGAAATATTGTGAAATTACAAAATATACGTAGAGACCTAAAACAAGTTGCTGCTGATCATGGCAATGCTTTGACATCAGATGGCAACACATTCAGGTACTCCATGATGCTTCATTGACTCCAGATGAATCACCAAAATCCAGCACTAAGGGGAAGCATTTTACATTGAAACTAGCATGTGGGCAGCAAAATGCCTCACAATTGGTTTAATGGAAAATTTCAATGGTGCTATGGCCATCCCCACTCAATTTTGCCTCATGTAGCGGCCAGTCAGACCATCACTAGATCTTTCCGAAAACTGTCCAACAAAAGAACCCTATCTTGGCTTTAGCGTGTAAAACAGGCTGCACGTCCCTTTTTTAGGAAAATCAAAACTGCTTGTGTTGATCCGGGCCAGATTTGTTGATATTCAATTTCGATCATTATTTGATCGTCTTTCAGTACATATATAGAGATTTCAAATCTTATTCTGGTTATATATACTTATTTTGATTGCAAATAACTTGATGTTTGTTTGCCATTGAATGGCAGCGAGAACCGCGTCAGCCCAGGCATGAAGCTTCTGTGTCTTGCTCTTATCTTTAAGATGCTGAACTTTTCCTTGGCTGAAAATAATACGAAAGTTTTAAAGGTTGAAATTAAGGGGCAACGGACCACGCTAGCTAAGAATGATAGTTTCAATCATGGTGACTACCCTGCAGGAAGCAGCGTTAACATCACTACATCCCTCGGCAGGCCTATAACAATGTTGGGGGGTTGGGGGTGACGCTAGCGCCAATGGTGATAACAAGGTGTCTAATGTATATAAATGATCAACTTTTTTATTTTTTTTCAACTTCTTTCTAGTTCCTACCTTCATTTTTTATATTTTTATTTCAAGCGGTGTGCATTGTAGGCCAAAATAATCATTATCCGCTAACATTTCATTCATCTTGTTATTTGCTTGATTCTTATAGAGCCAAGGAATTGTAGCCCTAAGAAAATTAATTGCCACGCCTAGTCTAGATTTTTTGCTTTTGTTTTTGTTTTTTTTTTTTTTTTTGGGTTTTGAGACCCACGTCTTGTCTAGATTGATCTGCCATAAACAGGAAGAATCTTAGGCATCAACAGCCTAGTTCTAGCCAATTCTAGCGTTCTGCATTTATAGTGGAAATAATGATGATTAAGTCTCAACAATATCATACTTATCATCCCACAAGATAAAAAATTGGCTCGACAATTTCATTGCAGCACTGCTCTGCGGACACAAGATGGGTCAAAATTTTCTATTTACCCCATTATTTAAATATTTTCCAAATAATGTAGCATGGTCATCCCACTTAACGCATTGCTTCATTTGGTGGAGAATCCTTATTATCTATGTTATTATTTGATGCCTCTATATAAACAACTTAAACTACTCCATTTCTCCCATCCCCCTAACGATCTCAACCTACATTTATTTGGGTGACTATATCTTGCTACATCAAAGCAATATCTGCATTAAGTAATTTATCAATAATTATTTTTATTTTCCTAATTGTTCAGTTTCTATTTTGTGGCCGTAACAGTGAGGAAATCAAAAGAGAATTGCAGGAGCTATGAGGTTTCTAGGGCTTGCTTTGCTGCTGCTGATGGTGGTCAGCTTTTGCTCGGCCGCAGGCAGGAATACCCTGAGGGCTGAAATGAAAGAACAAGAGCAACGATAGCAGCTGGATGAGGATGCTCTCGGTATTGAAGTCATGCATCAACAGAGTCGAGATGACAGTGGTCACCATCACAAAGATCCCCCAAATGTCCAGGTGTACCAAATTGTAACAACTAAGCAACCTTTTGTTTGATGTGGAAAATGTTGGATATATATGTATGTATGTATGTATGTATGTACATATATGTGTTTGCACGCGCGGGTGTGACTTAATTTTACAAGGACGGTATTATGATCGTATGTATAGGGGCAGGATACTTGTTCTGCAACCAAGGAAGATGAATAAATAAATTTGTGACTTCTTGGTTTATTTTGTGTAAAAAGGTTGCTTTTAATGGCATAGTTGTAAAGAAACAATTGTGACACTTTAGATTATTTTACGAGGAAATCAATAAATGGTGCACAACAAATATCAAAGAAGGAATGTTGCTTATTAATGTTTAAATGTAATAGTCAGTAATTAATAAACACAATTTCTTGTTTTATTACATTTAATAATCATATATTATTTTAACATTGATGATATTATTTTGATTAGGAAAAAGCATTGTAATAACATTAAATTATTGTGAATATTCTTTTAAGACTTTTTAGTAAAAAATTATTGTGAATGAAGAATAATAAAAACAAGGATACCACATTTTACCGTACCTAATTCTTATTTAGGATTGCTCTTTGCTTTTTTTTTTTTTTGACTTTTAATTAAGCCAGTGCATTTTAATTTGGTTTCTCTTCGTTCTTTAATTTTCATAAGACCCATTAGAAATTCTCTTCAAAGGAGACATTTTGTTGTAGTCCAAGTTTGGCTACTTAAATAGTAAGATCGGAAAAATATCTTATACACACAACTTAATTACAAAATTAAAGTCAAAAGTTTGGAAACTCTTTGAATTTTCTTAAATGAGCACTTTAAAAGGGTTGAAATTTGGGTGAAAGTGGGAAATTCACAAAAGTATGGAATTGTAATTAAACAAAATTCAATGGTTACTCTTCTAGGCCTAAAAGGAAGATGGAAACAACATTAATTCTTCTAGATCGATGACTAAACCTTTTCATAAGATGAAGACTTTAAAAATGCTCCAACTCTTCAAGAAAAGAGTGACTTCTAAATTTTCAACGGGATATTGGTTCAAAAGGAATTGCATTTAGGTAAATTTCATTCATTCATTTATTAATTTTTTTCTTTTACAAAAATTTGATGGTATTTTATAGATAAAGGAAAATGGAATCCTAAAGACTTAAGTTAAATTTAGAAACTATAAGCTAATAAAATTACAATTTTTTCTAATGTTTGTAGTTGTTTAAAAAATATACATGGGAAAAGTGTAGCGCATGGAAAATGTCAAAGTAAAAAATGAGAGAGTTAGGATGGTTATTGGTTTTACATGTGGGCTGCATCACATTCCAAGTGAAAACTAAGTCTACTAGGTGACAATGAAACTACTGGTATCTTTCTAGTTCTCATAAAATTCTTATTATGCCATTTCTTTTGATCAACATGACATAATTTCATTTATTATGTATACTCATATTGGAAAACCAGATCCACCATTTTTTTTTCTTCTATTTTATTGATTATAACATTCATACAAGAAAAATATGGCAAAGGGACCAGTAAATCAAAATATAAAATAACCCCTCAATTGGCAGCAATGGACTACGTCCTCACCATTTTTGTGTACAAACGGTCGGTGACTATATTTCATAGCCAGAATTAGAGAAAGAACGACCAATAAACTGGCTTTAGGGAGACCGGTAATACCATGTGTCCAGAAAATAAATGAAATCATAATGAGAATCATATGAAAAAAATGAGAATCATAAACTTCATTCAATTGTCTTTTTCTTCTGGTCTATAAAGTTGCACCAAACGTCCGTTTATTGATTGTCCAGGTCTTGCATTTGAATCCGACTCCTGCAACAGTAACGATTATAAGAAGGATTAGAATGAACAACAATTGGGCATGACAATTTAGCAATTTAGGTTTGCTTAAATGGATTCCTTATCATAAAATAAATAAATAATAATAATGGGCATAATGTTTTCTTTGAAATTATTGACCAATTCTAGCGTTGCAGACAAATTCAATAAGGGACAAATACAATTTTTGAATATTATTAATGGGTCATATGCTATGGGGTTGGCAACTCACATCATGAACAGCAACACGAAGCAAGCTCACTTGTTCTCTTGTAACGGTCCGCACCTGCAAAAGGGTGGATAATATTGAGAACAAAAAAGACTATATACTAATGTACTAATTAATGCTGGGGTATCAGGTATGATAATGTGGCACCTTCTTAACAATGGTCCAAACAACATTCTCGGTGCAAGGAGGGGTAGTGAGAGAGCCCAGGTATCTATAGTACTTTCTACTTCCTATCTTGATCTGCCTTGGGTCAATAATTCCAGCTGTCGTCTCTTCTTCTCCGGTGCCAGCAACAGCTCGCAGTTGATCCTCAATCTAGTAACAAATATATATAGAATAAGTTCGTTATAACGAGAGGAAGAGACATGGAGAAAATGAAGAATCTGCTTGGAGTGGTACATACAGATGACAAGAATGAGTCTGGCCCTCCAAATTCGTACAAAATCCCCACCACAGCAACCTTCCCATCTAGGCTCTCATGCACCATGTGTGCCTCCAGAGCAAACCTGTGTGGAGTTTGAAGATAAAGAGATATATATTCGCTCCGGGATTTTTCAATTGGACTTCCCTTCTAAGAGAGTCAAGCTAATTAAATACCAAATATCAGGAAAAAATAAAAATTTTTGGTTGAAAAAAAAAATAATTGAAATCAGAATATGTGAAATATAAAGTGGGTGTGCGTGCCATACTCACAAACAAGTGAGTAAACGTAACAAGTACTTAGATTATAACATGAACTGATACAGATATCAAACGAGGTTAAGAGGAAACTGAATTGAGCACCTTCTGCCCCATAGAGTGTGCTCAGAAGGTGAATGCCAGTGACACTGTTGGAGCACATAGTCGGTTCCATTTATGCGAATAGTTCCTGCACCACCTTCCCATTTCAACTGCACTCAAAAACAATTTACCATTTTTAGGTGATACAAATTACCAAAATAAAATTGATTTTTGCTGATTTTATTGCTTCTTGATGCTTGGCTTTTTGCTTCACAGACAATCCCGTCTCAACAACTTCTTTGAAATGTTTTTTTAGTTAGGATTTACAGCTAGCATTAGGGACACTTTGACTTTATGTTGTAGGTGGGGTAGGTTATCAATTACTACACACCTTACTTTTTTTTTTTTTTTCGAGATTTAGTCCTTCTCATCCCTTTTGTTTTTATAGTTTCATTACATGCACACAAATAGATTGAGTGAAACAAAGGTGTCATTAGTTGTATATCTGTAGTTTCGATCGATATTATGCAGTAAAAGACAAAATGTGCAGCCAACGATGATTATTACAGTATCTGTAATATTTTGGCCGTTTTTATGCTTATGTCCTTACCATCATATCATGTCCTCTATTCTTGACGGTGGCATTAGAGGGACGGTACCTTCTGTTAAGCCTCCCTAGGTGGGACACTATTTCAACCCTCTTACTCAGCAGATCAATGGGTGACTGCATCGATCCATTGCTGCACGCGCTCCATTCAGGGTGAAGCTCTCCCCATCTCGCTGGTCCTGTCTCGCTGTGGTGATCATAACTAAATTCTCTCTCGTCCTCTGCACGATATTGAAAGGAAAAATCACTCTTACAACTTAATTTAACAACTAAAAGAGAAGTACAGTTCTAAATTGCTTTCAATAGCCAAAATTAAGATATGAAGGCATACAGAAAACCATCTGCATAATTTCCAATTGTTGCAAACGAAGTCTCATGGTAATAATTATAATTGAAAAAACTCTTTGGCGAGATGATGTTATAAGCCTCAATAATAGAAAGAGCAAGTTAAATTTACTCTCTTTCATAGAATTTGCAAAGCCACAAGAAAAAGTAGTCTTACCAACTTCTTGAGATGCAGCCGGGCTGATATGTATGGCAAGAACAATGCAGAAAGTGATAAACAGGAGTTTGATTGCAGGCTGTCCCATTTTTAGCTGCTTTAACCAAATTGAACTTCACTCTTAACAATATGGACAGGTGCACTTATCAAAAAGAGAAATGATATGCAGAGGTACATGTGCTTGCTTGCTTATGTAGCGATTGGTATGCAGTATGTACACGAAAATTGAACGTTTGACAAGGACAAAGGAGTTCCCTTTTGTATTTTCTTGCAAGATCATTTGTCAAAGAGTTTGGGATGGGGAAGGTAACAAGAAACTTATTGAAGGTAACAAGAAACTTATTGCAAGTCAACCGCATATTGGGTATTGGCAATTTGTCATTATAAAAAGCAGCAAAGAACTAGAAGATGTATATTGAATTTGTCAATTATTGCTTTATTTTAAAAGTGTGACGGTGCAGACCGATGAGTTTTCCAGTTGTCTTATTAGTCTGCGTCTCTGGTGACGAATCCAAGTTTGAAAAATTAAGGTTATTAATCTTTTATAATATGATTAAAATTAGCTACAATATGTAATTAGTATCTTTGTTATATTCATTTTAGATATTAAGAGAATGATCGTGCAAATTCCGGGTCGCTACCATGATCGACGTCACCGCAACTTCTACTTGTTTCAAGAAAAGTACTGGAGACAATTCAGAATTGAAAATTGTGCACCTAAACCGTATAATTTCAAGTACGACTTACCATTAGACTAACGATAGGTGACGTAATTGCTTAAGGTTAGGTGGCTCACAGACACACAATCAAGTAGATAGACGGACTTTCTCTTAATCTATTTTGTACCATTTTTTTCCTACAATTTATAATTTTAAGTACCATGAATCGAGACATTGTTTGAAGTTTTAGAATTCGATGTCCTTTCTTTTCAAAACTGGGTTTTACCCCCCCTTTTTTTTAATGGCAGGGCTTTCGTTTTAAAAATGATAAAAAAAAAAAAACAGAGAACTGCATGACCATAGCATTGCAATATCAGTCACTTCATTTCCGTACTTGAATGGCAATTCGCTAGAGGAGAAAAATGGAGATTTTATAGTTTGGTGCATTTTTGTTTTATACAATCGATCAAATTATTTGGGAATCTGACGCAAGATCGATCGCTTTGTTCCATATATTCTCTGCAATATTGTTTTCAAGTTTTTCTTTTCTTTCTTTTTACTTGCAATTAGATGTATAATTTTCTCTAACCTAGATATATTTGAAATTTGATGTAATCAAAATTTTAAATTACTTAAAATTCGAATGATTCAGAACTCGAAACAATACGGCTTGAGTCTGGCCAAATTTGATTTTCTGCCACATATGCTTGCGAAGCAATGGTAGGAGTATTGCATTGAGAATTTTTAGGTTCCAAGTTCGGGTTATGATAATTTTGTATCATTATTATTATTAGTATTATTTAAATACAATGCCCTAATTATATGTTCATAGATCTTTCGCATGACGTCAATTGACCAACCGACCCCAAGACGCCCCCCTTTTGCTTTTCCACTTCTTTGAAATGTGGGATCAAAATGTCGGCCGTCTAATGAAATTCCAACTCAATTGGGCGGAAGATTATAAGCTCGGGGTTATTTGCATTCCTTTTTCTTGGGGGTAGTTCTCCTAACTTAAACTTCCATAAATGTCCACATATTATATTTTATTTTAGTTGTTCCAACAGAAGCTGAATTCAATTCACATTGAAAAATTTAATTTAATTTTGAAATTTTGACCGAGGCACAGGAATACATCTTTTTTTTTTTTTTCGCATGCCCTTTTTTCTTGTGGTTGCAATGTGAAATGTGATGGAGCATTGTAAATCTTGTCAAAGAATGATAGCATACATCAAGTTTTCCGTTTCACAACTTTTCTGGGATGTGATATCACACCAAGAATTCTCCTAACTTTGTAGTTTCAAACATGAGGGTAATTACAAGAAGGAATTGCCAATTATTCATGATGCAGCAACATTTGACCATTAAAGGGTACATGGGGATGTATTATCATTAGAAAATTAGTCATAAAGGGAATCAAGTAGTCGAGGAAAACTAGCAAAAAAAATATTGAATTCTAATTGAAAAATATATGTAAAAGCTCTCCAAAATTGGATATCCACTAGACAAATGCTATGGCGTTGCTTCACTTTTCTTAGATGATTACTTTTAATATAATAAATGTGAAGATTACAACCCTTGTATTGTCATAATGGTGTATAGAGTTAATTGCTAAACAGGTAGTTAATTGTGAATATTGTGAAAATTTTGTCTGTTTAACGGAGCTTCTCTAAAAATTTTATTTTACATTTTTTTGAAAGTTCAGCCATTGAAAGTTATGTCGATTAATTAACTAAGCATAAGTTCGTATTTGTCATAAATAGTCAAATACGTAGGCTTCCTATTTAATTTTTCTGAAAAGAGATATATCACTCTATTATTATTGATCTCAAATGAAATTCGGTTATTTTTAACTTCATTTTAGACATTTTTCTTTCCTTCCCCTTCCTTTCTAAAAAAAAATAAAAATCTTTTCTTCTTATTTTTCTTCGTTTCTCTCGCAGCCCTTGTTCCCATTTTTCTTCAGGCTTTCGAGCCAACTACTCCTATATTTCCGCAATTAAAATAACAGTGCATTGGCAAACAAGAATTATTATATCCATATATATATATATATATATATATGGCAAATATACGTAGACATTACTTCATCCAACACGTCACTTCTACACCATGTTTCCAAAAAGTAGCCATAATGGCCATAATTCTCCTGATCAGGATAGTTGTTGTCTGATAAAAAAAAAAAAAAAAAGCAACCCATCGCGGCGCCGTTCACATTTTTGGGTCCATGCAACGCTTAATTATATGTTGACTGTAAGTATTGTAGGTGTTGTCGTACTTCTTCTTACTTTTTCTGGGTACGAGACATTGACTATATAATCCGTCTTATGTTCCAGATTAACAAGTTGGGTTAGATAGACAGACAGATATCGAAACAAAGTTACCTTTTTTATCCTTAAAATAAATTTACAATGTTTTTTCCCCATGGCATGTGTTTGATTTGCGTGCAAGTCACCCGCCCCGTCTTCCGGCCGCCCATTTTGATCAATAACACGGTGCATTTCATTATTTTATTTTATTCTATGTATCTCATATGCCAAATCCCCCCCCCCCCCCACCAAGAGTAAAGTAAATGGACGCTTTAATTTCAAAATTTCGAATTTTGATCCTTAAAAAAGAAAAAAGCTCGACACCCGGTCATATCGCAACAAATCTCATAAAAACTAGACACCATGAGCTCAGTTTGGAAGCTATTGGGCGGATTCTTTTGCTTTGTGATTGTGTCGTTTGGGGTCAACGAAATATGGTGTTCCTGCCTTTTAGGAACTGTGTTCTTTTGTATTAAGATGCTGTATATCGATCCAAGATGAAAATTTTTATCTTGGAGCGGAGGAGCATTCTCATAATTTTTCGAATTCAAGGAGCTGGCATCTAATAGTTAAAGGATGATACCACCATTATCAAGGGAAGAAGATACATGAACATGGTCATTTCAGGGAGCTAAAGCCCAGTTAATTAATTTGCTCGGGTTACATATGAAAGGTTAATTCTTGAAGAATTCCCAAATAATTTCAGCCTAAATGAAAAGAAAAATACGACAATTAACATTTGCTCAGATGCCATTAGCATGTCCTCGCATAGTCACGTTGGCCTGCCAATCCAAGAGAGGGCAACTGCATACACATCACCCCAGCAATGAATTGACTTTCGATCAAACCTTCAAAAACAGTGGTTCCGTTGCAAAATATCATGAAAACCTAAAGGGTTTCCAAGTGTCTCCTCTAAATTAGCCACTCTTCAATTAGAAATATTGTCAAATTACAAAATATACGTAGAGACCTAAGACAAGTTGTTCGTCTGCATAGCAATGCTTTGACATCACGCGGCAGCACGTACAGGTACTCCATTATGCTTCATTGACTCCCGAAAAGTCAAGTCACCTAAATCCAGCACTAAGGAGAAGTATTTTACATTTGAAGTAGCATACGGACAACAAAATGCCTCATAATTGGTTTAATGGAAATTTTCAATCGCGCTGTGGCCATACCCACTTAATTTTGTCTCATGTAGTGGCCAGCCAGCCCATCACAAGATCTTTCATAAAACTGTCCAACAGAAGAACCCTAGCTTGCCTTAAGTCTCTCTATGTAAAACAGGCTGCACATCTCCTTTTTGGAAAATCAAGACTGCTTTATTCATAAGAAAAAAGAGAGATGGAAATACAAGATAAGTACAAGGAGAAAAGTAGAAGAAAAGAGAAGCACATTGTTTTATTCATTAAATTAAAAAAAAAAAAACATAGATAGCAATAGAAGATGCCCAAGTTAAAATTTAAGTCAATTAATGAAATTTGTTTGTATAATGGTGTCTTGTTTTATTAACCTATAGGAAACAGAATTAGATATCCAACTAATACGCTTACAATAACAATTATTTCTCTCTCTCTCTCTTTTTAAAGTACAATATTAATTACCAACAACACATAAAAATATTCTTCAAGAATACTTTAATAATTAAAAACTTTAATTTTTTTTTATAAAATTTTGAATTTTAATTTTAAAAAGATATATAATAATATGAAAATGAAAATAACTATTCTAATTATAATATTATAATCAATAGATTTTCTATCGAACGAATCTATATATATATATAAGAAGTTAAAAGTTTTGGTGCAAATATTTTTATTGTGAATGTATAAATTTTAAATATACATTAATAATTTTTTCGATTCATTTTTAATACTAAATTTGTGGTTTGCACAATTTTATTTGCTAGGGATTAATAACAAACCCACACAACCTTTTTGGCCATGGATCCTCTTTTAATTTTTCTTTTGACAGATTTATGCTATTATATATATACACACGTTTTTGCCATATATCTTAAAGATAGCTTGAATCATATATTTCTTATTTGTGAAATTGTAAATAGAAAAGTTGTAAAACGTGTTGTGTAGTACTGAACTTAATAACCAAAGGGTGTAATGTATGAAGATCTGCATAAATTATGCTTGGAATGGTACATGGTCAACTATTTTTTTGAACTGACTTTTTGTTTCCTTCTTTTTTTTTTTTTTTTTTTTGTCAACTACTTTCTAGTTTCTACCTTTTCATTTATCACTTTTTATATTTTTATTTCAAGCAGTGCCCATCGTAGGCCAACCCTGATAAAGACATCATCTTTTATATTAATTTTTGTACCATTTGAAACAAAAAAAACATATGCTATGTTTCTATACGCACAGGTACACATAAACATCTTGTTCCTGAGAGATTACAAATAGCAAGAATCTTATTAATTCAATATATATTAAGGGCGTTGGCAATTAACTTTCTCATGTTCAACAAACTTTCTTCTCAACCATTGAGCATTCTGAAAGTTCCGTCCAAATTCAGCATTTTATTGTCACAAAACAATGTTGACACAGCCCGACCCCTTAACATTTGCCTCACTGGTGGAGTTCCCATTGTTATAAAAAATAATGAATGCAGATGAAATACTTATTTCAAATAGACCTCCAACAAACAACAAAGGCTGATTCTTGGCCCAAGAAAACTCCACAAAAGGATTTCTCGCAGTCTGAATTATATATAACGGTACGAGATCACCCAATTTTCATAACTTAAGAAACTCTAGTTTTGATAATCAATAGAAAATTATTGTCTTGCACACCCACGTAGCGTCGAGCACCCAATCACATAAGCCATGGTTTGCCAATTCCCATTACATCTCTATAATTTTTTCTTGAAATTTTTTTTCTTTTCTTTTTCCTTTACGTGAAGATATAATTTATTAAAGTTCTACATTTTGCACAGGACATTAAGTAGAAGACAGGGGGGCACCACGGGCACTTCTCATACTCCATGGATGGTGAGAACTATTGAGTGTGTCTTCCTTCACTTGTTACAAAAGTTAATGCACAATAAAATTCTAAGCTTTGTAAGGCCAAACTTTCCAGACTAGCCTTACTAATCAAGTTGTGAAAATGCCCCCAAACACACAAAGAGGAAAGGATTTTAGGTGTTAGAATAAAAAATTTTATTGACATTATATTACGACATTGAGGATCAAAAGAATTTGAGTCCTGCTGCTCTCAATTCTTTGCATTGAATTGTAAATTTATATTCTTTACGTAAGTTTGTATGTTGTTCATACCTTCAGCTCCAATGAGCTTATACGTGAAAGGACGTGCTGAATCCATTATTGAGCCTATGGTTATCATTCTGGAAGGCTCTCTCATTTCTTTGGTGCCACATATTATGCATAGTGGAATGATAAGGTGAAAATCCTTTGGCATTTGAATCGACGGTTGAGCAGCCCATACTGGAAGCAAGTCTTTTAAGAGAGTAAAGGAAAATTTCACCTTCAAAAAGCATTCAAAATGCCATTAGCCACAAACTAGAATGATAAAATCACTTAAATTCTTTCTTTTAGGTATAGGTCCGATCCTTAGTACCTACAAATGAAAAAAGAAAAGGCCTTCAAAATACCTTCAATGCCTCTCCCTTTATACAATTATTAGCAGCCCATATTCCTAGCTATTTAGCTAGTAAGTTCATTTTCTGTCCTTTCCACTTAGGTGGTATGTCTTTTGACATTGATAGTCAACAAAACTTGATTGATTTAATTGAAGAAAAAGCAACAACTTTGGGTTTACTATAATTTATTTTTCACTCTTTTTTTGAAGCCCTTATTTGAACAGCTTTTTAACTTTTATGAGATTAATGAAAATTATTGTGCATAAATGATCGTACTAATTGACACAAATAAAATGAATTTATTTGGATACACCAGTGAGTTGGTTTGTTTGAGTGACAGACGGTGGGGGATGAATATTAAATGCTTAAACCTTAATGGTCTTGGTCGCTTTATGTTTTTGAACTTTCAAGATTATGACAGTAGTAGATGAGCCATCAAGGCTGCTTGCATCCCCTGGGGAAGGATAGTGTTCCTGTCTAAAGGCCCATTGTCAATCAGATTCTACCTCCAACTGCATTTGATTGTCAGTTTTGTGCTATGAAGAGGAAGGTAATCTAATATAATATGTGTATATATATATATTATCTAGATTGTCAATTTTTTAAAATTCCCCTTGGATTTTTCATTCATTGCTTTCTGAAGCAAAGCTTAACTTTCACGTGTTAACTATAGTGCGTATCATATAGAACATTTAATCTCATGAATATCATGTCAATTTAGCTTTCTGTCCAAATTCTCAGTTGTCATCAATTTGAATATCTAATTAGGCATCTCTCTCACCTTTTCAGTATTTACATGGGTAGAACTTGTTTCTCTTTGGCTTGTGTGATACTCGAAAAGAACCCCATCTGGAATTGTGATCAAGAATGTGGTTTTTCTCAGTGGTTGAACTGGTTTTTATAAGCAAAAGAGAAAGCATGATGGGCATTTTCATCGTTGATGGAACGTAGATTTGCCCTCACAATATGTAGTATACTCACGTTGCAAGCACATATTCACAAAATCACGAGATTTTATAAACTTCATCTGAGGAAGAATATTAAGAGTTGAATATTAGAACTTCTATCTATGTAGCAGAACATGTTTGTTTACTACAGCTATCAAGGTGAATTCAACACTAGATGAGTTTCTCGGAAGGTATATTTTTCATCGGGTGCGGGGGGGGGGGGAGACGAGCAAAAAAAACTAAGAACAGAATAGTGTTGTGCCTTGTTTCATTCAATCCTACTCTTACCCTTTTCTTTAAGCATTATCGCTAGTCCCTGTACACATATGATACAAATTAGAAAGTTGTTATGATTCTGCAATCGAAGTTGCTGCAGCTAATCTAGACCTATCAGTTGTATGGATCGGATTCTTTTGGCAAGAAGGAAACACTTTTTGAGCCTCCTGATACTCCGAGAATCAAGTCCCTTTTTCCTCGGTGTTTCTCAGCTGCTGTGCTAAGTTCCCATCATATGAGCAAGCATGAATGATTTTGTCTATTTTTGTATCGGAAGTCTGTGCCAAACAGACTAAATCTACTGCCTTTGGAAGGTAATCAAAATAACGAATGCAATGGCACGGCTGGCAAAACCAGTGACAACAAGAAAGATTAGACAACGGTACCAGTGGTTGAGATCATAGCCACTGGCCATAAGTGAACCACACCTTGTTATCAGCCACACTCCGTAGTATCTGAAAGAAAGGCAGAAGTCAATGAAGATAAGTGGTTTCTGTAAAAGATTGCTACATGAGAAAGGAGGATTGTCAGGCAAACCTTTTAGCATTGGATATCACAAATGCTTCCAATGCCCATTTAGTGTAGCACAAGTTAGATATATACTTCACAATCTCACCATTTTCGGTATGTATTGCTATCAGGGTTAAGACAACAGGAAGAAGCACTGACCACTGCACCACACAGAAAGTGGCTTGTAAATGTAACTGGAAAGTTATCAAATATTATCGAGCTTGCAAGTTTACAAACTGAATGTCAGTCCAAATACTTACCAGTTGGGCAGGAGCGGGTTCAAAGGAAATGGCCAGTATATAAGCTATGCCACTGACACAATACACCAGACAGATTAGAACTATGTAATTGTCAGTTACTGTGGATCTGGGGTTATTGAAGAAGTAGAACATTGACAGATACACAAGTGGCTTGACAACAGTATTGAAATGGTCAATTGTATCCTTTGCAAGAAAGTAAGCCAGGCTGCTCATACCAGAACCACTCTCTCTCCAGTAATGAAGTTTATCCAAGGAAAATGACCTCAAAGCTGCTATCTTGCAGAGGAGAGCTGAAAAAAAAAAAGGCAAAAATTGATTGTAATATTGTTAGCCGACCTTTTCCACAATCATAAGTCTGCTGCCTCAAGGAATCTACTTTTCTAGAATCATAACTCTGCTGCTTCGATGAAACTAACTCATAGGGATCATTGCATGAACAAGTAGTTCAATGATTTTCAACTTACAAACTGCAATGACAGTGTATGTGTAACCGGTTGCCCCAAAAGTTTCGTCGCTCACTTTAGCTAGCGTTCCTAAACAGATTCCAGCCAGTAGTAGAATCAAATAGTCTACAGCCTGTGCTCTAGCTTCTCTTAGCCGCTGCTTACCAACTCTGGAAAAGACAAAAGTCAGAAAATTATGTTCAGATCATTATGATGAAGACAAATTTGGTAGTCACAAATGGCTCAGAGATGAAGTTCCTCACCGGGGGAAGTACTAGTGCCTAATTATTTAGCAATTAAAAATCTTGCGTGGTTGCCGTAATGTTACCAAAACGAATACTTTACTTGCTGAAAAAGCCTGAAAAATAATCACAATGAGATTAGCATTACCTTCCAAGGAAGTATCTGTACTGTTGATAGACCCCAGCAGTTTCTCTCCCAGATAAGTCACCAGAATTTAAGAAATTGATTTGAAGGGAATCTTTTTGTAACTCAACATTAGATTTCATGTCCTGCCAAAACTCTCCGGCAAAAGACTCTGTTTCAGATGCAGCATCGCTTGCCCTTCCGTGTGCTGAATTTTCACCTCCAGATGTTCCCAATCCGCCAGCTCCCTGAAGCATATCCATGGGCACTGGGTAGCCATTGTGAAGCATCCACCTAATTGGAAGTTCTTTGTAGCTAACCCCTGATGCTGAACTTGTCTTTACAATGCCCTCCAAAATGTCTATAAAGTAATCTGGAGGATTCACGCGTTCTGGCACATTAATCCCAAGGCTGGCAAAGTACTCTTCAACTTTCCTCACTGGTCCATGGTATACTGTTAAGCCACCCTTGGCTAGAAGTATCAAATCATCAAACATCCCGAACAACGTATAGCTGAAACAGTTGGAAAAATAAGTAGAATCAAAATCCGTGATGCAAAAAAAGAGAATGCAATGAATTACAAAAAAAATCAATGATTATTTCTGCCTCAAAAGACAATTACCTTGGTTGGTGCACAACCATACAAACGTTTACTCCTTCCATTGCTTCACGTCGAAGAGCTCTGAGTAGTAACTGGGAGGATGAACTATCCAACCCAGATGTGGGCTCATCCAATATCAGAAGTGAAGGTTCCATAACCATTTCAAGCCCCACATTTACTCGTTTCCTTTGTCCTCCAGAGATTCCTCGCTTCTCCACCGTGCCAACTAGAGAGTATCGCACTCCCTGGAGCCCCAAGGACTCAATGACTCTTTCAACAACTAGAACCTTCTCAGGCTTTGGAAGATCAGCAGAGAGTCTGCAGCAATAGAAACCAATAAACTTAATCAAAAAAAAGAAAAAAATGATCAGGTTATTTGTTTCTTCTAAAAGAGATGCTAAGTTTTATTAGAGTGTACCTGCATCTCGCACTGAACCAGAGATTCTCCTCCACTGTCAAGTTTCCGTGCACAATATCATCTTGAGGCACAAAGCCAATGATTTTTCGGTACGCTTGGATTGGGTCCATTTTGCCATTTACAAGAACCATACCAGACATGACACAACCAGTTGCTTTTCCAGTCAAAGCAGAAAGAAATGTTGTTTTTCCAGCCCCAGATGGACCCATGACTGCAGAAACTCGGCCAGGTGATAATTTACCAGTCACACACCTCAGAAGATGCTTGTTTTTACTTTTCAGCGTGAGGGTTAGATCTTTGAACCCAACCTCAATTGTTGGCCTCTTCCTTATTTGAATCTCAATATCACCAGCCATGGAAATTACCCCAGAGAAGGTCAAGTTCTTGTTCTGTTCATGCAAAGCCTTTTCCTTTTCAATTTGGCCATATGCATACCTGAACATTTGGCTCTGAGTATGTAAGGCCTTGCCCTTTGGTGCATTCTTTTTGATATTTTTATCTCCAATCTCCAAGTTAAAACCTTCAGGATTCTCAGGGTTAGCCTCAATTTCATGCAGCATCTTCGTGAGGTGGCTTTTATCCTTTTTCTTTCCTTTTGTTGCAGAGGAACTGCCACCCGCCATAGGTGGTAAGGCAGCATCGGTTCCAGGCTTCGCGAAACTAAATTTTGGCTGGTCCCTTTTAGACCTTGTGCGAGAAAATGTGCGTGACAATTGAGTTTGCAGACCAATGGCACTCTTCTTAGCAATGTCTTTTGCAGATTTCCATTTTTCACGTGCTTGTGCAGTTTCTCTTACACTTTGAACAGCTTTCTCCCTAGTTTTTGCTTGTCTTCTTTCTCGGGTTGCCAGAACTTGATCAGAACAGTTGTATATTATGATAAGTAGAAAGCCTAATCCAGCCTGCATTGAAAAGTTTTTAACTGTTAGAACCCGATAGTTAAATTGACAGTTGATAAACAGAAGATTGTAAAAAGACTGTTGGTAAAGGCAAAGTTAGATTGAGCGCTTACAAAAAATAACAGCCCATATGCTGTGATATTTTGATTTGCTGATTGCGGATCACAAGTTGCCAGCCGAAAACATCCTGCACGTTGAACATTAGAGGCTTTATAATGCTGAACCACCAAAGAGAAAGGGATCATAAAGGCTATAAACTGAAAGGATATATGCTTCGTTAGCAGATTTTCTGTGGAAGGCTTTCCATATAACAAAGCCAGTGCCACAACACAACATGGTCTTGTGTCATATAACCTTTCCCTTGTCTTTTGGAACCATAACCTACACTTATCTCCTTCTGTCTAAGTTCTGTAGGAAAGAAAACAGATGGGACTCTCACGATTGAATATGCAATATTATAGTCAAAGAATGCTCGCCTGTTTGTGATGTAGAACCAGCCCTGCAGTAATGCCTGGAAACAAACACACACAGATTTAGTTAACAACTTTAAAAATGAGGAACCTATTTCCATGATAATTGGAAAGGAACTGAACCAAGTTGACGGGAGCAAAACTTGAAACAGGCAGAAGACAAAGAAAGAACTGGTGGCTTGCAAGTGCCTATAGATAAGTGCTGGAAGTTATGGGATAATTATCAATACCCCCTACTGCATGGATTTTTTTGGATAGTAGACGGACAGTATGATCCTGCTGAACAGAATACCTCACTGCTGCTCACGACATCAGCCCAAACATCTGCTCCCCCACAACTATGGTTTGGCTTGCCAGGAGGCAGTTGGTAATGGTATCTGCAAAACAATTCTGCTAATAAATAATTATGAATGCTAAAGCAGAAGAAACTTGAAGCCAGAAGGGAAGCACAACAACAGTGGACTTACGGGTCGCATATACCAGTGGTCTTATTCAATTTTGCAAGTGGGCAGTAAGAACCCAGCGGACAAGCTGCAATGACACCACATAAAAAAAAATGCCAGAAAAAGGCAGATTTAGCTGTGGTATAAATTAAAATTCAAACAACTACTTCATCAGAAAATGTGAAATCCTTTAGCCAAGGCATTGAAGACATAAAGTTAACAAAGAAATCGAAGACAATATAAGCAGAAAAATTTAGCAATCAGGGGACACAACAAGAAGAACCATAGTTCAACAATGGGCTTCGGAATACTCACGTATCATGCAAGTTATACCGTGAGGGCAAAAGAAACCTTCACAACATGTTGCACAATCAGTAGTTCTAGCAGGCATGTCTTTTGAGTTTCTGAGGTCAACCTTTCGGCCTTTGCCTACACTACAGGCCCATCCAGGCTCACATCCAGAAACCCATGAGCTCAAATTGCAATTCTTGTTTGGCTGCAAATAATTGGTTTTCTTGGTTTGACTTGCAAAGTAACTATTCAAATAGAATTTTATCTCTGCTACGTTGCATATTCGCTGTGTCATGTCCCCTAGAACAACCAAGACATCAAAAGACATGTCAGGTTTATAGTACACCATGGTTGAACCTGATATCTAAAACCAGGCCTTTGTCTGAATTATACTGCAATTGTTTATATTTTAACCAAACTTGCTATTCTATGTTTCGAGACTTGAAAACGCGTAAAAATAAGTAGTAGGCCAGAGTTTTAGCAATGAACCTTTGGTTTTTCTGGCACAGTTGGTTATGAATTGAGTTTTGGAGAAATTGAATGCCATATTCCAATCTGCATCACTGCAATTCATACCAGAACACATTAATTAAACACTTCTCATATCAAAAACCTTGTAAAAGAAGAGGTGTGCGATGAATTGTCGTATACACACACGTCCGTTATGCAGAAACCGAAGTATTTGGTGATATCTTGCTTGAAGTCGGAGGTGAAGTTAGAAAGTTTATTAAATACAAGCTCAGAGAAGAGCTGCTCCGTGGCAGGATTGCTACTGTAGTTTTCAGGATCTTGACAGGAAACAGGACATGGCAAAAATGCCAATGTAAAGGGAACAACAAAGACCGACACAGAGAGAAAATGATGGTATCCATTGACCCTCTTCTCTCTGCTCATATCTTTGTCAGGAATCCGTGCAAAAATATTTAAATACAACGTTAAAAAGAAAAAAAAAATTATGTCACCCGAGAATGTGATGATACATAAGAAAAATTGCTCCAAAATATTTTTTTTTTTTAAAAACAGTTATCTTTTGCCAGCTACCGCGGGGTTTGCCTGTAAGAAATTCCTCGTTATAAATATTTAAAAAAGAAAAGAAAAGAAAAACAGGTATCTTCTCTTTTTTGTTCGAGCAAAGGGGCAAGATTCAAACTTGTTCAACCAAAAAACAGGCCAAGTTGTTAATGGCCTCCCCAACGCTAGCACGAGCCATTGCAACCATTCTGAATGTGATCAACAGAGTGCTGGCTATCTTCTCGTTTTCGTTTGGGCATAAAGAGAATTCCGGATAATAAGCAGATAGGAAAAGCTGAAAAATTGTAGCAATATCAAAAATGTACCGCATACTATTACTTACCAGCCGCAAATATAAATGGTTGAGAGCTAAACACGGGAGAGTGCAAATAATTAAGGGATAGAAAGAGAAAGCATGTTTTGTCCGAACCACCCAAAATTTTTGTTGGCAGTTTTTTGACCAGTTTTGCAGGCCTTTTCTACGGTACTCTCTCCTCTGTTTTCTTTTTTTTTTTTTTCTCCCCTTCAATTTTCAAGAAGCAAGGTGCATCCCTGGAGACTGCTAGCATCGACTTTGACCTTTTGTCTCGGAACCCACATATTGCATAAAAGGTAACTTGTCGACCCAGTAAAGACCCCAGTTCTGTTTAGAATTCGTTTCCGATTCCATGAAAAGCTGAAATCTTTAGCGGAAAAAAGTATTTGAACTTGGTTGTTGTTACGAGCTATGTGTTGTGGGGTTAAGGAACCGAAATGACTGCAAATGAGCCGAGTCGAACCGAGTTTTGACATGTTCAAACGCATATTAATAACAATGAGATTTGTATTGCTGCTCAAGGCCGGAGGAGAAATTACATCCTTCTATGCCATAGCCTTTATTTATTTATTTTGAACAAGGTAGAACAAAATCCCATCTTTTCTTCAAATTAGTTCCTTTATGTTCTTGAATTGACGTCTCGGATGATATTCATGTTTATTTTGGAATTTTGATCGGCAGGTAATGAGGTTGGAAAAAAAAAATTGATCCATTCGTTAACGTAAAATACTTCAAATGTAACGCTTTTGTCTAGTATGAGGGCATAAATTTTTAAATTCTGAACCATAGCTTGGCTCCAACCCGCATGAGTTAGTATACCCATTCAATGGGTTAATTCTCCAGAAAATTCATGTCACGTACAGTTCTCTAAACCAAATGCGAAAATCTTTTTTTTAATCCCTTCTCATGCAATTAGTGGGGCTAGAAATGCACGATTTTCCAAGTCTGGTATGAAAATGAACAACATTATAATTACATCGGTCAATTATGCAATTCTATGATACCATTTTAAATGGTAAGGGCACTTCAGAATGATGAATAGCTAATGATCTACTTTAACATGCCAATTCAATCGCCCAAATTGGTCCATTGCTTAAAAAGGGCAATTCGGAATGATAAATATACCCTTTTTTTTTTTCTTTTGAAGATGAATAAAGTCGAGATCCAACTGGCTCAAAACGCTTGGCATATATCTTGCAGCTCGTGATATTGCAGGAAAATTATTCCATATACTTCCTCGGCATGATCAAAAGTAAGACGTAGATTTATGAAAAAATTAAGAAATCTGGAAGAACTTACTTGCTTTTGTTATTAATTTTGGATTTAATTGATTAATTATGATTCTATTCTCATGCCATGGTCCAAAGTTTTCAATTGACAGCATAGAAATTAGAGCTAATGGCGGTAAGCAAATTGCCTCCGTACTCATTCTCTTGTTTTTTTTTTTTTTTTTTTTTCCTTAAAATGCAAGGCCTTATTGTCACAGTTTGCCTAAAAGTATTGCTGGACCGTTGGAGTCCTAATCCACTTATTGCACGAAGATTCGATAAGAAATATTTGGAAAACATGTTTAGATATCAAGTTTTTAGAATATTTTTTTAAAATATTTAAACTATTTTAAAATAATCTTTATCAATAATGTTCTATAAAAATCTAAAATTATAATCATATATTGAGAAAATAGAACAAATATAAATTCTTCTTCACACCCATCATTTGTAACACATCACTTAATTGAAAAATTCTCTCCATTGTTAAATCTTTTGTACCTACTACTTTCCTATCTTTCTAAGCCTCTTACTTGTCTCTCTACTCTAAGTCAATTCTCTCAAATTCTTTAAAATTTACTTAATTCATCTTTTCTCACAAAGTGTCTAAATGTCAAACGAATTAGCATGATCCAAATCTAACTCTATGACAAATGCTATCAGAGTAAAGGTTGAAATTAAAATATGACTTAATTTCTACTTAAGTTGCTAGTATGGCAATAAGAAAGGAATTGTTGCTATTGTCATTGAGGAGCAATAAATCAAACGACTAGCTCGCATGCGAGAAAAGCAGCTTGCTCTACCCAAGTGTGAGAAGTTTAAACCTCCAACAAAAGAACCCATAGAGTTTTGCATTGCTGGCTTAGAAAAAAGCATCATGGATGTGAGTTTCATAATAAAAGAACTCAGTAATCAAATTGATAATTTGATTCATAAGAATACTGAAATCACTAGGACTGTTAAGTCTATGGTTGGAAAGTTCAGCCACACCTTTAAGGGGAACTAGACTCCCTTAACTAGGACTTTTCTAATTTGCAAAAGTTCATTAAAGAAAAGATTTATGACTTTCAGAGAAAAATGGGGTCGCTTCGTCAAAGCAACCCACTTTCAATAAATGCCGCTACCAACACTGCTATTGTGCATGACTTAAAAGTCCCTAAGTTTGTCATGTATAATGACACTTACAATGTCACTATTGTTGCGGACTTTTTTTTTTTTTTTGCCTTGAGCAATACCTTAAGGTCATGGAAGTTATTGACGACATTACTAAGATAAGCAACACCTCGATATTCTTTAGGGACATTATTTAATTATGGTAAAGAAAGAAGTATTCTGAAAGGGAGAAGGGTTTATATGTGATTAACACATGAGATCAATTCAAGGTTTAATTATGCAAACACATTGTGCCTCACAATGTGGACAACAAAACTAGAGGGAAGTTGCATCACCTAAGGCTAATAGGTAATATTTCTAATTACATTAAGGAATTCATTACTCTTATACTTGGGATCAATGATCTATCTGACAAACACTTCCTCTTTCACTTCCAAGATGGCTTAAAGGATTAGGTAAGAGTAAAATTAAATATGTGTGATGTTTATACCTTAAATGCTTGCATTACTGCCATCAAGATACTCATCGACTACTACCCATTCTAAAGGTAAAAAGCCCAACTTTAACAAAAGTGAGGGAAAAAGAACAAATAAAAGAGAAATACAAGCCACGAAAAGGGTGGACACAAAAAATCCTCAAGTGGCAAGCCCAAGAGTTTCTCAAGCAAGCATAATGCTAGTGGATGTTTGAAAGTTTACTTCATTTATAAGGGATCACATTAGGTTAAAAATTACCCCAATCATAAGGCAATGAACACCATTATGGCAGAACTTAACAAGGACAAGTTAATTTAGAAGTTATCCAACACTTAGGTACTCTTTCCAAACTTTTCTGTCCAATAATATTTAAAAAGAAAGGCTTGTTATATATATATATATATATATATATATATACTGTCATTGAAAGTAAAGTTGTGTGTGTAATATTAGACACATGAGCCACACATAATTTTACAGATATACAATAGGCCAAATGCCTAAATCTCAAACTTGCAAAATGAGTTGGCATTATCAAGGTGATCAATTCATAGGCAAAACTTATTCATGACATAATAAAAGAAATAACCATCCACATTGACGATTAACACAATAAGCTAAATTTTACCATTATTCTTGTGGACGATTTCAAAATGGTTTTAGGTCTCACCTTTTTCTGCAAAGCTTTAGCCTTTCTCATCTCTACTTTAATTTCCTTTATTATCCTCGATACTCATAAGATTTGAGTAATTTCTTTAAAAAGCACAGAGAAGTATATAACATTAATGATTTATACCTTGTAATTCAAACGAGTGTCTTAAGTCAGATTAAAGTTATATTACTACTATAAAAGAATTGAGTGACAAGGAAGACATAACAAAGTCTGCTTTTTTACTATCACAACACATCTAAGCAGTTTTGGATGAATTTAAGGATGTGATACCTTCGAAATTGCCTAAGAAACTTTCTCCTAGACAAGATATGAATCATTACATCGAGTTAAAACCCAGTGTAATAGCCCTTTATCACATAACACCTCCTGAACTCATAGAACTTAGGAAGCAACTCTAAGATCTACTAGACTGAGACAACATTCAGTTCTCAAAAGACCCTTATAATGCTCCAATCCTTTTTATTTTTTTTAAAGGATAGATCGATGTGAATATGCATAGATTATTAAGCCTTAAACAAGGTCACCATCAAGAAAAAATATCTAATTCCTTTAATAACTGACTTTTTTGATCAATTAAGAAAGATGAAGTACTTTACAAAGCTGAACCTGAGGTCAGAGTACTACTAAGTTCGCATCACTTGTAGTGATGAACAAAATATAACTTATGTGACACGTTATGGAGACTTCAAGTTTCTATCCATGCCCTTTAGTCTCACTAATGCACCTGTTACTTTTGCATACTTATGAATAAGGTACTGTATCCTTTCCTTAACAAGTTTGTAATAGTTTACTTGGATAAGATTGTGGTTTATAACAATACTCTTGAGAAGTACAAAAATCACCTCCAACAAGTACAAAATGAGTTGTACTTTAAAAAGGAGAAGTGTTCTTTTGTTAAGCATAAAGTTCCTTTGTCATAAAATCAAAGATAGCATGATCATGATAGATCCAATAAAGGTCCATGCTATTCAAGATTTGGAGCTTTTAACAAAGGTCCTTGAATTACAATCATTCCTTGGACTGGTTAACTATTATTATCAATTCATTAAAGGATATTCTACTATAGCAACACCGTTAACGAACTTACTTAAAAAAAACAATATAGAGCATTGGTCAAAAGAATGTCAAGTTTCCTTTGATAGATTAAAACATGCAATCTTTAAAGAACCTATCGTGGTATTGCTTAACTACCAAAAGACATTCAAAGTTCATATAGGCACATTTGACTTTACTATTGGGGGATTCTTGATGTAAATAAGCATCTCATTACTTACGAAAGTCGTAAATTAAACAATATAGAGAAACAGTATATTATCTAAAACAAAGAGATGATTGTCATAATCCATTACTTATACATATAAAGGCATTATTTGCTTGGAAGTAAGACTATGATTATAATTAACAATGTCACCACAAGCTACTTCCAATCACAAAAGAAGTTCAACTCCAAGCAAGTTTATTGGCAAGATTTTTTAATTGAATTTGACTATAAGTTATATTATAAACTAGGCAAGGCTAATGTTGTTACTTATGCATTAAGTCAAAAGGCATAACTAATTTCTTTATTTGCCAATACACTAAAGAGAAATTTCCTTAAATGAATCAAGGAAGGCATGTTACAAGACAATCTAGCCAAAAATCTGCTAAGGTTAGCTAGTGAAAAAAAGAATCAACGATTTTAGGTGAACAATGAGATTCTCATAATGATTGGTAATCGAGTCTTTATATTTAAGTGAGGAAACTTACAAAAAGAAATTCTTAATAAGTGTCATGATTCCCTATAAACTAGTCACCTAGGTATGACACAAACCCTCACTCTTATTTAATGAATCTATTATTGGCAGCAAATGTAGGAAAAACAAGTAGAAAAACAACATCTAACTAGTTTACTTAAGCCACTGCCTATTGTTGAAAGATCTTGAAAAAATGTCTCAATGGACTTTATCATAGTCTTACCTAAATATGATGGGTTTATGAGCATTATAGTGATTATTGATCGATTTAGCAAGTACATCACCTTTATTCCAACCCTTGCTAATTACAAAATTAATGAGGCAGGTCACTTATTCTTCAAGAACATGGTGAAGTTATGGGGAGTACCTAAAAGCATAATAAATGATAAAGACCCCTACTTCATAAGCGAGTTTTGGCGTAAGTTGTTCAAATTGTTGGGAACTAATCTAAACTTCTCAACCAGTTTTTATCCCCAAAGTGATGGCCAAACTAAGAACATCAATGCTTTATTGGAACAGTATCTAAGCCACTATGTCAGTACACACTAGCAAGATTAGGTAAAGTTGTTTAACATTGATCAATTCTCATACAACCTCCAAATGAGTGAAGCAGTTGGCAAAAGTCCATTTGAATATTACAGAATAACAACCTTTAACTATAACTACTGTTGTCACTTCTTACACGAGAAATAATCTTGCTACCTACAAATTTATAAAGGAGTAACATGAGGAAGGCAAACATAATAAGGGCTTACTTTGACATAATTGCCAAATAAATGAAAAAATGGGCCAACACCAAGTGACATCTAAAAGAGTATGCAAAGGGAGATTTAGTGATGATAAAACTACTACCTAACTAGTTTAAGTCCTTGTGTAAAGTACATAAAAGCTTGGTAAGGAAATATAAAGGTTCATTTCCTATTATCAAATATGTAGGGAAGATTGCTTACCAAGTTCAACTTCCCTCAAGTTTTAAAATCTGTAACATCTTTTATATAAATCTTTTAAAGACCTTTCATGATGACAAAGAATATCCAAGTTGTGATGAATCTAAGTGCACACTCACTGCTATCATTGCCAAATTCGACAAAGAATTAGAGTGTATCCTTGCAAATAAAGTGATATGGAAAAGGGGAGTTATTAACTACATTGAGTATTTAGTCAAATGAAAAAATCTACTATACTATAAATTTAGTTATGAACAAGATGATCTACTTTGGCAATTCACTAACTATATTCAGCATTATAAAGATAAAGGCATAATAAAGATGTCATGAGATTAAGTGAGGAAGGATGTTACAACCTACCCAAAAGCATTGTTAAACTAAAGTTGTTAAAGTCCTAACCCACTTATTACATGAAAACATGCTTAAGTGTCAAATTTTTAAAATATTCTCTTATAAATATTTAAACTATTATAAAATAGTCTTAATCTAAATTGTTCCATATAAATCTAGAATTGTAACCATACATGAAAAAAGTAGAACGTGTATAAATACTTTCTCATTCCTTTCATTTGTAACACATCACTCAACTGAAAAGTTTTCTCCATTGCTAAGTTCTATTGTGCATACTACTTTCTTTGTCTTTCTAAGTCTCTTATTAGTCTATCTCTACTCTAAGTCAGTTATCTCAAACTCTCTAAGACTTAATTTAGTTAATCTTCCTCACAAAATGTTTAAATATCATACAAATTAATACGATCTAAGTCTAATTCTATGACATTATGCTCTTAATTTCATAAACATCATAATTCATGCCTTCCCTAACACATAGAACAAATAAGATATAGGCTCTTAATACTAATTGAGCGTGTTATGCCATTGTTCAAATACATATATCAAAAACACAAAGTCAATGATTAAACTAAAAAAAAACACAAAAAATGATTAGCTCCTAATTAACCAGCATTAGAAATTAATCGAACATGAATTGTTTATAAGATACGTGTTTTTTTGTCTAGTTTCAATGAGTCTACCTCATCAAAGTCAGTCAATTTTAGCCATGGCTGGCCTGAGAGGATAATTTTTAATTAAGAAAATATATATAGTTTTTAAATCTAGTTACACGATAAGGATAATTTTTCTACTTCTTTTAAATCTCACTTTCTGATCTCTTAATATTTAAATCTAGACACTTAATCGCCGATTTGAATGTGTAATACTTAACAAGTCCAATTACCACAACAAATGCACGCATGGCTATCACCACGTGAAAAGGAGTTGGCCATCAAAATAGGGAGAAAAAACAAACCAGAGATTTGACTGGCCTATTTCAACAAACAGGGCGCGATTTCACCGTAAAATAAGTTGATGTGTGAGATTTATATATTGAAAAGTAATTTTTTTTTTCTAATTTTGATTTTTTAACCAAAATAAATACATGACTTGCAAAAAATAATAAAAAAATGATTTTATAAGAAATATAAGTCAATTCACTCCATCTTCTGTCTAACTCCTTTTCTCTGCCTACCAATTTTTCCCCAACATGGAATCAAGACTGATTCTTCTTCTTCTTCTTCTTTTTCTTCAAACAGCAAGGCAATCTTATATACAGAACCCATATAAAAACAGGGAACCCTCAAAAGATATTTACAAGAGACCTAGTTTGAGAACCCACAAAGCAAAGCCTCTAAAAATTTGCTGCATTTCACCGCCTGCGACAAGTGTACACCAACAGAAACCGAACATGACAAGCTTTAAGACAAAAATTTCCCTGAACAAAAGCCCAAATCACAATCCTGTACAAGGCCCCCTATATTCTATTTCTATCTGTCAAGAGTTCCCGAACCCTTCGTCCGGGAAAAGCAACGGCTTCTCTGGGCTATATGAAAAGTCCACTAACCCCTTTCATACGGCTCTTAATATGATTGAACAATCACTGTGTTCAAGACTAAATTCTTCAGCCTGAATTCCCAACCAAATCAACAACTTAGTCATATCACGTGGAAAAAGACCACCATTAATTCAAACTGACAACATATAAGAATCCCATTTTTGCTCTTGACCTTAAAAAAAAAAAAAAAGATCCAATTTTTGCCGTGCTGATAAAGCAAGGAAGGGAAAGTTTAGTGAAAATGTACATTCTACGTGATTGTGGACTTGCTAGCTCTGGGGCCCAACTTAATCCGTGCCTGCTGCCAGTTAAATTTGTCCAAGTTGGGTTGTAACTGTTGCACTTAATATGACCCAGATAAGAAGAAGAGGTTTTTAATTTGGTTTGGAGACTTATGCTAATTGTTAGTTAAACTAGCCCAAACTAATAATTATACTACACATCTATCTACCTCACTGGGATAAATTCGCCTAAGCCATCCTAAGATTCGGCCCCACGGTGGCGCAATGTTTCTTGTCAGGATTGTGAGGTCACCTATATGTCCCCCAAAGAAGGGAAAATTTGCCAGGAGACATAATACAGATATCATGTATTTTTTTTTTGTTTTCTTTTAAATCAAGTTAAAAAGAAAAACAAAAACTTTCTTTTTTTTTTTTTTTGGGTTCTAACATAAGTTTAGAAAAACAAAAACCTTTCGCAATTAGGATATCAAAAACTTTTAGAACAAGTTTTCTCCAACTTTATGTTAAATTAATTAACATGAGTGGTCCATGTCATTTAAAGTATGACTCAAAATAAAAGGCCTAATATGATGGTCGGTTAGGTATAACGGTAATTTGGGTCATCGGATTTAAAATCCCTCCACTCTCCCTATTAAGAATAAACGTTACAGGAAAGGAATATGTGTATATATATCTTCCCCTATTAAGAATAACCGTTACAGGAAAAGGAGTATCTTCTCATTTAAGATAATTATTACAGAAAGAGAGGATCTTCCTATTTAAGGTAACGGTTACAGGAAAGGAAGACGTGTATATATATATATATGCTATTACAGACCTTTCCGTGTGCTTAACCATCAGAGAGAGAAAACGTAAAGAAAAGAAAGGGGAAAGAGTAGGAGAAAAGAGAGAAGCGTTCAGGAACGAAATAGAAGAGGCTTCCCATCTCCACTGCGGGACATCAGCATAATGGACAACGGTATGTTGATTTCAATTACAGTTTTTATTACTAGTATTCGCATAAAGAAAGATCCTGCAATATATGAAATAAGAATTTCATAAAGAGAAATTCTAGAAAAGTCCAACAATTGGTATCAGAGCGGGTCTGCGAATATTACAATTTAGTTTTCTTTATCTCTTTGTGTCGGGTAGTATTTTATTTTATTAGGTTGTATTTTGTTTTTCCTTTGCGTGTAATCAATAATTACAACGCGGGATAAAACAAATATATTGGTTGCCTGGTACGCGGGTCCCACCTGCAGTATGGTGGTGCTCGGGTAGTATTTTATTTTATTAGGTTGTATTTTATTTTTCCTTTGCGTGTAATCAATAATTACAACGCGGGATAAAACAAATATATTGGTTGCCTGGTACGCAGGTCCCAACTGCAGTATGGTGGTGCTCGGGTAGTATTTTATTTTATTAGGTTGTATTTTGTTTTTCCTTTGCGTGTAATCAATAATTACAACGTGGGATAAAACAAATATATTGGTTGCCTGGTACGCGGGTCCCACCTGCAGTATGGTGGTGCTCGGGTAGTATTTTATTTTATTAGGTTGTATTTTGTTTTT
This sequence comes from Ceriops zippeliana, assembly GCA_037897445.1. NCBI lineage: Eukaryota > Viridiplantae > Streptophyta > Magnoliopsida > Malpighiales > Rhizophoraceae > Ceriops > Ceriops zippeliana. The sequence continues at coordinate 2,089,841 of JBAPLH010000174.1, forward strand.
CCTTTGCGTGTAATCAATAATTACAACGCGGGGTAAAACAAATATATTGGTTGCTTGGTACGCGGGTCCCACCTGCAGTATGGTGGTGCTCGGGTCCGAATGAATACCATAAAAAAAAAAAAACTCCCACATAAAAGATAATTTAATCTTCGTAATTAAAGATTATTAAATTCATGTTGATGAGTCAAATATTAAAAGCTTGTTAGTCACCAAAGTGGCCTGGCTTTGAATGGATTTGAACAGCTGACTGTGAATTTTAATTGTTCATTTTGGATTCTAATAAAATGTTTTGAAATGAACAATTGTGGTTATTAATTATAAAGCTAGGAGATCATCTAAAGATGGATCATTGCTTATAATTAATGACACTAAAAGGGATTAATTAATATACTAAGTAAACGTGATTGTATATCCAAAGATAACATTCATGTTAATTTTAGTATGATTAATTGATCTATTAAAGTTTATTTAAATTAGCATCATTATTGATTAGAGTTATGTATTTGAGGATCACCCAAAGGTGAACTTAAATACATAATTAAAGTTTGTAATGTATCTGAATCCATTAGAGTTTACTCAAAGCATTAACGTATAAATTTGGATTATATTTGCAGCTTCCACCAATGTATTCGCCTTAGGCAATTCAATGGTCAAATTCAATGGGCTGAACTATGCTGAATGGTCTGAGCATATTCAGTTTCATTTGGGTGTATTGGGCCTGGACTTAGCAGTCATTTCGGATGAAAAGCCTGCAGTCATTACAGGGACTAGTACAGAATCTGATAAGTCTTTTTATGAGGCTTGGGTACGGTCCAATAGGCTGAGTTTGAATTTGATGCGAATGACGATAGCTGAAAACGTCAAGCCATCGATGCCTAAGACGGAAAATGTGAGGGAATTTCTGATGAGAATTAAGGAATACTCTCAGTCAGATATAACTGATAAATCCATCGTAGGAACCCTAATGAGTGAGCTGACGACCAAGAAATTTGATTGGTCACAGCCCATTCATGATCATGTGACCAGTATGGCTAATCTAGCAGCAAGGTTGAAAACAATGGGCATGGATGTGAGTGAATCATTTCTGGTTCAATTCATCATAAACTCACTGCCTCCTGAATTTGGCCAGTTCCAAGTGAATTATAATACTATTAAAGAGAAATGGAACTTTCAAGAAATTAAGGCCATGTTAGTTCAGGAGGAAGGGAGATTAAAGAAGATGAAGGATCACTCCATTCATCTCATCGTTCATAAGGATGCTAGTGGTAACAGGTCTAAACCACATAAGAAAGGTAAGAAGAAGGACAAAGCCTCTATGAAAGTCACTGGAGGTCAGATCCAGAAGGATCAGAAATGCTTCTTCTGCAAAAAGATGGGTCACTTCAAAAATGATTACCCAAAAAGAAAGGCTTGGTTTGAAAAGAAAGGTACGTACTGTATATCAGTATGTTTTGAATCAAACATAATTGAAGTGCCCAATAATACTTGGTGGTTAGATTCTTGAGCTACTATTCATGTGTCACATATTATGCAGGGATTCCTTTCAATCCAGCCCATAACAGGAACTGAGAAGTTCCTCTATATGGGAAACAGAATGAAGGCACGAATAGAAGGGATTGGGACGTACAGATTGATCTTGGACACCAAGTGTCATCTGGATCTAGAAAAGTGTCTCTATGTTCCTGAATGTGCTAGAAATTTAGTTTCTGTTGCAAAGTTGGATAAAGAAGGATTTAACCTCAAGATTGGAAATGGTGCATTTTCATTGTATAGACATTCGTACTATTATGGATCGGGTACTTTGATTGATGATTTGTACCGTTTGAATCTTGATGCTATGTATGTTGATTCCATATTTCTTGTTGAGCATGGTATAGGTAACAAACGTAATATGCATGATGAAAGTTCTACTTTCTTATGGCATCAAAGATTGGGTCATATATCCAAAGAAAGGATATTGAGGTTGATGAAAGGTGATGTCCTGCCTCAATTGGATTTTACTGATTGGGATGTATGTGTTGATTGTATAAAAGGGAAACAAACAAAACATACATCAAAGAACCCAGCCATAAGAAGCAATGAGCCTTTAGAATTGATACACACTGATGTTTGTGGCCCGTTTGATATCCCAACATGGGGTGGTGAGAAATATTTCATCACCTTTATAGATGACTATTCACGATATTGTTACTTGTATCTACTGCATGAAAAGTCTCAGTCAGTAAACATCCTAGAGGTGTTTATTAATGAAGTTGAAAGGCAGTTAGATAGAAAAGTAAAAGTGATTAAGTCAGATAGGGGTGGTGAATATTATGGAAAATTCAATGAAAGTGGACAATGTCCTGGTCCATTTGCAAAACTTCTTGAGAGTCGAGGCATATGTGCACAGTATACAATGCCTGGTACACCACAACAGAATGGTGTAGCGGAAAGGCGAAATCGCACACTTATGGATATGGTTAGGAGCATGTTGAATTACAGTACTGTACCCTTATCTTTGTGGATGCATGCATTAAGAACTGCTGCATATCTGCTGAATAGAGTTCCTAGTAAGGCTGTCCCTAAAACTCCTTACGAGTTATGGACAGGAAGGAAACCCAGTTTGAGACACCTTCATGTTTGGGGTTGTTCAGCAGAAGTAAGGATATACAATCCACATGAAGGAAAGCTTGATGTAAGAACCATTAGTGGTTACTTCATTGGCTATTCTGAAAAGTCCAAAGGGTATAGGTTTTACTGCCCTAACCATAGTACTAGAATAGTTGAGTCTGGTAATGCTCGGTTCATTGAAAATGGTCAGTTTTAGTGGGGGAGTGGGGAATCACGAAAGGTGGATATTAAAGAATCACAAAATGAATGGTCCACAGTGAGTACTCCTACTCATGTCGGTATTCCCACACCCAGTGTTTCTACTCAAATTGTTATTCCTTATGTTGCATCACAGTCACGTGACATGCAAGGACAACAAATTGATACTCGAAACACTCAAAGTGAACACATAAGAGATGAACCAAGTGACAATATTCAATTTACAAATGAACAAGTGATACCACAAGAAATGGCATTACGGAGGTCTACAAGACAGAAAAGGCCAGCAGTTTCAAATGATTATGTGGTTTACTCACTTGAGCATGAATCGAAATTAAGCATTGATAAAGATCCAGTCTCATTTAAACAAGCCATGGAATGTAATGATTCTGAAAGGTGGTTCAATGCCATGAAAGAAGAGATGAAATCGATGGATGTAAACCAAGTCTGGGAGCTAGTAGAGTTACCTGAAGGATCAAAACGAGTTGGCTGTAAGTGGGTCTTCAAGACCAAGCGAAACTCGAACGGTAACATCGAAAGGTATAAGGCCAGACTTGTAGCCAAAGGTTTCACTCAAAGAGATGGTGTTGACTATAAGGAGACTTTCTCTCCAGTTTCTAAGAAAGACTCTTTTAGAATTATTATGGCATTGGTGGCTCATAATGATCTAGAGCTCCACCAAATGGATGTAAAGACCGCCTTTCTGAATGGTGACTTGGAAGAGGAAGTGTATATGGACCAACCTGAAGGTTTCATCACTACGGGGAAAGAAAATTTGGTGTGTAAATTAAAGAAATCGATATATGGACTGAAACAAGCCTCCTGACAATGGTATATTAAGTTCAATAATACCATTACGTCATACGGTTTTGTAGAAAACACCGTTGATCGGTGTATCTATATGAAGGTCAGTGGGAGCAAGTTCATTATATTAGTCCTATATGTCGATGACATTCTTTTGTCCGCTAATGACATAGGTTTGTTACATAATGTGAAGAAATTTCTCTCTGAAACTTTTGAAATGAAAGATATGAATGAGGCATCCTATGTGATATGAATAGAAATATTCCGTGATAGATCACAAGGATTGTTAGGATTGTCTCAGAAAGGCTATATCAATAAAGTATTAGAGAGATTTAGAATGGAAAATTGCTCAACAGGAATAGTTCCAATTCAGAAAGGGGACAAGTTCAGTGAATTACAATGTCCAAAGAATGATTTGGAACGGAAAGTGATGGAATCAGTTCCCTATGCATCACTGGTTGGAAGCCTGATGTATGCGCAAACATGTACTCGGCCAGACATCAGTTTCGCAGTTGGAATGTTAGGCCGATATCAAAGTAATCCTGGAATAGATCATTGGAAAGCCGGAAAGAAAGTACTTAGGTACTTACAAGGCACCAAAGATTACATGCTTACTTATAAAAGATCAAGTCATCTTGAAGTAGTAGACTACTCGGATTCAGATTATGCTGGATGTGTAGACTCGAGGAAATCTACATTTGGTTACATGTTTCTCCTGGCTGGAGGAGCAGTTTCCTGGAAAAGCGGGAAGCAATCTGTCATTGCTACTTCCACTATGGAGGCTGAATTTGTAGCATGCTTTGAGGCTACTGTTCATGCATTATGGTTGCGGAATTTTATCTTAAGGCTTGGTTTGGTCGACAGTATAGAAAAGCCGTTAAGAATTTTTTGTGACAATTCCGCAGCAGTCTTCTTCTCTAAGAATGATAGGTATTCTAAAGGTGCGAAACATATGGATTTGAAATACCTATCTGTTAAAGAAGAAGTGTAAAACCAAAGAGTGTCCATTGAGCATATTGGCACTGAGTTGATGGTAGCAGACCCGTTAACTAAAGGTTTGCCAACGAAAACATTTACTGGACATGTTGATCGGATGGGCATTATGGACAGGTCCTTATACACTTGAAAGCCAATATTTATAATGCTCATATCATTGTGACACTCGTGAATTCAATTAAAGTTATGGTTTTGCTTGTGCTCTGTTATCTTTGTTTAGATGTATACAATTATGGTTTGTGAGATAATTAATAGCATATATGAGAATGACAGTTTAAAGTTTCAATGTTCCTCAGTAAAGTATTATGAATTATGATGATTATGTGATACATGGAAGGAATCATATTGCTATAAGATGTGTGACCGCCATGATCCAATCATCTTAATTCAATTAAGTGTTGTGATTTGATGATCTTTAAGAATTGTGTGCACTTAATTGTTATTTATTGTTTCATCAAGTCATGACATGGACCAAGTGGGAGATTGTTAAATTAATTAACATGAGTGGTCCATGTCATTTAAAGTATGACTCAAAATAAAAGGCCTAGATGGTCGGTTAGGCATAACGGTAATTTGGGTCATCGGGTTTAAAATCCCTCCACTCTCCCTATTAAGAATAAACGTTACAGGAAAGGAATATGTGTATATATATCTTCCCCTATTAAGAATAACCGTTACAGGAAAAGGAGTATCTTCTCATTTAAGATAATTATTACAGAAAGAGAGGATCTTCCTATTTAAGGTAACGGTTACAGGAAAGGAAGACATGTATATATATATATATATATATGCTATTACAGACCTTTCCGTGTGCTTAACCATCAGAGAGAGAAAAAGTAAAGAAAAGAAAGGGGAAAGAGTAGGAGAAAAGAGAGAAGCGTTCAGGAACGAAACAGAAGAGACTTCCCATCTCCACTGCGAGACATCAGCATAATAGACAACGGTATGTTGATTTCAATTACAGTTTTTATTGCTAGTATTCGCATAAAGAAAGATCCTGCAATATATGAAATAAGAATTTCATAAAGAGAAATTCTAGAAAAGTCCAACACTTTAAGCACGAACGAACGTGCGTTAATACATGGAAGCAAGTCAATGACACGAAGTTATCATAATTATGCGTATCAAAAAATATATATATATAAAAAGAGTAAATATTCCGAGAATGAGGCATGCATCCACGTTATTAAATGGTAATCGTTAATTATAATTAATTTATTATTTATTAAAAATATATTAATTGGTCTATTATTTATTAGATAATCAATCATCTATATAATTAATAGTTATTGCAAATCCAACTTTTTTTTTTTTTTTTTTTTTGTGGGAAGAAACTAATGGTGGTGTGTAACAAAGAGTCAATGATGCGTCAGGAGGAAAAGCCTATTCGACCCTTAGTCCAAAAGCTTTTAGTTTGCGTATCCAAAAGCTTTTATGTCTCTCTAACCGATTACGGCAACGGTACGCGCACATGTGCAAGTCCAAAATGGCCGTAAACGCCTCCGTTCCCCAGCGAGCCGCCCGCTCTTCTCGAACTCACTTCTCCTCCTCCACCGCCCCCGCCGCTGCCTCGTCATCCTCCTCCTCCTCCTCCTCCTCTTCCAGACCGGCGGCCGCAGCCTCCAACCCTTCCACCTCATCCGACAGAATGACTGCGAGTTATACGACGTCTTCCGCCGTCTCCAGCCAGACCTCTCTCTCCGGCCTCCGCGGGTCTCTCCCTCAGAACCCCCATATCTACAGTTTCTCCGAGATTCGCGCCGCCACCAACAACTTCCTCGCCAAACCCTACTCCTCATCATCCTCCACCGCCGTCTCCGGCAGCTGGCGCTGCAATCTGCGTGACAGCGACACGATCGTATTCCAACGCAAGTTCCGCCGCAAAATTGAAATGTCGAAGCTGAAAGAGCTCCTTCCGGTCATCAGCCGGAGCCACCACAGGAGCGTCATCCCACTTCTCGGAGCCTCCATATCGGGAGAATACATCTACCTCGTTTATAAGTTTATCAACGGCGCGAATCTTGCCGATTGTTTGAGAAATTCCAAAAACCCTTATTTCACGGTCTTATCAACTTGGATGTCCCGAATGCAGATCGCAGCCGATCTAGCCGATGCCCTGGATTATATCCACAACAAAACCGGCCTCGGCTTGAGCCTCGTACACAACCACATCAAGAGCAGTAGTATTATCGTCACGGAGGCATCGCTTAACGCCATGATCAGTCACTTTGGTACGGCGCAGCTCTGCGGAGAAGCGGCGGAGGAGAATCCAATGTCTTCGCCGCCGCCTCCGGAACAACCGGGAAATTTGACGAGATCCGACAGTAGAGGGATGCAATTCGAAGGCGCGAGAGGATACATGTCGCCGGAGTTTCAAGCCACCGGAATCGCGACGCAGAAATCCGACGTGTTCGCCTTCGGTGTCGTGCTATTAGAGCTGTTATCTGGTGAGGAGCCTTTAAAGTACAAGTACGATAAAAGAAGAGGTAACTTTGTACGGAATTCGATAATCGAGACGGCTGCAGCGGCCGTCGACGGCGCGGGCGACAGTGGTGGAACAGGGTGGAGGTTGAGGAAATGGGTGGACAGGAAGCTGCGGGACTCGTTCCCATTGGAGATTGTGGAAAAGCTAACACGTCTCGCTCTGGATTGCGTGCATGTGGACGCAGATAAACGGCCGGATATGGGACGTGTTGCCGGAAAAATTTCGCGGATGTACATCGAGTCTAGGGTTTGGTCGGACAATAATACCGGAATCTCCGACCAAATCTCGGTGTCTCTGGCACCGAGATGAGTCATTCGGCGGCTGCCTTTTCTTTATTTTTTTGGGTACATCTTAGATTTTTTTTTTATTTAATGCAATTTTTTTTTTCCTCATTACTATTCTGGGGTTAGACTTAGAAGTTCGATTATGACACAAGTGGTGGTAAATGTATATTTTAATTGAAGAATAATTGCTTTTTAGGTGATTAGAAAATTAAAGACTGCCCGTCGCAGGAGTATCCCATCTTGGAGGAAAGCAGGCTAATTATTCCAACGGTGAACGTGTGACGCCTAAAACAAATTGGAAAAAACGAAAAAAAAACAAAGAAAAAGAAACGACCAAGTACGATGTTCCCAAACGTCCTTTTGTTATTGTAGGGAGAACAGCTGTCAGCACTGCCAACTTGAATTGCTGAATGCTCTCAGAAAGAGTCAATTAAAATTTATAACAATAACATCGTGAGATGCTCAATCCGTATAAATTAAAAGTAATATATATATATATATATATATATAACTCTAACAAGCTTTATATGCATAAGTCAATTTGGCTAAAAAATCTCAAATATATAATTTTTCATATTATATTAAAAATTATTCAATACAAAAATTAAAATTTTTAAATAAATCTCAAACACAGATAGCATATAATATATATATATATTAGAGTGAGTATGACGATTTTTTTTATTTTACAATTATATTGGCGAAAATAAGTTTTAAGATATAAATATTAAAATAATATTTGATAAGAAAAAAAATGTAATCTTATTGATGCATATCATCTATTTACTAATTTTGCATATACAGTTTGAAGATTTTGTGGCGAAGAATATGATCACTCTCGGGGACAGAGAACTTAGGTGGTTGCTGCTATAGCAGGCCAGGCAAGTTTTCATAGGTCATTTCGTTTTAATCTATATCTGTTTTTTTGAAAAAAAAACAATTTTTTTCCGATTGCCTTCTATTACCAAATTAAAAATGAAGCAAACTGGTTGTCTAAGTCTATTCAGTTTGACCCACTATTGAAAAAATTTATAAAGTACTACCCATGTCACGTAATGTGACGAGGATTGGCATTCAGAAGGGGTCCACCCCCATGTAATTTTAAACTGCCTTCATAACTTGGTGTGGCTTGGCCCCTTGTCACTTCTTGAACGGAAATGAGCTCATCCTTTTGTCATCATCCACATTTGCTTTCACTGCGGCCAAGCAGTTGCCGCCCCATTTCGTAAGATTGGATATGAGCCACGGCTGCGAGTAGATGCAATGCTTTCAGCTTCCGAACCCCATAAGTCAATGCTTATCGAAGTATCAGGCAATCAAAACTCCCCCGACGCATTCTGCCTTCGAAAGAGCCTGCGCGAGGTGGCCAAAAATGTCGGAGAGATGTAATTTCTGGCGTGGTTGACTGCCAAAGGTCAAAATTGCGGGTAATGCAAAGGTCTAACTGTTCACGATCAATGGAATTAATATGGAATTTGTGCTCCCAACCCTCTCACTATTGAAGACACTACTGAATTCATTGTTACCCCCAACAAGAAGGAAAAAACACGAGAAAGAAAAGACAATTTTGACGTAAATTATGGCTCGCACACGATAAAATTGGAAGATAAACGTGGTGCGTGTCATAGGGTTTATTTCATGCACTAACATTTTTATCTTATACGTTACTAAGATACCTCTTAGCCTTAGCTGAATACCAATACATAAGTGATGTCCTTAAAATATTTCTTAGTCTAAGCTAAATTAACATACAAATACATTAAGTGTTTATATTCAAATATTCACAGTTATACAGTTGTAAAGAACGAATCAGAATACACATGAGAATTTTATCAACTTTATATTATTTTTTTTATAAAAATATGTAGAAAAAATATAAAATTAACCTCTTTTCTGTAATAAGAGTAACGGTAGCAATTGTGCCAAGCATGGTTAGTTCTATTATCTCTTTATGGGTCCCTTCGGGCAGCAATGCACCAAGTCGATCAATAAAAAGTATTCTTTCGATCTGTAATAATGATAAATAAAAAGTAATCTTTCGATTAAATAACAAAAAAAAGGGGGGAGGGGACATTTTTTACGTGGGTGCTGGACAGTTAGACAAAGATGCCATTGCCTAAAAGAAAAGAGACAAAAAGTTGCTCCAAAGGTGAGATTGAACAACTCCCCGCATTCCCCATCCTCGACCTTCTTCGCTTTGACCTTCTGCCAATGGCAATGGCATGTACACACGCACTTAGTCTTGATTTACTAACAACCTGTACGGTACTAACAATTCACTCGATCCGAATACTAGTTCAACTTACTCTGAGAGCTAAAATACTACTAGCCGAAAATAGAATGAAACACACAACTAGATAAGAGATTTGAAAAATTTTAAAAATATTATACTATTTCAAAAATACAATTACACAATTACTTGAATAGTTTAGAAATGAGGTACTAAGGATTTATATAGTATTTCACCTCCCTAATAATTAGTTAGGATCTATTTAATCTAACGATCTCTATTCTTTCTCTAGATTATTCTACATTACTCTACATTTTACAAGAAGTCAAAAGAATTATCTACAAGGTTCTAGAAACTTCCACCAAATTCTAAAATTATGAAAAATAAGCTTCTTTAATAGTTTAACTTGGGTAGAATGACGTAGCGCGTGACATTCTCTCCCACTCAATCTGGTGACGCCCTCGTCGCGTCCCTCTTGTATGCCTCGATCACATCTACATTGTTCCACAAAGATAGTTCATGTTTCCAAGTTGCTTTGCTATCAGACAACTCTTTCCATTTAATGAAGTACTGGACATAACTCGGATGGGTGCCTCTCCTTAGAATGATGTGATGCGCCAATATCTCATCCACGTCATGATCTTACATCGTTGTTATGGCTGTAGGGGCTCTTTTCGATTCACCCCTGCTTGGCTCTGCCTTATTGGGATGGTAAGGCTTTAATAAGCTTACGTGGAACACTGGATACATTTTGAGATGTGATGGTAGAGTTAATCGATAAGCTAGCTTGCCAATCCTCTTCTCCACTGGGAATAATCCCTCGTAACGCCTAACAAGGCCCTTATGTACTTTGGCAAGCCTTCGACTTTGATGGGGAAGGAGTTTCACCATCACCAAATCTCTTTCCTCAAACTCCAAGTGTCTCCTCTTGGCATCAGCCCATTTCTTCATCCACTTGATGGCCTTAGCCAAGTGTGCCCGTGCCATGTCAGACTTTTCATACCAACCCTTGGCAAACTTAAATGCAGCAGGACTTGGCCCCTTGTAGCCAATCGCCAAGGTGTGTGGAGTCATTGGTTGTAATCCCGTAGTAACCTCGAATGGACTAGTTCCAGTTGACTCGCTTTTCTGTAAATTGTACAAGAATTAGGCTACGTCAAGCAACTTAGCCCAATCGCTCTAGTTGGCACTCACATAATACCTCAGGAATAGCTCCAACAAAGCATTCACCCTTTCTGTTTGGCCGTCAGTTTGGGGGTGAAAGCTTGTGGAGAAGTTGAGCTCCGATCCCATTAACTTGAATAGTTCCATCCAGAATCTCCTGATGAAGCGAGTGTCCCTATCACTAACGATCGTCTTCGGGATGCCCCAATATTTCACCACATACTTGAAAAATAGGCGTGCTACATCCTCAGTTGTGAACTTTGAGGGTACGGGGATGAACACACCATACTTGCTAAACCAGTCTATTACTACCATAATGTTGGTACATCCTTCTGATTTCGGTAGACATGTGATGAAATCCATCGAAACACTCTCCCATGATTTCTCTGGAATAGGTAGGGGTTCCAGCAATCCCGATGGTTGGTGTTGCTTCACCTTGTATTGTTGGCATACAAGACAAGTCTTCACATAGGGCTCAATGTCGTCCTGCATTTGTGGTCAATAATATGCTCATTCTACAAGGGCCAACATGCGACGTATACCTGGATATGCTGCCCATTTTGAGTCATGGCACTCCTTGATAATCGCCTTCCTCAATCCCTGCCACTTTGGCACATAAACTTTATTGCCTTTGGTAGTGAGTAACCCATCTTCAAGCTAGAATCGACAAGTCTTCCCACTACTTGCCAATTCTCTTAAACTCTTGGCTTGTGGGTCGTGCTCCAACCCTTCATTGAGTTGTTCTACCAAAGGGAAGTTTGGACTCGTGATGGCAGCTAGTTCGGCCTTTCTACTTAATGCATCGGCCACCAAATTAGCCTTTCCCGACTTATACTCCATCACAAAGTCAAATTTCACCAAGAAAGCTTGTCACCTCACTTGCTTTGGCGTTAGTTTCTTTTGATTGATGAAGTAACTCGTGGTAATGTTGTCCGTCTTCACAACAAACTTGGACCCCAACAAATAATGCCTCCAAGTTCGTAGACAATGCACCACTGCAGTCATCTCTTTCTCTTGGACTGTATATCGGCACTCAATTTCATTCAACTTATAACTCTCATACTCAATGGAATGACCCTCTTGCATTAACACACCACCAATTGCAAAATCAAAAGCATCGGTATGTACCTCATAAGGTTTTGTGTGGTCGGGAATAGCCAACATTAGCTCGTCCATTACCGCTTGCTTGAGCGCTTCAAATGCTCTTTGGCATTTATCGTCCCAACTCCACATTCTCTTCTTCTTTAACAAATCAGTGAACGGAGTTGCAATGGAGGAGTAGTTATTTATAAACCTTCTATAGTAGTTAACGAGGCCTAAAAAAGATCGTACCTCGATCACCTTCTTTGGCGGCTCCCAATTGTGGATGGCTTGCACCTTGGACTCGTCCATCTGTATCTTGCCTCCGCTGACAATGTGCCCTAAGAATGTAACCTCTCGTTGCGCAAAGGTACATTTCTCCCTCTTCACGTACAACTCGTGCTTTCTTAGTACTTGGAAAACTTGTCGTAGATGACCAATGTGCTCATCCAATGTTTTACTATAAACAACGATATCATCCAAATATACTACGACAAATTTATCCAAAAACTACTCGAAAACTCTATTCATAAGGGTACAGAACATGGCAGGGGCATTTGTGAGTCCAAATGGCATGACTAAAAACTCAAAGGAGCCATACCTCGTAACACAAATAGTCTTTGGCTCATATCCTTCAGCAATCCTTACTTGGTAGTATCCCGATCTCAAATCCAGCTTTGAGAACCACCGTGCTTCACCCAGCTGATCGAACAAGTTAGTTATCAATGGAATGGGATACTTATTCTTCTCAGTGATTTTGTTGAGCGCCTGGTAGTCGATGCACAATCGGAGTGACCTATTATGCTTCTTTTGGAACAGCACAGGTGCACCATATGGAGCCTTCGACGGTTGAATGTAACCTGCATCCAACAACTCCTTAAGTTGTTTCCTAAGTTCCTCTAACTCAGGGGGTGCCATTCGGTAAGGCATCGCAGCAGGTGGTCTTACTCCAGGGACTAACTCAATCTTGTGGTCCACCTCTCGCTTAGGTGGGAGCTTCTTAGGCAATTCGGGAGGCATAATGTTCTTGAACTCTTCTAGGACGTGAGAGACTTCCTTGGGTAGCACCTTTGATAAAGACGTATCCTTCCCATCTTTCAAAGATACAAGAAAGGTGGGTTGCACCTTCTTTACACCCTTGGAAAGTTGCATGGCCGAGATTTGCCTTGATTGAAGGCAGGTTTTTCTAGCCAAAGGCACCATGCAGGTGTTGCCTTCCTTCAAGATACACATTGTGTTGGTAAAAGGAATAGGAATGGCTTTAACACAATCCATAAACTCCATACCAAGCACAATAGGATAATCATCCATTGGAACAATTGAAAAATCTACGAGGCCACACCATTCACCCATACGTACCTCTATGCCATGAGAGATGCCAAAAATCGACTTTGGCTCCGAATTCACTGCCTTGAGCTACCCTCTCCTTGTTGTATCTAATGCCCAGTCGTCTTACTTCCTTCTCCTGAAAGAAGTTGTTGGAATCTCTAGTATCTACTAAGACTTTAACTACTTGGTTACTTACCTTTACTTCCACGTATAACCGTCCTCTCTTCTCAGTCTTAGGCACTTCGACCTTGGCTTTAATGGCATTAAGGATTTGTAAAGATCCCATCCTTGTCTCTTCATGTTGTTGTTGTTCTTCCCTTTCTTCAACAATGGCAGAAAGCTTGGCTTTCCTTGGGCAGTCCCTTGCCTTGTGCAGCCCATCGTAAAAGTAACATTTGAGAGGGCCTCTATCATTTCTTTGACCTTCCTTGGCGTTCTTCCCTTCTATAGGCCCATTGTACTTGTGAAAATGACCTTTGTTTAAGGGACTATCTCCCCCACTCTTTCCCTTATCATCCTTGTCCTTGTGAGACTTGGGCTTCTTAGACTTCTTGAACTCTATTAGTGACTCGACAATGGAAATAGCAGTGGCGAGATCTTAAACACCATGTCTTTGGATTTCCAACTTTGCCCAATTTTGTAAGCCATCTTTGAATGCAAAGAATGCTTCCTTGTTGGGGTAATCAGGAATTTTCAGCAACACTTTGGAAAATTCCTTCACATATTCTCATATGCTCCCCTTTTATTGAAGATGCCTTAGTTTTGCTCTTGCCTCTTCCTCGGCATTTTCTGGATAGAATTGTCGCTTGAGTTCTCTTTTGAACTCATCCCATGTGTTGATGATGCAAGTACCTCTTTTGATGTCGCTATATCTCCTTCTCCACCATACTATTACGGTATCCACGAGGTATAAAGCGGCACTATCGATCTTCTTGGCATCTTCCGTGACACTAAGGGCCTTAAAGTATTGCTCCAAGCTCCATAGGAAGTTATCGACCTCCTTCGTGTTCCTCGACCCATTATACGCCTTGGGCCTTAGAACATCTACCTTTGAAGAAGCGGCTACCGTAGGTAAGACAATGCTTCCACCTTGAGCAACTGCCTTTTTGCAAAGGACTAGCTCATTCTTGGTCTCCTTCAACTCGTTGGAGACTCTCTCGAGCTCTTCCTTCAACGCCACAACCTCATAATGGAGGGTCTCTTTCAAGGTCTTCATTTGGTCTAGACACCTCGATAAGGCCTGGTTCAAGACACCTTGCATCTCCTCACGAAGCTCTACACTCTCCCTTTTGAGCTTGTCGATGCGCTGGTTTACCACCTCGAACTTCTTTTGCCCATCGGCCACAGCAAGATCAACCTTTGCGAGCCTTGCATTGGTGTCTTTCAAGACATCCCTCGACCTTGATCTCCCTCTTTTGAGTTGTTTCATAGCTTCTTTAGACACGTGGGTAATCTCATTGTGAGGACTAGATATACTTACCACACAAAGTGTGCTTGCTACTTGTAGAAACCGTGCTCTGATACCACTTGTCACAGACTTAGCCTTGATCTACCAACTACCCATGCGGCACTAGTAATCCACTTGACCGGAATGCTAGTTCAACCTGCTCCGAGAGCTAGAATGATACTAGCTGAGAATAGAATGAAGCACACAACTAGATAAGAGATTTGGAGAATTTGGAGAATGTTATACTATTTTAAGAATGCAATTACATTGAATGGTTTATAACCTAAAGGTTTATATAGTATTTAACCTCCCTAATAATTAGTTAGGATCTATTTGATCAATTATCTCTTTGTGGGTCCCTTCAGGCAGCAATGCACCAAGTCGATCAATAAAAAGTATTCTTTCGATCTGTAATAATGATAAATAAAAAGTAATCTTTCGATTAAATAACCAAAAAAAGGGGCGGGGGAGGGGACATTTTTGATGTGGGTGCTGGACGGTTAGACAAAGATGCCATTGCCTAAAAGAAAAGAGACAAAAAGTTGCTCCAAAGGTGAGATTGAACAACTCCCCGCATTCCCCATCCTCGACCTTCTTCGCTTTGACCTTCTGCCAATGGCAATGGCATGTGCGCAAGTGCATGCGATGATCCGGGGGAGGCAACTTTCTAGTCATGGCCGTACCGGAAAATACTAAAACAAGAAATTAAGGGGACAGGAGAAACCAAATAAGATTTCACGGGAGATGCAGACATGCATCACGAGACTTGATGTCATAAAAATTTATCAGAAAAGATAAACTAGATAAATTTGACAATTTATTACGATCATTTAATTTTTAAATTCATATTTATATTTATAATTAAAATTTCTTAAATGAATAAAAACATTATCTAGCTAAATAAAAAAATGCTTAATGTTAAAATTAAAACAAATAAGAAACATAAATTTACCTTTTTCTTTCCTGTAATGCTGCAACACCCAGTCAGCAGAATTCCTAGTGGAACAAAACCGAAAAGGTTGCATGACATGACGTGTGCTATTTTGCTTTAGCGAAATGACCATTATTATTGCAAATGACTCCACACTCGGTCGCATAGTGACCACTCTGTTAAGTTTCAGCTAAATCTTAACCATTCACTTCAAAATTATATAAATAAGAGTGATGAATGTTCTTCACAAAAAATATCTTTTTAATTAATAATTTAAATTTTTATTTTTAAATTCTAATATTCTAATCATAAAATTGAGATTATGCAATTTATAAAAATAAAAAAAAAACTTTTTTTTTGTATAGTTCAAAATTTAATGAGTCTCTTAATAATTTTTTTTAAAGGAGTGAGAATTTATTTTAATTAATTGGATTATAATGATCGTATTTGACTTAGATGATAAAAATGAATTGTTCAAAAGTTTTTAGATTATGTAAAACATTAAATTAATAGTATAATTTTTTTTTTCACCTTCATCCAAACACACTTGAAAAAACATGTTTTTTTTTTCTTTCTTTTTTTCTTAAAAAAATTATTGGGTTAATTAGTTATTTCACTATTTAAAGTATACATTAATAACAAAGTTTATTGTATTATAAGAGGATAACTAGTGTAATTTATTGACCTAAGATATTATGTATAGAATGAAAATTATCTTTAAATACAATGTCAAACACATCAAAAATTATAGTTCATTTAATTTTATTACATCTATATTTTATTTATTTTTTCTATTTTTCAACATAAACAACACTCTTTGATGCACTTTTTCCTATTAAAATGCTATATTTATCCACTCTAAATTTGTAACAAGTGTTTCCATGACATATTTTTAAAAAAAAAAGAAATCAAAGGAAAAAATTGGTTTATTTTTCATGTTTGAAAAGACAAGTACAAAGAAAAATAAAAAAAATAAATTTGCATATTTTCATGTAAGCATATATGTCTACAAACATAAAATATTGCATCCTTGATTTTATTCTTATTTAATTTTATAATCATAATAATGATTATTAAATAATTAACTTGTAGAACTTTGACGTAATACCTTTTTTTAAAATAAATCCATAATATTTTGGTGACATGGAACAATCTTATCATTATATTAAGACTTGTCTTTTAATTATCACCACATTAATTATAATAAAATTTGTTCATACCACCTAATTGCTATTATAGTAAATAAAGGGACATCTGCCCACGAATCCTCTTTTTCCCCCAATTTTTCTCTTCTTCTCCTCTACCAAATTGCCATTCTTGTTATTTCCCCTAGCCACAATAGTTGAAAGTCTTTCTTAATTGTTCGTAATTATATCATTCACTGTATGCAACAATTGAATTGGGGTCCCCGCTTGAATCGTTGAAAAATTGGAAGAATGAAGCGAAAGTTGTTTCTTATTCTAGATATTTCATTTCTCCTTATATTCATTAGGGGTCTCCCATAGATGGACAGAAAAATAAATGCAAACCTAGAAAAATGATGTCATTGTTTTTTCTATCAGGAGGAATCGATTAAAGACAAATTCTAGATTGTTAGCACGACCCACCACGTCTCACTCGAAATATAGAAATGGATATTAACGATAATTCTTGAGTTTATATTGCCAACAGATACTGGAACTCCAAGTCATATGGTGTCTTCTCGATAGTAATGGCGGGCACTTTGCCACTGTTATGGCCCCTGAAGCAATCCACTATTGACCTCCTCAATGACCCAGATGTAGGCAATTGATGGCAAACCCATTCCACAAAAGACTCAGTGTCCATGGCAAAATCAAGCATGTTTCTAAGCAAAAGATCAGGAAATGCAATCCTTTTTGTGCTGGTCACTGCTATGGAAGCTTGCAAATACTCTAGCTTTGATTTCTCCAGCTCAGCTATAATACCATCAGCTGTGTACACTCTGACCTGCATTAGCATAAAGGGACAAGAAAATTACGATGGGATGAAGATCAATTATTAGCAAAATCTTGATAGATATGGAACTTGATTTGAGACTAACTGCAGGAGAAGAACGCGTTCCGGAGCATAGAGCAAAGGTGACATTAGGATTCATAGACTCGAGCCCATAAAGTCTACGAACGATGGCCTCTTTGTCATCCTTTTCGTTAATTTGATTAGCCTGAGAAAAGATCACGTTTTCAGGACAATATTGCAAGGTACCATATGAAAGTTATAAATCTGAGATGCTGAGCCTCGGAGACAATGTGAGTACCTTTCTGAAAGATATTGGCTTTCTCAAGATACAATGCTCTATTGCATGAGCGTTAATTATGTTTCCCCCAATATTAACGGTTGCCTGAATACATGACGATCATTGACATTTTTATGTCAGAAGCAAGATATGCATTCAATCCTAATCCATGTTAAGTTCGATCCACGGTTTGGAAAGTAGTTTGAGACATACCTTGTTCATTAACACAATGGCATTTTCTGGAGCAGACGGCACGCCAAATTGGAGAAATCCCTGTGTCAATAGATATGTTGTATATTATTAGGACTTATAGAAAAAATGATTGCTATCCTGAAGCGTGTGTAACTTGCATTGTAGATTAGGCTAGCAACTTATTATAAATGCATCATGTGTGTGCTCTCAGTACTGTTCTGACGAAGTTGTAATGTTGCTTCTACATTTGGTTAGCCATTCTTAGAAATAAAAGGGATAACAGCATAAAATCAAAATTTCAAAGTATACATGCATGACACAAGCATTGTACATGTTGATCCAGAAGGCAAGTTTCTGTTGGTAAGTCAGGAATCTCAAGTCCACGGTCTGGAGATTGCTCATTAAGACCCTGCAGGATTCCACGAAAGTGTTTTTAGTACGCCCAGAAGAATATTCCATACTTACCCAATTTATAGTTGGAAGTTTGGCGATCATACCTCAACTTTCTCAAGAATGGAACAGAACTAGAACTTGAAATGTATTTGGGATCCATAGAGCTTGATGTGAAAATAACCAAGTTCTTATACGGACCAATGTCCCTTGGAATAGAGTCTTCCACATTGAAAATCCCATATGGGTCCTGCTGTCTTGATTCTTTCTGTAGCCAATGGGTTGACTTCGTGTTCAAGCTTGTCTCAGCCCTGAAGCTTCTTGATATTATGGAAGAGTTCAAAGACCTGGAAATGGGGCCTGATTTCTCCAGTTCCAATGCTCTGGATGTTCTTAGTAACCTGATGTATATGAAGTTCAGACACTTGAGGATGCTCTCGGATAGTTTGTTGGGCTGCCACTGCTGGATGTTTTCTTCTGATAGAATGGAATTGATTAGTGATTTCTGTAAAAGGTCCGAGGAGCTGTCCATGTTACGTTCCCTTGGCTGAAAACAAAAGGCCATTTTGAACCTTAAATTTAGCAACCTTCATCCTCAAGCTAGGGACAACTCCACTCCAGCCCCATATTTTAGCATGCTTTTTTAAAGGCAACAAAATTATTAAGGCTTGTAGTATACCTTGGGTGATGAATGTCTCAGATCTCGCAGAGGTGAAGGTGACTTCAGGAGCCCACTTTTTCTCGGGATTCTGTCTTGAAATTTGGCCTCCTCAAGGGAATGGTTTTCCTTCTGATTAGGAAATAGTCTTGAGGATCCCATTTTCTCGTATAGTGTGAAGTCATTAAGTTTATAGTCACCTTTGATAGCTTTACTAATGAAGTGCAATGCCTTGGTCTCAAATCCCATTTTCTCCTGCATGCCTTTCTCTGAAGGGCCTTGCTTCGATGCACTGAGAGAATTATCTTGGAGGTTGCTTAGAGTTCCAGTTAGTTGCCCTGGTTTTGCTTTTGTTTCCTTGATGATTTTCTGTTCATGTTTCAGACCAAGTTGAAGTTGACTTATTTGACCTTCTAGTCTACCTATCTCATCCTCAACCATGGCTATCTCTGCTAACAGTTCCTTTGCCTGCATTACTCATCGAGCAAATGAAATTTTAACCATAGTCTGATTCTTAGGTAATTATTCTGCTAATTTCATTGGCAAGGCCTATTGAAATTGAACAAAGCATTTGTAATAAATTTCTAATAGGTATTATTTACTCATATACTTCAGGAACATGAGAAGGACTGTTGTTACCTTAGGAGGAAGAAAGCTCGGGATAGATATACCAGTCCCATTTTGTTTATCATGTATGCCCTCCAAAATCTCATGCAGCTTTTCTTCTTGTTTCAGCATCTTTTGAAGCATGGCAACCTGCAGTCCGGATCATAAAATCTCTGGTGACTTCCCTAGAATCGCAGGAAGATGGGGTCGTGCTTAAATTTTGTCATCAACTAGATTACAGTTAAATTTTTTCTCCCTCATAATTGGTGTTGAATTAATTTGTCCCTCATAGAAAATCCCTTAATGATAGCACTCAAGTGGAGAAATATATTTTTGAATACAAATGACGAAGACCAATGATTTTTATTTTCCACGTGGACCAGCCTGGTAAAAATCAGGACTCTTTTGTATCGTAGTTTGAATTTGGAATACCTGAATTTTGCCAAAGTTCCGACAGAAAGGTAATTTACAAAGCACGAAGGCGTAATGGACAAGATTATCCTTTTTCAAAGAAAAAGAGGTAATTTGGTTGGTGAAAGGCTTGTGAGCAGGTAATTTGCACGGCAAAAAAAAGTTAGAGAGACACGGACAGATACAAATTCATGAATTTGGAGTAATAATTATTAGTGAAGTGTAGTTAGCTATCTTGTAATGTATAATAATCAATAATTATAATTGATTAAATGATATAAATTTGTATTTATTTGTGTATTTATAATAAAATTCTTTGTACGATCTTGGAGCTCTTACTTGAAGTAATTTGCATTACACATAGTATAGAGTTCATCCTCATGAAAAATATACATTTGTGTCTCTATTTTCTAATCAAATCATAATGTGTTAGATTGAATATAATATTCCTTTTGCATTATGTGCCTTCATAAATATGCAACATCAAGTACACATTCTTTCAGTTTCATCATATGGCAGCCCATCACCTACCTACATCTAATGTTATATGCAAGTGCGGTGCCATTCATATATAGCCTTTTGCTGGGATCACAGCAGAAGCAATCAAATGAAAAATGAACGTGTCCCCTGGTTGAGAAGACTACTCTATATATTGCATGTGCGGATAGTACAGTGTACATCTTAATGTACTTTTTGTGGTAGATCGAAATTAAAGCTTCATTTTTACGAGAATTAAGGGAATTGAGGTTTGAACCCTCGATCTCCCCCCATCTTTGCTTTTGCAGTCAATAAGGTTAAGCCAGGTTGGTTCCTCTTAATGCACTCAAGAAAATATGCAATGTAAATATAAGAGAAATTGAGATTATTGCATTTCTATACCTCTCTTTCAAGTGCCTCTCTTTTTTGCTGCCCACCGATCTTCTTTCTTCTCTGCAATTACAAATAAATCGAACTCATGGGAAAAGGAGGAACATATCAAAAGAGAAAAGGCTGTGCAAACCACAGATGAGAAAAAATGGGCATAAGCATAACTAAGAGTCGAAGAATTCTGTTCCTTTTCAGTTTTTCTTCATTTTTCTATTTCATGTCCTTTTTTCAGAGGATACACATGTGTTCTACCAACTAATAAAAAATCACTGAGAAAAAGTTAAAAATAATAACAAAATATTAAGGCCCACATTTCTCCAGCTCCAATGTAAGCTTTACCCTAAGCGGTTTTCATTTGCAATCACTATTGTGATCAATATAAAGTTACTAAACTGTAATCTAAAAGTCTTGTCGTGGAAATAGATTGCGTACATCTGAAAATTTTTCATTTTTTTAGTAACAATTTACTGGAGAAAACCATCGATGAGTTTTCATTTTGCTGCAGCATACACAACACAAACACAGCAAAGGGACGGCGGTGAAGCAACACAAGAATGCGGACGGTTCGGACCAGACTTACAATATCAGAAGACAAGTGCATGGCCGACAAGTCGTCACCTTGGGAAGCCATGAAGAATGATGCGCTTCTATGCTGTGGCTTCAACGCACTCCAACGACTGGAAGACAGCTTAAAACAAGAAGGGATGGCAAGAACGATTTTATTACAAAGTTGTTGGTAACAAGAGGAGGGCCTGACTAGCTTGGTGCCAAAGGAATCACGGGAGTGATATGTACTGGTCAGTAGTGTTGTTGGTGAAGCAGCTGCTGCTGTTGATGTTGAAATCTGATCGAGATGTGAGAAAAAGGGATCAATTTGAAGCTTGTAAGGAGATGAAGTGGAGCTTTCAGGCAGAACAGGTTGTTCCTTAAGGTAAGTCTCCATTAGTAAATGTCTCAAGTGTGGGTGGGAATCGTGCAGAGAGAGAGAGAGAGAGAGATTAAGTTGACGTAGCTTGCACTTGTGGCTTTGGAGATGATAATTATCGGTTAGTTATGCAATCGCTAAAATGGTTTTTTTCTTGAGGAGCAATGTTAAAAGAAACAAGAGATTGATAGAGAAAATAAATAATATTGAGATTTAAATCGTTAAATATAAGTATAAAAATTAAAAAATATGATAATTAATTTTAGTGGATTGTTAAGATTTCATTCTGTTTATTTTTTTCACTAATGCATCGCCTATTGTTTTCGTTGCTTAAGGCTTTATGCATTTAGGAAAGTGGTAAAAGTTGAATTTGCCATTTATCAAATGACAACTTTATATATATAGATAAAGGATTCATTAACAGACACCCCCATAGTACATCTACACTAAGAAAGAAGAAAAATCACTTAGATATCTTTTCATTTAGTAAAACAAGTTAAGCTTTTGTTTTCATTATATCATTAAGAAATATCAATTTCACTCGATTTTTAAATATGGTTGGATCATTGTTGGCAAATCTTCAGGATTAAGTCTCGGTTACAAAACTTCGATCCCATGGAATCTTTCTTAGTAAAGCTCTTCATCTTCTGTTCTATAGTATTTTCAAAACAACAATCAATTTGAAATACTAGACCATTAGATGTGGCGAATAAAAATAACATCAAAAACTAGAAAAAGATACACTCCTATCAATTGAAATAGTAACACTTCAAAATTTGTCAGATCTGAAATAATATATTGAAAAAAAAAAACAAAATAGTACTAAGAAACAATGAGACTAAGATTTTAAAGACCACTTTGCCAGATGAATGCGTTAGCTACGTTTTCTCAGCTAACAAAATGTTATTTATCAAATGATAATTGAATACTCGAAGCTTTTGCGGTGGGTAGGTGATCACATTAAAGGCAAAGCTTACTAACCCGCTTGCTTGAGAGTGAACTTTAAGAGAAGAAATTTGTTGGGTAGAATTTGTGGCTAATCTTGGGATTGCATGCGATGCTTGTGAAAAATTGACTCCGATTCCTACCGTTCACACTACTGTCCAAAGACTTTTACAGTGTGAACCTGATGTAGCCGCCATAACTGACTGTTCACACTACTGTCCAAAGACTTTTGCAGTGTGAACCTGATCTAGTCGTCACGACTTTTTAGGCCATTTGTCTCCTCCTCTGTATTATAAATACCTGCAAGCTATGTAACGAAAAATGTGTAGTAGCAAGAGAAGTGAGGAGAAAGTAGAGAGAAAAGAAAGTAGAGAAGCGTGGTGTTGTATAATCTGGTGTAAGAAAATCTGTAGAGGTTAAAATCTTCGAATATAAAGATCCGTTCCTCCCGTGGATGTAGGCAAATTGCTGAACCACGTAAAATATTTGTGTTTCTGTGTGTTTTTCGTGTGTTTTTGTTTATTCGATCCTAACAATTGGTATCAGAGCAGGTTGGAAAAAAAAAATTTTGACGAAGAACACAGGACGACGAACTCGTCCTTGCAGCCGGAGCACACCACCACCGATGACCCATCAGCATCTCTCTTCCTTCCGGCCACCTAGCAGCACTTTCCTTCTCCCTGCGGCCAGAGCACACCAGCCACCACTGTCTTGTCCAGATCGGAGAAGTAACCGGCGAGCAAGACCCGACCAACCTCGATCTCACCAGCCAGCATCGTCGCACAAACAACTGTAGCAACAGTTTTTTAATTTGTTTATTTTTGTGTAGTTCTGAAGCATGATGGCTGATCCAAAAGGAGCTGACATGCAACCTTCGACATCTACTACCAGTTCGTGGCAACGAAGTTCAATGTCAAATGCAAAATTTGATATTGAGAAATTTGACGATACAAACAACTTCGGCATGTGGCAATGTGAAGTTCTGGATCTGTTGTTCTGCGAAGGATCAGATATTGCACTGGGGACAAAACCAGTGAATATTTCTGATGAAGATTGGAGCTATATAAACCGTCAAACCTGTGGCATTATCCAGCTGTGCCTTGCTAAAGATCAGAAGTATTTTGTCATGAAGGAAACAATGGCCTCGAGCTTCTGGAAGAAGCTGAAAGATAAATACATGACGAAGAGTGTAGAGAATCGGCTCTACCTGAAGGAAAAAACTCTTTCGATTCCAGTATAAGAGAGGTATGCCTATGATTGAGCATCTCAATAATTTCAACAAAATTTTAACTGATCTGCAAAATTTAGATGTTGATATTATTGATGAGAATAAGGCATTGTTATTGTTAAATTCTCTTCCTGAAAGTTATGATCATTTAACCACTACCCTGTTGTATGGAAAAGATGAGGTTAAATTCATAGATGTTTCTAATGCTTTGGTAAATAATGAGTACCGGAAGAAGGATCAAAATGACTCCAGAGAATTGACACCAGAAGTATTGACTGTGACCCGAGGAAGAGAAGACAAAAGGAGATATGGCAAATCTAATGGGTGAAATAAATCTCGCTCAAAATCCAAAGGAGAATCAAGAAGAAGACTGGCAAAAGATGAATGTGCCTACTGTCACCAGAAAGGGCACTGAAAGAAAGATTGTCCAAACAAGGACAAAGCTGCTGCAAATGTTGCAAAGGAAGCTGATGATTAAAAAGATTCAGCTTTCTCAGTTTCGCCAACAGATATCCAGGTAGACAAATGGATTCTTGATTCTGGCTGTTCTTATCATATGTGTCCAAATAGGAACTGGTTCACAAGCTTTCAAGAACTTGATGGTGGAGTTGTGATAATGGGTAACAACCACACATGCCAAACAAAAGGAGTAGGCACTATCCGCCTGAAGATGCATGACGGTACAACCAGACGACTGACAGATATCAGATATGTTCCAGATCTGAAGAAGAATCTTATTTCACTGAAGGTCTTGGACAACAATGGATACAAGGTGACCATAGAAAGTGGAGCCTTGAAAGTTGTACGAGGTGCATTCTTGGCAATGAAAGGTACTCGACAGGGAAACCTATATTTCCTAGATGGACAGACAGTTACAGGTAGAGCAGCTATTGCCAAAGCTTCTGACAACGAAGCACCTGATTCGTCCCAACTCTGGCACATGCGTTTGGGACATGTCGGAGAAAAGGCCTTGCAGAATCTGGTAAAACAAGGTCTACTGAAGGGAGCCAAAAGTGGAAAACTTGACTTCTGTGAGTACTGTGTCTTAGGAAAACAGACACGAGTCAAGTTCGGTACCGCCATTCATTCTACCAAAGGAATATTGGATTATGTCCACACTGATGTATGGGGACCATCAAAGAATTCATCTTTAGGAGGTAAAAATTATTTCGTTACCTTTATTGATGATTTCTCACGATATGTTTGGGTATATGTGATGAAACACAAGGATGAAGTTCTAAACATATTTCTTCGGTGGAAGAAGATGATTGAAACCCAAACCGGCAGGAAGATCAAGAGACTTTGCTCAGATAATAGTGGAGAATACAAATCAGATCCCTTCAAGCAAATCTGTCAAGAAGGGATAATCAGACATTTTACAGTTCCTGGAACTCCACAACAAAATGGTGTAGTAGAAAGGATGAACCGTACTCTGGTGGAGAAAGTGCGATGTATGCTTTCTCAATCTGACTTGAACAAAGTATTCTGGGCAGAAGCTTTGATGTATGTCTCTCATATTGTCAACTGGTTACCTACTTCTGCACTTGATGGGAAATGTCCCAAAGAGGTATGGTCTGGAAAACCTGTTTCAGATTATGAACGGATACATATATTTGGATGTTTTGCGTATTTCTATATTACAGAATCCAAACTGGATCCTAGAGCCAAGAAAGCTATCTTCTTAGGCTTTAGTGAAGGAGTTAAAGGATTCAGACTTTAGAATCCTGAGTCAAAGAAGATCATTCTAAGCCGAGATGTAACCTTTGATGAATCGGCAATGCTGCAAAGAACTACCACAAAGGAGAAAGAGAACCAAAACTCTTTCCAACAAGTGGAGTTTGAGACTCCAAAAGAGCCAGAGGAGTATCTTGATGACCAGGAGGATAACTCAATTGAGGTGGAGGTTCCATCACCAGCCCCAGACCAACAATCAGAGTCCATTGCCACTCACAGACAAAGAAGGGAGATCCGGAAACCTGCTAAGTATACTGACATGGTGGCATATGCACTGCCAGTGACAGAGGATGATATTCTCAACACCTTCAAAGAAGCTGTTCAGAGTATGGAGAGTGATAAATGGAAACTGGCTATGGATGAAGAGATACAGTCACTTCACCAAAATCAGACGTGGAAATTAGTACCACTTCCACATGGGAAGAAAGCTATTGGATGCAAATGGGTCTATGTTAAGAAGTAGTGTGCCTCTGAAAAAGGAAGTACCAGATATAAAGCTAGACTAGTAGTAAAAGGATATGCTCAGAAGGAAGGAATAGACTACAATGAAGTGTTCTCGCCAGTGGTCAAACATTCGTCTATTCGGATCCTATTGGCTCTAGTAGCTCAATTTGACTTGGAGTTAGCTCAACTTGATGTGAAGACAGCATTCTTGCATAGCAACTTGGAAGAAGAAATCTATATGTCCCAGCCTGAAGGCTTCAAAGTCACCAGAAAGGAGAATTGGGCTTGTAAGCTAAGCAAGTCACTGTATGTCTTGAAGCAGTCACCTAGACAGTGGTACAAACGATTTGATAGCTTTGTCCAGAAGCATAAGTACACACGCAGTCAGTTCAATCATTGTGTCTATCTGAAGAAACTCCAAGATGGTACGTTTGTATATTTGCTCCTATATGTTGATGATATGTTGATTGCATCTAGGAGTAAGGTGGAGATCGACAGGCTGAAGGCTCAATTGAGCTCAGAGTTCGAGATGAAGGATCTTGGAGAAGCCAAGAAGATTCTTGGTATGGAGATCAAGCGTGACAGAGAAAGGAGCACAGTCTGGTTAACTCAGACTCAGTATCTGAAGAAAGTACTCCAGCGGTTTGGTGTAAATGGCAAGACTAAACCTGTTAGTACTCCTTTGGCCCCACATTTTAAATTAAGTGCATTAATGTCTCCAAATACAGATGATGATCGAAGACAGATGGATAATATTCCATATGTCAATGCTGTTGGAGCCCTGATGTATGCAATGGTGTGTACACGACCTGATATTTCACAAGCTGTTAGCATGATAAGTCGGTATATGCACAATCCTGGTAAAGGACACTAGCAAGCAGTTAAGTGGATTCTACGGTATATTCAAGGTACTGTGGATATTGGCCTGAAGTTCCAGAAATGTAAGACTATGACAAATCGTCTAGTCGGGTACATCGATTCTGATTATGCAGGTGATCTCGACAAGCGTCGATCAACTACAGGTTATATGTTTATTATGTCAGGAGGACCAATAAGCTGGAGATCAACTCTTCAATCAACGGTTGCTTTGTCTACTACAGAGGCAGAGTATATGGCGATCACAGAGGTTTTCAAAGAAGCAATTTGGCTTCATGGGTTAATTGAAGACTTGGAACTTATTCAGGAGCACGTTGAAGTTCATTGTGACAGTCAGAGTGTCATTTACTTAGCAAAGAACCAAGTTTATCACTCTCGCACAAAGCATATTGACGTCCGGTTTCATTTTATTCGAGAAATTATAAATGAAGGAGATATTCTGCTACGGAAGATTGGTACAGAAGATAATCCTGCAGATATGCTCACAAAGATTGTTTCAGGAATCAAGTTCCAACACTGCTTGGACTTGGTCAACATTTCTCGAAACTGTGCACCTTCGGGTGCTTGACGCCTTCGGGCATAATGGAGGAACTGTGATCATGTTTGGATGATGAATCATCGTCAAGGTGGAGATTTGTGAAAAATTGACTCTGATTCCTACCGTTCACACTACCGTCCAAAGACTTTTGCAGTGTAAACCTGATGCAGCCGTCATAACCGACTGTTCACACTATCGTCCAAAGTCTTGCAGTGTGAACCTGATGTAGCCGCCATAATTGACTGTTCACACTACCGTCCAAAGACTTTTGCAGTGTGAACCTGATCTAGTCGTCACGACTTTTCAGGTCATTTGTCTCCTCCTCTGTATTATAAATACCTGCAAGCTATGTAACGAAAAATGTGTAGTAGCAAGAGAAGTGAGGAGAAAGTAAAGAGAAAAGAAAGTAGAGAAGTGTGGTGTTGTATAATCTGATGTAAGAAAATCTGTAGAGGTTAAAACTTCCGAATATAAAGATTCGTTCCTCCCGTGGATGTAGGCAAATTATCAAATTACGTAAAATCTTTATGTTTCTATGTATTTTTCGTGTGTTTTTATTTATTCGATCCTATCAATACTGATATCAAGTTCTGGGATTCTCTGCCTCCCGGCATGGATTCGTTGCTTTAGGAGGACATGGTTATTTCTGTTTTTATTCTATTTGTCAACCCAATAATAAATAAATAAATAAACACGAAAAAGTTTACTAACTTGATCGGATATATTTTATTGAACAATGTCATATTTGTAAGGAAAGTGATATCATATTTTAAAGGATGGTATTAAAAAAATTATATTTAGCATATTCAAATTCAAGTCCGGTAATAATATGGGAAAATTTAGAACAAATTTATTTTTTTTATTTTTATTATTTTGAAAGAAAGTCATTGTTATTTCTGAAAATTTAAGTCGTAGTACTGATTTTATAATTTAATTTTCTTACTGATTAGAAAAAAAAAAGATTCTAATTCAATTAATTAGAATGATAAGGTTAATAA
Source organism: Ceriops zippeliana (assembly GCA_037897445.1). Taxonomy (NCBI): domain Eukaryota; kingdom Viridiplantae; phylum Streptophyta; class Magnoliopsida; order Malpighiales; family Rhizophoraceae; genus Ceriops; species Ceriops zippeliana. The sequence goes on from JBAPLH010000174.1 coordinate 2,118,465, forward strand.
ATTAAATAAATTTTTGTTAAAAGTTTTATTTTATAACTTTTTAAATATATGTGTATATATAATTATATTATTTTATTAATAATATTTATAAATATAAACTTAAATTTTTTAATAATATTTTATTTATTTTTATATGATATAAAAATATTAACTGTTTTTTTTTTTAATACAACAGATTGGATTAATTATCCGCTGAACCGAACCTTAGAACCGGACAGACAAGAGTAGCCTCCAAACGTGTCTTTTTCTTTGGCGTCTCAAAGGTTCTACGAACCTTCTGGAAGACCATTCCACAGCAATAAAATTAAAAACCCTAATCTAACCCCATCACTCTCTCGAGTCTCACCTGCATCCTTTCATCTTTTGCACACACCCGCACACACCCTTCTGTGGCGAGCCCCTGTTAAAAGCAAAAAGCTTGGCCCTTTTGGTTTCTGTTTGGCGGAGGCTAAAAAAGAAATGGCAACTTCCAATGCTATCTCCACTGCCTCCATTTTCTGCTCTCCCAAACAGGTATTCTGTGTAATTTTCTGATTGATTCCCGGGAAAATTTAAGTGCGTTTACAAGGCAATTGGTGGTTTTTTTTTTTCTCAAAACGGGTGTTTTAAAGTTGGATTCTTTTTTCTTTTTTTGGTGGGATAGTAATGGATTTTTGTTTGTAGGCAGTAATAAGGAGGAAAGTGAATCAGAGAGTTAGTTACGGGCAGCCGGCGAGACGATTTACGGTGCGAGCTAATGCAAAGGAGATTGCTTTTGATCAGAACTCGCGGTCGGCGCTTCAGAATGGTATTGATAAGCTTGCTGATGCTGTCGGGCTTACCCTTGGTCCCAGAGGTAACTTCTTTTTCATTATTTGTTTATTTGATGTCCTTCATTTAACTTGGAGTTCAAATTACTTGAATGAATGAATGAATGAAATGAAAGAAATGTATTGTAAACCTTTGGTATGCTTGTGTTTTTTGTATATCTGGTCAAGTTGAAATTTTGAATTGCCTAGTAGTTGTTCTTACACTTCTATTCATGTTCTGGCCTGCTCCGCCATTTGGGGTTGTAAGAATTGTCTAACTTAATGCTTATTTGTGTTTTCTAGGGAGAAATGTTGTCTTGGATGAGTTTGGCAATCCCAAGGTAGTTAATGATGGGGTAACAATTGCGCGAGCTATTGAGCTGCATGAACCCATGGAGAATGCTGGTGCTTCTCTCATAAGAGAGGTAGGACTTTCTCTTTGCAGTAATCAAGGAATTTGTTGTCTTTTTCGGCATACTTTATGGATGTTGTGGTTATTGTGTTGTGTGCATGTTTTGGCTTTATTAAACTGGTCTGTATTTGTGCAATGAAGGTTGCAAGTAAAACCAATGACTCGGCTGGTGATGGAACAACAACTGCAGCAGTCCTTGCAAGAGAAATAATCAAGTTAGGGCTACTGAGTGTCACTTCTGGTGCAAACCCGGTCTCGATAAAAAGAGGAATTGATAAAACTGTGCATGGTTTGGTGGAAGAGCTAGAGAAGAAGGCTAGGCCTGTTAAGGGTCGGGATGACATCAAAGGTATTTTAGTCATTGCTAAGTATGAATCTGTCTAGTGCTTCGTATGCCAAATTATATTTGACTTAGAGAGTATATGACTGATATCCCGTTCCACATGTAGCTGTTGCTTCGATTTCTGCTGGCAATGATGCTCTCATTGGCACTATGATTGCCGATGCAATTGACAAGGTTGGCCCGGATGGTGTTTTATCAATTGAGTCATCGTCTTCCTTTGAGACCACCGTAGAAGTTGAAGAAGGAATGGAGGTATAAAGCCCACTTCATTGGTTCATGATTTGCCCCCACTGTTGGTGTGTTATTATACTAGTTATAGTTGCTTGCTTGCAAAATCCTCTATTTGTTACTTTCTGATTGCAGATTGACAGGGGCTATATCTCTCCGCAATTCTTTACAAATCCTGAGAAATTAACTTGTGAGTTTGAGAATGCAAAGGTGTTGGTGACTGATCAGAAGATTTCAGCAATCAAGGACTTAATTCCATTGCTAGAGAAGGCTACCCAGTTGAGAGCACCTTTGCTTATAATTGCTGAGGATGTCACTGGTGAGGCTTTGGCTACCCTTGTTGTAAACAAGTTGCGGGGTATCCTTAATGTCGCTGCCATCAAAGCTCCTGGTTTTGGCGAGAGGAGAAAAGCTATGCTTCAAGACATTGCCATTTTGACTGGTATTTGTTTTTTTTTTAAATAGAAAATTTGATTGATTTTGTTTATATTTTCCTAATCTACATTCATCTGGTTGGTGTTTTGTATCTCAAGCCTAAAATCTTGCTAGATGACGCAATTTAAGAATATAGCATCTCCTAAAGAATCAGTTGGTACAAATGTGATCTTGTCTTATAATCTGGTTCATTTAGTTGATAGAAGGCCTGAACTCATGGCAAGTTATCCTTGGTTATTAATTAAGGAATTTTTAGCACATGCAGTATCAAAATTGATGGGTGATGCTGCTTAGTTGCCTTCGAAAATGGTAAATTCTTTATTCAAAGAGTGTATTTTCCACCATCCACTCATATTGGGTTAAAACTGCTCCAGAAGTTTCTGAAGGGTGAAGTTGTTGAGGTTTTGCTAATCTTGGTTAAATCACCAGTGAATTTATGCATGGTGCTATTGCTGTGAAATCTAACCTTGCTGTTTTGCTTTTTGTTTTTTTTTTCTTCGGATTTGCTATATTTTAGGAGCTGAGTTCCAAGCCAGTGATCTTGGTTTGCTCGTTGAAAACACTTCTGTTGAGCAGCTTGGTTTGGCCAGGAAAGTGACTATCAGCAAGGACTCCACCACCATTATTGCCGATGCTGCATCCAAGGATGAGCTACAGGCCAGGATTGCACAGTTGAAAAAGGAGCTAGCTGAGACAGATTCTGTTTATGACTCAGAGAAACTGGCTGAGAGAATTGCCAAACTTTCTGGTGGGGTTGCTGTTATTAAAGTGGGAGCTGCCACGGAGACTGAGCTTGAAGACCGTAAGCTTCGCATTGAGGATGCCAAGAATGCAACCTTTGCTGCCATAGAGGAAGGGATTGTACCTGGGGGTGGTGCTGCTTTCGTCCATCTGTCAGCTCATGTTTCTGCAATTAAGGGCAAAATTGATGATTCAGATGAGCAACTAGGTGCAGATATTGTGCAAAAGGTAACTTTGTTATTCTATTTATGTATCAGATTTTGAAATTTTTGTGAAGTAATGGCTGTTCTTTGTTATCCTTTTGCTTGGGAAAAGAAGGGGAGTAGATTAGAATGAAAGGGGGAAAAAATGTTTGATTATTATTTCTTTCTTCCATGTTGAATTTGTTATGGTTGGATTAAATGTCCAGGTGTTCTTTATAATATGTGCTATTTGAGCGAGTGGTTTTGCTTTGATCATACTGAGCCAATACATTTATATGCAGGCATTGGTGGCACCAGCATCATTGATAGCACAAAATGCTGGAATGGAAGGTGAGGTGGTTGTGGAGAAGATTAAGACCAACGGATGGGAAATAGGATACAATGCCATGACAGACAAGTATGAGGACCTGCTGAAGGCTGGGGTAATTGATCCAGCAAAGGTGACAAGATGTGCTCTGCAGAATGCAGCTTCTGTTGCTGGAATGGTTCTCACCACCCAAGCCATTGTTGTGGAGAAGCCTAAACCCAAGTCACCCGTGGCTGCCCCTCCACAAGGCCTGACCGTGTAGTAGCAAGTAAATTTTTCTGTCACTAGCTAAGATTTTCATGTTTGACGAATAGTTTTTGTGGGTTTGGCATTGGGAGGGGGACAAAATATGACGACCGGATATGATCCTTGTGCCATTTTGTATGAATGAATTGACATTTAGGGAGTTGTATCTGGAATTGTATGGCACGCCCGAGAGTTTTAGAACCAGTTATATAAACTTTTTGCGTATGCAAACCGAGTTGGCAACATTTCTTGTTTCCTTCAAAGTCCGGAACTTTGTACCATTGGCAATGCTGGTTTAGTAACGGGCTCCATTCAATCCTTGCTTAAGTTAACGGGAATCCTGGTTTTATAACCTTTGGATTATTAAGAAAAAGTAGGCTTTTGGTTCGAATCATAGAAGAAGTACAGTAGTTTGTTTAAAGGAAGGGTGTTTTGTGGCATTATAATATTCGAGTCAAATGTTCATAATTTTATTTTCTTTAATTTTTACAGAGAAAATGAAGACAAAAGGTCATTGTTAGCTTAGATGGTTCTCAGTTTGTAGAAATTTGGGTCAAACCAGGCTATCTTGTGTTCATTAACCTACATAGGCTGAGCCCAAAAAAGAATTCACAATATATGGAAAGGGAAAAGCAGAAGTCGATTTAACGAAGCCCAACCAACCGAGCTAAGCTTTCTAATGCTGAGCGCCAATAATTGTGAGCCCTACAGTGAAGTAGTTTCCTGTGGTGCAACTCGGAATGCATTGTCAAGCCCTTGTTGCTTATTATGTTTTATGTTACTGTTCCTGTATTAGTTTCTCGATTAAGTTGTCCGAATATACTTAAAAAAAAGAAAAGAAAAGAAAGAGATAGAACTAAACTAGAAAAGTATCTTTATTTTGTCAAATCAAATTTATTCACATTATTTACAAAAAAAAAGAAAGAAAGGTATTTGTATAGCATTATTAAAATAGAGTCAGGACAAATATTATTATTCTATGTTTTATGGACTAGACTTTGGTCTTTTTAAGGCCAAGACCTATCAGGAAAACACGAATTCCTCGTAAACAATCCAAATTCTATTGTCCTTTATAGCCAGAGCCATGAACTTGCAATCCCCACTAACTTGGAAAAACCTCTGTGAACCTCTGTGTTAGACCTCTTGAAGGAAGTCTTACATTTTTTACCCCTCTTTTTTTTTTTTTTTTGGGGGGGGGGGGGGGGGTGGGGACATCAACGCCAACAAACTTTTGCTGGGTAAGCTTTGCGGCCACAAAAGAAACAAGGCGAGAGTTTGATGATGTTCAATCGCTGTGCCTTTGCCTGCTCGACATGGCATACCCTTTGACCTTTCTCTCTCCAAGACATATGTATATTTTTTATTTACAGAGATGGTCATATGGCATATACTTCATAAAAAAAAAAAAAAAAAAAAAAACAAAGAGAGAGAAAAAAGAGAAATAAAATGAATGGCGAAATTCCATAAACACCCACCCCTCGAAGTTTCGAAAGAGGGAATCGGCCCAATAATTGACATAGGCAATTGGGCCCAACATGCAAAAGCTGGGCATAAGTGTCAAGCCTGAGCATGGAGAGTCCAACTTAAAATTTGGTTGCATAGGCATAACTAATTTCACACGTAAATAATATTTTATATTATATTATTATAAATTATATATATATATATATATATATATATATTATTTATAATTCACATCCGTAATTAAGTATTGAAATTCATCACGTCGAGCTAACTTTTCCGTCCATAATAAAAACGCGAACCGAATCGGGACGTCATTGAAGGGGAATTATTTGTGGCGGCACTCTACATCAGAGGAATTATTTGAGAGGCCCCACTCATTTTAAGTGTTTTGACAACCGACAAGTATGGTTCCTGCTTACCCTTTTATTTATTTATTTATTTATTTAGTTTTTGGATTCGGTTTAATTCGATAAAGATGGGGACAACGAGATGTTGATTTGCAGGTTGATTTGCAGGAATGCATACAGAATCTACTTCTGAGGAAATTTTTGGCAGCCATTCGGATTTCTAACTTTTTAAGAATTCCTTCTCCGTTAAGGATACTTTTACAGAAAAAGAAAATTAGTCATGCACTCATTCTTCAGTTAATGCCGGTCAACTGAGGACAGTCCCCAAAAAACACTTTGATTTCCGAGGAAAGGTCCAAAGCCAACAGTTGCAATGAAGGGATTTTGTTTTTTGTTTTTTTTTTGGGGGAGAGGGGGGCGGGGGGAAGGGTCTATCTACATAAGTTGCTCCGCTCCATCTTCTTATCATTAATATTCCATTTCGCTGTTTTCTTATTAAGACGATCAATTCTTTTATTGTCCCACTTGATCCATTCAAGGTTTCCCTTTTTCTCTGTATGCTTGATTTGAATGTTTCTGCTGCTATTTTGAGTGACACTATAACTAAATCAATTTGTATACAAAAATGATGCACCTCCCCAACTACGACTCCCATTTTTGTCGCACCGATCGGTGAGATTGGTTAATTTTATGTCAAAAATAAAAAATTCAAGAAATTTTAATAAGGTTTAAAAATTCGAATTTCAAAGGAAAAAAACATTTTAGGTGATTTTTGTTCCCTCCCCCCCCCCCCCCAACCCCTCCCCTCAAGAGTTTTGCTGTTTTGAGGGAATTGAGGTTTGAACCCCAAGCTTTCCCTTTAAGAATTTTATTCTAATGCTGCCAGAAACTTTGAATCAATATAATTTTTTTTCCCTTTTTTCTTATTGAACGATAAAATATGAATATATTTTAATACTTAAAAAATAAAATAAGTTTTATTTCACGAAAATTATATTTTGATATTTTATATATATTTAACTCTTAACTTATGTTTCGGTATAAATGATTAACTAAAAAGATACATCGAGAAAAAAGAAAAACAAATTCATATCTGAATCACGGGTCGTTCGATTTAACCATTGTGTCAAATCGGACGAATCTGAATTAAATACTCTAGCCAGAAATTTTGAACGAGTCTCATCAGTTTCCCTTTCCGCTTTTCATTTTTATTAAAGAGTAACGCCTACACAAGGATTGGTTAAGGACTGAAGGTGTCTGTCTGTCTATAAACTATAATTTCTCACAAGGGGAATTAGATTCCCCCCACCCCCCCCCCCCACCACCCAACGCCCACGGTCGAGTTCCTTTCGGCGACAAATTGCCACGTAGCACGCGGAAACTGAGATCAGGTTGAAAATTCAATCAAATCATACTTTCCATCATGCTGGAAACAACGTGTTTTCAGAACTCGAAGATCTATTCTGACTAGAGGTGCAGGTGGGGGAAGGCCATTTGCCCTGTCGGTTTCACTGTCTGTCTAGAGCAGCCGTTGATCTACAAAAGTGTTCGTACGAGAGAAGTGACAAGTCAAACATTGGCTTTTTTTTTTTTAACTTTTTTGCTTTTGCTTTTGGGAGTTTGTCGTGGCACACAATTCGTGTGAAATCCGCTCCTAATAGAATGGCAAGTTGTTCTTCTTTTTAAACCATATTTTAGATAATATTATTTGTTGAGCTTCTTGGGGGAGTAAAATAAAAAGGAAAAAGAGGTGAGCATCAAAATGACACAAAGAATGTGGAATGCAATTACTGGGGGGATACATTTGCAAATTAAGATTCCTAACTGTATAAATTTCAATCATCTTCCATTTACTTATTTGCCCTCGTTTTACTTTTCCATTTGATATTTGATTTCCTTCTCGGGAGATTTCAACCATTGCTTTGATCTTCGAGGTATAACAAAATGGTTCTCAAATGCCAAGGAGGTGGGGGGCTCTCAACAAGTATTAATTAATTGAGGGTTTTAATTAAGAAATGACATCGATGGAGCACCAAATATTGTATACCAAAAGAAAGAAAAAACTTATAGATGCCCCCACATGAAACCCAAACTAAAACATTGACATACAAACAACCTAATTAATTGAGGGTTAAAACAAGAGAGAATATAGGATGTTACAAATAAATATTTTATCACATAATCAACAGATCCTATTTATTATTGTTTTGGAGAATATTTGAGAATTTAGATTTTTTTTTCTGAGATATTAAATTCTGATATTTGAAAGAATGATCTGATTCACTTCCTCATCGAGTAAAGAAAAAAACAAAAGAAAAATGATGATTTTAGTTGAACTCGTTTACTCTGGTTCTTGAATGTCACTACCAACTTTTGTGAACAAAAATAGGGTATCCGAATGCATTCAATTTTCCGCCATCATCATTAATTTCATTTAATTATCGTCTTTTAACGTTTGATTGCTTTGTGAGTTGCGAGAACACGAATCTTAATTTGCAAAGCAAATTCATCACATACTTAAAGATCATAATTAGTATAATAAATCTTTGTTAATACCTAATTAGTGTAACTTAAACCACCCCCCGGCCAGCAAAAAAAAGAAAAGAAAAGAAAAAAGAAAGACAATAATTAAGGAACTTCTTTCCCAACCTCTAGTTTGTGGCATGCTACGTATTCACACGATATTTACGCGCAATTCCCAATTTAATAATATTCTATGGATCAAAAGTCTATAAGTAATTAGAAACTCGTTTAAGATGGAATAATACCAATTATATTATTAAATATTATCCAAAGCATATATATATATATATATATATAATTTATTTATTTATTTATTACTAACCGCCCCACCGACCGATATCTGCATGCGGGCCCGCCTTCTGTCGGGCTATATACCAAGGCAGGCGTCCTTTCAATCTGGGCCCCAAAATCCTGCTCTCGCAATTTTCACGTCGATCCAACCCAAAACTGTAATTTTGATATTTTCGAGACTCGTTGGAATTTAACATTTTTTTTTTTTGGCTTTTTATTTTTAGTATTTTAGAGAGACAGGGAGAGAGAGACTTGTTCAAAGTCTTCTGCTCGAGCTGCTGCTGCTGCTGCTGCTGCGTGGAGAACGGTTTACGGACCCGAGAGAGAAAACGAGCACAAAATGGCGAGATCGTCCTCCGTCCACGGCGGACAGTTTTAAAATCTCCGCTTTTAACAAGCCCTAACAGTCTCTGAAAAGAAAAAAAAAAGAAAAGAAAAACAGAGAGAGAAAACGAATCCCTCTCATTTCTTCGCTTTTGCTTTCTTCTTCACATATTCTCTCCAGATTTTTGTACATGTAAGTCACTCGGCATTGCAAGATATTACCGGCATTGCCATTCGATCCCCTTGTCCTTTGTTTTAAGCTTCGTTTTCTCCTAGTTTTTTTTTTTCCATGAATGGCCGTTTTTGTTTTTATTTTTTTTATTGTGTTGCTTTTGATGTAAGAAGCGTGGAGCGATTGTCTTACAGTTTTGTGTGTGTGTGTGTTTGCAGAGATGGTGGAGGCGACGAAGGTGCTGTACATAGTGGTGGTGGACGATGAGGAGAAAAGAGAGAAAGATAAACAGTCGTTTAGGTACACGCGTCCGGTGCTGCAGAGCACTCTGCAGCTCATGGGATGTAAAGCTCGTCATGCTTTCAAGGTTCCTCTTTTTTTTTTTTTTTTTGGAGATTTGGAATTTCCGTTGGTCTGTGTGGATTGGATTTTTAGTTAGATTATGATTTGCTCGTTTTTTGATCACTTGATTTAATTTTGATGAAAGCATGCGGAGCGTTAGATCTGGACAATATGTGCCACGTAAATGTCTAATCTCCTTAATCTCAATTTTCTAATGACTGTTTTTTTTTTTTTTTTTTTGAGAATTTGTTAGCACACTTTCAATCATTTGCACGTTAATTCTTAACCGTAGTCTCCTGCTCTTTATTGGAAATTACTTCATTATTTTCTGTCAGCATACTTCAATTGCATGTTGCATTTACATCATTGATTTTGGGTACCTTTTCTTTTGTTTTTCGCTGAAGCTATCTCTTTCGGTGCACTAATTCATTGTTGCACACAAGTAGTTGGTTGTTTTATCATTTGATTATGCGTTCTAAGACATTATAAATGCTGTTAACTGGTGACGTGATTATTGCGGTATTCTAAAGACATTGGACAATGTTTTTTGATGAGTATGTTTCTGCTCCTTCCAGATTAGTCAAAGAGTTTTTGAGCTGATAAGAAGTGAATCTTCAAACAATGCTCTACTTGTAAGAGAAGTAAAGAAAACAGGCATTGATGCCTCAAAATCAAATTCTGGGAAGGAAGCTGGTACTTCCAATAGTGATAGCTTGAGAAAAGCAGAGGTGGACAGCCTTTTTGTTTCTGAGAAGGATGATAGAAGTAAAAGTTTATTATTTGAATTGTACAAAAGGCGCACAACGATAATTGTTAGAAGAGAAACCTTTTTAAATGTTGTATGCAATGCTCTAACTGAATATAAGTATGTGGGTCCTAACCAGAGGGCAGACTTGGTTTTGGCATGCAGGTAAAGATTAAAAGTTAAATATTGCATATGAGAATGAGAAATATCTTTATTCACGAGATTCTTGGTACCCTTTTTATGATCTGCTTTCATTCTTTCATATTTGACTACATTAAAGTCTTGTGCTTTTCACTTTTCATGTAAGGCACCTTGTCCAGTTATTCATTTTCTCTTAGATGGTGTATCTTTGCTGCAGAATCCGAGAGAGAAAAGAATCTGTAACTGTGCTATTGTGTGGCACAAGTGGATGTGGCAAATCCACTCTGGCTGCATTGCTGGTATCCTTTTGAACTAGCCCCCCCCCTTTTTTTCTCTCACAATAGTAATTAGGATTATTCTGGATTTTTACCCTGTTGTTGCCCATGGGGGAGTTTTTTTCTTCAAAAGTTGCTTGTCAGCATGCGGATTCTGTAGATGAACGAGTTCGATCTCTATGCTAATATATTTGCGTGATTATTTTGTTCCCTGTGTTCTGTGCAGGGTGGCAGGCTAGGAATTACAACGGTGATATCCACTGACTCTATTCGGCATATGATGAGGAGTTTTGTTGATGAAAAGCAAAATCCTTTGTTATGGTCTTCGACATACCATGCTGGGGAATTTTTGGATCCTATAGCTGTTGCAGAAGCAAAGGCTAAAAGGAAAGCAACAAAACTGGCAGTTGTTGCAAATGCACATCCCATGGAGGATGTATCTGATGGTTCTCTAGGTAGGAAATCTGGTAGCATGTTGGAGTTGAGTTCTGCTGCTGAACTGATTAGTCCAAAACAAATGGCAATTGAGGGATTCAAGGCACAAAGTGAGATGGTGATTGACAGCCTTGATCGTCTGATTACTTCCTGGGAAGAGAGGAAAGAATCAGTTGTCGTTGAGGGTGTCCACCTGAGCCTTAATTTTGTGGTAGGTGAATCCCTTGGGTGTTTGGTTCATGTTCTGCCTCCTTTCTCCAAACCAATTCTCCCATCCTTTTTGATAAGATTGATTTGTAAGTTTTCTGCTGTTATTGTTGTGTTATATAGATGGGGCTCATGAAGAAGCATCCTTCAATAATACCTTTCATGATATACATTACAAATGAAGAAAAGCATTTGGAACGGTTTGCTGTCCGTGCCAAGTACATGACTTTAGACCCAGCCAAAAACAAATATGTAAAGTACATTCGAAACATCAGAACAATCCAAGATTATCTTTGCAAGAGAGCTGACAAGCATCTTGTCCCCAAAATCAACAACACAAATGTCGACAAGAGTGTGGCAGCCATTCATGCCACTGTCTTCAGCTGTCTTCGCAGGCTTGAAGCTGGGGAGCAACTTTGTGATCCTGTGAAAAACACTGTTTCCCTCGTTGACGAGGAATACAGAAACCAGTGTGCTGCCAATTCATTGAGTTCAAAGGGGATGTTTCAGCTCATTCAAAGGCAAGGCTCTTCCAGGCGTCTGATGGCTCTTCTTAATACTGATGGATCTGTGGCAAAAGCTTGGCCTGTGGATTCTGTGGATGCCAATGGGAAACCTCTACTTGCTGTGTCTGACAATGGAATGTGGGCACCAATGTATGGACCATTGCAGATTGGTAAAGCTGAATCTGTTAACCTTCAGTTTGGCCACTTTGGGATCAGTGCTTGGCCTAGTGATGGTGGCACAAGTCATGCTGGAAGTGTTGATGAATCAAGGGGTGATGGAACTGATAATGGAAGTAGATATTACTCTTCTTGTTGCAGCTCCCCAAGGATGTCTGATGGACCTGCAAAGGAGGTGATTTTGAATTCCTACTGTTGTTTCCTTCCACTCTAGTTATATTGAAAATCTGACCTCTGATATACCTTTTCCTTATTGGGATTCTCTTTTCATTGTTCCTTCAGCTCAAGGAGGAACATTCAGTCCATGGCAGTGATGAGGAAGTTGATGACCAACCTGAGCTGGACAGTGATGAGGATCTCTCTGATGTTGATGACAAGCACGGCCATGAAGAGGTATCAACTAGCTTAATAAGCCTATTTGCCCGTTGAAAAGCTATAGGAGTGTTAGAAGCATCTGAGAAGTGCATTATTTGGAGTTATTGATGCTCTATATATTATTTCCTTATTATTGATGCCATATGTATTATTCATGATTCCATGTCTAACTTACAAGCTCTTTAATTAATGTCTTTGAATGCCAAACTTGCTCTAACTCATGTTTAGGTTTTATCATTAGTCTTTTGAACTCCATTTTTGTTTTTACAGGTTGGTTCAGTTGATGAGGAGTCAACCAAGTCTGATGAAGAGTATGATGATCTAGCAATGCAGGATGTTCAGGAGAATGACTATCTGTCGGACGGTGATGAGGAGTACAAAGATAAGATACTCCCTATTTGTCGGAGTCAATCAAGCCCCTTGAATGAAGATGAGTACATGCAAAACCTTGAACGCCTCCTTAGCATTAGAAACGAGCATTCAGCCAAGCCACTAAGCTCTTACTATTCTCCTTTCATGGAGAAGGGTGAGAGAATGCCAAATTCTGGCAGTTTCAAAATGAGAAGACATTCACTCAGCATTCCGGCCACTGGAAAGAATGGGCCAGCAGTTGGCAGCGGTCCCATTCTCTCCAGAGCTCCAAACAGGTAGTTTTGTAGCAAGCAATTTTGTGAATAGAAAACCTAAGGAGGAGGATCCCCGGCGTGTCCAAAGTCCGAACTGGTTCATATTTCTATTGTGAATACTGCAGAAAAGCATTAAAGTTTGTTTTCTGTTCTTCCCTTCCATGTCGAGAGGGCAGACTACCACTAAAGTCGCTTGCCTTCAACCTCTTTAGATCATAAAGCCGCTACTTTGAACATTTTAAGCCGGACTCGTCAACGTTACAATCTTTTTTTTTTTTTTTTTCCTTTGTAAGATTTAAGAGGGAACGAGCATTCTATATTGGGTCTTCTGCGGCTCAAACCTGGAACGTTTCCATTTGTCACGAAGAACCCCAGCATTTTGCATTATATAATTGAAAAACATTTGGGTACTCCGCACCGAAGGAGTTGGTTTACGTGCATTCAGCCATAAGTGATATGGGAATTTGGAGAAACAACTCTCTAGAACCCTAAACCCTTTAGGAGGAAAGAGAAGAGGGAAGGCCAAAGAAAAATAATAATAATTCAACATTAGTAGGATTGTTCAAAACTTCGAAAGAAAGACTTGTTCACCAGTGTGATTCAGGGGTATATAAACAATCGAACAGAGTCTGTTAAGTTCTAAAAAGCCAGAGTCGTGGTGAACTGGTAGCGATGCACTCATTCTGCTGTGATCTGTTCCGCATATATCTACGTTTTTTTTTTATTTAATAAAGAAAAAGACATTTGTCTAACGAGGAGAAAGTTTCTAGCGAAGCCTCAATAATGAAGTAGCAGGCCAAACCAAGAACGTCTCCAGGACAACAAAAATTTGAGAATGAGATGCAGTTGATCTTTATGAATGTGTTGTCGCCAATAGAATTGGATCTTGGAAAAACATTTCTTACCTCGGGAGAGTCTCGTTAAAAGCTTTTGGTTTTGTTTTCTAGTTACTGTTATTTTTACTTGAACTCTTGGTCTCTCTTATAGTTTAAAAAATAAAAGAAAGCCTTAGTGTTGAGGGGGCAGAAAAATGCAGTGATGTATATTTATTGAACTTCCATAGGTCCAACTTCTTCCTCTTAAGGCATCATTACCCACGGGGCAAATGAATCAGTGAAAAATGAAGGAAAAGCAATTGGATTCAGATCAAATTGGTCAAAGTTCAAGCCAGTTAAATCTGCCTCTCGAACCCCGGCGCAACTTCATAGAACTGACTATTCAGAGTAGTTTCTCCCTATACCCTATTGAAAGTCTAGAAGCTCACAATGTTCTTACTTTCATAATTGTTCATTTTAATGCATACCCCGATGTTCTCATCTCCACATTCATAGTCGTCCATTTCCTGCATGCTGCATGCTCACACTGTTATTCCATAGTTGACCAGTTGAAGTGAGACCGTCAGTTTGATTAATATCAACCCTAACAATTCCTGGGTTGCAAGGCCTAGGCTGAGCTATCTTCATTGAACTCCATGCCCTTGATGCGTCTAAGATCACCCTCCTGCAATGGCATGTCAAGTAACCCCAGCCTACTCAATAATATCATATAAAAGATGATTGTCCCGTAGAAAAGGATTCCCAACATAAGAATTCCCACACGAAATAATTATTACCATCTTGTTCTTTTCAACACGGCACCATTTTCAAAACTCCCGAGTATAAGAATAGGGCTTACCATATTCACCGCATTACTCATTTTTTACTTCACAGTCCAATCAAAGTTGTAAGGTTCAGCGTTTCTGCGTTTCCATCTCGTTTGACAATTCTGTTCATTCGAATCTTTAATGAAGGTTATTTTATTATCATTTGCAAGTCACGAGTTTAAGTCGTAGAAACATCCTATTTATATGTACATCTTGCCTTTTCTTAATACGTAGGAACCTTGTGCACTGGCATAAAGTCCTCTTCTCACAATCTCAACTCTGCATTTCAAAAGCATCATATACTATCCCCTCCTTGCAATATCTGTCCACCAATAAATTAAATATAACCTCGTTCAGCTCAATTCCATTGTCCTGCATCTTGCTTGTGTGTAACATTGCAGCCTCCATCCTCCCTGCTCTCAAATCTTTACCACGTACATCTGCAACACCAATATTTCAGCTTCCTCTATTCTGCCGAAGCACGAGTACCCATTGGCCAAAATTTTGTATGTCTCAACATTTAATGCATCTCCTCACCAATTTGTAATCAGCTGTTCCGTTCCCCGAACCTTGTTTTAGGCCCAAATTGGTCCCAATTTGTAATTAGCCCAAATCTACCATATACCAACCCTTGTGTCTGATTCTCTTCTCGTCTATTACTTTTCTTCTACAAACTCCTTCGATGTATCAACACCGGAGGGCTCGACCCGATTAATTAAATTTAGGAGCGCATTGTCGTTAGAAGGGACAAGGAGACGGACAGGTGCACAACAGAGGTGAAGAGGTCGACCAAACCCTTTTGGTCCAACCACGAGTTTTTTTTTAACCCCAAGTTCTTTCAATTGGGAATCCCATTACATGTATGGTATGTTGTTGTGGCAAAAGTATCGGACACCTACAAAAGCTATGGAAGCATCGTAATCGTTGAATTATGCTAAACTAGAATCTGCCAACCAATTGCCCTTTTCCTTGTCACGAGTTGCACATCGCTCGGACAATGGGGCAGTGAGTGGTAAAATCTTCTGGATATTGGATCTTCACTTGGGAATCTTGTCTTCCCAAGCCCTAAGTAAAAAAATCTGGGGTATGAGACTTGGGATGGGGTCCTTGAGTTGCATATCTGCCACGTGAATCCTATTGACATCAAAATATGTAATAGGACCACCACAGGGTACAAAACATGCAGGACCACTAGTAGCGCTCTTTTTTTTTTTTTTTTTTTTTTTAACAAAGGACGATTTTGTGGGAAAGGCTGAATGCCCAAAGGACCAGCTTGGAGCCATAATGCATAGACATCCTGTTCCAACGCCAGTCACTTTTCAAATCAATCTGTTCCAGTTCTCGAATTAGTCACAAACTAATGGAAGGAAAACAAAGAATCCACGAAGGCACTGCAGTGGTCCTGTTGACAATATCTACAAAAATATAAGAACAACAAATAAAATAAATAAATAAATAAATACAAGTCAAATAGACAACTCATCGCTAAAAAGAGAGCACTAAGGCGAATCTTAGGATAATGATTGTAGAAACAATTTCATTTTTTTATATATAAAAATTAAAAAAAAATAAGGCTACATACTAATTACTTTGTAACTCTCAGAGTGTAGAAATTTCGCTTACTAAAAATTTTCTTTTATCACCCAAAGACGTCAGCACTTCAAATGCTTCCATATTCATGTCGTCACTCAATCCACATATGCCTCTACGGCTGAGCTGATTGCATAGGCTTGCAATCTTCAAAAGCGCCCCACCCACCAGCCACCCCCCCCCCCCAAAAAAAAAAAAGAAAAACACAAAAAAAGAAAAGAAAGGAACTAAGGGAACTAAGTATGTACGAAAATAGAAAAAGATTTGTCTTCAAAACATATTCTTGATCCTATTATAAGTCTGCGATGCATGCAATTTTCCGTTTAATCAATACAAACATTATGCTGCTTAATGCACATATGATCATCCATTGACTGAACTTATCAAATATTAGTTGTTTTGACCATGAGTATCATCAATGACATCGACCATGTAAGAGAGTCTTGTGAGAAATCCAAAGGAAGCATAACGAAGCACCCACCGCATATGGCAATAGGAATCACGCATCATGATACTTATAAGATACATTTTCCTCCCCCCACCCCCCAACCACTATTTTTGTTATTTTCCATGTTTGAATTACTACCAAATGTTTGATTTCAATAGTTGTCCTATCCTTGTTTAATTAATCAATAGATGATTCGGGTCTCCTACATTAGTTGATTTTTTAAAACTACTTGATCTTTTTTTTTATTATTTTTCTTTGGTCTGTTAAAAATTTTTAGGAATACATTAATTTTTAAGGTGTTTGATTCCAATATGTCGTGAACATTAGTTGATAGATGACTCTCTTCTTTCTAGAAAATCCCATACCCTCCCCAGGATCTATATGTCATTAAGTAATCTATATGTCGTTATTTTGTGACAAAAATGTCACAAGATTCTTCTCTTCTTCGCAAACTTATAAATTCTATGAAAGGAGTAAAAGCCTTATTATTATTATTGGAACCCTAACAATAGCATGCAAGTTGTTTGTTTACCATTTGGAGGTATGCAAATAAATCATTTGAGTCTAATTATCAAACAAAAATCACTTAGAAATTCAACAGTAGTTGATTAAAAATTATTAAAGATTACGTTTGAAACTTTTCCAATTGCTATTCGATAAGATTTAAGTTGCGTAGATTATCACTATTGTTTTGATAAAACCTACTTGCATAATATTAATATTAATATTATTTCCATTTTATTCTTTGTCATCTCTCAAACAAACTTTACTTAAATCAAATGCCCTTTTTCTTTCTTCTATTTTTTTTTTTTTCTCTCTATTGATAGATTCACTGAATCATAAACTGCACACCAGAAATATCAACAGCAGATCACAGTTCACTTTTCTGCTCATCAGACATCCATTCCATCAGATTGAATATGACCAACAAATTACTGGACAAATAACAAGGAAGAAAATGATGGAGAACAGGTTGCTTTTTATCAAGGCCCTCAAAAGATGGTAAGAACCCAAAAAGCAGAGTTGGCTTGACGAGGGCAGACATGGAGTAATAAAGCTAAAAAATCTCTCTCTATAACAATCTGCTATGAGTATAAAGGACTGCTTGTATTATGCCGACTCCATAATTTTTGGCCCTGTAGATTTTCAACTTCAAAAACGTAGTTTCACAATGAAATGTTCCAAAATAGACGTCACCATTAGCAAATATAATATGCCAACCAATCGAGTATAAACCACACATGTTGATATGGAATATAAGAAAGCAATATGGTGGGGATGGCAATGCGAATGCAACGGGGAATAGCAGGTTAGAATTAGATGAATATAATAATAACAAAGCCTTAATCCCAAATCTAATTGAGATCATTTGTATGTATCTTTTCTCGTCTTCTCACTCTATCATGAACTAAGTTTGGCATGAGATCCAATTGAGCAATGAAAACACAAAATTGCAATGCTGAAAACAACAATAAGATGATGGGGTGCTAGAGATTGATCTTAGGTATGCTTAAGCCAAAAATGTTTCTGGAACCTGTTGCAAGAATGTAGAATCTTAAGAGACCTCAGCAAGAAAGATGATACATAAGTCCCAAGCTGAAAACCTCAAAGTTATAAGCATGTGTATCACCGAGGCTCAAGGGACTGCTTAAGATTTGGATGCATTAATTTTAACGACTGTGACGTGCCTAAAATATATAAATTAACTAAGAATTTAAACAAGAGAACATGAAATAACAAGTAAGGAAGTTTGCAAGTACATATGTTTCAATTGTGTGTCCGATTATGACAATAACTATATCAATAGTTTAGGACAACTTTTGGATTTCTGAAATCCATCAAAAAATATAACAACTATTAAAGGAAATTTTTCATTGAAAATTTTTAGATTTTAGGTTTATACATGTTTTCAAATAATATAACTAGTTTAAAAATACTCTAATTTAATTTAAAAAACATTTAATTACTAATTAAGAAAATATTCTAAAACACACCAATCACAATAAAAAAATTTCCCATAATTCACATATCCTTTCTAATAATTTAACTAAAATTATTAATTATACTAAAATATTATAAAATAAATAAATAAACATAGTATAATTAGAGTATAAAGAATAATATTTTAAATATATTTTACATCACTTTTTTAAGATGCAATTTACTGTCAATTTTCTTAGTATGTATCTGTGGTAACCTGGAAGCTATGAAATTTAATTGCATCATTTGGTTAAAGTGACAACTATTGCATGGCAAACATACTAATATATGCAACAAATATAGCAGTAAGTTGTCATACAAAATTTTTGGAAGGGCCACACTCCTTTAAAATCACTTGATCTCAAATGCTTTAAATGCATAAATTTGTCCACCTACAATTACTAATGTGCCACAAAACCTCAAGGGAACATTTGGCACTAGAAATTGGATTCGTACGGGCCAGAAATCGTGTTAAATGAACTCTTTTATGATTGATGCATGACTCTGGAAAATGCTTGAACAAAGATTACATACACACCAAAATTGTATTGAGCCAAACATATACAGGTCAGTCATGCGCAATGTAAACAACTGCATAAAGAGCTTCCCTACAATTCTTAGAAGCAAGTGGTAATTAGTAGGTGACTTTTAAACACTAAGTATAGGTAAGCCATAAGCTTGGCCTCAGTTTGTAATCCTGGGGTCAACTGGGGGTCTTGAGTTCGAATATCAATTAGAGCCAAGCTAAGTTATGGCATTAAAGATGCAAGCACCAGGAGATTTGGAGCCTTTAAATTCCTAGAGTATGATCAATGGCTTCAATGAAACTTTTGAAAGAAACCTCTGGTCAACAGCAATATGCCACCAATCAATGGATCTTAAGTTCGACTGCCTGGCTGCCCAGTGAATTCAGAAGTGACTTAGGAAATATAGCCAGGCTAGTAAAGCTTAAGGTAACCAAGGGCGCATTTACCGCTGCTGAAGGCATAGAATAATCAGAACAAATAGTTGGATAGGAATAGAGGCGCACAGATTTCCATGAGCTTGAAAAGACTTAACTACATATCACTGTCATGAAAATGATGATGGTTTTCTCAAACTATTTGAGGGTAGTTCACTATTATTGGAATGGGCAAAATTATAGATAGTTTGGAATAAATCTACAAGAAACTGAAAAAAGAGAGAGGGGAGAGTACATGTCAAGGGGGTCCAAGTCGCTGAGTCAAGATGGTCCACCAACAAGATCGATAGGTGAGATTTAATGCCAGGGCAAAGGTAGATGACAGTGTGCATCTGTACCCACCAAGATTTTGCATATCAAAGTCCTGAAGGGACTACAAATGTCCTACGAACTACTAAACCACTTGGAAGAATGTCCATAGAATAATAATATCAATGCGAAAATTTTAGTCCACTTCCAATGAAGACAAAGAGCTTGTGGGAAGAAGAACCCGTAGCTCCAGTAAGTTATTTTAGCTTATATCATCAAGCCCCAAATGGAACCAAAAAAGAGAGAGAGAAAAGAACAAAAGTTGCATACTTTTTCCTATACTTACCCTACCCTTGGCTTCAGCTCGAATGTTTCTGCTTGCTTAACAGAATACTGCACAGCTGGCCACAATGGAGTTCCTTGAATCCCGTAAGAACAAAAATTTCCACAGATACATTTTCCAATTTGCTCGGCCTTCCTGGGCAAGGGCGTTGAGAATCCATTAAACATTCACCTTTGAAGCAGTGATAGAAGTCAAAGATCTGTGAAGTTCAAGTATGAATCTAAAACCAAACAGCAACTAAACAAGAAAGAAACAGCAAAATACAGCCAATCAGGTAATTGAAGACTAGATTAATAAATTGACCTTTCCAAGACCCTCTCTCTCCCCCCCCCCCCACAACATCCCCTCCAAAAATTGTTGGAATTGTTAAAAAAAGTCCCATCTCATCTATCTACAATAGGAAACTAATGCAAAAAAAGAAGCATACCATTAAGTTCTAACTCAGCAGATTATCCTCGGAGGGAATAATCGTAGATCTGCAAGGTCAGCGAAGCAAAGGTGTCCGTGTAGCCTATCAGATGCGCCAACTGCTAAAAGAAACACATAAAATATGGCCATTAGATCCATAAAAAGCGGTCGCTTTTTCTCACAAAATGAATCCAATCCCACCACCAGAAAAGTTAAAAAAAAAAAAAAAAAACTTCAAAGTATTTGGTTTACATCCCACCTGACAACATGAGAAAGGAAAGTATTGGAAAGAGAACAAAAAGGAAATCAGCTTATATATATACATACCATCACCATGCCATCGTCCTTGTTGTTGTTGATGTGCAAAGTGGCAACTTGCAATAAGTTGCAACTGTGCCAGAGTACTACTTTTTTTTTTTTTTTTTTTTTTTTCTTATAGTCGTTTATGGCTGATGCAGCATCATCAAGATTCTCACTTTCAAAGAACTTTAGCTCCGAGAAAGAGAGAGAGAGAAAGAGAGATTTGCATCACCACCGGGCATTTGCATGTGAATCTTGATGATGCTACATCTGCAAACAACGACTCTATCCATGCACAGAGGCCTTCAAAACATGCATGTTTATATTTTGGATTGAAACAAAGATGCGAAGCAATAGATAGAGAAACAATATTGTGTTTGTTTCTATCACTGTGTGCTCATAGACCAGTCCACTACTTCTAGGGATATATATGGTGGAAAAATAAATTACATTTTGGAAAAAAAAATGTTAAAAAAAATTAAAGTAATTGAACCTTTGTAAAATACAAAGGAACAAGGCCACGAGCTTGGGGTCACGTGGCCTGTTACCACTGGTTAAAACCAAAAGTGGTTACGCCAAGGCAGCACCGGAGAGAGCGTGAGGGAGGAATTCATTTTGTTTGCAGTCTTCGACTCTCAAAAAACATAGGAAAACCCCTTTCATATATATATATATATATATCATTTATACCCCCCAAAAAATTACTGACTTCTGGCATAAAAGGGCACATTTATTTTGTTTGCATACACCTGCAGAGAATTGGGAAAAAAAAAAAACAGGAATGGACCTGAAAGCTAGCTGAAGTGCCTACAAAATTCACTGATTTATTATTGAATACTGTTCAAACTAAACTAAGACTATTGCCTTCGGTTCAAGGGTTTAGATTTTGGCGAAAAGTAAACACACCCATGTTGGATTCCAGGCAAACCCATGAAAAAGAGAGAAAACCCATTTGGTTTATTAGCTAGATAAGCTAAATAAGCAACAGTTTAAACGACCAAGAATTACATATTCAAAGGGGCGGGGGGGAAAAAGGGCAAAACGGAGAAGATCTTATATAATACAAGTCTTTTCCTTTTTATTTTTTTGTTCAGAAAAATATTTTCTCTTTTTATTTTTTGAATGATAATGAAATACAAAACCCTGGTTTTTGAACAATCAAATGGCCGATTCAAAGGAAGCAAAGAAATTTAAAAGATATATAATTGGAAGAAGACAGAGATCTATACCTTCTCGTTCTACTGAAGAGAAAGAGAGAGAGAGGGAGAGGAAAAGAAAGAGAGAGAGAGAGATGTGGAGGACTCACAGGCTTATGGTAGCAGTCGGGATGACTCCAAACATGACTTCAACTTTAATGGTCTTATGGATGGCTGTGACCCCTTTTTTTAAAAAAAAAAAAAAAAATTGATGCTAGTTTTTGTTTTTCAACTTTTGATTTTGATGGCTCTCGAAAGCACCCAGAAAAAAAAAAATCTGGACGACTAGCTTGTGCTTAGCTGTGTAAGTGGTGGAATAGTACACACATCGCCATCTTTCCAATAACCTAGTCTTTATTTTGATGGAAACGCAGTGTGGTTGACGTTAACATGTTAACCAGTCCCACAGTTAAAACCTAATATTGCAATCAGAATAAAATAACACCTACTCTATATTGTGAAATTTATTTATTTATTTATTTAAAAAAGTTGAAAATATTTACGATATATTCTAATGTTTTGTTTTTTTTTTTGTCATTTAAGGCTCTCTAATAAAACAGTGAATGACCCCCGCGCCTTAAATGTATTTACGTGCAAGAATTATCAACAAATACCTTAATTCCTTTACAGATATACACACACACAGAGAACAATTTTTTTTTTTTTAATAAATCAAACCAATGGTTTAGCACATTGATCTGTTGCAAAGATGACCAAATTACCTCAACAACACAATGCAGCTATTAAAAAAAAAAAAAAAAAGCCGCATTCCCAAACTATTTCACAAAATTGAATAATCTGTGTTTAAATTTCTCTAGTTGACTGGTTGAAGTAACTAACTAGCTTAATACAAGACCCTCTAGTTCTTACACATTAATATATACTACGTCAAATCACTGTACTACACCTTGCTCCAAAAAAAAAAAAAATCAAAAACAGTTAAATTCTAAAGTTTGTATTCACAAGAATAATTTATATATAGCATTAGTTGCGGCCAACGACCCAATGAAGTAACGAGAATTTCAGAAAGAACTTCGCTAATTGATCCAAATTGCCCAAGTGACTAACTTTGGGATGATAATTGAGTTGCCTTTTGTCAAAATCCTAAAGAACTATTGCTATGAATTTTGCACCTTTTGGTACCCTAGGTCATGTTCACGGTGAATGTAACAGGTGACAATAACGACTACACGAAATGAGCATCTCGTCATTTCGTTCGCATTCTAAATCAAGAGTAAATCATATAGCAATGCTACTAGGATTAAACTACATTGAAAGATCGATAAAACTATCTATAATTTTGCATTTGCCACAAGAAGAATTGTTCTTGTGTTTTGTTAATTATTTTTTTTTTTAAAACATGGTACAGCTTTAAAAATCGAGACTTTGGCCCGACCTTCTAGTCTCGGCGATCCATTCCTTTGTTTGGGATTTGCCTTTTTTTTTTTTTTTTTAAGTGCCCCCGAGGCCAGTGTCTCCAGCCACTTGCCCCAAATGTCTATTGCTGCCCTGCTGCCATCTCTCTTTATTGTTTTAATCAAAACTAATAATTTATGATTATTGATCATCAAAATAATAATAATAATTTATGATTACATTGTTGTGAATTCATTCGTATAAAGTAGCATGATCTCACTTCTATTATAGTAAAATGTTTTTGTAGAGCAGAAATTGTTGTCTCAGCAGCAACACTTTTCAGGAGGCAAAGCAACGATCTCGATCTCACCTTTGCAATCTTTACCAACTCAGCCTGGATTTCGACCCAAGAAGGGTACGAGATCACTGATTGAACTAACATGTTGACGATATTTAATATTTTTTTAATAATCTCTTTGTAAATGTTATTATTTTCTAAATATCAATAATTGTTATGTGTTTTATCATATCTAACATAATTTTATGAACTGCAAATGAATACATATATATTTTTTATAATTATAAGTATGAGTTTGCATTCATTTTTTTGATATATTATGATATATTACAAAAAAATAATTTTAATTGGATTGAAAATTAATTTGATTTCTTGAATATTTTAACTATAGATTTATATAATTTTAATGATAGAGTATTTTGTCTTTTGGGGAGGGACAACCTAATGATCAATAACTTAAATTTCTATCTAGAAATTTTGAGTTTTAATACTAGAAAATGAACTTAAAATTTGTGAAAATACAAACATATATATTTTTTAATGTGTAATTCATTATGTCACCGGCTTGACTTCCAGGGTGAACCTGAGTCATGGGTCTGATTGGGATTTTAAAGAAAATTGAATCTGTCAGGGGCCTAATTCACCGTTCCAACGGAGACGGCAGGTCTGGTTTGTTAATGGCTTACGTCTGTACAAGTAAAATGAGAAGCTTATGCCTATATGTTTGCAGAGATCACAAACGAAATCGTTTTCGTGGGTGGGGGAGGGGGTGATAGAAGGCAGCCTATATTGACTTCGCCGGGGCCCTCTGAAGATATTGTTTGCTCTCATTTTTTTCATGTATGGTGTAGACGCCGTGGTGGGTGACTGTTGAGTGTGATTAAGTAAATATGACGGAAAAAGATAAAAAATATTTGATTATTTAGTTTATAAGTTTTTATTGATAAGTGAATTTGTGATCAATTCTTACCATAAGCGGACAATGTACAAAGTATAAATGCAAAGATAAAAATACAGCTGAGAGAGTACTTCCCTCTTTTCTCATCCACAAGCTCTGAACGAATACAAACACCATGCCCTACAACAAAAGGAAAACATTTATGGAGATCGAGGTGATGAAGACAGTTGATTGCGAACAGTTACACTAATCACTTCTATATCCGTAAAGTTATTTTCCAGCAAAACATGTGACATAGTTTTTGGATATCTCTACCCACTAGTTCATAATTTAGTCAAAAACTTATGATCTGAACAAATTCAAGTTTCAGATTGATCACCTAGTCCAATTGACAGCCCTGCTCTGCTGTATCAACCTACTTCTTTTTTTTTTTTTTTTTTTTTAAGTTTACACAATTAAAGGAGAGCATTGAGCACGTTCCATGATCATATTATGCACTGGGAATAAGAATAATTTTAAGAAATGAGAGACTATTAGATGAATTAATTCCTTATGAAGTTAATACTTAGCAAATTAACTGATTTTTTTTTTTACAAAAAAAAAATTGACACTATTTCGTATTCAAATTTGACACATTTAATTTGATAGACAACTCCCTTACTGTGCACATTTATACAAACTGGAAACAATTATGCACGGTTCATGCACCAAATCCATCTAAAATTTCCTTAATCGCTACAGATAATCTCGCACTGGCTCGTCCCAAAAAGGGTGATCTCATGGTGAAAAGTCCATGATACTATTGGGGGGATGATCATATGATAATAATTTCCATATATGAATACATTCACCCGAATGTGACAGCGATAGATTGCTTCCAATCTAAACCTCCTCCCCAAGAGTTTTATTTTTCAATAATGCAAATTTCAAACAAAGACAATAATACTAAGCTTAAGTAAGTAATTACTGACTAAAAAATTTGGGGTGAGAGTTCGAAATTTAGTTTCAAATTTCACTTATAGATAATTGCTCCTTTTTTTTTTTTTAATTGAGCCCCAAAAAATAATAAACTAACTGTCTTCGAGGATTATAAATTTACTTTATGTTTGTCCAAAATTCATACTGAGCGTTAATTATTCAAAGAAACAGTATTACTTAAAATGCATGAAACATATTCATTTGATAAATTTTCTTGGTTCCATTTATTGTCTCATATTACTTGACATCTCTCTGTTTTTTTTTCTTTTAATAATGCATAATGAAAAATATAAATAATTAGGTCTATCGACAAGATTAATTAAATTTAACTGAATTCATTTAACATAAATTCAACCTTTAACTCGTAAACTCAAACTCAAATATAAATAATTCAAACCAGGTCTTTACGAGGTCAGTAGCCACAGACATGAGATTTATAAAAATAAAAAAAAAATTCTTATAAACCTCTTGAACGTTATATAAAATATATTAATATAATATAAAAATACATATATAATATAAAATTATAATATATCTATTTATATTTATGCGATTTGTATTTCTTTTTTAATAGTTTGTTAAATAAATTATTTCAAGATTTCATTTTTGAATTCAAATTATTATTATTTTTTTTAAAAAAAAAAAGAGAGAGAGAAAAGTCACCTGAAGAATTGCACTTGTCCGTACAATATGACGTGCGTGGTTCAGATTTTCCTGCACATCTCTTTTGGTCTCTGCAGTCATCATCATCGTCGAGAAAGTGTGGTGTCAATCAGAGGGGAAATTTTGTGGAACAGAAAGCTTCATTGGGTGTAGACTATATATGGTGTGTGACACTGACACTTACACAATCAGCCGGTTGAATTTTTTTTATTATTTTTTTTTCCTATCGTTAATTCTTTGCAGAAAACAGAACTTCTGCATCAGTCGAGATAGGTGGCAACTGATGAACCGTTCCGTCGCTTTGCAAATTTAAATCTGGATATTGTTCGCCGGCTTTAATAATTGTTAACCCCTACACTATTTTTGAAGTTTTATATGGGCTAGCATATATATATATATATATATATTTAATAATATACAAATGAAATTATTTTGTGTTTCCAGAGGGAATCCTCTTTCCTATAAATACTTTGCCGGAAAACAAAACATGGGGTTGTTGGAATATGTTGCATTTCACATATATTTTCGTGAATATCATAATGTGTGATCAAAAGGTGGATATATGATGTAATGTATGTAGTACAATTCTCATTAATAGACCACATAAAGTGTGGAGAGAGAGAGAGAGAGAGAGAGAGAGAGAGAGAGGTTGGAGCTGGCGCTTTCACCAAGATCAAAGAAAGAGCTCCCCACTCCACAGGGGTGGGGGAGGGGTGATTTACGCAATGGAACTGGGGGGGCTCTCCATTTTGGCTAGCCAGTTGGTCGTTTTGCCGTAATTCTATAAAGATATAATTGAGTTATATTGAGGGTCAACAGCATGCTCCTTGACATTTTATCCACCATGATGCCTCCCCCCCCTCCTCTTCCTCTCCTTCTCCCTCGCCTCCCTTGTTGCTTCCCAACCCAATTCCGTGATGGATCTATTTCTTTTCCCTTGCGTGCCTTTCTGAAGTTATATGATAGCAAAACTCTGCAGTTCTGATTGCGAGATCTTACCTTTTTCTTTCTTCCTTTATTTTCTTTTTTTATTATTTATGAAAATTAAAAAAATTTAAATAAAAAGTGACACACAATTTTATTAAAAAATTATGTTAGATTTAAATTACACACTAAGATATTACATTAAATTTATGAAAAAGTAAATTTTATAATGTCTAATGAAATTATTAACTATTTTTAAAATCATGTAAGTTAAACGTATATTTAATTTTATCAAAATTTTCTACAAAAATATAAACTCATAAGTATATAGTTAGTATGATCATAATTCTCTAATTATTTAACTTGAACAAAAAGGCAATGAAATCCTACTCTTACCACAAAATCTGTATCAATATATAGATATATATATATTGGTATTGCATTCACATGGTATGCACACACATGCCATTATAACTGAAAAAATTGAAATAATTATTGAAGACACTAATTTGTGTCACTATAATTATAAAAAAAAAAAAAGATAATTAGTAACACAAACATACATACATATATATAAAATATGATAATACAAAGACTGAGCTAGCCAGTAGTTTTGGTTTCATCACGTACCAAAAGCAAATTAGGTAACTGGTAGTGACAACGTTAAGGTTTTGAAATAGATTACAATGAATTTTTAATTTAACGGATGCTCAAGTCATTTACTTTGAATTTTAATTTCAATCAGAGTTAATTAATAACAGAAATAGAATAATTATCTATTGAAAGATATTTGAGTAGTTAAAAATTTATAATTTTATTTGTAAAATTTTATATTCTATTCTGAAAAAAGAAAAGAAAAGAGAGAAGCATAAATTTAAAATAAAAATCTCTTTTTTTTTTACGAAATTTTAAGAAGAAATTAAAAGAATCATTTTTTTAAAAATATAATTAAGTGGATCAATGTGCTTTTTAATTAAAAAAAAAAAAGGGAATAGTGGGAGAGGGAGAGAGTGACGTGGGTGATGATGTGGCAAAGGGATTAAGCGAGAGAGAGAGAGAGAGAGAGAGAGAGAGAGAGAGAGGAGGTGGTGTGGGCCAGGACAAGGAGGAGTGGAGGGAGTCACATGGGAAGCACGTGAAAGGCTTTAGAAGGGTGCGATAATGAGAGTGTACGGGGATGTCTATGGACCGACCACCTATAACTGTCTCGTCTCACTCCCCCAGGGCCAACTGAGAACCTGACTCAGACCCCGCGTCCCTTCACTTGGCCTTTTTCAATTTTTTTTTTTTTTTTTTGAACTTATTATGCATTCAATTATATAACAAATCAGGGAGGGCTATTAAAGGGATTTTAGAGAAGGGTTTTCCTTTTTTTTTTTTTTTTTTTTTGGAGCTGGGAGAAAAGTTTTATAACATGACCCGAGTTTTTTGTGTGGATGATACGATGTTATTAAAATTATTTGTTACATATTTTAAATTTTTATTATTAATTATAATTAGATATTAAATAATTATATACATATATAATTATATGTAAGATATAAAATTTTATCAATGGAGTCGTATATATATTTTCAATAGGAGACCGAATCATCTTCCCGACAAAAAAGCTTCAAATAACCTTTCCCAGAAATAATTCGCAACAATGAATCTTTATGGATTTTTATTTTTTTGGTTATTCCCTTTTGGACTCTCAAAGTCTTTTTGTTTGATTGGATGAAAATTCAAAGGAATAACGCTGCGTGCAAAAACAATATGTTGGTATCCTAACAAGATTTTCATATTGAAAATCAAAATCGCAAGATAAAACACTTTTTTTTTTTTTTTTGGGGGGGGGGGGGGGGGGGTGTTGAGTTTTTGGCTTTTCGTTTTGGTAATTTTGCGCCAGACGCGGGTGCAAACAATTAACTAAATCACGCGGGCGTCCTTGAACTGAAGAAATGGTGCACAGCCTCCCACAAACACCCCCCGCCCGCCGTACGGGGGAGGGCCAGCAATTGGGACCACTCGGAGATGAACAGTGACCAATTCATAAATGGTCCAATGGCCAGGCAATACGCGGCCATTCAGTATCCTCTCGATTGCACAGGCGATGACGGTCGATGATGTTAAAAAAAGCCTAAATTCTGGCCACAAATCTTCTTGGCAGTTTGGCTGGTGATGTAACCCCAAAAAGAAGGTGCTTACGTTTGCTGGCTGTCCAATGCATCTCTCTCCGAAAAGCATATGTTCCATGTGTTCCACAATCGATTGAGCTTTTTTATTTTAATCAAATACCAAATATATACTTTATATAAACATATTAATTACTACATTTATAAACCCAAATCAAAATTTTTATTTCTTAACTTTATCATTTTTTTTCTTTTTAATGAAGGACAGATTGATAGATTTTAGAGCAAGATACGTTTTTTCTTTTTTTTTTTCTTTTTTTTTTCTGTCTGGTCTTTAGGGTATAAATATTATCTTTCCTGCCTCAATCAATATTAAGTTGGTCCCTCAAACTCTGTTGACAAGGAAAGAGTTAATCTTGTTTATCAGCTCCAAGTCATCAGGTAGAAAGAAGGGACAGTGTTTTACTTATATTCATAGGGAGGACCTAAGCATTCTATGATTTCCAACATGATAATTGAAAACTATGACATTTGTGCTGCTAACAAGTTGAATTTTTTTTTTATTTTTTATTTTTTGGGTTTACTCACATGGTGCGAGCCCTAGCTTGCGCACTCAACTAATTCACCTCCCAAGGAGATCGTCCAAAGAAGTAGAGAATTTTTATTTTTATTTTTATTTTGAAAATGGGAAAATTTTGATAACAATACAATAATTAACAGTTAATGTGATACAATTTAATAAAAATTTTAATGAATTTTAAAAATAAAATTAACATATGAATTAAATTATAAACTAACCGTGTATTTTTCACTGTATTACTGCGTAGTCGAACCTTTTTGAAGATATCATGTCATAAATACATACCTTGCTTGTTATGTGAAAAGTAACCTTTGGGTAGAAGAAGGCTGTGGGTGGATACCATTTCATAAATAGAAGAACCTCTGCTTCCACAATTCAGGTAGATAACCTCTGGACCGACCTACTGAGTCAGTGAGTTTTGGATTCGTGTAGGTAAGCTAGATGGACTTGGTCTACCATACACATGCCTATGGCCTTTGGACCAACCTACTGAGTCAGTGAGTCGGCTAGGTTGGATTTGGTTTTGTTATCCAAGCTTGACCAAGCATACTCGGCTACCCTTGTTAGGTGGGATTTTCTACTATTGGTTGAATTGAACTAGAGAGAGAGAGAGCTGAGTGACTGGGAGGTTGGTCCTCCATTCCTCCTTCCACTCTAATAATTGCACCAAAAAAAAAAAAAAAAAGTTAATTGATGACAGCAGGAAATTCCTCAATGACCAGTCCCTTTTATTCCTTTACGGGTGGGGGATGCTCCCTGGAGCTTTGTGTCAAGGCGTTAACATGGGGTTGGCAGCTAAAGGCCAACGTGACCCAAAACGTCTGCTTTTATATTGAACCCAACAACTTAAGGATCTTAAGGCCCGAGTTGTACCAAAAAACCTCACCAAGTCCCCAAATGGTAAAGCCAGCTTACAAGTTTTATGGGCTATAAAATTTTAATCTTAAGAAAAGAGTATTCTTCGATTTATAAAAAATATAAAAATCTATTTTTATTATACAGCTTATGACCAATAAAACTATATAAAAAAAAATAATGATTCGTTTTTTTTTTTTTCTCCTAAGAGTTTCAAAGAACATCCCTCACCTATAAATTCGAATTTAGTTTGTGTGTGTGTGTGAGAGTCAAAATTGGTCAACTCAACTAACAAAATACCAATTGCTATATGTTTTAAACATTAAGTAGCTAAGAACAAGCAATATTATATATTACTTTTGAGATTATATATATATATATATATATATAAATTCTAACAAAATACCAATCCTGCGGTCATTTAGTCCCACTTACCATTTATGCTGGGGACTGGCTTATGTATCTTTTGACCTGACAACTAGGGATTTTCGGTGGTGTTTTTGCTTATAATTTGTTGGTCCATGAGGAATGTTTAGTCTATTAGTGGTTAAAATTTGTGATGCCCAGTTGTTGGGGTTGTATTTTGCTTGCATAAGATGCTTAGGTTTGGCATTTCCTTACGTTTCATCTCTTCTTTTTTTATTTTTTATTTTTTGGGCTCTTTGTTTGGGAATCCTTGTTGTGTTGCTTCCTCTTGTTGGTTCATAAGTGCAAGTGAGATTCGTTGATTATTGCATGAACGAAGGCAAATCTAGATTTGAATACACAATTTTGTGGATACAAAGAATTTTAATATCACGTATATAATATTTTATACAGTATAAAAAGATTTTGCATGAGTATAATTATATTATTATTATTATACTCTTTTATCTTATATAAAATATAAAATATTTTGTAAATTATATATATATATATATATATATATTATATTTGTGTTTATTGATTACGATTATGTATCCACAAAAACATTTTATTTAACAAATATTTGACATTAATTGACAAATTCTAATGGAGTGATATATTACATTTGCACTCTTCATCCACACTTCTTTTCCTAATGTCTACAAACAGAGAATTTTCAGACCAGTTTTCGTGTCAAACGAAAATAATTCCCTCCCCGGGGGGTTGGGGTGGGGGGGGCTTAACGGTCCATTCAAAATTCTACTTCCTAAGCTCCTGGCAGGCATTGAATCCCGGTAACCATTTTTGATACTCTACATCCACACAAGTGACTTATTTCATAACCAGAGACGTGTCCATCACAGTGATGATATGGAGAATCAAGTACAATTTGAATCAAGACGCTACTTGTAAGACTTGATTTCACCAAAGTAGAAGGAGAGGAAGAGAGAATGCTGCGACTGTTATTTATACTGTGATTTTCCACTGCAGAGCCAATACAATTATTTCATTTGCAGGTCAATAATTTTGCTGAAGGGTCGTTCATAACATTGAATATACTTTTGCAGCGACACAGTATCAAAGACACTCACAAGAATCCCTTGTTTATCAGAAATACACAAAGGGATAAAAATAAAAATAATATCGGATGTTGTGCCAAAATGAAAATACTAG
This sequence comes from Ceriops zippeliana, assembly GCA_037897445.1. Classification (NCBI taxonomy): domain Eukaryota; kingdom Viridiplantae; phylum Streptophyta; class Magnoliopsida; order Malpighiales; family Rhizophoraceae; genus Ceriops; species Ceriops zippeliana. Next base: position 2,150,479 of record JBAPLH010000174.1, read on the forward strand.
TAGTAATTTTACAGCTGACGACTATAAGCTAGTTGTATTCTTTTGCCATTTAATGCAGCCTTGTAGCATAGATTCTAAACCGGGAGCCTGGAGATGATGAGAGCAGAATTAGCAGCTTAGCTTTCCGGTACCACCACAAGTGATGCAAGATCGAGACGAGGAGCATTTTGTACAATAACTCCACTTCTTTGGAAGCCTAACATAAAATCAATTCTTAGCATCATGCCAGTCCAATGCCTGAGCGAGTGAGGGAGTTTTGGAATGTTTTTGGTTTGTTCCTTATGCACTTGCGTGTGAGAGAGAGAGAGTAAAAATTTACCCTGCTGTATATCGAGTAGCCATATTCTTTGCACTTTTCCTTGCTCTTTCAGCATTTTCTTCTGACAGTTTCTTAAGCACAAATCCTTCTCCCTTGCATTCAGGGCATATGCCAGAACCACTACAATCTTCGCATACTTTTAATGGAATCTGCAATATTATGTTAATTAGATGATTCAACAGGCAGATAAACAAGCAAACAATGCATCGGTTGAAAGAGTGGATTCTGCAGTTTTATGTGCTCCAGCACCTCTTGATTTTAAAAATGAAACTGAACCATCTAACATATTCCATGTGTTCTTCTGCTTTCATGGGATTTCTGTAAAGAAAAGGCAACAAGGATAATGAAAAGTGAAAAGTGTTTGAAAGAAAATTTCAGTGAGGGTTAATTGAAATTGAAACAAAGATTTGGTTTGAGTCCCGAGTCAATATTAATAAAGCTCATGCTAAATATGAAAAGAAAGAGTCACAAAGTTCAAGCATTTTATGGTAATTAGCCCTTTATAGTGGAATGCCTCGAGTTTCATTTTGCTTATATCCAACCATTGATGATAACTACCAAATGAAAGAATTCTCTGAATTGTTTTAAATAAAATATGCACCTCATTTTCCTCAGAAACTTTAGTTCTTCTCACAAGAAAAGAAGCTGCTGCACCCACAGCAATGGCAGCAATTGTCACAGAAGCTGCTGTTTCTGGTAATGCACAGGATACTGTGAACCTTTTCTCATTTTTTCTCCTACACTCGCATCAGTCGAGGAACAACCCCAGTATGCTGTGAACTTTAGGCTTGGACTCCCTGTGTGCTTCACTGCTTCACAGAATAGAAGGTAACAAAATGGGCAAGCTATAACCATTGAAAAATTATGAACATCATCTTTTAGACTGATTCGTTTAAACGACCCCAGTTAAATTTTGGATTGAGGCTTTGTTATTGTCCTTGTATGAGTTCTTAGAATACTGACAAGGGCCAAACATGGTGTAGTCTCACACAAACTTTTCTTTCTCAAACAAACTACAACAGAAGTATTTTTTTTTCTTTTTTTGTTTCACCTCTAACCAACATGCTAATAATCTAATATTAAGGCAAATTTGAATAAAAAAAAATGAAGTAATTACAGGGACTACGATAGATCAAATTTTTGTGCACAGACAAAGGGTCATTGTGAACTGAAGACTGATAATAGCAGCTAATAAACTTCTGCAACATTTCACTATAAAAAAGGGTTTTCGCTCATGCCTACCTAACAAGTGTGGCTGATGATATCTCAGTGTGGCTGAGATATTATCAGGGTAAACTAAATTATATGAAAATAGCTTAATTCCAGTAGAGACTGAAAAACATAAAGCTCCTACAGACGAGTTTTCGGTAGCTAAGAAAGCAAAAGGTTTTCGTTACTTGACGTGTTGGTATAAAATGAAGATAATTTGTGCAAGATCTTGTCCCACTAGTCCAGTGGAAGATACATTGCATTAATCAATTTTCTATAGTCAATTCTTAAGCTGAGAAAAGCAACCTATACCAATATGCAAGCAAGGGGGCTAAGCACTTAGTCGATTTAATTTTTCCTTTTCTTTTTCTTAGCATCTAGCCATTATAGGATAAAAGCGTTCGGGTTATTTAGTTCTAAAATAATGGCTCTGAAAGGAGCAGAAAAAGATTGTTTTCTGCTTTACTGAAACATAGCCATTACTGGAATCACCACAGACGATCAAAATTTTTAACTGGAATAATCATAAAGCACCTCACATCTGGAGAGCAAATCTTCGTGTGACAATAAGTTTACTCCATTGTGACCTAAACATCACAGGCAAGTTTCATGGGAACAACCGTGTGAAACAAGGGTAAGGTTGCAGCAGGGAAGTCTCATTTTACAATCTTGAAGCACCTCAAACTAAAAGCAAGGGCATTGTCCCCTTTTCAATTATCAAAAAGGCTCACTATTTATCGATATAAGATTAGCTTCAATTCTAGAACACAAATAGCTGGTCCATTATCTTCAGTCCTAAAAGGACAACAATGTGGCAAGCCTCACCAAAATTTCTGCACAAGTAATAACCTCTTAATCCAGAATAATTGAAGAAAGCCATCCAACCAACGCAAATTAGGAAGCCTCATTGAAACCATGCACGCAACACATCACCAACAATTGTCCAATTTTCACATTTCAGAATAACCCCCAACACCCACATCAACTAAAAGAATGAAGTGCGAGCATTTCATGTTCAGTAAATTCAGGAGACAGTAACAGTTAAGTAAGAATTCGCATTCCGCATCATTCAACACACTCAAAAGGAATACGCATCTTATCCCATCCAACTACCAAATACCGGAACGATATTCAAAGACTCAACATTGATTCCACCGTCCAACTTTTATATTTTTGCCTAAACACCAGCAGCAACTCTAATAGTTTTAAGTAAGGCACACCACTGTAAAATGAAAAGCACCTTCGTTCAAATAGAAGAGATCCCACATAAAAATGACCACGAAAATACACGCTCAAGAATTGAAAACCACACCCAATAAAACCCTCAATGGGGCCATGGTTAATAAGCATTTTCTCTTAGTTGATTTCTGGTTTTACACTTTCAACTACCCCATTAAGTTAAACAGCAACTAGGCTGCTGTAATGGCGAAACAATGGATGTAGATATACAAAACCAAAGCAATTTCAATTCTTTCTACGGAGAATAAAAGAGAGACCGAAATGTTTACTTAACTTACTTCTAAAACAGGAAGCAAATCTTAGTTTGTGTGCTGCCAGCTCCATCTTAACTTCTGCACTTTGGTCTGAGCAGCAGAAGTCTGCAACTGCCTCTCCCTATTGTCTGAGCACGAGTTTTTCTCATCTTGGCCGTCTGCGACTTTTTACAGGTTAGCCAGCCGCTGGTGCAAAGTATATCAAAAATGCCACCGATTAAGCGTTGGCGACGCTGGGGATGATCTGAATTTGACTGGATTAAGGATGTGAATTATTACTAATCTAATCTGATTACTTGTAAATTGGTCTGTAATATCATACTAATAAAATAAAATAAAATAAAAACATTCCAATAAATCTCATCCACTTGGTATCTATCCTTCATTTGTAAAGGTTAAAAAGCCAACTCATTCATCAGTTGGAATCAGCAAGCTAGATATTTTGTCTTTTGTTCGCAAATTCTAAAATTTCATTGAACTAGCCACTGTGATGTACATTTTTAACCATGAACCCTTCTCAACCAATTAAGATGAAATTAGGAATTTTTGGGTCGCTAACTTATCACCGTTTAAACTGTTTCAAGCTCTGAAGTTAGAGGCTAGCTGAAAACTAGTCAAACCCTTACTACTGTAATAGGCCAGCGTTGGTTATTGTTACTCGTACCTTTTATATAAATTCACCGCAGGACTCCAAGGAAGTATGTGTTATGTCCGGAGAAATGTTGGCGAAAAGGACCTTACCATAAGGGCTAGACAACCTGCAGGTGCACAGAATTGAATATTTGATTTGTTAAAGCATCAACTCACTCTTAATTAAGTGTTTACTACCAGATGATCTCTCATAAGGCCCCATCATGAAAAGCCATAAATTGCAACCCACTGCATGTCATTAATCAAACAGATGGACTGAGTAAAGGATATATGGGCTATGAAAATAAGAAAACTTTTCCTTGGAGAAAGTAAATTTTCTAATGGAAAAATACCCCTTCGATCATTTAGTTTTAGGGTAACCATTAAAGAATACACGAGTTTAACATAACCGAAGCCTCTCCCATCCGATTCAACCATTGGAATTGTTCTTTTTTGGTACGAAATTATTGGAAAAACTTAAGGATTCAGACCTTTTCTTTGTGTCCATTTTTCTGAATGTTTCGAAAATTGCCAAAATAAACTACCCTGTCACTTACTTGTTCCGAAAGAAGAAAGGAAACATCCATTGCGAAGCTTATATAAAGAACTATACAAGATAATGCAAGCGAAAAAGTTTAGTCTAAACTCAATCCCTACATGTTTGCAAACCCCACTTGTAAAGTTGTGACAATTACGATCACAAGAGTTTAATACAAGTTTGTATCTACTGCGCGTCAAACTTTTGTGTGATTTTAATGTAGTTGAAGTTAGACTTTTGTGGGAGATTTTCGCACCTTGTCATTTCCTGCAGGCCCTAAACAATCCATGCATTTGAAAGTTATGAATAAAAATATAAGCAGACTTTGGGTACATATTTGAGGAGAAGCCCTTTTTTATGTACGTAATTTGAGCAAAACTTTGAAATACCAAGAAATTCGAATATTTTAGAAGCAATAAATGAGCATCACATGCAGAACCCCGAACAGGAGCTTGAAATCACCCCCCATGACACCAACGAAAGTTGTTGGCCCAATTTTGAATCTCGGTTTGTTCAGTTGTTGCATTAAATGGAAGCCTTGCTATTGCCAAATAATATGGGCGGTGTCTTATTTGGCTGTAGACCATCCCCAATTCATATTCTGCTGAGATCAACACACACACACATTGTCTCAAAATGGCAAACAAGCCTCCAATTGCCTCTCAACTGTTCATATTCAGGATTCCATGAGCCTGGTGTCTAGTTGACATACATGAGATCCATCATATGTATGAGGTATTTTCTATGGAACAGTAGCACCTCTGTTTTTTTTTTTTTTCCTATCATTATTGCCAAAAACAAGAACAATTAGACCAGTTTACCAAGTGAATTTCCATCAATCATGACCGCTGTAACACATTTGCAATTTCATCAGTTCACTTTATGACAGATAAAAGGAGTTGAATTAAACTCATTTATCAATTTCGAGTAAACTCTGAAACGCCAACACAACCCCTCTGTGGCAGCTCTCACCTGTGCTTCCTGGAATGTAGACGGGGAAGATTCAAACTCGAGATCATGTGTCTATCCCACATAATTTCCAAGTTCTCCCGTAATCAATGTGATTTTTGCTGACTGGAAGTGGATTAAGTTCAAGTTCTGTGATCGCATTTTTCTTTTCCCAATCATCAACATTTACGTCTTTCGTTAGGTCTGGGGAGGCAAAAGGGGGAGGCAAAAGGTAGAGATAATTATACGTGTAGGTGCAATAAGGATAACTCACGGGCATCTCCTCATCTATTCCACAGTGATGAAAGAGAACCCACCTCAACAACTCACCACCATCACCACACCATCAAAAAGTAATGCCCCCATTGCTTAGCAATGAGCTGTGTAACCTCTGCTTTTTGCTTCAGCAACTCACGAGTCTATTTAAGCCCCTTTCCGCACCTCACTCTCACCTTCCATAAAACCCCTTCTAAACCTCCCCCCCCCCCCCCGCCACATCCCAATTCATAAACAGATTGTAACATGAAAACCTATAGAAAAATGCCTAGTTCAATAGTTTGTACCTGGCTTATGTATCTTCTATTAGTATCTTCATTAGACATCAACATGGCTGGACGTGAAATCCCCTCGAGTGGTCCGAGCACAATGGGGTCTATAAATTTACAACGGGGAGCTTTTGTGAAATTGAAGCCGCAGCTGATTCACAAGCCACCGGTTCTCGGTGGCAGGGAAGCAATCAAGAACTGCATGCCAAAAGGGTTTAGACGTTCATCGGCTCCGAGTAGATATGCGAACTACCACCCACTTGGCTCATGTTCAACAGTGCAGCACCCTGTGCCTTGATTGTATGCAGTAATGAATTGAATGAAATTTTTGAGGTAGTAACCTTACGTAATATATATGTGCTTGTGTGTGTGTGTGTGTGTGTTCTATATAATGTATGTTCAAGAAGAATGAAGAGCAGTCAGCATGTAAGGATATGGATATATTGTCTTCATATGACTTGAGGTGTGCGAGAAGGATATTTGTGCTGGTTGATTCCACTAAAGGTGTTCAAAAACTGCCCAACCTGCAGCTTAATCCGTAACTGCCAAAAACTAAGTAGTTGTGACACATGTAATCAGAGATGTTCAAAAGCATCAATTCCAGGTTGAAAAGGCAAATCTTGGTTGGTTGGTTGTCCTAAAAGTATTGTGAAAAGTAGAGGCCATGAAACCACGAGTTTGAATAAAATTAAAATGAAAGGGCAAATGCATAGACAATAAATAGCGTTGTAGACATCAGTCCAGCCGTTAAAGTGCCAAACTCGATAGTACGAGAAACCAGAAGTTGTAACTCTGTTCCTGCACAAAAACCACTTGCCCCATTTTAATACAAAGCTACAAATGCCAGAAGTTGAAGGAAATAAGATGAGCACAAAAATAAAAAAACAACTATACACATCATCTCCTTCAGCATCACCAGCTGAGGTGGAGGATGGATCAGATGCACCTGCTTTGCTTCCTGTTTCTGAAAACCCAAATTCAGTGCCGATTCCCCTTGAGTGCTGCAAGGTCTGAGCAAATGCCTAGTATTTGTGTGTGTCAGCATCACTGACACTCCTGCAGGCGTACTTCATGGACTCCTCAAAATGAGCTGCCTTGATTTCTGCCACTTAACCATCCCCGTCCTTTGCCTCAGGATTCTCCCTTCCCCTCATCTCCTTTTCAATATCCTGCAACAATTTCAGCATCATACATTATGAGATTCTGTCCACAACTCCAATCCTTTAAAACACCAGAGTCTAGAAAGTTAGCTACAGTTTTAAAAGAATTTGTGAGAAGATTAATTTTGGATGATGAGTGATGTCACTAAAATTCCAAAAATGCTTACCATGATCAATGCAAAGCAACAAAGTCAGTCATCATAAAATATCTTTCACGAGTATTTGCATGCAAGAGACAAAAAGCTAAATCAACAGACATACAAGAGAGAAGCATACCTTCTCTATGTTCTCCCTTATAGCATACTTGCATGCTCATTGGCATATTTCAGTAATATCAGCTCCACTGAAGCCCTGAGTGTACCTGGCCAATGCCCTCAAATTGACATCTTTACAGACAGGTGATTTCCTCAAGCAAGCTTTGAAAATTTGGTGATGCGACTCCTCATCAGGCAGAGGGATGCATATCAATTGGTAGAGTCGCCCAGGCCATAAAAGCGCTGGGTCAATTATGTCAGGTCTGTTGCTAGCCCCATATGAAAACAGTCTTCTTTGTTGTCATGCCATCCATTTCAGTAAGAAGTTGGTTCAGAACATGATCAGCCGCACCACCTGCATCTCTGATACTACTTCCTCTCTGTAACATTAGAAACAGTTAGATATCAGCTGAAAAACAATAAGTCATAGAAAACATAAAACATTGTGCAGATGAAATTTGAACACTGCCAGCCTACATGACAGGAGCAATTTGGTAAAGTTAAAATGAATACAATCCAAACAAGCATGTCAGACAGGATTTGCTTATTCTTATTTAATATCAGAAGTAGTAATATATCCCATTAGGATTAAAAGAGATGCAATATTGAAATAACAACCTTGATGCAACAAAGAAACCACCTGTGTAGCAATGGAGACAAGTTCCTCAAAGAAAAGGACACATGAAGCAGATTGGTGGCCCTTGTCTAAAATTTCTCAAACACTAGCTTCACTCTCGCCAAACCACATTGTGAGCAGCTCAGGGCCTTTTGACACTAATGAAGTTCGCTTGGCATTCAAATAAAAACCTTGATGCAACAAAGAAACCACCTGTGTAGCAATGGAGTCAAGTTCCTCAAATAAAAGGACACATGAAGCAGATTGGCAGCCCTTGTAAAAAATTTCTTGAACATTAGCTTCACTCTTGCCAAACCACATTGTGAGCAGCTCAGGGCCTTTGACACTAATGAAGTTGGCTTGGCATTCATTTGCAATTGCCTTAGCCAGTAGAGTTTTCCCACATCCTGGAGGGCCGTAGAATAGGACCCCCTTTGAAGGTGACATACAAAACTTCTCAAACTTCTCTGGATGCTCCACAGGATACTGAACAGTCTGTAAAGGCAAAGAAAATTTAAATTAAAAAAGTCAAAAATTATGCCGCACCAGTTCCATAAATCAGTATACCTCTTGAAGCTTCCACTTAACATTCTCAAGGCCACCAATGTCCTCCCAGCTGACATTAGGTGCTTCCACAACCTGCCACAATAGAAATCAAGCGATGACTTTACCAACATGCAGAGAAATGTAAACCAAATAATGAGAAATTCCCCATAAAATACTCACTGTTTCACGCAAAGCAGGTGGGTTGCCTGTTCCAAGAGCAGTCTGAAAGTGTTCATTTGTAACAGCCATGGAATTGAGGATCTCAGCGTCAATGGTTTCATCCTCCAAATCAATCACATCCATTTTCTCTATAATGCACTGAAGAGCAGCTTCAGTACACAAAGCAGCAAGGTCAGCACCAACATAGCCATGAGTGTCTTTTGCAATCCTTTCTAGAACAACCTGCATATCAAACCAACATTGTCAAATCATTGGCCCCAGGACCACCAGGGCCACATAAGAATATCCAGCCTATTTAGCCACCTACATTCTCTAACAAATAAGCTAAGGAAAAGTTTGTCATAACCAAAAGGCCTAGAAAGGCATTCTAGCTAATATAATGTAAGGTCCAAGCAAATAAATGGACCCAAAACAAATGAAATCTGCTCAAGATTAGTAATCTATTTGGGACATTCAGACATTGGAAGAACAAGAAGAAGAGGACAGTGGCTGAAAGTTAGAGAGCAGACTTACATCTTCAGAAAGCTTCATATTCTTGGTATGAATGCGAAGAACTTCAAGGTGCCCAACTTCATCTGGAACACCAATATCTATCTCCCTATCAAACCTTCCAAACCTTCTCAATGCTGGATCAATACTGTTTGGACGATTTGCAGCCCCAATAACAATAACATGTGCACGGGATTTGAGTCCATCCATAAGAGTTAAAAGCTGTGAAACAATCCGCCTTTCAACTTCGCCGTGTGTTTTCTCATGCTTGGGAGCAATTGAGTCAATTTTATCAATAAAGATGATGGCAGAAGCATTCTTCTCAGCTTCTTCAAATGCTTTCCTGAGATTGCTTTCACTCTCTCCAGCCAATTTTGACATAATTTCTGGTCCATTGATACAGAAGAAGAATGCACCAGTTTCGTTAGTAACAGCTTTTGCTATCAATGTCTTACCAGAACCTGGTGGTCCATAAAGTAAAATTCCTTTTGGTGGTTTGACACCAATTGATTTAAAGAGTTGAGGATGCCTTAGTGGCAACTCCACTAACTAACAAATCTGAGCCATCTGCTTCCGGACACCACCAACATCATCATAGCCTACTTCATCCGATCTTTCCTCATCCTCCCTCCTCACAGTTTCCCCCTCACAGAAAATTTCAGTGTCTGGGGCAACCACATAATATTCTCCTGGGTCAGTTTCAATGACCTTGAATTCCACACTTCTCATACCTCCTTTGACAAGGAAAAGATCCCCTTTCCTTACTGGTCAAAAAGCCCCAAGAAATATGCTGCAGATATGCAACATGCAATAAAAGCAGAAAATATATTAGGGTTGAAAACAAAAACAGTAAAAGTTCAAATAGGTTACCACAGCAACCAAAAATACGAGGAATATTGCCATCCAAAGTAACTACAGATCCAAAGGAGACAACAATAATAGAAGGCTTGTTGAAATGTTTTAGTCATAAAATAAAGCAGCCATATCCCTACATAAAATGCTTTCTCTTATCATCATCACCCATATAACATGATAGATATAAGAAAATATCTATAGCTTGTTAACGTACGAGAAAACAACTGCAGGATATTAAGTGCCTGAAGTCCAATTCCACTACGAAATTTTTATTCAAGATGCAAAAACCTAGCGCGCCAATTCAATTATCCTCTCACGAATGAAACCTCAGAATTCTGCCCGAGGCCTATATTGAAAGCAAAGTCACAAAGAGAAAGCAAGAGAACACCGACAATCAGCCCGAGGCATGTACGTATATCTAGTACCTTGAGAAGAGCGGCGTCGCCGCGGAAGAGAGCTGGAGCTTCTCCATGGTGTCAGGGTGCATCCAGACGATGGAGTTGTCGTCGTTGACAGCCTCATCGACGATCAACCTGTTCGGCGATTTCTTCTTGTCCAAAATCGCCGTCGAGAAGTCCTTCTTCCCCTCCGATTTCCTGCAAAACCGCCCAACCAATTGAGGCATTTACATATTTAACGCAAACAGCCAAAGGGGAGAGAGAGAGAGAGAGATGAACAGTGGCGGAATTGTAACGAGCTGACTCACGAACCGGACGATTCAGCCTGGTGAACCATTATCGCTCGTCTTTGGCTTAGAGAGAAAGAGAATGACAGCAGAGAAATGCTGCTGCCGAAGAAGAAGAAGAAGAAGAAGAAGAAGAAGGAATAGTCGTTTATGGATGAAAAACCGGAGCTCGCGTGTTTGCGTTTATAATATACAAAAGGGTTGCGTTTGGCTACCCATGCAGAAGTAGTCTTCGATGGATGGAGTTACACTCCGTTACCGTGTAGGATTAGGATTTGTAATTTTCCCTCTCTTTTTCTTAAAGTTACATCGTGTCTATGATTTTTTTTTCTTTTCATTTTATTTCAATTCATATTATAAAATTATATAACTTTTAATTCTAATAATTAGAACTCCTTTTATTTTAAAATTTTAATTATTTTTAATTTTTCTTTTAGACATCCTGATTATTATTTTTTAAAAAAATGGAATTTTATTTTTCTTAAATTTTAATGAGTCCGATTTTCATAATTTAAAAAATAAAAATAAATTCTCAAAAATTATAAATAAATAGTTATATTAAATAAAAAAATCAATATCATAATATTTGAATATTGTAAAAATTTTTAGAATTAAATAAGAGTTTTGAAATTAATAAAATCATGATAAAAAAATTACTAATCAAACGTAAAAAACTTATAGTGTGAATTAAAACGTCAAGAAAAAAAAACAAGAAAAAAATATTAAATTACAAGAAATCATAAGCATTTAACCTTTCTTCAGTTGGATTGGAGAGAATAATCAATCAATATACCATTGAAAATTTAGATTTTATCTCAAATTAATATTGATAGTTACTAAACTATATTATATAATTTTTTTAATCTCTTTTTTAAGGCTTCATTTGGCTCCTTGAATTTTAACCATTAATTAAGGCAGTTGGAGATGAAAAATGAATCACTTTTTTTTTTTTTTGAAAATGTCAATTAAAAATAACATAAAACACTTTTAAATAGCAAATTGCATGCTAAAAATTAGCGTTTTTTCACTCTTTATAAATTTCAAACCATATTTCTTAAGATTTGAGTTGCGAAGATAAATGTTTTAAATTGAACATATGAGATAAAAAGGAGAAAAAAAAAAACAAAAACGATTTAATAAAAAGGAAGATAAATGCTTGTCTTAAGAATTGCAATGACGAATTTTCGGAGGAGCCCAAATGCAGATTTGCGTTTTACCTCTTGGAGCCGAGCCCAGTGGCAGTACACAAGCCGCCGATTCTCGGAATCCAAACCACAGCAAGGGACATTCATTAAACTTTTGTCATGGGCTGGATTTCTGCTACTTCACAACGGGATTGTCGAATGTGGTCCTCCATTCCAATTAGAACAGGCGATTCCGATCTGTTTATTTCTTCTTCTAACTTACAATTTCCGGGTATCTTGATCTGGTAGTTGTTTGAGTTTGCCTTCCGGAATTAATGATACAACGAGGCGTGTTATCCGAGCAAAAGTTGTCAAGGGAACAAAGGGGAGTGGGCAAAAATGGACCAGTCACCTCGAGAAAAGGATTAGTTCTAAGGCTGGCCCCCCCGGGCATGAACAAAAAAGCTTCCAATAATTGCCTGTGGGGGGGTCTGTTCTTTCATTTTCTTTTTTGGCAGAAGCAGCATCAGGGAAATCATTGTCTTTTCCCTGGTTTGGCCGTGGGATTCCAAAGGCAAACTGCCTCGCCTGGCTTGACTTACTACTTAAAATTAATTTTTTTTTTTTTTAAATAACGTAAAGCCATAACTCAAGCATATAAAAATAATAGTTTAAAATGAATATAATTAATTTTTATATTGCATATAAAATATTTTTATATGATATAAAATAATTTATATGTAATATAAGAACTATGTTCGATATCCACCAAGAATTTTCTTTTAGAAACAATATATGGGGTATGAAACAGCATAGCATATGATTTACTACAAAGTCTCAAATACACTCACATCACACAGGACAACACAATGTAAGACCAGCTTTAAGTGCCATTGGGCATTGATTTCTTTGGGGGGGCTGTCTTTTTAATCTTGGTCTCTAAATCATTGATAAATTGTGTCATATTTTTCTGGGATGATCCGCCGGGTGACAACGCATTTTCTAATGTTTTCTTCACCTCCTTGATTCTATTTCTGAATTCATCTCCCGATTTTCCACTCATCAGACGGTTAATGTTCTTGGCAGCATCCTCCTTAATGATCACATTTCTATCACTCAAGTTGATGCCAATCTTCCAATCATCAACCGCTAATTTCCTATTAGTAAACTGATCAGTCAAGAGAGGGAAACACAGTAATGGGACTTGGCACCATATGCTCTCTAGTATCGAATTCCATCCGCCATGTGTTAGGAACCCTCCAATTGCCGGGTGGGTCAACACAGATGTTTGACTGCACCATGGTACGATGATCGCACGGTCAGCAACCTCTTCCTTGAATCCGACGGGCAATGGATCGGTGTCATCGGAGCTAACAATATCCGGCCGAAGCACCCATAGGAAACTGACTTTGCTAAGAGACAGCCCATATGCAATCTCTGTAAGGTCCCTTTGGGTAACGTGGGCATAGCTACCAAATGAAACATACAAGACTGAGCCACGAGGCTTGGCGTCCAGCCACTGGGTGCAATCTGACTCGGACCACAGGCTAGTAGCCACGCTGGCCTTGGTGAAGCCTGGGGGGAAAATGGGTCCAATTGCGTAGTACGGCATCCTGGCTTGCAGGGCTGACACGGTCTCAGGTTCTAATTCTTCTACTGTGTTGCATATTACAAAATCTGCATGTTTTACGTCCCCGAAGCAAGCGAAGATAACCTGATGGACAATTGTTGTCGCATGCGTCTCTTGAAGGTATGACATCAGGTCCTTCTGTTCGATCGCTTTGACCCCAGGTATGTAATCAATTGTATCTTCCCGACGATCTAATCATGAAAATTTTGATAAAGATAGTGTATCAAGATCTTGTAAAAATTTCATAATCCGACAACAACAACAACAAAATAGCAAACTTAATATAGTCCGCTACAGGAATCTATTCTCGTAGTTCCGTTTAATTGTGCAACATATATCATGTTTAATTTTCTTGTAAAAGTATGTGTGACAACGTACCCTGGCATGCAAAGTGACCGTTGATCCTTAGAAGATCCATGTGATAATACAGAGTAAACACCATCGCAGATTCAGTCCAAAAAGAAACATATAGCAAACCAAACTTCTTTGCAATCTTTGATGGCCATACAAAGAAAGTATCGGCAATCAAACAATGAACAGCCTCTCCAGAACCTACAATCCGGGCCACCAATTCCTCAACGTGGGCCGACATCACATGCAACAGGGCTGCCACGAATTGATCGTGGTTGAGTGACCGGTCAAACCCGACGGGAAGCCCATCGGACACGGTGGTATACCTGATGTCCAGGCCCGATTCTCTCAACCCCTCGAAGATATCTGGCCCGATGCCGGGCTGGGCCTTGGCGGTATGGTGGTGGATGCTGTCGGTGTTGACAAAGGTGATGGTGAAGCCACGGGACGCTAGTTTAACGGCAAGGTGGACGGATGGGATTACATGGCCTTGCAGAGGGTATGCAAACAAGATGGCGTGAGGCTTCTTGAGTTGGCCATCCATTCTTCTACGGTGGTCTTGCTGCAACAAGGAGGAGGAGGAGGAGGAGGAGGAGGAGGAGGAGGAGGAGGAGGAGGTGGAGGAGAAATTTAAGAAGGTGGACTTAGTATGAAGAGGGAAGCAATTAGAGGGGTTGTTTTTGTTTTCTCTTGTATGGTCTAGAATGGCTGGTGTTGCCTCGTTTACGGGCTCTGCATGTATAGTCATGGTCGATCCTGTTGACTAAATGTAGAAAGGTAAAATTTTAAAGATTGGGACTCATACAAATGTATATTTTATAGATAATTTGTTTAACCTTAAATAAATTATATTAACATGTAAAAATAGATATACAATTATACTGAGTTAAAATAGATAAAGTATTTTTTGATGAAAATAATAAATATTTAAATTTATGTTATTAAATTTATATAAAAAATTTATATAATAGATTAATAATTAAATAGTTATACAAGAACAAAAACCCTAAAAGGGCTGACAAAGTAGAATAAGTGGATGTGATGGAGCATGCACGTGGTGGGGACTTGAGAGCATGAACTAGCTAGAAATTTTGGGCAATATAAATTCTTAACGAAAGCCCCATTTTCTTAGAGATAAGATGTCGTATGAATAATATAGATATGATCTTGACAAGCAAAATGAGCCTAGCAAGTGGAAATTGGATTAACAACAACGACGAAGAATCTCTGATCTCAAAAGCAAAGCAGTAATGAATTTATAAAGCCACCCACCTCTCCCAACCCCAAGTCCAGCCGCGTTACTCTCATATTTACTGAAACGATTGTGGGAGTGAGTGTGCACCTATGGGAAAGAGTAGATTGTTTGTTGAACTTGGTAACCATCATTACGTTCTCCCGATGTAACGATTGGATTCGTTGTGCGAATGTCTGCAACAAGTTCACTTGCAAGCAAAGACTCTTGGGAACAATTACACGTACACAAGTAAAAGACCCAGCAGAACATTATATACATATATATCAAGTGTGAGTTAATAAAGAATAAAAAAATGAAATTATTATTTTATTAATAATATTCTGTTATGCAAATCACTGAATAACAAAATTAATAAAATAATAATAATAATTATTATTTTCATAATTCACATTTGGTATTATTGGTATGATAATAATTATTAATTGTGCGGAGTTATGTAATCCCTTCACCGATGATTGTTTTGCAGGACTCTCTGTAGAAAACGACCAAAAGAAAGAGTCAATCAAGCTGGGCGTAATCGAGTGTGCCTCCTGGCGGCCAAGGCCAACTTGCCAGTATGATGTTACGTAATTCCAACCTTGGAATGGAATGGTCCTTGTCAGCGTGGCTAGTGATGCTGTATGTCTTGCCGTTGTCAATCAATGGCTTTATATATATATATAAGCAAAATTTCGTAAATTTTACTTGAGGGGAGAGAAACTTCAATTTTAGTTATACAGTAAATTTTCGTAAATTCATAAATTAAAATATCAAAATATATAATTATAATTAGATTAAAAATTTATAAATTAATTAATATAAATTTAAGTATAATTGAATACAAGTTTTATTAAGTCATAGCATCTCACTTCAATTATAGTTAAAATTTTATAATTATAAAATTTTTAAATAAAAAATATAAGATAAAAAATTATTTTTACATTCTCTCTTTTTTTTTTTATTTAAAAAAAAATCAAATTCACTCATTTTATCTTAATAACGAAAAAAGGAATTACTCTCTAAGTTTTCTTAAATTAGAAGGAAAAAATTTTCAAAATCTCCCTTTTTGTTTTCTTAAAATAAAAACAAAATTTTTAAACAAATTAAATAAAATTATACATAATTTTAATTTAACTAATAAAATTAAATATAATTTAAATTAAATTTTAAAATTAAAAGACTATTTCAAATTTCTTTTATTTTATAAAATAATACTCAACATTTAAGTATTTTTTTATTTTTTAAAATAAAAGATAATTAAAAATAAATTTATTAAAAAATAAAATAAAATTTGCATGAACACGCATTCAATACTAATACTAATGCTTGTTTATATATATATATTGTCTATAACAAACACCGGGCTTATTATATCTTGACTTATAACAAATATATTTTTTTACTTTTTATAAAAAAGTTTTTTTTTATAAAAAAATTCTTTTATATTCTTCAATTTTTAGCAATTATTTTAACATTTAATTCTCGTATTATTAGATTTAATAATGCCACTTAAAGGAGAAAGACTCCTTATTTTTTAGTTTTAAAAATTTGAAAGGTTAGGCAAGCAAAATATGTTTATTTGGCAAATTAAATATCCGTTGTTTTGATGTTGAGATTAGGAGAGAAAATGGAGATTATTTTGAAATTTTGCAATATAGAAGAGCCAACCATTAGTCTCGATATACAGGCCAATGGGTAGGTCGTAATGGTAGGACCTGAGTTAGTCTCTATCGTTTCTCTCTCACACACACACTCTCTCTCTCTCTCTCTCTCTCTCTCTCTCTTTTTGATTTTTTATTTTTGTGTAGAATTTCAGTGTCCATATTTTAAAAACTTTTCAGATTCATTTTTATATCAGCACTATCTTCAGATTGATTTGACTAATCTCCAAGAGAGACTTTAAACATTATTAATTCTCATAATCTGTACATTCTCCTCTGCAGAAAGCAGTTGGCATAAATAAACTGCTTGTAAACCAGAGGCCTAAATTCTGAAAACTCTTGTGACAAAATGCCGGAAAATAGCCCTTCCAGACTCCCGCACTTCTTCGAAATTTCCTTAACCTTGCCGCGAAGCTGCAAAAGCAATTGCAGCCTAAAATTTATGTTCCGCAAAATAAGGTCTGATTATAATCAAATTCATGAAAAAAAATGGTTGCCATTCGGTAGGCTCTGCCATGCATAATTTTAGACTTTCATAGAATATAGATACATAAGAATGGTGGAATATTAGAGTGTTTGCTTTGTATTTGAATGTTGTTATCTGTTTTTCTTTTTTTAAAGTGGGGTGGGGGGGACATTTCGAGAAAGAAAGAAACATGTGAATCGCATTGTGGGCTGCAAGTTTCTCTTGCCATAATGCCTGTGTTGGGGGACTTGAAAAGATGTGCCCTGTACTTACTTGTTCCACGAGGGGATAATTTTGAGACTCGTTTCCATGGGAACCGTTCCAATTACAATCCCTATTAACTAATCAGCCGTGGCTGCATATTTTGCCAGAAAGGCTTTGGCCTCTTTCTTTGAGGGAGAATATATTAATTACCCTCAATTATGTACATTTAATATTTACATAATTAACAATTTCTCTATTAATGCCTAATTAATAATTTCTTTATTTACAACTTTATTCTTCTTCTTCTCCTCCATCATTTTTTTCTCAACATGTACCTCATCATAATACGAGAATGATGGCTTGAGTTTTCTTATGCATTTTTTCTTAAGTAAAATTTGGCTGCTACAATTGATGATGTCATTCAAGATCATCGACATGCTTCACAACAATTTAACGAAGTTAATTTATAAAGTTTTTAAAATATTTTTCTGTTTGTCGCTGTCTTGTTTCGAATATTTCAAACTTTACATTAGTGAACAAATTAATACTCACAGCTGCATTTATAATATCATGGGCATAGAGTTTTAATTTATAGTTTGCCACTATTTGCAGTTGGTTGACCGTGGTTGGACCATATTTCCAACTGACCACAGCAGCACTGCACCCTCGGCAATTTAAACAATATAAGCATATTATATTAAGCCAAAAAAAGAAAAAGTTACTTCGATATAAGAATTAAATATGAAAATTGGTCATGAATTTACGAAATTAAATTTTAATTATTTGATTAATGAAAATTAAGTCAGTTGAGACTTCACCAACACAATCACCAGCGTATAAGTAGGCTGCTGCTCCACCGAGTTATCAAGGGGCAATCCTACGCGGGTCTCGCGGGAAAAGTGATGTTTTACGAATGTTGTTCAGACCACAGAAGAGCATCACCACACGCTCCAACCCAACTCCAAACCCACCATGGGGAGATGCACCATATCTGTAAAAGAAACAACCGTAGAAATAACTTCCTGATATAGAAACTCAGTTCCCCGCATCCAACAGCCTATATTAAAAACATTACACCGAACAGAAATAGAATGGATGGCACGATCACCAATATCATTGAGACATAAGAGGAAATGTTGATTTGTGAAGTGCAAACATCAAATTCAGTAATCTAGAAAATGAACACGAACCCTCAAACAGGAAAATACCAAGCTTTATATTGAAAAACTCTTGCATGTTCTCTGCTTATTTAAGCATCAACAGTAACAAGTGTGCCTTTGACCCCATGAAGAGTAGCAGGTTATAGAGGAAAGCCAACTGATCATCCTAACTGATACGTGCAAGATTAGGAGAAAATGCTGAAAGAACTGCCACCTCAAGAGTGATATTTCTTGAATCTTCTGAGAATCCTTTTCCAGTTCATTTGCTATTTTCACGTCCTGTCATATTATAATATGTTTTTGCTTCTTGCTGCCAAGATTAATTCTAAACTTCTCATCGTGGAAGCACTAAACAACAAGAGCTGGATATGTTGTCAAGACTTACTACCTTATTTGTGTAATAGTTTGTAATCAATATCATTAAGCCATAATGTACAGCACATCAATTTCAGCTAGGGAGAATATATTTGTAGAATACACAAAATACAGTGTCTTGTATTTTGCTCTCAGCACATGGAAAGTGTTGAGACAACTGTTCAACTTTTTGAAATACAGAGGTCTATGAGCTTATACTTTCAACCTTTTTTTCTTCTTTTTCTTTTTTTACTGACTTATGTGTTCAATCTATGCAAGTTCCTAGTGCACAGACTAACCACTATAATTTTCATCATAAATTAATGTCTCCGTCGTGTAATAACTTAACTACAGAGATCGAAGAAAGCCAATGGACAGACTGATATTGGAGAATATACCTGAAAGAATCAATGTAAGTGGATATTGTGCTGACATCAATACCACATGCCTGTGCACGTTCTGCCAAGAAATCTGATACATGGACACGCTGTGCTCCTGATATAATTTCCTCACCTAACAATGAATTGAATATATTGTAGTTCAACACATATCAGCACCAATTAAAAGAAAAAGTATTACTCTCAGTAATGCTGTTAGACTTGAAAGTAATGAAAACAGAGAAAACAAGTGTGTAAATTGCCAATTCAAATGTCAACTCAGATTGAAAGTGAATTAAAAAATTTCAAATGCAAGCAAACAATTAGGATTGATTGACTAATTATTCACCTACCTCGAATAAAGACGTCAAATGAGTTACTGTATCTTGGATTATCATAGCATGGCATGGTATAGAATGGCCTAACAGCCAAAGGATATCGGTGAAGAATGTAAAACTCCGTGCCATACCTGCAAATCAAAACTAAAACTTAATTCACCCATTTACAGTGACTACAAGAGAGACCATTCAAAAACACAAAAATTTTGAATTACTTCTCTAAAACTAGCTGGCCCAATTTCCTCTCAGATTCTGTGTTTAAGTCCCCATAAGGATCAACTTCCACTCCAGCTTCCTGTAAAAAATAGTGCAAGCATAAAATTCAAGCTTTTAAGAACATGTACTTTTGCATGCTTTCTAACTAGTTATACACGAGTGAGAATAGAGTTACCATACAGAGGGAAAATTGTGTCACTACATCAACTGTTCAGAGAAAAATTAAGGGACTACACAATAATTGGGGTATAGCCAAAGTTGCCACAAAAAAGAAAAAAAATTCACTCACCTTCTTTCCTTTACATCCCTGAAATGCAAAACTACACAAAGGATAAATCATTTCAAATGCATCCTATGTGCACAACAGCCTAATCATTTTCTGTGGCAGTCTATCACTCAAAACATATCATCCTAGCCAAAATTCACTTTGCAGAGCATTAAGACATCAGCTGTCACTTGGCCATTCAATTACTTTTTGTCAACATAACTTAGCCATCTCATCATATTGTAGTAATTCCACATACTTTACCCTACTATAGACAACGTAAAAAAAAAATCAAACCAATGTGAGAATAAGTTAAAGAATACAATCATATGAACATATAAAACTATCAATATACCTTAAGCATTTGAACCCCTTCTTCAAATCTAAGACGTAGTGTCTCTCTAAGATACTGCAGATCAAACAAATGCCAAAAATAAGATTCAAGTGCAGAGATATCAAAATGATTGCCAAAACAAAATTGAATTCATACTGAATTATGACCTTCAAAGGTTCAAATGGATATTGACTCCTAACAGCTTCCAGTTCCTTCTTGCACTTCTCATTTAAAGTGTCAAAAATAGTTACAAACAAACGGTCTACAATGTCCATCACCTGCATAAAAAAGTTCAATTTCTCCAACTAAAAACCACCCCCTCCATAGGCACCCAAAAAAAAGGTACTCGTGGCAAACAAGTGAAGCCAAATCCTACCTCAGAATAATGACTCTCAATCTCCATTTCAACATCAAGACCTGTAAACTCACATAAATGCCTATGGGTGTAGGAGTCCTCAGCTCTAAAAACGGGACCAATTTCAAAAACACGCCCAAAATCACCACAAATTGCCATTTGCTTGTGAAGCTGGGGTGACTGTGCCAAGCATGCTGGTTGTCCCTTGTAGTCTAACTTAAATACAGCTGAACCACCTTCACTTGAGCCTGCTATCAATTTTGGGGTGTGTATTTCAACAAAATGTTCTGATAATAAGAACTGCCTGAAAACCTGTACTGTGATAAATATCAATTAAGAACCACCAAGCTTAGATGGCATAATGTGAACAATCTTAACAGAATGACTGTAATATGTGAGATGAGGCAGAGGGGTCTGAGGCATAAAGCACCATCTAATTAACCACCCAAAAAAATTTGAGACTGCATGACATTTGAGCAGGAAGAATATCAGCCGAGTGATTGACACAAAAAAAGTACCAAACTCAAGCCAATTAAGTAAGCAAAAAGGAAATAAATTCAACTAGAAAGAGTGAGATGCACAAGCAAGTTCCCCCATCCCAGGGCCACCTTTCCTCTCCTTTCAGTCACAAAGTTCACAAAATCAGCAAAAGAAAAAATGAATTCCCTAAGAAGGCAAATCCTATGATCGCTTTACAAGCAATCATGTCCATGAACTGCAATTATTCAAGCATATTAAGATGTGGTCAATGAATTTACCATTACTTTTGGCAGAAAGAAAGAATAATCAATAGGAAGGGAATGGGTAAATGGGAAACAGGGAGCTTGCAGAGTTGCAGTAAGCTCTTTCAAGAATAATCCCTTGATCTTCAGGATATAGTCCACTAAGCTAACTTGAAAGCAAAATTGCCTAGAAGTAAACTTCACAGAAACCTACAATAGTCACTTCTAAGCTTCTATTTAAGAGACAGGATGAATGTAACATTTTCACTCTTGAATTAAGAAAATGATTACAAGGAGCTCCAGCAGCCAATGAATGCAAACTATTGTAGATCACTGATTGAATATGGCCTGATCTGGCCCCACTCTTTGGTACTGTGGCCATCTTTACTTCAAGCACAGAATATACACAAAAAAATAAGATAAACTCACATTGCTGACTTGACACTGAATACGGAAAATCCCTTGGTTAGCAGGTGTCCGCATGTCCAAAACTCTATAGTTCAGGCGTGTATCCTGATTAACACGCACAACTTGATCCCCAACCTGAACCAGGCAAATAATCCGCTTAATCCGCTTAATCAACATCAATCAAACTGTAAACATTAAATTAATTTGAAATCTAAAATTTGTGCACATCTCGTCCGTATCAATGGTGCAATGATTCAGCCAGTATATTTCCTTATTTCTGGAAGTGCAGAGAGAGAGAGAGAGAGAAGGGGGGGATGCAGATTGCACCTGAGAAGCTTCTTCAATTTCTTTCTCACTACGGGCAGCATCTTCGATATTAATAGGCAAAGTAGGCGTAGCCTTGCTAATACAATATAACTTCGTCACTTGAACTTCAACCTTCATAAAACAAGAAAATATTAGGTAAACTTAACAAACATGGAGTCAGTAAACTACTTCAAATTTTCTCATAACAGGGTTGGCAGCTTCAGAACAGAAATCACCTTTCTAATTTTGCATATATCTGATAAACGACTTGCACCAATTGCAATTTTAACTTTTCTTTTCCTTCCCTTTACCACTCAATTTTCTACGCATTATTCTACACTATTTTAGTTCTCATGTAAATCAATGCTTAAAAAGACGAGAAAGTAAAGCAAGAAAAAAAAACATAATAATCAAAGAAATAATATACAAGAAAAGGTAAAAAAAAAAAAAAAGAAGGAAATGAAGGAAAACCTGCTGCGTAGCGCCTTTGATTGGGACTTGGGGGACGGAGATGATACCCTGGACAGTGATAACAGATTCACGAGTCAATCCAGCCACGAACTTGACCATCTGCCGGCTAACAACCTCTGGCTTAGCAATGACCACGCACTGCACGGTGAAACCTTTTTCTCTCACCACCACAAAGGCCATGTTCTTGCCAACCGCCCTCGTCGTCTGGGCACGTCCCCTTATGTTCACTTCCTTATCCTTCAGCCCTTCGCTCAGCTTCCCCACGGGGAGCCGCAAGGCGAGATCCGCCTCCTCCTTTGATTGGAGCTCCGAGAGCGGCACATCACCGTAGTTGGCGGCCAAGGGGTCCGTCTCGTCCTCCAACAAGAGCGACGCGGTGGCGGCGAGCGCTACCTCTTGGCGGCGGCGTAGCTTCTCTTGCTTAGCGGCCTCCTTCTTGGCTGCTTTCTTGCTGATTGCTTTCGACGCATCTTCTTCTTCTCCTTGCTGCTCTGAGGCGGAGGAAGCCAATGAGGGGATTTCCGGTTCCGATGCCATTGCCGATAGTGTGTTTTCGAGCTCAAAACCCTACCAAGTAGAAAAGACGGAGAGTTTAGGAATGCCGAATCCACAGCCGCTTTATGTTTATTGTTGCTTATTTATTTATTCTAAAGTCATATGTTTAAATTTGATTTATTAGTTTAATGACTTAAATTCGAAATTTTTATTAACAGTTCATTTAATTTTATGACGTCAATAAAATAATTAAAATTATAAAAATTATTATTTGAAATTAAAATGATAAAAAATATTTATTTAAATAAAATTAATTAATTAAAAATAAAAATTTAAGTTTCTTGTGTAGTTTTCAATATAAAATGATGTCTTATTGTGCAAAACTTTTCTATTTGTGGAGTGTTAAGAAAATTTAAATATATATAATCTTATTTTTATCAACAAAAAAAACTATCTAAGTGATTGGATATATTTACAGAAAATGTTCAAATAACAAACTAAATCCTCGTACAATAAATTTTGTAAAATAGGTTTAAAATGATATTTAAACGAATTCTTTATAAATTTGAATGAATTGAGTTTTTTTTGTTGTTTTAATTTATTTGATAAACAAATTTTAATATTAGATATCGAGTGGATTTGGTAGGGATTGATTTGTCAGCGCGTTTACAATGTTAGACAGAATTTTAAATAAATAAATAAATAAAAATATATATCTATTATGACCAACATGCCCTCGGCCCACAGAAGGCCCAATGGAGATAGAAGTGACCCATTTGCAATGTAAACTTGGGCAAACGGACTACTATTGGGTCAGTGGCACAGAAGCAGCAAGCAAGCAGCAAAAGCTAAGGAAATTACTTTAAAGCCAACACCCTGCCCTAGCCGAAAGAGTAAGAAAAAAGAAGCCAGGGGAAGGAGAGGCTACTCGCCGAAGATCTGTTCATTTTCGTTGCTTGTATCTTCTTAATTCCCTCTCTTTCTCACTCTCATTTTTTTTTTTGTTTAAATTTTATTTCCTCTTATTATTGTCTTCTTGAAAAGAAAATTCTAGAGGTATTCGTCGGTTTGGCGTTCGATTTGTAGCTAGGAGAATAGATTTACTTAGGTTTTTGTGACGGATTGATTGGACGCTATGTTTTTCTAATTGATTGAATTTTATTTTCTTTTTTATTTTAACAATTAGCCCAAGCAATCATGGCGGATGAAGAGGTAAATGACGGAAAAGAAGAGGTTCAAGAAGTAAGCTTCTTTCAAAAATCTCCGTTACCATTGGCCTTTTATTTCTTTTTCTTTTTTTATGGGCTTAAGGGATTTGTGTTCTTGACTCTTTTTATTTATTTATTTATCTTTTTTTTGTGGATAAATGAATTCTGTCTTCCAGGATTAAGGAATTAGGGCTTGTTTTTATGGTACTTTGATTTCTTTTTTTTTTTTTTTTTAAATCTTCTTTGTAATTTGAGTAACTTTCTTTTGTGTATTTATGTATGCTCTTAAGGATTTTTTTTTCTTTTTGTGAAGCGAAACTTTATGAGATTTTCTTCACTAGCTTTGCTTTTCTCGCGTGTCTTAAGACCAAAAAAAGTGATAGGAAGTATGTGTGTTGTTGACATTCTACAAATGTGTTGGATTTTTACTGCAATAGTCTTACCATTTATGGTATGCAGCTTGCCCCATTTGATCGTACCAAAAAGAAAAAGAAAAAGAAGTTTGTTACCCAAGATACCGCTGAAGAGTCCGTGGAAAATCTGACTGAGAAAACTGAGTCATTGTCAGGTTTCTGCGAATTTCTTGACCAAATATTTGTTAATAGCTAGTTCTCTATTAGATGCTCTAAAGGCTTTAATTTTTCCTTTCTGCAGTCTCTGAAGGTGCTGAGAATTCTTTTGCTGGGTTGAAAAAGAAGAAGAAGAAGCCTGTAAGTCTGCATGCTTTCTATATAAGATGCTAACTCTTGACTCTAGGTTTTTGCTTGTTTTTGCACTATAGACATTCAAAGCAATAATTGACACTTGTTTTTTGGAATAATATTGTAGGTAGAAAACAGTCTTTTGAATGAGGAAAACGAAGATGTTGGTGAAGACTTGGATGGTAAGAAATAATACTGTTAAATTTGCTAATATGATTGTGTGACTTTTCTTATACACAGGTCAACCATGTTCTGAGTGGTGCCTTTTTTCATTTGTGCTGATTTAGATCTGGGGAAAGATGAAGGAGAAGGAATTGTCTCACAACAGCGTTATCCTTGGGAAGGAAGTGACCGTGATTATAAGTATGAGGAGGTGTGCCATACATATGAATTTCATTAGTCTCTGAATGAGCACAACTTGTAAAGCTTCCTCATACAGGAGCATGGTCTTCTATGTTCTTGATTTTATTGGAATTTTTATGCAATTTTCTTCCTAGAGTAGGAATATAATTTTTGTCTGTTTTCTACTAGGAAAATCTTTTTTTAGCATATTCTATGTAAATAGTTAGTTATTATTAGCTCTCTTTATTTATTTATTTATTTAGTTTGTGTAATGTAATTTTTACAGCTTTTGTGTTGGTTTATTCTACGTTGGTCTCATAGGCCAACTCTCTTTGCAGTCTTCCATATAAGTTAATTGATGTTTGTACAATATATTGATTTTATATTCTTGTGCCTAATCTTGTTATTTTGCACTTGCGAATATCCAAGACTATGAGGTTTAAGATTTTGCTTACGGTCTTTAAAAAGATTGGCAATCCTAGAGTGGTTTTGCAGTGGCTTGAATGTTTTGCTTTGGTGTCAGATTTGTATGGTGAATTGCAATTCTGTCCTGTCCTTAGAGAATTGTTGTCATTCTAACTTCATGGCAAAAACTGAAAGACATTAAATGGTTGTAGTTAATTTTAGTATCTTTCTTTGACAGTAGTTATTACTATTCCTGTACTCTTTCATGCCATTTATGGTATGGGCATTTTGTTCAGTTGTACTGTAGCTATACATATTTTTTCTGGTATTCTAATGATTATTTTCCTATATGGTGTGATATGAGCAGCTTCTTGGTAGGGTTTTTAACATTTTGCGTGAGCACAACCCTGAACTTGCTGGAGACAGGCGTAGAACTGTGATGAGACCTCCACAAGTTCTTCGTGAAGGCACGAAGAAGACTGTTTTTGTGAATTTCATGGATCTCTGCAAGACGTATGTTTTTTTATCCACTTTTCTGCCTAAAACCTCCAAGCAATACTTGACCAAAAAGTTCTGTGCATTTTTCTCCCTAGGGGATAGCTGATTATTCAAAATAGGTTTTGTTAATATATTCACAGATGTTTTAGTTGCCACATCTACATGGTCAATATTTATTAATTTGATGTTTGTGCTCTAAGCACGCATTAGGCAGGCTTTTCCTTTATATATGCTACTTAATTATTGCTAAAATAAGAGTCATGTGATAAGACATATACCCAATTGATCATGTTCTACTGCTAGATTCATTTACGATGATCTTGTGGATTGTATCTTTGTTTTGTAGAAGAGACATTGTTCTGTTAACCTCCAGTGTTTGCTCATGATGAAACTGCTTTTTGAGAACAAATATTTTGCAAGTATGGATGCATGCAAAAATTTATTTTTATATGAAGTGCACTAAAGAAATATGCAAAATTATGGTAGTTATTCACTTCTTGTATGTTTTACTATTTCAGTGAGTAGTTTTTCATCTTCTGTTCAAAGCGTAGACTTCAATTCTCTCTATTTTTTTTATGGGGAAAAATATAGAATGCAGAGATAGCCAGACCATGTTATTGACATGGACATTCTGTGTGCCCAAAACTGCTTATGACATCCATACACACATATATATGCTTATGGGCATCTGGGCTTTACCATGTTTTGCAGATGGGAGTTCCTGTAATGAGAATCATAGGCCAAATTGTGATATTTTAGAAATAAATTCTAGCTTCAATGGCGAGTTTGTTTATTCACTTGTAGTATGTTTATTCTTTAAGTAAATGTTTTCTGATCTTTTTACTCACAAGACTAAACTTCAATTCTCTTAAATGTCTTTTTGGGAACAAAAAATATATAGAATGCACCGACAGCCAGACCATGTTATGGCCTTCTTACTTGCTGAACTTGGGACAAGTGGGTCACTTGATGGACAGCAAAGGCTTGTTGTAAAGGGAAGATTTGCTCCCAAAAATTTTGAGGGTATCCTGCGACGATATATCAGTGAGTACCTCAATTTACCTATTTTCTTAAATTGATGGGATGCTTTTTATCTTTTCTCCCCTGTTAAATGAGCCAATTGATTAATTATCTTAAGTGGCAAATAAGCCGGTGGTTGATTTGGTTGCCTCCTGCTGTTGGCCAACCAATCTGATAGCTTCTACTCTGGTTTCAGATGAGTATGTCATTTGCCTTGGTTGTAAAAGTCCTGACACAATTCTTTCTAAGGAGAATCGACTCTTCTTCCTAAGGTGTGAGAAGGTAAAGGTTCATTTGCCTCTGTCGTCATGAAGTGGGACACCCTTAGGAACTTGTATTTGATATTCATTGTTGCTTATTATGAACTTGTTATAACGTGCAGTGTGGCTCTGGTCGATCAGTCGCCCCAATCAAGGCTGGCTTTGTTGCCCGTGTTGGCCGGAGAAATACTGGGACATGAGCTTTTTAAAGCAGAGCAGTTTAGCCATGTTGTGGACCTATTGAGTTTAGCATTTACTATCGTTATTTGCCTTGGATTGACAAGACTTGAGTTATACTTTGACTACTCAAAAATAATGATAAATTTTCCTGATCATTCCATTTTATATTTTAAGATTTTGATATTTGGGGATTGAAATTCTAGTCTTGTAACCAGAGTTATCAGATGGGTTATGGTTGTTTGAACGTTTCTTTTCTACGCATAGCATCAAATTAGGAACTCTTGATCATCCGGTGGCTAAATTTCATCTATTGAGCACTTCAAACTATTCTCTTCTTATTATGTATAACTAAATTATAAATTGTAATAAAAGAGATAACTCCAATCATCTCTATGCGCTTGAGCATTTCAATATATGATATTCTTATCTTCTACAAACAAGCTCCACTGGCAGTTCATGTTACGTTTTCCCTGTATTTTGTCCAAGCCTTAGGCTCATTGAACCTGTGAGGCAGGAATTACCGTCAGAAACTATTACCAAACTTTGAATTGGATGTGATATCTTTATCCCAACAAAAATTAAAAAAGAATATATGTCAGAACTTGCATGTACGTTGTCGTAAGTTTCTGAACGATAGGAGCATTGCGTTGTCCTCTTCATTAATCAATCATACGCTTTTTCGTCGGTTTAGGATTGTTAGTTCGAAACCTGCAACTTCCATTTCTGCAGCAGAGCCGAGTGATAACACAAGCCTGAAGACATTTACGAAATTTGAGTAAAGCTTTGGAATATCAATGCCAATTCATAAAAGTTGAGCTCGTGTCTGTTTTGCATCAACGTTATTCTGCAGTTTTTGCATTTGCTATTTATTCCATTATAGTTTGAAGGAAGCCACTGCCTTGACAATACAGCCCAATAACAAAGGTGGAGGCGGAGGTATAATATCACCCTCCAAATCATAAACTTGAATGGGTGGTCAACTCTTGATCATTGCCTTTTGCATGCTACAGCTCGTCAAAGAACATTACCAAACTAGGTTCATTAGACGCCTAACCCAATTGTTACCCAAAAAATTTGATTAGAACATTTTAGATGAATGTTTATATGTTAAGTTTTAGAATTCTCTCTTGTAAATATCTAAGATATTCTAAAATAGTCTTAATCTAGAAAGTTCTCTAGAAATTTAGAACAAATAATTGTAACTACATATTGAAGAGGTGAAACCATTATAAATACCCTACTCCTTTTATTTATAACACACCATTGAATTGCAAGTTTTCTTCTTTGCAAAGCTCTCTCTCTTGTGCCTTCAATTTCCTTGCCCTTTTCAAGTCTCTCTCGATTCCAAGTCAATTCTCTTAAACTCTCCGAGGCTTATTTAGTTCATCTTTTCTTACAAGGTGTCTAAGTGCCACATGAGTTAGTACCATCCAAGCTTAACTCTGTGACGGGTGTTATCAGAGCACAGTTGAATTCCAGTTTCAACTTAGTTATTGCTTGAGTTGTGAGTATGGCAAGTGAGGAAGGATTTGTTGTTGTCAATATCGAGGAGCAACAAATCGAGCTTCAAGCTTATGGATAAGAGGAACAACATACTCCAGCTAAACGTGGGAAGTATAAGGCCACAACAAAGGAGCCTGTGGAATCTCATGTTGCTATTTTGAAAAGAAGTATCACGGATGTGAGTTACTTAATGAGAGAACTAAGTGATCAAATTGACAATTTAATTCATGAGAATGTTGAAATTACCAAGGCTACCAAGTTCATAATCGAGGAATTCAGCTACGCATTCAAGGGAGAACTGAGCTCCCTTAGTTAAGAACTATCTAATCTACGGAAGTTCGTTGAAGGAAAAATTCAAAATCTTCGTAGAGAGATGGGTTCACTTCGTTGAAGCAGTCCATTTTCGATGAGTACTGCTGGCACAAGCAACACTACCGTTGGGCACGATCTAAAAGTTCCCAAGTCTATCATGTACAATGGCATTCGTAATGTCACTATTATGGAAAACTTCCTCTTCGGCCTTAAACAATACTTTGAGGCCATGAGAGTTGTTGATGACATTGTTAGGATAAATAATGTCTCAATCTTCTTTCAAGATATTGCTCAGCTATGGTAGAGAAGGAAACATTTTGAACCGGAGAAAAGCTTGCGTGTGATCAACACATGAGAGCAATTCAATGTTAAGTTGCGCAAGCATTTCGTCCCTCACAATGCAGATAGCAAAGATAGGGGGAAGTTGTGTCGTCTCGAGTAAACAAATAGTGTTTCTGAATATATTAAGGAATTTATTATTCGTATACTTAAGATTGATGATTTGTCTGACAAGGACTTTCTCTTCCACCTTAAAGATGGCTTCAAAGATTGGGCAAGAGTAGAATTGGAAAGGTGTAACGTGTAGATTTTGGATGATGTCATTGCTGTAACCGAAATGCTGACTGACTACTCGGTCCATTTCAAGAGTAAAAAGCCTAACTCTAACAAAAGTGGGGGAGAGAAGTCCGAACAGAAAAGAGAAGCAAGCCATAAGGAGAGAGGACATAAAAAATCCTTTAATGGCAAGCACAAGAACTTTTCGAGCAAGCATGATGGACCTCTAAGGTCATGCTTCATTTGTAATGAACCACACTAGGTTAAGGATTGTCCTAATCGTAAGGCAATGAATACCATCGTAGCAGAACTCAATAAGGAGAAGTCTAAAGAAAAGCATCAAGCTGATTTGAGAGCTATCTAACACTTAGGTACTCTCTTCAAGATTTTCTCTCCAACTGTTCCCAACGAGAAAGACTTATTATATGTTGATATGTCTATTGAAAGTAAAGTTGTGGTGTTATGCTAGACATGGAAGCCACACACAACTTTATGGACATACAAGAGGCGAAATGTCTAGGTCTTAAATTTTCCAAAGGAGTTGATACCATCAAGGCAGTCAATTTCCAACCAAAGTCGATTTATGGGATAATAGAGGGAGTAATCATCAAGATTGGTGATTGGTAAGGTAAGCTAGACTTTACCATTGTCACTATAAATGATTTTAAAATGGTTTTGAATCTTGTTTTCTTTTGCAAAGTTTTAGCTTTTCCCGTTCCCGCATTGAATTTCCTTGTGATTCTTAACAACCACAAGATCTGAGTGATTCTGTTAAAAAGTATGGAGAAATCTAAAGTATCAATGATTTCTGCCTTGCAATTCAAATGAGGTCTCAAGGTAGATCAGAGTTATGTTGCCACCATAAGGGAATTAAAGGTTGAGGAAGAGGTGACAAAGCTTACTCCTGCACTACCACAACCTATTCAAGCTGTCCTTAAAAAGTTTAAGGATATGATGCCTTCAGAGTTGCCTTAGAAACTTCCTTACATGCGAGATGTAGATCATCACATCAAGTTGAAACTGGGTGCTAAACTTCCTACTATAGCCCTTTATCACATGACACTTCCTGAACTTGCGGAACTAAATAAGCAACTTAAAGATTTGTTTAACTCAGGCTACATCCAGTCATTAAAAACCTCTTACGATGCTCTAGTCCTATTTCAAAAGAAGAAGGATGGATCGTTACGAATGTGCATAGATTACCAAACCTTAAACCAGGTAATTATCAAGAACAAGTATTCAATTCCACTAATAGTTAATCTCTTTGATCAATTAAGGAAGGCAAGTTATTTCACAAAGTTGGACCTAAGGTCAGGGTACTATCAAGTTCGTATAATACTTAGTAATGAGATGAAAACTGCGTACGTAACACATTATGGAACTTTCAAGTTTCTAGTTATGCCTTTTGGTCTCATCAACGCTCTTACTACTTTCTGCATGCTAATGAATAAAGTACTTCATCTCTTCCTTGATAACACCCTTGAGAAGCACAAAGATCATTTGAAACAAGTCTTTCAAATTTTACATGAAAATGAGTTGTACGTCACGAAAGAGAAGTGCACTTTTGTGGAGTAAGAGGTGGATTTCCTTGATCATAAGATCAAAGATGGCAAGCTCATGATGGATCGAGCAAATGTCCATGTCATTTAAGAGTGGGAGCCTACAACAAAGGTCCCAAAATTGCGATCATTCTTGAAACTGGTCAACTACTATCGGTGATTTATAAAGGGATATTCTGTCATAGCTACATCATTGATGGATCTATTCAAGAAGAACATCACATAACATTGGTCGAAGGAATGTCAATTTTCCTTTGAGATATTGAAACATTTAGCTTCTATGGAACTCGTCATGACGCTGCCTAACTATGAGAAGGCTTTTGAAATTCACACAGATGCATCTGACTTTGCCATTAGGGGAGTCTTGATATAAGATGAGCATCCCATTGCTTATGAAAGCCGTAAACTAAATGATACGAAGAGGTGATACAACGTCCAAGATAAGGAGATGATTGCCATCATCCACTACCTACGCACTTAGAAGTACTATTTGCTTGGAAGTCAGTTTGTGATCATAACTGACAATGTTGCTACAAGCTACTTCTAATTGCAAAAGAAGCTGAACCCTAAGCAAGCCTATTGGCAAGACTTCTTGGCCGAATTTGATTACATGTTTCAATATAAGACAGGTAAGACTAATGTTGTTGCTGATGCATTAAGTCAAAAGGCAGAACTAGCGTCGTTAGCCGCTAGCACACCAAAGAGTAACTTCCTTGAATGAATCAAGGAAGGCACGTCGCAAGATAATTTGGCCAAAATTTTGATAAAGATGGCTAATGAAGGGAATACTCAACGGTTTTGGCTAAACAATGAGATTCTCATGACAGTTAGCCATAAAGTCTTCATACCTAAGTGGGAAAACTTATGAAGGGGAGTTCTCAAGGGGTGCTATGATTCTCTATTGGCTAGTCACCCACGTATGACATATACCCTTGCCCTTATCCAACAAAGTTATCATTGGCCACAAATGTAAGATGATGTTGAGGCCTATGTATGGACTTGTCTTTTTTGTCAACAAGACAAGGTAGTGGAATAACAATGCCCCACCGATCTACTTGAGCCATTATCAATTACCGAAAGACCTTGTAAAAGTATCTTAATGGACTTCATCGTTGCCTCATGTAAGTCTAATGGATTTGGAAGTATCATGGTGATTGTTGACCGATTTAGCAAGTACGTTACCTTTATTTCAGCTCCCGCTGATTACAAAGTCGATGAAACAACTCGCCTATTCTTCAAGAATGTGGTAAAGTTATAGAAAGTACTTAAAAGCATAGTAAGCAATAGAAATCCCCACTTCACAAGTAAGTTTTGGTACAAGTTGTTCAAGTTGTTGGGGATTGATTTGAACTTCTCAATTAGCTTCAATCCTTAAAGCAATGGCCAAACCAAGCGCATTAATACTTTGTTGGAACAATATCTACAATACTATATCAGTGCCCATCAACAAGATTGGGCAAAGTTGTTTGATGTTGCCCAATTCTTCTATAACTTCCAAAGGAGTGAAGTAGCAAGCAAAAGTCCCTTTAAAATTGTCAAGGAATAGCAGCCTCTAACCTCAAGTGTTGTTGCCTCTTCTTACACAAAAAGCAACCCTGTTGCCTATAAATTTGCAAATAAATGACATGAGGAGGCAAACATCACAAGAACTTACCTTGACAAAGCTGCCTAACCAATGAAAAAGTGGGTCAATGTCAAGTGACATCCAAAGGAATACATAGGGGGAGACTTAGTGATGGTAAAGTTACTACCTAACTAATTTAAATCCTTACACAAAGTACATAAAGGCTTAGTGAGGAAATATGAAAGGTCACTTCTCATAGTCAAGCAGGTAGAGGAGGCTGCTTATTAAGTCTAACTTCCCCTAAAACTTAAAATTTACAATGTTTTCCATGTAAGTCTTCTAAAGACCTTTTATGAAGATACCAAAGATTCGAGTTGTGGGGAATCTAAGCGTGTACCAACTGCCATCATCACCAAATTCAACAAGGAAGTGGAATGCATCTTTGCTGATAGGGTGATACGAAAAAAAAGAGTTCCTAACTACACTGAGTACTTAGTTAAATGGAAACATCTACCAGACCATAAAGTTAGTTGGGAAAGAGAAGATTTACTTTGACAATTTGTTGAAAACGTTCAACATTATAAGGACAAAGGCGTGACGAGGACTTCACGAGATTAAGTGGAGGAGGATATCATGGCCCGTCCAAAAACATTGTCAAACTAAGCGCATTAGACGCCTAACCCAATCGTTGCTTCAAAGTCTTTGTTAGAATATTCCGAATAAATGCTTATGTGTCTCTTTAGAATTTTTTCTTATAAATATTTAAGATATTTTAAAATAGTTTTAATCTAAAGAATTTCATAAAAATTTGGAACAAACGATTATAACTATACATTGAGGAGGTGGAACTACTATAAATACCTCATTCTTCTCATTTGTAATACAATATTAAATTACAAGTTACTTTCTTTGTAAAACTCTTTCTCTTATACCTTCATTTTCTTGCCCTTTTCAATTATCTTTCAATTCCCAGTAAATTATTTTAAATGTTTTAAAATTTACTTAATTTATCTTTTTTTATAAGTTGTTTAAGTGTTCCATGAATTAGAACTATTCAAGGATGGCATCTGCTCAGTTTTAACACGTGGGATCATGCATCGTTTTGATAAATACGCGTGGCACGGTACCCCTCCCATCCTTCTCTCCTGCAAATTTAACATCAGACACCTGATCTTCTACCAGCAGCAGGCTCCATGGAATGCTCCATGAACTAGAACCAAGTGCAGATTTTGAAGCTTCTGATCGCTCATTTTGGGCCTCCCAGAAAACCCCACTTCTTGTTCCTCTCAAACTAAAAGCGATTAAACTTTTGGATAGGCTCCGGAACAAGCAAGGCTTGACTGATGTGCAGAAGCTCTTCCAGATATAGACAAAGGTATTTATTATGCATTCATGATCACGCGCCAACCGCCAGCTCATGCCCGTCCCGAATTGTCTCATAATTTAGGAATCTCAGGGAACCACGGGCTTGGAATACTTTTAAACAAAACACGTAAAGATGCACAGCATGGTACGTCAGGCTAATATAGTATGATGCCCGTCTAACCATGCTCTTTCGTAATTTACGGCTGTTGTGTTTAAGACTATAATATTAAGAGTCAAACTAGTTTTCGTACGATATAATCTTAATATCAATCAATCAAAACCCGATTGATTACATTGCGTGGACTTTAGTTTGCCATAACATAAATCAAAAGATTATAATTTTGGGGGAGGTTGCACCGGCCATTTTAATTTGTTTAAAAAAAAAAAAAAAGAAAGAATGCCCCCTGAATGGTGTTATTGTTAGGTAGCAACTTTCGTGAAAGGCCCTTTTTTTTATTTTTTATTTTTTAATTGGCTTCGATTAAATTTTAAAAGTAGAGGCTTTCAGTTTTGAGTTAGGAATTGAAGGCAAGAATTGGGCGAGGCCCCAGTAGGCACAGCTTTCATTAGCCCTTTGGCGATCCATTTTTCCCAATCCATGTATTTAGGAGTGCAAGTTCAGCTTTATTTATTTGTTTATGATAATTATAATCAGGGTTTGGTATCAAACCATCGTTGTCGCTTTTACCAATCTCATTTATTTCAACCTTTTAAATTCGACAAGTTTCTCGAACAAGCTCAAAGGAGGAGTTGGACTATGACGTGGCACCACCATAATAATAATACTAATGACAAATTAAAGGAAAAAAATTCAAAGCAGACGGACCCCTGACGGCACATTCATTGTCCAAATAGACGAACAATTCAAACATTGTTTGTCAATTTCTCATTTGGATTTGGACTTAGTTTGTTCCCATTCTTATCCTTTTATCCATTGTTTTGCCTAAACTTCTAATTAAAATTCTTTATTTTATTGTATTTAAAAATTAAAATTATAATAATTTGATTCTCTTACTTTTGTTTAGATTTAAACAACGCCTATCTTCATAAATTTAAATTTTTTTTAGAAAGAAGCATTATTAAATTGGTATTGGTTAATATTAAGATTAAGTTTATTTAGATTTAATAAGAAATTATTCATTTGAAGTTAAATAAAAATAATTACAAATAATTTTAATTCATAAATACAAAGATTAATATTTTAAATAAAAATTATACAACCATTTATACGGCGATTATAACAATGGTTCACATGCACAAGTCACATTCCTCAGTCGGCAAAAAGTAATAATAATAATATAAAAAACCCTTAAATCTCTATCTAAATTATTGGAGGAAAAGCTGAAAAAGAGAGCGTTGAATTTGTGGGAAGCTCCATGTGGGAAACCAGATCTTTCTGGTTTCAAATAAAAGGAAGAAAGGCACTTGTCTTTCTGTCTTCCATCTGTCTTTGTTCCCCATCTAAAATCCAAACTCCATATCAGACAGTACAAGATCCTCCCCCCTTCCCCCCCCCTCTCTCTCTCTCTAGATTCATCCTGTTTTATTCTTGGGATTTGCCAGATTCAATCTTTTGTGATCTTTCAGCTGCTAGTGATCCACCGTTCATTTAACCAAATTTATCTACCGTAATTCTCTCTCTCTCTCTCTACTATTATTCCATTTTCGTGTACACCACTACTAGATAGCATCAAAGTTTCTATCTTTTTGCTTTATTGTTTTGTTTTTCTTTTTGTAATTCAATCTTTACATATTTCGTTTGCTATGATATCACGAATCGTTTGATTTGTGGTTGAATATGCTATTCTTGAAGACCCTTATCAGTGATCTGATTGTAAACCCATCTCCATTCTTATAATTCTTGTATTATTATACTTTAGAATTAAACATGAACTACTGTTCTTTGTGTTTTTCTCTCTCTTTTTTATTTTTTATTTTTTTGTTTTTTGGTTTATAACTTTATATAGTGTCCTAGAATTTACGTCTATTATTATTATTAGGTATTTGCGATTTTTAACATTTTACTAAGAAGAAGGGCGGCGTGGCGGGAGCGGGACTGCTTGTTCCGACAGCTGTGCTAATGACTCAATTCCCGCGGATTCTAAGATATCTATGTTTTCGGCTTAGTTCCCGCGCTCCTTTGGCGCGTCCCCTTCAGCTCCCACCGCTTTAATGAACTATTGAACTCCCTAGGAGGTAGTATGGCCGATGGCCCACCAACCCATGGTGGCCAATGTGCCCGTGAAATTGATTAATTGGGCTGGTCTATCATCAAGTAATGGGCCTTAGCTATTCATACCCCAATAAATTCACTTTCTTCTAGTGGATTTTATGTTTTAAGTAACATGTGAGGAGTGTATTAGAACAATTAGAGGTAGGTAGGCCTTTGATGTGATCCGATAGAAAGTTAAGACTATATAAATGTCGTTATTATACACTAATAAATTATCTTTTGGGAGAAGGCAATAGGCTCTCAGAGAGAGCTTTGATGGTGGGGGTATGCTGGCCGCCAGTGTGACTCGTTGGAGAGGATTTCTCGTCCTAAAAAAATAGTTATTATTGTTTTTTTTAGTATTCATTTATAATTGGCTAGTTTTTATCCATATCTACGCTGCATGAATGTTCATGTCACGAAACTCTGTTACCCACCTCACATCATCACATTATTGACCTCAAGTTCAAGTCTTGGTGATCTTTCTTATCAAAGAGTAAAAGGGGCAAGAAGATATGTTAGGTTATTCTATAGAGAGGCCATCTTTAAGTTTGTATTTTGATGGTTTTTTGGTTATGGCTTGCTTGCAGGTGTGGCAGCTGGACAGTATTAAATTCTTTAGGTCCACATTTTGGATCCAGGATTTGTATCGATTATAAATCTCGAGTTCCCACCTACTCACTGAATGGCTTCCTCTACGGTAAGTAATGAATCCCCATCGAGAACCCTATTGTTTACATTTTTTTCACGCTTAACAATCTAGAAGTCACGAACAATGTTATCTTCAATAACATCTGTCTGTTTGCTATTGATTTCAAGTTGTTTACAAGGCCGTGATATGATTAAAATTTGAATAGAAGATACAGCTAACGAGGTACGTTCATTAGTGGGCAGAGTCATGTTATATTTACTGAAAGATCATTGCTAATTGGAAAACAATCCAATGATTTTTTGATACATAAGATTTTCTAAGAGTGAAAGGTAGGTTTTCAATCAATTTTCCAAGGGATGTTCTTTTAAATCAAAAACTATCATTACATCAAGGAGGCAGGGCTTTGTGCCTTTGGTGCTATGGGGTAGGACAGATTAGTCCTAGTTATGTGTTTCGACATGTGAAGATGGGATTGTTCTATCCTTTTCTATTCCATTATCCGACCTCATTGAACAACATGCAATAATTGTTTTCTTTGAAATGCACTTTATTTTGTTACATAAAAATATTAGTCATTTTGGTATTTTTAGGGCTTTTTAGCAATACCCTAAACCAAACATCAGGCAGGATGATATTTTGCTTGTTCTATCTTTTGCTATCTTGTTGTATCTAGTGTATGTTGGCGGACTGCATGCAGTGTAACGTAATTTTCGTGATTGCATTCTCTTTCCTTTTCACAGTTGAACATTCTTGTCAAACAGAAGCAATTTAATGTCTTCTGGCAGACACTTGTTCTGTTTTTTATTTTATGCTTCTTGTTGCAGGTTCAATCAAATAAGAATGTAAGGAGGATGCAATTGAGAAAATCCCACTCCTGGTGGTGGGATAGTCATATCAGCCCCAAAAATTCCAAGTGGCTTGCAGAGAATCTTGAGGGTAAGCAACTAAATGTGAGCTTGCTTGAATTTTAAATTTATCGCTTAAATATTTAAATTTTAATAATATATAGTTATTACATAAATATCTTCATTATAAATATTTTTATTTGTATTATATGTGTGTGTGTATTCATATTAAGTATATTTGTGGAAATCATTTTCGCACTATGTTTCCTCAATATCTTTGGTTTGCTATTATAGCCTTCCAATCCCCTTTTTGGGTACTTGTTATTCTTACTCACGTTTTGTGTGACTATAGTACGTATAATCCTACATCACACAAATTTATTTGATCTTTTTTTTATTTCAACTAAACCCCATTTTAAGTTTTTTTTTTTCCTATCTTTTTTACTCATGTTTGAAGTGGTGTTAATTTGATTTACATCTATGATGAGTCAAATTAAAAATCTCATAAATTTAATCATAAATTCTCTATCATACCAATCATATTCCTTGGAAAATATAAACCTTCTGATGTGATTTTATAGAAATATCCATTACCTATATTTTGGGATCTGCATTTCTATTTTGTTTTGCATTCTAAAACAGTCATGGCTGAAATAACTTGAGAAGGTGATGGCATGATAATTTTAGTCACTTCTTCCCTTGTTGGCCTAAATTGAGCTGCTAACTTAATGGTCTCTCTTAAGTGATTCCCATTTTTTCATCCCAACAAGAAGCTGCAGGATGGGTATATCTTATGCAAGATTTTATTTTCAATAGATGAACAAATTGGATGTTTTAGTTAATGCTTATCTTCACAATGTCAAGCAAAAAAATGACAAAACGTTCCTTGACCCCAGAGATGGACCAGAGCATCAAGCGGATGTTGAAGCTAACTGAAGAGGATGGAGATTCATTTGCTAAGAAGGCTGAGATGTATTATCAAAAGAGACCGGAATTGGTTTCTCTTGTGGAGGAGTTTTACCGCATGTATCGATCTTTGGCCGAACGTTATGATCATGTGACTGGAGAATTGAGGAAGAATATTCCTTCTGACCTCCAATCGCAGGGCTCAAGCATTTCTGATATCACTTCTGAACCTTCCTCAATGTGGCCCTCACCGGCTCATGATCAAAGGTCGAGCCATCGTAAATCTGGCCCCCGCGCTGCTGGTTTTGATTTCTTTCTTGGTTATGGAGGAGGAAGTAGTTCTGATCTTTACCAAAAGGAAGGAGATGAATCATCTACGTTAACGGATTCTGAGCCAGAATCAGATGATTCTTCTGTTAACAATTACTCTGGTCTATTCTTGGCTTGTAATGATCAAGCACTGAGCAGAAAAGTAATTGAATTGGAGATTGAACTTCGTGAAACAAAGGAGAAGCTCCGGATGCAACAAGATGAGAATGGAGATGGCTCATTTAGGGGAGTGAGACATGAGAATTCAGAGAATCTTCTTACAAGAATTGCTAGTTATGAACAAGAGCTGAAAACTGCAAATGAGAGGATAAGGTTGGCAGAAGAAGAGGCATTGAGATTGAAGATTGAGCTCAAAAAGTATAATTCATTGGAATCTATGGATGGCTTGCACTCGGAGTCGGCACCATCACAAATGAAAGATGCGGAGAGCAGGGATGGTGATATTTCAGACTTAAATAGCAATCCTCAGTCATTGGCAGAACAACTCAAAATCACAAAAGAGAGGCTTCAAAGTTCAGAAAAAGAAATTGCTAGTTTGAAACATCGACTTGATAGTGATGGACCTCCTGAAAAAATCAGCAGTTTGCAGGATCAACTAGCATTGGCACGTGAAGATGTAAATAAATGGAAAACCAAGCTCGATGCAGAAAAACGAGGGGTCTCCAAGCTCCAAGAAAGAATCTCAAGATTGAAGACTAGTTTATCTGATCGGGATCATGAGATCAGGGACCTGAACATAGCAGTCTCTGATGCTGAGCAGAAGATTTTTCCAGAAAAGGCACAGATCAAGGCTGAAATGTCCAAGCTGTTGGAGGAACGTAACAGCTTGAAAGAGCAACTCAGAGAATGGGAATCACACAGCCGTGTGTTAGAGGATGAAACAAGAATGCTTCAAGCTGAGAAAGCAGAAACTGAGTCAAAGCTAAAGTTGGAAATAAAACAGTTAAAGGTAGAAATTGCTGAGCGAGATCAATATATTGAAAATTTGAGTAAAAGCCTTGGTGAAATTAAATCAGAAAGGGATGAAATTAACTCCAAAGTTGTTGCACTCAGAGCAGAAGTAATTTCTAGAGACGATCGGATTCATCAAATGGACAAGCATTTGCACCAATTACACATGGAACATGTTGAGCTTATTGCTGGAGCTGAAAATGCACGTAAACAGGAAGATGAGGTGAGGTCAAAAGCCAAGTGTCTGGAGAAAGAAGTTGACAGGCTAAAGATTGCAATATTGGAAGGAGCAGAGGAAAAACGTGAGGCCATACGGCAGCTGTGCTTCTCTCTGGAGCACTACAGAAACGGATATCAATGGCTTAGACAGGCTTGTATGGGGCACAAGAGACTTCCAGTTTTGGCAACATAAAACCAATACGCGATGATGGTATACTGTTTCCCACTCTCATACGTGTTTAAGTTGAGAGTGTCAACGTTTCACGAGCATTGGTAGCGTCTTTCAATCATAAAATCGCATGTCAAAGATGTAAACAAAGAAAATTAATGCGTCTCAGCGGTCACATTGACAAAGCCAAGTCTGCTTTCGGAGGCATGAACTCGGCAAAAAGTTGGAACCCTCGTTACCTTGATGCGTGAGGGCTCTCTCCTCTTTGTTTTGATTGTTTTTCTCCGCTTTTAGGATGTGACGGAGGCTTGATGGCAAGCTGCTTTTGCTTATGGCGATAGAAATGGAGAGTTTGTTTTTCTCTCTTGTGTTTGTGTGTAAAATCGTTTGCACACACTACACGCAGATTTCCAGTTGGATTGTTCCCTTCATATGTGCAAGCACTTAGCTTTCCTGTTCTAGACTTTCAAGGAATGGTTTAACCTCTCATTCCAAATTGTCAAGGTGCTTATTGCCTAATCACGTTGCTCACATTTGTTGTAACAAATGTAATGTTACATTATATTTATCCTGTGTTTATTGTGTTGAGTACATATGGCAGTAGGAAAAAAAAACAAAAACGCGTGAGTGGGGACAAAATTTTAAAAAATAAATAATAAAATGAGATCAAAATTCAAATTTGAACAAGTTAAGTCTCTATTGATCCTTTTTTCTTTTTCTCACAAAAACGATGAATACAATTAGACACAATGAATAAATTATTAGTTTTTTTTTAAAACCTTTGGTGTCTCTTCTTAATTCATTGTTTTTTTATATTATTGTATTGCTTTATTAATCATGTTCATCACATCGTATCTA
Organism: Ceriops zippeliana; assembly: GCA_037897445.1. Lineage (NCBI taxonomy): Eukaryota > Viridiplantae > Streptophyta > Magnoliopsida > Malpighiales > Rhizophoraceae > Ceriops > Ceriops zippeliana. The sequence goes on from JBAPLH010000174.1 coordinate 2,192,031, forward strand.
ACAAGTGTTTTCCTACAAATTAATGTATAACTTCTCGTTTCATTTTATTTTATTTCTTTATTGGGTCGGGAAGGCCCTAAATTTGGAGTTTGCAGTTCTAATGACTTGTTTTCAATGTATTTGTTATTTTGCAGTAATTTCCTGGTAATCCAACAAAATTGGAAAGGGAAATTGAATTGAATAACAGATTCTTTATTAAATTCATATATATATATTTTTTTATCTACTAGACTACATTGAAAAAGTTATTAAAAATGTGTTTGAAATTATGATTACAATTTAAAAATCTATATTTTGAGTCGAATGTAATTTTATTAGTGTTTAATAAATAACAAAACTTGTATCCGATGAAAATATACAACGATTTAACCTTGCATTTCAAAAATATAATATTTTGATGTAGTGAGAAAATATAAAAATGCATTATAATTTGATAATTTTAATAAAATATTTTTTTTATTTTTAATAAAATAATATTAATTTAACAATATAAAAAATTGTGATTATTTTTTATTTTATTAAAATGTTTTTATTTTTCTTTCAAAATTCTACAAATAATTTAACAAAACTCAAGCACAATCCCCCACACATTTTAAATCTAGAGATTACATTTTATGTCATTAAATATCCGTATCTTCAATTAGTAACAAATTCAGGCTAATTTTCATTGGTTATTAAATGTGTTAAAAGTGCATTCAATACTCCTAATAGAGCGTCTCTAGGCATTTAATATTTTTCATTTGGAGAAATACTTTATATTGATTATGGAAAATATTTTCATTAAACGAAAAAAAAAAAAAGGATTCGAGAACTCTAATTCTTAGGAGATTAAATTAGAAAATGAACAGAAAAAAATGCAGTGAGACCGAGTTTTCTGCCGTCCAACCATCCCTAGCTGGAAAGTCTGGCTGAAATCCCCGTTAGGCTAAGTCTGTAAAGTACACTTGAAACAAATATTCAGATTTGTGTAATTTTTGACCAAAAGACCACCCCAGACCCCAGATGGTAGTTTGGTTTGGTAGTAACTCTGTACACAGCCCACATGTTCGCCTACGCTCCCAATTCTTGCACAGCAAGTCCCCTTCTGCATGAGGAAAAATATGGCGGCGCTGCCCTGCGAGCCTCGTCACTAAAAGCCCCACCTGAAGCCATCAGTGTCCAGATAATTAGTCCTTTTATTAAAAAAAATAAATTATAATTATTAACGCATAATTTTTATCCTAAACACATCTGGTGAGTAATTAAATATTTTTATGAAGTTTATATTTTTGAAGTAAAAAGAAAAAGGGATAAAATTTGACCAAAAAAAAATTAAATTATGATTATTAACACATAATTTTTATTCTGAACACACCTGATCGATAATTAAACATTTTTATGGAATTTTCATTTTTGAAGCAAAAGGAAAAGGGGGTAAATTTTGACCCAAGTATGTAAAATCGATGTCAAGATTTTCGGGCAAATTCAATGTTTTTGATTGAAATGTAATGGGAGAAAAAAGAATAATAAATAATAAACGATGATTGTGGAAACAACTACAACATTTATGTGACCTATAAATTAGCAGATCAATATTTTTGTTATTCTAATGGGAGCCAATTAAAGAAAGTACAGAAAGAAAGAAAGAAAAAGGTATACAGGCGGACTAGACGTACAGGCCGAGCACTAGTGACCAGGTCAAGCCTGGTTCTGTTCAAACTAAGCTTCAAAGGTGACGGGTAAAATTTTGATTTACGAAACTATTGCAATTAAATTGAATTATCCCGTTTCCTGTTTTGACGTCCAACACAAATAATATAAATAATACATTGCTATCTATGCAATGAACGTGGGCAATTAGAACGAAAAGAAAGTTACAATCTTCTTACCTAAGCAAACGGACCGTAGGCACGGGAGTTAGGTGAGACGATTTTTCAACCGGCGGTAGGTGAGGATAAATGTTCAATCATCTAAACCATCTCTTACAAAATATACATTTATCTTGTTACCAAGTCATAATAATATATCATTAATTATTCCTCACCCCCACCCCCCACCCTTTTAAAATTTTGAAGTGATATGCAATGTCAAACTTAAAATTTTATTAAAAGATTAAAAAATAATTAATTTATCGATAAAAATAACTTCTAAATACAATATTTAATTATTTAATTATAACTTATATGTTCATGTTTAAAAGTCAACACGGTGCTGTTGTAAGGTAATAATAATAATAATAATAAACATTATGGTAATAAGTAGACAATAACACCAATTTTTTTTTTTTTATAAATGGGTTATGTGTACAAAAGTGGACTTTGGTATAGATTATTAATCGGACTGGCCTGAATAGAATAATTCATGAGCACCGGTTGGGTGTAGACGCGGACATTGAAGCGTGGGGTGAAGACGGGTGAGAGTGAGAGTGCGTGTAAGTGAGAGCAAAAAAATAAAAATAAAAATAAAAATAAAAATTGAGAACTAGATATAATCACGTTTGTATTAAGATATATAATAATTACAAAAAAATGTTTTTATATATATATAATTTTATTTATTTATATTAATAAAAGAGATATAATTAATACATATCTTTTGTGTTTGTTATGTGTTTATTTATTTGTATCAATCTAACCTTCTTCAACGATGTTTTTGTAGTGAATTGGTGAGAGGGAGGTAGCCAAGCATGTGGGCGTGGGAAGCCGAAAATGGCCCCACATGACACTCCCACGTTTATTCTTCCTTTAAACTAACACACGAAATTTCCAGAACAAAACGGCAAGTGCTACATTTTTAAATAAAAACAATACTTAGAAGGAACATATGATAAGTATCTAAAAATAAATGAAATTAAAAGGTGAAAAAAAAATACATTGTTATATTCTTTTTACGTGTTTTTTTTTTGTCTCCCTTTTTTTTTTTTGGGGTATTACTGAATAATGGGGTTTTTTTTTTTTAAAAAAAAGAAATGTAATAGTTCTATATATAATAGGTTTTCTTTTCAAAAAAAAAAAAAAGTTAAAAAATACAGTATATGTTTACTATTTTGTACAACAAATAAGGGTACGGTGGGGCATGCATCTAGCATTTTCCATGTCAAATTAAATCACGTTATTATTATTATTATTATTATTATTATTGTTATTATTGTTATTAGGGGAAGAAAGAGTGTAAAATAGGTGTGCCCTACTTGAAAGCAACTAATTGCCCCCACAATGTGGTGTAAGGACAAAGACATTGCATGCGCAATGGCTGATGCAATTCTATTCATTAATTTTCTGAATTTGCCGGCTCATGATAGCCCTTCCATATTGCCTGTTTTGTTTTCTGCTTCCCCGTTTTGTTTTACCATTACTTCTTCCATTTTTCTTGGTGTGGAGCTCGATTCCCCTAACGTAAGCTCAGTTAATTTTGATATTGCTATCAATTGTGTGAAAACTTTTAATTATATTAATCTCAAAACTTCACACAACAATTAATTATAAAATACACACAAATATTTTTCAGTCAATTTAACACACAGCAATACTAACTGTATAACAAAAATTTATATTTTGCAAGCCAGTAAACACTAATTTAAGAAGTGATGGTCATCAACTGTTCCAACAATATTATCAAAATTATCTGAAAGATCAAGTGGGGTAATATTTTACTGGCTTATATTGTTGACAATTCGACACTGAAAGTGACATTATTGATGGACAGTGTCGACGGCTTGATGAATGGGATTAGGCGGACTGATTGCTGTATGCTTCAGCCACCAACTTTCCTTACCTACCCCCCCGCCCCCCGCACCACCGGCCGGCCAGTCACATTCCTAACTTCGTTAATGGAAAATATTAGCAACTCCTACTGCTCCCCTGACACGAAGTCGGCAATCAGTCAGGATTCGTAATCCTGTCAGAATAATATCATCCGTCATTTGTTTTGGATGTCAGTGACGACATTTTCCCAACAACATGCCGTCACGTGTAAGGTTTTTTTTTTTTTTTTTTAAATAAATAGATTCGACTATTAATTTTTTTCATTCTCTTCAAAGACAAATTACATTCACAAAAATCATAAATAATAATAATTAAAAATAATATAATATTAATAAAAAGTCTGAATCAATATTATTTTATTTAATCTCTTTTTATGAATAAGATAAAAATAATATATATTTTTTACTATTATCTTGTTATTCGAGTGTTATTTTTATGACCAAAGAAAAAATTGTAATGAAATTACCTCATTTCATTTTTTTATCCAAGCTTGTCTTAATAACAAATTTATTAATTTATTTATTTTTTGTAAATACCGGAACAACGGCACAGTTCGATGTGCTAAAGGGTTCTTCTGCCAATCTCAACAATTGTAAAGCATTCACAGCCCACACGCCCCACCTAAACATGTGACCATTTCGAAGCCAACCCTCGAGAGGAGAACTTCGCACTCTATAAAAAGGCCACATCCACTAAGCTCGCTCATCCATCCCTGGCCAACTCAGAGCCAGTCTTTCTTTCCACCATTTCTCTTCTTCTTTTGCTTTCTTGCTCTCGCTTGACTTAATTGCCCAAAAACAAAAAACAATATATAGATATAATAATAAAAAGAAGCGGTTAAGCAAAATGGATCCCCTCCTGATAGAGAAAACCCTATTGGGTCTCTTCGTAGCCATCATAGTGGCTATTGTTGTCTCCAAATTGCGTGGCAAGCGCTTCAAGCTCCCTCCGGGTCCTCTGCCCATGCCTGTCGTCGGAAACTGGCTCCAAGTCGGCGATGACTTGAACCACCGCAACCTCACCGACCTGGCCAAGAAATACGGCGACGTCCTTCTACTCCTCATGGGGCAGAGGAACCTGGTGGTGGTGTCCTCACCGGAGCGGGCCAAGGAAGTGCTGCACACCCAGGGAGTGGAGTTCGGATCCCACACCCGGAACGTCGTGTTCGACATCTTCACAGGGAAGGGGCAGGACATGGTGTTCACCGTCTACGGCGAACACTGGAGGAAGATGAGGAGGATCATGACGGTGCCTTTCTTCACCAACAAGGTGGTCCAGCAGTACCGATATGGATGGGAAGACGAGGCGGCGCGTGTGGTGGAGGAGGTGAGAAAGAACCCGGAGGCTGCCACCAATGGGATTGTTCTGAGGAGAAGGCTGCAGCTTATGATGTACAACAACATGTACAGGATCATGTTTGACAGGAGGTTTGAGAGTCAGGAGGATCCTCTGTTCGTGAAGCTTAAGGCCTTGAATGGAGAGAGGAGCAGATTGGCACAGAGCTTTGAGTATAATTATGGTGATTTCATCCCCATTTTGAGACCATTCTTGAGAGGTTACTTGAAGATCTGCAAGGAGGTCAAAGAAAGGAGATTGCAACTCTTCAAGGACTATTTTGTTGAGGAGAGAAAGTAAGTCAAAATTATTTTTCCCAATTTTAATTTCTTCCTGATCTTTCCTTTAATTTCCATTGCCATTTATAATTGTTCATTGAAATTTGCTTCATGTTTATAATCAGCTTGGACTTACGCATTGAACCATAATACATTTACACTTAAATGGAAAATGGTAGTTGGGAGGTGGTGGGGGGGGTGTTGTAGGACAATGTCCATATCAATCCCATTTGTGGAATTTTCTATCTTAACACACCCAAAAACAATGATGCGGGCCCCACTTTGCCTTGTGCTTACGTCTGTGGAGCTTTTTTTTTTTTTTTAAGGCAAATATCAATTCTCGCATGCTTGGTTTTGTATCTTGCCATCTTTAATTTGCTTTTCCTAGGACCTTGACATTTTGCACTTGTCGCTACCCACCCTTCCGTGAAGGCACTATAATTTTTCATGTCCACCCGTGTTGATTAATGGCTTATTAGAAACGACTAAACAAATTAAAATTCTCTTCGGTGAGTTATATGTTAAAGACGTGTAATTATAAAGCATGGAGCAGCAAGTATAGATGCTTAAAGAAATTCTGTTCTCTGGGTCCATAGGAAACTTGCAAGCACCAAGAGCATGAGCAACGAAGGCTTGAAATGCGCGATAGATCATATTCTAGACGCTCAGCAAAAGGGAGAGATCAACGAGGACAACGTCCTTTACATTGTCGAGAACATCAACGTTGCTGGTTTGTACTCTTTTTGTTTCCTTAAATTTCTTTAGTTAAATATTTTGTTTTCTATTAGTTTTGATTTTGAAGAATCTGTAAGTGTTTTAGTTATACTTGGAAGTATACAGAGGTAAAATCTAGTGAACCAAAATGGCCGACTTGTGACTCAAAACGCTTTTTCAATAAGAAAAAACTCTTTTTATTTTTTCCAACCCAATATGACCGAATTAATAATTGGCAATTTTTGTCAACTAGTGCCGCTTTCTAGGAGTAATTTTGATGTCTAGACCAGAAATAACAACTCCACCAACCTGCTGGGGGAGACAAAGCGGGGAAGGTGGATTTGTTTGCACAAACGTGTTTCCAACGAAGTAGGTTTCTCCATTGTTGTAGGTTGGACCAAGTAAGAAATGAATATTATATAGAACAAAATGCATGCTTTATCGGAGTCTCTGAATCTGAAGGACAAAAGGGCATCTTTTAAGCTCGTGGGAATTAGGAAATGCCCGCGTGACCTAAACATTGCTTTAAAAAAAAGTGAACTTGCTAACATCATGGATGACTAAATTATGATTTGTCCACATGTTCGGCATATAGATGTAGATATACTAGATTTATTAGATGATACTACTATTTGTCACAATTCAATTTGTCATGTTTTTTGGACTGGTTAATTATATTTAGCATGTTCTTTTATTGTTTTTAAATTCAAATCTGACCATTAGTCAAGCTCCACACAGCGGGAGCTTGTAAACTCGCAACTCCTTTTTATTTTTTAATATTTCTTTGGCAACAATTTAATGTTATAAACTTCCATAATTCATTTGATTGAACAGCAATTGAGACGACATTATGGTCAATGGAGTGGGGGATTGCAGAGCTTGTAAACCACCCTGAGATCCAGAAGAAGCTGAGGAATGAGCTTGACACCGTGGTTGGACCGGACCATCCGATCACCGAGCCAGACACCCACAAGCTTCCATACCTTCAGGCTGTGATCAAGGAGACCCTCCGCCTGAGAATGGCAATTCCCCTGCTCGTGCCACACATGAACCTGCACGATGCCAAGCTCGGCGGCTATGACATTCCTGCCGAGAGCAAGATCTTGGTGAACGCTTGGTGGCTCGCCAACAATCCTGCTCACTGGAAAAACCCTGAAGAGTTCCGGCCTGAGAGGTTCCTGGAAGAGGAGGTCAAGGTTGAGCCCAGTGGCAATGACTACAAGTACCTTCCCTTTGGGGTTGGCAGAAGGAGTTGCCCTGGAATTATTCTTGCTCTGCCAATCCTTGGCATCACTATTGGGCGCCTGGTACAGAACTTTGAGCTCTTGGCACCTCCTGGACAATCAAAGATTGATACTACTGAGAAAGGTGGACAGTTCAGTTTGCACATATTGAAGCACTCCACTATTGTTGCAAAGCCAAGATCGTTTTGATTTCTAGTGCTTTTGTTTCTTGTGTAATGGTACTGTGATAAGATTGTCCCATGAATGAAACGGGGGCAACAGTCTTGAATATGGGATTCAGATGGAAATTGGCTATTTTATGATATAATCAGTGGCTTGACTGTAAATCTATGAACTTCAAATTTAACTCTGATTTCCCTACATTTAAATTGTCTTTTTTTTTCCTTAAAAAGAAATAAAAATGCCTATTAAGTTTTTCAATCCCCTTCAGTTAACTTCCTGTTGTGAGAGTGATATACGAAGAATTGCTTGCTATGTTAAATTGTCGATAGAAAAAGAAGATATTATCATGCCAATAAGATTTTTTTTATTTTTCGAACATCAATCACGCCAATAAGAATTAACCAGCATTTACACAAAATTCAACAATTTTTTTCAAAAGCTACGTCCTAAATTTATTTTTTATTTTTTTATTTATTGCTTCTTAATTTCTTTTCTTCTTGTCTTAAAATTTAAGCTAATCGATGAGGTGAAGCCATGCAACATACATTTATGGTCTTGCCAAATTAAGCCCCCCCGCACCTCAAAGCCCGATATATCCTCGTCTAGCCACTCCAGACGGGCACTTTATGCCTGCGTTTTTTAGGGTCTAGCCCGTCATCCTAGTTTATTAATATTCCTTACGATTGAGACTTATGTGATGAAGTCTAAATTCAGGAAGGAGAAGAGAATCTTTAATTCTTATAAATAGTAGGTGTTACACATGGTCATGTGGTATCAGAATCAGTCTAACACGAGAATAGGCAGGGAGGCTCCAATACATGATAAGGGCATCAATGAATTCAATAAGATAAAATATAACAAAGTCTTACATAAAAAAATAAAAAAAGAGAGATTTTGATCTTATAAATATGAATGCTATACATCTTAATAGTCTTTTAAAAAAAGTTTAATAGTCCGTGACACTTAGCTCATTTCAAAAAACTTCTAATACTCATAAGAAGTATGCCGTCCGACACGATAAGTGGCTGTCGGACATAATAACTTGATGGAGTGGGAGGCTTGATCCAATTCACACATAAGTGCACAGCTTTAGATTTTTTTTTCCATCCTGTGTTATTGTCATATTTTCTCCATCCAACTGGACGTCGGGTTACATACATGCCAATTGCCAATCTCCAACTCATCATTGTGGTGCTCGTCTATTCAGCCCTCAACCTCAACTCTTCTCATATCAAAATTGATAGTAAAAATTTGCATTGTGTATACTCTTTAGGAAAAAGAAAAAATTGTTATTTATCATCATGATTAATTATATTTTTATTATTCAATTAATTGAATTTTATTTTTTCTCTCTCTCTCTCTCTTTTGTTTTGTTTTCACTTGTTTGGACTTCGGAGTCCATAATACCCATAAACTGATTGTCATTGGTGTATATTGAAATAACGAAAATTATTTGTCATGCCTTAAGTTTGTCATACCCAAACTTAGGATAAAAAAATATAAGTCTGTGTGGCTGTCATAGCAGAAACTGAGTTTTATTAATTTTTTTTAAATGAATAACTTTATTCGGATGAGAATATACCAGCGCACATTTTCTCAATATGACCAAAAAAAAAAACAAAACCTCAAAAGAAAAATAGAATCCTAACACTCGAATATGGAATCAAGAGATTCTCACAAAATTATTCCAACTAATTGTGTAAAAAGCAAGATAATATTTTATTTGGTCTCTTTGCCCCACAATGCACAAAAGTAAATTTGGTCTAGTCCAGGCCCAGCTTCCGTCTAAGCTGCAAAGCATAGCCATACACCTTCTCGGGGTCGGCAAGTGCCTTCGACACACTTTCCTTCTCCAAGCACTGCTTGGCCCAGACAATGATCTTCGGGCACTCTGCCCCAATGCCGAAATTCCCAAGAGTATCAAATGTGTAGAACCAACTGGTAATGGGAACAAGTGCCACATCCACAAAGCCAATGGTCTCACCACCAAAGTAAAGCTTCTCTCCAAGCTCGCCTTCTAGGGTCCTCAAGCCTTCTATGATATCCCTCTTCATCGCCTCTTGCTTTTCTCCTTTCTCCCTCCATATCTTCCTGGCATTGCTGTATATCTGCATTAAAATGGCACAAACTACTTTAGAACTTCTGAAAAAACACAAACCAAACGTATGTGATGACACCAAAAACTTTAACTTTTAGTTAAAGGTACAACTTTATTTTCTTAAATCTCCTTCAAGCCGCATCTGACATTGAGATGCTATATCTATTACAGCATTGGGCTCCCCTATCCGTAATCCACCACAGGCTTTTTGGAATCTTTTACGAGATAATTAGACCAAAAAAAAATGGAATAGAAAAGTACCTTCTTCTCAATGTAATCAGCCCAGAATCTAGCCTGGGACTGTTGATAAGGATCTGAAGGAAGCAGGGGAGCTTTGTCAGGCCAAGCTTCATCAATATATTGGAGAATGACAAGCGATTCACAAATGGGCTTCCCATTGTGGACAAGAACAGGGATCATTTTGTGAACAGGATTCATCTCAAGAAGCAGAGGGCTCTTGTCAGCCAAGTTCTGGTCCTTGGTTTCATATTCGATTCCCTTCTCGGCCAAGGCGATCTTCACCCTCATGGCAAAAGGGCTTGGCCAGAAGTCCAGCAGAGTCACTTGGTCCTGAGCCATCTTGATCAAATGCAAGAGCGATTTCACAACGTTGCAAACACAGATGCTATGATGAATTCTACCTATGGGAAACGATGGACTATTTATAGCCGTCCATTACATTGGAGAAGGGTGAAAAAGCAGGAGAGAGGCAATTATGACTATTATACTAATATCATCGCGTCATTGCTTACGCTCCAATTTTCTTCCGCTCCAAGTTCATATTAAGAAAAAAAAAACTGCATTTCTTAACTCAAAAAAAGTGCCTTTTTATTTTAAGTTATTTTTTTATATTAAATGGTTTTTTTTTATAAGGCTAGTCATATTTTATTAAATCCAAAAGAGTAACCATACGAGAATCAAGTTAAACAAAACAAGTACTAAGGTGGGTGTATCTGTTCGGCTTGGATGTGAAGTTTTGGTGACTTTCATGTCGCCGTATATTTTTCCAAAAAGAAAGAACAGTCAAAGATCCGATGAACAAAGATGGGTGTGCCTTGCCGCTCAAGTAGAGTAGCAAGGGATGGCTGACTTTTCAACCTTGACCTCGCTGCAGGCACTGAAAACCTCGTGGGGGTGAAACATTTTGGTTCAGTGGTTCGGACTGGGTTCGAACTCGAAGTGCCGATATTGGGGGACAAACATATGGCAGGCATTTTCTACCAATTCCCCGCAGGGATGACTGGAATGGATTGAAAAATTAATAATAATATAAATAATTATTTATATATTTATAAATTTTACACTTAATATTTATTATTAAAATTTGAAAAATTAAATAAAAAAAACCTCTAATATATTTTTAACTTACAAAGGTGCGCAAAAAATTAAAAGGGTATTTTGAGAAAATATGGGTGGGCTTGATTTTCACAAGTGATTTAATGAGTAAGCTAAATAATAAGATCTTGGGTCAGGCATTAGGGACCAATTCTGCCAGGCCCTAATTCTGTACAGTTTGATTTCTTTAGGCACTCTAGTGCTAGAAAAAAAAAATACATGGATAATAATAAATAACTCTACTATTATTTCCACTTTGTTTTGAGTAATAAGCAGATTTAATATGTAAGTAATAAATAATAAAATCGTGTTAAATTACTTATATATATATAATTATTTTAATGAGATCAAGACAAAAATTGGAAAAAGAGTCGTATTATTTAGTATTTCTAAAAATAAAAATAAAAATTCAAAGGTTCAAGGCAGTAAAGCTCACTCTGCATAGCGGCCATGATTCACCAGGGATAAGTTTTTATTTCGGAGGTGTAATTGGCAAGTCTGATGGGCTTGCTCCATTAATGGGGACAGAGGCCGAACAGGACAACTTGCGCTCCCCGAAGGTGCTTAAAAAAACTGACCTTCGTTCCTGTACCATGAGATGATACGTTAGCTGTCTGACTCAAATTTCTCTTGCTTTCAAAAATTATCATGCTTATCCACCACCCCAGGTTATAATCTTCATAGTATAAGATGATTTGATGACCCCTTCATTAAGTTAAGTGATTTTCATAGTCTTTTCATTAAGAGGCAGGACAACATATAATTTTTGTTGAATACCAAGTGTGAAATAATAGGCTAATAGTCCCACGTTAGAAAACAGGGGTAAGGCAAACAATATGTAGGTGACAAAACTTCATAAATTGGTTGTAGTAAAATTTTAAATTAAAACATGATAATATTTATAAAATGTTTCTTGCTTCCACTTTCTTGTTATTTTTTTTTTCTCTGATTTTGGAACCCCCATGAAGACACTTCTAACCAAGCATTTCTAACATAAAGTATGAATGCTTTACCAATTTCTAAATTCCTTTGCATTCGATTGGAGCCTTTGAGCGAATTACTCGCAAGAAACTCAGCAAGTCAATTTGAAAAGTTGTGGGGATGACACAAGCGTAGTGAAACCAAAGACAAAGAAAATTCCTAGTGTGCTTACATTGGTTCATATTAATTGAATGGAACAAAAAAATGTAGCAAAATTTGGGTGTTGGGTACAAAAAGGCCGCAACTAATACTTTCCTTCTGGTTAATGCAGCATCCATTAAGCACATTATTTTGTCTTCAGCTGCCTGCCTTCCTGTTGCTTACTTTTTTCATAGTCATGCACACCATTTCTTTGGGAAGCTCATTGACTTTCCCTCGCAAAGCATCCCCTAACATGAATCATTCAGTTTCTTTATATGGCATCTCAATTTTGTGACATCTGACAGTCGAAGAGGCTTCAGTAGGAATTCTTGTGCTCCGTCCTCCAAGCATCTGTTTGAGTGGAAAATTTTCAATTTAACCAATCGATCAATCATTGCTCCAAAAAAAAAAATTACACGAAAAATGGAAAAGAGAGTTCTGGCTTGAGAAATGGCAAATTACCGTTTGATTCTCGAGGGGATATTCTCTGATGATACTATAACCACTGTTATCTCCATCAGGTTAGGAGATTCCTGCCATGGAAATTAAATTATATATTTTAGATGAAAAATATTAACTAGACGTAAACTTGTTATACAAATTAATGTGAATCTTTAAAAATATAATTATAATTATTAAATTATACATTCTGTAGTTCTATTTTTATGTAACTAACGCTTCTAATCACACTCTAGAGAATTGGCTTTGAATTCATGAATTCCAAGGACTAGGGCTCGGTCATCTTAAGAAAAGAATGTTGAAGAAAATACCCATGCGAGAAACTGTGATGCTACCTTAATTTTTTTCAGCAGTTCGTATCCAGTCATTCCTGGCATACAATAATCAGTGATAACCAGATTCACCTTCAAGTCCTGCAAAAGAACATATAGCCTTCAGTATTTTAGAGCCTTTACGTCCTAGTTCATGATTATTGTTAGGTTGAAAGGCATAGAGCGACTCAAAGCATCCATTTGAACTGTTCCCTAGTCTCAAATATGGTTCTCAGGCACCCTTTTCCTGCCTTCATTTTTTGTGTTTTCTCAAGCACCGAATTAATTTTGTAATTTCCCATACTCACTTACGCTGTTTCTGGAGTTCTGCCCATCTGCCAGGCCCAGAAACTCTAAGGCCCTCTTCCCATTTTCTGCTGTGGTCACTGCCAAAATGAAATTCGTAAGTTCAATTTTTTTTAAGAACTTTAGATTTGAAGTGATTGTCTAGGCAGTTATGACACGATATGGATGTCCAATTTTTTTTTTTTTTTACAAAAAAAGAAAACATTCAGGCCCTTGCCAAGAAAAGAATTGTGATTGATATTTAGAGGATATTTTTTCATTCTATTAAAAAAAAAAAAAAGAACTTTGAACATTACCACTGTCCATGAAGGAAAATTTACAAAATTACCAAACGAAAACTTAAAAAGTACACCATTGTAGATGAACGCAGAGCAGAAAGAATGCGAATCTGCGCCCGTCAACAAATGTGCAAGAAAATGAAGAAAGGTACTTTTCTCGTTTCCCCCTTTGCCAGAAGGAAGAATGAAAAAAAAAAAGCCCCTGTATAATGTGTACCTTTACATGCAGAATGGATCAGCAAACTTTCAATGACTCTACGGTCTATCAAACTATCATCAACGGCTAAAACATGGGGTTTCTCATCAGAATCAAACGCCATTGATGCCGAAGACACTGCAGAGGAAGAAGCCATGATTTGAGAGTCCTGTATGAAACAAAAATCCCCCGCAAAAAGATAAGGGGCTGCCAAAAGACAAGAAAGGAATGAGAACAAGAAAGAAACAGTCGCGTATCTTTCCCTGGGAAACAAAAAGCAATATTCAAGGTACTAAATAACCTGTGCCAAAGCTACCTTGTGGCCCGTGGTTGTGGGGACCTATACCAATTCCAGTCGTGCTGTGCCGGTCAAATTTGTAGGGAGGAAATGGAAATGGGACAACACATAAGTGGGTATTGGAATACCATTTATCAGATGAAAGCAAGAATAGTAAAGAAATCGTAATAAAATCATGGTTCAGAGATACTTCGTGATCTTTTTAGGTCTTCGAACGCGATTTGATTGCAGAGGCAAGCAGGAAGAAAAAGCAAACAGATCACTTCTTTGAACTTCGTTGTTACGTGGATGCAGTGGGGTGGATTTGAGGCATTTGAGATACGGACACATGTTAGACACATATCATAATATTTATAATAATCAGGTATATATTAATGTTTTTTTATTAATTACTGTAATTATATATTGAATATTAAATATATTATTAATAATTATTATAGTATAATGTACATATTTGTACCTCAATCATTTAACCTTATTTTATTAACTTTTTTTTTACATTATTTTTAGTATTTATATCCATTCTTGCATACCACGTATATATGACCTAAATCTATTCCTATGAACCAAAAGAAAATTGAAGATCATCAATCCCATTGTGTCCATCTCATATTTATGGGAATACATCCTCGAAATGCTTTCATTTGTTATTCTGAATACATTGCGTTTCTTTCTCCCAACTTTCTCACAATTAAGAGCTATCCATCGAATTGATTGACCCAACTTGGAAAGAAGTATCACGTCCAATTCCCATCAAGGTTGGGGCCAGGAAATTTACACAAAGTGAAGTAAGCTATTTGCAATTTTCTGCTTATGTAGTCAATGCCCGCCCTAAATTTTTAAATAAAGGAAGAACCAAGTGTGCAATTTGGTCTCTGTGTTAACTGTTTACCCATTTTTCAATTGGACTCTCTCGTTAAATATGTCATATCGCTTATGGTTGAAAGGTTTGGTTAGTCCAGAGATGAGCTCCCTTTTCTTCTCGACCTGGCTTCATTATTGCTCGGAGTGCTCTGCGTAAAATTCTGGGCACATTTTTTTTTCTTTCTTTTTTATGCTAAATCCTGAATACATTAGAGGTAGAGAAGTATGCCCTCGCTCGAAGAGAGTCTCCAAAGGCATGAAAGTTGATTTGAAAATACCATTACAGTCACGTAGCTAAGATTTAGGGGACCTAACATTGTGAGTGTAGAATGGCCCACTACTCTAGTCGGCTATGTGCAGGGCAGAATGTCATAAACAGAAACCTGTTTGGTCCACGTCAAGTAGAAGGAAAATGCCCCAGAAAGTCTACAACCATAGGCAATTAGAAAACAATTACATGTTGGGATTGCATAGGAATGCTGTAGCCGGAAAACGATGGAACCCCTTTTGAGCCATGCATGGCAAGTACTCCACTGAGCCAGTTGTCTCCTCTAACGTGAGCACCATATACGAACCCAGAGACACAGAGTATGGATACAGTCAAAAAAATCTGACAAGCTGTCTCTTTGTTTCTTCTTGGTTTGTAAAAATTTACACCTAAATTAAGAATTCAAGTAACAAGAAATTACGAGATAATCTTTTTGTAGTTTTCCTTTTTTTGGGGGGGATACTGATTTGTAGTTTCCCTACGGGTCAAGGTCAATTGATGATCGCCAAAATTTAAAAGATTAGATACGATCAAGTTGTTGGAGTCATTATAATTTACTAAAAAAAAAAAAAAACAAATTCCAATCATTTGTCTTGCATTATACAAGCAAAAAAAAATTCCAATTCTAAATCAATTTGAGATCTTATATATTTGCTTAGCTCAATCTAATTTAAGATCAAATCTACCTAATAATCTTTTTAAGTACCTAATAATGAAAGGAATTATCGCTAAATATTTGACGTGGCAAAATATTATCCAATCGAATAATCCAATTGAAACTTGAATCAATTCACATTAATTGAAAAAGTCAATGCTCATAATTTGAAGCACACACAAAAATTGAATTGATCTAAAATTCAAATAAATGGAAATTGAAATCACTTAAAAATCTTAATTATTCGAAACAAGCAACAGAACAAAAACAGCTATCTTGCGAACTAAAAATAACATGAAGTTCAACATACAACTCTCAATAAAAGGTTGTGCACCTTTGAACCCACCATACGCTTTTTGCAGTCTAGTTTGATGAAAATTCTCTCGGTTTCTGCAGATGTTACAGAGTCTCCAATTTGTTAGAGTAGAAATAATTAATTAAAAAGTAAATGAACCAGCGTTCCTGAATCAGGAGAGAGCTAGCTTACTCTCTTGAGGGACTTATGCTGCTTTAAGATTTTAAAAGTACTAAAATATATTAAAATGAAATAAAAAATTTCATTAAAAAATTATAAGATATTTCATGATTTCAAAATATTTTTTCATTATTTGATATATATTAATCAATAGATTCAATGCAAATCTAAAATTGCTTAGCACTAACATAAACTATTATGTTAACCATTGAGTCAATATCGAAAAGTAACAATATCAAAGAAAAAATAAGTCCTTAACAAAAATGTATATCTATATATATATGCAATGAGACACTGCTACCTAACATTATGGGCTTTGAACTTCCTGTCAAAAGAGAATAGAAGAGTTATATTGCCTACTTGCCCATGACAATCAAGGAAAAAAAGATTCTATTGAACGTCAATTGTTTGCAAAAGCCCATCAATATGAGAATAAAACAGAAAACTTTGCACAAGATAGAGGTTTTTAAAGGAAAGCATGAGTAGGAAAGAAACTTAGGAGCCAGAATTTGTAATGTAGACTAGATAGCCGAGGAGTACGTAGACAAGCGAGAAAAAGGATAAAAAGCTGCGATGGGCTTTTCGTAATTTAAATTAAATTTTATAAAATGGTATTTTCGTAATTTTAGTATAATTATATGCACTATATATATTTTAGGGTTTCTTAGTTAATGGTAGAACGTATTATACTTTACCCTAATTTGAGAGAACCTTTTCCTAAGGCGGCTTGTGCCTTTTGTTCTTTGGAATTCAATCGTTGTTATTGATTTCCTGTTGTTGATTACGCTTCCCCACTGCGTCAGATTGGTATCAGAGCCTGACAATTTCCTGCGAAGATGTCAATCAATCAAGGTGTGGATGACGGTCGTGTTCTTGACGGTGTTCAGAATACGGGAGTCCAAGGAGCCAATCAATGGGTTCCTAGGGCAGAGTTCAATGCTTTAAATCAAAGAGTTCAACGCTTAGAGCAGCGTTTTGAAGATTTGATTGAGCACTTTGACTCTATGAATATTAGCGGTAATATGTCTGGCTCAAGAGACAGGTATGTTAATCCAATTAACAGATCTCGAACTATTAATAGAATTGCGCAAATTTCGAATGATGAATCTGCTGAGGAGGATGAGTTTATATATGGAGTGAGGCAACCACAGAGACGAGGTGGTGATGTAGGGTATCAAAGAAACTACTATGGGTATGATCAAGGAGATAGGGGTGATTACCGTTTAAAGGTTGATATTCCATATTTTAATGGTAGTCTTAATATTGAGGAGTTCTTAGATTGGTTAGCAGATGTTGATAGGTTCTTCGACTACATGGAGATACCAGAAGATCGACGGGTTAGATTGGTGGCCTGCAGATTGAAGGGTGGAGCTTCTGCCTGGTGGGAGAGGCTGCAGACCAGGAGACAGAGAGAAGGGAGACATCCAGTGAGAACGTGGTTCCGTATGAAACAATTACTACAACGCGATTTCTTACCTTCAGACTATGAGCAAATACTGTTCCAGCAGTATCAACGATGTCGCCAAGGGCCAAGATCTGTTCATGAGTACACTGCAGAGTTTATGAGGTTGGCAGAACGGAATGACTTGAGAGAGAGTGAGGGTCAACAGGTTGCACGATATGTGGACGGGTTGAAGTTGCAAATTAAGGACAAAATAGGAGTTGCGGTTTTGAGGAATTTGAATGAGGAGAAAAATATGGCTCTCCCAGCTGAGTTAATGTTGCAGGAGCAGAGTACTAGATATACAAGTGGAAGAAAAGGGTTGAGTGATGTTGCCAATAAAGTGGGTGTTGAAAAGAATAAGAATTTGTCAAGTAAATTTGGTGAAGATAATGCCAAGAGGGATGAAAGGGCTGAAGGGAAGAAGCCTATGGAGTCTAAGGGCATCCAGAAGCAAGATAACCCGTATGCTAGACCAATTTTGGGTAAGTGCTATCGTTGTAATCAGCCTGGTCATAGATCTAATGAGTGTCCTAGTAGGAAGAGTGTTCATATTGTAAATAGGGATGATGAAGGAGATGTGTGTTGTGAGCCTGATGAAGAGGATGAATATGATGAGGAGGAAAATGGTGAAGTGGAACCAGCTTATGTGATTAGACGAATGATGTTAGCACCAAAACAGGAGACAAATACCCAACGACACCAGTTGTTCCGTACCAGGTGTACAATTGGGGGCAAGGTGTTTGACTTAATTGTAGACAGTGGGAGTTGTGAAAACATCATCGGGCGAGAAGTTGTTAAACAGCTACAGTTGCCTGTCGAGAAACATCCATACTCATACACTATTGGGTGGATTAAGGCGGCCGAAAAGATTGAGGTAAAAGAGAGGTGCAAGGTGCCATTTTCTATAGGGAGGTATCGAGATGAAATCTTCTGTGATATTGTTGACATGGATGCATGTCATCTACTATACGGGAGACCTTGACAGTTCAATGTGAACGCCCAACATGCAGGTAAAGAGAATGTTTATAAGTTAGAAAATGAGGTGTGAAGTATACTCTATTACCTTTGAAGTTAGAGGGTCGCTCTAGAGTTCGCAAGATAGAGGAACGCTCTTTCTTGACTATTGCCCAGTCAAAGAAGGAGGTGGTTGAGGATTTGAAAGAGTCGAAGGTGGCTCATGCACTCATTGTTAAGAATATGATAGTTGGGGATGAAGATGCATGTGAAGAGGTCCCTGAAGCAGTTAAGGGAGTATTAAAAGAGTATAAAGATGTGGTTCCTAATGACTTACCTAAGGGACTACCACCCCTGAGGGATATTCAGCATCACATAGACTTGGTACCTGGAGCAAGTCTTCCAAATTTACCACATTATAGGATGAGTCCTAAGGAAACTGAGGTCCTGCAGGAGAAGGTCCAAGAGTTGTTGGACAAGGGGTTCATTCGAGACAGCATGAGTCCTTGTGCTGTACCAGCTTTATTGACACCTAAGAAAGATGGGAGCTAGAGAATGTGTATTGATAGCAGGGCCATCAACAAGATCACCATCAGGTACAAATTCCCTATACCACAATTAGATGACATGTTAGACAGATTGAGCGGAGCTAAGGTATTTTCCAAAATTGATTTAAGGAGTGGCTACCATCAAATTAGAGTTCGGCTTGGCGATGAGTGGAAGACAGCATTCAAAATTAAGGAGGGTTGTATGAGTGGCTGGTAATGCCATTTGGCCTCAGTAACGCGCCCAGTACCTTCATGCGTGTGATGAATCAGGTATTAAAACCCTTTAATGGTCGCTTTGTAGTAGTATATTTTGATGATATACTGGTATTTAGTAAGTCAGAGGAAGAGCATATTGAACACTTGAGGCGTGTTTTGGCTGTATTGAGGGAGAATAAATTATTTGCTAATTTGAAAAAGTGTGTCTTCATGTCAAGGCGATTGTTATTTCTGGGGTTTGTGGTTAGCAGTGAGGGTATCATGGTGGATGATGAAAAGGTAGAGCAATCAGGGAATGGCCTACTCCTAAAGCTGTTACTGAGTTAAGGAGTTTTCTAGGATTGGCTAGTTTTTATAGGCGATTTATAAGACATTTCAGTACAATTACTGCTCCATTAACTGAGTGTCTGAAGAAATGGAAATTTCAATGGGGTGAAGAGGCTAACACAAGCTTTGTGAATCTAAAGGAAAGGTTATGTAAGGCCCCTGTATTGGCACTACCTAATTTTGATAAGCTATTCGAGGTTGACTGTGATGCTAGTGGGGTAGGGATCAGTGCGGTGCTATCACAGGAGAAGAGACCAATAGCATTCTATAGTGAGAAGTTATGTGAGGCTAGGAGGAATTGGGCAACTTATGATAAAGAGTTCTATGCTATTGTGAGAGCTTTGAGAGTATGGGAACACTATTTGGTAGGAAAGGAATTCATTCTCTACTCAGACTGTGTCGCATTAAAACATTTGAGTGGTCAAACCAGGATAAGCAAGGATATGCATGCTAGGTGGATTCAATTTTTACAGAGGTTTCCTTTCAGGTTAATGCATAAATCTGGTGTGCAAAACAAAGTGGCTGACGCTTTAAGTAGAAGGGCTGATTTGTTATTCACCTTAAGTGCTGAGGTTGTGGGCTTTGAAAGAATAAAAGAGTTGTATGAAGATGATGGTGATTTTAAGGAGATGTGGAGGAAGTGTGCTAGTAAGGAGCCTTGTGATGATTATCATATTCATGAGGGGTACTTAATGAAGGGAAATCAATTGTGCATTCCTGAGTCCTCCTTAAGGGAGAAGTTGATTAGAGACCTTCATGGAGGAGGTTTAGCAGGACATTTGGGTCGAGATAAGACCTTAGCTGCTGTAACAGAAAGGTATTTTTGGCCTCGATTGAGAAGAGATGTTGGGAGGATTGTAGAACGATGCTACATCTGTCAGACTTCCAAGGGGCAATCTCAAAATGCGGGGTTATATACTCCCTTACCAGTACCTGAGAACATCTGGGAAGACTTGTTGATGGATTTTATCTTGGGTTTACCTCGTACCCAACGAGGTGCTGACTCTGTGTTTGTTGTTGTTGACAGGTTTTCTAAGATGGCTCATTTTATTCCATGTAGAAAAACTGCAGATGCCCAATCTATTGCTAGGTTATTTTTCAAAGAAGTGGTGCGCTTACATGGTGTTCCAAGGTCCATTACTTCTGATAGGGATAGCAAGTTTCTTAGTCACTTCTGGAAGACGTTGTGGTTCCTGTTTGATTCTTCATTAAACTTTAGTAGCACAGCTCACCCACAGACTGATGGACAGACTGAAGTGACCAACCGAACACTGGGAAATTTGATCAGGAGTATCTGTGGTGAAAAGCCAAGACAATGGGATCAAGCATTGGCCCAAACTGAATTTGCTTATAATAGTTCTGTTCATAGAACTATTGGGAAATCACCATTTTCAGTGGTTTACACCAAAACGCCACAACATGCCCTGGATTTGTTGAAGTTACCTAAGGGAGTAGAAGTTAGCATAACAGCTAAAAACATGGCAGAACAGTATCAAACTATCGCTGAAGAGGTAAGAAGGAAAATTGAGAGGGCAAATGCGACATACAAGGCAGCTGCTGATAAACACAGAAAGGAGAAACTATTTGAGGTTGGTGATCAAGTGATGGTGTACCTGAGGAAGGAACGCTTTCCTGTGGGCAAGTATAGCAAATTACAACCAAAGAAGTATGGTCCTTATGAAGTTGTACGCAAAATCAACGACAATGCTTATATTGTCGAGCTTCCTGATGATATGAACATCTCCAAGACATTCAATGTAGCTGATTTATCTCTTTTCCATCCAGATGATACGCCTTTATATCCTAAAAAGAACTCGGGGTCGAGTTCTTCTTTAGTGGGAGAGAATAATGTAGACCAGATAGCCGAGGAGTACGTGGATAAGCGAGAAAAAGGATAAGAAGCTGCGATGAGCTTTTCGTAATTTAAATTAAATTTTATAAAATGGTATTTTCGTAATTTTAGTATAATTATATGCACTATATATATTTTAGGATTTCTTAGTGAGTGGCAGAACGTATTATACTTTACCTTAATTTGAGAGAACCTTTTCCTAAGGCAGATTGTGCCTTTTGTTCTTTGGAATTCAATCATTATTATTAATTTCCTGTTTTTGATTACGCTTCCTCGCTGCGTCAATTTGGGAGAGATATGAGGTATATTGATTATTATTCATCTATCTAGTCTTTATCTTTAATTGAATATTAATTTTATATTAAATCTTAGTGTTAATGTCATATTATTACTATTATGGTAAGTTGCCATAAACTAAGAAACCTAAGTTCTTTTGTTTTTTTGTTTTTTTTTTGGTGTTTTCTTGGTTGGAAGTTCTTTTGTTTTTCTAGCAATTCATCAGTTCACACGGGTTAAGACAAAGAAATTAAAAGGTGAGATTCGCAACGAATAATAAGGGGCAATTCATCGTATTGAAACGGCAATTCCTTTGCGTGTGGGGGGGGGGGGGGGGGGGGGAAATGAAATGTTGACGTCTAAATGTAGTTCTCCGCCAAAGGAAAACGAAGAAAGAGAAAACATCACACGTTAAATAGAAGAAGAGTGAAATTGAAAACAAGTAAGAAAGAGAAATAAGAAAAATTATTAAATTTTAATTGAAGAAAAGGCTCAAAATAGAATTAAAAAGAAAGAGGAACATGTCACTTAACACTCTTATGTCATAGGATTTTTATATATAACACGTTTAGTTAAATGGATGAACATATGCTCACCATATGCATTTATATGAAATCCATGAATGAATGAATGAATGAATGAATGAATGGCCAACTAAAAAGGAGGATTGCAAATACTTCATAACATTGACCTTCGTTGTCAGTAGGACGAGACCACCCCTTTAAAGAAAGACAATGAACAAACATGAGTTAAGAAAGTATGGGAAATAAATACAAGATGAATACTAGTTTATCATTATCATTAATTACAATTGATTATGATGTACAAAACGATATACTAAATTAGTATTTATTTCATATTTATTTCACTTTATTTTTGTTTTTTGAATAAACCTTGAAAAGGAATACTATTCATTGAGTCCTCATCGGACAAAGTGCCGACTGTTCACTTCATCTATGCCATCCTCATTATGCGGACCGAGCTCGCCTGCTCGAATTCAGGTCAGGCCGGGCTTGCTTGCTTAAATTCAACGCACACCGATTCTGATATTATTTGTTACAGGCTAATAGCGATAAGCAGCAAAATCACTCTCTTTCTATCTTAGTGTGATCCCATCTGGTCGCCTGTCTGTATATTATAATCTCCCAATCCATTGCTTTGAACTAGTGTAAACACTTCTTCACTGTTTGTTATTCGGCTTGGGATCCCCGGATGAAGTTTATCAAGCAATCCTCTGGACGCAAAAAATCTTCCTAAACCTATTTATACTATTACAGAAAAGGCACACCCTAACAAGTTAATCTTTTGAAGAAAAAATAATGATTTTGTTACAAGTGGTATTAAAATCGATCTAACTGAATCTGATATCTGCTACAAAATATTCTAAATTAAAAACTATATAAAGGGTTTTAGTTCACGATAAGGACATAAGGATGTCGATGGATTCGATAAAAAACAACTTGATAGAATCTCACATAGTAGAGTGAGATCTTGAATTTTATAGAAGTGAGTACTATTTACCTAACAAATTAGTGTTTTGAAAAGAAGATAATGATATGTTACACTTCGCTTTCCTCTACTGCATGTCAATTTTAGGCTTCTACCCTACCCACACCGTTATGGTGTTGGCAGCGGAACTCCATTGAAACTTCTGGCGCCAGGATCATTTTCTTTATCAACCCATTTTCAGGCATAACAATACGAGGGTACCTAACCACCCTTGGTTAGTTTAGTACTAAAAATAAACTTAAGATTACATGCGCAAGTACCAAATCTCATATCTAAAGTTTAATTCTTAGTCTTTATACATACATATACATATACATATATATATATATATATATATATATAAAGAAAACCTAGGTAAAATAATAATAATAATAATAAGCAGATCCACAAATTTTAATAAAGACATTAAATCATGCCCTGTTGTCTTAAGTTTGTAAGTGAAATTTTATTCCAAATGTTCGAAAAACATCTAAATTCTGTTAAAACAAAACGTGTGTATATGTTTCTTTATTAGGTGAGATCTAAACAAAAAGTATGTTAATTCCAAAAACAATTACTTCAAATCAATAATAATTTTTTTATAATTAATAAAGATCATTTTTGTTCTCTTAAGTTTTTTTTTTATTTTTTTTTTAAAAAGAGAAATGAAGCAAACTCAACTTCTCGAAAGAGCATCCCATTAATACTAAAATCGGATTAGTTTGGAGTGCCGTGTCATTTGAATTGACTTATTATTACCCGTGTCACGAGGATTTTTGAATGGAAATCATAAGAAAGGTTTGAAAAAATAGGTGGTAGAATTATAAAATTAAAATGATTTGTGTCAATGTATCAACAGCTTAACAGGCCTCGAACTCCTTTGCATATATTTTTATTATCCTTTTTTTTTTTTTGAGCAGAGTATTATTATTATTTGTTAATCGGCTCCGTTGGTTTTATTAATTTTTCCAGTCACCCAATCGTTGCAAGCTGTACAACCCCAGGAGGGGGCCCAACGAAACTTCGGGGATATTCGAATGGGCCATTTAGGGCCCATGCAATGAACAATCGCATAAGGCAGCAGGCCCACCTTTTTCCTCATGTTTGCTTTTAAATAAAACCCTTTTTTTTTCTTTTCCCTTTTTTTTTTAACAAAAAAAAAAAAATAGAAAGGAAGAATGAAACTCTACAATTACCTTAACAGCTAAATTCACATCATACAATTAAATGAACTGTTATATTAAATTTACAAAAACACAAACTCCATTATAAGACAAACACATATGCATATAACCTTTGGTAGAAGCAAATGTAAGGCAAACGCATGCACCGCTAATTTAATGTTAATGCTGCAGTAATAAAATAGATTTATTAATTTATATATATATATATATATATATATATATATATATATATATATATGTGTGTGTGTGTGTGTGTGTTATTATCTACCATTTTCAAAAACTTGAAGTATTTTTATTTAACACAAAAGTATAAAAGATTGAGATGATAAGTAATAAAAAAATATGATTATATTAAAAAAATTAAAAATATATAGAACCAAAAATCACGTTATTCTTATAATTACTATATTAAATGCATGTCATATGATAAGATCATGTAAGCAAATGATTCACAAGTTGATCATATCTATAGTTGTACGCATTAAATCAAAATCTTATATTATATTTATTGTTTTAATTCATATTAGATAATAGAACATTTTTTTCAAATAAATATATAAATACACACACACATATTTATTTAATTATAATTATTAATTATTTATACATAGAATGACATGAAATTATTATTAATAATTGTAATGATATATATATATATATTTGTCTCTTTGGAACAATTTTTTGAAAAAAATAACAATGCAACTTCCCTTCACGTTATGGTTGCCTGGGAAAACTGAATTAAAAAACATTATTTAAATTACATTCGGACTCATATGACAGTTCACAGAATTCCACGAAACCGAAAGCCAATCCGGGTCATCGTATCGCTGTCCGAAACAGGTCCGAGAAAACAAAGGAGAGAGAGAGATAGAGAGAGAGAAAAACAAGAAAGGAAAGTAGGAAAGAAAGCAGAAAGTGAACTTAATAAGGGAAAAAGAGACGACTTGTTAAGCGGTGTGTGTCTTCAAGTGTCGTGCATGCAATTTTGCTATCTGTTCCCTTTGCATGCAATTCACTTTCTCTCTCTAAAACACACTCGCTCTCTCTATAAGTATGTATGCATATATACATATAATATGCGCAAACACATACACACACGGAGAGAACACAAGTGAATTGTTGTTGTTATTACAACACGCTTCTCGACTTCTTCATCGTGTTTGATTTGGTCGCTGTTATTTATTTTCAGCTGTGAGCTGTGACTTTGCGTGTCGAAGCCCAAAGATACTATCTTTTTGCAAAAGATTGATTGGTAATTAGCTTATTAGTTGGTGTATGCATAGGGGTTGTCTTTGGATTTGGGTTTTGAGATTGATTTGATTTGGTCAAGTTTTTGCATGGATCTGATGTGATCCATTCTGGGTCTTTAGGGATTTGATTTGGGTTTTTATTTTATTTTATTTATTATTTATTTGTTTATTTTTTTGTGACTGGGTAATGTAAAGAATGGGAATCAAGGTCTGCATGAATTCTTCTTGTGGAGCGACGACGACCCATGAATGGAAAAGTGGATGGCTTTTGGGATCTGGTGGATATGCTGATCTCTGCTTCAATTGCGGGTATTATTTCTCTCCCATACTATAATTTAGCCTTTTCTTTCGTCAAATATCAGTCTTTTTTTTTTCCTTCTTAATTTTATTTGTTTTTTCTTTGCATACATTCGTAGCGGCGAATGGGGTAGTTTGGGGATAGAAGTATGAGCTGCTGATTTGGTATTTACAGATATTTCGTGAAACTTTGGCTTTTCATATGTATAATTGTTGAAAATAATTGGCAAAGTTATACTTGGTGTCATGAATCGGCAGCACTTTGGTCTTATAAGTTGCATCTATTATTATAATATGGGAATTTTTAATTTTGTTTTCTGGATAATTCTAAATTTAGGCAGGAAAAATTTGCAGCTAATGGCAGCACTAATTATGGATCACGAGCTTAATATTGAATGATTGAGTTGCATCAAGATTTTGGCGTCCCCTTAATCCCACATTCTACGTGCTTTTATGTTTGAAAATATTTAACTAAGTCACGTCTGCATCTTGATTTAATGGGTCATTAGTGTGGATTTTTTCAAATGCTCTTTTTGATTAGCCAATTCTATGTGAGTTTCTGTGATATTGAATTCACCATAGTCTCATTGATCCAATTTATTTAACATCCGCCTTTTTCTCCTACTAAAATTCTCACTGTCTCTTCCCTGCCCTCTATCTTCTTACATATGAATATGATTCATAGTTGGCTGTTCCTTGTATAGTATAGCCAATCAAAACTTCTTGTTCCAATGATAATATCATTTACCTCGAGTACTATGATTATTGGACCGAGGAAAGGAGGGACAAATGGAGGCAGGTGGAAATTTTCTGTTATTCAGATTCTCATTGTGGTTGATTCATTTTATGACATTGGCCTAGTTTTGGCTTCAAGTAGTGATGCATTCTATTGTAAGTGGGTTGCTAATCACTCTTCCACAAAAGTTGCCTTGTGGCTCATATGTATGAATCATATGGGAGCATTTGTGAACATACGCATGCAAGTTCTTTTCTAACCATGTGAATTCATGAACTCCCCTTTCTTTGAAATTGCAAGAGCATTACATATACATGAAACTGCATGCACTCTAGGAGACGTGCTTGGCCTTGTTTTGTGTGACTACTGAGTTGCCTTATGCACCCTTTCATGCAGGGACTAATTATCTGTTTCCTGTGGACAATGATATACATCACAAAATCATCGGGTTAATTATCAATTATATGAATCTCTTAGCTATATCAAAATATTGTACAGACAGTAATAATACTTTTAATTTTTTTCTGTTTATTTATTCTGTTTGTATTAGTTAACCAAGATGTTAATATGTTCCAATTTTCTTCTATTAGCTTGCACACGTATGGATTCTCGTTAACTTGGGTTGGAATGAATTATCTGTATTTTAGATCTGCATTTGAGAGTCTTGCTTACTGTGATACATTCCATCTCAATGAATCTGGTTGGAGGGAATGTTCTATGTGTAGCAAGGTAAGTCTTGTTTTTTTTTTTTTTTTTAAACCCTAATGCTTGTTTTGTTTCCCTGCCTAAATTTATTTGAAATTGATGACTGAGAGGGGAATCACATGGCAGCGTCTCCACTGTGGATGCATAGCATCTAAGTCTCTGCTAGAGCTCTTAGATTATGGAGGAGTTGGGTGTATTGGCTGTACAAAGGCTTCTCAAGTTCATTCAGTAAGGCTTTTTAAAGTCCAAAATATTTTAATTGTTGTGGCTTTATATGGGCTTCCATGGATTAAACATTTTTTTTTTCAAGTCAATGAAGTGATACATTGCCTTTGCGGCATCTTGGATCGCAGGCAAGATATGATGTGAGTAGGATACAAAATTATTATCTTGGTGATTTTTTGGTAGTACTAATATTGACTCTTTTAGGTGCTAGTACAAAATTCCTTAACAAATTGTCTTTTTTTTTTTTTTCTGTTCCAGTATTTAAAACTTCTCTTTTGATATAAGGATAATCAATGTAATGATAGGAAGGAGCCGATTGATTAGCTGAACAATAGTTTTAAACTACTTGTTAGCTAATTTTGGTGCACACTTGTTTGATGTTGCAGATTGCATCAATGTTGGTAGGGATTACTTTTGTGCATGCATAGGATAATAGGATGTTGGAGTTAGTACCTTTTCTTTGCAGACAAGTATATATTGAAATGAATTGGATGTTAGATATTGTGTCTTGCGTTGACTTCTAGTAATTGTTAATAATTCAATTTTCTTTGTGAAGAAACAGAATAATGGGATGAATAATGGATTTGGCTCCTCAAAAATAAATGCTGCCAGCAGTGTGGAGATCACTGCTGTTGAAAATAGAGTGTTAGATCAAAGAGTTGATGAGGGAAAATTAGCTCAGTTGTGTGCGCTCATAGAGGCTGATGAATCCAACTTATTGAGTCAGCAGGAGGGGTTTGATACAAATGCAAGTTTAGAGCAATTCAGACAAGAAGAGAGACTGCATTCTATTGTGAATGTTGGCTCAGACTTTTTGAATGTGACTCAATCATCAATTGGGCTTACCAAGTTTGCCAAACCAGATATTATTAGTACAATGCTAGATATGAGGGATAAGCATGGATCACCTTCTGAACCTTCTTTGAGAATGGCATTGGGAGCACCAGCAGGGATGACCAGTTTTGTACCTCCCTCTGGTGCTGTAGTTGAAAGGTTAGAACAGGGAAAATTGTCTCCTGCATTTCAGCAGGGGCAAAGATCTCGTCCAATACTGCCAAAATCCTCAAAACCTGGCATCTCGATAGCTTTGGAGACCAATAAAGTTGTTCCTGAGTTGCGGATTGCAAGGCCTCCTGCTGAGGGACGGGGGAAGAATCAGTTGCTTCCTCGGTACTGGCCAAGGATCACAGACCAAGAACTGCAGCAATTATCAGGAGAGTATCCTTTTACTTTGAGTTAAGTTTGTTTGATTATGTGTGCTTTTGTCATATGAATGGATTTTTTAAATGATTTAACTTATAGTTACCTTAACCTGCTACTAGTTTAAATTCCAATATTGTGCCATTGTTTGAGAAGGTTCTCAGTGCAAGTGATGCTGGGCGAATTGGTCGTTTGGTTCTACCAAAAGCATGTGCTGAAGTAAGTTTGAAAGGATTTGGTTATCTTTTCAGTTCCCTAATTTTTTTTTTCCTTGGTATTCCTCTAATCTGTGAGCCAATGCAGGCCTATTTTCCTCCTATTTCTCAATCTGAAGGCGTTCCTTTAAGGATCCAAGATGTGAAGGGGAGAGAATGGACATTTCAGTTCAGATTTTGGCCCAATAACAACAGCAGAATGTATGTTTTGGAGGGGGTAACCCCTTGCATACAGTCTATGCAATTGCAAGCGGGTGATACAAGTATGCTTGATTCTACTCTTGCTTAAAAGATTGATGTAGTGATACCTGATTGCTCAACGTGTATGTACTGCTTTTTAAATGTAAGGATCTAAATGGACTGGTTTCTTGAGAAACAACTTGTGGACTGGGACAGAGGGTACAGTTTTGACATGGATGAAATGATAGCTGAATTTAAAGTGGCAGCAAAAAGAGATTCTTAAACCTAATTCTATCTGCAAAGTTCTCCCTATTGTCATGGTATTAAATTATTTCCAGCAGAAAAGAGCAAGGATGCTTCCTCATTTTATCTTGAGTGACCCTCTGTGATTATCGATAGTTTGCAACATGTATGGTGGCGGTTAATATATGCTTCATGCCTTGTATTTTCTATCCTATCTTAATCTCTCTTTTCTGCAGTAACATTTAGCCGAATAGATCCTGGAGGCAAACTTGTCGTAGGATATCGCAAGGCAACGAACAACTCTTTGGATACACAGGTTAATACTTGTTGGCATGTGAAGAGGGAGTAAATGTTCTGCATTTTGGAAATTGATCTGTTATTTGTAAATTCTTGTTTGAATAACTTAGGATCCTCAAACGTCTGCTCTTCCTATCGGTGCTTCTCCTGTGGACAATTCTATTTCTGGTACTCTTAAGACTCTAACTACCGTAAGTGGTTGTTCTGGTTTTTCCCCAACCCTAAGGTGAAGCAAGGATCCTCACCTTAATTCTCTGTCTGTATATCTGGTTTTAGCTGATGGGGATATTGGCTGGAACAAGAGTGAAAGCCATGAAGGTCGGATAAATGGGGACTCACTGCAGCAGCCAGTGGCAACTTCAGAGAAGAAGAGAACTCGGAATATTGGACATAAAAGTAAGAGGTTACATATGCATAGTGAAGATGCTCTGGAGCTGAGACTTACATGGGAGGAAGCACAGGATTTGCTTCGTCCACCCCCAAGTGTCAAACCAAGCATTGTCACTATTGAGGACCATGAATTTGAGGAATATGATGTGAGTTTGTAAATGCTGAATTCTTTGCTAGTAAGTCTGCAATGGCAATGTATTTATTTTTTCAAGGATTTACCATTCATGTTGTCCAGGAGCCACCGGTTTTTGGAAAGCGCACAATATTCACTACTCGACCGTTTGGGTAAGAACATATGCACATACTTTGTTTTCATTACTGCTACAAAAAATAACTGAAATCTTAGGGGATGATCAGCTTCTTTTGTTTTTTTTTTTTTGTTCCAATTTTATCTGTCAGTACAGGATATACAAAAAAGCTCATATATGTTAGCCATATGTCTTAACTCTCCTAACTTAAATGTTGTGCTAAGTCTTGCTAGTTTTGATTGCTAAGGACAGGAAGAATGCTGCAACCCTGCTGTGAATCATAGCTGAGGATTTAGTGCTTTTTTTTTTTGCCAGATATTGTGGCTTTGTTCCCACATGCTTCTTGTAATCTGTATATCATCCATATTTCCATTGTCATTATCACTTTTTTCATCACAATTAACATGCTCCTGTCAACCCAACAGTTACATTTTGTTGTGGGATAATGCTTCCTTGATGTAGCTGGGTTACCATTTACTGAAATTTTGATTTGTGATGGTATTTTAATCAATGGAGAGATTCACACCAAGTTTATTGCGATGCCAGGGGACAAGAACAGTGGGCTCAGTGTGATGATTGCTCAAAATGGCGAAAATTGCCTATTGCCGTGTTTCTTCCTCCAAAGTGGAACTGTTCAGACAATGTGTGGGATTCAACCAGGTTTAGTTCTTTTATTAACCCCCTCGTCTACCTCCTCTGGGACCTGCCCTGTGTCAGTGTGTTTTTTCACTTGGTTATATTTCCTAAGAATCAGTTTTCTATTAAAATATTTGTTCTGTATGTTGTTCTTACAGATGTACATGTTCTGCACCAGAGGAGATGAGTTCAAAGGACTTGGATAACCTTCTCAGAGTGACAAAAGGTATGGCTTGATCCTTGTGCCTCTTCCATGTGCTTGGGAGTTAAAAGTTTCGAATGATTTACTGTATGTGTCACTTGCGACCATACTTGGTCTAGACTAGCACAAGCACAAGACTCTGCCCATATGATTTTTGAATACAAGAGAGTGTTTTGATCTTTTAGGGGGACCTTATAATTTGCTAATCTTATGGGAGAAACACACAGATTTTCTACTTCGTCTCCAAATTGATTATCATAATTTTTGAAAATTCAATTGGGCTGGATCAAATAGAACCCAAAACTCTTTTAACTGTTGTAAGCTTTGAGCTGAGCTTGGGCCAAGAAATCCAATATTTTATAAACAAGGGGTTGGGCCTGGCCCTGGGTGCACCATTAGCTCTGTTGAGCATGGCCCATCGGCATTCTCAAATAGATGTTCTGTTTGTATTTGTATGTTTATGCACTCAATGAATTCAGTGTGGTTGAATGTTGGGTTTCCTCTCATTCTTTCAGTTGGAATGGGTTTCCTTTTAGAGTTGTTAATCCCAATATTCTTATTGGATTTTGTCCTATCTTTTTTTCTTTTCCCACAGATTCCAAGAAGCAAAGGCTTTTAGAAAGCCACAAGCCAATCCAAGAATATGAGCCTTCTGGCTTGGATGCTTTGGCGAGTGCTGCAATTTTGGGAGAGAAAGTTAGCGATGCGGCTGAGCCATCAGTTGGAGCCACCACAAAGCATCCACGACACCGGCCTGGTTGCACTTGTATTGTGTGCATTCAGCCACCAAGTGGAAAAGGCAAGCATAAGCCTACATGCACGTGCAATGTCTGCATGACAGTAAAACGCCGTTTTAAGACTATGATGCAGCGCAAGAAGAAACGTCAATCAGAACGAGAAGCAGAAGCTTTGCAGAAGGACAACAATGACCAAAAGGATGAATTAGAAATCAATGGCACCTCAAGTCATTCAGTGCTGCGTCCAACTAATCCAGACAATGAAGGAATTCAAAGCAGAAACGAAAATGAGGTGGCTGAAATGAGCAGCGTACAAATAGACCTAAATTGTCATCCATTTCGTGATGATATGCAGCTGGACATACCAGGATTGACTTTGACGAATCTCGTTCACCCGGCTAACCTACCAATGGATAGTTATATTGAGCAAAACATTTCAGCAAGCTTGATGTATGAGCAAAAGGGCAGCCAGGGTTCCTGTGTGCTTTCAAAAGACAGTGGAGAAAGCCTGAGACGCTTGTCCGATGAAGCATTTCTTGCATCGGTCGGCTGGGATCGTGAGAGTAAAGCTGATGGACGGAATCAATCCAATTTAGAATGACATGGTTTTCAATGATACCTCAGTCATTTGTTTGTGCTGCTTGTCCCTCGATCTGGATATGAGTGGTGCTATACGTGTTTTTCGAGTCTTCCCCCCCCATTGCACAGGGGAATGTAATTTATCTATCATGTGTCTTTTTTTTTTTTTTTTTTTTTCTCTTCACAATCTTCCCCACATCCCCACCTGAAAAATGTCGTTAGAAAAAAAAAAAAAACAGAGAGAGAAAACAGAAGAATACCGACTTCCTTGCCAAGGAGTTATTCATATCTTTCATTTCTATACTTTGCATTAACCAGCTGGAGAACAATGAAAATTCTTTCTCACGTCTTGTTTGCATTTATCACAACGAAGTCATGCTGGTGCCTCTTAATCAATGCTGTTGAGTCTTTGCAAGACTGAAATTCAAAGAGTTTCTCTGAGTTTTTAAGCTTCCAATAACGTCAACTAGAATTTCTCTTGCTACTGTCTTGTTGGACCAACTGGGAGTGCTTTGCCATGTTATGAAAAGCAAATTTTTAGATGTTATCAAGTTTATGTTTAAGACCACACGCACACGCACACGCACACACTCAAGAGGAAATGTCGTCATCCAATGCCATTACCTCTAATATGAGGGTATTTATATGGATAAATATTATATTTATTGCTTAAACGCAAGCAGCGTCTAGTCAAATTTCAGAAACAAGTTTACTCTAACCTTGTCATTTGTAAGAATGGCAAGTTATGCGAACGATGATGGTAAATTGAATGCAGATTCACATTATTATTATTATTTATTAATTACTTCTTTACTTTTAATGCATAATTTGCAATTAATGATGAAGATTAAGATTATAAATTCAACTATTATGATATTATAATATATAGTAGATGTGAATCGATAAAAAAAATGATGTATTTTTGTTGTGCGATTAGTAAATTAACAGAAGGCCGAAAGAAAAGAAATTAAAAAAAATTAAAAAATCCTGTGTTTGGTCCCTTCTACAGTTGCCGCACGTCATTGTCCTCTCTTGACTACTCCCACGCGCATAAGGAATCCTTTTAAATTTTAATTTAGGTATAAAAATGTTTTTAGTTGGTAGACGACCAGCCTACATATCCCACAGAATCGTTGTCTAATACGTGATCTAATTAACGTGAGAAAACAAAAGGCTAGCCATGCAAAGCCAAAATTTGCGGATTGTAAAATATTAATGACCAACTAATTTAATTCTCTCTCTCTCTCTCTCTCTTTCTTTTTTATTCTTATTTACGTCCTTGTTCCCTTCTTTTTTTTGTGCTCTTCTTTATGGGGATTTTGTGCTTAAATGACTATGTATCTCTTGGCATTCTTAATTATAACGTTTCGAGGCAATGGAATTCAACAGCCGAAATGGGTTAAAACAAGTGTATTTGTTGTTTACACCGTTTTTGTATAAGTTGTAATAAAATCTATAATTTAAGAAGACTTAATTAAGAACAACTAGTTAAGATGTTTGAAAAGTAATTTGAGATATATTCTGATTAGTAGTTAATAATAAATTTAATTTAGTTGAATTTGAGAAAAAAATTATTTTTATAAGAATTTGAAGTTATTTATCTACAAATAAATAAAAGGACGTAATACTAATTTATTTCTTTTTCAGTATTATATATTAGTAAACCCTAAGTGAAATTAAGAATTTCAGTATTAAAAAATTTAATTATCAATTTTTATTTTATTCTTTTTTAGGTTTCAAATTCTAATATAAAAAATGGACATAAAATTTAGAAGAACAGATAAAATTATTTTATTGAGTAATACAAGAAAAATAAAAAAAATATTTTATTAATTTAATAACTCGTAGAGATTAAAATTTTTCTATCAATAAAGGATAAAGGCATGAATTTATTATTATTTTTTTTTTTTTTGGAACGTCAAACTTGTAAATTCTCTTAACATTAATATACAGACAAATAGAAACGTGCAATTGGGCACATGAATTTTATGGTGACGTTGAAGTAGTAGTAAAAGAATTGCCAAGCCATGGATTCTAGCCAACATATCGATTTTCACCATTTCAATGGTCCGGCCTCGTACGCTCTGTCTTTGTCTTTGTCCTCTCGACCGGTAGGTACTGTGTTACAGTCCTTTTAAAAACCAAAACCTTATCATCATCTTCTAAGTTTGAGGTTATAGATGCAGTCTCTGAAATAATAATATTGAAGATTTTCTGGGAGTAACACATTTTGAACTACTATTTAGAAAATAAAAATAAATTTATAAGATATAAAATTCTAAAAAATAAATTTTATAATAAATTCTAAGATGTCCCTTAAAGCCCAAGTCCCAGTATAATGAAAATGTGAATAAAACAAAATTTCCAATTAAATGGAGAATGACGACGACGTTGGTCTGTTATAATATTATATTTAATTTTAAAATTTAAAGAAATTAACAACTGTATTCAACTTATGTCTACTACTGTCTGCCTCCGCGTGCTTACGACAAAGCGCAATTTTATTGATTTTCTTCCTGTTTCCCATGGGAATTGCCCGTCTGTTTTGTTTAATAGCGTGCAGTGAAGATGCTATGGATTTTCCCATCTGGGAAGACTGATTTTCCTTCTAGGCAAACACACATGCACAGGGCGTTGGACCATGTCCTGCTCTGCCTAGTTACCATCGAGCAGTATTAGTTTCTTCCAATCCAACTACTACTAATAAAATATAATTAAATCTGCGGCGTTTCCTATGATTGTCCATGTCACTTTGAGTAAAAATTGATGATTATTTGTTAACATCTTCGTTCAATTTTTTTATAAAAAAAAGAATTATTTTCTAAATATCGTAAAATTTTAATATTTTTTATACGTAAAATTAAATGTAATGATTTTCATAAAAATTTCTATTTAATGAAATACATAACAATTAAAATTTTAAATTTAGGTTGATAATATATATATATATATATATATATACATACTAATTATTAACAAAAATACTACCTAAAATAATAGCCATAAAAATTTAAATTTAGGTTAATAAAAAACAAAATGTATGAATCATTCTACCAGGTCAATTGCTTATTTGGGGGAGGGGGGAAGCAACAATACAAACAACAACAACAATAAAATTTTAATTTCAAATTTAATTAAAATCAACTAAATATTTTTTTTTTTTTTTTGACATTTCATCATCTACATACTAAGGTTGAGTTGATATTCAATTGTTTTAAGAACTTGATAATCAAAGGATTCTTAAGTAAATCTAAATAGTTTTCTTTCTCTATCTCTCTTCTCCTTATCAACCTTAATTTAATTACATCTCTCAAATAGAACATTTACAGATTTAGTTAGGCATGTCCCTTTTAATTAGGCAACAACACATGCATAATTTAAATCATTAAATGTTTTGCATTTCTTCCTTTCGGCTTTAACGAGAAAATAGCACATTGCTAGCAAACCAAAACCCATCTACTCTACTTGCACCCTCTAGCTCTCCCGTGCTTCTCTCTTCTCTGAATTTTGGTTGTAAAACTAAAGTAAAGAAAATATAGTGCCGTACATAAAACTAACCAATTTGCCCCTTAAAAGTCAGGCCAAATCCGGCTCAATTTCATAAGCTGTCCCACCCAAAACCTGTATTTTGTCATGCTGGCATTGTTTACATCTCATACCGGCATGTCTTCCCATACATATATCACACTCTCGATTCCTCCTGCAGTCCTCTAGCTCTATGAGAAAAAGGAGGCAAAAAAAGGGGAAAAAAAAAAAGAAAAAGGAGGGGGGGTGGGAAAACATAAAAGTGGCAAACGTACAAATGAATCGACCTTGTTAACAGTGACATGTATAAATCAATAAGTCCTTATTGTCGACGGGATCAATGAGTTTTACATTTATTATTATTATTATTATTATTATTATTATTTTGACCAAAGTAGTCAGTCTTATAGCCGGCCAAGCAATAATATTTGGACCTTTCCCTAACTTTAAGTAGAAGCTAATACACATCCGCTTGCTCCCTTCCATTCACAAGATTCACCACAATTCTGCTTAATTTCTCTTTTTTTTTTTTTTTTTTTTTTGGGGGGGGGGGAGGAGGTGCTGAGGAAAAATTAACAAAGTAGCCAGTCTGGTAGCTACTAGAAAGCAATGGCAAAGGTAAAAATAGATCTTGAAGAGTTGTATTCAGGAATCCCAGATGATTCAGTAAATCTTACATTTCAAGACTTCGCAGAAGTGCAACAAAATATAATGGCAACAGAGAAAAAGAAATCACCATCATCATCGTCAACGGCAGTAGCCATCATGGAGCCAATCCAAGAAGCTCAGACCCCTCCACGCTCACGCCCTCCCCCACCAAACAAACTGCCAAGCCTTGATTTCAACACTGCCCTTCAGGCATCCAGGACTCACCCTCTTGATGACCACGACCGGCGTGCCGTTGTTTATGGTGATCATCATCAATCTCACAGTGATCATAGAGGGAGTGGGCACAACCAGCGCAACCATTTCTACCAAAATGTACAAGGCATGAAAATTGATGATGGATCGCATGGTAGTCCTCATCATCAAGTGGATACAAAAAGCTATGATGATTTCAGGTATGCCTCGGAGAAAAGCATGCCATATGATGTGAGTGGCACGAGCATGGCTTCTACATATCCTGCTGGCAAAACCCGTCGCCCTGGGATCCCTCACTCCAACATTTGTGCCATCTGTTCCACTTACACCTATATTTTCAGGCATCGGTGCTTGGTAAGATTTTTAAACAGATGCTTAATATTTAATTCCTCAGTTTCCAGGGTCTGTCAAAAAAATAGTTTAC
Source organism: Ceriops zippeliana (assembly GCA_037897445.1). Taxonomy (NCBI): domain Eukaryota; kingdom Viridiplantae; phylum Streptophyta; class Magnoliopsida; order Malpighiales; family Rhizophoraceae; genus Ceriops; species Ceriops zippeliana. Next base: position 2,229,411 of record JBAPLH010000174.1, read on the forward strand.
TCTTAATTTCAACAAATACCCTTCAAATTTTAATGAAAGAAAAAGGATTACTTAATTTGTCACACATAATGTCGACCGAGAAGTTCATTTCCTTTATCTTTCTCCTTATTTTATTTTGTTTTTGGGTATGCAGATGCTATCTGCCTAACTTTACCAATGCTTCATCGTATAAGATGCATATGATCTTTATAAAGTGACTGATATATCAATCAGTAAAAAAAATATGAGTTATAATTTTAGGATCTCTATTATTATTCTTGTTTCTCTCCTAGCGAAATTTTGGGAAATCAGTAATGATAGGTATGAAAGCTTAATTTATTTAACATATGTGCAGGTTTGTGGGAGGGCCTACTGCAGGAATTGTGTGTTCGTTGGAATGGGAGACATGAAAGAAGGAAGAAAGTGCATTGAGTGTTTGGGGAGAAAATTCAGCCAAAGGTAACCGCTTTATTACATATATATTTGAGTCTGTAAGCCCACCCATGCGCATCAATGCTCTCATTATATTTTCTTGTTTAAAATTTAATTGTTAACTTATTGGGAAAAAAAAGAAGAAGAAGGGGAAAATCGGGTTCTAAGCTACACGAACTAAGAGCTATCTCATTTGTAAGGAAGAATTTCAGCTCATATTATTTAAAACTAATGCACAACAAAAATTGAGATCTAGTAACATTTGTGTATGGTATGGCATCATGCTGTTAAAAATAATTATTTGCAATGCATAGTACAATTACTATCTCCTTTCCGGATCAAATGACCATGAGTGGTGGCAAAACATTGCATCAATGACGTAAATCACCCGATATCCAGATGATTGACGATAGGGCAAGGTAAAGATATACCTACAAATTAATTATTTATATGGACTAGAAGCTAACACGAGGAAGGCCAAAAAATGAATAGGTCAAGGTTTTTTCTTCAAGTTTTCCGAAGAATAAACATGCCCCATTTTGTTTTCTGGTCCAAGTTACATCGATGGCATTATATTATGATTGATGTGATCGAGGAATCTAATTTGTTGCTTTCGCCCTTATCTCTTTTAATATCATATCTGTTTCTGTAAGAAAAAGTTAATTATGCATCTTTGGAAGCAAAGCCAAAGTTTAGCTTGCCACCCCACTTACACATAGAAATGTTAAAACTTTGAAGGCGGACTCACTTTCCCTGTTCTTTTCAACAGTTTCAACAAAAGAAAACTGGCTTTGCCGGCCTAACATTTTAGTTTTAATCTTGAACTTCAATAATAATTAGGACATGAGAGTTATGGGATTGTCCTTTGATTGATGACCCTTTTTGAACAACAGTAAAACTAAAAAATAGAAAGGAGAAAGTGAGAAGTATGATGACTGGAGTCTAACCAATTTAGTGTAAAAAACTTAAAAATCCTAGTATTACTCTGAGGCAAACGAATCTTGGGTCTGATGTTTTATAAGTCAATACTCAATTCTAATAGCATATTCTATGCTTTTACTAATTTAATTTATCATGTATGATATAAACTTGATTTATTCATTATTTTTTAATTCATGGATATTTCAGATTATAAGATCATCATTTCTCTTTACTTTGCGCCTCAATGACTCGGGATTTAATCCAGCAGAGATGATTATCCTTTTGTTCTTTTTTCGCGTATAAATTAAATGGAATTTGGTGGTGGTTTTCCTTGATTAGGTACATACAAAGAGCAGGACAGGTGGGTTGCTGTTCAAGTTACCCACGGAGTGTGAAGCAGGCGGAACTGAAGTGGGCCGAGAGAGGCCCGAGGAGGACCAGCGAAAGAGGCTATAGCCTAAACCCAATGGGCTCGACATCATTAAGCCCAGTGACACCAAGGACCCCGATCCGAGCCCATCGAGCACCGAATGAGACACCTCCTTTTGTTTCCAACAAAACCCCTTATTCCCCTTACTCCCCTGCTTATCGCCACCATATCCCCCTATGAAATTAAGGGCTCCCCCATGATTTTGTCAACAATTATTACCATTATTATTTCCCATAAGACCCCCAAGCTTGATTAATTTATTGTTTGTTTGTTCTTTTCACAATTTTCTTGAATTTTATAAATTGGAATTGGATGCTTTCATATGCCCCTCTCTCTCGCTCTCTCTCCCTCTCTAGTTATGATAGCTCTGCATTAACACGAGGGGTAATGGTCACATGCATGCAAGCTAGCAATAGCAAGGATGCCACCTTAATTACTCCTGCAGACCTAACCCAATCGATTTTTTTTTTTAATTTTCTTTCAACTAATATCCATCTATTTATCCATCTATCTATATATATATATATATATATATATATATATATATATATATATATATATATATATATATAAACTTTTGTGTAGTGTTTCTGAACCTGGGTTATCACCTTTTACTTTAATTTATTTAGAGAACTCGAAAATTGGGTGAGGGCCCTCTGTGAGTTTCTGCTGGCTTAAGGGTGTGTTTAATTCAATGAAATAATTTGGCGAGAATTTGAACTCATGGCTAATATAATATATAATATAAATGATTTTTTTTTATTACTAACTTCACAAACTGTCAGTGATATTTCAAGGCAATTATAAATCACATGATATGATGACTATTTCAGTAGTCATGAATACGAAATCGATGAGTTACAGGGCTTTTGTTCTTGAAAAGTAGTCACCGACACCTAAAAAGACGTGTTGCCCTAAAACCACATCTACAGCAGGCTGATTCTCAATGCAATCAACTGTTATCTGCAGAGGGTGGAGGTGGCTCGATGAGAAAAGTACTTTAAAAAAAGCTAAATTGACATTAAACCCTGATTACTGGAGATTCCAATCTCAGAAGTAGAAGCATACCTTGCCATTCCCCTTTTGAAATTCCAATTTCAAAATAGAATGATCTCTAGATAGCAAGTAAATTTCCAGACCCCGAGCAAATTGTTGATTCCCTGCATCCATCAATAAAATCATGAGAAAAGACCAACCACCGATGGCTTGATTCCATCTAAGCACCTTTGGGGGTGGGGTGTGTTGCTGAAAGTGAGTGAGAAAGCAACCTTCATATAATGTAAGAATGGCAGCTGAATCATACACCAGTGCTGGTCTTGCCAAATAAATGGTGAAAGAATAATCGTAAATGCCATGGAAACTCTCCTCACCAAGTACAACCTGCATATTTGTTTGTTCAATTCAAGCAGAAAGAAATTACATTCGTGCTCTGATGCGCATCCAGAATACATAAAGAGCATGAAATTTAAACTAGATCTGCAGAATCAGGAAACCTCGGTTCAATCAGTTCTCTATTTATTAAGCAAGTATTATTGCAAAGGCATGGTCAGAAAGTAATACACAAGGTAAATGTTGAAGCAAACCTTGCTCCAATTTCCCATATTATTGTACGAACATACAGAAAAAATTTAAATCCCAAAACCTCAAAAAATGTTTGTCCATGGGAATATTCTTGCATGCCATAACAGTCAGAAAATATTCCAATTATCACATATTTTGATCCTGTGCAACTTACAGAATTTTGTGGCATCATGGTTGAAGGAAGTAATGGAGAACCAACAGCATCCCTAATATAATGTTCCTGCAAGGAAAACACACATACCCCAGCTATGATACACTTTAACCAAGAACACTAAAATGTAGAAATACAAGAGGTAAAATAAAAAAATCTGTCACAATACACTTCAATAGATATATAAAAAAAAAAAAAAGCGGCAACACCTAATAAGAAGGCATGCACAAAGGCAATAATAGATCCCACAAAGAAAACATGTTGAATCAACGAGAAGCCGTGAAAAAATGTTGAAAATTTGGAATTGTGCTTAAAAATGTATATGGAACAAAGGGGAAATAACACACCAGGAATAAACACATATTTCTGCACAGCTGCAATGTATTTATACAACACAAGTCCTTCACAAAAATTTCAATTCAAGGAAATGATTCACACAAATTGCTACCTTTTATTTGGACACTACGATATGTAAAAAGATGCAAAGAGAAGAAACCCTCAAATAGACTAATACATATCTCAGGTGGAATACTGATAACATAGAATTGTTGTTATAACTCGAGTTTCTGGTCTATCCTTTCAACCCACTTATGAGAAATAGAAACATAAAGAACATTGCACAAAAAGAAATTGTGGTGGTACCTGTGAATTCAAAACTTCTTGCAAAGTCGATTTCTCATCTAAAGCTTCAAAGTACACCTCCACTAAGTCTGTAGGTTCCAAGGCCACCCTTTTCCGCAATTTCTGGATTCTATTGACAACCTGCAATGGGAACAGTTTGAAAGTCCATTAAACAGAATCCATCTCTTCCAACCGTGACCAGTAAATAAAGTCTGTCAGCAACTAAGCAACATGCTTCAAAGAAAATTGGAAGATAGATTTTGTTACATGTAGCAAACAAAAGAAAAGAAGCCCTCAAATTCAAGAAACTGCACATAACAACATATGCTCCAATTATGCAATTGGATTACAATTCATCATACCGATTCAACCATAGACGAACTGCAGAACAAATGCAATGCCTCAAACAACAATTCACAAAATACCTCACGAGCAACGGCAGCATCAATCAAGGAATTGTCAAGACGCAAGTCCAAGATTACCAAAACATCACCTGAAACATTGAAATCAAAACTTGAGACATGCATGGCCATTCACAATCACACACACAAAAAAGGTAATGGCATGTTATATATGATTTCTACCATCTCCGGCAGCATCAATTTCCTTCTCTGTCAAATCATCAGGACGTTTAAATTCCCGAATAACCTACAAAATTAGAAATGGAGCAAGATCAGTTAATCATTCTCATGGAAAACTAGGAATATCAACATCCAGTGGAAACTACTTATCACTAGCTAACAATTGCCATGACAAATAATTACACTCTACCTTAAATTGTTGCCAAGGAATTCTTTTGAAGACAAAAATGAAAACAATAAAAAGTTCACATCTTGATATATCTAGAAGGGAGAAAAGAAAATATAGCAATATCATAAAAGTTGATCTAATAGCACCAACTAGTAAAAGAACAGGGCTTGGCTTAAGTCCCTTGTATGATGTGTCATGTGTAGCTTCAGTCAGAATCTTTGTTGCATATAAAGCAGATCTCTTTCCATCCAGATGGAGAAAGTTATAATTTTTTTATCAGGTAAATGATATGATTCATGTAAACACGGGCTACCATGATCCATACTGCAAGCTGTTTTCCATATATGCATTGAACACAAATATATATTTATAGAATAAGCTGCCAACAAAGGCAAACCTTGATATCAGACAACTTTAGACAGTGAGTAGCAATTGTAACTTCTCCAGATTGCTCAAATGCCAATATCTCTTGTTGAGTCATGGATTTAACTCCTTTGGTAACAACTCCCATTGATTTTCCCAGCCTCTTACCTAATACACTAGAGAAAAAGAAAACCAAGTTAACATAAGTACACAACAGTAAAAATAAAACATCAACAACTACCATTTGCATACCTGAACTCAGGTTCTGCACGCAGGGAAGCATACTTCAACCGATCATTACATGGGATAAGAGACCTTAAATTGAGTTCTTCTAGCACATACTACAATAAAAATTTAAATATACAAATAAATAAACCAGACCACTGAAAAAGACATTCCAATAGAATTGAGGAAAGAAACACCAGCTCATTGAATAATGAAGGAATGAAGTACAGACAAAATGGATCTTTATAACTAGAACATGCCAAATATCAACCAAACAACAATAAAATGTAATGGAAAGGAGGCAAGGATGGGTTTTATTATTATTTTTCCCCTCTTCTTAACCTTTTTAATCCTTTATGTCATCAGAAAGGTAAAGAAAACTATATCAAATGATCATCGAAAAACATGTTTAGTTACACAAGCAGGAAGAAATCAAGCACTTTGTGGGCTTTCCACATTGGTTCACAAACCTCTCTTAGTTTTCCAGCTATGTCATTAAGAAAGACTGCATCAGGATGAACTACCATCATCTCCCTGCAGTTCAGAAGAAAAAAGGAACAGGAAAGAAAATAAAAAGGGTCTTGTAAGAAGACAAATAAAAAGTAAATATGGAAAAAGAAGATGCATATCAAGAGAATGAGTCAGCAACAGGCTATCAATAGGTGCACCTCAGTGGGGATTTCAGGGGCTTGTTGTGTCGCTCCCGAATGTTGCGTGCCAGATCAATAATGGTCATCATTCTTGAAACACTTTGTTCAATTTGTTCATCCCTCTGCAATGGCATTAGACTCAATAAAGGGGAGGAGTGAAGAGAGACATAGAGAGAGAGAGAGAATCCATTAAAATAATCCAAAGGAACTAAACCCATTGGTCATAAATAAATACAAAAGTCAGTTTACACAACCCAGCAACTATGATTAATGTGCAGGCCAAATGTTCGTTGGACACTGAAACAAAGCACAAAAAATTCAGTTATAAAGCTTCATTCTACCCCCTGGAGGCAGGATTCACCACCACAATTTCTTGGCATGAAAAACAATAAAAAGATTCAAAAAGTAAACCTATTTGGCACAATCTAGATAGAAATCATAGAGATGGGTGATACCCTGCCCTCCTCTTGAGGAAAGCTGCAATAGTGAACACTTTCCTCTGATCCAGGACAAACTTTCCGCATGTTTTGATAAAGAACCTCAGTAAAGAATGGTGTGAATGGTGACATTACTTTACATGAAGTTAGAAGCACCTGAAAACAAACCATTGGAGTTAACATCTAACGCAAATCAAATAGGTCAATGTTAGTATTCCATCTTGTCAGTCTATGAAGCCCCATGTTGAAACCAGAAATAAAGATTCTCAGATCTTCATGGGGATGCGCAACAAAGTATTTGCAGAATGAAGAAGAGATGTATAATATCAGAAGAAACTATTGACATTCATTATTTGATGGAAGGCAAAATGAAAAACTTGAGGCTAATTGTTCTTTATTTATTTGAGTAGGAGGCTAATTAGTCTTTGAAATGTCCAAAACAGCAAATGCAACTGGACACATAATTAACAGCTTGCATTACTAAGACACCATTCCAACAGAAAAGAAATGATTATCACCATACATTGTAAAGAGTTGAGAGTGCAGTGCGGCAGTCTATTTCCCCAGTTCGACCTTTTAATCTCTTCCGGTTAAATCGTACATATATATTTGTAAGGTTGTCCAGAAACTTCAAGAGATATGGAACAACCTGCAAACAGTACATACCATAGGCAGATGTAAGTACAACTCTCAAGCAAACTCTTGTCATCTTCAAGGGCCTGCTGAACATCTTTAGATTCTGAAAATAATAGTTCATATATTCTGAAAGAAAGTCAAAATGCAGCTAACCGTATAAAGTCTGTATGCATCCATTTCCTGCCGGACAAAATGAACAAGACTCTGAGTGGCTGAATTAATCCACTGGTCAAGCACATTGGATGAATTTTGAAGTGTTGCTAACTCAATAGGAGTGAATGGCTCAAGTCCTTCAACCTCGAGTCTCTTCGCATTCTGTACAAGGAACCTATATGCATTGTACCAAGGCAGGAAGACATCCTTCACCTGGACAAAAAACCAAAGAGCACAGGAAAAAAATAGGTTGAGAAAATACAGAGCCAAAATTATGACAGTTGAGCTCTAGTGAAAAGATAATATTGAAAAAAAATTTCCTAAATAGAAAAATCTGACATACAAAGCAGAAAATACTCACAACACCATAAATGCCTTCCTTCTTGAAACGCAATGGTTCAGCACGCACAACTGGAGAGTTTATAAGGTACAACCGTAAAGCATCCTAAATAATAAGGTTCTACAACATTAAAGGTGAATGGGAAGAAAATATTGTCCACTTAAAAGAATAAATATGGAAATAAAACTTCTTTATACAGAAAGGGTCAAAGCAAGAGATCAGGCAGCCTGGAATGATATATTCTCTCTGGAGAAAAAATGTTAACAACATTGACCAAAAGAGAACTTACAGCTCCATAATCATCAATGACTTCCATAGGTGAGGGATAATTTTTCAACTTTTTACTCATCTTTTTGCCATCCTCCGCTATGACTAGTCCATTGCAAATTAGATTCCTAAATGAAGGTTTCCCAAATAATGCAGTGGACAGCACCATAAGAGTATAAAACCTAAAATTAGACATCCAGTGTCAGATTGATTATTCAGAAAACCAATATTCTGAGAGTGTAAGGCCATTGGGGAGATTACAAATGAACAAAATACATAATTATATCCTTGTGTGACAGTTCTACTTTGAACATATATTACTTGAAAGGTGTATAAAGCATTATGTAATCAAGAAGGCATCATGTAACACGAAACTCAGAGAAAGACTAATCCACGTGTTTGATCAAGCCCTTCAGCAACAAAGTGCCCAGGAAAATTTTTCTCAAAAAGTTCAACATTTTCAAAAGGGTAATGAATATAAGCATAAGGCATTGAGCCACTTTCAAACCAACAATCAAATACCTGCATAATTAAACCACCAATCAATATAGTAGAAGTGTCGATAAAACTTATACAGTACCATAACGTAACATCAAAAGATAGAGGAAAGGCTCATGCACTCTTCTTTTAAGAAGTCCAACATACAAAATTAAATGTTCTCATTACAACAAAATATTTGGAAATAGAACAGTTAGCCCAGCATTCACCTCACATCAAAGCACTATAAAGCCTAATCAACATAATCCACCTTTTAATAAGAAATATAAAGCAAGTTTTAAATGCAGAAAGGATAAAAGGAAAAGAGACGCATGCTCCAAGAAATACACATGAAGAAAAAAGATCCAGTAGCTTACATCATCTACACGTCGAAGCACACCAAATTCTGGACCACGACTGGATGGGATTGTAATGTGATCGATGTTGTGTCGATGCAGGTCAAACACCTAGATGATGATAAATAAGTAGTAAAACACACAAAATCTTCATTGAGGCAGATAGGAATATGCAAATGTCACCTCAACAATAAGGAGCCAGTATATCCATAAAACTGCAAGAGAATGAAGAGAAGACCAATATCCAACTAGTTGACAGTATAGTAACATGTTCAAACAAAATGTAAGGGTATTACAGTATCTTTAACTTTGCCTCACCTAAAATCCATAAAGGAACTAAGAACTAGAAGTCATAAGTAAAAAGCTTTTATGAAGATCGATCGAGTAAAAAAACTGAAGTCTAGTAATGGCCTGGAAAAGAGAACAAACAACTAAACTGCACAAAAGAAAGCCACAAGTAAAGGTTCTCTGGTGGTTCCAAACAACCCAAGCAAGAATTTAAGTCATGTGCATGTTCCAAATAAAGAAGGAAAGCATGAGAGAAACAATGTTCATGCCTGCCCAACTGATGATTCAATGTTCAGGAAAGGTCTTCATTATCCATGCATGGTAATATGCAAGAAAGCATGAAAGTTTCCTTTCCTACCAATATTTCCCAATCTTTACCCCAACTATAATTTAGTGGAATATTCAATACACACTTCAAATTGCATATGTCAGTTTATCACATGGGATACTAGATTTAGTAATTGTGCACAAGACACACAACCATTTAAGGAAGTGAGAGAAAGAAAAAGAAAAGAATACAAACCTTTTCACCAGAAAGTTTTTCAAGTTTAGCAACACAATCCATGACAACAATTTCTTCACCATCCTCACTAATCCATATAGGAAGAGGAGTACCCAAAACCGGCTTCTACTAATGGCCCAGTCTCTTGCATTTTCCAGCCAATTGTGGAACCTTTTCTCCTGTAATATTAATAAGTGGATGGGTCAAGTGACAGAGAGTAGATACATTCAAAACTTCACCAATGCAGCAAGATACAGGTTCTTTGTCAATAAGAATAGCACTGCCATAGCGGTGAACTAAGGTTCAAAGTTTAAGCTTCATAACCTAGGTCAATGTGCCACATGTTACTTTTTTTTTGCTGTTTTCCATAATTCACAAATTATGGTCAGAAGAAAATAAAATAAAATGAAACAAAGAAAAGACTAAAAAAGCTGAAACTAACTTATTGATGACAAAAGGAAAGACAAAGCATCCATGCGTTTGTGCACATGCAAACAATGGTAACTGGACAATTCAAAGCAACAGACCTCAATTTCCCTGCTTTTGAGAATAGCTTAATACTTATTGCCCACAATATTTATGCCCCTGAATCTTACAATATCACATGCCAATTGATATAGAAAAATTGAAACAATAGAAGAGAAAAGGTAACAGGTTCAAAACAATTAGGTTTGGATTGGTGCAGGCACATGTTAGTATGCGGTGTCGAAGCATGGGGAAGAGTTCTAACCTTTACATAATCTGGTACCCAGTATGTCTGGCTGTTATTTTCCAACAACTTTGCTTTTAATTCTTCCACTTTAACAAACCTGGAGAGTAAGAAAGAACCCACCATAAAGACACATAATACACAACATGCAAGACACTCTTATCAGCTCAACACTTCCTCAAAATAAACCCTGAAGTAATAACAGACCATTGTGAACTTCCCTGGCTCACATGCAACCAAATTCTTCTCAATTAACAATTTCACAAGACCCGAATATCATCTAAACACTAAATCCTACCTAGACCCAAGATGCAGTGCAATTTCAGTAGTTTTCAAATATCTGTGCTAAACAAAAATGATAACAAGAGAATTTACACCCTATGAGATTACCTTCAATATAAATTATTAGCCTTAAAATAGAAAATAAGCATGTCATTTCATGTCAATAGGGACTTCAATAGCAAGAAATTATGGCAAAAATGCACATACCAGCTAGGAACTGCTCTATAAATAAGAGGAGTATCAGATCTCCAACAGTAGGGATAAGAGTGAGTAAAACTTCCAGACTTAACAAGCCTGCCTTTTGCCTGAAGAATTTCAAAAATTATATAAAATAATTAAAAGGATATGAAGCACACAACAGTGAAAACAAGTACCAACCTACATGCCTTATAATTCCAAAACACAGTAATAACAGATGACTGGGATAACAAATGTACAAAATTCACATCTTTGAAGAATATCAAATGTAGTGTTAGAAATCACAAAGGGGGTTAGATAAATAGTTGTGTTCCAAATAATATAAATCTTGTCAAAGCACTTGAAAATAAGAATATCCCACCTTCACTGCTTCGATGATATTCTTATCTGCATCTTTGACATAGGTTCCACTAAAATCAGTAATCCTTTCAGTAAAATACCCATCGTCATCGACTGCTACAATTAGATTCTCACCCTACATTGTCAAAGAATGAAAATAATATTATTAAAAGCCATAGTAGAACACATGTATATCAGAGTTGCCAGGAACAAGAAATAAATCTAAAGGGAAATGGACAGCAGATACTACATCATGTCCCAGACCTGCACCCCTAAGCCAATTTGGGGATTATGGAGGAACCAAGAGCACTACAAAAGATTTTAAGAAAACAAAATACAGAAAGAGCAACAGAATGAACAAGCCAGACAGTTTTGCTTATAGATTATAGTCGAAGACATCAAGAGTTCAATGATCTGCATTTGAACCAAAAAGTTGAGCTTCTTCATTTGATCTTTCCACCTCATGAAGTATCAGACCAAATACTGTCTTCAGACACCCAGGAGTATGTCTCCAAAACAACCCAACACTTGGAAGAATTAATACAGACAGAACATTGGAACAAGATAAAAAAGGAATAATGGGTGTACAGTGGTTAATGCTTAAAATTTTCAATTTAGACTTTAAACCATGCAAATGAAAAACAAAACACAAATCCTTTGTTTACTAACCACAAAAAGGAAAACTAGATTGTCGTGCAGGAACACAAAGAGGAAAACAAACCTTGCCAATTATTTGATGTTCAATGCAAACGCGATAATCATCCTCACCAAATGCAGGAGCACAATGAACAATTCCAGTGCCACTGTCATCAGTAACATAATTGTCCGCAACAACCCTAAATCCTGTGTCAGAGTACTCAATGAAGTAGTTGAACAATGGCTGATACCTGCAGTGGAAATTCTTCCTCAGAACTTGTCATTTTCCAAATTACTCATCAACTAACATACACATCAGTAGTGAAACAAGTCAATGCATACACAATTTATAGGAAAAAATATTGAAAGGAGTAATCATTAAACTGATGCACAGGTTGCTCTAAGTTCACAAACAACCAATCCAAAACAAGTTCACAAACAAATTTTGGAGGAGCTCACTTCTTTTGCACCAGTTCAGAGCCCTTCACTTTCTCTAACAGTTCATAGGAATCCATCAAGTTTTCAGTTTTCCCACTCTTCGACTTAGGATTTGACACCTTTGGATCACCAGCGGGTGCATTTGCCACTGTTGGTTTTGGCTTCTCAATAGGAATGGTTGACAGTCTAGACTCAGCAACAACAAAGACCTTCCCAGTGTACTTGTTACAGACCTGAAATTTATTTTCTTCAATGCATATTAGATACTCCATAAAATTTCTTTAAGCCATAAATAAGCTTGACAACTGGTTCATACGCACGATGTCAACAAAAACAGCCTGCAGTTATTCTCTCTTAAATTCCCAAAAGAGGAAACTAAAAATCCTTTACCCATTGAATTCATAAAATAAAAATGATTTAGGCACTAACAAAAGCTAACAGAGCCATGGATGAAATGCAAAATTCATGATGCAAGGGGCCAGACTTTTTGAATGTGGATGCACACAAATGGATATGCCTCAAATGAACAATTATTGACTTCCACACAAGGATGCACATCATCATTTAAATTATAAACTAAAACAGCAAATACTAGGCAAGAAATGTGTGTTAAACAGTTTGCATAATCCAAATCAATGAATCAAAAGGAAAAGAACTTTTCAATTGGGCTGAATGTATCTTTCTCTCAGGACCAAATACAACAATCATCCAAGCAACAGAATAACACAACTACATCAGAAAGAATTATTTTCAATTCAAGTATATGCTGAATATGTGAAGAATTTTCTTTTTAATGACACCAAAAAAAAAAAAAAAGGATCAGCTTGGACTAACCTTGACATAGTCAAAATTTGCATTGACACAAAGGCAAAGATTACTAGGAAGGGTCCATGGTGTTGTTGTCCAAGCCACAAAGGCCGCATCATGGGGGTCACCAATGATTGGGAATGTCACCATTATTTCAGGGTCAGGTATGTCCTGTGATATTCCGGCCAAGTAAGAAAAAATAAATTGCAAGAGTTTAACAACATTTAGAAACAACACTCAACAAAAGATGACCAGGAATTACAAATCAAAAACCTTATAATTCTGACCAGCTTCAAAATTAGACAGAACAGTCTTGCAACCAGTACTGTATGGCATGACCTGCAAAATAGCCAAAAATATGCATTCAAGGAAAAACTACACGTAGGCACGGGAGGCACAAGCACATGAGAGGCAGGTAAATAATTTCTGCATTTTTAAGTCCCACAAAAAAACACTTTCTTCTCGTGTGATCACTCACTTAAACTACACCCTTTTTATTATGTGCTCCTATGAGTCCCACTAAGTGAGGTCAAGTAGCTTTTCCTAAACTTACCTAACAAGAAAAAAGGCTCACAAGGCACAATTTCTTGAAAAAAAAAATCTCCGCCAAATTAAAAGTATGAAGAACTGTATTAGAAATACAAATCTTGTCGACAAAATTATATATATATATATATTAAAAAAAAGGACCAAAGACAATTAAAGAACCCAAACCTTGAAACCTTTGTAAACAAGGCCCTTATCAAAAAGCTGCGCGAAAACCCACCAAACACTCTCCATAAAATTCATGTCCATGGTCTTATAATCATTCTTGAAATCGATCCACCGACCCGTCCTTGTAATCACCTTCTCCCACTCCGCAACGTACCTCGTTACAATACTCCTGCACTCCTCATTGTACACATCGATTCCCATTTTAATCACATCTTCCCTCCGCTTGATACCCAGTTTCCGGTCGATCTCGTTCTCGACTGGGAGGCCGTGGCAGTCCCAGCCAAATCGGCGGGTGACGTGGTGGCCCGTGAGGGACTGGTAGCGCGTGACAATGTCCTTGATTGTTCCGGCAAGGATGTGGCCGTAGTGAGGCAGGCCGGTGGCGAAGGGCGGGCCGTCATAGAATATGTACTCCGGCAGGGATTGAGTGCGGTTCAACTGGGTGTCGAAGGCCTTGATTTCGGCCCAGAATGAAAGGATTCTCTCCTCCTGTTTCGGGAAGGAAAAGTCCTTTCCCTCGCTCACCTCCTCCATTGAGCCGCCCGACGACCGATGCAGATGGACAACAGAAAGAGAGCGCGAGGGTTTAAGGCAGCGGAGGCGGAGGCGAGCAAAAGGAAGAGTTGCAATATGCTCCATCCCCTTCGGGGTTTAGTACTTAAAAGATACGCAGATTTCGGGTAATTAAAAAGGGTCGGGTCGGATCGGGTAGATGCATGTATTTATTTATCTATCTATTTTTGATAATTAATTCTAATTGAAACTCCATACCATTGAAGTTCGTTATTTTGCCCTAAAAATAAAGTGCATTAAATAACTATATTCTTATAAATAATTATGAAGAGATAATAATTAAAAGAAATCCGTCGTATTTACAATGTAATTTTGAGCCATTGTACAATTAAATTATAGTAAGATATGGTAAATGCAATTTCCAAATATTGTGCCTTTAGAAATGAATACATTTTGACAAGTAACTTTCTAGTTCATCTTGAACCAACCGTTGGGATAAGAAATGGGCTAAATTAACTCGCGTAAATAAACAAGTCAAGACGACTGAAAATGTTAATAATGATTATAGGAACTATACATGATTTATACGCAAGATTATACGCAGCCTAACCAATATAATAATTACAATTTCTTTGTCATAAGCTATATAAACCACACCCTCCCCTCCCCTCCCCTCAGGGCGGAACTCCAAAGTCTAAAACAAGAATGCTGAGTGGCAACTGGTGAATGAAACTCCAGAAGCCGAGAACACTCTTTTGCCATTTTCAATATCTTGTCATGTTCCTCCACTTGTCCTTCAAATCGACCTAAAAGAAATAGTTTTAAGGAGGATTTATGTGGTAATGCAAGGAAGAAAACAACACAAACCAGGGCTTGCAGGAATGTCCGCCGGTGTTTACCTCAGTTCTCTCTGCAAATACGTCACGTCTGGAGTTCAAAATGAGCTTCCAACTCCCTCTGCCAAATCTACATTAGGGAATTCGCTAAGATAAACAGATAGTCATAAAATTTCAAAAGAAAAGAACACAAGAAAAAACAAATTGCAGTTGAGAATTCAATCCCATGTCATAAGGTCTTTAATAACTTGGAATAAGATACACGGGAACTAAAAAAAAAAAGTCCTTTTCTTTCTCAAGGTTGTAAAGCAAACAAAGAATGGGAATAAAAGGACTTTGAATTTCCATTCCTCACTCTTAATAGCCTAACAGCCCTCAGGCAGGAGCCAAGTTCATCGAGACAAAATTGCTGATACTTTGCCGGTATAAGAAGAGAAACAAACCACCTCAATCATCTCCTAAATGTGCATATAAAATTATATTTTGCCACAAAACGGTTACTTACTTCTGCACCCCCTCCCTCAATGCATCTTCCTCCTCTAAACTCCACCTTTTAATCTTCCTCCTTTTAGCAAGCTTTGTTACATTGTATTTCTTTAATGGCGACACAGCTTTTCTTTTTGGGCTATCTAGGCGAACTCTATTCATGTGATCAGATGTTCCTTCAGGTGAATCATCCCACTGCAAAAAGAAACAAAATAACAATAGGCATCTCACTAGTTTAACATGAAACAGACCTGAATTGAAGAGAATTTCCATACCAAGTTTTGCAAATCATCACAGTACAAAGCACACAATAATCCAACTGTTAAAGAACTTGACAAGGAAAGTTCTCTATAACAAGGAAAACAAATTCAAAGAGAATCTAAGATGTATTCTTGTCCTTTTAGGTAGTGAATTTGAAGCAATCAGTTTCCTATTTTCAAAAATCACATAGGTTGAGCACGCCTCTTTCTTCCATTCCACAGGCAGATAGACAGCCAAACCCACAAGAAGGTACACATACATGAATGCACATGGCTTTAAAAGGATATCTAAGAAAGAATAATTCCATAGGAAATGACAGAATAATTGATTAACAATGCCATCTGCTAATAAATACAGCCAATTGATAGTGCCAGTGTCATGCTAATAAGCGACACACAGCAAATCTATATACACATTATCCTTGAACTGCAGAGTGATAATACACAGAAAATACTCATGCATATTATCATGTGTGACAATTCAAAGTTTATCCCACCTAACATGTCTTTAAAAGAGAAACCGACGGTTTGAATATGAAAGAACTCATATCATACCTCATAGGTACGGGCAGTACCATTCCGTTCCATCAAACTGGGTTTTGAAACATCAAGCTTATTACTGCAAGATGTGATTCCACCACCATCTTCTTTAGTTTGAAGGGGTCCAGAAGCCTCATCAACTGCTGGATTAAGCACAACTAGCTCTTTCCCATTCTGCTTTTCCAACAATGGCTCATGATTGAACATTTTCCTTGCCATTTCAAAAATTACAGAAGCAACACATGAATTAAAAATGTATACATTTTTCCCTTTCTGGTACTCATCTGACTTTTCCTGATTCAATATTTTTCTTGAAATTTGAGCCATCAAAGTTTCTGCCAAACGTAAAGCATCAGTAAGAGGGTCCTTGACAACTGCTTGTAAATCCATACAACTTGATTTAAGAGACTCTTGCACTTTATTAACTTCTGGAGAGGGCAGAATATCATATTTGCTGGGAGAAGTGTCCAGATCCAATTCTTCAGAGTTGGCAATCTTTGCTTTTCCTTTATGGCGTTTGTGATAGGCAACTTTCTTGTGTTTGAGAGGCACTTTTTCTAGCTGATCTTCTAAATAAATCAAACAAAATTCATGGAAAAGGGCATGGAAATAAGCATAGATTGAAAGCAAAGACTAGTTCATGCACTTGCAACTACTTGGATAATCTAAAACACAATGCTGTTCATTATGCAGAAAAGTCCACAGATTTAACAGGACCATCAAGAAGAAAGAAACATAGACATTAAAGGCTAAAGCCAAAAAAGCAATAATGAAAAGCACCATAGCTATAAAGCGCAAACTATTTCATGTTTTAAGCTCCATTACTTTCCAAAAAAGGGAAATTTATTGGGTGTTCCAGTTCCAATACATGTGCACCAAATCAAACAATTTAGTCCAATTCTCAATATGTGAATAACCTACCTCTCCTCAGCAATCAAAGAACCTAAAAAAGCATGATAAAAATTTGGCAATACTAACACTAACATAAAACCACCAAAAATTAGCAATTCCATTGAAATTCCCAAAGCTCAGCAAGTACCTTTCGTTGCAGCAATTTCGGTAACACCTCCTACTTTGCAACAGGCGTTACTCTCACTCACAGTTCCCTCCGCCATCTCTTTCAGTTCCCTCTCCGTTCTGGCCACCAATTGAAGAAATGGAGGCCCCATAATCGCCATTGCCTCTCCTACATAATCCCTAACAAGACTTAACGCCTCGTTTCGCGTATTCATCGCTAGCAATCTCTTGCACGCATTGGAATCCCAAACGGCCGCCTCAATCTCATCCCTAATCTCCCTCAAATCATCCGTAACCAACTCGCTCTCCTCCAATCTCTCAATTCTCCCCCTCCATATCCTCTCCACCGCCTCGAAGAACCTCCCCTGGCCGCGTCGCTTCTGTGGGGTTCCCCCTAAGTACTTCACCGCACACTCCACCGCCGCAGCACGGTAGGCCGCTTTCATGGAGTCGGTTATTTTGACACCTTCTTTCCGGTCCAACTCCTCCAGGCTCTCGAGCGAATCAAGGATTGTCTCGGAAACGGAGCCTTCGCCAATCTCAGAGGCGATTGAGCGGAGAATCAAAGTCTTTTTCAATCGGCGATCTTGGTGCGTGTCGGGGACGTAGACATTCGAGAGGATTTTCTTCGCCAGAAGATCCGAAATCGGTTGCCGGAGCAGAAATTCCACAATCCACCGCTTGATCTCTACGTCCATTCCCCCCTCCCCCGGCCCACAACTTCGAAACCGAAAGTTTATTATTATTTATTGTAAAATTTGGAAGGAATTAGGGTTTCGTTTCCAAGATGGAGAGGAGAACAAAAGAGTCCGGAGACGTTACAGCCGCGACAAATGATAGAAAAACAATAAAAAGGAGCCCTGCTTATTTGTTTGTCTTTTTACCTTCATCCAATAATTGCTTGCCACATCACCCTTCGCCATTAGACCGCATGTGCTGAACTCGTTCTCGCAACGTGGTGAAATATAATTGGTCCAAATTTCATGTTATCGTGACCCTGACAACACAAAAAAATAAAAAATATATCGGAGCAATGACCGTCGGCCGTCTGTCTATAAGTGGCTGCCTGCGCTCCCTCTGTCGTAAAGGAGGAAGGAAGCAAAGAAAAGGACGCAAGTAAAGCAAGAATGGTGACTCATTGCACATATAAATCGGATGAAATCGTGGTGAAATCGCCCAACGATCGGCGGCTTTACAGGGTGATTGAGCTGGAGAATGGCCTATGCGCTTTGCTTGTTCACGATCCTGAGATTTATCCGGATGGACCTCCCGACTATTCTGAAACCCTAGACGATAATCAGGAGGAGGAGAACGAAGAAGACGAGGACGATGAGGACGAAGAAGAAGAAGATGATGATGATGAGGACGAGGACGAGGACGAGGAAGGTGAAGACAATGGAATGAAAGAGGAAGGAAGGGGACAGGGACAGGGAAATTCTTCACAAACTAAGAAAGTCTGTGCTTCTTTCGTGTTGTTCCCCTAATTTCTGTTTCATTGAGTTTTTTGTCGTCCTCCTTTGGATTGTTACTTCATTATTCTGATTACAAAGATGAGCCTAATGAATTGAATGTGAAATTAGCCTTTCTTTTTGTGGATGTGTTTGGTCGCTGAGCAACAAGCAAAAGACAATCATATCAGGCTATGATTGTGATGTGTGATGCTGATAATGTGGGTTTTCATTGTGTGTTTGTCTTTGCAGGCAGCAGCGGCAATGTGTGTAGCAGTGGGCAGCTTCTCTGACCCTGTTGAGGCACAGGGGCTTGCGCATTTTTTAGGTTTGGTCATTTTTCTCGAGACAGCTGGCTTCTTCTGGATTGACCATGTCGTGACATGCATCAGTGGGATTTGAAGTCAGGGTCCAGAAACAGAGTAGCTTTAGTACTGTATTTTCTTTTTATTCTCTCATTGGTGTACAACTTGCTGTTCTCACTGAGTTAAAGGATGAGACTCCTTCGGACCCTATTTTAAAATCTTCTTTCTACTGAAAGTTTGGGGAGACAAATGAAAATGTCTCTCAACTATTTGTCAAAACTAATCTGCTTGGATTCAAACAGTATATTTTGTTACAATGTGTAAGTTGCTGCTGGAGGCAGGAGAGAGGAAGTATGGATCACATGATATCTGTAGCAGAAAAGTAGTCAATGGAAGTCTTTGTTTTTTTAAAATTTTAATGTTTTTAGGGCAATAAAGTCAGGATTAGTGATTACTGAGCATGGTAATTGCATTGAAGGAGGGGCTCTAGCAAAGATGATAACTTTTGAAGTTGTGTAGGATTCTGTGTTTTAATCTTTCTTTTACACACACATATGTATGTATATGCATATACAAATATAATCCTACAGCATGATCTAATGTTTTTGTCTGTAATTTAATATAGTTCATTTTCTCTTTATAATTTAAATGAATGCTTCTTTTGTTTGAATGTTGAATATCACAAGTTTCAACAACTTTCTGTTGCAGAACACATGCTGTTCATGGGGAGTGCTGATTTTTCTGATGAGAATGAGGTTTGTTTGGCCATGTTATTTCATCAAGCAGTACGAAGAAGGGAGACCAAGAATGAGAAAAGAAAATACAGAGAGAGTTTCAAAATTTTTCATTTCAAAAATCTCTACATATTGAAGTTTAGATGTCCAACCAAATATGAAGATTTATAGTTTTGGCAGCTCATCAAAAGCTGGATTGCTTTTAATCCAAGAAGTGGAATTGATTTGTTTCAATCTATGTGAAGATAAAAGGAAAAAAGAAACCTATATGCATATGCACATGCACCTGACATGAAGGGAATGAATGGAAAAATTATACATTTGTGTATTTTTTCACACACTAAAAAAAAAAAGTGGAAAAATTGTGTGGCAATTGAAATAACAATCAAAAGTTTAGTGATTCAGCTGAGTTTCATGGATAATAAAGCTTTGCTTGACTGTTGAATGGTGATAGCATTTGGCACAATGCATGCCACTTGAGAAGTAATCTAATGGAAATTCTACTCTAGTATGCCTATGTGGTCCCTATTTTCATTCTTTTTGCAATTCTTTAATGAACCTCAAAATAGTTGCTTTTACTAGAAATATGCATGTTTCAGCTCATCTTCCCACGTTAGGTGGACATGGTTTTCTATGTGTAGCTTGGGTTGCCAATTTGACTCTTTGCTTTGCTAGTATGACAGTTATTTGTCAAAGCATGGTGGTTCATCAAATGCATACACAGAAACTGAACATACCTGCTACCATTTTGAAGTCAAGCACGAGTTTCTTAAGGGTGCATTGAGAAGGTAATTGAAGATACTTTAACAATTGGGAATTAGGTAACACTCCTCAAAAAAAATTTTTTGTGTCTTCCATGTATGGATGTCTGGCATTTGTGTGTGACTGTGTATGGACTGTGGAATAACAGGCAAGATGTGGTTTTTTTGTGATGCTGTTGACATTTTAGTTTGGTACTTCTGTTCACTTCTCATGGTTATCTATTTCAAAATCAGCATATAACTGATTAACTGTGGTGCTGAACACATTGTGGTTTCAAATCTTCAGGTGTTAACCAACAATGATTTCTTCTTAAATGTCTAGAGGATCCTTTTTTTCTTTTAACAAGAAAAGGAGATGGACACTAGTGGTGGATAAACATATTTCCTTGTCAAATCTAGGATAAAGTGAGGCTCTTAGTGCAACAAAATTTGCTGTCAATTTTATTTACAATGTCTTGTCTCTGTATTTGTATGTAAATTGGCTTATTATGCATGAAACAATGTCTTTGCTTCTTAGCCTTATTGCTGGCCCCAGATACAAGTTGCTATTGTTGGTGCTTTTTCCTTTATTATCTAGATGTGGGAAGAAGAGTGAGCATGTGTGTAACAGTAAGGTTACTCCATTGTGGCCTAGAAGTCATAGATTTGAGTTGTAGAAACAACCTCTTTATAAAAACAAGTGTAGATCCATACATTTGACCCTTCCCCAAACCCCACAGTGTGGGAGTTTAGCATCCTGGGATGCCCTTTTTTTTTTTAGATGTGTCAAATTGCCTTTAAAGTTTATGAGTTTCTCTAAATTTTGATGTTGATGGCCTTTCTTTGTCAGATTTTCTCAGTTTTTTGTTTCACCTCTTATGAAAAGTGGAGCCATGGAACGAGAAGTACTTGCTGTAGATTCTGGTGGGTGCCAGTATTCCCAGTCTCTGTTCAATAGCCCAGTTGTGTGTGTTATTTTACTTGTTCATTGTTCCATTGACATATTTATCCTTGCTTGATGGTACAACACATGAAACAAAATGGATATAGAATTCAACCAAGCTTTGCAAAGTGATGTTTGCCGCCTTCAACAACTTCAATGCCACACATCTGCAGTTGGTCATCCATTCAACAGATTCTTTTGGGGTGGGTTGCTTCCTATTGTCTTGGGGGTTTCAGGTATTTGTTTATGTCAATCTGAGTGGTTTATTTTGGTTGGATGGAAGGCAACCAGAAGAGTCTTGTGGATGCGATGGAGAAAGGAATAAATTTGCGGGATCAAATACTCAAGTTGTACAGAGAGTACTATCATGGTGGACTGATGAAGCTCGTTGTCATTGGAGGAGGCAGGTTTTCTTTTTTCTTTAGTGATTCTCAATATATATTGCATATAATTGACTATCATGGATCTAATGAATGCAAGAGTGAACTTTACTCCTTCCAAAGCCTCTGAAATTACCAAATAAGATGTCTTTCATAAATTTGCTGGTCAATTCTAGAACTTCTCAAAGTGGAAGATTGATCAAGCTACAGTTCAATGAAAAAAATAATATAACCTTATATGCTTACCATACAAGAAAGCTAAATCAAAGATGTGCTAGATGTGCTAAACCAATTGACTTTAAGAAAAAAAAAATGTATAAATTATCTGAAAACTTGCAGTGGAATGTTGCTGGTCATAGAGCAGAGATATAAAAATGGTCAAGTGAGGCTATTGCTATGTTGCAGCTGGCACTGTGAAACTATTCCACCTAAAGACTTAAGTTGTTAGATGAAGTTTAGGGTATAGATCATATATTATGCTCCAACGCTTCCCCTCACGCAAAAGCCTAGCTCACTTAGGCTAGAAGCATGAACAAGTCAGACTTCATAATTAAATATGAAGGCAGTGAAATTTGAACTCATGATGATTTGGTCATTAATGCCCTCATACCATATTAGGAACCTATTCCGCCCAAAAGCTTAAGCTGATGGATAACATCCAGAATATGGATCATATATTATGCTTCAACATTTAGTTTTGGTAGCCTAAGTATTATGTTTTGTGTCCACAACTTTTGATGTGTTTCAAAGCTTCTTTCATCCTCAATCATATTAGATCTCATCCACTTTGTTGCTTCACAAATGGATTGCAAAACATTTACCTATGTGATAGGAGTTTTTCTTCCTTCAGTGCATTTTCTCCACTGATTTATCATTATAGGGGCACCAGTCATGTTAGTTCTATATAATATCTTGAAATTCTCAAGTTGTTGACTCCCTTTCTGCAAAAAGTGTAAAGAATCTGTTATATTTCTATGTTGACAAGGCATTATTAAGTGATGCAGAGTCTCTAGACATACTTGAGAGCTGGGTTGTGGAACTCTTTACTAATGTGAGGAAAGGGCCTCAGGTGAAGCCAAAGTTTAAGGTGGAAGGTCCTATCTGGAAAGCTGGTAAACTTTATAAATTAGAAGCAGTTAAAGATGTACACATCCTCGACATTGCATGGACACTGCCTTGTCTTCGTCAAGATTATCTCAAGAAAGCTGAAGATTACTTGGCCCATCTCCTTGGACATGGTAAGAAATTATTGCATCCTATGCTGGTTGGTTCTCATCAAATGACTTGTGTGTGTGAGAATTTGTGCCTATTTGTGTGTCTTTGCAGACATGTAGCATATCTAGAGTATTTATAGAATGATAGGAAAGAATAATTCTTTAGAACCTTGAGTCTTGATTTTACCCAAGTATTACAGTTCTTCAGCAGTCATTTACAGCATGACTGTTATGCTTTAATATTCTTCTTGGTGTTAGAACTGATACATGGACAGTATTATTAGACATCTTTTTTCCTATCAAAGTGCATATGAGCTTTTACAGGTGGAACCATTTTGTCAGGCTTTTACCTGCAACTTTTTTTGCACTTTGCAGAGGGTAGAGGAAGTTTGCATTCCTTTCTCAAAGCTATAGGATGGGCGACTTCCTTGTCTGCGGGGGTCGGGGATGAAGGCATGCATCGATCTTCTATAGCTTATATCTTTGGCATTTCTATTCACCTCACTGACTCTGGTTTGGAAAAGGTATGACCTTAATCACCAATTATGGTCCACATTTTCATAAAGAGTAGGAGCAGTTACAAATATGCTATCTTGGAGAAATTTAAGGATTTGCTACTGTTGCAACTTATTTTATCATGACTCTGCTCAAAGTATTTTCTTTGCCATCTATTGTCTACATCTCAGACCCATTTTCTTTTGATAAAAATCCTCTTTCAACTATATTCCTCAAAATTATACCAAAAAAAGGGGGGGGGGGGGAAGAAAAATCCTGAAAAAGAAGGGAGGTTTCACTTTAGTTACCTTCACAGTTTAATTTTGACAAGGACTCTCATGTCATGATGTGACCTTGCTATTGCTGCCTACCAGGGTTATGATGATACTTGTCAGTCCTGGTAGTGAATACTGACTAGCTGCTGCATGGACTTCCATTTTCTATCATGTTTGAACCAGATCATTCCATTTTAACCTTTTATCTGGCAATCTTTCTTTACAGATTTTTGACATCATTGGCTTTGTTTATCAATACCTTAAGCTATTGCGCCAAGTTTCTCCCCAACAATGGATATTTAAGGAACTACAGGATATTGGCAACATGGAATTCAGATTCACAGAGGAGCAACCTCAGGATGACTATGCTTCCGAACTTGCTGGTTTGGCAATGTCATTTTTTGCTTCCATTTGGCTTTAGTGAATTTTGTTAACTGGTTACTGCATTATTGATTTCCTTTATTTGGTCACAATGTCTTACCTTGCCATTTTTCCAGTTTTTTCTATAGGCCTCTTTAGGTAGTTGAATTGAAAGTGAGCCTTAAGCAGCTGAAAGATATGCTCTGTTGAGTGTGATATTTGTGAATTTTATGCAATGTTGATTGAAATATTCAACTTGTACTATGCTCTATATCATCAGGGGGTGCAATGGAGGAGAATAAAAAGGGAATAAAAAGAAGAAAGTGATTTATGAATTAATAGGACTTTAGCTTTTAATGCCTATCACATTCATTGCTAAGGGAAAACTATTTCTTGGATATTTTTGGTCTCTCTAGTTAGATTGAAATTATGGTCTCTGCAATGGGATTCCCATTCAACAGCTCCTCAACTTTTAAGATCTTCCTTTATGTGTATGACATATTTTGCAATTGATCATTGTCAACTTTCTCGCATTGTATAATTGACCTTTATGTCAATTCAGTGACCAGCTACAAGATTGCCCTTGAGTTACCTATTTGATTGTGCTTGGGGATAGTCTTTAGAAGTGTAGTGTTCTCCTTTTTTGTCTTCTTTCCCTCCAATTTGAAGTATTTATTTCCATGGCCATCTCAAATGTTTGGACCTCAAATATATTGCAGGTTCTTTTTGCTTTGCACATAAACCATTATTTATCTTGTCATATGGGAACTTAGATTTGTTACTTATTAGGAAGAATGGGGGTTTATTTGGCATCCAGACAAAAGGGCGATGGTAAAGCATTTGCTTGTGGTTCAACTGGAAATTGTGTGGAATGATGTGATTGCAAACTTCTTGTCATAAATTAGTTTTAAGATCTCAGAGTGATGGTATATTAGCAAATTGAAACCATATAATAACAGATAAGTGCCTTCACAAGTTTTCTAAGAAAGCCATTTTTCCTATTATAATGGCTTTGAGCCTCTCTCTGATATTTAAAAATTTTGTTTTTAATTGATTAGAACTGATAACTTTTTCTTTCTGGCAGAGAATTTGCTTTTATATCCAGCAGAACACGTAATATATGCGGATTATTTGTACAAGGTATGGGATGAGGACATGATCAAGCTCATCCTGGGTTTCTTCACTCCGGAAAACATGAGGATTGATGTGGTGTCGAAATCAATCATAAAGTCACAAGGTAATGTTTTTATCTTACGAATATTGATTTTACTAGGGGTTTAGTTTTCAAGCATACTGAATTTGGATGTTAACATTCCCTGATTTCTTGGAAGATTTTGATATTAAACTTTCTTTTATGGGGAAAATTATTTCTGAGCACATTATCCTTATTTCATTGTTCTCATGAATCTTCATATTGTAAATTAATGGAGTTGCTTCAGCTTTTGACTACTATTTTCTCTCTCCTTATATCTCACAAATGTATTTCAGATTATCAGCTTGAGCCTTGGTTTGGATCACGCTATGTTGAGGAAGATATTCCCCATTCTTTGATGGATTTGTGGAGAGATCCACCAGATATGGATGTGTCATTACATCTGCCTCTGAAGAATGACTTCATTCCATGTGATTTCTCCATACATGCTAATAGCCCAGACAATGGCCTTGCAAACATGGCTTCACCAAGATGCATAGTTGATGAGCCATTAATGAAGTTTTGGTACAAGCTTGATGGCACTTTTAAAGTTCCCCGTGCAAATGCATATTTCTGTATAAATTTGAAAGGGGGATATGATGATGTGAAGAACTGTCTTCTGACAGAGCTATTTGTTAACCTTCTAATAGACGAAATAAATGAAATTATATATCAGGTTGATTGCTTATTTTTTCTTACAGAAATTTCTATGCATATGTAGTATTGAGTGACTTTGTTTACAGAATCAGGGCAGTGCACAGCTTAGTTTTTTTCTCACTATGGAACTATTATTATTGGGGTGATGAGGCTAATTCACTGCAGTGGCTTACTCGTATGCTGGCAAATTAGTAGGCTTGATTGTTCATTAGTATTCTGCTTTTACATTTCACAATAATCAGTATACTTGAATAAAATATTTGTAACAAGGACAGGTGTTCCTTGAAAGAAAGCCTGGTATTTCATTAGGTGGCAAAGGAAGCTTTCTTTAGGCACATTTCACTTTTCATTCCTTTTTACTGTTATTACAATTTGATGCACAGATTTGTCATGCCAACCACCTTACATTTTGAAATCTATGTAGAAATTGCACAATGAAGTTCCTTCACAAGTTTTTTGTGGTGATCATGCTTTTGTGTCTGCTCTTTATTTTCACTTTTTCCTCTGTTATCTTTTAGTTTGACTTAGTCAGTGCTTGTATGTTACTGCAGGCTAGTGTTGCAAAGTTGGAAACAGCTTTATCTGTTGTTGGGGATAAAGTTCAGTTAAAGGTTTATGGTTTCAATGATAAGATCTCAATTCTCCTGTCTAGGGTGTTGATGACAACCAAAACCTTTTTGCCAACCTCTAATCGTTTTAAGGTATATAATGCTGTGTATAGTCTATAGATGTTGAAATGCACCTTTTCATTTTAATCAATAAATAGTAAATCATAATCCAATTTGATATGTTGCATTTGTGTGGAGTATCTTAGCAATCTTTGCTCATATTTTGGGACTTCTTACTAATACTGTTCTGCAACAGGTTATTAAAGAGGACATGGAGAGAAGTTTGAAAAATGCCAACATGAAGCCTCTAAATCATTCATCATACTTGAGACTTCAGGTTCTGTGCAAGAGTTTCTATGATGTAGAGGAGAAGAGGTGTGTTCTAAGTAATTTGTCTCTTGCTGATTTGACGCCATTCATACCTGAGCTTCATTCCCAGGTACACAACTATGTGGCATGGACATTGTATTATTGCTGTAGGAATGCATTTTTTATATTGGCATATATTACCCACAGGTC
Organism: Ceriops zippeliana; assembly: GCA_037897445.1. Classification (NCBI taxonomy): domain Eukaryota; kingdom Viridiplantae; phylum Streptophyta; class Magnoliopsida; order Malpighiales; family Rhizophoraceae; genus Ceriops; species Ceriops zippeliana. The sequence continues at coordinate 2,256,615 of JBAPLH010000174.1, forward strand.
ATACAGCTGCAGAAATTCACTTTTATCTGTATTTGGTAATTGGTACAGCTCTATATTGAGGGTCTTTGCCATGGCAATTTGTTAGAGGAGGAAGCTATCAATATGTCTAATTTATTCAAGAGTAATTTATCTTCTCAACAACTTCCACCCAATATGAGGCATGAAGAACATGTAATGTGTCTTCCCTCCTTTGCAAACCTTGTCAGAGATGTGAATGTGAAGAATAACTCTGAAACAAACTCTGTGTTTGAGGTAGCTGAAAATTGATTAATTGGTTCTGTTACTTGTGATTTTTGTCAGCCATTTTCTCAATTTGATCCGTTGCTTTCCTTGATCGTTGCAATTCATCACAGCTCTATTTCCAAATTGAGCCAGAAGTATGGCTGGAATCAGTAAAATTGAAGGCCTTGATAGATCTTTTTGATGAAATCATAGAGGAGCCTCTTTTTAATCAGCTGAGGTGATTCTGTTTTTTCTGTGGCTGGAAATGTTCCATGTTTGGTTTGCTTTTGTAGATTCATAATTTTCTTGGTCAGGGAATTTGCATATCTAACTTCTCTGTAAAAATAAGTAGTTGCAGTATAAGAATCAGAAATTTTTAGTTATTGGCCAAGTTCATGATATGGTTGTCTCTTTGCAAGTTTGAGGCTTGTAAACGAAATTCATTTATCAGAATATTTGTTTGGGCACACAGTATTGTTTGAATGCCATCAATAAAGCTATATCTCTTCTTATATGTGGAGCCAAGTTGTGATAAATTATGCACTTGGATTTGTCTTTTTTTTCTAGAAGTTCTAACTTTTTGTCTCTCTTTTGGAACATAGGACAAAGGAGCAGCTTGGTTATGTTGTTCAATGTAGCCCAAAAGTAACATACCGTGTTTATGGTTTTTGTTTCTGTGTCCAATCTTCAAAGTACAACCCAATCTACCTACAAGGGAGAGTGGAGAACTTCATAAATGGCCTTGAAGAGTTGTTAGTAAGCATCGAAGTGTGTTTTCTGATTTTAGTATGTTATTGGTAATAATTATGAGAGGAAGTCCTCAGCAGTTTCTTCTCCACCCATGACATGTTCGATGTCTGAAATATGTTGGTATCACAGGAAGCTCTTGATGATGCATCCTTTGAGAACTACAGAAGTGGGTTAATGGCTAAGTTATTGGAAAAGGATCCTTCTCTTCGGTATGAAACCAATCGACTCTGGAATCAGATCATTGATAAAAGGTACTGTCTACATGCTTTGTTCCATGTTATGAAAATAAGAACCACCTATCTGCTTGAGCAGAGCGCTTTGCATGAATTGCACTTGAATTCCTTCTTGTCAAACACCAGATCTGCCTTGAGCTAGTTTGACTAACTGGTTATTTTCATGGTTAGACCTTTTGCCCTGGAAAGCATTTAAGCATGTCGAGACTCAAAGTCACTCCATCTACACTCTTATGATATTTAGATGAAAATATTTATTTTACAACAACAACAAAGCTATAATTCCAAATTTATCAAGGTCGATGCTTCTTGCCATTCTGTTCTATTATGGGCTAGGTTTGGGCTGAGATTTAATTGTTCAAAGTTTTGTGATCTTTAAGTGATAATATGTATCCTGTAGAATCAACAATACCCTCTAATACAGTTGAAGCATTTAATTACTTGTTTCTTTTCAAGTCCTTGATTGCTGACAAGATTTATTGATTTCAATGATTTTTAGTGCAACCCAAAGAAAATATTAATTTAATGTACTATCTCACCTCTAGTTAAACCTGTGGGTTCTGAACATTGTTGTTCTCTGGTTTCGTAACCCTGATAATTCCAAAAACATTGGCGTCCGGAAGAGCAGAAAGAAAATAATTTTCAATTCGGTTATGTTACCTGATTCATGTATTATTCAAGACTTCCATCGCCTTCTGGAATGTCTCATGCTTGCATTGTCATAGCTGTGCAATTATCGTAAATGTTGAGTCTTGCATAATTTGCTTAAGCATTTAATGCATTTTGCTGGTTATGTATGCATACCTGTTCGATTGGATATGGATTTGCTTTCGTAATCATGCATGGTTATTGCTTTTTTTTGTTTACTGTAACCCGAGGTTTTTTTTCTGATCTTTTAGGTATATGTTTGACTTCTCGAAGAAAGAAGCAGAAGAACTCAAAAGCATTCGCAAAGATGACGTTATGAACTGGTACAAAGTGTACTTGCAGCAACAATCTCCCAAATGTAGGAGACTCTGCGTCCGAGTGTGGGGTTGTAAGACTGAATTGAAAGAAACCGAAAGGCGAAGAGATTGCGAGCAGTTCATTGAAGATCTCACAAGCTTCAAGTTATCATCCCAGTACTATCCGAGCCTTTGCTGAGCAAAAGCGTATCACCCAATATCCATAATTGAGTGAACCGCAGTAGCCCTGAAGACATCAGTTTTGCCATCGCGTTTGTGAAAGGCTTAGTTCTCCGGGAGAGTATATATGCCTCAATCACAAGCATTCAAGCATTCATGTGTGTGGCATTGTAGAACCCACATGAAAAATTCCTTTTCTTTTTTTTTTTTTTATTTGGAACCCTGGGTTTCCTGCATTTTTCTCTTTTGGTGCTGTAAACGAGTTGCAATACATGAGTCACTTGACAAAAACCAGCCCCAATCACGGACTTGGCTTCCCAATCGACCGCTCGATTGTCGTTCCTACAAATTGGCCGCAACTCAGCCGACAGCCAACCCCCAATGTTCCCCCACCTGCTTTGCAATCTCCCATAGGCAGAGGAACCTTTTTCCCATGGCACGTGCCTACTGCCAAGTAATGGTCCCAGGTTGACCCAACCAATTCATTGCAGATGATGAATGAAAGAAAGAAAGAAAGAAAGAAAGAAAAAAAGGCATTTATTTCATTGCCCAAAACTTATTCTATGGGCGGAAATTACTTCCTACTATTTGTATTTTCGTGATAATGGAGTAGCTGGAGGTGCCCCTTGTGGTAGCATATACTGTGCTTTAATCTGAGATTTTATTTTGGAGACTTGATTTCGTAAACTTGAACTCCACGCGGATGAAATCCGTGCTCATAAAAATAGATGAATCAAAAAGAAGAGAAAATTCAGTTATAATAGCAGAAAAAGAAGCAGTGACATGCAGTTAAAAATAAATCGCAAGATTTAAGGTGTTTGAAAATGGCCTTTTAAGGCGTTTTGCAACAACAAATTCCTGAAGTTTAAAAAAAAAATGGTTGGCTATCAATTTTTGCATGGAGCTTTAATTTTTGGCTGGGTTTTGGAGACCGCTCCCTTTTTCCCTCGTGTGAAATTTTTTAACAATACGATCAACTCATTTATCCATAAAATCTCAATATTGTATTCACCAATTTGCATGTGACATTTACAGTAACAATCCATATTGGACATGAAAAGCTACTTCAGGATCTCGGTTGCGTGAATAAGATAACCAGACATAATAAAGGATCACGATGGGGCTTTCCTCCACCATCAACAAGTTTCCATCAAGATGCACATGGTGGGGGCTAGGGCTTTGCAGTCGCTGTACCACCACGGGGATTTTGTGACTGTGTTTTCCCATTGTCCTAACCAAAAGCTGAGGTGAGGAGTCATTCAATATTATCCGATGGCCAGTTCTGCTAGCAGCCCTGCAGGTGGGGCCTTATGGACGATCCTCATTAGAATGCATCACCTTTTTTCCTTCTGAACTCAAAAACAATCTGGAAGTACCATATGAATGAAACCAAACTTTATTTCCCTTGTGGATATAATTCTATTCCAATTAGAGGTCACGAGTTTGAATAACAAAAACAATTTCTTTGAACATATATATATACACATATGACTCTTCCTTAAACTCTATGGTATACTACATTCAGGAACACCTTTTGGATATAATTCTATTCAACAGGTAACTAAGAATGACAGGTCGGGCACTACTTGTTCAATATTTCTGTTCCTGTCCTAAACACGTCTTCGGGAATTGAAATTTCTTCATTTTATGGCTGACATGTCAGCTATTTAATCCTGTTTCGTTTGGTTGGCTGCAGACAAGAAATAAAACCTAGTCGTTTTTGTTGTTCTTGTTCCTGTTTTTATTTTGCTGTCCAAAACAAGTTCTCATACAATATCTTGTTTCTTCCATCCTGTGGCCGCTTTTGAGAGCTGAATCCATGCAGCTCCGAAAAAACTGCAACGGCTAACAAATTATAAGATATAGACACTGGGAAAATGCCTGTAAGTGAGGAAGTTCCACGTGCCCGGCAGGAAGGCAGAGGGCATCATCGGCAATTTTAGGCTTTTAACTTGCCTCTCTGAAAAAAAAAAAAAAAAAAAAAAACTGGTGCACTTGCCAGCAGAATGTGAACAATGATGTTTGCACAACAGTTATTGGGTTTTGGAGAGAGGGAGTTTAAGAAAAATCTAAACAACCTCAAGGCTGTGGCCCTGAAGTAATCCCCCGCAAAAGTGTTGATTATTGGCGTGTAGTGTTGGTTAAACGAAATTCAGAAATAAATCATATATCAAACTTTAAGATAAACAATTAAGTACATGTGTATTATATAACTGTGTTGAGATCACAGTAAATCAGCAAAATGAAGTTCAGCTGTTTTGTATTCAAGATTATCTAAAGTTTTGATATTATGTCAAGTAAATTAAACTACTGGCTAATTTAGAGCGGAAAGAAATGATAAATCAAACTGTAATTTTGTAATGCAAAAGCAACATGGATGAGTGAATTCGATTGCAAAATTACAGTAAATATACGAAATGAGCAATCATAAACGTTTGGGAATATAACAGCTAGACTGAGTTTTCAAATCATAAGGAAAACGATGATCTAATTCATTAAGTTGAACAAAAAAAAAAAAAAGAACGACCTTCAATTCAATTCTACTGACTGCACCAAAGCCCTCTGAGAGACAAAATCCTTTACACTAACTTTTGAAAGACCCATAACCAAAATTATAGATTTCTTGTTGATTGTTCATCAAGGCCGGGGCCACTGGCTGGCTAGAAGATCTCAGAAACCCAATGGGGGAATGCATACTCGCTCACTGAGTTCCACGAGCATCAACTCAGAGGGCAACAGAACAAGACTCTGGGGAAAACACATGAAGTGTAGGGCTCTATTGCGTGAAAGTGGGTTTCTGATGTGAGAGTGAAGCGACTTCACAAAAAATATGTTCATGATCATTGCTTGTAAAAATAATAATAAAAAAAATTATAAATTTGCAACATAATAACAATGATTGCACTTTTTCTGATTTCTTTGTTCGCCTAACATTCTTCTAAAATACATCAAGGAGGGAGTTGGGAAGATGCTCTCAATCTCCACCTCTTTGCGCACTTGTATGTTATAGCTATCCAGCATTAGTTAATTATTAGTCAATTTTGCATTTCTTTCTTTTTCATTCGCGTGTGTATATATAAAAGATAAAATTGTTTACTCATAATAATTATAGCATCGAGATTAAAATTCTTATTTATTTTTTATAAAAATAATTTATTATCTAAATACCGAATTTAAGTAATTTTTTTAAACATCTGATTTTAATGTCAATAAATTTAAAATTTATTATTACATTTTTCATATGTATTCTCAATGTTCAATGCAAGTAGCCATAAGGGAAATCCAACCTGGATAAAGGAACCATATAAATCAAATGTTTAATACGCGACACTCAAACCATATAATTAAAACTCGCGAATGCCTCCAAAATTTGAAGAAAATGATGCATTGAATAAATGTTAACCAGGAGGAAGTAAGCAAAAGCCTTCCATGTGCTCCTAACATGGTAGGACCAACAAAGGATAATGCCAGTAAGCACTCTCTGTCGAAGTCCAACAATCGAAACCAATTAAATTAGCAACTGTTTTCATCTTTCACTTTTTAGGCCGAAAGAAATGTTTTACAGGCATGCAGACACGTACATTCAGTAGTACAAATAGACTGAAATTAGATGGTATCTGAATTTGAAATGGTGACAATTAATTCATAACAAAATGGTCACAAAACTGTTCTTTTTTAATCACAAAGTACAATCAACAAGATCGTAGCTTGACCTTGAAATATCAGCAAAAAAAAAAAAACACACACACACACACACCCACTTGCCAATTAAATCGTCTGAAAAGTAATCAGACGGCAAGATCCTTCTCGTCATTCTGTTAATTGTTCAACCATCTCACTTTTCTTTGGTTTGCTTTTTGACGGTGGGTTGCTGAAAAATAGACGTCAATGTATTAAACGATTTGGGTTCAGAAACTTAGATTTTGATGTTGAAGGAAGTTGTATATACACACACCCACACTAAAGAGATTTAAGAAACTGAAATTTTAATTTCAATGCTGTGATGGGTTAATTGACTTGCTTTTTCCTCCTCTTCTTCCTCTTCCTAACCACAAACAAGTTAACAGCTAATTAACATTTATATTCTCCGGTGACTCTCTACCTAATTAATATGAAAAAAAGCATTTATTTACAATAAAGAAACCCAAAATTCTGTGGCTGAGCTTTGAACTTGTATGACAACTTGCCCAACCTCCAAAAATACACAATGAGCCCAATTATTGGGTACAAGCAGTCATAATTTTTTTTATATTACATAAAAATTCATTTTGTTATTAAAAGTATAAATAATAATAATAATATTATTATTATTTCTTTGCTTGGGCGGATTGCCTAAATATTTTCTTATGATATATAACCTGAGTCTGCCCATTGCCATGAGACGCATCTCCAGCTGCATGATTTGCTTAATCCCAAGTAGAAGATCAGAAGATATCGTTTTCACTCTTAGACGGGCACATGAGACAACTTTAATTCACGCGTCGACGTTGCAAGGTTCTTCGTAGATGGTAAGAAAACACCATATGAAATGCAGATTCACGTTAGCCCCAAGTCCTTACAACATCAAGAGACAGCTGTTAAGAAGGTCGGATCCTATCCTTTGTAGATATACTATAAATGTCCGAAGCCCCACGCACGTCGGCTGCTTGAGATATGGTGGCCAGCCATGTGATCCACAGGGAGTCAGACATGTCATCATCACTCAACGTAATCATTTGGTTAATAATTTTTTAAGTTATTTTTATTTTTTTATTAACACTTAATAATATTTAAACGATAATTTTTTATAAAATATTGAATAAAAATATTTACAAATAATTTTTAATCTTAACTCATAAATATTATAATTAACATATCTACAATATATATATTTTTTTTGTTAAAAAAAAAAAACGAAGACGTCAACATTTGCATGATGGCTACATAAGCTTCATAACCATGTGTAAGGCTTTAAACATCAACATCTCGATGGAAAATCCACAAATGAACAGAAGCTTCATAATCAATAGCTTTTTTATTATTATTATTATTTTTTTCCTGCAAGAAAAGTTGCATATAATAATCACACTCACACACGTGTATACGTGTTCAAGTTCTTAACTAAAGTTATCCCAAGAAAAAAAAAAAAATCTTAACTAATACAGTGTTCTCTTTTGTATATGATATTATGTACTAAAGGTTCATTTATAATATATTTTTTAGTTTTATTTAACAACTTAATTTTTTAATTATTTAATTTATTAATAAGATATTACAAACGTGAAACATCATAACTTCAAATCATATTTTTTAATTATTTGTATTTAATTATGAATTTTTATAAGTTGCATGTAAGAAAGTTTGATATATTTTAATGTGATATATGTTTAAATCTCAATAAGAGCACAAGCAACACTAAAAAAAAAAAAAAAAAAACCCAAGATCAAAATCAAAACCAAAAAGACCCAAAGATAACTGTTGCAACATTTTATAAATTTCTTGACGAAATCATAAACTTTTTACTTGTTTTCTAAAATAAAAACATGATATTTTAAAAATAAAAATTTTATTTTTTAATTATTAGGATTTATCTCGAAAGACCATGTAGAGAGCATTATTAGTAGATATATATATATATATATAACACTAACCACATAATTTGTTAGTAGAATTATTCATAGTCTCAACAGGGAGAGTCGAAATTTAGCAAACAAAAAAAGTGTTATTAGATGCAGTCAACATTCTATTCCCACTTTCATTCAAACACTGCAACCTCACCTCACATTTCAATATACATATATATATATATATATATATATATATCCGTAGCAAATTTACATTGCAACGATCTAATAATAATATTAATCGTAATATTATCACTTTTACTCCACACGCCCCATCATCTCTTCGAGGCAGGGCAGGGGCGACAAGCGCATCATGAAGTTGCTCTCCATGTGTGACACCTAGTGATCCCATGCCCTACTCGATTGCCCTCACTTATCAATATAGACAAAACTACAACTGCAATTAACCCAACAAGAAGAAGAAGAAAAAAAGAGAAAGAAAAAAAAAAAAGGAACATGGACAGGCACCAAACTAGTGGCAACAAAGAAACTAGCACTAATTTTTTATTGAAATTGGAAAGGGGGAGCGGCTGGAGATGCATGTGAATGGATGGTGGCCCTCAGCCATAAGGGCCCCGGGAGGCTGAGCTTAGCGGTTGGTAATTAGTATTCTATTCCTCCTCTATCACCAGGACCAGCTACATGTGCCGTTCGTTTTCTCCAGGTCAGCTTGAGTGGCTTTTGGCCGGCTGTTCAACCCCACCTCCTGCCTCCACTGTTTAATTTAACTCGCTTTGTCTTTGTCTATAAATAGCCACCATTCCTTCGTGCCCTGCAATACGACACCAATAGAAAGCAATTTCTCACTTGCCCTGTTAGCAACAACAATGGCAGCTGGAACATTGTCTTTATGCTTACTTCTCTTCAGTTACTTGCTTAATTTACACATTCATGGGATTTTGGCTGACGATGGAGGGTGGGAGAGTGCTCACGCTACTTTCTATGGAGGCGGAGATGCATCCGGCACAATGGGTGAGTCGCGAGACTAATATTGATCAATGCTAGACTCGATGTTTTAAATCGTATATCTTAATACAGATATAACTGTCGCTAATTCAGTCACTGACTACAATTTAATCCTCGTCATTAAAACTAAGAGTCCAACTATTTCCAGCACTACACGACGTGCCCAGTGACATAATGTGAATGTGTATGTCGATTAAATTAAGAGTTGCTGCGGGCTTATTGTGCAGGAGGGGCATGTGGATATGGGAATCTTCTCAGCCAAGGATATGGAACCAACACTGCGGCATTAAGCACGGCATTGTTCAACAATGGCTTGAGCTGTGGGGCTTGTTATGAAATCAGATGCAACGATGACCCCAAATGGTGCCACCCTGGCACCATTACGGTCACTGCTACAAACTTCTGCCCACCTAACCTTGCCTTGTCCAATGACAATGGCGGCTGGTGCAATCCTCCTCTCCAGCACTTTGACATGGCCGAGCCTGCTTTCTTGCAGATTGGCCAATACCGTGCCGGAATTGTCCCTGTTGCCTTTAGAAGGTGAGCAATTTAGATGGTAGTATTTATAATTCCATATATTCATGTTATGGTGATTTTTAATTGGAATTTATAATTGTCATAACAATAAAATTACTTTTACACGAATGTCACGAGTTTGAGTGACAAAAATTTCTTTCTAGCAAATCTAAATAAGATTACATATATCTCATTTTTTTAACTGAATTCTCCATTATCAAAAGCTTGCATACTTAAACGTAGTGATTTTTAGTTCCTGGGACATACGATTAATAAGAACAGCGAAAACTTCGATTTAATGACTCGCGTTATCAAATTAAAACAATTTTGGTTAAACAAAGTAATTAAGTGACTGAAAATGGAAACAATGGGAGATTTCATTTTATTAATTTGTGTGTTTTTACAAATTAGCCAAGACTAGATTCACTGACCAACTGTGTTTTTTGGGCAGGGTGCCTTGTGTGAAGAAAGGGGGGATAAGATTTACCATCAACGGCCACTCTTACTTCAACCTGGTCTTGATCACCAACGTCGGGGGTGCAGGAGATGTTCATGCAGTCTCGATCAAAGGGTCCAGAACAGGGTGGCAACCCATGTCAAGGAACTGGGGCCAGAACTGGCAGAGCAACTCCAACCTGAATGGCCAGAGCTTGTCCTTCCAAGTCACCGCCGGCGATGGTAGAACTGTCACAGCCTACAACGTGGTGCCTGCTGGTTGGCAGTTTGGTCAGACCTTTCAAGGTGGTCAATTTTAATTACTAGGATTATTTTCCAAAATTTCACTAGATGGCAGGGTTGGTGGTGAACATTCGTGATGGAGAAGCAGCCATAAAAAAATTGCAGAGGTGGCTCAATTAGCACCCGCTAGGCCTTTCCATTATTACTGCTAGTAAGTGTTCAATATGTGTATTAGTGTTTGGATCACATGTACGACAGCTCTTTGGTTCATTAAAGACCGATTTATGAGAGATTATTTAAGATTATTGCATTACCCTAAGATCCCATTTCTCCGAACAAAAATTACAACTTAATAGTTTGGTTATTTTCTATCAAACAAACCAACGTTTGTATTTATATAACTTTTCGTGCGATGATATATTTCTTTTAAACCAAACAAATGAGATGGAGAGATTACTTTGAACTAATTCATTATTTTATTTTATTGTTATGAATGTGTTGGTCCATTTACTGAATTCTTTTCAATCAATCCTAGAAATTTCCGTGACCAAGTTGTCACGCTGGAAGAAATTATTAGATAGAATCTAATCTATATCTTGAATGGTAGATAGACTAAACGAATTATTTCAACACTTGACCTTGAAATAAAATGACAAATAAAATGTCGGGCCATAGTTGTGACATATCAGAGGTTGAATTCTGGTTTATGAACCTTCAAAGCCTTACGTAAATGATTAGCTAAACACTTGAGAATCAGAGAGAGGCTTCCTCAAGCAACTGTCTTTTTTTTTTTTTTTTTTTTTTTTTTTCGGTTTGTAGAAACTAGACATCAAAATTTAAATTTTAAATAAAAATTTTTAAGTTATTTTACCATTGAATTTTGTTAGTAGTGACGAAAAATATACTATTTATGTTTATTTAAAAATAGAGCTGTCTCCACTACCCAAGAAACACAAAACCAATAAATTCAACCATTCATTCTGTCTATCTTTGTAATGGCTTTTAGCCTCAAAATACCCAAAAAAGAAAAACGAAGTAAATATTCAAATTAGCTTCCATGAACATCCATCCTTGGGGTCTTGTTCACAGGCACATGTTTGTAAAGGAGACTCAGCTCGGCTTGGCTGGCCTATTAGGCACAGAAATTTTTGAAGGAATATTGTGATCGGAGATTAGCTCATATGGGCTTTGATTGTTTTTTAATATCTTGGACCAACACATTTTAAAATAATTGGATCCACATCTCAGGTCCAGCTTGCCTTGAACATGAAGCCGAAAACATGGAGACCTGAGAAAGTTGCATGGCTAAATCCCAAGCTATCATCATGCACACAGATGATACACATATGATATTATGATACAATCATGGTGTCACATAAAAAAAAAAAATATGGGTGTAAAACATATAGATCAGATGCTTTATATATATATATATGACATTCGAGTCTCTCTTTAAAATTTAGAATATAAAAACAGTTAAAATATTTTGACTGAAAATGCATTGAAAAAGAAATAATTGCTTTAAAAAAATGAAAAGTTTTGCCTTTTTTCTTGATTTTAATATATAATTACGAAATTATTGACCTTGAAAGTCAGAGTCCTTAAATCACAATTAGGATATTAAGTTGGGGTTAATATTATTGTTGTAATTGAAGTAAAACCACTCGGTTTTGATTTATTCCTGAACTAGACGGTATCAGACATTTCTAGGGGCCTCTTTTTTTTTTTTTTTTCTTGGCCTGTTTATTTTTCTCTTATATAAAAGCCAGAAATTTTCTCAGTATAACCGACACAAACAAAAAGAAAAAAAAAAGATAATTTTAGCCCACCTAACATCAAATAATGATGAATAGAAGTCTAGTTGTTTTTATTTCATTTATTGTTTACTGCATAAACACAACTTCAATGTCAATCTACCGTCGGGTTTAGATTAGAATTAAGGTTTAGGTAAAAAGTTTGCATACTGATGTTACAGAAAAAGTGAGAGGATCTATGGGTGGATCTTATAAACGTGGACGCTGAATACCTCGATAGGTTAATCTTTTAGAAAGAGAGTAATCACTCCGTGACAAATGGAATCAAAACCGGCCTATCTTAAATTTGATGTCCGCTGCTGAGCACTCTATATCCGAAAATAGGGAGAGTAGATAGGGGGGTTCCGGTTCACGACGAGGACATCGATGAATTCGGTGGGGGAGAATGTCACGGATCCCGCATCGAAAAAGTGAGAAAATACATGAACCTTATAAACGTGAGCGTTGCACACCCAATAAGTTAATCTTTTAGGGAGAATTAATGACACCACACTAAAACAGGAAAAATGTACATTAATGATTGTATTTCCTTGTATTGTAACTCTTTTCTTTTAAGTCTTGATACATTTGATTGGTTTTCTTGAATTATACGTTATTTTTCGTCAAAAAAATAATAAATAAATAAATATAGATATATTACAAATGATGCTATGCCATCAACTCCCCATCTAAGGGCTCGGCCTGCATAACCGAGTCTTGAAATTTATTGTAGGGGAGTATTATTATATGACGATATATATTGAAATACGTATAAAAATAAAATATTAATATTTTTTAACTTATAATATTATTTATTTTTAGTTGTAAAATAAATTTAATTAATCTACATTTTTATACCTTAATAAATATTATTAACTAAATTCGGTCTTATTTTAATTTATTTACTTTATTTGATGTGTTTTAAATGAGAAATTGAATGTTAAATTATTATGATTATTAATTACATGTTTATTAACTTAATTACTACTGCAATTATGTATCAAATATATAAACATACAATACGAGTCTGCATTTGTAACCCATTCAATCCACATTACCTCTCAATTTTTCATTATAAAATTACTAAATTCTCCAAGCAATCAACCCGCAAGGATTCAGCAATAAACGGTGTCGTCGAGTCAAAAGATTGCCTCTTTCTTCCCCAAGACAAAAACTAACTGCCTGCACAACTCCGTCCAACGATAACAATACTATGATAAACATTACTGTTTTTTCCTTTTTTTTTTTTAAATGACAAAATAAATTCCATTTTTTGATGTAAAATTTTATTTATTAAAATATTAATAATAAAAATATAAATATAAATTAATAAGATAAAATGCATCAAAATATCGATTAATCACTTACGTGACACTTTCTCTACGTCATTCCCATTTTTCATCTCTCTCTTCCCTTCGCGTGGACCCGTCATTTCAAAGCGGGCCCTCTCAACATCGCCGGGATTCTATTTCCAAGCCAGTCCTTCGTTGATTTCACTTGCCAAGACAGCAAAGTTGGCATCTTTTCCTCTTTTTCCCCCTCTTGTTCTTGAGTGGAATATTTTCGTTGTTCTGGTATTTTTGTTGTAATATAAGTGAGGTTCTTACTCCATTGGGTATCTGTATTCGTGTATTGTAGTTGGGGTTGGCAGATCCAGATTTGGAAGGCTCTGGATAGCGTTAGAATTGGGATAGAAGTGTCAGGAAAAAAGAAGGGAAATTTGTTGTGTGGGGAGTTGTGAAGATGAGTGAAAACTCGAGCTTCCAGCTGGGAACAGTGGGGGCTTTGAGTTTGTCAGTGGTATCGTCTGTTTCCATTGTGATATGCAACAAAGCTCTCATCAGCACCCTGAGATTCACTTTTGGTGAGCAACCCATCTCCCTTTATGATTCATTTATCGTGTCTTGTTGGTTGGATTCAACCTATGATTGATTGGCTTTTTGGTTGGATTCAACCTATTATGGGAGAAATCCTTTTTTCTTTTTTTATCTCTTATTTTAAATTGTTTGATGTGGGCTTTTTGGTTTCCCTGTCGAGCGAGATCTGCATGAATCATTGCAATGAAGATTTGACAACGGTTTGTTGTTTGTGTCTCATTTAGTGGTCTTGATATCCTTAAGTTATTTTCTTAATATGGACAACTCTGCAATGCGCAATTGCTTTGAAGGGGTTATAGTCAAAGTTGTCAACTTTTTACAAAAGAAAGTTAACTAAGGCTTCTGGGACGTCTGTATACGCGTTTGGTTATTGTCTGCACTCTTCACCATTCAGACTTAATAATACACTTATCGTCAAAGAGCATAAAACTGATTGTGAAAATTTAATTCGTAAGTTTTGTGTGTTGTTCTATTTTGGCTTAAGATTTGTTCTTCTCTTCTGCTTTTTTTTTTTTCAAATGATAATTAGAACAATCTTATGTGTTGCGTGGAGCCTTTTGATCCAATAGAGTATAACATGATGCTGTTCACGGACAGAAATGGTACTTTAAGTATTTTTTATCCTAACGAAATTATACTTTTCATTTCCTCTGAGTTTGAGTCATACATATTCATCTTGAGTTTTGGTGCATATAATTGGTTTCTAGAACTTGCTTGCTAGTAATAATTAAATGGCTAAAAACCTTGAACTCAAACTTTATTTCTGTCGAGGAGGACACAGGCAAGTTATTACCTCATCTTTCTACATAACATCATAGGAACAGGATTCCTTATTTTACTGATGATTTACCTTCTTTTTTTTTGTGTCCATTACTGACTTGGGTTCTGAAGGATACAGCCACAACATTGACGAGTTGGCACCTCTTGGTTACATTTTGTTCTCTTCATGTGGCATTATGGATGAAATTATTTGAACACAAGCCTTTTGATGCCAGAGCTGTAATGGGATTTGGCATATTAAATGGGGTCTCCATTGGGCTTTTGAATCTTAGCTTGGGTTTCAATTCAGTCGGTTTCTATCAGGTAAAATACTTCTCTCTCAATTCTACATAAAATATAATTTAATATCTTAGTGGTTGTTGAACAATGAGCTTTGATGTAATGGGAAGGTTACTCTATTATGATCTAGAAGTAACAGGTCCGAGTCATGGAAACAACTTTTTAGTGAAAATAAAGGTAAGGTTGTGTACATTTGATCTTTCCCTAGACCCTACATTGTATTAGCCTGAAGCACTGGGATGCCCTTACTCGTTGTAATTCATAGTTGAATCAGCAACAGATAATTTCTCTAGGTTCACTCTCTAAAATATTTTGCCTGCTTCACATCTGCTGGATTTTGTTAGCACGTAGCACATGCAAAATTGATTGTGCTGAATGTCAGCCAAATCATCATTGATGACACTCTTATCAGCACAGCTAATTGAACTGTGCTTGAAGGCTAACTAGTATGGTTGTTTTAAAGCTTGTCTAATATCACTGAAAACCTTTTGGTTGACCCAAAGCTATAACATAGGCCTGAATGTTATGCTTTATCCATATGGTATTATATCTTTGTATTATCTTGCAAAACAACTTGCTAGGTTTTAGCAATGTTAGCTTCTTAAAAATATTCTCTTATTTCTCATTTTAGATGACCAAACTGGCAATCATCCCATGTACTGTTCTGTTGGAGACACTTTTCTACAGAAAGAAATTCAGGTAAGTCTTATCATACTCCCCTGTGTGGTTTAATGCATGCCCTTATCTATATGCAACATTCCTGTCCAGGGTTGATTTCAATTTGTGTTTTAAATTGGGTAAATTTTCAGGTGTCTGTAGGTGGTTATATACTTCCGTTTTTTTTTTTTAGGGGGGGGGGGGGGGGAGAGGAATTTTGCTCCTAATTGTTGCTGGAAACTGAAGAAAACTAATCTTGTATTGTCCTTGACTTCGTGAATTTTGTGCATATCTTTTGGTTTCTCAGGAACACTATTTATTTTTGCATTGTTTATTCATCTTCACATTTGACTCTGCCACTCTATTACTTTTGTAATGCTTTTGTGGGCACTTGTGCTACTGCAGTTATTTCTAATCTGCTAACCTTTGATTTATAAAAATCCATAATAGAATGCAGTTTTGGTGGTTGCTTCAGACGAATTCAGTCTTGACTGACTTCTCATGCGGACTGTTTTTCTACTTAGAGCCATATATTGATATGTTCTTCAATTTTTGCAGTCGGAATATCCAGCTTTCTCTTGGAATTCTTCTTGTGGGTGTTGGAATTGCAACAGTAACCGACCTTCAACTCAATGTCCTGGGTTCCATCCTGTCCCTGCTTGCAGTCATAACAACCTGTATTGCCCAGATTGTATCCTCATATGAAATACCTTTGATGCTTACTGTTTATTGCTTGATTTCTAGCCTTTTTATGCTTAAGTGTTGCAGCTGAAGTAAATTAAATGTGTCTAGGCAGATCTTATATCACAGGGATATTATTTCTTACACTAAGAAAATTGTGATTTATCTGTCCTTAACAAGGATTGCTTCAGATGACCAATACAATCCAGAAGAAGTTTAAAGTTTCATCAACCCAACTACTGTATCAGTCTTGCCCTTATCAGGCACTCACATTATTCATCACTGGCCCGATTTTGGACTGGCTTCTGACTAACCTAAATGTTTTTTCTTTCAACTATACCCCTCAAGTCCTGGTAAGGATTGAAGAAATTCATGGACTGGCAACCTTTTTGTATTCTCCAACATTTCGTTTCTGATATGATTATGTGCGGGTTATTTGGTTGCAGTTCTTCATTGTTCTATCATGCCTGATATCTGTCTCTGTAAACTTCAGCACATTTATGGTTATTGGAAAAACTTCTCCAGTCACATATCAAGTTCTAGGACACCTGAAAACATGCCTAGTTTTGGCCTTTGGCTATGTTCTACTTCGTGATCCATTTAGCTGGTGCAATATCTTAGGGATCCTTATTGCGGTAATTGGGATGGTACTGTATTCTTATTACTGCACAGTTGAGAACCAGAAGGCTAGCGAAGCATTGGCAAAATTACCTGAGGTAATTCACATTCTTCTATATTTTATACATGTCCAGACAGTTTCACAGTGTCTTGTTTTTAATCCTCTGCTCTCTCAACTGTGTATCCCACTTCTTTCCAATCGTTCTTATTGTATTCAGCTTTCAAATCTTTTAGGCAAAGGAAAGTGAATCCGATCCTCTAATTGGCGTGGAAAATGGAACTGGAACGTTGGCTGAAGGCATTGCTCTAAAAGCTCCCGTGTGGAAGGCAAACAAGGACCCGCAAGCATGAAGCCTACCCAACTTTTATAGACTTGCTCAGCCTAGATCAAGGTCAGTAGACAAAACAGTTTTTATGTGAAGGAGATGGTACATTACAGCAGTTTTTGGTATTGGGACAATTACTTGTGTTAGATTAAGAGATGAAGCAAATGTCTTTATAATATAGCTTTTTTTGTTTTTGGGTTACAAGTTGTGTTTGTATCAGTCATGGCAACGGGGCTGATACCTGAATTTGTTTTGCTGAAACGGATAATGTTACTGCCTAAATATAGGGAAAAACTTTCAGTTCTCTCTCTTTAAACCTTATTATTCTATGAATAAGAATGAAGATCTGCCCCCCTAAATGCTTCCCATGCATGCAAAAACAACGTACGATAATACTCAACAAAATTTTTCATGTAGCAGTGGGCTATTGATCAACTTAAATTGTGTTTATATAGTTTATTAGTGAGAATAAGATTATTCTTTCAGAAATATTTGCGTCGACCAACTAATATTGTAGCGGGAGCATGCATGTAGCGCTTGTCAGCCCTTTAATCTAGAGTTATTTTAAACTTTGGTTTAATGTTTGAAGTCAAGACTTGTTGCTTAAAAATTTAAATCGCAGGCCTCAACAATTTAAAGACCATATTTTCTAGTTTAGACGAAGATGGTTCGCTGTAATTAAGAATTTGAACTTGTAATAATAATACTGTTTTTTTTTTTTTAAAAAAAAAATAATAATAATAATAATAATAATAATAATAATAATAAAACAAAATAGACATACATAGGACACGTGTCGATCAAGGCAAGTGTAACGTGCCATCAATTCTGGGAAAATTGAATCAAGCCGCCCCATGTTCAAATATTGGTCAAAAAATACGAAAAAAAACACGTGGTACTATGTTTAGTACGTAAAGCCTACGGGTTCTTTTCATTGATAATAATCTCCATGCATGGTGGTTTGGCAGTTCGGCCGCCAGTCTTACTTGACAAACTACAATACGCCATTAATGGAGTTCCCAATGTTTATTGATCTCTCTCTCTCTCTCTTTTTTATTATTTTGGGGGGGGGGGGTGTCTAATTGAGTCTCGAACATGAAACCTTCACGATTCTTGTATATTTATTACACTTCGATTGCTTTTGCTTTCAAAGGGATTTTGCAGGGAAAGCCAACAAAATAATTGACTTTTATTGGATCCATGGCATAGTGGGCTTAATCCATGCAGATAACGGCCCAAATTGTCGGCTATACCTATGGGAAAGTAGTAGGGATGACGAGTTTTGATCCTCCTGGCTGTAGCCGGCAGTGTACGGGCATTCTATAAATATTTAATTTCCGCCTTTAAAAAAAAGGGGGGGTTGGGGGAGGAGAGAGAGAGAGAGAGAGAGAGAGAAGTTCAAAATTATTGAGAATTTTTTTTTTTTTTGGAGATTGGATGAAAGTATTAATTTATGATTTACCATGCATGGATTCGAGGACTACCTATATAATAATGAGTAATTTTTTGATTGATTCCCCTCGGCTGACGACAGAGTTCAATTGTATCACAAGGAAACAGAGAGGGAGCAAATAGTTGGTGACAAGAATATGATGAAGAATATGTGTAACCTGGAATCTTCAAGGTCAAAGTGAATCGTTTAGATTGCCTAACTGCTGCCTAATGTTGGATTTATGTATATACTTTTCTCTGTCACTCAGTGTATATATATATATATAATCAAGGATACTTATCTTTTCTTGATAAAGATGATGATTTAAAGGTTTTTAAGAAGGGTTTGATGGGTTCAGTAAAGTCATATATATTTGAAGATGGTTTTAAAAATAAGTTGTTGATTTTTTTGTTAGAAAAGTTGTGGTAACCTGAAAATCAGTTTTATATAGACGCGCGCGCGCGCGTGTGTGTGTGTGTGTTGGGTGGTGGGGGGGTGGTCCAAAATCGAACACATGATACACGACAATCAACATATACAGTGGATGTTGATTCGCACACGAGACAATTGTTTAGCAATAATAATAAGATATTCGATTGATTGGTAGATAGAATATTTCTTTAATTAAATTTATTCATAGAATCTTATTTTATTATTTTTGATTATCATACCAGAAAAATGGCGGCAACGCATCCAAGCCGTCCAAGGTTTAATAACTGTACAAGGAATTGACTTCTCCTCAATTGAGAGAAAAATATCACAGGCGAGATTTATTGACCACAAAGACTATATGTTATAACGTATGTCGAGAGATTTTTAATATTCTCAACTTGATGATATTTCCTTCTCTACCCATCTTTCCTTAATTTTCCCTCAACTCCTTTGTCAGTCTCAAAGACTCAAGTGGACACAATCTTGTTTTTTGAAGACGGGCAATGTGATAATAATAAACGAGGGCAAATGTTGGAGAAGACATCGGGGGTGGGGCACACACTCTGAGGATATCGACGCAGGGAGATAACGATGACCACCACTAGGATAGTTGCATGCCTTGGAATCAACGAGAGAGGATGGACCAAGCTCCTGTCCTCGCCTGTCTTCTTGTTCTTGTCTATTTTGAAATTAAAGGTTAAAAAGACAAAAAGATTATCTTTATTTCAATCAACAGAAAAAAGGAAAAAAAAAAACAAGAAGATGAAGAAGAAGTCTTTTTTTCTTGCTCAAGTAGGACTGATAATTGAATATTGAAATGCAACGAGAGAGAGAGAAAGAGAGAGAGAGAGAGCTTTTTTTTCTCATGGGGGGGAAAAATAAAACAAAATTGTAATTCTTTTTTTTTTTTTTTTTTTTGGGGGGGGGGGGGCTCTAAAAGCTTATGGTTACCTCAGCCTGTATTATTGCTGACAGGAGCCACAACACATGAAGACGACAACGAATAGTCAGTTGAAGGAATCAGAGAAAGACAGAAAATGGATATAATCATTGAGCTGTACACAATATACATTATGTGTCTATATACACACACATATATATATATATATATATATATATTAATTTAAATATATTTATTCAATAAATTATTATAATTTATCGATGTAATTGTTTAATCTGTTAACAAATGAATGATTTATGAAAATTTGGGTTTTTCAATTTCTGATTGTGATTTTTTTTTCAAATTTACGAATAAGGGAACAATAGTTACCGACAATTATAGAAATATCCACGATATGAAACTTTAATCAAATTGAGTCCCCATTTCCGCTACCCTCCGTCGCGTCTGGCTACCAGACAAAGAGAACCCAACGACGTGTAAAATAAAAAATATATAGATACAAAGAAAAAACAGAGAAAGACATAAGAGATAGAGAGAATTTAATTTTTTTATGAAAAATAAAAAATAAAAATTGTTAAATTGCGAGAGACGGGGAGAGAGAGAGAGAGAGAGAGAGAGGGAGGGTTAGAGGTTTAGGAAAGAGAGAGGAGGTGGGGTTTTGCGAAATTTTCTTTTCATCTTCTTTTTCCTTTTCCAATTTTCCATTTTAACCTCTTTAATTTGGAAAGAAAAAAAAAAAAGAAGAAGAAGAAGAATATTAAAAAAAAAAGGCCCTTTATTTTCCAAGGGAAAATTGTGTGTGTGTGTGAGAGAGAGAGAGAGAGAGAGAGAGCTTGCTCAGTTCTTGCGTTTCGTTGCGTCTGGTCGTTTTCTATTTTTCATTTTTTTTTATTTTGTAGGGTTTTCGAGTCAGATCTTTTGGTGGCGTTGTTGTAATTTTGGTATTTGGTTGCCGTTTTGGGATGATGGGTGATCTTCCAGACGGCGACGTTTTGGTCGGGGAGGATCGGCTTTGTTGTGGGTTGGTCCAAATGGCCGTGTCGTCGTCGTCGTCAGCGAGCCCTGATCCAGAATCGGTCGGGACGGAGAGTTGGAATTCCGCCGAGGAAGCGGCGCGCGAGGTAATTGATGCAATTCACCCGACTGCTGACGCTCATTGGAAGAGGACGGGAGTCGTTGACTACGTCAACCGCCTCTTTAAAACCTCCCTTGGAATTCAGGTCACTACTTTGATTAGTTCCCCTGGGAATTTCTTTTTAAAATTTTCTGGGTTTTGTTTTGTATTTTATTTTATTTATTGTTATTATTATCATTATTATTTTGCTTAGTTAATGCATAGTGGATGTGGGTTTTCAACATAAATGCATAATTTGCATTGTTTCTTGCACTAGCTTAAAGTTTAGGAATGCTTAAGTATGGATTTTTGTTAATTTTCATGCTGAGATGCTGGTGAAGATCTAGTTGGTATTGGTAGCATATAATGTTGGGGAGCTGTGGCAGGGGGGCCTGTGCCAGCAACTCGGGGTTCCTTGTCATTAAAGACGAGAAATCAATTGCTTAGATGAAAATGGAGCAAAACCAGCCAAGTTAGTAGTTGTAGGAAAATGGTTACCTATTGAGCCAGAGCTTACCTGACGTTAAGTGAAGTTGTAGAACTAAGAAATGTCTGAACAATATGGACGAGAGAGAGGCTGTGAGTGGAGAAATAACTTGGACTACTTTATGGCTCTTGTATTGATTATAATTTCTTTTGAATAATTGTCCTGCAAAGTGTCATTTGTTGATATGGTTTTGCTTCAATCAGTAAAAACCTTGACATGCAGCTGTCATGATTGGTCACATTGTGTAGACTTGGGTTGCGAACTTTTGTGTGCTTCATTTTTTTGAAAGCTGGTGAAATCATGATTTGTTTATTCAGTTGTTCTGGTTTTTCAACAATGCATTTGTAGTAACATCTATAAGTAAATTTTGATGGCTCATAGATCTGCTTTTCTGGAGTGCACATAAATTTAAATTTTCATTTTCATATTTTCCAGGTTTTTCCTTACGGGTCTGTTCCATTAAAGACTTATCTCCCAGATGGAGATATTGATTTGACTGCTATTAGCAGTCCTGCCTTCGAGGATGCCATGGTCTCAGATGTTTATGCTGTTCTGAGGGGAGAAGAGCATAATGAGGATGCTTCATATGAAATAAAGGATGTCCATCATATTGATGCTGAGGTTTTTCCTGTCTTAAATGCCTTATTTCTACAAGCTACTCCAAAGCAGTTGTGTTTCTTGTGGAGGAACTAAGTTGCTGCCTGTAATTTTTTCAATGTGCAATCTCTTCATTTTTGCTTGTCTTGTGTCTAATGCGCACTAATGTCTGCTGGCACTTATTATGCAATCAAAGTTTGGAAGTCACAGCTCATTGATTTGCAAAAAGAGAAATGTTCGGCATCTTTCAACATGCACACTTCATCCTTGCATTAATCCGGCTTGTTCAAGCGCTTCACTTTTGATTAGTTGTGATGAATTATTTGCAACTACTTGGATAACCATGAGATATTTTCAAATGGTGAAACTCATTTGGCTTCTCCTAAGAAACTAAATTTTATGTAACTGGCTTCCTTGCCCTTTTGCATCTGATTGATTTTGGTTTTTGCTGGCAGGTTAAGCTTATAAAATGCATTGTGCAGAATGTTGTGGTAGATATATCCTTCAATCAAACAGGTGGACTTCATACCCTATGTTTTCTTGAGCAGGTTATCTTCTTCACTTTTCAACCTACGAATCATGGATGAATTTATATTGAAGCATTAACTATGTGGTTTTAAGCTTTCCATCTACCAATAGGGTTTCATCATAATCCAGTTATTTGATCAATTATGGATCAAACTGTAATGCAAGCATTGTGGAGTTTGAATCCTGATGTTTCTGGTTTTAAGTATTCGGCATCTTTCATGTAACTTATTTTTCTTGCAGGTTGATCAGCTTGTTGGTAAAGCTCATCTCTTTAAGCGCAGCATTATTTTGATAAAAGCGTGGTGCTATTATGAGAGTCGGATTCTTGGTGCTCATCATGGCTTGATTTCAACCTATGCTTTAGAAACACTTGTCCTGTATATTTTCAATCAGTTTCATGCTTCCTTGCATGGGCCTTTGTCAGTAAGTACTTTTTGAAACCAACGATGCATTGCACAAACAGAATACATGAGTTCAATATATAATGTCATAGTGTCAATGAATTTGATGTTGTGGTATGCACCTGGTGTACCCATGAGTATCTAAGTGTTTGCCATATTTTTCTATAGGTTTTGTATAGATTTCTGGATTACTTCAGCAAGTTTGATTGGGACAATTATTGTGTGAGTTTAAGTGGGCCAGTTAGCAAGTCTGCCCTGCCTGATATTGTTGGTAAGAGGTATTGTTTTTCTTTCTGACATGAGATGCCTTGACTCTGGGAAATCTGGTTGAATCTTCTATTTCCTTGCAGCTACGCTGCTCGAAAATGGGAGGGGTGAACTGTTGCTTAGTGATGACTTTCTGAGAAAATGTGCAGAGGAGTTCTCAATTTCATCCACAAAGCTTGAGATTAATTCACGGGCATTTCCACAGAAGTATCTTAACATCGTTGACCCGCTGAAAGAAAATAATAATCTTGGTCGCAGTGTCAACAGAGGTTTGGAGCTAGTTTCTTTATGTGATGGTAAAAGCAAAAATAAAAGAAAGTGCAATAATTGAAAATAAATAAGAAAGTTGTATTAACTGATGCAATTGACCCTAAATATGTAGCATGTTGTTGAAAATATTTTCCATAATGTCACCTGGTGATGATGAGCATCATTCATCATAGCACTTGTCGTGTGTGGTTCACCACCTCTTATCACAATACAGTACACTGGCATAACTACTATTTGATAATACCCTTTTTTTTTTTTTGTTTTGTTGACTTAGGTTCCAACATAAACACTTCTACTTCCAAGGGACCAAATGAATGCAATTGAAAAATTAGTTTTATTTGCTTGCTTGTATTTGGCAGTTCTTTTGTGGTAGTTTATCAAATTAGCTTCCTCTCTTACGTGTTTGGGTTATCCAATCTCAATGATGGAACCATTGGTTGGCTTTAGGTAATTTTTTCCGAATACGGAGTGCGTTCAAGTATGGGGCTCGTAAGCTTGGCCGAGTTCTTTTGTTGCCACAAGATAAGATAGCTAATGAGCTCAACAAGTTCTTTGAAAATACTTTGGTTAGGCATAGAGCTTCTGAGAATCCTGTATCGCCATCATTATCACTGCAGTGTGAAGATAATGGTGTTTTTAAATTGCCTGTTGGTCAGTATAATGACAGAGGTTTGGGTGTGCCTGGTTTGGCAAAATCTCATAATTGTCCTCCTCTTTGTTCCTCTGGCATCTGCAAGGAAAATGGAAAAATTGAAAATGAGATCTCTTGTAGAGAAAAGTTGAGAGATTTTGCCACTGTTGATGAGATGTCCTGCTCCTTAGAGTCAGAACTGAAAGAGAATAGTTCTAACATTCTTGATTCAGTTTGGTCATGTAATAATGAAGGTGTAGGTTCTCTTGATTCAGCAAATTCCAATCTTGCTGATTATTCTGTGATTAGTGATTCATTCTGTTCATGTATTAGCCATGTGGGTACAGTTTCTATTGGTTCAGTCAATTCCATCCCTGCCAATCGTGTCTCAGAGAACTTTGTATTTGGAGAAAGAAACTTGGCTAGAACTTCCCGAAACCCTCAATCATTGAAATCCTTTTTGGACCTCACTGGTGATTACAATAGCCATGTGGAGTGTGAAATATGCTCGAAATTGTCATCTGAAAGGTGCTTCAGTACACCTTCTGCCCATTTTACCTCAATCACATAAGAGTCTTTGGGGAACTGCCCGTCAAGCCTTACAGTTGAAGCAGAATGTTCATTCTCAAATGAATACAAATACTATTTTGGGACGACAACCGTACTCTGGGAGCCAAGCGGCACCATTTTATGCTGCTTGTAATTATGAAGAAAAGGAAAAAAGACGAGGAACAGGAACATATATTCCCAACATGGTATTCTCACCTGATAAGTGTAACTTGAACCATTTTATTTTCTTTTTAAATTTTGTATTGGCATGGAATTCCTTTTCTTCAATGATCTCAGCATTGCATTGTTGGCTATTCTAATTTTGCAGAGTTACCATTCAAATAGGGATAGGTTTTCCCCAAGAAGAGGAAAGAGTATTCATGGCCAATTGCACAAACATAGTAATGGTAATGATTTGGCTACAAGCCCGAAAGCCATGAATTCATCTGAACATGGCCATGAGATTTCGGAGGCAGAATATCCACCTCTAGGCAATGGAAAACCCAAATTATCAGTTCCTCAACAATCTCACCAACATGGTTGTGGATCTTCCAATGCCAATGGCTCCTTCCACACTCTGGAGGAGGTTGATTCTGGGCCTCAGAGCCTTAACTCACAGGAAGTTGCCCAGCCAGAAACTATGGACTGGCCAGATTTGAGTACCTCATACCCTCAGGCATCTGCTTCAAGGGCTGTGATAAGGACAGGACAGAGCCCCAAACCAGCAGTAGAAAATGAAAAAGAAAGGTAAGACTGTTCTAGTTCCTAAAATTTTTGTGTTGACTCAAGGAAGATATCTATTTGATATTTTTACTGGTTTTTGGCTTGTGAATTGGTTTGTCCCCAATGAAACTTTGTTAGCTCTCTTTCATTTTGGATTTTAGGGACACACGGCAGTCATATCATTTGAAAGATGAAGCTGAGTTTCCTCCTTTGTCATTTTGGGGACAGTTTGAGCATAAGATAAAAGACTGAGCATAGATTTAGATGCTAACAATTAGCAATGAGTTAGGGAAAACTTGTTTTTTATTCTTTTACCTTTCTTTTTTTGGGTCTCTTTTTGTGACTAAGTTGTTCAGAAGTGCATCTTGTACATTCTTCTGCTAAAACTAGCTCCCCTCTATAACATTTATCTGTTTTGCTGTGACTGGGGATACATGCAGCTGTTATTTGCCTAGTTTGCTTTTACCCTGATAGTCGGGACAGAAATCTTGTGTGTACAAGCTTTTCGGCTCCAGTGATGGCAAATTTTGAATATTGCTAGTGAACTGAGAAATTGTTGAAAATTATATTAGAGATGATAACATTTTCCACGACTCCTGGTTCGCGTGTTATTCAGCAAAAAAATGCTTATGAAAATGTCAGAATTTCTCTCTCATGTATTATGCCATTTAAAGCTTTTCATCTGTACAACTTATATCTTGGGCTCATGTTTAAAATTAGAAGTCTGCTGATGATGACGGCAGCCAGGAAACTGAATGAAGTGTCTGTCTTGAGCTTACTGGCTTTGTGGGTTGCAGCATTAGCAGCCTATTTTAGGGGGTTTGAGAAAAGGGGTTGGAAGTTAATATCCATTTATGGGTCTCTAGGTTGAAATGTTGGGGGTCTAATGTGCATGATATAAAGCTTGAGGATCTTAAGATACGCCTTTGTGGGATCCAACTAAACTTTGGGTTTCTTGTTGTGAGTCGGTTGCCAGGATAAAGCCATTAGGGTTGTGAGAAAGAATTCATGTAGCCGATCTAATTAAATTTGGTTACGACTGTGATCTTGTAAAGTTTGAGGCTGGTAGAGGCTCAATTATTGTCTTTTAAATCTGTTCCATGATTGAAACAAACAATGAGAATTTGATTGGCAAGGGCACGGCAACAAATAGTAGTCTGGTATAGCAATGGCACGTTAATTGTCCACCTTATTTTCGGCTGTTGGCTGTAAGATTTTAGTCCTCTTTACCCTTTTTTTTTAAATTTTTTTTTTTTTGTTGGGCCCCGGGGGTGGGGGGGTTTGTTCTTTTTAGATCTATTTAAAATCTCCATTTGTCCTGACAAACAAGATTGAGAATTGTTCGGCCGATAAATATGTATATTATTATATAAATGGAATGATAACAACTTTGCACTGGTGTTTTTTTTATCAACAAATGAATGAGTTAATCGTCATGCTTGATGAATATTTTTAGTAGACGCGATTTAAGTAAGGATTGCACAAAAAGCACCATTGGTGAGTGACTCTGCAGAACCATCAAAGTCTCTTGGAAATTAGAATCTTTTTAACAGGGGTGCAAGCCTCTGTCTCATGAGCTTGGAAAAGTACTGAAGCTGCTTTGCATGAAAATACAAGAACACCAACAATGCAAGATGTAACTTGTAAGTCAGACAAATGTTTATAAAGCCAAAAGTTGTTGCACTATGCCATCATTCCAAATTATTCTTCAACGAAGGTCATTGATAATAATAAATACCAATGAGATGTAAGTTATTGATAATAATATTCTAATTGGTGTCAATTCATGAAAAAAAGGACCCAAAAGCTAATGAAGATTGGGTGCGGTATATTGCATGACTTGGGTTGCAATTGTCTAATGTGGAAAGGAAATTCCGGAAGCATTTGCACAATTGCCAATTGGATTCAATGAAAGCATATCCTTCCTCAAAACTTGTATCGAGAAGGGTGTTGATGGATCATACTTGTACATTTGAATGGTTAACAACCACAGAAGAAAAAAAAAGAAAGAAAAGAAAAAAAAATGGTTGATTCCGATCCGCAACCATGACAGGACTTGGCAAACTCCACAACATCAGATTCTCCATCCATTATTTGAGGTCCCCCACTAGGAGAACCACTTGATGGTGGGCTAGATGTACAGGTCAAAAACAAATGAAAATGGAAGAAATAGTTACCAACATGATGTCTTGGCAAGTGACGTGTCCCCAGTTACTGTCACTACAAAAAGGGTATTGAAAAAGAAACAACACTTCTGTTTATTAAGAGCTTTAACTTTTTAGTTTGAATTAGTTGAATTTTAGGATTGAACTCTCATATTTGATTCCTACCTTGGTTAACTATCAGCTACACGTGCTAGTGTAAGTATTTAAGTGATTTTTCTTATAATTTAACTATCTTTAAAGTAAGGAAAAAAAAAAAGATGATAGATCAAAAGATTCTGAATTCAATTACATGTTTAATATGTTTTGAAATAAATTTTTTTAATTAAAAATAATTATAAAATTATCGAATCGTATTACATATGATTTAAATTATTCTTACATAATTTTGAAATTATGCAATAATGTATGGGAAATGTTTTCATCAATACATAAGATTGTATTGTAGTGCCCCGCATTTAGTTGGCTATTAGATTTGGGGATTGATATGTAGCATATAAAGTATATATAAATCAAAATTTCAAATTGTAATTTTGGCATGTTTTCCCCAAACGGCAAACGAAATATGATGCTTCTTCTTTTTTTTTTTTTTTTTTTTTTAAATTAAGGGTGACTATCTATGTTACGCATTTGGGGTGGAATGCAAATAGCTCGAAATTAAATGGACAATTATA
Organism: Ceriops zippeliana; assembly: GCA_037897445.1. NCBI lineage: Eukaryota > Viridiplantae > Streptophyta > Magnoliopsida > Malpighiales > Rhizophoraceae > Ceriops > Ceriops zippeliana. The sequence continues at coordinate 2,284,886 of JBAPLH010000174.1, forward strand.
TTGAAAACTGTTCAACAATGGAGGATGTTGACCTGGGTTTATTAATTAGATTGATAAATCCCCGTGATTCATTCTTGCTTGTCTTCTTGTTAAACTAAATGCAAAAGTCTTAGTAAATAACCCTGAAGTTAGATCTAATCAACAAAGTGAAACACATTTTTCATTTTATTGATTAATGCTTGCAAATCTTTGGTCAATCAATGAAGTAATAAAGATATTGGGATAGAATTTCGAGAGGTCTTGAACGCAAATTCTTGCAATTCAAATTCAAAATGTCCTCTTTCTTTCTGCGTCAAACCAAAAGCTGAAGTCACGGTTATTCAAAGAATAGTTCAATCATTTCGCAATTTTCATTCTGATGGCTCATATATAATATATGAGATTAATTGATAATTGACCTGTCATTTTGTAGGTCAAGTGTGAACGCAGTTTTTCCATGATTGAAAGAAGCTGTTGAGGAGGATAAAGGATAACAAACAGTGGAAGTAAAAGTATTGAAGCCACTCAAAATAATAATTGAGTTAGTAATTAAAATTTTTTATTAATCTAAATTTAAATTTTTATACTATAATATTTGATAAAAATAAACTTATATAATAATTTAGTTGCTAATTAAAAAAAATTATTAGCCTAAATTTGAATTTCTACACTATAATCTGTTCAACAAAAAATAAATTTATATAATAATTCAATTTGTAATTAAATATTTTTTTATTATTCTAAATTTGAGTCTCTACATTTGACAAAAATGAACTTATATATTAAATATTTAATGATAAAATTTCAAATTTTTAAAAAATTAAATTCAAATTCAAATTCAAATTCAAATATTTAAAAATATTTTAATTTTATAATATTTAAAACTATATAATATTGCAGTTAAAAAAGATTAATTGAGAAAAGACTTTGAAAATGAGAAGTCCAAGTCCAAAACTAAATGCTTTTGAATTTATAGTATTAGTATTATTATTAAACATATATTTATAATTTTTACTAAAAGAAAAAAATATAAAATTAGTGATTATTGTAATACAATAAATTAATTCGCATTTAATATATCTCAAATTCAAATTGATCATTTTTGTATAATTTTATTTAAATATAAATAACATGAGTATTAAGATTTTAAGTATAATTATGTAAATTGTATAGTTAAAAAGTTTCATACTAAAATAATAATAAATAAATAATAAATGGGTAAAAAATTTATAGATTTAATAATTTAAATTTTAAATTAAAATAAAATATAAATTTCATGAATTTATTACTTATTTGTATTGTATTCGAATTTTATTTATATTTTGTATCTCCTCTCATATTTGAGCAAAATTTTTTGTATTTGGAATTTAACATTTAAATATTCAAACTAGATTTGAATATAGATTTGCTTGATTGTCAGGCTATAATCGACATGTTGGATTGCTTAAAATCATGTATAATGCCACAAGAGAAATTTAAAGAACAAAAGAGACAGAGAACCGAGGACTGCTGTTGTCATTTATAATTTTAGCTATGGTGCAATGAGTCGATATCGTTCTCAAAAGGGAGAAATTCTCCCTTCAAACCTTTAAGATGAACTTTTCAAGAAGAGATTTTATAAATTGCCATCCCAAAATGCAAATGGTTCTCGTGGAACTCAAGCTCATAGACCCTTTTTTTCTTTTTTTTCAGGTTAATGGCTGAGCACAAAGTCTCTGAATTTTCAAAGCATGCCTCTGAGTGTTTTGTCTGCTCCGAAATCCCAACTCGGATGGATAGTCAATCTCAGAAGCACACCCGACTCACCAATTGAATTAAGCACCCGACATCCTGAACATATCAGATACCGTATATCAGATACGGTGTGATTTTATACCATACAAAAATCACTCAGTTATTACATAAATTTTATATAAAATTTTATTATTTTTTTATAAAACTTTGTCATATAATATCGTTTATATAATAATAAATATTATCTATATAGAATAAATTATGATGTGTCTATCAAATAACGAATAATGCTTTTCTTCGCAACTGAAACACCCAACTGAGTTGCATGAGATTATTCAATAGGTGATGTGGTGGGGAGCATTCAAATTGTATCTTTAAACTTACACACGTTAATATGACTCTGAATTTGAGAAGGAACCGCGACGTTCATGGGGAAGAGTCATTTGATATTGGCAGGCGGACATCCTTCCAAACGTCTTCCAATGTACGAATGGCCTTGGAATAGTTTATAGAGAGCCTTAACTGAACCTTTCTTCCACGAACAGATTTACAGACACGACTTCTCGCATTCATTTTTTGTGTTTTGTTTTCCTTTTTTTTTTTTTTTTTTGGGTGAATTAAGGTCACAAATTCAAGCTGAAAAATGGGAAAAAGGGTAAGCAAAACTCTTTAACTTTCAAACCATGATTAGCATCAAAATAGGGATTTCCTCGTCTAAGAACATAAACATAAGAAAAAGTCTTGGCTAAACTAGACCTATAGGCAAAGTGATAGATCTTTCGCTACTAAGTCAATATAGGTCAGTGAAGCACAGATGAAAACAAAGATTTTTCAGTAATTATAATTGATTATTTTTAAAAGAAAAATACAAAAGCATGAGAAATTTTTGATTGATTATTTTATATTTATGGTTCCTTAAAGTTAAGTCAAATAAATTTGCCCCGTCAAAAATATTTGAGAGGTTGGCTTCATGTATATAATGCCAATTCCTTTGCCCTTATACGATCATCGATGGCAAAGACCAATTCAGCTGACAAAATTTATTATTAAGTTCAGAAGGAGACCGTTCAAGATGTCAATCCTGCAATTCATACAGGGAAAGCCGTGGAGCTCTAAACTTGTGTCGGGGCAATAAATTGAGCTTGGTTTGCATCGAGGGTCAACCTTGACATGCTAAGTTTTGGTTCTTTCTTTGTTACACGGAATAAAATCCAATTGCTTAATCACTCAAAAACAAGTTATCCACGCCAGAATTAGGGAAATATTCAATGGAAACATCACCTTTTGTTCCAAGATGAGATTTTTGTAAACAAAAATGCACTTACGAGCTAGACCAATTAAAAACAACCACTAAAAAGATTATAGAGATACGATGATTTTAAAAATAAATTTATATACTGTATTATTATATATTTTTAAAAGTTTTTAAATTATAATTTTAATTAACAATGAGATTATAAACTAAATACTTATTTAATAATAATAATAATAATAATAATAGATTCGTGTTTTCAGGTTAACTGCATTGTCCATCCATGTAAGGAAGTTCAAAAACTCGAAAAGACAATTGTCAACTACAATATGAAGAAACAAACAGCAGAAAACCATTAGAACGTCACACAGCACACGCACCCACCCACCATGGTGCCCTCACTACAGGGGTTGCCAACTCCATTATGTTAGGCCCCACCGCTTCTCCTGCTTTGCTCAGGTAGTTTCTTCTGTCTCTACTTTCTTGTATTTAATTCCCTTCCTTTCTGTGAAAGTGTCAGCTATCTGAATACAAAAATAAACACTTTGCACTTTGCTTTGCAGGTTCTCTCCCACACTCCCAAATTAAAAGTTGTTTTCCTTTCTCCTTTTATAAGCTATATAGGATGTCAGCTTAAAGTCTAGCTTTCTGGGAATCTCTGTCTTCGCAAATGTTTCCAACAAAGGGCGGCCACAGATGCTTCAAATTCAGAAACCCATCCGTCTCTAACCTGTCGTCACTTTTTTGCATAAGTCCTTTTCTTTGAAGTGTCTTCCTATATATATTTATATATATATGTATATATCAGATTATTGCCTTGATTGTCCTCGCCTGCAAACAATATTTGCTTTCCAACCCCACCAAAACTCCTATACTGAGGTGATAAGATTTTCAGAATTTCAACTTTGAAGAAAGGCGTATCCTTTCATAGTTAACATTTTCTTTTCCACTTCCATACTATCTTTTTGTCAATTCTAGCCCCCCCCAAAGTATTTTTTTTGTCCCACTCTAAATGTTTGCCAAGGCACACGACTTTTCACATGGGGTTGTGGAAATGGCATGGATCATGCTATGGATTGACTATTCAAGGCTTTTCTGGCTTCTCTTTGGTGTCTTCTCCTATGAAAATCATGAAGGAAAGCCCCGGATATACATATGAACATGTATTATATTTTAATAGTATTATGATGTTGAAATTTTGAAAATTAATTGTGCTTTCTATTATATTCCCACAAAAGTTTGCAATTAAGTTGAAGATCAAGTACCTCAGATATGCAAAGAAAGCAAGTTGGCCAGTACTCTAATGAAGCCAAGTCTAGGCATGGATACCTTGAAACCGATCCTACTGGCCGATACGGCAGGGTGAGTTTTTTTTTTAATAGTATATCAGTTCTTAACATGATTTTTAGTAGCTAGATGCATATTTGCATGCATTTCTATCCTCCATATATAATCCAGGAATACTTCGTTTCACTTAGATGTAATAATTCTCTTGCATAAAATACGAAAGAAGGTTTAAACCAATGAGTTTTATTTCATTGGTACTGGAGTCTTCTAGAGCTGAAGGTCTCAATTTTGAGTCGAAGTCAGAGCCACTAGTATAATATTGCTGTGATATGTAGTTTTGTTAGCATTTTTTAAATCATTTTCGATTGGAATTCCAATCATGTGATGGTTTCTAGACCTGCATGGCCTTTGAGATTATCCTGAGAAGTAAAGTTGAGACAATCTACTGGCAATTTTCTGATGCCACGGCAAACAGGTTCTTGAAAACTTGAAACAGGTTTCTGGCTTTCTCAAAATATTAGAAAAAAGTTTAAAAAAATTAATGATAGGGATGAGTATTAATTAACACTTGACCCAATCATTTTAACTTGAAAGGTTCAAACATTATTATAATAGTTCCTGAAATTTTCTTTTGTATATGCAAGCCCGTCTCTGTCGTGTCCAACACACCTCAGTACTTCAAAGGGATAGACTTGCTTTGGTTTAGGTTGGGAAGTCGCCATCCTGCCTTAAACAAAGTAGCTAAATTTTGGTCATTGACAGAGCTTTGATGACTTGCAACATATTGTTAATATCAATGATTGGATTATTTTTATCATTTCATCAATTTTACAAGTAAAACTGATGTATTATTATAAAAATACTATGCATAGTCTCAATAAATCTTGTCTATGCATGAATTCTATCTGCTCTCGTTTATGTGCGTAAATTGTAACGAACTTTTAAATTGAAAAGAAAAGCTTCAATTTGTGGATGTATCGTACACAAGTGGTTTACCAAGAAAAGATTATCATAAGTTGTTTTTCAAGCTTTTAACTGCAATTAATCTGCTTTAGTAGAGGAGCTGTAATACCTTTAAGAAGATCCTTGTAATTATAATGAAAAAAAGAAGATCAGTCCCTTCATTGTTGAGCAAGACTTTAAGCTATGAAACAGAGCCAAGCATCTAAGTTTTACAAGGCCTTGGAATGATGGAGTTCATGAACTGATGCATAAATCTTGTATGTTAATGTTTATTGCTTTTGTCTAATGTTTGTGAGCAAAAGGAAACTCTTGTCAAAGAGCTAGTGAAATAGAATCAACCAACTGTACATGTAGAAAATTTTAGAGATAAATGGATTTCTTGTCATAAATAAATGAAATGACAAACGAATGAATGGCATATATTTGAGAAATATGCAGAGATCTTAAGGTGACTACAGGAAAGGCCAGCGAGGTCAGCAGGATAATACTGGTTAATGGCCTATGACAGTAATGATATGTTTATTGAAAATCAAAATGGAAAAGCCTGTCATGAGAACTCAGTTAGCAGCTTAAGACTCGGTTGAATTTCTCTGATAATGCATTTATTCGTTCAAAATTTATATTTTTACATGGCTTGTCAACATAGCTAGAGAATGCAAGCTTGTATCCACCAATATAACTTGGATGGTTTGTCATTTTGGTCAAATGACTGATTACTTGATTAGTAGCATAATTGAAAATAGATGGATTGATATTAGTGTGAAATCTATGTTTTACATGAGTAGTTTGATGAAGTTCTCGGCAAAGGAGCAGTGAAAACAGTATACAAGGCAATTGATGAACTACTTGGAATGGAGGTGGCATGGAACCAGGTCATACTCAATGAGGTTCTTCAAAAACCTGAGGACTTGGAGCGGTTGTACTCGGAGGTTCACCTTCTCAGCACCCTCAATCATGACTCTATCATGCATTTCTACACCTCTTGGATTGATATCCAGCAAAAGACCTTCAATTTCATCACTGAAATGTTCACCTCAGGAACTCTCAGAGAGTAATTTTCTTCCCAGCTCAGAGTTTGCCAACTATTCTGATATCTCAACCTGCAGGATGCAGCCTAGGACTCAGCTGGGCGCATTTGTTAATTCAAGCAACAATATTTCAGTTCTAAAAAAAAAAAAAAAAGACATTTTAGTTATGCTATAGGAGTTTGACAAAATAATAAGCTTCTTCCAGAAATAGGGATAACTAGGGATAACAGGCTAGTAACTATCTGTCATTACGCAGATATAAGAAGAAATACAGGCATGTGAACATCCAAGCCATTAAGAACTGGGCTCGACAAATCTTACAAGGCCTTGTGTATCTACATAGCCATGAACCTCCAGTAATTCATAGAGACCTAAAATGTGACAATATATTTGTCAACGGCCATCTTGGGCAAGTGAAAATTGGTGATCTAGGCCTTGCAGCAATTCTCCGGGATTCCAAATCAGCTCACAGTGTTATAGGTACTGTAATTATGCCCTGTTGCTCCAAACAGAAATGACAATATGGCCATTTTTACTAACAGTTATCACAAGCATAAGTTGCTAAATGTTTGTAGGCACCCCCGAGTTCATGGCACCAGAACTGTATGAAGAAGATTACAATGAATTAGTTGATGTCTACTCATTTGGCATGTGTCTTTTAGAGATGCTTACATCTGAATACCCTTATAGTGAATGTGCTAATCCAGCACAAATTTACAAGAAAGTCACCTCGGTAAATCTCAGTTATGAATCAGTTTTATATTTGTTGATAATCCAGAGTGACCTTCACGAGTTTTTTGCTGTGCAGGGAAAGCTTCCAGCTGCCTTCTACAGAATTCAAGACTTTGAAGCACAAATATTTATTGGAAAATGTTTAGTAGCTGCTTCAAAGAGATTGTCAGCTAAAGAGATATTGCTTGATCCATTTCTAGCATTGGATGGAGATGAAATGCCAATTCTTTCAAGGCTAAGAAGTCAGAAACCATTTCTGAATGAAAGGGAAATGGAGAAACTACAATTGAATGATGATCCACGGACAGATATGACAATAACAGGAAAGCTAAATCCTGATGATACCATCTTTCTTAAAGTGCAAATTGCTAATAATGATGGTATGTCTTTGATTCTTCCTTCTTATGCTAGTTTCATTGTTGATTTGTTTTGAATTTTGAGACACTTAAGCAAAATTCTTAGCCTGTCAATAGATTATTCGTTTCTGTCAGTGGTTATGTTTGAATTAAGTCCCTTGAAGAGTTCAAAAATACTCCTGTTGCATTGCCTTGCAGGTTCATCTAGGAACATCTACTTCCCTTTTGACATTATAAATGACACACCAATGGATGTTGCAATGGAGATGGTCAAGGAGCTAGAAATAGATGACTGGGGGCCACAAGAAATTGCTGAAATGATTGACGGAGAAATTTCAGCTCTGGTTCCAAACCGGAAGAAATGGGACTTTCCTGATATTGATGAAATATTTGATCACCAAAAAGATGATGGCCAGGATAATCCTTCCCGCTTTCCCTCCTCGTGTTCATCATCTCTGGCATCCATATCAGAGTTAACAACACATTTCCTCCAAGGTATGTCTTGTGCCTCTTCATTGTTGTGATGTTGACTTTAACAATAGTTGCCCTGTTGCCTATTAGAATCACCGCATGACTGCACCAATCAAGGGTACAGCTGGTGAATACTGGCTTTGGTTTATCTAAAATTGAATCCCAAGGCATCAAAGCTATCATAGCCATCTTTACCAACCAAATAAATGATTTTTCCACAACCTGCTCTGAATTATGCCCCAATACAAGGCTGGTATTCTAACAGAGTCTTCATATGGTGAGGCCATAGATATCTAACAATGGCCTATGAGGAATGGGGCAAAAGCAGGCTGCCTGACTTGCATATTCAAGATGAACTCAAAGAATATGAACATGTGCACAGAAAGATGTGATGTTGATGAAAGACCATTAAATCTGTGTGAGATCTTTTTTTTGGTCTCCCTGTTTCAGGATCTGAATTCTAGTTTTTGGATTTAAGAGTCTAGTTGCTCTACCACTAGACAATACAATTGGTTCTCCTCTTCCACGGTATACTACTACCAATCCACAACTTGTTTAAAGTTGTACTGAATAATTCTTTTCATATAAAAATTTTCTTGTAACTTAATCCATAACAAATTTTACATTGAACCCAGATTCAAGTGGTAGTACCAGGACCTTAGCTATTTTTCTTGAGAAATGCCTAGGTCTGGCACATTCCTTGAAGAAGAAGCACTAGAATATTGAAAATTTCTGTGGTTAGAGTTTTGTGAACGCTTCTGTCTCTTTCAAAATCCTTAATCAATTCATCTTTATCTCTTCTTGAAAGTAGAATCAGAATGCCAATTGGAAATTAATGTTGCTGGAGAAGGTTTGTTTGAGGATACTAGTTCTCAAAGCTCTTCACACTCAGGATCATATTCCAACTTCAAATACATTTCTAGGGATGACCACAAGTGCAAGATGAGCTCAACGAGCAAAGGCAAACATCCTATTACAAGGATTCCTCGTGTGACAAGATTTAGTCCTCAAGACAACTCAAGTTCTCATATTGGTCAGGCAATTGCTAGAGCTGCTTACAAGCACTGCAATGTTGCCGGAGAAACAATATAAAGCTTGTAGCTCTAAAGGCAGAAGGTTGATGGACAGCCGCATATTAACAAGGAACCAGTCCCTAATAGACGTTCGTAGTCAGTTGCTGCAACGGTCATTGGTCGAAGAAGTGAACAAGAGAAGAATATTCAAGACAGTAGGTGCTGTGGAAAAAATTGGTTTTCACACACCTCCTGATGTTTCTAAAAGTGCATTACAGCGGACCTGGAATGGAAGAAGCTAAACATTAGATCTGCAGCTAATCAGCTGTGACTAAGCAAGACGAAGGACACTTTTGTTGCATAAAGAAGGCATGAGAAATGCTTAAACTACCAACTACTATGTTTTTATGGCTTGCTCACAAGTCACTTTCCGGTATCAGGTACAATGGGTGGTCCTGTAACAATAATTCAATTAAGAATTAAGAGTCTACTTAGAATCCAGTGTAAATATGCATGTAGTACCAGCATTAATGCATTGCATGCTGTTTAAACCATACTCTACTTAAAATAAACGACAGAGATCACTATGCAATGTTTTTGCAACATGAAAATTACATGTGCATTTGTCTTCAAAACTAACAGCTCGGGTATTCTGTCATCCAGGATACATCAAAGCATGCATCCTATCTTGGTGTTATCTGTGGGATTCAGAGCATAAACCAATTTTAGTACATGTTTTTTCAATTATCTTGCATACTTGAAATATATTGATTCATTCTCTTGGCTGCAAACACTTGATATAGTTGACTGTACTCCCTTGTCTGGATGCGAATACAAGATTGACCGACTTTTCACTAAAATTTTCAATTATCGAGGATGAATTGGGCAAGACAACCTTTTTCCCGATAGTTAATTTCATTAGCATGTTTTGTTCATTTGAGGAATGACTTCTAATCAGTCCTTTAGCTCAGGCTCGAGGGAATTCTAGCATACAAGTCTATATACCTTATGAAAGGAATAGAATCATCTATATCCAGTTCAGCTTAATTCATGAATGTGCATTTTTGGCTTCAATTTTTTTTCAAAAATAACATCTATGAATTAAGTCAATGGGCATGATAGGCTGGCATTTATTATTCTGTGATCATAGTGAGGCAAGATTGATGCCAAATCATGCAATGCAGGATGCTGTGTTGTTACAGTACACCATTGCAAAGAATTAAATTGTGGAACTGTAGATATCTTCACTGGAAAATTGTGGTAAAAAATTCTATAGTGAATATTGCCTGAATCATGATGCTTCACAACTTTTTCCATCTGTTTTTCCTATTCCTAACACAAGGTTTCTGAATTTCATGTGGGTTTGGATGGCAGCAAAAAGTCATCTTTTGATTTAGACTTTATTCCAACAGGATGATAAACTGAGATCAGATGGAAAGGTCGGCGAATTTATGTCAGCAGGTGTGTGAAAGTAATAAGTCCTGAGAGGTGTTTTTGTTTTTTGCATGAAAAGAGACTTACCAAGTGCAACGTCTTGGATAAGGTTTCCAAAGGGCCAATAGCTTTTTGGTTACTTCCCCATTGGCGTGGTCCTCCTTGCTTTCTTCTAGATGCCTAGCATGTACAATATCGTGGTCCTTGGAGGTAGTTAACTGTAAATTCCTATTGGGAGCACTGGAAAGGCCTCTTGTCACTTGGCACTTTTCAGAGCTTTAAAATTGCACTTCAGATCCTCAGGTACAATAGATTCTCTCTTTCGAAACTTTGGATTTTGGAAGGCCTCAGGAACTCATGTAGGACTTGCTCGTAACAAGCACTAAGAGTGCTACTGTCAAGAAACCAATCAACCCAAAATGTGGTTTCTTGACGTTGTATCAAAGTCTTTACGACTGAGAGGTCTTGAGTTCAAGCTGCTTGAACTTTTGGACCGAATGGTTTCCTGACAGTTACTTCGACACAAAAAAAAAAAAAAAAAAATTGTGCTAGGCATTGCCGATTTTAATCTTTCAGCTCCAATGTTTATGCATTGTTGCTGTAAGATGATAAAGTGTTTACAAGCTTAATGGCTGCTGAATATACGATCGCATCAAACTAAGCTATACTGGTAAGTGGACCACAATTCATTCTTAAATCTTATTGATACTCAGTTATGAAAATAAGCATAAAATTATACCTTACAATATGACTAATATTTTCTCAAAATCAACCAAAGCTCTAGGTAGAAAGGTATAGACAACATGCCCTTGCAGTAACTAGATATCATCCTCAACAACTGAAAAAACATGAGATTGAAACTCATCAGTGCAGATGGCAATCCTAGATGTAGCTAAAAGGACAAGCACCACTAGGAATCACGTAGGGAAACACTTTTGTATGCAACAAACTGAATGAAACCCTACAAGCCCTGTTTCACAATAAATTGTATCCAACCAACTAAGTTCTTCTGCCTGTTACAATAATTGTCACATAATTCAAAACATCAGTGATCGCAGTGATCGTATACAATCTAAGTACCACTGGACAGACCTACTTGTGTTTGATGTGACTTACAAATCCTATCTCAGACAATACATTTCTTGTACTACATGATCACCCTTTTTGTCAATAACTTGGCTATTGAGGAAAAAGATGAAACATGATTGGCATCTTCAGGGTAAAATTCCCATCTATAGCATAGGTTACGAAGTTCATGCATGTTCAACTCTGACAAGCATGTGGATTTGCAGGCAGGTTTAGACTGTCAACCAGATCATTCTTCTTATTTTATGCCCTGATTTATGTCACCTGCTGTTCAGTTTTCAATTCTCTTTGAAAATTAACTTCAGTTGCAGCTGAAGACCCAAAACAAACTTAAATTGCAGCTGCAAATCAGTTGCAGGACAACTATATATTAATAACGAGCGCTATACTTTACACTCCTTGGTGTCTAGCAAGCTGTATTCAAAGAAAAACACGGAAGTTAATGATCAATTGAAATGCTGGTTGGCATGATACACCATCGCTAACTAACAATCAGACACAGAGCAATCATCAAAGCAGTCTTTACTAAGAATAGTTCAACAAAGCCTGTTTAGTCAAATTTCTGCATGCTGGAGGTAATGCTTATATGAATGACATCTAAATCTATTGTGTTCCACACTAAAGCATCCTTCACATGCAATTAAGCATTACTTTTTTCAAATGTTCTAACAGGTGCAGGAGACTTCTATGTGATAACCCGTCCTGTCCATAGGCATCACATGAGGGCCATTGAACCCCGAGTTTATCTAGTTCATTCAGTGGGCAAGGTTCCTCATCATCAAATGCCAAAAATACTGAGAAGAGAGAGAGAGAGAGAGAGAGAGAGAGAGACCTTTGAAGTGAAGCAATAACCTAAATGACTATGATCAATGCATCTGATTATCAAGTAGACATTTTACAAGTGAAGATCAATCGTGTAAAACCAGATTTGCTCACAGGCCTTGACTATGAGATCATGATACTCATTTGAATTGAGTGAAAGATAACAAGCAAGAAGGTCTTCCAAATCCTTCGATGACTGCATATTGTTCTCTGCGATCATCTCCATCATTGATTCCTCAAAGTCTCGCTGAGGATCAACCGAGTACTTAACAACTGCAAGGCTCTCTGAAAGGGTCTTATTTCTTGACAGTGATACACTTTCACGAGCACAGGCCTGAATTTTCGTGCTGGAAATTTTCGGGGGATTGGACCGGAGTCTTATTCCATCAGATTTTGCAGGGAAGTTTCGTGCAGGATGATTATTGTCTTGCTCTTTGTGATTCCTAGTGCTTGCCTTATTGACAATCTTGACAGAGGCTGACCTAAGTGCTTTAGTCTCTTCCAACTTTGATGAACTTCTTCGCAACTTGGAGACTTCAGTGATCCTGTGATTGTAGTCTGCTGGCATGGTCGATATACAAGGAAGCCATGTCTCGGATACCACGCCAAACTCATCAGCCTTCTGATAGAATTCATCATTTACATCAATGACAGTATCATTAGTTGAAGTACCAGCTTTACAATTACCGCAGCTGGACAAGGAGGCTACTTGATGATCAAATTTGCCATGAACAACAATGCCATCATCTTCCTCTGATCTAGATAGTTGGAATTCATGGAAGCGAGGCTCTGATGAGCTCTCCAGGGAAGAGCTAGAGTTGCCTGTAAAGTAAGCTGGATTAAGTTCAGTCCAGACCGAGTTAAGCGCTCCGTGACAGCTACAATCTGAAGAGAATGATGAGGAAACAAGTTTAGGAGAAGGCCTGTAAATGGTTTTCCTTTTGCTTCTTTTCCTGTATGATTTTATTGGTGAATCAGGAAAGAGGGCATCTGAGCTTTCAGGATTTTCTTGTGAACTACAGCATTTATCGGCTTTGACAGGTTCTGAGGCGTAGTAGTAAGAGTATCTTTGCTGATAAACATTTGATTTTCTTGATGTCCTATTTGTCGTGGGTGGTTTTTTCTTCAGAGGTTGTGAGCTATATTGCTTTCTGCTTTTGCTCGAGAAAATAAGCTTGTAAAGCCAGGCTTTTGCCATCATATCTGATAGTCTAAACTTGTAATTCCCCATCTTGTATGGGAGTGTTCTCTACCTGTCTCACTGGGACACCCTCTTCCTTTTTCTCTCTTCCTCTGCCCCAGTTGGTTTCCGCCTGCCTCTCTTTAATACCAGAAAGTTTGGATTTTCGTACGCTAGCAAGATATATAGAGTTCCAAAGTGTGGATGTGGAGTGAAAAAGTTTGAAGGATGGGGTTCAATGAAAAAGTGCAGCATGAAACTTACTGGCTTTTAATTGTAATCACTAAGTGTCAAAAAAATTCATGTTTTGGTCATTTTTCTGACTCTTGCTCGCAATCCAAGTGGCCATAGATTACCACAATTTTATAAATCAGGGGTTTATCTACCAAAAGTTTCCAAGGTGGGACTCTTTGTTCAGAAACAAAGATGCAAGCCATAGACTATCACAGTGAAGTGTATCAGCACATTAGTAGCATGGACTTGGGAGATTGCTACATTTTCTACTAATCGGAAATGTTAAACAGTTGTGAGTTTCTTAACATGAAATAAATTCAGTTCATAAACACTACAATTATAATTATTTGATTATAAATTTTTAATTGTTCAATGTATAATTACAACTACGGTAAGAATTATAAATATATTGAGAATGTTGGTTAAATTCAGCGATTTAGTCCATCAATTGCTTATGCAATTTTACGCACATCTAGGGCCAGAGGCTAAAACACTGCCTCCAACTTGAAGAACTAGTAATAATTTACATGGGCCCTCAGTCTTTTGCTTAGATAAAGCAGATTTGACAGCAATGATGGATGGATTTAGCAATAATTAAGACCCAAAAGTCTACTGAGTGCTGTGTCTCTCATGACATCACACAGTTCGCAAATGATAATATTCCAGGCCTTCTTTTAAAGTTTGATAATCTTGTTGACAAACAGACCTGGTGCCTGGTACCTGGTGCCTGGTGGTGGACATTCAGTCGCACACTCCCCACCAAAGAGTGTGGCACACTCATGTTAGACAACATTGAGGAGGTGGACTTATTACACAAATATGCTAATGTGGTACTATAATACTGCAGCAAAGTTGAAATTAGTACAAAAATATTGCCTTATTGCAAGACCCAAAAAGACAAATTGGCTATATTATTACATCTTTCTATGTTTTTTCTTTTTTGGAGCAAAATGCATAATCCTCACATACTGTGAAACACTGTATTGTAACTTTTAGTAAACAATCTGATTTACTATTAAAAAAGAAATAACCCCAATTTTACATTTTTCACTTGTGAACTTTTTGCACTGTAGTTTTACGTCTACACCAAAGATGTAAACATTGTTTTCATGTTCTTTTCACGCTGACACAACCGTAGAATTGCCCTTCTTTTCCTTTTTTTTTTTTTTTTGTCGCCTTTCTTTAAGGGCGCCCCCCGGGGTTGTGGGGGTAACAATTAATAACCCATTAGTTCCTAAACCAATTCAGTAATCAGAACATGGGGCTACTAAGATCCAAGTTTGAAGCTAGAAAACATGTGCAATAGTGTTATGACGTGACTCGTGTTAACATAATTTATACTTGCCATTAATCACAAAATTTAGTAATACAATTGCATAAATTCTTAATCTCAAATTTAAAATTAAATACTCAGTCACATGCAACAACCGACAATTGCCAAGTGTGAAGAGTAAAAGACGGAGAAACAAAACAAGACGTTACCTTTGAACGACATCCATGTTACAACAAAGTCAGTGACATTGCTTCTGAGAGACATGCGTGATCCCGTCGGCTGGCAAACAGAAACGTAAGGAGCAGTGAATGTTACTGAAAATGCTTGCAACCTTCTGAACCCCGAAATTAAAAGCAACAGAGCAATAGTGGGGAGAAATGAAATGACAAAATGTACTTATTTACGTGGATTGGACTGAAAATGCTCCCAGTTTTGGGCCATGGCCAAGCTTCGGCCTCATTGCAAAAGACAGACGGGCATCGTCTAGACCTTGGGCAGAGAAAGAACAATTGCAGCCCCAGTTTGAGATCTGCATTGTTAAACTAGATTTTGCTATCCAGCAATCCAATCAACAGATAACCAGCCTGCCGGGGCCTTGTGATAATTTTTAATTGGAACCTTTGAGCCGATTAATCTTCTTCTTTTTTTTTTTTAATTAAAAGATTCATTCAACTTTGAGCCACAAAAGAAATTTTCTTGTTTTCATAAAATTTCACACCTCTATCTAAAATTTGAATTAACCATACTTTATAAATTGCCTGTGTTTTTCTTTTTCTTTTCAAAAAAAAAAAAAAAAAAAAACAAAAGACGTGTTTTGCCAATACTTTTAAATTAAAATTAAGAATCACTACACTATTATGTTAATAAGTATAAAACTTAACATTATAAACTCAATATAAATTTAAATAAATAAATCTATATGTATATTCCATTCGGAAGCAGGTGACCGTGAATAAACTCAAACCTGAATCAATAGGATAAAAGAGCATACATAATCATCACCAGACTGTTTCCTCGATGGCATTGTTGATCAATGTGATTTGTCGACACAACTTGCACTTCCTATATATATATAGTACACAGCATAATCTTTTTTATATCTGAAGTAGTGGAGCACATCATGAGTCGAACCTTACGATTTGGTTAACATTTTGAATGATCTCCAGGAGTAGACTTCGCTTTGTTAAAAAAAAAAAAAAAATCCCAAATCCTTACTGTTCTCCAAAGTCCAAACACGAGAGGGCTCATTTCATTGGGTGTCATATTGCCACTCCCCCTCCAGAAGTCCAGGACGCGGAGTCATATATGAAAAGATAGAGTAAAAGGCTATTAAACATCAATACCATCTTCTTCTATATAATATGCATATATCTATCTGTAACTGACACCCTCTCTCTGGTACACCAACCATCAGTGCTAACATGTATCTGCACATATGCCACCTCATTCCCGAATGTAATTAGAAGCAACAAAAGCCAGTTTCTTCAACAACACTGCTTCTTGATCCCCCCAATCATGGGAAACGCAAATTAAAGCATTAGTTGCCTTCAAATCAAAGCTTCTCAGCCCCTGCAGAAAACTCTCCCTAATATTCAGATTCATACTCGGAAAACCAGTCTTCTTAAGAGTTCTCTGGTTTCATGCTCACAGCAACAAAGCCAGAAAAACTCATCCAAGAAAAAGATTTTTTGCCACATCAGCTTCAGGTTTTCATTTGCTTAAGCAGTCAAGAAACATGGATAGACCAGGGGAGCTCAAGGGTGTTTCTGAGGCAGTGGATGAAAGAAAGCTCCTTCCATCACCTGTTACACCAGCTTACATAAGGGCCAGCAGGGCCAGTAAAGTAAACACTTCTGGTAATGCAGATGTTACAGATGATTGCAGGAGTTTTGAGAACTATTTGGTAGAGATGATAGTTGAAGAGGGAAATCCAAGGGATTTGATGGATGTAGAAGAGCTTCTCTACTGTTGGAAGAACCTGAAGTGCCCTGCCTTCATTGGTTTGGTCTGCAGATTCTACGGAGAGCTTTGTAAAGACTTGTTTTCCCCTGAGTACAACAGCAGTGACATTGCTAGTAGTTCCCCATGATTCTACAAGTAGTCTTGTTTTACCTCTTCTGTTGCAAAGCTGACCATTTTTCCACTGCACAAGCCACCATTCCCCCATCCCCACCTCCTCCCCTCCCCCAAATGCCCGCCAATCCTGACTCCCTTATCCCAATCAACTAAAATCTCTTCTACCCTTTTATGTTTAATAAATTTGTAACATAACCATATGATCCATGAATAAATTCCCTTCTTAAATTTTTGTTCCACATAAGAGCCTAGATCCACTATGTTCCTAGTTCCTATTTGTTCTGATATCATTGATGGGTAACCTCGACCAACATAAACAATAATTAAATTCTAACACCAATAGCAGAACCTTGGCAACAAAACTCAAAGCAAAACAAAATAGCATAATCTGATACACCTTCCATAAATATTGTATTTAAGTCCACAACTTGTACCCTGTTCATGCTCCAAGGCTCAAATAATCAAGGAAATCACATTACAAGCACAATGCCACATATCAAGGTTTCTACAATTCCATCATGAAGTAAACAGAATCATAAGATGGCATAGTTTGTTTAAAATTAAAAAATCAGAAGTCCAAATGGACAAGTCTCTCATATTGCAGGGTTTAGCCCTATTTTCACAGAAGTTGTTTCCTCAACTCAAACTTTGTGACCTCTAGCTCACAATAGAGTAAACTTACTGCCATACTGGACTTGCCCTTTCTGCCTAGTTCAACATGATTTTATATTATATTATGTAAGTCTAAACTCAAGTCAGTAAAAAACATGAAGATAAAAGTATTCAAAGAATATCATGGCAATATCAGCAGCATCATTTGGTGGATACCTATTCACATTTAAAGAAGCAAACAACAGGAATTTTGCAACTCAGCCTTCATCCATAGGTCACAAATAAGAAAGAAAGAAGTACAAGTGCTGCATTTTGGGGTTTTATCCCACAAAGATAAGGTAAGCTATAATGTCAAAAAACAGAGATGCTTGATTAACTTAAGCTAAATATCGACATTTTCATGACAGATAGTTATTAGACTTATTGGTCTATTTATAGTTAGGCCACTTCTGAAATGCTCCCAAAGATGGATTCATTTCTGACAAATATACCCGAGCCTTCATCAATGTGTCTCCAATTCTAAAGCCAGGCATGATCATAAACTCAACTCTGCAAATGGCATATCTTTCATCAAATGAATGGTCACTTATCCCATCGTCTTCAACAGATTCCATGTAGTCATTGAAGAACTGGCTTCCTCTATTCACAGAAAATATTTTTGCTTTGTGGTCAATTGAGGTTGCAATCCCTTGTAGAACCCAAATCCATTTTGCCAATTTTGCAAATAATTGATAGAATGGAGTCCTTGGATGCTTGCCACTCAATACAAACATCCGCTGATCCAAATTCCCAAAGAAAGACATCTCCATCAGTGGATGAACAATAAACAAGTACTTCTCTCTGCAGAATGTGGCAAATTCTGAACCCGGATTTTGTATCAGAGAATCAAGAGGATCATCAAACCTCATTATGTCAGCAACAGAATAAGATCTAAGCAACATCCCATTAAACATTCTCCGTGCAATGAATGCTTCAAAAGCATATTTCTTATGCGACCGTTTTGAATAAACAACACCCTTTTCAATTGAATTTGCTGCAAGGTCCAGATCCCAACCTGAAGCTTTCATGAAGCTAATTACTGGCTTTGCAAAATCATGAATGGACTTTGAAACTTGTTTGAATGTTTCTTCGAACACATCAATATTTAAAGCCCTTTCCAACTTTTTCTCCAAAATCAACTGCCTCATCCTCTCAGCCAATATGCTGTTCCCTAAATCCAAATCATGAAATTTCTGCTGCAAACACGCAATCTCAGCATTTTTTGCTCTGTTTTGGGACTTTAGCTTCTCTAGAAGCTCCTCGTTAACTTTGACTTCAGCTTGTAAACATTCAAGACGAGAAGAATAAAGCTTAGATTTTGTAAATGACTTCTCGTCACAAGTCTGCTTGATCTTACAAAGCGCTTGCAGCTGAGCCACAAAGAGTTCATCAGCAGCTAAAATCTTATCTAGGTTGTAGGGAACATGAGCTCTTTGGAGTTGAATATAAGCTAATTTCAGTGCAGAAACTGCATCAAATAACTCAAAAACATAGCCATCATCACGTAAGTTCCCTTCACGTTGAAGCACTCCAGGGTGTGGACGGATTTTCTTCCCTTCACATTCCGTCTCCTCAGTGCCATCGCTGCTATCTTGCACCATTGATGTGCCGTTCCCCTTATTGGGGTTCTGATTGTGGCTGTCACTTGGGGTTTCATCGAAGAAGACACCAATGGACTTCAATTTGCAAGCTTTAGCAAATTTTGACGCCATTTCGGTTATGTTTGCGGAGGTTTTAGTGGTGGCAATCTCCATACCTTAACAATATTATATTAGAACTCTAAACTGAAACAGATAATGAGTTTACTGGGATTCAGCTTTCAAAAAGACTAGATAAAGAGTTTATAAACAGATTGACACAATGCATAGAAACTGCCAAGAGTAGGCAAGATTCCGGGTCAAATGCCTGGCCGGAACTGGCCCTGGAAGCAACCAAGATTAAAGAAATGAAAATGGGGGTTTAGTTCTAAATAGGAAAACAACAATGGTTTATTAAACAATGATTAACGTCAAGGACTTGTGCTCAAAAAGAAAGGCAAGAGATTCAAGCTCATTAAAACACTTACCTTCTATTTTAGATGCGTAACATACCAAATCGAGGGGTTTAAGGAGCTAACAACAAGACAGCTGAGCTGCAAAAGGTCAAGGTTAATAGCTTGACTTCCAAATAACAAACTATCTCAGCCACAGATTTTTACAAGACGAAGCAGATGTTTTCACCTCACTAAGAAGACAAAACAAAAAGGAATCAAAAAGCAATGCTTGGCCACATGGAAAAACCTGAACTTTAGTTGGAGTTCGAGATGGAATGGGAAGACCTTGAAGCCCTTTTGATGTCCGGTCACCAATGTGAAACACCTGATTGTTTCGAGCTTGAAAGATGGAACTTTTTCTTGTACTTCGTTTTGATGAATAAAAAAGATTGAAACTTCGGCTCAAAAACCGAAGTTTCTTATCAGCATTGAAAGCTGCAGGTGGGTATCGGCCTTCTATTGGGCTTGAGAGCCGGCACATAATCCGAGAAATTAGTTCTATTTTATCCCTATTATGAGTTTCGGTTAATTAAAAATAATAATATTTTAAATGTTTCTTTTTTAAAAAAAATCAAATTGCCTTTGTTTTGAGTATAAAAAAGATCGAAACTTTTGCTCAAAATCCAAAGTATCTTAAACTAAGCATCGAAAGCCCAATAGTGTCACGTTCCGATTTAATGTGTCACGTTTAGACTCATCGTCTTTGGAATTGAGATAATTATTAACACAACATCAACGGTAAAACTCGACGATCGTCGAACGTTGCATCTCCACTCAAATTTTAAAAATTCCCTCTGCCCATCTGATCTCTTTTCGCAAACGCATGATATATTAATTGATATATAATCACTTACTTTTCATGAAAAAAAAAAGTGGTACTAATCATATCAATTATTGTAAAAATAAACGTCAAAGTGGGGAAGATGAAAGGCGTTGTACGTGCCGGTTCCGCCGTGGACGCCGGTGACCGCCGAGTATTTAAACGGAAGCAGGGAAGTGCAGGTGTGGCAAAAGCCTGTGCACATATGCCCATGAGACCATTCCTTCTCAATTAATTTACTACTCTCTATGGTCAATTAATTATACGTATGTCTCTGCATCGTCACCTTCTCCATGATGAAAAAAAATTGAGAAGTATTAGATATATATATATATATTTATTTATTTATTTTATTTTATTTTTCCAAGGACAAACACGCACGACAGCTCCGGGTCTCCGTTTGATAATTAATTCCCACCCGATCCTATAACAGGAAGAGAGTTTAGAATCTTGTCTCCATCCTGATAGAACAGGTGAGTTCTCATTTTCTTAATAAAAAATAATAATTTTTAAAATAAAAATTTAAATTTTAATATATCAAACTAATCACTAATTCAAATACAAAAAATTTCAAGAGATAGAAATTAATATGCTGATAATAAAGCAAGCAAGCAAGCAAAAAAAAAAAAAAACAGATGTAATAATTAAGAGTAAGAAAAACTACATATATTTTTTATTTTTTTAGACAACATTTTTTTATAAAAGCATACAAGAAGAAATATAAACTCTCTCTCTCTCTCTCTCTCTCTCTCTCTCTATATATATATATATATATATATATATATATATATATATAATATTTAAGATGAGTGTTCGAAAAGTAGAATTATAATTAATATGTTAATCTATTTAATTAGTCTTGTATAAAACAATGTTGTTTAAATATTATACAAAAGACAAAATTGTAATAGAATAATTCAAAGTTGGTAATGGAATTGGAATGAGAAAAAAAAATTATATATATATACTAACCCTATTTTCACCACCAAATAAAAATTCAAAATTCATGATAAAGATCTCAATTCCTGTCAATTTTCTTTGACCTGATCTCGGTTGAGACGAATAGGACGGGTCCCATTATCATCTCTACTAGAAATTGCTAAATTTCTACATAAGAACGCATAATTTTTCAGGCAATGAAACCCATTTTTCATTTTAAGATGAAATCAGAAAATATTTTTTTTCTCCAAAAATAAAAATTTGGCCCCACCGAGACCATATATTAGCATTATCGTCGTTTTGAAATCCATTTAGAGAGTGCCTCGACATTGCTATCACAATTTCAAGTGGGCAAGCCCTTCAAACTCGTGACTGTGGGTGCAGTCCATAAAACTGGGGTACCGTCCAACTCACAAAAGCACATGGGTCTGGACCATCCCATCCCAAGTGGAAGTCCCTGTTGACCTATAGGCATAGCCCTTATAGATTGGGTCTAGTCTAAGCTGTGCTAAACCAGCCCCTTTTTGTTTTTTCCAAGGAAATGATAACAACGTATTATCAGAGAAGCAAATGTCCGAAGGATCAAATGTGATGTTCTTACTCAATATAACATTTCAAGAGTTAACATAGGCAAGTGTATGGGTTGTACATGGCTTAACTCTCACATTATCAACGAAGATGAGGGTTTTGGGTCATTTTATATTGTCAAAGAATGAGAGGATTTTAAATCATATAAACGTAGACGTTACATATTATAATAAGTTATTTTTTGAGGAAAAAATTATAGTTTCGTGACAAGTATTATTAGAATCTAATCTTATTCGCCATAGGACCTCGACTTGTCGCGAAATGCCGAGAACCCTTAATTTTACTGGTTCAGTGCGTGCCAAAAAATATTGATGAAAACATTGATAAATTTGATGTAAGTGAATATAACGGATGCATATTACTTAATTCTCACATTATTAACGAAAAAGTAAATCTTGAATTATATACACAATGTACATCACAACAAATTATTTATTTATTTTTTCTTTATGAGAAAATGGTGATTGCCCCGACACAAGAGGCTGTTGAAGGGCACGACACATTTTCTTCTGGGCTGCGCTAGGGCATTGCCTTGAGCAGTTGAAGTCCAGGTCCAAGGACGGCATGTTGGTTGGCAGCTTGGAATTGTCCTCGGCAGGAGTGGCGTCGTTGCAGGCACAAACTATTACTATTCTTTCATTTACAATGCGAGCCCCTCCATGAATGGCTATAGTTATAAATTTTATGATTCATACCCAAAACAATCCGACTTGAGCAGGGAAGGAACCTTAAGAGATATATAGTGATTAAAATTTTAAATTTTATTTTTAAAATATTAAATTTTAATTTAAAAAATATAAAATTTGTAAGAATATAAAAAATTAATCTCATTATATAGTTCACAACCTAAAAAAAATTTTAATAAAAAAAGGGGACTTTGACCAGTGACTATATGTAACCATCGTTTTTGTGATGTTTAAGAATTATTATTATTTCAAGATAGACACAAAATTAACTGTAAATTTTTTTAGGTTTCCTAATATTATTAACTTTTGTATTTTAAATCATACATAAATAGTTTTTACGATTTATTACTTAAAAATTCACAATTTATAATATTTTAATCACAATTTTGGTTTGTTTTAATAATTTGTTCTATTTTAAAACTTTGAGTTAAATGTTAGGTGACATATGTCACAAACCATTTTGAAAATGTTGATATTTCGAGTGGGAGACCATGAATTTGTTAGTGTCTATCATATTGTACTTTTTTTTTTTCAAAAAAAGATTTTACTATGAAAACTAAAATGATAAATTAAAAAAATCGTGTTAGTTTTAATAATCGACACAAAATTAGAGAATTTTGAGGCATTAATCCCAGTTTAGTGTGCATTGGTTTTTCGAGTCCATGTTTATAAGCATTATTTAAACCAAAATTTTATGAGCATATCTCTTATGGAGTTTGACTACATATAGAAAGAGCTCAGGTGTAGCTGCCTGAGTCGAATCAGAAAAGGTTTGAGTCTACATGCTTGGATTGGATTAAATCTGTGACCTTCAAAATCGAAAAAAAGGCTAAATGGTCTTGGACTGTAGCATTCCAATATTTACATGAAAATTTGACAGAGTTAGATAATAATTAAATTTTATTTTAAGAATAATGTATAGAAAATATCTATAATTAAATTTACAAATTAACATAATTAAAAAATAATTTAGATAAAATATATGCATAGAATGCAAAAAGTGTATACTTAAGATCTAGGGGGTTGACGCATTTATCTCAAAAAAAAAAAAACAATATTATCTTATGCTGGGCAGACCAAAAAAATTAAAATATTATCAGGTTAAATTAAAGACCCATTGACAAGCTATAATAATTTTTTTTATCAGATATAAAATTAATAATTTTAAATAAATAAATAAAATTATATTATATATAAAATATTAATATGATTTAAAATATTTTACATATAATATTAAAATCTTTTATATCTGCCTATACCTGTCGTTTTTAAGTTAACGCAAATTCTTTTTCATCGCACGAGATGCCAATACCCTTTTCCAATATCCAATTCAAAGAGCGAGAAAAGTTTGAGCTTTGAAGCGGCCCCACTAGGCAGTGTCTGCCAATACTATCATTATTGGAAGACACCTGGTAGGTCCTAGACCGTACTCCTTTCTTCGAAAATTCCGTTTCAACTTTTTCTTTGCCGCCAACGAAAATTTCTTAATTTGACAACGCGTCACATCAATATTTATGTATAATAAATACATGTTTTTGATTTGATTGTGTAATTAAAAATATTATATAACATAATGACTATAAGTTAAAAATCTTTCTTCAACATAAGAAATTAGAAAGCCAAAATGAATAGTAAAGGAAGATGACGCATACATGGAAGGATCCAGTTCATAAGGATAAGAAAAAAAATATGAGTAAGAAAATGAGGACTATTAAGACTACAGTAGTAACGGGAGATAAAGACATAAACAATGTAATAAAAAATTATATGTATTGAATTCTTCTTTTTTATTAAATAAAATTGACAATTATGTTTAATAATTAGATTATTTAGTTGCATCGTTTTAAATGGGTTATAAAATGAAGAAAGCTCATTAATAAAATAGCCGATCAACTTCTAGAATTCCTTTATTTTTCATAATTCGACGAAGCCATCTAATTAGTTCTACGTGTAGATGAGTAACCTATGAACCTTAACAAGTTAAACATATTGTTTCTTAAATTTGACTTATTTATAAACTTTACTTAGACTAATATATAATTCATTTTCTTAAATCAATGAGGTCGAACAGGTTTTTTACCAAGCTAATTTACTAAATTTTTGGTGAGTAATTAGACATATTTTGTTGTCTTATTTAAATTATGTGCATTTATGTGTGGTCATGTTGTCACACTCTGCACAATTTTTAGCATAAAAAGAGACTTAATGCCAAATTTCTTTAAAGTTTTGTTTTTTAAAAACTTATAAATATTTTAAATGCGTTCTTATAAAGTAAAAATTTGTGTAGAATTTCTTAGAACAATAATAAGAATTATTGATTAAATAAATCCTAATCATCCAATAGAAAGGTAGATGACTATAAATAGTCTTAGAAGACCTTACTTGTAAATATCAACCAAACAATAATTGTATTTACATTCTTGAAGTTGTAAAGTATACTTTAAGTTCTTTATAATACTTTTGTTTTTTCTATGCTATCTTTACTAGCTTTCGTTGGTAATATTTTAATTCTTAAGAGAAAGCTGACTAACATTTTTATTTAATAAGTTTACTAGTATTGTATAGTTCATTAGTAAAAGATCTAAGTTTATGACATGTAATATTAAAGCAAGGTTGTGCTTTCCTAGTTAAAATGTCTGGTTCACATGGTAAGATTAGCCATATAGTTAAGGAAGGCAAGAAACAACCAAAGAAAAGGAGATTAAGATCAAAGGATGTTTTGGAAGACGTTAATGTAAGGTTTATAAAGGTGAAGCTTGCAGTAGTTGATGAGCAAGAAAAGTTCGAGGTAGTAAACCAATGCATTGATGAGCTAAAGAAAGAGAATGAAGGGCTTTATAAGGAGATGTAAGGTGCTTTGAATCAAATCCTAACAAGGTGTCTAGATCAAATGAGGACCTTGAAAGGGACTCTTCAATATATAACTGTTTTGTTGAAGAAAGAGCTCAAAAGAGTCTCTAATAAGTTGAAGAAGACTAATGATGAACTAATCTTTTACAAAAAGATAGTTGTTTAAAGGAAAAACATTACTTTGTCTATTATAATTATTAATCTTTTAAAGGTAGATGTTCTAAAACTTAAGATGTATAATGAATCAAGGAATGCATAGGAGGTTGATAATTTTTTATGGAGTTTAAAGTAATACTTTAAGGCATTTAGTGCAGTGAAGGATGCTAAGAAAATTGATAATACTGCCTTATACTTTATAGATATTGCAATGGTATGGTAAAGAAAGAGGTATAATGATATTAAGAGGGATACTTGCACCATCAGTACATAAGAAGAGTTTAAGAAAGAACTTAAACGACAATTTTATTTAGAGAATATTCAAGAAAAGGCAAGAGTAAAGTTAAAGCGTCTTAAACATAAGGAAGACATGTAAGAGTATATGAAGGAGTTCTTTCAAGTGCTATGAAAATCCTCATTTATCCTAAGGAAGCATTCTTTACATTTAAGGATGACCTACAAAATTAGGTAAAGATGGAGATTTAAAGGCATGATGCCCAAGACCTCATCATTGTTATTTCCATTACTGAGTTGCTAATAGAGTTCAAGAAACTTAAAAAGCTCAAGTCTTATAAAGATAAGGGTGGTAAAGGAAAATGTAGAAGAAATAGTCATTCAATCAAAGAATGTTTCCACAAGTTTAATACGTATAAGGAAGGGAAAAGTACCAAAGATGGCCAAAGTGATGATAAGTTAACTCTTAAATACTACTTTTGTGATAGGCTACACAGGGCAAGAGATTGCTTGAAGAATGGTAGGCTTTCTACCTTAATCAAAGAAAAGGAAGAGCAATAATAGCAATGTAAAGAGATAAAGATGAGATCTTTGCAGATTCTTAATAACATCAAAGCCAAGGTCGATGTGCCCAAAATTAAGAAGAAAGGACGATTATATGTAAAGTAGATGTAGGTAACTAAGTGATAAAAACACTAGTAAATATTGGAATTCTAATAACTTCCTTTAAGAAGAGGAAGCAAAATGATTAGCCATTAGGTACAATAAGGAGTAAGGATGACTTAAGACAGTGAATTTGGAGCCAAGGTTCATCATTGGTGTTACTCATGACATAGAGGTAAATATGGGTGAATGACGTGACTTTGTAAGCTTTTCTATTGTGCTGATAGATGATTATCCAATTGTACTTAACATAGAGTTTATAGATTGTGTTGAAGTCATTCCTATTCCTTTAACCAATCAATATCTATTTTAAAGAAAGACAATACGCGTATGGTATTTTTGGCAAAGGAAATAGGTCTTTAGTCTAAGTAAATTTCAACTATGCAACTTTCTAAAAGTGTAAAGAAGTCACAACCTACCTTTCTTATGACAATGAAGGATGAGATAATGGATTCATTATGAAATGGCTTATTCAAGGAAGTTTCTCACATTCTTGAGGAGTTTAAGAATGTTAGGCCCCCTGAATTACCTAAAAAGCTTTCCTTCTAAACGTAAGATGGAACATAAGATAATATTAGTCTGTTGTAGTCCTTTACTAAATGGTGTCTCTCAAGTTAAAGGAATTAAAGAGGCAACTTAAGGAGTTATTGAATATGAGTTACATTCAATTGTTAAAGGTTTCATATGGTGTACTCATGCTTTTCCAAAAAAAGTATAATAAGTCACTCCATTTGTGCATCAATTATAGAGTGCTTAATAAAATAACCATAAAGAATAAATATCTCATTTCAATAATAGTTGACTTGTTTAATTAGTTAGGTGAAGTAAGATAATTCACCTAACTAGATTTAAGATCAGGATATCATCAAGTGAGAATTGCAAAGAAAGATGAGATAAAGACAACTTGTGTTATAAGGTATGACTCTTTTGAATTTTTAGTAATGCCTTTTGGACTCATTAACACTCATGCTAGATTTTGCACTCTTATGAATCAAGTTTTTCAACCCTTCTTGGATAAATTTATGATAATATATTTAGATGATATTGTTATTTATAGCAAGACGTTAAAGGAGCATGTTAAGCATTTATGACAAGTTTTTCAAGTACTAAAGGAAAATGAACTGTATGTGAAGAGGGAAAAGTATGCCTTTGCTCTATAGAAAATAATGTTTTTAAGGCACATTGTTGGTGGAAGCAAGCTATGATTGGACAAGTTCAGAGTGCAAGTCATCCATAATTGGAAACCTTCAAAAAAGGTAACAGAGTTATGATCCTTTTTAGGACTTATCAATTATTATAAAAGATTTATGAATAATTACTCTTTTATTGCATCTCTAGTCACTAATTTGCTGAAAAAAATAGAACATAGAGTTAAAATGCTAAATGCTAAAGAGTGTTTGGGATGTTTAAGTAAGTAGTAGTAAAGGAACTAATGTTAGCTATTCTTAACCACACCAAGCCATATGAGTTGTATATTGATACTTTTGATTTTGCACTTAGTGTTATTTTAATGCAACAAAGGTAACTCATTGCTTATAAGAGTCATAAGTTAAATAATTTTGAGTGCCAATATACAGTTTAAGAGAAGGAGATGATTGTAGTAGTTTATTACCTATAAACATGATGATAGTCTTTAAGTTTATTATAAATACTGATAACGTTACCACAAATTATTTTTTCAACTAAAAGAATTTAACACCAAAGCAAGTGAGGTAATAAGTCTTCTTTGCATAATTCAACTTTGTGATGAAGCATGAGTCCTGTAAGGCCAATTTGGTGGCCAATGTATTAAGTAAAAAGACTAAATTGGCAACTATACACAAGTCTTAACTTTCCTTTAGTAAAGCAAATTAAGGATTAATTTGAGCATTATGGACAAGTTAAGAGTTTAAGAAAATCGATGAGTAATGGGAAGA
This sequence comes from Ceriops zippeliana, assembly GCA_037897445.1. Classification (NCBI taxonomy): domain Eukaryota; kingdom Viridiplantae; phylum Streptophyta; class Magnoliopsida; order Malpighiales; family Rhizophoraceae; genus Ceriops; species Ceriops zippeliana. The sequence goes on from JBAPLH010000174.1 coordinate 2,313,341, forward strand.
CACACTAATGTTGGCTTAATAATGAATTACTCACAACCAAATACGATAAAGTATATATGCTAAAATGGTAAGAATTGAACAAGATTGTTATCAAAAGTGTCATGACTCAAAATAAACAAGACATTTGAGTATACATTACACATTTGTACTTGTAGAATGAGCACATTATTGGCCTCAAATATAAGATGATATTGAATTTTATATGAAGACTTGTCTTGCATGTTAACAAGATAAGATAAAATAATATCAACGATTAAGATGACTAAAGTTCTTATCTATTCTTGAGAAGTCTCAATAAAGCGCTTCAATAGATTTTATCATATACTTATTGAAATCTAAAGGATACACCAATGTCATGGTAGTTTATGAATTGATTTAGCAAGTATAATGTATTCTGCACCATGTCTACAAAGTTTATAATTAAAGATGTAACACTAAAGTTTCAAAAATACAGTAAAATATTGAGACATATTAAAAATAATTAATAATAATAATAATATTTATTTTATTAAAAGATTTTGGATGTAATTATTCAATTTAATGAATATAAGTTTAACTTCTTCACAATCTTTTGTTACTAAAATGATGACTAAATTGAAAAGATGAATGTATTGTTAGAGATAGAATGTATTATCAAAGCGCTAACTAAATTTAAGTACATCACGTGTGCCTACGTGAACAATGTATTAAATTTAAAAAATAAAATGGTACAAGAGCGGTTCAATCGTTCTTCTGTACTGCATTGTACAGATGCTTGATCAGGCGGTTACGTGTTGTCATGGAATATAACAAACCGACACAACTATACTTCTTCAATAATTGTATAAGTAGCTGACTGACCCATAACTTTGCGTGAGAGGAAGGACAAGAATTTAAATTTTTTCTCTCTCTTCTTCAAACATCGCAACGGCTGAGTTAAAAGTGGGTAAAAGCCACTTAATACACATTCGACAAAGCTGTATCATTTTTCTCGTCCTTATTGTTGTTCAAGTCAAACCCAAATTTTGAGGATTTTACCCTTTGAGATTTCGAATGACTGCGGACAATTTACTGTTTAGTCGGCCACGTGACGCATAGATCTCTCTATCCAAACTATGCAAATGCCGTGATGCTCTTGAAGTGTTAAATTTTGACACGTGAGTTTGCCGTATCAAAGATGTTCCGCTACAACGACCTCATGTGAACATGATGGACTATACTTGTCCTGAAGGTTCAGTTTTTTTTTATTATTATTATTGTTTAATTCCCACATTATTGCAACATCCGTAGTCCAAAATTTGCAACTTTGAATTAAGAATAATATTTCCTGTGTACCGTAGACCAAAGGGGTTGTTTTAGGGCAAAAGGCAGCAGTCCGTAAATTATTAAGATTTGGGACTTGGGAGCCCACAAATTTAAAATTTGAGTTACCCGCACGCAACAACTTCTCCAATTCAGCGTGTCCAAAGGAGGTGAAAAGAACTGGACAGATGTCCCGTACCTATGCATGCATTAGACTTCCTATGACAACCCTGCAAGTGTGCCAGCCAATAGGCAAAGGTTTCAGTTACATCGACAAGACGAAATTGAACAGATCTTGCGGTTTCCCTGGACAAAAATTTTAACTTTTTCTTACGGGAAAATATTTAATGTGTAATAAAATTAAGTATAATATAAAATAATTATATATAAATACAGTGATACATTCTATAATAATTATTACACATTTTATCTTGAATAATAATTATTATATATTTTATTTTATTTATTGCATATTTTAAATTATTCAGTAAACATCTTAATTTTTTCAAAAAAAAGAAAAAGAAAAAGTGTCTTTGATACCATGTTTATGTCTCACATGCTGCCAAACCTTTTTTGGTTATAAAAATTAAGCAAATGTAATCTAAATCTAGTAACTGTCCACTGCGCCGACCTAAGTCTCCTTGTCCTGACATATTTTTGTTTTCTTTTGGGTCAACCGCGTTTTAGTTCAACAAAAGTACAGTCTCGTGTAAGGGAAGTCCCAAGGAGCGTTCGTTCAAATTGAATTTAAATAACCTTAGAATCTCCCAACAGTTTCGAAGAACTTACCCGTAGCCCCTCGTTTCGCTCTAAATTTAGCTTTCCCTTCACCAGATTGCACTAAAATTTTTTTTTTTCTCTCTCTCTCTCTCTCTCTCTCTATCTATTGTTGTTTTCTTCTGCTTTTAATTGATCAGGCCAGCTACCACAAGTGGCGGCGGCGACGGCGGTTCAGTTTCTGGGGAACGACGAGAACCCCAGATGCCAGAGATCGAACATTTGGCGGAGAAAGCCTTGTTTAGCAAGTACGAGCTGGGGAAGCTTCTAGGATGGGGCGCATGTGCTAAAGTATACCATGCGCGCGATGTCCGAACGGGGCAGAGCGTGGCCGTCAAGGTCATCAACAAGAAGTGGTTGTCCAACACCACTCTTATGTCTAACATCAAGCGTGAAATCTCCATCATGCGCCGCCTCAGCCACCGACACATCGTCAAACTGTTCGAGGTCCTCGCCACCAAGACGAAGATTTATTTTGTCATGGAGTTGGTCAAAGGCGGCGAGTTGTTTGCTAAAGTCGCCAAAGGCCGCTTCACGGAGGACCTCAGCAGGAGATACTTCCACCAATTGGTCTCCGCCGTTAGGTACTGCCATTCTCGCGGCGTTTTCCACCGTGACTTGAAGCCGGAGAATCTCCTCCTCTCCGAGAATGGAGATTTGAAAGTCTCGGATTTTGGACTCAGTGCCGTCACCGATCAGATTCGATCCGACGGCCTGTTGCATACACTCTGTGGCACGCCCGCTTACGTGGCGCCTGAGATTCTGGCGCAGAAAGGATACGACGGCGCCAAGGTGGATGTTTGGTCCTGTGGGGTCATTCTCTACGTGCTCACAGCCGGTTACTTGCCTTTCAACCACCCCAATCTCATGGTCATGTACAAGAAGATTTACAAAGGCGAATTCCGGTGTCCGAGATGGATGTCCCATGATCTTAAAGGCCTCTTGTTTCGGCTTCTCGACACGAATCCGAATACGAGGATCACCATCGACGAGATTCTCCGAGACCCATGGTTCAAGAAAGGAGGATACAAGGACATTAAATTTTACGATGAAGACAGGAAAGCCTCCAATAAGGTGGAGCCGGGCGTTTCCAGCTTGAATGCTTTCGATATCATCTCCTTCTCTCCCGGTTTGGACTTGTCCGGCCTGTTCGACGATTCTCACAACGCGGTCGACGACGGCGAGAGGTTCGTCTCGGCGGAGCCGCGGGAGAAATTGATTGAGAAAGTTGAGGGGCTTGCGAAGGCCAATAAGTTGAGGGTGAACAGAAAGAAAGATTGGGGTTTTGAGCTTGAAGGGCAAAACGGGAATTTTATGATCGAGGTCGATGTTTACCGGTTAACGGACGATCTGGTGGTTGTGGAGGCCAAGAGGAAGGGCGGCGACGCCAGATGCTACAAGGACCTGTGGAAACACAAGCTCAAGCCTAAGCTCTGCTCCGTCCCAATTGGCCAACCTGACAGTCAGGTTGCTGGTAACTAAAATTTTTCCAGCCGCGTCCGACGGACAACATGAAATTCCGGCGATGTTGTTTGTTGTGACCGTAATTATATTACTCATTTAAATTATATAAATAAAAGCAAACAAATAAGAAGATGTCTTTGTACTTCTTTATTTATGCTTAATTTTCTCTCGTGTTCTATGGTTTTGAATAAAGTGTTTGTCGCTGCGGGTTTGTAACTAGCCCACGCTCATCCTTAGTTGAGCTGACACACAATTTAGCTTGGGTGTGTTTCTTGTTTGTAAAATACGAGAACAGAACAGAGGTAATAATACTTCACAAATGCTTCACAGCCTTGTCAAGAACAAATTAATGAGATGTGCACAATAGATCAATGTCGGGAATATTTCGATATTTCGGGAAATTAAATATACATTTAATTCTATTTAATAATTTAAGGCAACACCCTCCTGCTTTTCGGATGCCAGGTGGGGCGGCGCTCCTCGTGGCTTTTCGCCTCTATTGGGGCTTGGGCCCCTGTTTGTGCATCCAAAAAGATTTGGTTCGAGCTTGACGGACTTTGCGAGCGAGAGCGCTCGGCTAGCTCGTCAATCAAACTCATGACTAATAAAGCTCTTTGGTCTCCCATCCACGTGCCAGGATCTTGTACACTGAAAGCCGTAAAAAAGGGTCAAGATGAAGTGATGTGCGGAGCGTTACAGTTGCTTTAACGAAAAAGGGGGGGGGGAAAATCTTAAATGACATTGAAGAAGGAAAATGGTATTGAGACGCAATTTACTATCGGATGTTAGTGTGAATCGTCTGCCTCTTCTAAATCTCTGAATTTGTGACAAATCAGCTTCATTGCTAATTTAGCTGCAGTGAAAATGGGGAGATTTAACAATGCTTGGTGGCCCGCATCCCAAGTTAGAAAACATTTCACCCAGAAACACAAAAACATGACCAATCAACTAAATAATGATTAGCAAAATGGTAATGATTGACGCACCTCAGTCACTTCATGGTATGCATAAATGTTAGTGACGTGAGTGCCCTAAAGAATTCCGTAGCCTTTTGAACATTAGCCAACCTTTTCAATATATTTTGAAGTTGGGTGTTGTTGTTCCTAATTGCTCGTACGCCTTCTTACTGTAGAGATTCCGTGCAAGTTGATTCAAGATCCGAGTCACAATTGAGGGAGATAATATAAAAGATTATCCTGTTTCATTCCATGTTGGCTCCGCTTCATCTGGCTCAAATATGTTTTAGATGATACCCTTTTAGAAAGATCAAAATTTGATTCCGATGGCTCATTGTCCTTATCATTCACTATATCCACGGGCTTCACTCCACTTATTGCTACTCGTGACTCGTAGTGACCTCCTTTGCCATTTCTACCTACCGCTAATTCCTGGACAACACATGGTGGGACGAAACCAAAAGGCTCTCATGAATGCGTCCTATCCAGTTGTGCTACAAAGATTAATACTTTGCTCGTTATTCCATAGTATTTAGTTGACTTACAACTACATAGAGATTTGGGTATTCACGGTTTGATTGATTGGAATAAACCATAGAATTCGAAAATCAAACTGAGAATTCGGTTATCCTTAATTGAAAGCTGAAACTTAACCGAAGATCTTGGTTAAGCGAAAATTTGCTGGCTTTGATTTTTATTTAGGCTGTTTTCACTTGCTCCGACAGAGATGCTAGTTCACATTTCCAAACGTTTACCTCAGATGAAGATTCGCTTAGAAGGACATGCATCACCCACATCCCACCAATTTCTGGGGCCATAAGCTTCATCTGTTCATTATAATAAAGCAGAGTTCTTGAAATAGCATTCTAGATAACAATTACGCTCGCTTGGATGGTATGTGCTTCATTGGGAGCATTTCTGCCTTTTGACAGAAAAAGGGGCAAAAAAGGTAAAAATACAAACTGACTGGGAAAAAAGACATTGTAACAAAGACACAGGATTGCTGGCTCACTGTAGTACACAGGTTGCAAGGCCTTTCCACGGATACTGAATACAATATGAACAAAATAGGGACCAAATGCCTGTAAGAAATAGTAAAAGTCCATTAAAAAGTCCGGGGCAGTAAGGACATACAATTTGAGATATTGTTTGAAGTGCATCATACAAATGCGGTTAATCACAAAATACACTAAATACAGGCAAATTCGTTAGGTGGTGCCATGACACTCAGCAATGTCGAGTACAAGTTAAATATGAGCAGTTCATCAGGTTGTATAAACAGCCACAAAACATCATGAGAATTCGGGCAGCTAGGGTGACAATCATCCTAGTTGGTTCTGATGTTGTAGTTCTTATTCTTGCTGGTGCCACTGCAGTCTTGTTCTTGCTGCTGCTGCTGCTGCACCTGCTGTTCTGGTTGAACCTGCCAAACCCAAACAATGTCTTGCAGAGCAGGCCGTATATCCTTATTCAATATCTTCTGATATTCCAATGTATCTCCATTAGAATTTTTTAACTCCACCAAATGAAAACTTGGAGAGACTTCAAAAATCTCTGCATCAATTGACAGGGGTCCTTGTTTGCCTTCCTCGAGACTCTCCAATTTAAGTAAACCAGCTTCCTTTTTTGTCACCTTCAGATTTAGGTGCTTACCAATATCCTCCAGTTTAGAGATGATGACCGAGGGAGGCAGTTTAGAAGCAAATCTGGCTTCTCTCTTTTGAAAGTTGCTCTCAAATAATCCAGACAGATCAAACCCAGCAGAAAGTGAAATGATATCAAAAGCATTTAAGTTAGGAGGTCTGGCTGGTCCGTCCTTAGTCTCAAAAAGCACGGTGCTAGTCTCAGAAGGACCACAACCATTCCTATCCAAAGGAGCTGCATCATTGGTTTCTGTTTCAGATTTCGTTTCTCTGGATTTCAGTCCTCTTCTAAACCAAGAAGATTCCTTAATCTTAGCCATAGAAATTCTGGTACTGGGGCTTGGATCCAGGATCCTCCTCAGCAACCAACGAACTTCAGGTGGAAACCAATTCGGGAACTTAAACTCAGCTTTGCCAATTTTCCTGTACATCTCCATCAAATTTGAATCATGAAATGGGAGATAGCCTGCTAATAGCACAAATAAAACCACCCCACAAGACCAAATATCAGCCTTAGTTCCATCATAGCCTTTCCTGTTGAATACTTCTGGAGCAACATAGGCAGGTGTCCCACATGTTGTATGGAGTAGTCCATCTTGGTGCTTGGATTCAGCAAGGGCACTCAGCCCAAAATCAGATACCTTCAGGTTCTCATTCTCATCCAGTAATAAGTTCTCTGGCTTTATATCACGGTGATAAACACCTCTACTATGGCAAAAATCAACTGCATCGATCAACTGTCGAAAATACTTTCGTGCAATGTCCTCATTTAGCCTTCCTTTGGCGACCTTGTCAAAAAGTTCGCCACCTTTAGCATATTCCACAACAAAGAAAATTTTACTTTTGGTGGCCATAACCTCATAAAGCTGCACAATATTAGGATGCCTAACAATTCTCATCACAGATATTTCTCTCTTGATCTGATCAACAAGCCCTACCTTCAAAATCTTCTCTTTGTCAATCACTTTAATGGCCACACTCTGGTTTGTTTTGATACTTCTTGCATAATAAACCTTTGCAAAGGTACCTTGGCCAAGCAATCTCCCCACCTCATATTTCTGTGTCAGCACATGTGGTTTATTTTCCATCTCGGGCTAAATATTCAAAGCAAAGTTCAAAAACTAGAGCCTCCCACCAGAAACACTGTACAATTTGGAAACAAATTGATAAGTTGCGTATGATTAAATGAGCTCAACCATCTTCGCATTGCACAATAGAAAATTTACAGCCACTTGAACCTCCACAGTTCATTTGAGCACTAAATGAAAATGAAGCACAATCTACAGATCCAATCTCATTAAGGATGAAGAAAGGCATCCCTATTGAAGCCACTGCCTCATGGGCTTCAGAGATAGAATTCCAAATATTTAAGCACATCATTCAGCATTCCCTGAACCTCACTTTTGAAAGACCCAACTCAAGGATGAGGGAAGGACAGGTTCTATGGACAATCTAACCAACTTCAGAAATGTTTTAGAATTTATGCCCTGGAAAAGCAAAAGAAAACCCAAATCAAAAGCGAAAAAAAGTAGCAAAGAACTTAAAGAATTGAAGGGGCGAACCAAATCCTATTTTTCCTTTTTCTAGTTTTGCATGCTGAATGGAATAAGAAACCACTTCAGATACAAAATTCTTCCTGTAATCCACAAACCCAAAACACAAAGACTACAAAAACTTACCATCATTTTCAAAATATGATATCATTTCATTTAAACAAAGAAGTCAAATAAACATCCATAACTTCCAATCTCCCATGATCAATCAAATAACCAACGAGATTGAAAACTTCGACATTTGCTTTCTGCCCTTTCCTTTCTTCTTTTCTGTTACTTGAAATAGACAACAAGACCTTGAGGCTCTCTTAAACAAGAAATCATTAAATGGAACGCTAAGCAATTATAGGCATCAAGCAAGACAGCTCTTTTAAGTGAATCCAAACCTTAAAAAACCAAAAAAACAAAAACCCCACAAACAGGAACCAAGTCAATTCCCTTAACCAACGGTAACAAAATCAATAAGCGGCAAAAGCGATTACCTTTAGTTTGATCGAAGACAAGCGACACAGCAGGTTTTCCCTCTTCTTCTTCTAACCCGCTTTCCGTATTTTCAGTCTTTCTGAAAGTCTTTGAAAAGAAAGGAAACGGGCAATAATGGTAATAACAAGGCCGAAAAAAGCTGGTTTTATCATTTATATTGGGCCGCGGAATCCTAGTGATTTCATATTTCCACCACACAAGATACCGTATTATGCCGTCTCACCGCCATTGGAAAAATGGCCGAGACAGGAGGATTGCCGATTACTTTTTTAAGATATCATTTCGTCACCAGGTGGTGGTATTATGCTCTGTTGCGGGCAGGCTCATTATATGTCTTATGAGCTCTACTCTCTCTCTCTCTCTCTCTCTCTCTGTCACGGCCAATTAGAGCTGAAAAAAAAAAAAGAAAAAGAAAAATGTAAGTATGACCGAATAGAAAATTTACAAGAAAGTTGTGATTTGAATGCATTTTAGACGTTAATTCATATATTGTATTATTTTGATAGTTGATTGTTTATTTTTAATTTTTTGATACATCGTGATGATAATAATAATAATTATTATTATTAAAATACGTATTTAATATTTATATAATTTAATATACACATGTATCTAAAATACGTTAAGGTAACTGTGTATATAGAGTAACGCTCTAATTACAATTATTACTTATTTAGTCACAATGACTACAAGTGTGTTATGAAAGGAACGGGGGCCCTTGATGTAGCTGACTGAGGTGGTGTGTGGGGGGCCTGCACGGGCTTTAAGCGCTTTTACTTTTTTGTTTTTTGTTTTTTTTTTTTTTTAAAAAAAAGCGCAAACAGGCGGGCAAACGTGGGTATCCGATGATAAAAATGTGTATCAGGACACGCATATTTTATTATTCTTTATATGAATTCCATATTTATTGTTATAGATTTTTTAAAATAAGTTACTTTAATTTTTGTACATAGATTTTTTATATTTCAAGTGTAACTCAGTTTTTCTTTAATAAGGTGGTACACTTATATAAAATATCCAAATTTATTACTTTTCACCATGACACTAAGTTTTTTAGTTATTTTTGGATCATTTTATGAAACTTATTTATTTCATTTATAGAGTTCAGTAATATAATTTGCCCCTGGATAGATTGAATTATTGAATATGATCTTGGTTAATGTTATTCAAAGTATTTGTAAAAATATGCTAAAGTTATGAGACTTTGCATTCATTCAAGAAAAATTTGTCTACATCAATGTTTATAATACTATAGGAAAGTTTCCTTTCTTTATTATCTATATTAAATGTTTATAACATGCTTTAGATTTAGTCAAATTTCCTTGAGTTTTAAGTCTTAGCTTTGTAGTTGAATATATTTCCAAATAAGTATAATTTCCCAAGTTAAGTTAAAATAAAAGTTAGAAATCATTAATAAAAAATGCAAAAGAGTTATAGATAAACATAAAAGGAATAAGATAGTTTAGAAATGTTAAATTATGATGGTGTTACTTCACAAAGAATAATTTTCTAATTGGTTTCTATAAAAAACTATAACTTAAAAAATACAATTCATATAAGGTGTTAAAGAAAATCAATAATAGGGTATATGTGATTAATCTACACGAAGAATGAAAATTTTCAAAAATCTTAAATTTATAAATATTTACTCATTTTATTCTACTTATAAGTTTTTTTTTATTTAGAATTTGAATTGAATTAGAGATTGAGTTTTTCTTAAATATACCCAAGGAAACATTATAGTAGATTTGGTTAAAATTTTAAAAGGCTTAGTTTTCAAATATAATTTCACTATTCAGACATTATATGGACTATTTAAGAGTTATAAAACTATTTAGAAATTTTTTTTTTGTTTTTAAATATTTTTTAGTTAATTTTATTTTTGTTAATCTATAAAATATTTTTCCATTTATTTAGAATTTTTTTAGTTAGTTAGATGATTTTAGCTATAAATACATATAAGATTAAGCTTAATGACTAAACTATTGTAATGAATAAATACTCTCAATAAAGGCATTACTTTATCTTTATCTTTCTTTTTGAAAAACTTTAATTTCTTAAATTTAATTGACTATTAGTATTATTTTTATTAAATATTGTGTTATACAATTGACTGTATCCTAGATATTAACCATGTAACTTATAATTTTGATTGAAACTTTCAAATTATTGGTTAAAACTTCATATGTTACTCAATTATATAGGAAGAAAATAACCTCAAGTCACTTATTTATTAAAAAGTTTCAAGTCTTCAATAATGTCTTGAAATGGTTTTAATTTTTCATTAAATAATACAATATCATGACAAACTATAAGAACCAATTCTTATATAACATAAACTCATATCCTTCATTTTTATATTATTGTATATATATCTTTAACATCTTTTACACTTAGTCTTGGATTAAGTGAAATGCTTAAAAGTGGCTCTGACTTGTTTTCCTTTAAATCACTTAACATTAAGCATAATCCTAAGGTGATCTTTATAACTAACTTAAACTATATAAATGAGGTGTATTTATAACCATTTTATTTAATCATAAGTATTAGTTGGACACCTTCAAGTGCAAAAACCCTTTTCCTCTTCTAACTCTACTACCTTCTCACTTTTACACTCTTCTAAAAGGAATTACCAAGAACTAAAACCAATCTAGTGTATATAATCTTTTAACTATCATGTTTCTTAAGAGTATAACTAGAAAAACCACTTTTAAGTATCTCTCGTTTTATTTTCATCATCATCTTGTTTGTTACAATCATCCTTGTTGTCCTTTTAGTTATTAGTGGCAAAAGTAGAAGGTTTACTATTATATTATGGAACATCTAACTTAAAAGATTCTTTTGATTCAAAAAGGGTAAATAAGGAAATGTAAGATCAATGTAAATCAAGGATTTCCACTTTACACTTTAGTGTGATTAGTTATAGAGTAAATGTTAAGTCTACAATGCTTTACACATTTGCAATAAAGGTATTACTTAAAATTGATGAATAACCTAATGTAATTAGTTTTGGAATCTTTAAGTAAAAGTTAAAATATTCTTAATTATGATTAGTTTTGAAATCTATGAGTAATAGCCCACATGTGATTAGTTTTGGAATCTATGAGTAAAAGTTAGAATATTCTTAATTATTTTTGTTTATTTATTAAACACCCAAGTTAAAGAATTTATTTTGTAAGCAGTTAATTTATATCAAATTGCCAATGTTAGAAGAAGTCAAGATATAAATGTTTCCTAGAGTTGAATTTTGCATCTATTGCTATTATTCCATAAGGCTATTTATATAGTTTGAAATGTAACTTATAGATCACAATGGAGTAGCTTTATTATTACATCAAGGTTTACCTTTGGGCATTTTTTGTTTTGGTTGCTACGTATGCTTATTGGGTCATATATTCAAAACAAGCTCAATTCCATCATTTCTTAGTATACTTGATGAAAAATAAAGGAATTACCTCTTTATATAACATATTGATATCATAAATTAAAATCATAATTAATAAAGTAATTGATATGAGTAGTCACTTCCTTCTAATTAATTATTTTTAGAATTTTTAGACAATGTTATATGTAATTTAAAAATGTCAATGTATTGGTTAATAAAAAGAAATTGTATCAAACAATCTAATTGCATATAATTATGAGATAAAAGAAAGGTAAAAGCATTTCCTTTAAAGCCATAAGCCATTTCTTTCAACCAAATCTAAGTTAAAAGTAACATAAACATAGCTCGGCTCTATTGAAATTTTAAGAAGAAACAAGTAATATATAAGTGAAAAGACTCATAAACCTAATGTCTTAATAAATAATATCAAAACTAATGGTTCAATAAGGGATAAGTATAAGCATCGTATAGTTTTTATGGCTATTATTTAAGTAGAATGATAAGGTGTAATTTTGAAAAGAAAAGTGGTAATACACATACTCTCAATGTGGCTTTAGGAGGATTGATAAAACGTATGCTCTATTAAGGGTAATTCATATCAACAGGCTCTTGATAAGTTCAAGAAAAATAGACCTAATATGAATAAGATTCATATTTGGAAGGAGAAATTGTTGGGATTTTAAGTGTAAAATAATATGTAAATAAGAAAGATCAATAAATTTAATGTCTTAAAATTTCATATTGAAATATAATATCAAACTCATGAATTTATATGTTATTTTAATTCTATCTATTTAAAAAAAATATCATTTTAAATCCTTCAATTTTTCCAATAGAACCTAACTAGTATCATTTTCAAGATTATATTTGTATTTATCTTTTTTGTCATTCTTTTTCAATAAAATTGATTTCACTTATATAAAAAAAATTCAACACTGAAAATAACGAGAGAGAAAAAAAACATGTAAACGTATCTATCTATTGAGCTTGGTGAACCAAACTTTTGTTGTCCCGTTTAGTCAGTTTGAGATGGTTATAGCTACTTTTTCTTTTTGCACCGCTAAAGAACGTAAGTTTATTATCTACTTCATAACTAAGGTTCGTACTAATGGACGGAATTTATGTGATAGAAAGACAAAGTTCTTTTGGACGATCTCTTTATTTTACAGTAAAATCAAACATTGCTTAATTCTCAGTCAACTCTATAGATTGATGCCAACTGAATCTATGGCATTATCATAATTTTTATTTAAATCTAAAAGAACATTTTGGGCATGGTAAGGCAGATCCGGAATCACATGAAAGATTAAATAAAAACACATCGAGAATGATGAGTTTTATAGACAAATCTCTCTTTCTTATTTTATGTAAATCTTTTGCCTGAATTGCCATGGCTCTAATCTGCTCGTGGCTCTTCTACTTGGAGGCAATTTGACTTACTTAAAAAGTTAGTTAATTTAATTTAATTTAATATTATATGTGAAAGAAAATAAAAATTTTAATTAAAATCTAACTGAAATATATTATGACTCTTTTTTAAAAAAAATAATTACTATTTATTCGATCTATAAGACACCATTGTTGGCTGAAACTTTATTCATAATTAATTAATGATAAAAAGGAATTTTTAGAATTAAATTATGATAATCTGCTAAGGAAAATTTAGAGTTTCGTTTCTTGACACAGTTGAGACGCGTTTGTTGCCTTTGCCCACTGATGTACACATACTGCCTTTGGTTATTGCTAGAATTATTACTATACTATAGCTGACTTATAAAAAATTAAAAATAATAAAAAAGGGGTTATCCTCATTTTTATTTATATCTTTCTTTTGGTGATATTTCTGCATCAGGCTTCCGCTCATGGGGCTCGTGGCATGTGTGCTTCAGGTGCCAGCCTCTTTTGATACTTTTTTAAAACTCAATTTTTATTTTCGAGTTTAATGAGCTATATGAACCGTATGAGAAGGAGGGGATCTCAAAGAAGCAAAGCAATGTCCATCTTTTTATTTTAGCTAGAATGATCAACCAGGGTTGGTCAGATCAAAGAGAAAAGGGGAAAAGAGGGTAGAGCTTTAACGAATTCAAAGAGAATTTCATAGAGATGAATTCAATACAGCGGGCTAGAGCTTATGTTGGTGTTGTGGCTTCCTTTAATTGATCATTAGATGCTTCAGGGAACTTACTCACCCCATGTTGGAAGAATTTGAAGCCCACATTATAATATGTTGAAAACATAATCTGACAGTAAACTCACTAGACAATAACAACACTATTAAATGGAATTGAGAGAAGGACTCTTGATCTAATTTTATTTAATGGTTCCTTTCAATTTTTGTGTTTACCAATGTTCAATCTTCTATATCGTATCAAAAAAAAATCTTTCAACTCAAAATTTTAATACATTTTCGAATGCATCAACCTATTGGTTGAAAATATAATCGAAGTACATGTTGTTTTTTTTTCTTTTGACAATAAAAATTCGTAATTTAATATGAAATATTTAAGCAATATGGTCAGAACTGAAGATCTTTTAGTAAAATATATAACTCTAATATAGTTGAAAAATAGGGAAGTACATCAGTGCGGCTTAGTAGCCTTAAAATACGGGTCAAACAAGAACTGATGGTTCCTTCTCTGGCATTCTAAGCAAAGCGTAAAATACTCCTCCCAGTATACCCATTTTTTAGGTTTCCTTCCTTCTCTTCACCTACCAATAATAATAGTTGGTACGACTCTCAAGAAACCCATCTTGCCTTGTCAAGCCAAAACTTCTAATGAAACAAAGCCTTAGTTCAGCTCTTGGCTTGGCTCTTCTGACTCTTGTGTGTAGACAGTGCACATATTCTCAAACTTTCCTGCATAGTTGCATGCGGAGCTCTGTTTTAGTTGTGCAAGAAAGAACTTCTGGGTTCAAAAAGTAAATGGAGCAACGTGGGAGGTTGGCCGATATGGCAAAGAAGCTTGTTCCTTTTTTTCTTTCTTGCCATCTCGGATTAGAATTTTGTAGGCCAGCATCTAGTGGAAGTAATTTCCTTTGACGCATTAGGCCAATTACATGATACTCTTAAGATCACTGAAAGAAATCTTGCTTATAACACAATTAGTTGGAATGTTCTTATTACAATTTCTTAATTTTGTATACCAGTTTCAACGACCTAATTTTTTTAAAAAAATTTTCGACTTTCTTTGTAACATATATATATATACATCACTTTATTAAAAAACTTAGTTTATGTAAAGCTCAAGATAATCCATAAATGCTCTAAGAATAAAACAAAAAAAAAAAAAGAAGAGTAAAAGAAGCAACATTCAAGAGAACATATGACATCAATTTTTATTAAAATCTCTTAGTTCTGTATTTGAGTTTTAATAATTCTGTTCTTTTTTTATTTAATTTTTCGACTTCCTTTGTAAGTAGAAAAAATATATATCACTTGGAGAAAATTTTAGTTTCTTTGTAGTGCAAGATAACCTATGAATACCTTAATGGTAAAAAAAAAAAAAAAAAAGGTAAAAGGAGCAACATTAAAGAAAACATGTGTTCCCATGGACATCAACATTTAAGAGTAAATTGAAGAAAATTTTTCTCGAGGTTTTTTGTTGTTTTTGAAGAACAATAAAGTTAATGTTATGGAGAAATGAAATAAATATAGATATATAACATATCCCCATTAGAATGTTTATAAATATCTTGGTTCCAGATTTGAGTTACAGTGATTCCATAATAAATCTACAAAATTATTGTGTAGTTTTGTCAAGTAAATGGATCACTACCTATCATAAGATTACACTTTTAGGCATTTTTTTAATTTGACTCTCAAAGATAACTCAACGTCAAATACAAGGTAAAAAAATCAAGGAGACCCAATTGAAATGAAAATAAAGTTTAAATTAATTTTGTGAAACATAAAATCCATGTCAGTTGCATTTTTTTAAAAAAAAAAAGTAAGTAAACTTTTTAATTCAGTTTTCCATGTTTGATACTTTAAGCAAGCAAAATGTTCGCTCAATATCAACAAATGGGTTTGAAAAAAATGAGAATTTTAACCCCGTGCAGCTGCTGCCTGAGATGCAAAACCACATGGACCACCTAGCTTTCAAAGTGAATAGTAGGAGCACACATGTGGGCAACATTGACATTGGACTCTCTCTTTCCTTTCAAGTTTCGGTCATTGTTTCAATAATCAAAATACTTGGGGCTATAGCATTAATTTCGTACATGTAATCACCAAGCAGATAGCGAAATTGATATTCTAATTACTTCAATCCTTTCAATTTATTCTCTTATTGTTTTTTTTAATTATTAGAAAAAAAAAAAAAAAAAGAGAACAAGATTGACCTACTTTCTCTGATTAACTTGCCTTTTAAGCACTCCTTTCTCTACTCCTATTCTTCTTCTTCAATTTTATTATCCATTTGAAGCTCTTTTGCTCTCCACCTTTTCTGATTCAGACGACCAGCTAGCATGCTTGAATGTCCAGTCAAAGGTAAAATCTACCCAGAAAGGAACAGAAAGAAGCAGACCCTCTTTTTCTCTGAAAAAACTAAATATATATATTTTTTGATAGGTCAAGTTGGGATTTTATTAAAAGAAATATGACTGCAACCAAAAAAACAAAGGATGAGGATGAATGGCCAAAAGGAAATAGAGCTTCATTTATATGATGTTGAATTAAGTAAATAATCTGTGATGTGAAAAAGGTTTTTTTTTTTCAATGATCATCTTGTTGTTTTGTAGGGAGATATTTGATGAGAAAGCAAAGAAGATCAAGAGATCAGAGACTGACGCATCTTCTCAAATGGGAAGGAGACCCATGTTAAGTGCTTCTGGGATCTTGAACACCATCACACCTTGTGCCGCATGTAAGCTTTTGAGAAGAAGGTGTGCTGAAGAGTGCCCCTTCTGTCCATACTTTTCTCCACATGAACCCCACAAATTTGCAGCTGTTCACAAAATTTTTGGTGCAAGCAATGTCTCCAAGATCTTAACGGTATATCATTTCTTTATTTTTTTTTGTTCCTTTACTTTTTTTTTTTTGTAAGTTTTATGTCATGTCTTCCTGGAATTGAACAAAAATTCTGTAGTTCTATAAATCTTTTATTGGCTTTCTCTGCTAAACTACTAGGAGGTTTCTGAAAGCCAGAGAGCTGATGCTGCAAATAGTCTAGTTTATGAGGCAAACCTGAGGTTGAGAGATCCAGTTTATGGCTGCATGGGTGCAATTTCAGCTTTGCAGCAAGAAATCCAATCTTTGCAATTGGAACTTAATGCAGTAAGGTCTGAGATACTCGACTACAAATATAGAGCGGCCACTAGAAACATGATCACCTCTTCTACACAAACTGCTGCTTTAGTTTCTTCTGCGGCCGCTTTAATTCCTTCTGGGGTTGTTTCCATTGCTGCACCATCACCAACTCTTCCTTCATCTGTTCCTCCACTGCCGCTGGGGCCTTTTCCTCTTCCTCTTCCTTCTGTTGTCATTTCCTCAGCTTCGTCTTCATCTTCCACTTCTTCTCTACGTACTTCTACGACTAGCACAACAGGTTACAGCTTCATTTCGAGTGAACATGTTCCTTATTTTGATTAACTCTACAGAAGAACACATATTCAGTTTTTCTAAGTTAATTTTTGCCCCATTTTGACTTTAGAAATATAGTCTGATCTGTTGTAACTCTTTGCCTGTTTTTTGATTTCGCTGATCACTTATGATAAACCATTTGAAAAAGAAATCAATGAACTTCAAAGCATCCTTATCTGATATGAATTTACTCTCTACACTGATCTTTAATGTACTAATAACGATCGAGATGGGTCATTTACTTCTCTCATTTTCATTCATTTTCTACCCCAACCATTCAATTTCTCATCTTTAATTTTTTTTCCAACAACTTTGAGTACAACAATCAAAGACACTATGTTATTCAAAGTCATTCACATTCATGAATTGTGTCAATATCTGTCCTACCATGAACCATGGATCATGTTGCTATAGACTCCTTTTATGTTTCATTTAAATGACTCTGGGTCACACCAGTGGTAAAAATGGCTTTGAACCTTTGACTGAAACTTTTTCTAAAGCCCATAGATGTTACTCTGTGCCGTTAAAGAATCTGAAATAAGTTTAGCTTATAGATGTGAGGAGACAAATGGTGTGGTGGGTTGTGATTTTCCCTAGGTGAAGTCACAACTATTACACTTCACTTAATTGAGGATTGTCGTACCTTTACTGCTTCTTAATATTCTTTCCCATGTAAAAATTGACAGATTGAATCTTATATGCCTGGCACTGCATTGTAATTTTTGCCAAGTTACAGCTATCACCTAACAGACCCATTTATCCATGTGCCTTTTGCTCCTCCATATGCAATTGTCCTTGCTACACTGACAGCAACGCATGACCAATTTCGAGCTTGGGCTTCACCATTTACTTTGTCAACTGTTTTGGTCATAAATCATGATTAAGAATATGCAAGTGTGCAACTGGCCAAGCAAAGAAAACCCATTGGCTATTTAAGTATATTTCAAGAGTTATACAAGGAAAATGACATATCCACAAAAAAATTTTACAAATAATCTTACAAATATATTTGCTACCAATGAGATCTTTATCTACTTAACAGTTCGCATAAGTAGTCATATTGTGCACTCTCAAGCATTAAAATCAAGATACAAAGCTACCGGCTGGGGGAAGAACTAGTATTACGTCGAGTTAGCCAAAACGGACGATAATTAGGATATACATGAACACCATATATTGTAACGGAAGATAATTAGAAGTGTTATGTTGCCATGCTCAAGTTTAGCTTTGGGATCAAAATGTCTTTGTTTCTTTTTTAAGGAAAAGGAAAAAGGAAAAAAAATAGACTGAATCAGTTTATAGTCTAGTCTTGATATTTTGAATTACAGTGGCTTTGTTTGATTGTTCAAGCTTCAATATGCGTCAGTTTTCAAATGATTTAATTGGCAAATTATTTTACAATTAGGACTTTCAGGCTCGAATTATTTTAGCTTTAGAGTTGCAACGCTACGATATCACCCCCTTCATTAGGTTAGCTTTCCAAAAGGATTACACTTCTATTTTACAAATATGGAGTTCTAATTTTAACCTGATTTTTGACCTAATCGTGGTCATAATTTATAATTGGAACAATGATTCCATCACATGCATGCATTTGACATTAATGAAACTATTATTCGAAAGTCAAACAAAGCGGCTTCCAAGACTCTTTGATATATGATAAGACAATTTGCTTCATAAAAGAATCTTGAACAATAAGAAAGATGACATTCATCTCAAACCCACCTTAATAACTAAAAATTCTACACATGATATTATTTGAAAGTCTAACAAAAACGCATCCAAGGACATAAGCATTCATAAATATATGATAAAAGATGATTTACTTTATATAAAATTTTGAACAATATAATATCTATTTTTAAAACAATTTAGTGATTTAAAATTATAAATTCCTATAAGTTTTTAGGCTTAAATTCTTAGATATAACTATAAATTTCATAAAAAATAAAAAAAATTATTTTGATGTGACTTTGGCCTAATAAACCTTTTCTTTTAAATGTTGAGAGTCATATATAAGTAGTTTTAATAATATCAATAGAAAAAACAAAATGATTTTATTGTCCAATACAACAATTATATACAAAAATTATTGATGGCCCCATTTGTCACAACATTAATATCATGAATTACTAAGTCATCTAATGACCTCAGAAAAAACATATAAACTCTAGTATAATCGATAAATCCATTATTCCCCATAATTTCTCACAAAAATTAACACATTTAGACTTATACCATAAAATTTGCATGAGAAATCTTTTCTTGTTTTGATAAAGAATTTGCAAAAAAGTTGTATTTTTAAGATTAGAAGACAAAAGAAACCTAATCTTTGGTTTTATTATTGATGTCATAGAATATTGACACTAAATTACAAAGCCTTTTATCATGATTGTTTATCTATATAATTGTAATATAAGAGTTACTTTTAATGATTAGTGGTATTTTACCCATTTCATTCCATTGTCTTTATAAATTTATTGTTTCTCTAATTGTAAAAAGTTTTATTTTACTAATACATAAGGCCTTTATTATAAATAATCTTCTTATTATTGCACCTTAGGACCATTTTTATACCCACTACATTAAATGAGCTAATCATAGCTACATAGTCAGATAAGTATTAAACTTATATATAATCTAATGGTATTAATCATATAATACCTCTAAGTCTAACAGATTCCTTCTTTATAGATTGGATGTCATTAATATCAAACATAATATCATTGATTAAAAGGTTGTATTGTAACTACTTTGTCTTCGACCACTAAAACATCCTAACACAAATTATATCACATTTTTTATTAATAAAAAAATGACTTGCTTGTAAAGATACATTTGTTCCTTATCAGCTAAATTGGCTACATAATAACATAAAATCTCATTAACCACATTTCATTTAATTTACAACATTTGTTCAATTCAAACTACAACTCTCATGCTTATTGATTGAGGCAAGTATCACTTACAAGATTTCTTGTCATATTAAGTATATACGCTAAATTGCCATATGAAATGAAGAAACAAAAGAACAATCAATTCTTATCTTATGAACTAAAAGGAACAATTAAAATTGCTATTAAGGTTACTATAAATTAATCTGAGCATCTCTTTAATTGATAGGTAGTTTATTAATACTTACCACTCAAATATCTTTACTTTTGGTAGAGCTAATCCTTGACAAATGCATCTCCTCATATGCCTTATGAATACCATTTTAAAGGTTGCAAAATAATCTTATTGAGAAAATTTTGTCTTTCACTTTTAACTAAATAAATTTAATCTTTTTCTCTTTCAATAGTTAATAAATTGTTATCAAATTTATAAACTCAATACATAGTTTGTTCTCCCAATCAAAAAAATCTAATGTCATGAGATTTTTAATTTTTATCTGTTATTCACCTTAAAACTATTAATTAAACCTTTTTTTTTTTTACTAATAATACCACTAATCAAAGGAACTCTTTTCTCTAATGGTGAGTTATCAAGCCAAATTAAAGTTAGAAATCCATCTTCTATCATCCCTAAAAAAGAAATTAAAATTAGATTTTACTACTTTTATACTCCAATCATTACTTTGTCATATTTAGTAGACTTCCCCATACTAAAGATATTTGCAAATGCCTTGACAACCACTCCTATGACCATATTCAATGTTTTCTATATCTTATCTTAATTATTTTAACCTAATATATATTATTTTCATTCTTTACCTTTCATAGCTACTTTGTCAATAATCTCAAGTTATTGTCTTTTACATTACCAATACTTAAACCATATCAACTCTTCTTTTTTTTTTTTTTTTTTTGTACATTAAACCTTAATTTATTTGATGTATTCATTTTCTACTATTCTCCTTTCTTTAGAAAAAGGAATACGAGATCTTTTAGAAGTACTTTTTAACATTTTTTGCATTTTAAATAGTGATATAAAATATACTAATAATAATTTAAAATTTGATTTTAAAATGATTAGTCTTTTGGCCTTGAAAAAAGAATCTTACTTTCTATTTAATCAATCTGTGCTCTATTTTCTAAATTATTAGATCTTATAAACCTCTTATTTTAAAATTAACACCTAATTAAAGTTCTAAATATTTAATGGTAATGATCTAATACTATAATTTCAAAATTTCACCTATATTTAAACCTTCATTTTACATTCTTTAACTATGTATAAAATAGTATTGGCTAAGTTTATTTTTAAATTGATTCCTTTTACAATATAAAATAGTCTTGACATCCAATTCACCAAATATAATAGTATCATCAGCTAATTATAAGTGTGTCAATTTTATTTTATCTCTTATAAAAATTCTTTTTATAATTCCCAAAAATAAAACTCTTATGAACAATGAGTTGAATCTCTCAATAACTAAAATAAGCAAGAAAGGGATAAATGATTTGCCTTAATTCTATTCTCATCTTGAACTCTTTTATAGAAGTGTCTTTTAACAAGAATAGGCAACTTAAATGTAGAGATACATTCATCGCTACCATTACATCCCAAAACTTGTGTTTTATAACATTAATTTGAAAGTTTCATCCCATAAAATCATATATTTTTAAAATTAATTTTAATTATAATATATTTCTTTTGCTGTCTCTTAATTTTATAATTATGTTATTTATTATTATTACATTATTAAAGATATTGTTGATTAGGACTCTCTTACTATCTTTTTTATTATCATTTTAAATTTTCATGAACCTTAATAAATATTTTATAAACACATCAGATGAAGGACATCAGTAAAAATTGATTAACTTAAATTGCTAACAAAGTCTTCCCTGTCGTGAACGGCAATTCCTTGTGTGCACACGTACACGAGTTTACTGACGTAAGCCACTAATTTTGTTTTTTCCTTTTATTATTATTATTTTTTTGTCTTTTTATCTATCCAGAAATTCGTAGGGCTAAAATAGCTTGTTTTTAGGATTATAATGTTGGGAATCAACTATTTATTATTATTATTATAATAATTTTTAACTGCAGGAGCTTTTATTCATAGCTAACTTGGAAAAATAAGAAGCCAACCCCTCAAAAAAAAAAAAAAACTGTAATACAAAATCTCTCCTAGCAGCCGCCACATACATACAATTCAGTGAAGCCAAACATCATTTTCGAGGGCACTTGTTGAGTATCAACTATGAACAAGGAAAATCGGATAAAATGTTTCCATGAAAAAAAGAGGGGGGCGGGGTTGAAATGTTCTTAACGTTAGTACGAGGAGTTTAAGATTTGGCAATAGTGATTTCAAATGGCTCTGAAGGTCTGAGAGCTATTAGTAGGCCTGGAGGTGACCCACTACTTCTTGCATATTGGACTGAACTGAGAAACAATATGAACAAGGAGCCTGCCACTTCGTGAATTTATGTAAAGTCCGACCACTCGAAAGGAATTGTTCAGTTTGGGCCTCATGAAGCCACCCTAAGCTACTTTACCTGTTCCAGCCCCATCTGTTAGAATGAGAGCAACCCCATCTTAAAGTTTTAAAGATTCAACCGTCGTTTGATTCTACCTCTTTTTTTTTTTTAAATTATTATTTAGAGTTCTATTATAAAGACAGAAATATATTCATATTGTTTGATTATATTAAATAAAAAAATGTGTCAATTATAATTATATATTTATAAATTCATGTCAATTTATCTGTATTTCTCTAATTTTTTTATATTATTTATAAGGAAGGGAGCCCATTTCGCCTGCTCGCGAGAGTTTACGTGCGTACAAGCCCTCTAATTACTTCAACGTCATTCCTTCAAAAGCCTGAAGAAGACAAGACCATCAATCCAATAAAAGAGAGTTCTTATCCGTCTTTATTTGATGTAATTGTTAGGTTGACAATTCAAGAGTAACCCAAATTCTACAAATTATCAAGTCTTAGATTTTTCCCAAGCTTTCAATCCACCTGTTTTGAACACGTGGCCACTCAAAAGAACCAAAATACTAATTCCAATTATGGATAGTGAGAAATCGCCCCATTACTTAGTTCACCCTATTGCACTTCTTCCTGATTTCACCCTTGGAACCAGTGAGGGGATCAATATCTCCCATCTTAATCATGGCGGCTACGAAATTCGCGTTGAAGGTTCTGGGTCCCTGCTGTACTTTATGACCAAAGAATCCGTAGATCCACCATTGAAGAGGACTTGGTCTGAATGAAGCAGGCCCTTCTTGTCAATGAGATCCTTGTAGTAGGCATTGTCAAAGGCATTGGGACTTATAGCATCAAGGGGTGCCAAATTGTTGTCTCCTGACCCCGTAGTTCTTGGACAATTCCTTTTCCTTATATTTGCAAATGAACTATCAATGTTGATCTCATTGTATATGCGACTTCTGAAAACTGTGCACCTTGCTTGCCCAATTGTGTGAGCCCCTGAAACCATCGCCACCATTTTAGGTTAGTAAATATCATAAAACATCATATCCAATCTAATTTTTTAATATATTAAGTCGATGAAAAAAAAAAAATCATATCAGAGGCTCTCACACAATAAATTTTAATAGTGATACGTTTTAAATTATAATTTATTATTTTTTAAAACTGAATTGAGGGAATATAACTTAATTATGAGTAAGCTTAAAATTATAATTTTTAATCTTATACTAAATCATATATTTAGTGGTCACTATATTATAATTAGTGATTAGCCTCTCATTGCAATTGAGCAACATGTTTATACAATTAATAGCATATATAACATATGAATAGTAGTAGTACCTGACAAGGCAACCAAATCCTTGATAGAGAGACCCTTGGCTCGAAAACGTTGGATGAGGTTGCTAAGTGAAGACAAGGGACTTGGGATAACACCACTGTTGGCAACAGAAAAGCTGGCCGTCCTTGAATCCCTCCTTCCTAGTTTAACATCCCAATTTGGGCCTCCAAGCTGCCGCAGTTTAACAAATGCATATATATATATATACTTTCAATGAAAGAGAATCTGATCATCAACTAATCAAGAAGAGGCCTAAAAATCAAAATAAACAAATAGGCTGATCATTGCAAACTCGATTTTGTAATAATTCAACGTCTAAGTCCATTAAGTGAATAAATTTTTTTATATATTGTCCTATCACAAATAGAAATCTATAACATATTATCACTATTGTTAAATAAATATATATATATATTTATAGTCTTTATTATTGTAGCCATATATCAAAAAAATAAAAGAATTTTGTGATAGTAATAATAAGTTAATGTCTGCATTTAACTTATTAGGATGTGTCAACGGAACTACGACTAAGTAACAATTCTGTGTATATGTATGATCAAGTAGTAACCATAGGTCAAATGACACCAAAACGATAACACAGGTACATAATTAATTAAGCAAATTGGTACTGACGAGGACGGTGGAGTCACGAGCGGCAATGGCTACGATATCGGCGCAGGACACGACGCGGGGCACACTTTCTCCACCTCGGACTTTATGCGGTCGATAACGTCAAATCCCCTCACAGAGTTATTGTTTGGACCTGCTGTTTGCTCCCCAGTGAAAGAGGCAGTGTCTTCCAGAAGTATGGAACCATCGCAACCCTGTTCCAACGAATGAATGCAATTAGCCAAATCTAGGCAATTCCTTAAGATCGATTTCCACTCTCGCCTTTGCATATATTCGTTTTGCAAAGGTGGGACACAAATATGCAAAGGGCAGTGCTGTGTCTCAGTGTCCTACCCCAGTCGAATGACTTGACAGCCAATTTCTTTCTTCTTTTTTTTTTTTTTAACAGATTTCTAATCTGACTTATATTTTAAGTTATCGATACGGTAATGGATCCAAGCCATACGCCAAAAATTTCATGAGCCTTCCCTCGGTATAAATAACATGAGGACACCAAACAACTCCCCCCACATCTGGTGTGATATTAAGAAAAAATTCCATATAATTTCAAATTTATCCATGCTATTGGGTTAAACCCTTCATATTGCTCTTTAAATTATTTGTTAGCCTACATTGACTAGCCTAGTAATCTTCTTTTTTTTTTTTTTTTTTTTGGTTTTTTGTTTTCACCATATGACTACGAGGGTCATTATGGGAATGGGGGAAATAGACAAGAGCTAAAAGGCTTGGCAAAGGATAGAGAATTGTACATTCACAAAGCAGTCATGAAACAACAAGCGAAGGAGGGAAGCACCCATGCGCCTTTCTTTGAACACGGCTGATTGAACAACTGATCTCACCGTACCGAACAGCTTAGGGCAGCATTCGGAATAAAACGTGGTGGAGAGTTGGGCTGAGGATGTTCCCGTAAAGACCACGAGAAAAGCCAGCGTTGTAATGAGCAAGCCAGAAGAGAGAAAAAGATTATTAGCAGCCATTTTTTTTTTTTTTTCAACGTTGCTGTGTAAAAGTATCGTTTAGTGAAACATATATATAGGATTGCGTTTCGGGCACAACACATTGGGATAGGGATATTACAGTATATATGGGGAGTTAATGGAAGAATATTCAATTTATGGAAACGGACAAGTTATAGGGGCACCTAACCCTAGAGACTACTGCCAACTAGCTCATGCACGACGGCAATTTGCTTCCATCCCGAAAATTAATGAACACAAAGCTGGAAAAGCAATTATGTCCGAGAAGTCAGCGACGTCCTGAGTTGCACACTTGCGATTTGATTTCTTTGTTGCAAACTAGTCTCCGAATGCATTTAACCATAAACATTATAAATAAACATCAAATAATTGCTCGCATTTAAAATATTTCAAGTAATAATGTTTTTGTTTAATTTGATAATGAGATTAAATAGACCAATACAATTTTAAGTGAAGCGAACAAATAAGGAAAACTACAATAATTACTAATCACAAAAAAAAAAAAAAAAACTACAATAAGCATGGTTTAGTAAGGACATCCTATAAATAACCTCTTGATTTTAAATACAATATTCTGACATAGATATTGGTTTTTGGTCCCTTCGTAATGTTATGACAAGATCAAAAGTCGAAATTAGTAACGGATTCGTTAGCTTGTCAATTGTATATTTCATTTTCAGGGACCACAAACATTAACTCTTGATTCTCAACTTGGCTTAGTTGCCAAGCAAGATCAATGCAAGCAGCTTGAGATAAAATTGATGCCTTTTTGACTATTAAAAGTATCTATATAGGCTGCAGGAATTGTAGGCTACCAAACCTCAGGCACACATTGTTACGTCGTAGTCCATGATCCAATGGTTTCTGCTCGACGAAATGTCACCCACGATCTTATTCAGTCTGCCTAAGTTATGCGTCACAAAAGAATATATGTTCCGATTCATGGGAGATCTTAAGAATATAAATTCTAACTTTGATAAAATACAAAGTTCTGGCTTTACATTTTATGTAGATACGAAATTTTAAGAAATCATCTGGCATGGAATTGAAGTTTACATCACATTTCGTTGTTCGTTTGCACCTGGTGGTTTGAGACTCTCATATGTTCACTTTACCTCATTATCAGTGAAGGCTAGTACATGAGTTTCCCACGTAATCCAATTCAATGTTTGTTATATCACAGGTTTAATCGGATTTAACTTGTGTCAAGAGGTGTTTTAAGAGTGTACAAACCATATTGATAAAATATAAAAGTCTTGACTTTGACAATGCTTGTTATGTTTATGAGCTTCACTATAAGTTAAATTTTTAAGTAAATATAAAGTTTCAAGTCATAATTTAACAAGAGAGAAATACCAATTGTATTCCTTTCCTCTTTTTTTTTTTTTTTTTGCAAATTATGAATTGTGGTTTTTGGCATTTTTAGTATAAATCATGTTGGCTGGTCAAATTTTGTCCTTGACAACTATTCACGTCGTGGTTTATCATGTAGAATTTTCGTCCAAAGTGTCTTCAGCGCCGGTGCTTTTGTGCTACCAACCGCGTGGTCTCGTAGTAAAACAACTAGATTTATAGTTTTGGTAAGAGATTGACTTAATTATGAAACCGACGAACCAAAATGAACCCCCAGATAGCATTTTTTATTTTTTAAGTACTACCTGGAAACGCTCAATGGCAAAACTGGAAAGTAGTAATGGGAGACGTATCAAATTGCCTTCCAATTTCCTGGTAGTCTCCCGGTCCAGTTTTCTCAATTAATTTCAAGGTATAGCTGGAGAAGGTTCGGGCTTTGTGGTGTCTTTCTGGTTCCTTAGTTTCCTGGTGGTGTCAACATAACTTTAATCCACCGCATTACACGAATGCCAATTTTTGTTGGATACGATGAACTAATTAGTTTGTAATATTGGAGACTAGCAAACAACCAAGAACTAAAGTGGAACATAGATGATAAATGATACTAGTTAAAAAAGAAACCAAAAATATTATGCACGATTAATTTATTTTTCTTATAGAAAATAAAAAATAAAAGTGATATTTCACAATTTAATTAGAAATTGTTGTGTTCTGTTAAAAGAATAAAATTTAAAAATATACATTTAATCTCATTAAATATTTATCTCGATAAAAATTTAAACTCAAACCTTTGGTCCCAAGATGAAGAAGCTCCTTGGATACGTATCACTTCTTCTAATTCAGCTCAATCAATGGATACAGTCATTGCATTAATTTAGGATGTCAAACACACTACAGAATTTTTAAAAAAAAAAAACAAAAACAAAAAAAGGACAAAATTTTCTTTGGTTTTGGATCGGCATCACTTCTTCCATTGAATCAGATACAGTCATTGGTAAGCCAAAATTATAAAGACCAAAATGATTAAATTGGAATGGCATTCCTTGTCAATATATGCATTATATTAAAACCCATTTGTTACTGAAATATACTGTAAACTATGTTATCATTGTAAGGACTCCATTGATGATTATTAGTAATTATAATATATATATATATACCATATAATATCGTATAGAAAATTTTTATAACTCGTAGTTACTGTGAACACCTAAAATTTTATTATCTTTAAAGTGAAGCACAGACATCTAAAGAACTTTGACTGAAAGAATGATGATAATTTTTTTTTTTATCACAATGATAATCAATAGTGTCGGTTTGGTGTTAACGAAAATTGATGAGGGAATTTAAAAATACGGTATCCCAAGAAGATAAGATCGAGAGGATTGCACACCATGCCAAGGAGATAAGGTCGTGTAAGTCTCAAATTCCAATTTGTGATTTTCTTCTTCCTTTTTTAAGGACATCCGAGCTCCCATTTGTCGTTAATTGTTAAATATTATGAATTTTTTAAAATGTTTTATAAAAATTATTTATTTTAATAAAATAATATTTTATGATCAATTAATAATTTTTTAAATAATATTCATCATAAAATTATTGATCAATTGCACTGGAGGCAGCTGGTCGACACTGGTTAGGATGCAATTCTTTGCTCCTATCGTTGCTGCAACGTGCAAGTCAAGTCCAGCCCCTCTACACCTAAAAGTCTAACCTTCCCCAATTGTCGCTTTGTGTTAAATTATTCAAACATTAATTACGAATGACAAAAAAACGTGGACCCAATCAATTACCAAAGTTAGGCACTATGTGCAAAATGAGGGCTTAGTTATTTGGACAGCACAATTTTCAATTATTAATTTATTGTTTGGATTTTCCGAATTTTTCTCAAAAGCCTCGAACCCAAATTTTGACTTCATTTACCTTTTTTTTTTTAAAAAAAAAAAACTTTGAAGGACTTTTATTTTTTTTATTATTATTGTATACAGTGTCATTTTACTGCCACCGTGGAGAGTGATCCAATCGCTGGTCTAATTTGCAAGTGGGTATCGAACACGTGTCCCTTACAAGGTGAAGAAGGACACAGCATTCTACGAAGCAAGTGGGAATCGGGACAGTAGAGGCCATGCTAGGAACTTAAATCTGCCCTGCATCAGAAAGTGAACTTTCGACCCTACAGGCCATGCAAGGTTTTTGATTTGCATATAATGCAATCAGACTACATCTAATTAATGTTTTATAAAACCTTTTAATAGTTAAATTTTAAATTTTAATTTTAAAAAAATTATGAAATTTAAATGAAAATAAAAAGCTGTATACAACTCAATAAGTCTTGTAATTAGAAAAAAAAAAGAGCATAAAATTTAATACAGAGAACATCATTGTCCAACTTTTATTTGGTTGCCTAATCTTGTTCTAGCTCAAGAAAATTTGCCACTTATACAGTGAAGGCAGATTAACTCAATTGGGGATGATTCCAATTAATGTAAACCCATCTTCATTTTTGTTCGCATAGATTAGGACTTGGGCTCTTGAAACTAGTTGTTCAGGATTCTCTGATCATTGATAAAAATGACAAGGAAATTTCTTTTGTTGCAGAAGCAAAACCCAACCATTCATAAATATTCTCATCGGCAACTTTTGAGCCTCCCCATATAATTAAATGATTAATTTCCTAAGCTTATCAACCCATAGCCACACAGGTTGGTCACAATAACTTGCAAGAAACAGTTCTGTTCAAAATTGCAAATGAAGCTGAAGTCTCTTCTGCTTGAAATTAAAATTTCCCATATCTTTCCAAACCAAACAAATTAATGGGACTTTCTTCTTTTTTTGGTTTTTGGGGGCAATTTTATTAGAAAAACAAAAGCAAGGAAATATACAGAAGGGCTCATAGTGGTAGAAAAATATGAAACCACCAAGAGAATGGCACAACAACAATCCAACAGCATATAAAATCCCAGTGGTAGTAGGCCCAGTATTGACAAGGAAAACCGCAAGCACTTGGTTCATATAAAAGAAAATGAAGCGTGTAAATGAAGAAGACGCAACCCCCCCCACCACACCCCCCCCCCCCAAAAAAAACAAAAAAAGAAAAGAGTTGGCATGTTATTGTACTTCTACCTTTAATGTGGTCTCTTTAAACAGAATTGTGCAAAATATCAGAACGAGACTAATCAATGCAATCTAAAATTCAATAATATGGTAATAACGATACAACCTAGCCTCAGTGTTGGAAAATTATATTCTCGCATAAATAGGATCCAAGTTTCATTACAAATGTCTTATGTTATTTCCGGGACAGTATCCAAATTGTAAAGATTTCGTTGGAAAATGATGGCGTGAAGGATAAATGAAATTCTATTGCCAACTCAAATAGCTATCAAAATCTGATCATCTAAATCTGTATTAGCAAAACTGTATCTCTCTCGACAGCTGAGTGTTCCCTCAACATTCCGTCTCCTTATAAAGGGAAAACTAGCAACTGCTCAACACACATTCACTTCACCTAACACAACTATCGTCACCAAGAACAGCTAGAATACAAAGTTTTCTTCTTCTGCCCCAACTGGCAGTACCTTATCTTTCATCTCTTGGAGAGTAGCAGCTGTTGAGTCACTTATTCCCAACAAGTACTGCAAACAGGACAGTTTCTCCGGTGCTGGGTCACTTCTCATGTAAATGGTATACAGATCAGCCAGCTCCTCTTGCACCTCCCATGTCAATGGCTCAGAAGGCACAGCTTTGTCGCAAGCCAGCAAATCATTAAGAGCAGAAACCTACGAGAGCAGAAAAAGACTTCAAGCCTAGCCCTGTGAGCATACTTAAGAAGTGGTTTCTACCAACTTCTCATAAACAAAAACGAGAAACAAGTTCAGAAATCCATACCACTCCTTGATGGTTTCTCTGCCTCAGTAGAGCAACTGCCTGTATCAGTGAGTTCGATAGTCTACTCCGTGCAAGCTCATGAACCACTCCTTTTGCCTTCTCAGCATTAATGTTGAGATCCTCTGGCATTTTCTTATAGACTTCCTCCTCATCAAACTCTCCAGAGCCCGATGAGAAAATCTCATGCACAGTCTTTTTGAACAGGTTCTCACGCAAGCTCTCGGATATCATGCTGTCCAAATCAACATTTGCTTCCTTCAATTCTCTTATCTGCTCTATATTAAGTCTTCCACGACTGATGGCAGTTTCAATGGCAGCTGCCATTTTAGTAGTTGTGATGCTTTTTATTACCTTCTGACCATACTCTGGTGGCAAGCCAACTTGCTTCTGCACCTCAGCGAGCTGCTCAACCCTTGCTTTTGTCAGTTGTCCATCAGCTAAAATCACTTCAGCTTGCTGCCTAAAAGCCTGCTCTGCAAGCCCCCTATGGACTTCGACAACTTCCTTAGCAGACAAACCCAGTATACCAGCAAGCTGATTCAGCAAAACAAACTCGGAGTCATCCCTTTTTGTGGTAATCTGAGCCCCAAATGGAATCCTAGTGACTTCCCCAGTTAAGCAGTGAAGCAAAAATGTCTTGTAAAGGTCACTCCTATCTCTTTCAGAAAGGTCATCCTTGAGATTTATTTCTGTCTGGCCAGGTTTCCCCACCTTTGCAGCAAGTTCCTCATTAGGTCTTATTTTCCTAAGTGTCTCAAGGGATTTCCATTCCTCACCATCCCATTCCTCATCGCCATCAATTTGTTTCCCATCCTTTTTTGTAGGCTCATCTGATGGAGTATCTGTGGATTCACCTTTTATGTCGGCAACTAATTCAGTCACAACCAATGAATTGAAAGCAATCATTTTCTTTAATTCCTTTGCAGCCTCATTGCGGCTGCCAGTTCCCCGTGCTCGCTTTATATAGTTTAGGAAAATCCTTCGGACCTGCATGCAAAGTATAAACCCAAAGTTAATAGAAAGAAATATTCCTGGTTTGGAAAATACACCAGTACATAATCATCAGCATTAGGGTATTTAGAGCAGATACACACCGCCTTGCCAGCAATAGACATAGCAGCCTCCCGCATTAATCGTAACCCATAAGCAGACTTTCTCACAGCCTTCTTAACATCCATATCATACCCATCAACACCAGAAGCAATTGCCTCCTTAACCACCTACAGGCAAGCATGTTATCAGCACAACTGAAAAAAGATTTTAGCTAATTAGCCAGTAGCAATAGTGACAACAGTCAAAATATGAGCACAATATGAGTATCTTTTTATTCCAGATAACCTAATGAGATGGGAAATTGCTACTCCCAGAGAAATAAAAAATAACAAAGATAGAACTGACAGAGGCAAGAATTCAAGAGTGAAGGGAAAAAAAACACTTTATCCTCCATAAATATCAAACTTTAAACAGTATCATTTTCCAAGTCATCAATGAAAAAGATTAAATAAATTCAGACCGTAGGACAAGACACTTCAATAGGCATTAAATGCAGTGAGGTTATAATTGTCCTCTAAACCAAACTTCCACAACTGTTGCCTTACAATGTGATAAACTACCAGGAAGCAAAACTTAAAAGAGATTAATTAAAATTGTTCCCAATAATACTCCATTTCCAGGAATTTAGAATGTGAACAATATATATATAGTTACCTTTTCAAATAAAGTGCCACAAATATCTGAGTGAGCTGCATCAATAGTTTGCTGTGGGATACAGAGCATGACTCGCAAATGGGTCAAAGCAGCAACATCCGCTTCACTAAGCTCCCTATCAGCTACACATTGCTCAAGTTTTTGCCGGTAAATTTCTTAAAAAGAAAGAAACCAGTTAGCAAGTGTCAATGTGCAAGAAAATTGCAACCAGCCAAAAAGATTTCTGAAAGCTAGCAACTCCATTAGTTTACAGTTTAAACAAATTGGTGTCTTTGACACTATTTATTACCTTCATGAATCTCAGTGGCCTTCTTTGTATCAAAATGTAACTCCTCACAGAGATTCTGTAGGAAGGCTGCTTTACTATCTGCGAACTCCAAATCACCACTTGAAACAGCCTGTGCAAGTCGTTTACGATACACCTTTGAAGTAACATCAAGTGTAATAGCTTCTGCCTCCCTTTTGCCTAAGCCAAATATATTCCTCAATTGATTCAATGCACCTAACTACAAAAGAAAGAAGAACAACCAAGGGGGGGGGGGTTATTTTACATGAATAAGAAAGTAGAAAAACAAAAAATCCACCAACAAAAATGAAGTACCAAGAAGCACAATGATAACAGTGATAGCCATATATATAACACAAACAAGATGAGCTAAAGTTAAAAAGAGGTTTTAAAGTATAAGGGAGAGCCAGTTCTGCTGTCTTGAGATAATTCAAATCAAAGAGTATGGTCCTCATAACAATGTTTAACTACAAAACATTCTCCTTTGTCTTGAAGTGATTCATCATGAAATATAAACTCTTCTCCCAAATTAGGGTACATATGTTTTAGAAAGAAAAAAAAATCGCCAAAATAACTTCAATGTCTTTCACTACAATACTAAAAAACCAAATTGCCCAAAATCTTCTTGCAGCAAAAGATAATTTTTCATGCCTTCAATTTTTCTCCATTACTTGTGTGCTTGGGGTTAGTAAAAGTGTGTAGCCAGTCTGGAGAGCAAAAACTTGTCAAGATAAATTTCCAGCTCAGATGTTAGACAATCTGAATGACAAAAGTGCAAATTTGATGAATAGAACTCAGAAACAAAGATAAGCATCAGACAGAAGCATTTATGAAGCTAACTCTTTCTCTTTTCCTCACATCTCCACAAAACCAAACCAAATACATTCTGGTTGGTCCCTATGATTAATTTCTGCTAACCTAATTAATTTAACACAGAAAAACTGTCAAACAAGGCCCTGCAGGAACCACAAGCCACAGAGGGCCAAATTATACAGTGATGAAATCCATTGCTAGCTTTATCCTTAAGTTATTTACAGATATTAAAAAATCAGCACGTGAAACAAATTTAAAGTAGGAATATGGCAGCTGGTGATGAATGGAGGTTTTCAAGTATGGTGAGGCTCTGTGTCTCAATCCCTACAATTCTCAGTTACTGAATCCAGGAAAAGGTGGAGGTAGAGTTTACAATTCCTCCAGGGGAGAGAAACCAAAACAGATTCATCTAGAATGATTAGCCAAAAGGGCATTCATATTTATTATCTGAGTTTCCAACAGATTATGCTTCAACTACTGATATTATGCATGATAGAACAAAGAGGGTTCACAATTTCCAAGTTATATGTTAATACGACACAACAGACAACCAACAGAGTGGCAAAGACAAGACAAGATTAATCATACTTTTGGAAGGGCTGTCCCCTCCACTTATTTCCTTACATACATAAGACCTCGTAACAACAATGTGTCATATGAAACCAATACAGGCAAGCCATTATTTTTCACCTTATTTTCTTCCATGCGACCACTAGACAAAGCATCTGTCAGATATGCTCTATAAAGGAGCTTCAATTCGTCCATCTTTCTCTCACTATCATATTCACCACCTAGGCAATGGAAAAACATTAGCATTGGCTTGTAGATTAAAGATATCAAAAAATGAAATGAACTAAAAAGCTTTGTCACATTCCAACCTAATAAGGAAACCAGACCAACCCCACGGGCAAAGGAACCTGCATCTGCATGGTTCTTTAATGCAACAAGCCTGCTGTTGAATGCCAGTATCTTATCAAGCTCTTCCACAGCATGTTTGACACCATCACTGTAAACCAACAAATCTATGAGTATTCCAGTTCTGTGAAGAGGTAAATGCATCCTCCCCACAGCACCAGTTTTTTAGTGCTTTCAATACACATGATCATCAATAATCAAATCATGTCATTTGCATCTTAAGTGATATTAATCATACACTGCTCTTGTTCTTGATTTAAGTACACTGAGCACTGCTGAAATATTTTCCTCAATCATTTTTCTCGAATGTTGCCTAAACAGGTCCTCTGCAAGCTGTATAAAGTATAATATATCATGTGAAGTACCAATTATAAGCATAGAAAAAAGATATATTGAGGACAATAAGTTTTGATTGACAAATTAAGTACCTCGTCCGAAAGTCGATACTGGAGTTGTGCTTGTCTAAGGCTAACAAGCTGCTCTACGTCAATATCTGAACAGCAAGGAGTTTTATTAGAAAGACATATAAAGGTCCCTGACTTAAACAAGAATTTCAACTCTTCTGCTGAACTTCTTAGCTATGGTGTTCATACCACGAGAGAGAGAGAGAGAGAGAGATCAACAATGAACAAAGAGGAAGCTAGCATCTTTCTCTCTACAATATGCAAATCAAACAAAATGGTCTTTTTGCACATTCAAGCATAAGTGCAGCACCCATGAGCATATCCAGAATCACTTATCATCCAAGGACAAAACCAACATTTCCAAACCGCCAAAATTTCTGAACATTAGCTGCTGCCATGATCAGTAAACAAATGACAATGACAGCACTAAAAATCCTAGGTTAATAGGATTCACCTCTGCCAAAAGCTTTGAGCTTTGAGGCATATAGTCTCTGGGCATTATCACGAATAGCAATCTCAACCTGGCAGAAAAAAAAGCAATGACAGAAATAGAAATGTCAAGACCCACAAGGCAAATGCACTGCAATTATAAAATATAAACAATGTACACATTAAAATCTGCAGGACCAAAAGAATAGTGACATTTAAAAAAAATAGCAAAATAGGGTACACATATCTGGCTTGAAGACACTAAAACAAGTTTCAACAACATAGAAAAGGCCAAGTACAGTACAAATAAAATGTCATCAATAAAACTACCTGGGAATCAGTGACCTTGAAAACACGCTTCCAAGGTAAAAGAAATGATGATGCTTCTCCAAAAACAAGATTGAAACATAGATCAACTTCTGAAATGCCTGCACTGAAAAGTCAGTACTGATGGTCAAGCCCTACACCTCCCTTCAAAGATGCAGATTAATTTAGTCCACACACTACATATTCAAAATCTACATAAAAGGAAAATAACCTACCCGACGCTGTTCTACATCACCATCACGATCCCCAGTTTCAAGACGTTGCCTGAAAATCTGCCTACCAATCTATAACAAGAAGCCAATATTAACACGTAGAAGGACAACAATATTTTTGTAGATTTGCTACACATTCAGCTGCAAGGATGCAAATTCTTTTACAAAGATATGAATAATCCATGTAAAAACACCTCCATATGCATTGCAGCTGCATCTGGGTCATCAATGCCCAAAGCATTCTTGAAATTGGTTATTGTTTCAACTTCGCTCCCTTCAAGATCTCCTTTTCCTGGAGAAAGCACAGAGGAGACAAACCTAAAAGGCCAAGGAACAAACAAGAAAGGATTATTTAAAAGAAAAAAGTCAAAAGTTAACAGGTAGAAGAAACAACAACATTTATCTCAGCCCACACCCATTCTGTATTGCAAATAGAATCACCAACAACAAACCACGATTCAATAGCATTCATTTAATTTTGACCATCCACCAGACTGAGAAAGCAAAGCTCCAACTCACCGGCAGTATATATTACAAAGCTCTTCGTTAAAGGCTGGGTCTTGCTTGCTCACGCCATATCTGAAACATGAACATTTTAAAGAAATCTCAAAACTAATAAAAGAACATCAAAACCCACACCAATCACACAAAACAGGCATTCCTAGTAACCAATATTTCAAACATAGACCATCCAATACTCATTTAAAAGGATGCACAACACCCTACTCCAGAATCAAAATGCATTCTGGATTCCCACCAAGCACGTAATCATAGTTAAAATTCATACACAAATTGCACCAAAGGCTTTGTTGTTACATGAATATTTTCTCGACATTCCAATCTATTATACACTGAGTTTGGGAGATCTAATTATTCCAAATCCTTTCTAAGTAAAGGTTCCCAAGTCCACCTAAATCTCTCTCTCTCTCCCACTCATCATCCAGCTGTATTTAGGCACCACTCTAACATTCACAATAATAATGAGGAAAAATATACAAGCTCTTCAAAGTTGGCCCAGTGATTTAATTCACAGGATTCATTGTAAATGACCATGACTGACTGCATTAGATATTTAAGTCTTGCTCAATTTCATCAGTTACCAACTTCGCATTACTTTTTAATTCCAAAAAAATAAAAAACAAATAAGACTAACTTTTTGGCAATCTGCTCAATATCCTCCTTCTTAACTGCCTTGGGATCATCGCAGGCCACCGCATAATTGTGCAAACTAGTCGCAGCAACTTCCGGAACACTAGAGTGCAGCGCATAGGCGACGGCCCCCCCGGCAGCTCCCATGACAGCAGCTCCACCGAGGGCCAAATTCCGGGTCCCACCGAACCTAAGCCCCAAACCATACCCAGCCGCAAGAGCTCCCGCCAGAATCACCGCGGAACTGGCCACTCTCGCAGGGGGAGGCAAGCTGGCCACCAGCGGTTGAATCCCTGTAAGCTCCCTCCGGCCTCCGAAAACATTTGAAGAAATGGGGGGCGGGCCATCGTCCGGCGATTTGGCGTCGGCGGAACAGCTGCGGGGGCCGGCGATTTTGATGCGGCGCCGCCGGTCAGGGAGGGAGAGGGAAGATGATCTCTGGGGATGGAAGAGAGGGATGAAAGAAGAAGGAGAAGAAGAAGAAGAAGTAGAGGCTGAGAGGAGAGAGGGATTCATGGCTCCTCCTCCAAAGTCCAAGGTCTAGAACTGTGCGTGCGACGGAGTCGTTTGGGAAGATATCAGAGGAAACGAAGGTAATAGGGTTTAACTCAAAAGGCCGGAGGCGAGGGAGAAAGCGAGGGAGAAAGAGAGGAAGAAGATAAAATAGAGCGCTAACTCACAGAAATGAAATTTCTCGAGGGAAAATCCACATGAAGATGGACACGATAGGTTTTAGGCTTTTCTGCTTTTTTTTTTTTTAAAAAAAAATTATTATTTAAAATTATTAAAATTAAATAATTTTTTATATTTAATTTTAATATTAACGAATTAAAACCAGACCAACAAAAAATACATAAAAATAATATCAAAAATACCATTTTGTGTAGTTTTATAATATATTTATATTTTTTATATTATATTAATTTATATTTAAAAATATATAATTAAATTTAAATTGACTTGTATAATGAGTGAATTTTAAATATTAAAATAATAAATTTTAGATTATATTTTTAATAATAATTAATTAATCTTAATTTAAAAATAATTAATTAAAATTAAAATTAATTTAGTATTAATTATGATTATTATCATGGTTAATTTAAGAATTTTTAAATTTAAATTTGTTTAAAGGAAGTAAATAAAATTATAATTAAATAATTGGCTAAATGTGAAATAAATTTTATTATTTTTAAAATTATAAATAAATTTATAATTAATGCATTAATCAATATTGTTATTATAATTAATTACATATATTAACATAAAAGAAAAATATTTAGTAAAAAATTAATATTTTAAATTAATTAATTTGATAAAAAAGATAATAATAATAATAATAACAATAATAATAATATACGATAAGTATACTTAATTTTATTATCTGACAAGAAAATTATATATGTATATATATATTAAAAATTAAAGTTTTATTAAAATATTAAAAAATATAAATTAATTATTTAATAAATAAAAAATATTATAAATTGTGAAAATTTGTTACAAAAATTTTAAAATTAAGTAAAACGTAATTGCATAAATCTTTTTAATTCTAAACAGTACTCATAATTACTGATCTTTTTCAACTCCAATAACATGTAAATATATAATATAAAAATTTTGTGTGTCTCTGCGGCCACCTAATCGCTCCCAGGATTTTTGGAAATGTTATTGTTGTGGCGTATTGTTTCTTTTCGTTGGTATAGGAAAAAGCCGAACTGGGCTAGTTTCTTTCCCTCAACAATGCATTTCCATCAATTTGGGCTTTTTCCCACATAGTCGAAGGCTCCTTTTTTTTTTTTTTTTTTGGGGGCCGAGAGAAACATAAATATAAGTAAATCAATTAGCCATTAAGGAGAGTTTCTTTTTTTTTTCCTATTTATTTATTAATAAATTTATTGAGCTTCAACTGAATAGCAACTGATTTTTTTTATTATCGGACATCTCATGATTCTTTTTCAAATTAAATTCTAATTTTTTTAATTACTAAAATATTCCCAAAAGACTACAGAAAGATCGCTTCCAATAAGGCAAACTGGAATCGACTCACCCAAAAATCGAACGCGGGTCAATTCAAATCAGAATCGTAAAAGTTCGGGTCCGACCCGATCGCTAATTTTAAGAATCGATTCTAAAATTTCCTATTTCTAAAAATTATGAATTGATCCATTAATTAGTTTTATCAAATAACAGTTCACTTTTATAGCCATCAATTTTAGATTGAATAGAAGAAGTTTCCTAAAATAAGGTTCGCACGTTGGGCTTTGGAAGCAGCGAGACCGCAATGCGTGTTAACAGAGGAATCCCAGCAAACGCGGCCGCCGTAAAAATCCAAATTTTTCCTCACCGTTCGATCTCTTCAGTTCAATGCCTGGATTGCAGTTTAACCATTCATAATGCCAGGGAGTTTATTTCTGTAAATGACAATTTCTGATCGTTCCAACTTCCCAGTTAGAATTATTTGCAACGTTTTTGTGCTTATAAAATTCATATAAGCTCTCCCTAGTCATATTTAAAGGCCAGCTCAATCGTTCCTTAGGACAGCATTAAGCCCTTTTTTCAATCATTTCTGTAGATTGCTCCAACCATTTCGAATGTAGTCTCTTTGTCTGTTTCTCTTATGACAAAAATTCTCAGAATTCCAGTCATGTTGG
The DNA here is from genome assembly GCA_037897445.1 of Ceriops zippeliana. Taxonomy (NCBI): domain Eukaryota; kingdom Viridiplantae; phylum Streptophyta; class Magnoliopsida; order Malpighiales; family Rhizophoraceae; genus Ceriops; species Ceriops zippeliana. The sequence continues at coordinate 2,352,930 of JBAPLH010000174.1, forward strand.
AAAACCCGAAGCTCTTATGGCATTTGCACTAATTATCCTCATTGCTTCAATAATCCTCTCACCATTTTACATGGCCTTGGAAAAGCTTGTTAATGCAAGAACTGCAATGGATCCAACTCCTAAAATAAGGCGGTTGCTGGATGATATCAGGTTGCTCGAAAACAAGGAAATGCAAAAGCCCTTGCGCCAAGAGCCAGTTGCCCACATAAAGAAGCGCTGCTGGTTAACCGTGCTCATGCCTTCATATTAGCGTATGCACACCATTTTAAATTCTGTTACGCGTGATTTAAGTCTAAGTCTTTGCGTGATCTACAAATTAAGAAATGAAGCAAACATATTATGAACACAGAAATCAAAAAACATGCTGCAGTGCAAATTCCTAGCACATGCCTTCGTGACAAAATCATAATAAGAAACAAACACAGAATCAGCATAAATCCAAATTATGGAATTGTACAAGGAATGCGGGGATGTCACTGATGCACTTTTCATGCAATAACTAGCCAGAAACAAATTCCTGTTCTGGAATGTGTTTTGTGTCCTTGAACATAAGAACTGACTGGTAATGCTAACAGAATTCTATGGTCTTGCCAAACTTTGCAACCTGCTAAACTCGATTTTGGAGATACAAGGGAAATTTCAAACAATGATTAAAAATAAAATCCATCGTTCTCCTGTGCCCAAAAGTACAAATATTGGTTCTCAGCCAACAACTGTCAACTGATATACCACATTCGATGACAATTCATAACTATCCCAGTGCAGATATCATATTCTGCCAGCCCTCAAGCACTGGCTCTATCTTTTATTTTGCCACGACATGCATTTACAGGCTTCTTTTAATGAATCAAGCATCCTCAGGATGAGTGAAACTAAACTCATTACAATCATTATGACAGGTTCATTTAAAAAGCATACTTAACTTATATATCCACAGACAACAATCAGACGGCTGATCTCAACTCAAAGCACTTGTCAAGCTAGGAGATTCAACATACCTTTTAGCTGCTCTCTTTCTTTCATGAATACCAATACACGCGTTTAGCTGTTCAATGCTTACGATGCCCCCAGGGTCACATTTCAGTAAGTTGCAACCATCCATAAATGGAGTACACTTAGTCAAGTCAGGGATCTGGGGCAGATCATCAAACTTTCCTTTTAAATGCTCCATCAAAACAAATGCTACACAAAGCTCAGAGGGAATGGGATTAATATTAGTCCATATAGATCAAATTAATTATCAGTAAATTGGAATATCTATGACAAGAATAAACATAAACAAATCCTTCCCACTTTTTATGATGGAAGGGCAATTCCTCTGTTAAATATTAAAACTTTACATAATTTACTCTCTTTTGGATTTCTAAGCTCCTTTGGCTAAGTTTAGGCTGCCTGAACCCTTCAATAGGCAAAATTCTTAAAGCTGAGCTGGCTATATCAGTGCAGAGACTATACCCTGAGGGTCAATTTCTAATATTTGCATCAGATGGCCTGTGGGAGCAACTAACCAATCAGGAGGCAGTTGACATTGTCAATGTAAGATCTTTATTAGTGGTTTTGACTACTGTTTATTTTAGTGTGTCACTGTGGTTATGGAGTATTTATAATCTAATTCAATGATTTTTAGCTCTAAATAAAGACATTTTGATTTCTGTTCTTTTGATCCCAAGGCAGTGATCTTTTTTCAATTCTGCAGTTTTTTTAATAGCATTTTTATTCCATTAGGAATACGCAGAACCTGTTTTTAGTGTTGGTTAATTGTATTTCTTTTCATTTAATAATAGAAAATTTACTAGTGTAAAATATATTGGTCTTTCCATAACAAGTGTTAAGCTGGTCTGTCTTTCATGTTTATCCTCTTGCACACAAGGAGGTGATATGCAGGAAAAATAACTATCAATAATATGGCATGTGTCTTTGTTTCCCAGTCATAAGCAAAAAGCCGATATGTTAGATTTTCAAAAATGGATACACTACAGCAAAACAAGAAAATATACCAAGGGCTCGAAGTAACTTCAGATCAAACTTCTCGGCTAGTTTATCACAACCAAGGACTTTTGCCCGCTGAAGCACAAGCATTTTCAAGCTCATCAACATATCCTACAAAATAATTCACTTTGTTTATTCAGTGATTTTTTACATCAAGAAGCATCATGTAATAATGCAATCTCAAAACGGTCTTCCCTATATACAAAATGATGGCAAGCTGCAAGAAGCCATGTAGGCCAGTTAAATAAAGCACCATAGTATAACAGTTTTATTGTACTGGAATGCATTTCCAGTGCATAGGGTGTTTATGATATTTGTCAGTAGAGCAACCACAGTAATCCACCATAATCATATGTTCTCACCAATCCAAATGTATATGGACTTTAAAGCCTATAAAATCCTATATAAAACCAAAATACAAAAATAGGGCAAGAAACCAAAATAAGGCAGATAAGGTTCCTAAAATAACATATGTAATATCTATACTTAAGAAATTGACTCACAAGCTCAGATTCAGAAAGGGAACACAGCCAACTGGCATCTTCAAGGCTCTTATTCCCTAAAATCTCTTGTGTTTCTTCCATTGACAAGATTAAGATTTGTGAACCAAACAATAACCCAGATCTTCTTTTTTTTTTTTTTTGTGTTATGTCTGAGAAAAGAAGAAAGAAGTTAGTAGTTAGCCAAGGCCCCAAGCAGCCAAATAACATAAGAGCACTCATCGCTCAAATGCATGCTAGATTCCATGGTAAGCAATAGAGCAGACACAACCTAAATTATATTCAATATGATGTTTTTTAAAACAAATCATGTTGTCCCGTGCAAAACACAGATCTGAAAATCAATTCCTCATCTTGTACGTATTGGAAAATAAAAGCACATGATGTCCACAACATTAGAAAGTATGAACAACCAACTCTCACATATGAAATGATCAGATTACAAGATCCCCTGTAATTTGAGTTTTGCACTTTCACACCAAACTCAGAATATCAGCCACAAAACAAAATCATGTTCATTTCAACAAAAACTATCCTAAAAATCTCCAAGATTTCACAACCAACTTTTAAAGGGAACTTTCAATGCCTCAAAAAATGAACAAGGGACAATCCTCCTGGTTTTTTATTGTAAACGCAACAAAGCACAGGACAAAGACAGGGTAATGCCAAAATCCAATTGAAAACCTAGAAAATAAATAGCTTAAAACAAAGTAATGCAAGCAGCCTCACAAATGAAACTAATTCAAGACCTTAAACTTTTATTCATTTGGAAGTGTAAGTCTGATGAAAATAAAACTACACCTTTGGGCTTAAAAAAAAAAAATTTGGCAAAACCTTCCTTGAGACTAAGACCAAACCCCAATGCACCAATGCCACTAAAACATCAACATTCACGTAGCAGTATTCAGACACTGCCAAGATACTAAGGGTGTAACTAGCATTGTAGTTGCAGTTTGGAAACATGTCTTTTGAGTCACAAGAAGATTTGTTAGTGTTCAGTAAACTCTAAAATTTGCAGTTGGGGGAATTGAAATTCTAGAAGATAACAAGCCTACCACAATTTAATAATGCTTTAAGACAAAAAATTCATGGTTACAAAAAATAATTGCAATTTAACTACATAAAAGAGCAAAATCAGGAATTCTCCGTTTCTTTCATTCAGAACAATACAAACTATTACCAAAAAGTCCAGGTTTGGGGACCAACTGCAATAGCAAAACTCAACGGCAATACCATACAAAACCCTAAATACAGCTGTGAACTCAACCTCCATCCTGATTTCAACCAACGCTTCACAAAACCTAGGCCTATTTCTATAGCAAATTCACACAAGCCTAGATACATTAGCTAAAGGAAAAATCGAAAAAATTCACTGCAAAATACGAATGTCCATTTTGGGAAAAAAAAAAAAAACACGAAGAAGAAGAAATTATGCGGTTACTACCCACGACTTCGAGTTGGTACCACAGAAGAGGGACACAATGGAGTGGAGCAGATGGTTTATTCCGTGTCGAGCTACGCCAGACGACGAGTTGCTATGGGAGAAGAGGGATCTAAAGCGTCCAACAAACCGGTTGTTGTTGTGGCAGGAAGCGACGGCGCGTGGAATAGAGAGACAAGGACGTGACCTAACAAATTAGAACTCGAACCAATCAGATAGTGACAACAACACCTATGAATATTACCGTGTGATTTTTCAAAAAAAAAAAAAACGCATAAATGTATATATATAATTATAAAATTTTTAAATAGATATTAATAATGTGTAGTTATTATTTTTTTATAATTATTTTCACATTTTAACTTAATGAATTATTTTTATATTTTTTTATTTTAACCATAATACACATAAATATAAATATATATATATATATATATACATGCATATTTTTTTGATGAAAAAGGTAAATATTATTCAAAATAATAATGTAAAATATGCGACTAGCATCTTGCTCTCTTCAAAATCTAAATTTTGTCCATGTGTCGTTGGCATGGACAAATTTAATAACAAAATTTAATTTCATACTAACAAAGTTATTATAAGGTCAATTTGAAAAAAAGAGTTTATTCCTATCAAAAAAAAAAAAACAAGAAATCTTAATTGGGTTTTTTTTTTTTTTCCCCTTTGGTCATCAGACGAACCTGTAAACTATATAAAGTTCAATCAGTCACCCACCATTCTACGTGGAGAGACCCAAAAATAAAAGCATTGTTATCAATGGACAAAGATCGTTTAGCTGCGTACGATCTGCGGAACAATTAATTGTATTATTTAAAAAAAAAAAAACTATTCCAACTTAATAATTAATTTTTTTAATTAACTATCTCATATTGAATTATAATAAAGTGTTAAAATATAACATATACTTAATCTTTTAAATCTTATTTAACAATTTAAATATAATATAAACAAGAGATAAAACACGTACAAAGACATTACTTCTTCCTTAAGGGCACGTTACGTATGCAGTTACTCGCTTAGATGGGGTCAAGAATCACTTATTTTCAAGTTGAAAGAAAATTCTGACAGCATTTATTACGGAAACTTGGTAAAAATTGTTATGTAGTAATCTTACTTATATGGTCAGAGATTTCTCTTTTCCTTTTTTTCTCGGTAGGAATTGGGTACCGTAACACTGAGCTCTTATACGGCAGAATCATACCTTAACGAAATAACGGACAAATATTTCGACCGTTCAAGAAAAATTCCAAAGGCTGGGACCTAAGCAATCAGAAAGCTACAACAATCGAATTTAAAAGTAAAGGGTGCGAAGTTAGGGGAAGAGAGACCATAAATACACGAGACAATAAATACTATTGTTATTCAATAGTTTTCAACCTAACAATGATTTTTTTTTATTTTGATTATATATATAAAAAGAATCGGATACATTAAACCATCCATGAGTGACTGAGATATTAATAAAATAAATAAATAAATAAATAAATAAAACGGTGTTTCAACTGCTATCACAAGATAAGAGAGGACGCATCTAGTAACGCAAACCACCATTTAATTGTCATTCCTACGATGGCAACTCCAAGAGAAAAACTCTCCACAAGATTCCTTCAGTACGACTTGTGAAAATGACACAAGGTGGGGGGCGGGGGGGGATATCTCTCTGGGGTCGGGGATGGAGACGGTTTCCTAGATAAGTTAAAAGAATCTGTGTGGGATGTCATCGCTAGTCAGCCAAACGTAAGCATTTTTATTGTGTGAAGCGTTTGGATCTTCAATAGTGCGACAGGTGGCATGATTTCCGTCCAGGTAACGGCGTTTCAATGAGTGTGGGGACAGGCCGTGGATGTCACCACAGAAGATTTGCAGTTTGCTGCTAATACGCCTCAATCTAAGGCATACGTGCATAAAGTGATTGCCAAAATTTACTTATCAAATTTAAAATAAAATTTTTGGGTATTATGGTCAGTCCCCCTGGTTCATGTCTCAGTGAAATTCAAGCCAAACACAATCAAATAATCCAAAAAAGAGTAGAAAATTAAAATTTTTTATTCCAAAAACCATAACGCAAATACCATATAGAAAGAACTACGCATTGTCATTTTATCTATTTATAATAAATGCTTATGGTTGTTGTGCGCGGAGAAGGGAATTCCAAACTTGCTAAGATATGGACACTTATATAATTGTTGTACCAAAAGTCAGAAAGAAAAGAAAAGAAAAGAAAAGAAAAGAAAAGAAAGAAATTGTGGTGTAGGATTAAGCTAATAAAATTCAAAGTATCTTACATTAAAGTAAAATTTCCAAATTTAAATAGGCCCCAAATAGTGGGAATTCACCTGTAAAAATAAAGGAGAAATTGTTATTAAGATATCTAAGTATTAATTGTGCATCAAAGTTTAAAGAGAAATACCACGTAGGTGCATAGTTGAAGAAGACAACTAAAGTAACCGAGGTTTTTCCCTTTATTTTTTTCATCCGAAAACTATAGTATATATATATATATTTTGACAAAAAATGTGTCACGTTTTGAAAACATTACGGCTTCAAATACAATATATTTTGTTGGCTTGAAAAAGAAAAACAGTACATTTGTTTTCTAATGGGTACAAGAATCTGACAACGACAATAGACAAATCAAAATGACAGGGGATGAATCATTATCAATTGGTTTTGATTTCAGTACAATTTTGGAAATGTCCTAATTAAAAGGATTTTTCTTGCACCTGTAAAGGTGACGTTGATCTCAATTCTTTGGCAAGAGGGTGACATTGTCCAATCGTCAGTCTTACATCACTGGTCAGCGTTGCTTCACTTATGTGTTGCTCGTGAATGGAATTATTCCTTCCTTTGTTGACATCAACCTTAAAAAACACTGACTTTACGGCCGACGCATCTAAAGAATCAAATGAAAATTTAAGAAAACTAAATTATATTCGTAAATCTCATATTAAAAAAATAAAAAACAAAAATATAAAAAAATATATAGATTATACTTTTAAAAAATTATGAAGTGATAAATCAAGTTAAAAAGATTACAAGTCTATTCATAAAATAAAATGAAAGTTTTAAAAACTTTAAAAATATGTTTTTAAAATATAAGAATTCTTTTAATTTAATGTAAATTTCTATTTTATAATAAATTCTTATTTAAAATTAAATTTTATTACTGAATTCTAATTTATTAAATACTTTAATCATATTAACAAAATCTTAATATTTCTCTAGGTCAATAATTTTTTTTAATTGTACGTTCTTTACATCTCTAATAATTCCAACAAATTTATTTAAAATTTATTATATTCTTTTAACTTTAATTATTATTATTAAATTTTTGTGTACCTACAATGAATTATTGCACATATTGATTTAGTTTTCATCAATTGTTTTGTTTAGATATTTTACATTTAAGTAGTTGAATCAAATAAAGTTAACAAACTAAGGTTGACGAACAATAAACATAATAAAGACTGCATTAAGTAAGGTGACGAGGAATGCTCTCTAAAGAGAATTACGTGACGGGATTTTGAGAGGTCTGCTTAATTTGAAGGTCTGGTCGCATGATTGGAATAATGTTTTACACAACAATATATAATTGAGGGTCAAATGTTGACTTCGGTATTAATACTTTAATAATCAAGTCAGTAATAGAATAAGAATGTTCCCAAATGAACGAAAGAGAAAAAAAAAAAAAAGAGAGTCAGTGACTCTAATGGTTACGAGTTTAACTCATTTATTTGTCATCGAGTTAACTTAGTTGAGTTAAGCCTAATGTCCATGAACTAAATAAGAGTCCCACCAGACTCAGAGGCCAAAACCTAGGTCTAAAGTTGTGTGTCACGAAATTGTTGAAAAAGAGAATAATTTTAAATCATATAAATATGAATATTGTACACTTCAACAAATTATTTTTTATAGATAAGATAATAGTATTATAACAAGTAGTATCATAACCTATTCTTATCTCTTTGTTAGATCCTTAATTTGTTGGTAAGTAATCTTTAATGGGTAATATCATTTTGAGTGCATACTGTCTGATGGACCAAGAATGTATTAATGGGGACATTGATGAATCAAGTGTGAGAGATGTCACAAATACATCAAATTATGAAAGAAGGAGATTTTGGCCTATATAAAGACTGCATAAAGTGAGTAAACAAGGAATCCTCTCTAAAGAGAATTACGCGACGGGATTTTGAGAAGTCTGCTTAACTTGAAGGTCTGGTCGCGTGATTGGAATGATGTTTTACACAACAATACACAATTGAGGGTCAAATGTTGACTTCGGTATTAATACTTTAATAATCAAGTCAGTAATAGAATAAGAATGTTCTCAAATAAACGAAAGAGAAAAAAAAAAAAAAAGAAAGAGTCGTTGCCTCAAATGGTTATGAGTTTAACTCATTTATTTGTCATCGGAGTTCACTTAGATGAGTGAAGCCTAATGACCAAGAACTAAATAAGAAAAAAATAATTTTATTGTATCACTTTAAATCTAGGCCTAAAGTGCTGTGTCACAAAATTAGTTACTTTTTTTTTTAAAAATAATTGTATCGTAATAAATAATATTAGAACTTATCTCTATTTTTTATTATACATTTGATTTAGTAATAAGTAATTTTTAACAGATAATATCATCCTAAATATATAGTGTCCAACGCAACAAAAGGGCATGAATGAAGACTTCAATAAATTAAGTGTAAGAGATGTAACGGATGCACCCAACTCTTACATCGTCGAAAAAGAAAAAAATTTTAAATTATAAAAATATAAATATTATATAATTTAATAATTTTTTTCTTTTAAAGATAATTATTACGTGACACGTGACTCTCGAGATCAAACTTGTAAGTTGCCACGGGCTCTTGAGGTTGCGAGGCCCTAGGATCTTTTGAGTTTTGTCATGGACCAATCCGTAGTTCATCGCAGACCACTTTTTTTTTTAATGGCCATCGGGATAAGATCTTAAGTGTGATATTTGTAATTCATAATTAATTTTTTCCTAAGGTGCAAAGTAACTTTCCTTTTTTAGAGTGCAAATGACAGGTTGAACTCATTACCACTAGGTTCAACTGATTTATATTGAATATGTGAAGGGAATTGAATCATCAGTTGCCATCAAAGGAAGTGCACTAAAACCATGTTAATTAATGCCCTCAAAAATTAATTGTATCCACCTAAACTCTGAAAACAATAAAAACCATAAACATTATATAACTCAGGGAAAGTTCTTATATTTTAAATCAAATTTTACATTTTTGAACACACGTTATATTTTACCCAGAATGTCATTTAATTTTTGTAGGTATGCCTCAAAAGTGTTTCCTTCGTAGTTTATCAGTTGGTATCATATTGCTCGGTGAGAAAATGCCTGGACCGTGAAATACTTTTTGTTCAAAAAATCGATGTAATGTTCTCTCACACTTTTTTTTTTATTTGTATTTTTGTGTGAATGCAAACAAAATGTCAAATCACCTCTTTATGACACCAACGTTCATCAGCGTTTTTTAGTCATACCCAGCAAGCTGATCGTACATCACAGGTTTGAAATTTTAGCGAAGAATGCCATCATTAATTGGCAGACCTTTCAGGTAACAGCAATTTTGTTTTTTTTGGCATGTTCCTATCAGAGCATCATGCAACAGTGAGAACGATGACTTTTTCATTTGCAGAATGACTTGTTCCTTACCTTTTCTCCTATCAATTTTTTTTTTATCCTCTAAATTACAATGAAATAATCTTGTCGTTGCTCACGTGTAAAAGCCATCAAAGTTACATGGTAGTCTATCAACATCGGGATATACCATATGAATAATAAAAAATCTATCAAGTAGATCTTGTCAACAAGGCAATCGCTTCCAAAACATATGTTTTCAAAAAAAAAAAAGTATTATTACATTGATACAATTTTTTGAACTCGGTTGGCCTGAGTATTATATTATTTTATTCAATTCAGATATTAGCAAGGACACATTTAGTCCCACATTATATATATATATATATATATTGAATATTGGTATAAGTGCAAAGCTATTTAAATACATTAGGTCACAAAAAATAAATATACTAAGTATATAGAAATAACAACTCTACAAAATAATAATAATTTACGCTTGGATAATTAAATATCAACATTTATGGGGTACAAAATAATATTTATCACAATTCAAATATTCCAACTTTGATGATGTAAAAATCTAAAAATCCTTGTAGAATTTATCTAAAAATTATTTATCTGAATAGAATTTTCTAACGCGAGCATGCAGGACCAAAGCCAGAAACGTCCCAAGAAAACAAAGTGAGCCCCACAGAATGAATGTGTTCCGGTAGCATTGTAAGCCCATGCACTTCCCATCTCCATTGACACCTTTGCGATAAACAAGAGCTGCTAAATACCCAAAAAGGAAAGACCCTATTGGAATATTGGCCACCACAATATTATGGTTTACAGAAAATTTCTTGGTGCCAAAGAGTTCGGTGGTTGTGATCACTGCAACCGAAGTAATTGCTCCCGTACAAACTCCTATAACAGCAGTGCTAATGTAGAGAGAGATGTCGGTTGAGTTTAGAAGTAAAAAGAAAGCTGCTGCCATTGGGGCCATTAATGTAGCTATGATGGCTGGTCTTGAAATCACGTATCCCCTCCTGAAATATTTCACGATGGAGCTTTTATTAGAATTAGCAATAAACAATGAATAAAAAATGATCAGCACCTAAAAAGGCTGACAATAAATGCTGGCGCAAAAAAAAAAAAAAAGGGTTTTTTAATAATAATATCTCCTTACTTTTTTTTGTTTATAACACCTACTTTGTTAATTAGATAAATCTTTTAAAGTTTGCTAGTTGAATACTCAGATGCATCAAATATCACATGGGTATGTGTTTCAAATGTCTTTTATAAGTAATTATGAGACGTGAAAAAGAAAAAAAAAAAGAGTATGATTGGAAAATAGATTGAATTACCTTGAGAGAAAATAGTCCATAAGAGAAGGAACGAGACGGCCAAAGAAACCGAATGAGGAAGACAATGATACCAGTGAAGAAGTCCCTGAACACCCTCGAGACTCAGCTATTTGTCCCAGGTTGTTTAAGTAAACCAACCCCAGTGTTGCACCAAAGAAATAAACGAAAAAATACAACCAGAACTCTACTCGCTTCAACATTAAACACACTCCAATTTCCTCCTTCACACCTACCTGATGATCATGACCGTCTCTTCTTTGACCATCAACATCTTCATCTTTGATTCCACTCTCGATCCCGTCAATTCCAATGTTCTCCTCCGGAGTAAAATGACAAACTTTGGTCTCTCTTTTCAACGACTTGTTTTTGGCTGAAACTTCTTCTATCAAAGGAATTGCTAGTGGGGCTAATAGGAGAACTAACATGCCAATGGCGTTGCCTGATGCTGATAACCCCATTGACAAGGACTTCAAGCTACCGATAATTGCATAGATTCCAGTTGCGATTGTTATGCAAAACATAGCTATGAATCCACCGTTTATGCAGTTCCCATCTCCAACGTTAGTGACTCTAACAAACAATGAAGCCAACACAGAAACTAGCAAAGGTAATATGGAGTTGAGAAGAAGATAGGCTCTGGCTTTTTCAGCAGGGAACGACGAGAAAAAGACACTGACAATTAGTGTATAAATTTTAGCACTCAGTCCTTGATAGCTAGAGGTTAATCCCACAGCAAGTTGACGATCCGAGGGAAAATTACTAATGGAAACACTGTAACAGACCGTGTTGGTCCAACAAACGCTGTTTCCTGCCACAACTGTGAGTAGAAAGATACGGAAATATGATAAAGAGTGTATATAGTTTTCTATGAAAAGAAATTGAACCCCATAACCAATCAAACCGAGAATCGAGCCAATCAACAGAACAAGCCAATAGGGAAGATAAATAGCGGCAATGCCTGAAATGAAGCCCAGTAACTTCCCAGCATCCGAAGCAAAGGCAAGGTTGTTGAGCTGGAACTGAGACAAGGACAGAACCTGCTTGAGTTGGGATGAGTAAGCAGGGAAGTTGGTGTTTGTTCCACTCGCAGACTGAAGCCATATGATACCCACAAGGCTTAACCATTGAAGGGAAGTTTTAGCCATACTAATAACGGTGTTCGAGGCTACAAATTTGTCTGAATGGATTACCAACAGAAATGCCTATTTAAAGAATAGAAGCGGGCACCAGTCGCGTGGGATGGCAGTACAGCGGCCGGACCAACTCTTAGTTCCAGTAATCAAGTGACACGAAGGATTGGAAACAAAAAACAAAAAAAAAACTGTGGTGAGGACGTGGGTTGAGTGTGAAAGTGAAGATGGTTACTTAGAGATAATTGTTGGCGGTGGAGGGTGGCATGGTGTGGTTTGGAAAAGCAAGATGTGGTCTTTCCTACACCACCCCCGCCATAGCACTAATTGGTCCTTTGCGTCTCGGGAACAGAAATAGACTGCTTGGCAAATTTGATTTGATTGACAGGAGAGTGAACTTTATTGGTCTTCAAGAATGGACCGGCGATCCTTTGACTGCATATGTAATAATCCTGCCACACGACAAGGGGTGCAACGGAGGCCACAATTTTTTGTGACAAAATATAGCGTGAAGGTTTGAACTTCGGCTGGGTCGATCTTGGACGATGGTCCTAAGGTATTGCGATGGGTTGTCTGCTAGCGTAAAACTAGACTGAGGGTTTGGATCAAGAGGCGTCAAAAGCTAAAATCATGGACTCCAACAAAGTTTTCTTCACCAAAAACGTGCATATTGAAGCAACCAATCAGCACAAAAATGCTGTATGACAAATGGGAGAAGTAACGGGGAAGAAAATAATTATTCTATCATTTTTACTGGGAAACTTATTCAATGTAGAGGGTAGAGGAGTTTCCAAACAAATAAAATCCTAATCAAGGAGAAATAATTTTCAACAAAATTACTGCATAGATCCAATGTCATCTCATCTCACCTCTCATTTTGCTCACTGTTGCCATTTATATCGTGCTTTTCTTATTGCTTCTTATTTCACAGACCCATTTTTTTCCTTTTTAGATGCAATAAATGAACAGTGTGTCCGGACGTCCTACCTTAAAATAGCCCTCCGATCATGTTTACATGGTACAATATTGTTAAAATGTGAAACCAATCATAGGTCTCATGTTAACCAACTTATTTTTGTAATTTTGTTTCGCTTCCAACTTTCTGTTGCTTAATTCTCCAGCATTCGCTTGTTGGCCCTGCATCAGCACTTTTACCGTAAGAATAATGATAATTTGTACCGACTTAACATCTGCTTAAGTTTCAAGAATGATTTTTCACTTTATATGGAATAATTAAATTTTGAAAAATAAAAATACCCAAAAAATTTCTAATTTAACTTCATTTTCTTCTCTTTATATGTATTCGTATAATTTTAGTTGAGCAACCAAGTCAATGAGAACAACATTAATAATTGGAGTGCATCAAGGAATTGAGCAAATTGGGGTCATTGTTAAGCATGGGGCTAGAGAGAAGATGAGATAAAGCAGAATTCTTTCCAGTTTTACTTCTTTGAAGGCCTTTTGGGCCATTAATTTTCTGTGCTTCTGGTTACCCAAAGCGTTGGAATTAGTCTATTAGATCAGACTAGCAATAACCCATATGGCCCACATCTATTCAGCAAACACACACACACAAAATCACTGTTATTATGATTTCAATTTTATTTTTTTTTAAAGTATTTGGTCAATTGGCACTATCGCCTCGAACTCGAATTTGAGAATTGAGATTCTAAAAACAAATCAAATTAAATTACAACAATTGGCTGCAACACTCTTAGGAATTCAATCACAAACGCACATTGTTCTTGTTGGCTCTTGATTATATAAGCAAACCAATCACACAAATAGGGGGATTGTGGAGACGAAGGAAACAACAATATAAAAGTTGAATTGAATGATTGGTCACAAAATCTAACATTATAATTTCAAAAAAATTTAATTTTAAATTTAGAATTCAATTCTTAACTCTTACAGGCAAAAACAGAAAAATAAAATAAAATAAAATTCAGTGTGATGTTGGCATTTACTTAACAATGTGGAAAATGGATCCCCAGTATCTGTCTTTCCATAAAGTAAAAACAAAAATAATTGAGATGCTGCGTAGGATTTAGGTTTGGTATTGCCTATTTCTTAGTATCATATAATCATTACATAATCGTGTAATAAGTTTTTTTAATATAAAAAATTAAATTAAAATATTAATAAATAATTATGTAAAAATAATAATTAATATTAAAAAATGCCACTCATTGTTATCTTATAAAAGAAAACAATGTGGAAAATTGAAATTCAGAATTAAAACTGATAATTGGAAATTAGAATTAAACAAATGCATCTCTCTACGCAAAACTTCACACGAGGGGGAGCCAAGAAGTTTCCAAAGCTACTGACTTCGAACTTTGTCCTTCCTCAAATGCCGACTCACAGACGGGAATTCCCATCCTTGACCCAAAACAACGACGACAACAGGAAGTAGCTGACACATAGATTGCATCAATGGCCAGTTCAGCTGCCGAGCCTGAGTACCAAGCTGCAGCCTTTTTACCAATCCCAATCGACCTCTTTGTCTCCAAGAAACATCCGGGCCTTGCTCGTGGAGATTTGGGCTTCGCTGATTCCTCTGGGAATATAGTCTTCAGGGCCACTCGCCGTGCTTCTCCTGGCAGCCAAAAATCTTCGGATGATGGTAGTAGACTGATCCTTGATGCCAGTGGGAATCCCCTCTTCTCCATCTGCCGCACCCATGTGAGTTTTTTTCTCTCTCTCTCTCTCTAGTTAAAGTAAATTATGTCTTGATTTCAATGTATTTATTTACTACATCGTTTCTCTGATTCTGGGGTTTTAGAGATTTGTGAAGCAAAACCCATAATTAAAGGCAGTCTCCAATAGTGGGGTTTCTCTAATATTGGACTTTGCTGTTTAGAGTTCATAGCGCTTTGGAACTGAAAATGAAATGATAGTTTATTAGAAGGGAATGGTCATTGAAATTGATTACCGTACACAAGCAAAGATAGATCTAGTTTGTTGTTAGATTGTTAGGATCCTTATCGCAAGGTATGAGACTTGAGTCCCACGTCGGAAATATGGGATTCCTGAGTAGGGCTTATATGGATTTTGGGCTATCACTTCAATAACTATCTTTCGGGGTGGGGCTTTGTTCACAGATAAGGACTTAGGAGACAATTGTAATCGAATAACTGGTAGCCTATGTAATATGTAATCAGGGGGTTTAGTTACCTATGGTGAAGCCCTCACTATATCTTTCCATTTTTTAAAATAAACCAACTAAGGTGGAAAGTTGAATTCTTGTTATAAGAGCAAATGTTATGATTAATTTCAGATTCCAGGATTGCCAAAACTATTGCAGTTTTTAATTTCAATGTTGTAGAAAGGATCTTGGCAAGCTTTTAAGGGGGCCGATTATGAGGAGAAGGATTTGGTTTTCAGAGTGCAAAGAACACTGAATAAGTTTATGAGAACTGAGCTGGAGGTCTTTCTTTTGAGAGAAAATATTGGAGAGTCAACCTCCAACTTTAAGGTGAAAGGTTTCCCTTTCCAAAGATCTTGTACCATAAATACAGGCAACTCCATCGTGGCTCAGGTATTCTCAACAATCATTTGCAGCTGAGACTCACTTAAATCACTGTGCAAAAACTGCTAGTTTTGACTTGACAAATGACAGAAAGTATTGATACCTTATTCTATGTTTTCTGGCATTGAGGTGTTCTTGCTAAACTTCTTCATGTTTTATCACTATTTTATCACTACCTATGGTCATTGCAGGCCCTTTTTTCTACAGTTCTAGTTCTTGACAGTGATTTTCCATGGGCGTTTTACTCCATATAATAACTGAGTACAATAGACACTTTCACTGGGTGCCAAACTGCTTGAAGCTAATCTAATATTGTTTTAGGCCTCTATGTCGAGTTGTTACGCTAAATAATCCTCTCAATGCTTCTTTGCATTTAGAGCATCTTCCCAACTTTGCATCTTGTTCTATGTACTTCATTGAATTGCCAACTATATGTTGAGGGAGCTCTTTACCAGTGTTGCACTTGCAATACATCTGACTGATCCTTCCCCATACCCCAAGTGGGACACCTTTTTGTTAAACCATGTTGAGGGAGCTCTTCTCCGGTTCCACCTATAGGTCCTCAGAGTGTGAGAAGCGGTCATCAGACAAGATTCTGAAACATAAATGGTTGTGTATTTTTTATAGCTACGAAAGTAGTACAATGTCTATTTTATCTTTTATTTTTCAGTTTTGATCCATGTCAATATGACTTACTCACAGGCTCGATGCCACACTCACCTTTTTCATTATCGACCTTGCTCATTTTTGTTGGATTACTGTTCCATATATTTCTATCATCTAATCTTGAATGAAATGGTCTTTGTTACTTTGATGCAGACCAGTCTCATGCACAAGCTTCACCAGATTTTTGTCCGGAGGAGTAAATTTCGGCTGACCATATTTCCAGAATCTGTAGATCATGCGTTGATGGTGGCTTTGATTGTAATATTCTTGGATGCATGAAGGAGAGGAGAGTAAACTAATGGCATCTTATTGTACAGTTGGATATTTGTTTCCATGACCGCCAGAAACATATATGTATTCATGTAACTTGGAAAGGAATAGGGGAGTGAGATATCTAGAGACCTAAACGTTTTCTCATTTTTGTTCTATGGACCTGAGGGTTCTTCAGGATTCGGACCAGCCGGACAAACTTCTTTATCTCCCTCCGAGACTTTGTGGGTATTAGCACTACATTCCTTTAGGTCGATTTGCAGAAGTGGAGATTCAGGGGATTTCAACAGGATTTGGACCATAAGGGACAAGCCATTTCACCAAGTCACGGCCTGCCTTTGTCTCGTTTTCTTTGAAGGAGGCAGTTGGAGATGCCATAGTATTAGGACCAGAAAGAACGGGCCTTTTTATACCCCATGCATAGCTCTCTAGGTTGCTTCCTCCCTTAATCTCAGTAAGGAAAACAATACAAGTTTTCTATCATTACCCCCTTTCTTTGATACCCCTTCACAATCATAATCTTAGTCATAGTCTTGCAGTTTCAGACTTCAGAGGGGCAAGTTGGCTTATAAACGGCACATACACTTGGCAAACTAGATGCCATTGAAGTATTTATACCGATATTGCAACTCATGGACGCTATTTAAATATGCATGGAATACCAGATAAATGAACCATGGCTAAAAATGCGCTGGTTATGCTTGAAAATTCAAAGGTACACCATTAATCTACATGATTTAATTTTGATTTTGAATTCTGTAGAAAATGTAAAGTCGGCTTTGTTGCCTTGAACCTTTTTGGGAGTGGTTTCTGATAATGTTAAAAAAAAAAAAAAGAAGCTAAAATATCATATCAATTACACTTAAAATACATGCTCAGGCTACAAGAATGAACCGAATCTATCAAGTTAAGCTTGCATCAAAATTGCAAGATCTTTTTTCACTTTCATGCGATGCATGACAGTATCATCGACAAAACATGTTCAACAGGATAGCAGTTTTCCATCTTACGTTGAAGGCTTCAAATATTCATCAGCTGCTAGATGAAGGAGCCGAAGGTTGGCGGATTGAACCAGCGTGTATTCGAGTATCGCAAACCGATCACCCCACTATAGGAACTAAAGATCTCATATCTGCTCCATTTCCATTCGACAGATGATATATTTTCTTCCACTTGTTATCTGAAAATGCTTCCTAATGCATTAGTCTTTGCCTGCCATAGCAACAGGAACACGTGATGAGAGTCTGAAATATTGCAGAACAGAAGGCTGAAAAATTGCATTCTGCATCACTGAGATGGCCAATCTGGGAAAGTTACTTTGCATACATCAGGTAATAATGGCAGATAGTAGGGGTAAGTTAACACTAGCATCAGCAGGAACATCGAGCAGGTCCTTGTGTAGCCTTCCAACTGCTGTTGAATGAGAAAACGCACCCATCATCATAGTGTCGTGCAGCATAGACCTAAAGGCATCCACCTGCAAAAGACGCAACAAAACTTCTCATATAGTGCACAACAACTGGCCTTGCAGTGTGTATGAATCTTCGTTACTGAATAAAATATGGACAAGAAAATACAGGATGAATAAGATAAGCCAAGTGTAAAGAACAAATATTGATTCAACCAAAAAGAATGAAAGTCATGATTTAATTCCGCATAATAAAACCCCTAGAAAGTCAATCATTCAATGGAAGAGTTCACTAAAACAAATAGGCACCAACCATTGCAAGTTCTCAAGCATGTATTGGTTGACAAGACCGCAAAGTCACTGGCTCCTCATGCTTGCTGAATGTGAACCAACGGTTATACTGGAAAATCATAACAAAATGTAAATAAAGGAACGCAGTTAATTTGGGAACAATTGAGAAAACCCTCTTAAAGGAATCATCCAAAAAAACTTTTCAATGAAACCTACTATTTGGAATTGGAATTGAGGTCTCACTTGATCAATTGCAATGAGCAAAAGGTATGTCATTTACAAGCGGTATGTGTTTGCTTGATTCCTACTTGAACCAGGTCATATAAAGTCGAACCTTCAGGCACTGCCATGGACTCAACACACTTAATCAATCCAACAACAGCACCCTCTCCCAGTGGAATGGCGTCAAATATATGGCAGGGTAATTGTTTCAAGTGGGGTTCATTGCATTTCAAAATATCCTGGAGCGGCAAAGGGAGCAGTACGTTCACTTGTCCAAGTGTGAATATCATAACTACACTGCAAAAAATGGATAAGTAGTAGTAACATAAATCCTCCAAAGGATTCATAGAACCAGACCATCATTAACCCTTCTGATCTATTTTTTACTGGTTGAGGGGGTGGCATAATCTTCTCCGATTCCCATGATATGCAGACATTAATATAATTGATAGTTGTATAGTACTGCATAACATTAAATTCCCAGAGTCAGCCCTCTGACATATTATTGATTAGCCATTAATAATGGATCACATAAGCTGGGTCTATGAGACTTCAAAAACTAGAGTTACATAGATTGAAGCCTTTCTCAATTAGTCAGATCAACTTCCTTCATCTAACAGTGTAAGTAGATTCTATTATTTCTTGCCTTCAGAAGACTGGCAGCCTGAGCAGGAGTGTCCCATAGACCAGTTTTTGCGCTTTTATAGAAAAATCCACCATGCGTCCGCTCCCGTCCGAGAGGAACATATAAAACTAGCCAGCCTTCATCATAAGCTCAATGAACAAGCATTGCAAGCGTAATACTCTTTCCATGGCTGACAGGACCATCCAACACAATTTGCTTTCTGGCTTTTGCATTTGAAACAGCATAGTGATGAAGATCACACAAAATCCAATGTCCCGAGATTTCGATTTAGTTTATGGATATAAGATTCACGAGTCAATGCTAACTGGTTCACACACAAACTATGAAAGAATAAGCAGTACTGAAACCAAAATGATTTTGATAATCTACCCACTAAACTCCTCCAGTACGCCTCCCCGTCCAGAGAAAAGGGAAAAATGGGAAAAACAAAGCCCCCGAGGACTACCAACGTTCATTTTTTTTTTATATGTATATATATATTTTTTCGTAGGCTCTCAGTGGAGGAGTCTCTTGGGCTGAGAATATCTTTTTTATTGAAAAATGCATCCATGAGTTTTCACTACCTATAGAATTCACACACATTAACATAGTTTCATTCTGCAATTTAAATAATCTCCACTCTTCGTCGACTCTTCACAATAATATGGCAGAATGGCTAGGCCAAAATTAAAGACCCAAGAATATATAGATCACCCCTTTGCCGTCAGAAGACCGCAAAAGCAGGATCAACGATGGGTCGAAAAAAGTCTCTCTCGAGCAAGCAGAGAACTACTACGCATTGAATCTTCAAACTCCATTGCCATCCCCTTTGGGCAACGCCGCCTTCAATTCGCGCGAGCAAGCGAGTGAAAAGAATGGATGTGAAGAGAGGGAAGGAAGGCCCGACGGTAAAAAGACTTCGAATTTAGATCAATGACCAAGAGAAAGATTAAAAAAAAAAAACTCCAAATTATTACCAAACTCCAAGTAGAAAGGAACTGTATATCTGTTGTCTTTCTGTCAATCTAAATTAGCAACATGAACTACAAATAAACTCACATGGCAACTCTATATTCAGGGAATGAAAAGACAGAGAGCTCAAAGCATCCTGGGAATAGACTAGCCTTAAGCTATAGCAGAACATGTGACGTTAATATGTTAGTAAACATACATCTTTAATCTTTTAATTCATCGTTGCAATTATTAATAAGATTTTTAATACACATGTAACAGCAACGATAATATAAATACCGAGCAGTCTGCATTTTTTTTTGCGTTTGGGCCAAAACAGTCTGGTCTAAATTTAATTTGGAGCCCATTTGAGAAGACCTACCGATGGTTTTCGAGGTCCAAATCAAACAACCGGTCAGCTAGGGCTTAGTCTGCTCAAGAACACCCCTCTCTCGGCTCTCCCTCTCCGCTGTCGATCTCCGCTCCCTTCTCTTTGTCTCTTACCTACAGAGCTGCTGCGACAATGCTAACAGGGGACATACCTCCGAACCAAACAATATACATCAAAAACCTCAACGAGAAGATCAAGAAAGAAGGTAACGGCTTTTGCAACTTTTTTCTATTTGATTTCCTTTCCTTCCCAGCTTCTTGTTTGGCTGCCGGGAATACCGACCATACTGGCCATAAGTAGACAAAAAGAGAGAAAAAATAAATAAATAATCCTAATTAACTCTCTCTCGCTCGCTCTTTTTTTTTTTTTTCTTTTTTATTCTAGTTTACTATTTAACAGGTTTCTGAACTTAGATTAGCAAGACAGCAGACAGCAGACAGCAGCCGTAATTGTCTGTCGGTTATAATTTTATAGCTTCTAGGGTTTTCAGACACGCTAAACGAGTTGCCCACGAGTTTAAACAAGCCATCCTATATTTCTTCTGACTTAGTATGTTTATTTATTAAACGAGTTTTGAAATTAGTCTTGGACGTGAGCTTGAAGGAGCTCTCCAGCCACACTAAGCTGTCAGCGAATGCATTAGCTCGTTTGCGGTCCTAGTATTATGGGATTAAGGTTCAGTTGAGTTCAGAATGTATGCAAATTGGTATCTAGCTATGGGAGAAAGTACGAGAAGGAGAATTCTTGATGAGTTAGTGTCGCATTTGTGACTATCGAGAGATGTGAGCCACTCTCGTTCTTTTATGATCAAAGCCTGCATCCGAACCCAGCACATTTTGATCAAAGAGAATTGTATTAAGCTTGGGTTGCAGACCTATGATGCCATGCAGTATTTTTTTGTTTGTTATCTACATTAAATTCATAGAAAAGTAATAGGATGAATATTATTTAGCTGTTAATCCCAAATCATATTACATCACTGTATCTTTGTTTTGCTCTACGGACCTGCACAATATAATTTGATTGGCACATTTTTACAAAGCAATTGTTTTTCTTCAACAGAATTGAAGCGGGCACTTTATTGTTTGTTCTCTCAATATGGAAGGATTCTGGATGTTGTTGCCTTGAAGACACCAAAGCTCCGGGGGCAGGCATGGGTCTGTTTCAGTGAATTGACAGCTGCCAGTAATGCCGTGCGGCAAATGCAGGGTTTTCCTCTATACGACAAGCCTATGGTACATCTCTAGAAATTATGTTGCTGTTTTTCATTTTATATTGCATTTGGTTGAGCATGTGCTTGCTGTGCTTTGTGGGCATCTGTTCTTCACTTCTGTAACTCAGCTTAGGCTTTCTTTTGCTGTTATCTCTATTGTAGATTTCTGGATTTTGGGGGTCAACGTATTTTTTTGGTTCTACCATTAAATTCCAGCTTGCCTATTCTGGAGGAAGTAAATTGTACAACAAAGATATCTTCCTGTGCCATCCATTCTATAAATTATATCTTGTAGATTGTTGTTCCAATCACGGGAAGATTGAGTTTAAGCAGAAGTTCATGTGAACCTTCATAGGCTATGATTGTGTACCACTACGATTAGAAAAATCACAATATTTTCTTGGGAAAAAGGAAGAGGCAATGTTGTTCTCCTGCCTGCCCCCTACCAAGAAGATTGTCAATGCCATGCATAAAGATTCTTACAAGTTCCCCCTTTTGCATTGAATAGTGCAGTCTATTTGTCTGGTATAGAATGCCATAATTACTTAACCTGGTTGTGATTTCTATCCCGGCTATGGTTTTTAAAAAACTTGGTCAACTTATTGTCATTGGCCTTACCTATAGGTAAAAGGATTGAGAAACCTTACTTGATATTTGGTGTGTGGGTTGACAATGCACTTGATTTGCAATCTGACTTTCAGTCTTGTGAAATATCTTTTTGACACTGGGAATTACTGCCTTTGTGCAGCGGATCCAGTATGCAAAATCAAAATCTGATTGCCTTGCAGAGGCAGAAGGAATCACGATCCAAATGCAAAGAAGAAGAAGAAGCAAGAAGATAAAGGTTAGTAACAGTTAATGAGGAGTTTATACCTTTGTTGTAATTTTATCCACTTTTATCTTCATTTGCCTGAATCCGGTTTATTGTACAATAGTATGTACAGCATTGTGTGTGGTTTTATGTATATTAAATATTGAAGAGTTTAGTAACAGATGGAACTTTAAATGGAAAGTGAATAGGAAAGGCCTATGCTTTGATTCTGTTTTAGAAACCACTGATGATGATCAAAATTACTAAAATGTTTGGACCAGATTACATTTGTTAGTATTGTTTCTTCAAAGAGCTATGCTTTAACCAATCACCAAAAAAATCACCTTTTGAATTATTTATTTTTATTTTTGTTTTTCTTTCCCTTGTGAAACCCAGAGTGTCTGGAGACTTTGTTGATGTACTATTTTGCTGTTACTGGATTTTTTTCTGTTATACTGGGGATTTTATCTTCTTGGTGAATGAAGCCCCGAAGCATTAAATATAAAACAAGAAAGAGTATGCTTATGCATATGTCTCGACCATGATCTTTGGTTTGTGAATGTAGTTGTTGAGAGCTGCAATTTGTTTTGTTTACGTCGGGGAGTTTTAACCTCTTGGTTAAGCCCAGAAGCACCAGATATGAGGTCAGAAACAGACAGTGCTTATGTGTACATCGTTGGCTTGGGAATATAATTGTTCAGAACTTTAGGGAAGATAAAATAGAGCAATTATAGAACCCTGTGTTTTTAATGGGGAGGAACTCAAATTCCAACACCCACTTGGTTATCCTAATTACAGGCTGTTGAGAAGCAAGGGATAGACACCTTGTGTTTTGGTTCTGGTTAGTGTTCTGGTCTTTATGACAAATAATTTTGAGATAAAATTTCATTTTCAGCTGAAAGGAAAAGACGTGCTGAAGAAGTGCAGCCCCAAGCAACAGCTAATGGTGCAACTGCTGCGAGTAACGGAGGCCCAGTAAGTTGGTTGCACAATTTCTGTTAATAACTTCTTTTCACACACTCTTTCCTAACCTTTTTCTTGCAGGTCATAATTTATTTTCATAAATCCTAAGCAAATTTGGCTTAAACCTTTTAGCATTATGGTTAACAAATGACAATTTCATGGCATTGGATCCAACTCTAAATAAATAAATAAAAGAATCCGTGTGCATTGTAACGCCGCATTGCTTTTAAAAAGGATTGTGTTAACTCCAATATGCTATCTCACCAATACAATTGCTGATTATGTTAAATTATGCACGCGTACCATGTGTAGGCTGGTTTCGGCCGAGGGACTCAGGGTGCAGAAGAAGCTGTTCCGCCAAATAATATCCTGTTCATACAGAATTTGCCCCATGAAACCACCAGCATGATGCTGCAAGTGCTCTTCCAGCAATACCCAGGATTCAGGGAAGTGCGAATGATCGAAGCAAAGCCTGGCATTGCATTCGTAGAATTCGAAGATGATGTGCAATCTTCCATGGCCATGCAGTCACTTCAGGGCTTCAAAATTACTCCCCAGAACCCCATGGCTATTACTTATGCCAAGAAATAGTCAAGAGGGCGGTTACCTTCCTAGCGCCCCTCTTGCCTTCAAATTTGTTGCTTTTGGGACATTGAAGAGTTTTAATGTGCAGTGGTGATGTAATTTTTGTTTGAATATTTTCAAGTAATGGAGCAGTCGAAGAAAGTGATAATGTTATTAGAGTCATGCCACCAAAGCTAATTTCTTTCCAAAAGCTCTTCTCTATATAAATAAATAAAAATAAATAAATAAATATATATATATATATATATAAAAGAAAAAAGACCAAATATATTTTTTTTATTTTTTTAAATTAATAGGGAAAAGGATTAAGATTTTTACATTTTAAATATTAGAAAAAAAAAAAAAAAAAAAAAAAGGAGGCAACTCAGGTTAACATGTGTTTTTGAAGAAATATTTATAAACTAAATTACACGTTTAATAGTTTGAATAATTTAAGTTTATATGCATACGAAATAAAAATTAAGATAAAAAAGTCCCTGCAGTGGCGGTGTTTCGAAGTTAAGCATGCTCTGAACAAGCAATTTTCGGTTTCTTCTGGAAGACTCTGCCGAAGCAGAGCAAAAGCAAGAGGGATCGGATCTCCCGACGGCCCGCCATCTTTCAGGTCCGTCTACGTTTCTTCTCTCGAGTCTCTTTTTATGCGCGCGCGCTATTAAATCAAAGCAAACGGTGTATGTATGTCAATAGGAGCGGTTCGATTCATTCAACCGAACGGTGTTTCTCGAAATTTTTCTTTTTCTTTTTCTTTTTCTTTGTTGAATAATTATTAAGGCAGAATATAAAGGATTCGAGTTGGCCCGACCCGGCACGCAGATTAGGACATCAGCATCTGCCTGGAATTGATGAAATTGGAGATAAGACGATGATGATGATGATGATGAAGGGTTGCTGTTTTGGTGGTGACGTGATATTGTTATTGGTAAAGAGAAGAAAGTGAAAGAAGAAGGCTAAATTTTCTTCTTCTTCTTCTTCTTCTTTTTTTTTCTTTTTGCTTTTTTTTGGGGGGGGTGGGGGTGTGGTGAGGGCAAGGAAAGATGGAAGGGCAGAGGTGGGTGTGGGAAGGAGCAATTCCGATGCAGATTCATCTATTCGAATCGGAAGTGACGACACTGCCGCCGCCTCCACCGGCACTTATATTGGCACCCAGGATTGGATACTTACCTTTGTTACTCCCTCTTTTGAAGCCTTATTTTGCTACTGCTCTTCCCCCTGTTGTTGACGCTCTTTGGTTTGACTACAAAGGCTTGCCTCTCAAATGGTAATACTTATCTATCACACCTCAACCCCACTTTTCTTTCAAATTTTTTTTTTTTTCTCTATCTTATTGCTAGTTGTGTCCATTAGATCGCAGCAAAGGTAAGGTTGTGTACATCTGAGTTTGTCCGGACCCTATGGTGCAGGAGTACTTTACACTAGATTCATCCTTTATTTATTTATGTATTTATTTATTATAGTTATGTGCTTCAGATGTGTTAATGCATTCTTAGTCAATGGCCAACAATTGCTCTGCAGGTACATACCAACAGGGGTGCTTTTTGATCTTCTTTGCCCTGAACCGGAAAGACCCTGGAATTTGACAGTATGATGCTTTCCTTTTTGTCTTACTTATTTTTTTTTTTCCGCTTATGCTGCTTCTTTGTACGTCCTGTTTGTTCCCTGTTAGAATAGTTAGGCTCTCTTTTTAGCATATCGGATTCAGAAAATAAGTCGAAACTTGCAATTTGACAACTACTTCTATGGAAGTTTAACTCTCATTGTACAATGCCAGCTTTATTAGCCCGTTCTGGATGATGAACTAAATACCTGTTTTTCATATTGGATTCAGTTGAAAAAAAGGGGGGGGGGGTTGAAACTTCCAATTTGAAAACTACTTTTATGGAAAGTAAATTTACGTCTTGGAATGAAGCCTTATTAGCCTGTTCTGGGTAATGAAATGAATGCCTGTTTTCACGTCAAACATGCTAGGATCATTATCTCTGTAAAATGCTAAGCAAATACAATCATGCTTGTAACTATAATGATATGGATGTGGGATGAACTGGATTTGGCAATTTCATTTGCTCATCTACTACTGATGACTTGATTTTCTTATTGAGTGGCTACAAATCGTATTGTGATTATATCATGACTTTCTGATTTAGTTTTGTGGGGCTATTTTTGTAGGTTCATTTTAGAGGGTATCCAAGTAATTTATTGATCCCTTGTGAGGGTGAAGACTCTGTGAAGTGGAGCTTTATCAATTCACTGAAAGAGGTCAGTGCATGGCTCACTCATTTATTTTGAACAGAACTTGCTTAATAGAACTCATCAATTTGTCACCAGTCAAAGGTCTGCATGGTGAAATTAAAGCTGATATCAGAGACAAGTGGCTCTGGGTATGCATGTATGCAAGTATGCAAATGAATATCTAAGCACCTTTCCATCATATAAAAATATGCCTCCGCTCTTGTGAATATGTACATATGGAGAAACATATAATTTCCAATCATGGAAATCTTCTTTATGTTGTACGTACTTACTCACCTCTTTTTATTTATTCCTTTTGAATTATCTTTATCTTTTATTTAGCTCTTCAAGTAACATTCCTAATTTAAGCACATACAATGTGTTTCTGAAATGATACTGAATGTTATTCAACCATTCAGATCTTTTTTTTTTCCTTTGTATTCTCTTTTTGTTTAGCTTAATCTTAAGAGTGTAGAAGGAAAAGTATATGCTTTTTGAAATGGTTTCTTAACTGTATTTGATTGGCTCTCCAGGCAGATTATATAATCAATGGAAGCTGCAAAAACATCATGCATATGTCTCAATCTGATCAGTTGGAGCTATGGCGTTCCGTGATGAATGGTATGCCTAGTGTCTACTCATGGATTTCAATTTGATTTGAGTTACAATTCCCTTTTAGCTATTTCAGACATTTCATTTTCTGGCTTATGCAAAGAGGATGTAAATAAAAGGTGAGATGGTGATGCATTTGAAGAGTGAAGACATTATACACGTGTACTCCAATCAACACCTTGCATTTCCTGTGGTTTTTGTGTAGTACATTTCTGCATCACTATTTTCTGGTTTGCCTTGCTTTCTTGTCCTCATTTCTTACAATTCCCTTTTAGCCATTTCATTTTCTGGCCTATGCAAAGAGGATGTGAATAAAAGGTGAGATGGTGATGCATTTGAAGAGTGAAGACATCATACATGTGCACGCCAATCAACACCTTGCATTTCATGCAGTTTTCATGTAGTACCTTTCTGCATCACTATTTTCTGGTTTGCCTTGCTTTCTTGTCCTCATTTTTTACAATTCCCTTTTAGCCATTTCAGACATTTCATTTTCTGGTCTATGCAAAGAGGATGTGAGCAAAAAGGTGAGATGGTGATGCATTTGAAGAGTGAAGACATTATACACATGTACACCAATCAATGCCTTGTGTTTCGTGTGGTTTTCATGTAGTGCCCTTTCTGCATCACTATTTTCTGGTTTAGCTTGCTTTCTTGTCCTCATTTTCTTTTCCTATCCTTTTCTAGCCCTTTTTTTTTTGTTTCTGTCTATTATTTTTATGCAACACAACCTCAGTCTAGAGCAACCCGATTAAATGATTGTAACTCGAATACTTGTTTCTGGACTGCTTTTACATAATAGTAACAGGATGCATCTGTCTGGCTTTTAGGATTGCCTCTTTTCCTCTTGAAAGTGTGATTGTTGTATCAGGTAGTTTGGAAGCATACTTGCATGCATCATCTAAACTCAAACTTGGAGCAGTTGAGGATGATTCTGCCCTGAACATGGATTTGTGCTCTCCAAAGTCTCAAAAGACTGCTGGTGAGCTTGATATGGCTAGGCAGATTAAGACAGGTAAGCATGATAGACATACTGCTTAAAGAGTAACTCATGATCGTCCAAATTTAGCCTAATAAATTACAGTACCTGCAAACAAGAGGGTGTATGAATTTCACTTTGCATTGGATCTTTCTGGAACATTGTTGACATTATCCTTCAATCTATCACTCCATCCTTGTGTAATCCATGACCCTCATCCTGACCTTGCTAATTTCTAACCTGCAAAGAGGCCTTGCGTTAAAATGTCTGAATTGAAAGTTTATCAAAGCTGCAGAGAAGAAACATCCATTAAGCTGGATAGAATTAATTTTCTTTGCTTATCTTTTGAAACCTAATGACTTTATGACATTGAGGGAACACTATTTGATTACAATTGTTGACTGACCTATGATTATCCTTGTAATAGAAGGTTTTGCAGCTTACTTGCATTAGACATCAGTGCACATTACTTGAGAGCATGCAAAAGGTGATGCCTGATGAATCATAAACAAATCAATTAAAAAAGGTGGTCTCCTCTAATGTGCTTGCTTCACTTTAAGCCACAATCATTTATTTTTATGGCTACTTTTCAGTGAAATATTAGTTTTTTCATTTGGCTTTCCAATATATATATATAATGGGTTGTTAAGAGGATAAACATAAGAAAATTTTTTTTTCCTTTGATTAACTGATTTTAATAGATATTCTAGTTGCTTGTATGAATGCTTGGTTAATGTTGTCTTTTGACTTTAATTAAGAATCTTGTTTTTCTGTATTTTTTTAAATGTTTTATTGTTGATTTTGTCAGGTAGAATTCCTGTAAGATTGTACCTTCGGAATATAAGCGAAGATTTTGAAGATTTGGAAGATCTGCCGCCAATTGATAGTTGGGACAAAATTTCATACATAAATCGACCTCTAGAGGTTCACAGAGAAGAAGGTAACCTGTATCTCTTCTAAATAATTTCCTAATTAGAGGGAATATATTAGGCATTGGACCCCAGAGAGAGAAACATCTTCTGAATAGCTTTGAAGCATTGGTGCCATTAGGACCGGGTATAATGTGAGAGTTAATGTCAACTGCTCATGTGATAATGTGATTAACACAAATTATAAATGTATTTGAATTTTGAGGGTGAAGTTGAGCGCAGCTGAGATTATTAGACTGCTTGAAAGCTGTGCATCTAGTGCCCTGCTATAATGTGGTGGGGGGTCGATGAGGGAGAATACTATGAACATGCCAACATGTCATAATTAAGGGATAAAAGCTTATAGAATCATTAAGCGCACAACCCCTCATGTCAGATGTGATGGATTGAGGGCCTGCTACGGTTGAAGTTATGGTATTCTGCATTGCTTATCGCGGTTGCGCTGCAGGTAAATACTTCTCCTTGCACGATGCACTTAAAATTCTTCTGCCGGAATTCTTTCCAGACAAACACTCGGCAAACGAGGAATCAGGCGGAGCTGAAGGCAAGGATAAACGAAATATTTCATCAGAAGATTTGAGCAGCAAAAGAAGAAAAGAAGAAGGTGCAGATATCTTAGGTCAACTCGCAGGGTCTGGCTCCACGATTGATGCTGCTGAAATCAAGCTTATCCGCATCCAAGGGATCGAGCCACAGTTGGATGTACCTTTCTCCTGGCTAGCAAACAACTTGAAAAATCCTGAGCACTTCCTTCATATTTGTGTTTTTGCCACATTTCCACTTGTGAATGCTGCATGATACGTGACCTTAGTTTCTGCTTTTAATTCTTCTGTCCACGACAAGCAGGGAAAAGCAGGAATCCGGCCAAACCATTCAGTTACTGTACAGAACATTTGACCTTAGCTCTGAAGTTTCAGATTCTTCGGTTTGCCTTGGCCTTTCTGATAATTGTCGGATGGGAAGGGGAGATGTCATGCAACCCGACTGGCACTTTTGAGGGATACGTTATCATGTTGTATGTCGATTGCTCAATTGTTCGTTTAACCCCAAACTCATTCTATTGCTTAAGTATTAATGATCAGATTTCAAAGAAATAAAACCGTAAGACGCCCATAGCCACCTTAAAAAAAAAAACAGAGAAAAAGGGTTGTTGGGCGGGGCCCCGCGGGGGTGGAGGCGTGAGAAAGGGTTCTAAACAAATGAAGGGAAGATTCCGGAGATGCCTCCAGCAACAGCAGCCACAGATACTGCGATATTGCACCAGACAAAAAGGCAAAAGAAACAAAATTTGTCGGCTGCCAGCCGGTCAAAACCCAAGTGCTCAGGTGCACACATTAGATGGATGTGGGCAAAATAACGACAAGAATCCAGAAAAAAATGTCAGAAAAATATAGTTATTAATAATGACTTTATTTTTATTTTATTTTGAACAGAAATTAATAAAAAACAAAAAAAAACAAAAAAGTGTATTGTGTATAGGTAAGTGGACCAAAGTTAAAGTTTGTTAATTTTTTTTATTTTTAATTTTAGCATTAATAAATATAAATTTTATTAACATATGTTTAAATATTTGAACTTGTTTTTATTAAAATAAATAATAGTAAAGAGACGCAGATTTAAATTAAAATTGATATATCATTGTTGGTTGAATTATCACTGTAAGTAATCAAGTGTATATTATAGTTGATGCATAATTAGTTTAATTATAACTATGCAATAAACAATTAATTATATTGTCACAAAACTTGCGAATAAAAATTAGATATATGCATAAAAAGTTAATAATAATTTAAGGTTCCATCTATTAGTCCGTGCTTAAATTCCCAGGATAATTTCTTTAAATAAACAAAAATTTATTGACAAATACACCAACAAAAACCACGTTCGACATGACTCACGTTACTTGCCAAACTAACGTTTGTCTCTTCCTCTGACATCAGCATCTTCCAAGAGCCTCTCCTTCCCATTGTGACAAGATGAGCCTTGTTTAATACGTGACCAAACCAATCTTCTCTTCCTTCTCTCCTTATTCAAATATCAATCAGCAAACGCATCTCTCTCTCTCTCTCTTTCCTTTCTTTCATTTCACGCCCTCTTCTCCGGGTGGCTTAGAAACCTCTGTAAACTTTGAGCACAATCGTTAAAGTTTCGCTTTTACCATCACCATCACTACGAAAACACACCCATCTTTCATGGCCTCTTTCTCTGAGCTTCTGGCGTCCGCTGATGATGATGGAACCACTAATACTAACTCCGGTGGCGACCAACGGCGGGGATTGGCTGAAAGAATAGCTGAGAGAACTGGTTCTGGTGTGCCCAAGTTCAAGTCTATCTCACCTCCTGCTGCTGTTTCTCCTCCTTCTTTCTTTGCTATCCCTTCCGGATTAAGCCCTGCTGAGCTTTTGGACTCTCCTGTCTTGTTAAACCCTTCCAACGTATGTTCTTTTGGACACGACACGGCTTAAACCCGTGGCCCATATTATTCAATTATTATTATTATTCATAAAAGAACGTAAAATGAAGTTATGATTAATAATTACAATTGCATATTTTTGAACTTACCTCCGCACTCGGGCATGTAACACTTTTTGTTCTCTTTTTATGGCATATTTGTACTTGGTTTTTGCTGTCCTGTTTTGTTTCGTGTGAGTGAAGTATAACTTGTATCGGATTTTTTATTTGGCTTTTGCTAGAATGCAATGTATTGCTTGATGAATTGTTCTTCTCTTTGTTCGCATGCACAGATTGTACCATCCCCAACAACGGGGGCATTTGCTGCTCAAGCTTTCAGTTGGAAGAACAACTTTGGCCAGACCAAGGAGAATGCCAAGGAAGAAGACAAAAGTTACTCTGATTTCTGTTTCCAGCCACCGTCAAGGGCCCCCACGACCTCGTCAGCAATGTTTCAGTCCTCAAATACTGTAAGAATTCAAGCTGTATTTGAAATCATTACTACAGCTCTTACTTTCTTGAATGTGTGTTGTTTTAGTAGTTTTTGAATTTGGTTGATCATATTTGCTGCCACAGCAACAGCCTTGGGATTTCCGAGAATCTGCAAAGCAAGATGATTTTTCCTCGGGGAATAGTACGGTTAAACAAGAATACAATCCCAAGCAGAGCTTCCCCCCTGAGACTGCTGTGATTCAAACCAAAAGTGCCTTACAGTCCGATTATGGGAATCAGCAGCTGCAATATCAGTCCATTAGAGAGCAGAGAAGGTCTGATGATGGATATAATTGGAGAAAATACGGACAGAAACAAGTTAAAGGAAGTGAAAACCCCAGAAGTTATTACAAGTGCACACACCCCAATTGCCCAACAAAGAAGAAAGTTGAGAGGTCTTTAAGTGGACAGATTACTGAGATAGTTTACAAGGGCAGTCACAACCATCCTCAGCCTCAGTCTACTAGGAGATCATCCTCATCATCAGCCTCTAACTATGCAATTCAACATCCTAATCCCACAACAAATGAGATTCAGGATCAGTCATTTGCACTTCATGGCAGTGGCCAAATGGACTCTGTTGCAACCCCTGAGAACTCTTCAATATCAATTGGGGATGAGGATTTTGATTCCCAAAAGAGCAATAAATCAGTAGGTGATGACTTTGATGAAGAATATGAACCTGAGACCAAAAGATGGTAAGTTCTCACAAGAATGCAGCATTTATTACATGTGATCTTAACTTGTTCTTTGGCCTTTTAAATTAATCTCTATTTTTTTATGAGTAACTTATTTTTTTGTATTTCCCTTGTATGTCAGGAAAAGGGATGGTGAGAATGAAGCATTATCAGGTCCTGGAAGTAGGCCAGTGAGAGAGCCAAGAGTTGTGGTTCAAACAACCAGTGACATCGACCTTCTAGATGATGGATATAGATGGAGGAAATATGGACAGAAAGTCGTCAAGGGAAATGCAAATCCAAGGTGGGGTTTACTTCTTTCTCTTTCAGTGATTCATATTTCTTGTCCTCAGACTTTTGAAGTGTCTTTTATTGTTGTTGCAATGAAAGTCCACCCCCATTCGTTATGGGAAAGTTTCGACCAAGATTGCTACTTTCAATCAATAGGGTTCTGCCACCACCATGTCTTCCTTTAGAATAGGATTTGGCTTCTCAAGCAAAAAGGCACGGTTTTGGTATAAACGCATTTTGGACTAGAGATTCCTTTAGTCTTCGTGATAATTTGTTTCAGTCCAAAGCCTTTGAGTGCTCTTTTCTTGTTTGCGTGGCTGTTTAGACTTATTTGACCTCGACATTTTCTTACAGGAGTTACTACAAGTGCACGCATCCAGGATGTCCTGTTAGAAAGCATGTTGAGAGAGCTTCCCATGACCTAAGGGCAGTGATTACAAGTTATGAAGGAAAGCACAACCATGATGTTCCACCTGCTCGCGGCAGTGGTGGCCATAGGCCATTGCCGGAAAACAACGGTAGCACCAGCACCAATGAAGCGGGAGGCATGGCGATGAGGGCATCATCCCCTCTGAACCATTACTCCGAAAACTCTGTCACAACCAACCCTTTTCACAGTTTAAGGACAGCAGGAACAAGCCCTAAAATGGAACCACCCTTTTCAATGGGCGCGTTGCAGAGCCCTGGAAGTTTTGGTTTCTCGGGATTTGAGAACCCTTTGGTGGGGTCTTACATGAACCAATCAACAGACAACATATTTTACAGGGCCAAGGAAGAACCAAGAGACGAAATGTTTGTCCAGTCATTGCCATGCTGAAATTCACATGAAAGGTGGGGATCAAAACTAGAAAAATAAGAGAGGTCGAGTTCGTTGATTGTATTTAGATTTAATTTACATTCTGTTACGTTTGTGGTTTATTTCCTCAACGAGAAATTTTACATTATTTTTTCTCAATAGGGAGCTGTTATTATGTCACCTTTATTTTTAAATTGTTTCTGGGGCCTCTGAGCCACTGAACTGCAAAGCTTCCAAATCAATTTAATTTTTTGGATCCAACTAGCAAGCGTTCTTTTGTATATATTTTTATTACGTTCACGATCAACAAATTATGTTTCCATTTTTATTTGCTGCAAAACAAACACGAGTTTGCATAATAATACGATAATAACTATTGTTTGCAATTATGCATAAATAAAAAATAAAATTAAATAATAGCACGCGCACGCACACACACACACACACACACACATATATATATAACTAATTAATTAATAATTATAATATTATAATTATTAAACTCACATTTTATATTCGCATTTAATAATGTATATAAAATGCGGTGGCACATCGTGTCATATCAGAGGAGGGGGCGGGAGGTCCAGCCGCCGAACTTTGATTTTTGGGAGACGCGTGCGTACGTGGGAAAGAGCTTTTTATTGGTTTTTTTTTTTTTAATTTATTTTTTGAATCGGTCAAAAGAGAGGTGCTGCCCTGTAGATTTGCTTTAAGGAGCACGTTGGTCAGAAAGTCAACCCCGTGATCACATTGGATGGGATGGACGCTCCCCCCCACTTCCCCCTCGTGGGCCCAAAACCTAAAACCCTTAAAAAACTGCATTTTGCCTCGTGGCCTTTTTTTTTTTTCTTGCGTCCATCGTCAAACGTTATCTTGGTAACGTGACGGCTGGGTACAACTGTAAAATTTAATCCCAATTATATTAATTTATAAATTAATATTTTTTGTATACAATTAATAATTGCGATATTCCCACCTGGGTTTTGACCAAAATGGTAATTATAATTATGACGTGATTTTTTTATTCAATAAAAGGTAATTACAATTAATAATTAAGATGAATTTATTGAATTTCCATTGATGTGGTGTCTATTCTATTACGAAAGAGTTTGTAGTAGTTGTGGTTAAGACACCGACAATTTTGTGTGTGGTCCCCGCAGGCTCATCGGTTCCACCGACCTAACCCACCACTACCTGCATCTGTCCCGCCTTCCATATACCTTAACGCTTTTTTTTTTTTTTTTTGTATTTTTTAAATCCTGCGTTCCGTATTTGTATGTCCAAGTATATCGTATTAGTTTAAACCTTATATAAAAGAAAGAGCAGCATGTAGGTGAAAATATGGATAATAAATGCAATTTTAAAATTGACGTGGTTTATTACAATTCTAATGGATATGTTGGCAGCAGGCAATTAATGAGAAAGTTTCACTTATACCCATAATTCCATTCAGGAACACAAAATTACACGGGGAGGTGTTAATTTTGACAATTTTTTTTTAAAAAAAATAAAGTATTATTGATAATAGGTAAAAGGGTTACTTTTAATGTGACGATAATACTTATAAATCACAAGGATTATTTATGTATAGACTTCATATGTGTGAAAGTTTTGTCATTGATAAGAATTGTCTTAACAAACATACTAAACTTTCTTTCTTTGGGGCGCAAGATTCCTGGATGGGTTGGGATTTTGACGGAATGTGCAGATGACGTTTGAAGCAAGTCAAGATTGTATAAAGTTAAATGTGTCTAGAAGACCTAATTTCATAATCGAATCTCCTCATCCTAAGAAAGAAAGAACTGTTGTAATTAAGGGTGCATTTATTTATTTAGGACATTCTAATAACTAAAAATTAAATTATTTATTTTTGAAATTTCTTATTTTAATCTTAAGAAAAAAATGTGAGATTTATAAAAAAATAAAGAAAAAATATTTTAAATTTATAATTTGCAATTCAACAAACCTCTTAGTAATATATATATTTATAAATAAAAAAAAAAGTTGGTGGCATACTAAATAATATTTAAAAAATAGGGAAAAGCTTGGAAAGACAAGTTTACCGATGGAGAATTCCATTCAAAAAGATCAAAATCCATCATAAAAGATGGGATGGAGAAGCGACCTAATATTATAAAATGTGTGAATGATGGAAGGAAGGCAGGAAGGAGGGGGGAGGTTGTGGCAGCGGCAGCGTTTATTATGGACCTTCGGAATTTGAAAACCAAGCTTCCGGTGGGTCTGGGTCTGGGTCTGGGTCTGGGTGTGGGCCTCTAATCGGAGGAAAGGCCGGAGCAACGTTGGGTTGGCTGCTAGGCCTCGTTTTTCTCATGAATTTTCGAGAGATGGCTATCTTTCTTGTGCGAATTTTAAACAAATATAAAAAGAGCATAGAGATACAAAGCTATTTCTTCGAATGAAAGACAATTCCAAATTAATTTGGTCTAAGAACAAGAAAGCCATAAGTAATGCAATTAAAAATCTCATGGAGAGTTCGGAGATGATGAAGCATTATTATAAGCCAGAAGTGGATGATGGGAGTCGAGTTTGGTGATCGTGAATTCAGGATTTTTAATAAAAGTTGAAACTTTTCACTAATTTTATTCTGTGTTTAATTAGTTCCTTAAGAATTTATAGGATACATTTTAGTACCTCCTCTAGCATTACTCTTTTCTTCTTCTTTTTTTTTTTTGTGTGATAGATTGGAATAAAAGTGAAAATGTGGTGAGAATTTGATGACACTAAGATTAAAATTCTCAATGTCTCCTCACTGGTTTTGTTCTTGTCACCAACCTACACTTTTATACCTTCTCCCCAACTCCCCCCCCCCCAAAAAAAAAAAAAACTACTCTTTTAGTCCACCTAATGAATCTTCCATTAACAATTTAACACTTCTTGTTCTACAATTACGTAAATTTTCCATAAATACGGTAAGATTATGCCCCCATTTCACCAATAATAATTTTATTGAAACTTTCCCCTTAATCTATCATAAGTTTTTTCTCCTTGATATTGTGATCAAGGAAATCCACCTCTTACTTAAAAAAAAAAAAAAAAAACACTTTTCCTTTGACATACATCTCATTTTCATGTACCCATTGAGCTTGTCCCAGGCTACGGGAACTGGCGATTGATCTCGATGAACCACATTTTGTTCCCCCCCCCCCCACCTTCTCTCCCAAAAGCCTTGCAAAAAGCTCGTGCATTTGATTGATAGTTCATTGGGATCTCCAATCTCAACTAAACAAAAATGATTTAACATTCATCCTTAACATGTTTAGTATAGTTGAAGATGAATGTTAACTCTAGCTTCGTGACAATGAAAAGTAACTAATGATTCCAACTTCGTGACTTTAATTTAGAAAATATAATCTTTATGAGGTGTTACGCAACTTTTTTGTTTTTTTTCTGCAATTAATACAGTGAAGAACACTCAATCTTACTTTTCCATTTTAAGATTAAATTTTTAACTGTGCCAAATTTGACATTTTCATAAAATTTAAGGTTGCACGAGGTCAATCTTGTTCCACTAAAGTGTTACACATCAAATTTTTGGTACGTAAATATTGTAAGCAAATGAGTGTTTGGTATAACAAATAAAAGATGAGACTCATAATTTTTATTTTTTTTTTTGGTTTGTAATAGAAGTATGATGTCCAATGTTTATAATTTGAAAATCTCAAAAGTCAATATTATTGAGATAACAAGTACGAGTGTAATTAAAAATATTAAATTTTTAAATTAAATTATTATGTCAAACCTATAAGTTTAATTTTTTTTTACTTATTTTCTAATATGATTTTTTACGATTTCAAGCTCCTGGGTTTCTCAAAAAACATTTCGTAGTAGTAGTCGCTGACAGAAACTGCTAACCTCTGTGCTACAAGTGCGAGGCAAGCCCCGTAATTGATATGTTAAATATGCAAATTAATCGTGCTTCTAGTTACCTACTCGGTTCTGATTCTACCTACCTAATTGTAGGGTAGATAATTCTGGAAATGCTTACGATCTAAAGCTAATATCGGCAAAAGTAACTAGAAAAAGGGAAACGCATGTATGAACTAAAATCGAAGGTGGCTTGTGTCCTTAAACTGAAATAACTATGAGGTTTTTGTAGAGTTTGAGACAGGGATTCGTAAGGTGTTGTTCTGATTAATGTTTATGGGGAAGGGAGAAGAGGGAATCCATGTGAAGAGTGGGTTGTCCGATATAATTTTGAACATTTTGCCAGCTTGTTTGCATTTAGTTTTGTACTTAACGTGGATTTGTCGCCATTGGGGTTGCTTTTGTATACATGCTATTAAGATAAGAGAATAAACAATGGCAAGGAGTTGGCTGTAGCTTCCTTTTCCTTTCCAGCTGATACCTGGTATTGTTTTTTTTTTTTTTGGGGGGGGAGGGGGGTTAATCTTTCTGGGGACGAGTAACTTCATACTTATCAGTTAAATTTTAAACTTACGAAAATCCTAGCTACTGGGAGAAAGAAAAAAAAGAAAAAAGAATCGCAAAACCAAAGCTTCAGTGTTGGTGGCTTCGATATGAATCCATTTGTCTTCTATGATTTGAATTGTTGACGTTCGTTTTTAACACTCATATTTTAAAACTCATTCATGTATTGAATGTCTTAGAAAGTGTTTAGAATTGCATTTGCGATTCTCAAAATTGTGTTTTGAGTCAAAACTCTAAAAAATGAGTGTTTGATAACATTTGAAATTCATATTTAACCGAAGCAAACCACAACCCAAACTTGAATTTTCTTTGGTATTGGCGTTTCATTTAATTTGTTGAATCATTTCATCTACACCCACAGACAGCCTGTGTATCCCACTTTTTAAGGTTTGCAACTCAGCCGTTTTAGATCATATTTAGTCCCATCAATCGTTAGTTGGCATTGCAAAGGCTGGAAATCTAATTTCTAACCACAAAAGGTACGGTTGACCCCCCCCCCCCCAACATCTCCTCCTTTTTTTTTTTTTTTTTTCTCTTTTGCACACGGCTGGCTAATATTCCCTCGATTATTTTTGTTGGCTAAAGAAATGCCTCACCTACAGCATAAGTACATTTGACCTCATAAAAAATGATAAAAGTTGAGTATGATCACTTGTTGTATACAGAGCATATATAATAAATATGTATAAGACAACTAGTATTTAGTCTGTATTAGCTGTGAAACCCACAGATGTGGCCAATGCTTTAGCTGTTCTTTTAGCTGTTCTTGTACCCAATTTCAATATAATCACAGCTCACCCCTCCAAGTAGCAGGACACACATTTTGTGACCTTAGGTACAAAAATTTATTGCACCCATAACTAGGAAAGTCCCCTCCCCCCACCCCCACCCCACCCCCAACAGCCCATTCGCAAGATATAACCTTTCTATAGATTGATGCTGCCATTGGTTGGACAATTTGAATCATTCCACATTTTAATTAGATGGTTTGAGAAGGGGCATAACAATTTTCTTAGATGACACGGTTCTGTTCTCTGAACCATATGGTAACTCCATTAGAAATTGCAATCAGATTTTGAAACGTGTTCAAAATAACGAGTTATGGGTAAATGAATAAAATGTGAATGAATAAAAATATAAGAAAAAAATATTTAAAGGGAAAAAAACAAAAAAAAGGAAGAGCTAGAACGGGAAAAATCACCCCACTTCATGTCGGCATACAGAAGAAGACTGAAAATCTGAAACTAAATAGAAGCATATAGTACATACAACTTGGTAGTGAATAAATACATTTTCCATTCCAATACAAATCTCTCTTTATCTCTCTACTGTAAAATTTTCTTGGCGATCCAAACAATTTGTGAGCTTACAAATATTGAACTCTTCCAAATTGTCTTATCACTCCTTATTTTCAAAAAGCTCTCGCATTCACGCTTGAGCAAGTTTCTCCTTGCGTTATTTCTGCCGTAATCATTTGCAGGCCGAAACAACGAAAATTTGTGAGAAAAAGGGTGTAAAAAAAATTTATGAACCCACCCCCAAAAGCATCCCGGACCATTTTGGCTGGATTAACAAGAACGTCCAGTTCCGGCACCGGCAAAAGGACATGTTAGTCTTCGGAGATGGTCCGAAGATGCGGCCTCCATACTCCTACACGGCCACTCCGGCGATGATCATGACGTGAAGAGGAATGCTTTCTGGACACATCATCAGCGGAGCTGTCGCATTTTTGGCTTTTTATTGATGACTTGTTGCGACTGCTGTTCTTCTTCTTATCATTATTATTATTGTTATGACTGTTACCGGATTTTTTCTTCTCGGGCGAAGAAGATGACGGAACCAAGAAGTATATGCTTCCTCTCTTGAGCTCGGATTCCGGCGATAGGACCAATATTGTACGGACGGCACCCTGAGAGAAGGGTTTGCTCAGAACTTGGTTTGGGTTTGCCCTGAGGATCTCGCCGGCGGTTACCGGCCCCGTTATTTCTTCTACGTAGCCGCCATTCAAATGAACTATGCGGATCAAGTCTAGGGCTCCACAAGGAAGAACACAAGCCAAACAACACCTCAAACTATTACCCATTTCTGCAGATCTCCTCTCTCTCTCTGTGTCTGTCTCCAATTAGCTTCTTGTTTCTCGGTGGGAATGTGACCCCGAGAGGGTGCACATGTTTATATACATAGTAACAGCCCGTACGTTAAAGCAACTTGAAATATTTTATGTACGG
Source organism: Ceriops zippeliana (assembly GCA_037897445.1). Lineage (NCBI taxonomy): Eukaryota > Viridiplantae > Streptophyta > Magnoliopsida > Malpighiales > Rhizophoraceae > Ceriops > Ceriops zippeliana. The sequence continues at coordinate 2,393,029 of JBAPLH010000174.1, forward strand.
TTGATCGAAAATGTCCTAACTCCTAGACTAAAGAGTGGTTTTTTTTTTTTTTTAATCTTTGCTGCCTTCTCGTGTTTTCCATCTTAAAAAAAAAAAAAGAATTCAGGCTTAAGTGAAAATGGACATGCCGAATTATTAATTAACTCTTACTTATGATGATAGTAAATTTAATCTTTAATATGCATTAATTAATGCACATATAATTATCATTACAAAGAAAAAGGTTGTAATAAAAAAATTTAACATTGGGATTATCATGGAATACTGTCAAAGCCTTATTGGAATTGGCAATGATCCCCAATGGGTAAAAAGACTTTTGTCACGGTTTTTCTTCAAAAGACTTTTTGGCTACCTAGTAGTGTTCACGTTTTATTTTACGAGGTTAAACTAAACAAAGACAAAATATCTGCACTAAAATTTATAAATAAAAAAAAGCCCCCAGAATAGAATTATTTCATTTTACTTTAAATCTTCTCAAATATGTTACTTAAGAGTTATAATCAAGTCTCAAATTCAACATAAATTATTAGGACCAAATAGTAAAAACTCAACCTACGAGTAAAAAAAACACAATTTTCTTTCATTACATATTGATAAGTAAGGCTAAATCTGACTGTTAAAACTCATGATTTCTTGCATCGCAATGATGAGACGATCTACAAAACAAAAAAGTCTTTTGTCAAAATCTCGTCATGTGTCCAGGGTCACACATTTCAATTCAATCCACTTCTCCTCTTTTTGTTTGGTTTTCTCGCGTTCTTGCATGCTTAATTTAATCGTCAGAGTGTTGACGTCGAAGGGTTTCCAGGCCGGCCTTTGACCTTTTGCTCTCTTGCGAGTCTCAAGCACAGAATCAAACCCAACATTCTCCTTGGTGATCTCTCATCGGAAATGTATAACAAAACTAAGCTCCATCCAGCCTAACTTTTTTCCCTCCCTGGTCCTCACGCCCAACAAAATTCACCCCCCCCCACCCCACCCTCCCCTCCTCTCGAGAAGCGTAGTTTCAATCATTTCAACTTATCGTTGTGAAAATTTTGTTGTTGGCGGTACATACGTGAATGAGTAAAAATTGTCGCTAATCGTTCAAAAATTAATTACCCTGTAATGTTTTTTTTTTTTTTCTCTTTTTTGAGTTATACTGATGCAAGCAATCAAAACCCATGATTGAGTCGTTAATTTGTCTGCTTCTGCGGGCGTGACATTTATATCCCAACAAGTGTCAATGGTGCCAAGCTTCATTCACGGCGATTTTCCGGCGCCGACTGCAGCACTAAAAGTCATGTGGTCAATTTTCAATGCATGGATTGTGATCTTTTTTTTTTTTTTTTTTTGTTTAAGGAAATTCACGAGGCTGGCCTGCAACAAGATTCCGAACGCAAGATTGAATCTACATAAAACAGAACGAAGAGAGCAACCAATAATTCATTAAACAACGGGTTTCAAGGCTGTCTCTTTAGTCTAAGTCCAAGCTTGCAGGCCCTATTTAATTAATCTTAAGTTTGGCTTGTTATTGATATATGTTAACAGTGCCTGGCATATATAAAATAAAACATCAATGTGTGGAGGATTTTAGATAAGCATATATGGTGAAAGAGATTAGATTTATATCGTCGGTTGCAATCAATAATTATGATTTCCTAGATTTTATATGAGATCCAATAATTTAAATCTTATCCTGTTTATTGTATCTACCTATCTAGTATCTCTATAACAGGACCCAAAATAAAAAAAATTTTGTATTTTACGTGGGGGTTGTCTCTTGGTGTGTGTGTATATATATATATATATATATATATATATATATATATATATATATATATATATATACACATTGGTGCTTAATCTTTGAGATTTATATAATTAGATTTGTCGGTATGTATAGATGGCTAGCTGGCATTAGTTTGTAGGGCTGCTGGTCATAATGTTATAGATGACTCAATGCACCCTTGTTTGATCTGATAAGAGAGAAGTACATGGAAATCATGGTAAGCTCAATCCCCCTTGTGTTTTACCTAACTATATAATAGCGGATATATATATATATACTTAGAGATGGGCGTAGAAATTCTAGACCCCACAAGCGGAACTTAAATCAATTCTCATTTTAAGTCAGGGAGAAGTGTAAAGGGGATTAGAAAAAGGCCAACATAAAACCACGAGTAACAACACTATTTTGAAGAAATAATTCTAATTTAACTGATTTTACTGTTACTATCATGATCTATTGTCGAGTGAGTAGAATTGTACGTGTTTTTATTTTGCCTTATTAATTAATAAAAACACGAAGAGCAAGCATTAGACTAGTACACCGTGGCTGGTTGGTGAGATCGACTGCCACTCAAAGGGGGTTCCGTTTCAAAATTAAGGCCCCTTCTTGGCACAAGTGCTTTATGCTTGCAAATGGGATTCGGCCATCTGGCTCTAATTTAACAAGAGCGCTTTGGGTCATTTAGTTCGAAACTCCGCTGCCCACAACAACTGGATGGTCACGTGTGATGATGATGAAATCCGACTAGTGTACACAAAAGTAACAAATTCCAATGAACATCAAAAAAAATATTTATACCACGTACAAAACAGTTATAATATAAAATCTCCGTTCATCACTTTTACGTCTACTTAAATTTTTCCAGTAACGATGATTATTGTTATCATGAGGATGGTGGGTGTAAGATTATTATTATTATTTATTATTAATATTTCACGAAAATTGCCATGCATTTAATATACATGCAATGTTGCCCATCAACCTTGGCTTAACAACGTTCTGGTGTCTCAATTGCTTGATGAATCTCACCTTATCTTACTTGAGATTATGGAAATGGGGCATACACTTTATGCCTGATCTTTTGCATCCCCTCTCTTGTGGCTCGGCTGTGCTGCATCCCGTCCCGTCACTCTTCGGTTGGTGTAGTCTTCTCCCAGGCACTGGACCACTGGCAGTCATTTATACAAAACTTTTTTTTTTTTCCAAAACTAAAAAAAATAAAAACCTCTGCACACTGCTACTAATGCATTTGAATTTATTCTGAAAGCGATAATAACCAAAAAAGAAAATCGGAGTTGCATGCACAATTCATTACCAAACGTCATTCTATCTAGCAATTAAAAATTGTAGTTGGCAGTTTTTCAACAAGTGAAACAGAAGAAATCACCTTGGTCCCGCATTTTCGTTGATCTTCTCTCTCACTATGAAACTCATTCTCTGACTTAAGCCACAACTCTTTTGTTTACATACATTAAATAGTGGAACTTGATCGTGATCAACAGGAAAGGCTTCTATAATTTGAAAACCTTGCTTCTTCAAAGATAGAAGACTGTCCCACTGAAGCTACATTGTGCCATTTAGTTGCAAAGATTATCTTTCATTGCCATCTCAGAGTGAGTGACTCAGCTTGACCCTTCAGACATTAAACAGTTAAATAAGTATATTGCTACGTTGTAAGAACAACACAAGCATGTGTTAATAGCAACTCTAGGAACACAACTTCAAAGCAAAGAGTTCCGAACCTAAGAACCTACAGCTGCACGTTCAAGTACTCTCCCTTGTGTATCCACTAGTCTCTTCTGCAACCTTTGCCCACACATCTGCAATTTTCTCAGCATATACAACCTGCATATTAAGCACACAAACGTACATTAAAATAAGGAAGGAACTATACTGATATAGAAGTGATGGACAACTGAACATCACAATTAATAAAATGACACTTCTTTATTTTTCTCTCTTTTGTCCATCACTACTGCATCTAGCAAGTGTTCCCTTGCACATATCATAAAAAGTAAATTACACATTTGATGCCCGACACTGCCACATGTGCACATGCACCAGGCATCCATACACCTCACACACTAGTGTATTGTGGAAATTTTAGAATCACCACTGTTTAAACCACGTTTTTCACAAGCAGTCTACCACATATCGCCATCATCAGTGAAATTTTAAGAACCAAAGAAAAAGAGCAACTTAGAGGTGCTAGATATTTGAAGTTTCTTTATTGAATTGGGTGGAGGCTTTCAAATGGTTTCCTTATCATTAGTGCAGCAACATGCTAATCACCTATTGAGTCTAAACTCTCCTTTAGTTTGTTTAATATACCATAAAATATGGGGTTGAGGCAACATAACCACTGAAGAACCTTTAAACACATCTTTCTGCACTTCCCCTAAATCTAATACTTGGATTTTCTCTAAATGTAGCTTAGAATTGGATCTACTCTTCAAAATTTTTGTCTATCTCCCATGATTCTTTCCTCCTCTTCACAAATGATAAATGTTCTAAATGATATAAACCCAAAACAAGGTTAATTTGCAGAGCATTGGTCTCATTGATACTCTCATGACTCGAATGCTTTAGTTTAAAGGCATATCTCATTGATACTCTCCACCCATGGAATTGCTTTGAAATCTTATATTCTTCATGTTGTGTACACAAGTCTATCATAAAGGGGTGAATTAAGGCACATCACATGTTGCTTGGTTGTGTAGCCTCAGAGCTTGGACTTCAGGAATTGTTGAAACTGCCTTAGGAATTGTTGAGCCTGGTCTTATGGTGTTCATTTTCTTATCATTAAGTTCATTGTCCGGCAAGAAATGGTCACACTACACATCTAATAATTTCCAGTTAGACTATGTCTAGCTTTATTTTCCAAAGGAAAATTCCTCTGGGGCTTGACTCATGGTACCATCAATTACAACTGGAATCCTGTACCGAGAAAAAAAATTCTCTCTAACAGGATCTACCAGCTTGTCCAGGTCCCAACCAGATGTGCTAGTATATGACCAGAAACAAGAAAAGAGTAATAAATAAAAGTTCACACACATAAACAGAGAGAGAGAGTGTGTGTGTGAGAGAGAAAAAGAAGCCTGATTAAAAGGGTAATTAATGCTTCCTAGTCAATTGGGATTATCCTCTGTGAAAAGGAAAAGATGCATAGACAGTACCTGATTAAGCACAAACCCCTTTAACATGTTCAAGAAATCAGTATGTCTTTCTCTGTGAAGCCTTTCCAGTTCGCTCCTGTTATTTTCCTGTAATCAGGTGATCACTAATAGAGTCAGCTATATAACACGACAAAAACTACAAATGTGAAAACCCAATAGAGGCAACCCTTTCCCTCCACTCCCACTCAAAAAAAACCAAAAGAGAAGGTGGAAGCACAAAAAACTTAACTTTGGCAGAGATAGATGAGACCAATGACCACTACTCAACAACTAATACTATCGCAGACAACTAAATCAGTTTAGAAGGCTGACAGTGACCTTCTGTGAGTACAATAGGCTAGGCATTGACCAGATAGGACACTGGCTGTATGATGGACAAGATAGGGATTCAGTACTTGCTAGTCCTCATGTCTTTTATGCAGTTTCATACTGCCATCCAAGGTACAAGATCTCAAGACTAAGCAAAGAAAGTTTGCCTATACAATGTTAGGCTAGAATGGTCCACATGTAATTCTACCACCAACATAGTCGCAGATAAAAGAATAGAACGTAACGTTTCAGTATTGAAACTTTAGCCAGACTAGATGCCATGATTACTAATGGTGCAGAACAAACCAGTGAAGAGAGTGCCAAAGATATATTTTTAAATAAAGAGATTCCATGCATATCAGCTCAGACATGCTTGACCAACATATCAAAAATCAAGAAGGCTACTTTTTGTTAGTCTAATAGCACTGGATATATGAATATAACAATTAAAAATCATGAACTTCTGGTCATTTTGAAATGGGAAGAAGCCACTCTACCCAGGATAAGCTGTGGATCTTCATATTTTACTTATCTGGGCCTCATGTCTCACACCTCTAGAGTATAACCTGCACCTAAAGAGCTAACCAGTGTTCTGTATGAAACACTCTTTATGCATGCAAGAAAGCAAGCAATATAGAAATAAGCTGAATCTTACACTGCATTATTAGTAGTTTTTAAACTTGTTACAAGCAAAATTCTCTTTTAAGCTATAGTGTACTACTTTCATGTGAAGAAGTGCAGAGGTTGCATAATGTCTCAATCATACGACACCTTTAGGTGCTTCTTCCCAGCCATAAAAAGAACAATGTCAGATAAAAAAGGCAAAGACTAAAAACTTATTGACTTTACCCTGCCTGGGTTTGCAATGTAAAACTATTAATATTGGACTCCCTGCCTTGGTAGAGAAGCGTTGTCTATTGGTTGTTAATTGACAGAGATATAGATTTGTCACCAAATTCACCGTCTCACAAGCACAAACAAAAAGGCTGCAAATCTTGGTCAGAACAGAATGATGCCAATAAACATTGCCGTTGCAAAAACTAAATAATACATCCCAAATAAAGCCCAATAAAGGTGTAACCTAGCATCTTCTTATAAATCAAGCACAATGCCTATCCACCACAAATTACCAAGTTGATCAAATATAGAAAGTTGCAAGCATAAGCAAGGAAAGAGTCTGATAGGGACTGAGATTCAGAATGGAACAATTCTCCTTTCATAAAAATTCAACGAATAACACAATACCTTTATCCGTTCATACTCTCTTACTGCAACATATTTAGCATCCTCTGTGACTCGTATGTTTTCTTTCAACTCCTCTAGCTTGCGGATCCTTGACTTGTCACCACCAAATATCTTTGATGATGCAGCTTCAAGTTTTTCAGCCCTCAAGTGCAATGAGGATAGTTCTGATAAAAGAGTTTGCACTGTCAATAGTGCACTAGTTCGATCTGAGAATGCACTATGGACAGATAGCATCAGACCAAGATAATCGTGAAGTGTATCCTGTCAGTTGTAACAAACAAAGAGACAATGTTGAAGTTTGCTACAAAAAGATAAAGATCTGAAATTGCAATCACTATAAAGCTGGTAGTTGGTATATGTGAATTGTACAACAGGCTTAAAATGAAATATTAAGGACAAATACTCAGTTCTTAGGCAATATGAGTGCTTTCATACATTTCATGTGGAATGCTTTAAGTTGTTTTGAAGAAACAGCTATTGGAAAGATAAAAGCTAATGGATGGTCCAAATCAAAAAGTAGAGTGCAAATAGCAATCAAAAGCGAAACATTCTGCAGCTCACCAAATGCTTGACAGTCTGTGCATTTAATTCCCGATAAAATCTACTTGCTTTGACTGCAGCAGTGAAAACATTTTTCATGTCAGCGGCCCTTATTCTTTGTGTATTGAAGATGGCTTCTTCATTCTCAAATTTAGTCAGTTTAATAAAAGCCAACCCCAATTCTCCCATTGTCTCTCCCATATCTTGCTGGGCTTTTACCAGAGATTCAGCCTACAAGAAAAAGGAAAAAAAAAAAAAAGACCAAATAAAACAATGATCGCCATAAACTCTAGGCTGCAGAACCACGTACTTTACCTAACCATCTAAACATCATTCAAAGCAACGAAATGTCAAACAATAAATAACTGCCAAATATACCTGCTGAGAAGCATTGCTGAGTTGCTGTTCAAGATCCTGTATACTCTCTTTCTTCTCCAAAAACTCCTTATCTTCCTCAGCAACAGGGGGCTTTGATCCTCCCCAATCATTAGCCACAGACTGCTTCAACTCCTTAAACAGTCTCAACAAATCTCTCCCTCCTTTCGCGGGCTGCACCACCTCCTGCGGTGCTACCACTGCACTGTCCCCAAAAAGTTGCTTTGGTAGCTTCACCGCACCATCAAGCATCCTGGAAGCCATGTCAGTGCTCGTTGGCAGCGGCAACTTCCCTTGCACCTGTAAGAACACCTTGAATTCATCGCTCTTTCTTATTACAGGATGTGCAGCAAGTCTCCTCAAGTACTTCTCCAAGGCCACTCTCCTTTGGTCCACAAACTCCTGTTTTTGCATCACCTGACTCTCAACTACATTCTTGTCTGGCCTCGGCGGGATAAAAAACCCTCGGTACGACTCCGCCAATCGATCAGACAAAGTAACCACGTCTCTAAATCGCCTCCGTACACTAAATTCCGTCTCGTTAGACTCCCGCATATTCGTCCTTGTCGTGATTAGATACGTAAAGTAAGTGCTGCCTCCTGGAACCAGCGAATTAGAAGTTTCTTGCTCCTTCTGCGGATTGGAGACTGTGATTCTGATATGTTCGGAGCTACAGGATGGAAGCCAAAGAGAAGAATCGGAAGATTGGCTCGCAGGATCCAATCCTTTGACGGCGCTTTCATCCAAAGGTCTCAAAATGACGTCAGCGTACGCCGGCGGTTCGTTGTAGGAAGAGGTATCGGAAGCCGCGCCAGGCTTTCGGAGATCGCGGGGCGGGGGAGAGAGTAGGGGATCGGAATCAACCGGCGTTGGCGACGGCGACAGCGGATGATGCGTGTCGGCCAGCGATGACATGGCGCTACGATAAGCCGAAAACGACTTGCTGCTGGTGGTGCTGTTGCCGGCGCTGCCGTTATCCAACGGTTCATCGAGCATTAGATTTTCCATATCTTCTCGGGAAGCGTACAGCTGGGCTTCTTCAGAGCCCCGATTTTCCGATCCCATCATCTTACTATAAAATTCTGATCAACTACAATAAATTTACAATTAACCAAATAATAATAAACAATAACTATTATTATTATTATTATTATTATTATTATGTATATTCCGGTTTTTTATATCTACTAAAGCTACGAAATTGCGATGGAGATGGAGTTAGGTTCGAAATAAAAAATGATAAGCCCGACAAGTGGTGGCGCCGGTGGTGGCGGTAGTGGTGATGGCGTGGATGGTGGACGGAGGTGCGCGCCAGGCGTGGGGCTTTAGGAAGGAGAAGGACGATCGAGCATGGAAAGTTCGCGGTCGTAAAGAAAAGAATTACCGAGGCTTTTATTTTATTTTTGTTTATTTTATTAATATTTTCTTTTCCTTGACGTCTATTTGGTGGCAGATATGGGGAAATAGCTACGACTGAATATACTTGGGATCACGCAACAATAACGTGTAAGGCAGTTCTCGGCACTTGGATCCTGACTTACCGATTGGATTATTTATGCCTGAAGTGACTGAGGATAGAGAATGTTAAGTTGTACCTTGTTCTCATTACGCAGACCTCACAGACAATCAAACAACCTCATTAGCTAAAAAAGCAATCTGTTGGCCCTATCCCTCGACAATATATATATATTCATTACTTTCTCAAAGTACAATCTATTGAACCTATTCTTCGAGAATCTCAAGACAAACAAAAATAAACTTTAAATTATTTTCTTTAAAAAAAAACAAATTATTAAAAACAAACTATTAAAATGTGCCGTAGCACCGAGGTCCCCGACGTGAGACTTTGTCACACTTTGCTCTACATACCCAATGCACAAGCCAACAAACTGCCTAAAACGGAGACCGATGAGAATAATTTACGAAAATGACATTGGCCCCTGTGAGATTTGATATCTTTGCATCAAAATTTAATAATGACGATTACAGTTTGTACAACTGCCTGCTTGTATCTTCAAAAACCCGTCCACCATCAAACACATAATTTCTCAGTTTGAAACATCATACAGCAGCTTTCGTCAATGCCGAGAGGCCTCACAGAAGAGCAAGGTAAAACATCCGGGTTGGAAACCAGTAATCACCAAAAGATGGAACAAGCAAAGGAGAAATCTCACCAAGAGCCAACAAACTTAGTATACCCTGTTGCTAACAGTTTGATAAAGAGACTTGAGTTGAGTGTTCCATTTGTCAATGGCAGTATACTTCTTCATTCCTTTGGACCTGCACGGGGAATAATGATAATGGCTACAGTCAAGATACGCAATGCATGACTCTGAAGAACACTCGAATTCAGCTGCCAACATGTTGAAGCATAGTAATATGAACGGAAAAATCTTCCACCTGTCACCACGCTCTAGTAGCCTATTCACTTGATCGATATGTCCATCAATACGGTTATCCAATATCAGAGAAACCAACAACTGCTCCACATCCTTTTCTGGCACATTGAGTTCCTGCAGGTAACAATATCAGAAACAAAATCTCGGTCAGGTCACAAGGTCCTAAAATAACCAACCACACTAGGCCAGTGGCACAAGGCCATGCAAGCAAAATGTTTAGATGCCAGAAAGAAAGAATGGCCTCACCTTCGAGATGAAAGGGATACGAATCCTTGTATAAGGCTTAATAAGCTTGAGCAGCACCTGAGTTCTGACATTCTTCAATAAATCTTCAATATAATTCCTTATGAATGGGTCCTCCATTATAGTCCTTCTGTTACTCTGAGAGCCCAATAGACAGCTTAAACACAAATGGAAGAACAAACAAAAGATGCTAAAATACTTCCAATAAATCATATACAAAGAAACAGTAATGCAATGACAGACTACAAATCAAAAATGATAATTATACCTTAAGGATTTTCTCAAACTCCAGTATCTCATTTCGTTGATATGCGGCTATGAGATTTGTCATTGCCAAAATCTCAGGATCATTTTTGTATCTGGAAAGGTCAACATAAGAACACGAATAAGCAAGAAGGAGAGAGAAGAGGACAAGTAACATTTCTATAACAATGCACCATTAGAACACTTACGGCTTTGCCTCTTGACCATCAAAAGGATTAACCTCAGATTCCATCAGCATGTTAGCCAGAACGAGGTACCTGCCAATCGCAATGGCCACATGATAACAAAATGGTGCAAACATATGCAAAGTGAGACCTAAATCAGTCATTGTCTTGGTAATGTATGCAAGAGTGCAAATTTTCAATCCAGATTTCAATTACTTAAGGCATTTGATTGTGGTGAATCTTTCAAGGACTTTCTCTGCCATACTACATGTATTAGTTCTCATCATACCATCCGCTTTCTAATCTTTTTCCTTTTTCCTCTCTCTACTGGAAACAGAGAGGGGCGAGTTATATTCTACACCACTCAATCTCAGTGCTGTCAACCCTTTCTGTCTGCCTTAGCAAATCAGGAAGTCAGAAGCACACCCCTCCTCCTCCTCCAGCACACACCAACCATAATAAAAGCCCAAAAAGGGGCAAAAACCTACATAAACCAATAACCAAAAGATGTTCTGTGACCATATGGTGCACAAAACAAATTTAGTAAAATATGTCATATGTACAAGAAATTCATTAAAACAAATTATTGTCTCTCCACAATTCTCCAAATTATCAAATCCATCATGCTTAAATGTTGCTTTTGGGCTTTAATTCTATGTTGCTGAGAATTTAAGTTTTAGAGTTTTTGATTACTTCTCACAACTAAAAGGTCATGTGACTGATGTTAGAATTGGGCCACAAAAGTGAGAGCAAGAGATAGTGTAACTAAACTGCAATAGAAGAGGAAAATTGGAAAGAAAGGTAAACATAAATTGAAATAGCGAACATACTTTAGGCATTGTATGCGTCTTTGATTCCCAGCTTCATCATAATTCTTAAAAGCTTCAAAGAAATCTGTTGCTGCTTCAGCCCATTGGCGCTCTGCCATATGCATCTTGCCACCGCATTCTCGTATTATCCCCATTATCCTTGGATGTGGAATTGCTGACTTGATTGCAAGCGCTTTCTGGTATAATTGCTGGCATGCAAAACCCAAGAAAATCACCATAACTAAGTTATCGAAAAAATTTAAAAAGAATCACCCTTCTACAATTTGAAAATTCAATTCTGATACAGATCTCACAAGAACTTAGATCCACGGTGTTGCTATGGTGAGCTTCATTTTATTTCATCAAACATAGCAACATATCCAAAAGCAAACTCTGATACCCCAGGCCAACCAGCTAGCACAGTAATATTTTGAGTTGACCCACCTATGTGTCCCAAGAACTCAACTCCACAATGCAATTAATAAGCTATATAAAATACCCAAATATTTCTTTTAAATCCAAATGAGATTTTTGAGGTCTGACACAGAGGCAATGTCAATACGTGTAACATGGCATAGGAAATAGTTGACACAGAACCCAGATTCAATCCAGGCATACACCAAGCTAATTGCAACAATAGGTTACTGCTTCAAAATTAAACTTTGTCATCATGTGAAATGTGAAATCTAGAGCTGTAAAATAATCAGATGACATCAGAGGACTGATCAGCTTTCAAATCTTACAAATAACTGGGTTAATGTATCCTGATGATAGCTTTATCTGTGTTTGTCTGATTTTAGTCAACCAACACGTGAACAAGTGTTTTGTTAATGGCTATTGAAACCAGTACTTTTATATCATAAGCAGCCAACTACCCTTGGCATACTTATCCAACGACTTTCAGGTTGCATTCATCAAGTTTCCAGCTGAGAATACAACACAACTGGACTTGTCAGCAATAACTTCTAAGAGAAATGAAGAATGCTCAATCACAAATATAGTAGTGGAAAATGCTGGTTGATATATAAGCTTACCTTGAGCTTCTTGTTATTCTTGGTCTCAGTATACATTTGGATCTCAATTGCATACACCTCCAGAAGCTGACTACCCTTCTTTTGGTCATCTGTACCATCTTCTCTTTGACAAGACTTGTGGAGCTGCTTCAAAATCTGATCATATATGAAAGAATGAAAACATCACAAATTGTGCCTACTAATTACATGATACACTACAATAAAATAAGACAGTACCTTACTCATCCGCCCATATTCACCCATATCAAACCAAATCTTACAAAGCTTGAGATTTGTCTTGAACCAAAGTCTCTGTACAGCCAACAGCACATGAACAACATGAAATATTTTAGAAAAAAAAAATTGAGGGAAAAGAAAATTTTAACCTCATTCTTTGCCTCCTCTAGGGCCTTTAGTGTGGTCTGATAAAATTCTTGCAGAAGACCAAAGTTCTGACTAGCTGATCCAGAAACAAAATCCATGATATTGTTTATGCACTTTTCACTGTAATTTCGGGTTACTGCAGACTTTATGTATGTTAACATCTCCCTGTAAGCATCCATCATCTCTTTATACCTCCCTAAACGGTAATAAAGCTTAACTGTTTGTTTCAGTGCTTTAAAACCCCTGGTACCAAGAAGCAAAATCATCTCAACATGAAAGACTATCATTACCAACTCAATATCAATAATGCTTGATCAGTAGTTTAATGAACATGCATACTAAAAGCAGTTTCATTATAACACTAAACTAATAAAGAAACCATATGGTTAAAATCATTAAATGAACATAAAAAATTAGCTAAACCAAGACATCTCTTCAATGGTTTTACATTTTTAAAACTGTAAAAGCCATTAAAAAAAAAAAACAGTAGCAAAGGGGAAGGGAAGACAGTGACTGCCATTAATTCAATTATGCCTCTCCTTCAGGCCAACTCCTACCAATTCTCTTAACACCTCATTTGCCCACAGTACAAATCCTTAAACAAAAACTACAGTGAATGCCAACAGAATGCATGGACATATGTAGTCCCACAACATGCACCATTAAAATATATTTTGTTTCATAGACAGCAAATGTCAAAATTCTATGATACTCACCACTCTGCTTTCTCTTGTTCCATGCAAACCACTTCGGCAAAACCTGCAAGTGCTCCTTCTGGATCTGTTTCAACCAGCCCTTTTGCCCAAAAAACTTTCTTGAATAAGTGAGGGGAATCCCAAATCCATATGAAATGAGCCCTTGAGACTCTCAAATACAAAATCACCGTTTTCATTATTTTTTTTTCAAAATCCGGGTTTTCATTAGTTAAACTAAGGGTAAGAAAACAAATGAAGACTTTCAGCCAATAAGCAAAAAATTAAAAGCAAAGATTCAGATATATAAGAAGAACCTTTGGAGTTATAGTATTGGTTCTCAATATCAACATCCTGTTCCTCAGGCTCCTCGTCTGAGTACTCAAACCCATAATCCTCCATATCCGCATCTGCATATTCCATTACGAAAACCCGCTCATTCATGCAACACAGATCTTATTGTTAACCCCCACAACATAATTGCATAACAACATCACACAACACGGGGTAAAACTCGAGATTGGCACTACTACTAGTGATCATATCATAAAAACAAAAATAAATAAATAAACAGTCAAATTGGAGCACCTGAACCCATGGTCCCTTGATTAACTGAGTCTTGATTGTTGAGGAGGAGCAGTACAAATCTGGTGAGCTAGGAAATTTGATTTCCAGCAATAGTAGAAGATACTAATCAAGTGAGAGACAACGATTTTCTGTGAAGAGAAAAATATTTTAGAAGTAAGAAAAAAAAAGCAAAAGAGCAGATAGTAGAAAAACAGATAGCCATTAAATAAATAAATAATATTTAGCACAAAAGAGAGAAGCAAAAAACACAGAGAGACCGGGACAGCGGTGGTCGTCGGAACCACTGTCGTCGCCGAAACGACAGAGAGAAGGAGCACATGTAACAAGAGCCCTAACCCGGAATAGTGTAAACTCCACGGAGGCACGTTTTCTCTTCGAGAATCAACGGAAATTTTTATTTTTATTTATTTATTTTATTTTTTTGGGTGATTTTTTCAGGTGATAATCTACGGAGAGATTTTAATAATTATTTTTTTTTTCATTTGATCAGCGTTAATTAAAATTAAACCATGAAAGGAAAGTTCATTTGTCCTTTCATTTTTTTTTCCCTAGAGACGCGAAAGGACAAATGGGCCTATTATTTCAAGCCCAATATCTATATGAATGGCCCAATAAAAGGCTCCCAATGTTTTGTATCAGGAAATTTTGATTCGGCCAATTAAAAGAATTTTAATACTACATTTTTAAAAAAATTTATAATCACAGACCGTAAAGTTTAAAGTTAAAATTACTTAAACTCTTAATTTGAATTATAATATTAAAAATTGAGCATCTATAAACTAAAAAATATTAATAATTTTTACAAAATAATTTCCATCTCTCAAAAGTAGAAGCTACTTTGTGGAAACAGAGTTGGAAAAGAAGACATAGAAAGAAGGGAAGAGAAAGAGTGAAAACTACTAGAATGAGAGAGGGAAACGAACAGATAAATGGGGAGAGAATTTTTCTACATATGGCGTGGTAAATATAAAAAATACATTTTTCTTTTTTTTGTTTTAGATTTCAATTTTATGCTTAAGCAACAGAAAATAATTCACTCTCACAAAAATTATTTTCCTTCAGATAATCATAACTTAGTTTACCTGAATATCTTTAGGTTTTGATGCGGACCCCACCTATGAAACTACTATGTGTTTAGAAAAAAAAGGTTAAAATATTTAAATTTCACGATTTATGGACCTAAAAAATATGGAAGGAATATAAAACTCATTCATGTACAATATTATAAGCTAAACAATGTACAAGCGTACGGTAGATGATATATTGGATGGATTTGTGCAAATTATAATGAATTTACCTTTTTCATTTAGTTTGGAAGAGATTGGACTTTATTAAGAAAATACATTAGACTAAAAGATTTACAAATACGGAAGCGTATAATGAACAGTTGGATTGATTTATCACTAAGTCCGTTTCTGCAACCCGTTTCAGCTTGTAATTATTTCTTTTCAACCCGTTTCAACGTTGTTAATTGAAGTCAATCTTTGGTAAATGTCTGATGATCAATCTTTTATAAATAATTTACATCACCCACATAAGGGAATTATTGTGCGAGCATACAGTTTGTATCAAGTTCATATTGCTTGCCTAGCTAATGGGGTAGCCTCTAATGCCGTCTCAAAACTTGCTGTTGTATCACTAGTATAGATGTTGTACGATCAAAATCAACGGAAGATACATAATCACCTATTAATCCTAACTCGTTGCGTCGTGGCTGCACACTCCAATTAGACAGGCCTTTGAGAATCACTGGATTGATCCCATGTTTCCTTCCCACGATCCAGATATCAAAATGCTTATTGCTACTCATTTTCTGAATGGTTGTCACCGTGTCTTCTCCATCTCTGACCATAACCTCTTTGAACTCAACTCGCCTGTCTGTTTCATTCCTTGTCCAAAACCATGTCACCAGACCGTCATCAACTTTCTTCTCTATCGCTTCTTCATGTACTTCTTCGTGATCACGGGGAAGGAATCTGATCACTGTGAGCAATGTGTCTGGGTTCATTAACATTCTATCTGCATAAACAAGTCCCTCCCGAGCATCTGCTCCTCCTAAGAAAAGCATAATTATTTGGAGGGACTGACGTTTGTGGGAGCCCTTGCGGGCGGAACCATTGATGATGGGGTTCTGGAGCTTACCCTTGGTAACGAGAATTCCAACCGAGCATGGAGCATGGTTCAAGATATTTGATATTACGGATGGCTTTCCACGGTAATGGGCTTCGGCAACTGCAACATTTTCCAGCCATCCTTTGTGAAAAGGCAATATAATGAGAGCAGCTTCTTTCACCAGAGCAAGCTTACACACATCTTGGTACACTGTTCGCTTTGGAGCCACGGCTGTGAAGGCATGGAGCTCTACCAGTTCAATTCTGGTTTTCTGATAGAGTTTGAAGGCATTGAGTGCAGAATCAGAGGAAATGGTATTACAGTCATCATGGCAAATAAACAATGGGGTGGCTCGGCCAACGATCTCAATCAGGTGAAGCGCATAAACAGAGAACTGACTTTGTATCGTTGGGTAAGAAAAGTCAAGCAGATTGATGAGACCAGCAACACTATCTTCATCGGGGATGCAGATGACTAGTCTAAGAAGCCCTTTGGGATTCTGGCTATGTTGGATGGTTCTCCTAGTGCTTATCATGTATGGCCTCGTTGGATCGTACAGAATGCTAATGATGGGCGTGGAAATTGCAGTCACTGCGGTTGATAATATCATCATCATGGTGTAAGTTGGGGTCAGAATAATCTGTTGATATTCATCAAGAAACAATAGTTCATTTAGGTTCACTATTCCCTTAGTGCAAGAAAATTTATAATGTGGAAAAAGAAAACAGCAGAGTGATTAACAACATGACTCTTGGGGCAAACATATTTCCAAGCCAGCTTTAATTAGGCATTTTCCCTTTGTACTGATTGATCTGAGATATAAAGGCGTTCTCAATGCACGAGACAGTGGGAGCTGGGGAAGAAGAGGATTTCCTATATGTGAATTTGCTTTGTTACGCATTTCAAGACCAATTTATCAAATGGGACATTGACTAATTAATTTCTTTGTGAAAATGAGAGAAGGTAGAGCATACCAGCTTGTCCACCCAGTGCATGAGTAACAAGAACTCCTGCTGACCTCTCAAGTTTAAGAGGAGGCCGAGGGTGAGGCCATCTTTCCATGGCATGTGCATCAGTAGAGACGGCACAAGAGTAGAGAGCACTTTAAGGACGTACCCTGTCATGGTCATGACAAAGGGTGGTGCCAAACTAGACCACGGAGCACTAGCCATGGCAGACACATCAATGAACAATCCGGAAAAGGCATACGAAAATGGCACAAAAAATTCCATTATAAATGTCTCGCTTTTCTCCACAAGGGCTGATCCCAGCGGAGGACCATCAGGTATCACCAATCCTAGCCATAGTGACCCAGTGGCCATGCCAATACCGAACAAATCAGTGAGGAACCCCATCACCAGAACTCCCATCAAAATGGTAACTAAGTAGACCTGCTTCACAGGCTGCCCTCTTGGAGTCCTTTTCACAATCCATTTTGCTGCTTTCCTGAGGGTGACAAATGTGAACCAAATCATGATTATTGACGATGCAAAATGCCAACAAGCAATATTAATATCAATATCTGCTTGTTTCAGAGCCTCAAATATGACATGAAAGCCAATCCCTGCTGCATCAACGACTATTGATATGGAAAGAGCCATCCGTCCAACCTCGGAGCTAAGCAAGTTTATCTCCTTAATGATGGGATAAATCACGAAAAAGCCCGTTAGAGCCATTGATGAAGCAATTACTCCTATTGAAGAAAACTTTGCAAGTTCTTTATCCATCGATGGCCGGAGGAAGAGACCAACCGTAGTCACTCCAATGAGGGGAATGGCCACTCCCACAAATGTCACAAGCCCCTGCCCTCTTCTCGTCTTGGACAATATCAAGGATAGGTCCATCTTAACGCCAATTATGAAAAGGAAGTACATATAACCCATGATTCCAACATTTCTAATCGCATATATCGCGTTGTCAGAAAGGAACATCGTAGCAAACACCTTACTGCGGCCTAGAACGGACGGACCAACAATTGTACCTCCCTTGAATTAATCAAAAGTGCAAAAAAAAAAAAAATTAGTGGGGTTGAAAGTTGAAGTACAATGCATAAACAACGTGCATATAGTCCCAAATTCCTGGATTAAATTCATTTACATGGATGCATGACAAATGAATATATAAACTTATAATTAGATAATAATAAAATAAATAAATAAATAAAAACAGGGAGAGCGAAACTCACTATTATCTCTGAAACAACCCGAGGCTGCTTGAAAGGCTTGAGGAGGAAGCGAATGATCCGAGTGACCATAATAATCAAAGTTCCATACGCCAAGATCAAACCAAAGGGATAATGCAAAGGGTCCTCGACGTGAAGGGTACCGGGCGTGTCTAGATCAGTTTTTTTACATATCATAGGAACAGTCGGAACTTGTTTATTAGATTGGTTCACTGCCTGAGAAACAAATGCAGCCTTAACAATGGCATGAAAGCCATCAGCATGACCTCCCCACCACCCCTGTGGGAAAAGGGTCTTATTATCCCTGTTGTTGACTGGGATAAACCTGGACATTTTATAGGAAGGATGTAAGAACGCTATGAAGATTTTCAACGCCTGATCAATGGGTAGAAGGAAGAATGCCTGCACATTTTGTTGCTCTTAGTTTCACCATTTTAACGTGAAATTATCTTCTGTGATGATAAGTTTACTGTTGGTGTATCGGGGTTACTTAGATCCAAACTTGTAGGTGCGGAGAATGGCACGGGTATTTATTTGCCTCTCTCTCTCTCTCTCTCTCTCTCTCTCTCTTTCTGTGTCTGTTTTTTTTTTTTTAATGTACGTTATTTGTTAGATGTTAGAGGTCAGCATTATTATCCGGTTGGAGCTAAATTAAAAGTGAAAACACTAAAATTTGCTAATTGGAATTGATTTAGAATTTGATTCTGTTAAATTTTCTCAGTTCATCGTGCTATTTCGAAAAATGGACGTTGATGTCTCTCTTTGAAATTTTTCATTACATTACTTTACAGTAAACATCTGCTATTTCTTTGTTAGATATCTTTGTTTAACATTTTTTAAGAGACATTCAGTAATTAACAATTTTAAATTCCTGTTTCTAAAATCTCAATTTAATAAGAATTTCAATATTAAAAAAAAAAAAGAAAACCTTGTGTAATATTCTTGCAGCTAATTATTTTTTTCTTTATCCACCACGACGAGTTTTATTTTGAGATGTATTACACATTAAGTTAAAATTTTAGCATAATTTTTAATTTCCTAGCATTACTCATAATATTTTTCATTGTTATCTATATTTTGATAAATAATCGAGCAATTTATTATGTTAGATATGCTCCAATTCAAGTGGGGGATTTTTAGGATATAATAATAATAAATTGCCGTTGACCGCCGCGACCGATGGGAAGCAAACGCCTGAAGGGTATAAATATCAAGTGCACAAGCCTCAAAAAACACAGGGTTTATTCAGTTTCTGGTTTCGTCGACTATCTGTCTTGTTCCAAAAGTAAGCCAAAGAGATAACGAAATGGCGGAGCCATCATCGTCGGCAACGACGGCCAAGTCCTATGCGGAGACGGAGGAACTGCTGGATCGGATGCTCACGCGATTGGCTTTTTGCGATGACTCCAAGCTCGAAGCCTTACTTTCCAAGCTCATTCCCTTCACTCTCTCTTCTCTCTCTTCCAACTCCACCGCTGTTCGCAACAAGGCAATTCCTAATTTCGAGTTTTCTTTTTCTTTTTTTTTAAAAAATTTATTTATGAATTTTTTGTTTGACCGTTGCGGAGGTTTCTTCTTTAGGTTACAATCACTTGCCCTTTCTTGAACTGACTCTTTTTTAATTATTTTTTTTATCATTCATCAAGATTGATTGTTGTTTGTGAAATGCTCGTTTAATCTCATGCATAATTGTGGTCGCGACCTTCTTTGGATTTTCATTTCTATGTCTTCTGCTATGCATGCCGTTAGCGTTTGCTTGTCTTGTGTTTGTTGTATTGCGACTGAACTGTTGTTTGTTTGCAAGAGCATTTTCCTTGAATATTTTGAAACTTTCGTGCTTCGTTTCATTTTCTCGAAAGAAATTTTGTGTTTATTTGTTCAACAATATTGAAGTCTTATGTCGCATGAATGGAAATTGGAAATTGAAGGTGGCTTTAATTCTATTGAGATATCTCGGACCAATTTAGGGTTTTATTTATTCGTTCTGTATTTTTCTGTTAATGCTATATATCTTTCATTTCAACTCATGTATATCACGAGATTCTTATGGAAGAGTTGCCGATCAGGTTCTTGAAATTTTGAGTCATGTGAATAAGAGAGTGAAGCACCAACCTGATATCATGTTACCATTGAGTGAGTTATGGAAATTGTATATGGGCGCCAATGCTAATCCAATGGTGAAGAATTTTTGTGCTGTGTACATTGAAATGGCATTTGAGCGTGCACATGTAATGGTAAGCATATCTTTTGTTGGTATTCAAAATTTTCCAATACTAATTTTACTCATTTTGTGTTTCAATGAGCATTCAAGTGGAAGTGGAATCTCAGTTGGATTTAATTGTTGAATGTATTTAGGAAAAGGAAAATATGGCACCTCTGCTTGTTGCAAACATATCTAAAGTTCCTCTTCAACACCAAGAGATTATGTTGAGGATTGCTACCAAGGTATGATGTTCCAGTTGTTGACTGATGTCCATGTAATTTTGTACTCTTTTATTTATTGCTTTTATGTAGAATGTCAAGCCTCTCCACCTCAAAAATTGCCATCATCACTACCATCAATCATGTTTAATTCTTTATTCTCCTAGATGGATGTGCTTGCATATGATGGAATTCATAAGTGTCATGCTTGGCAATGAATGGGAAGATGATTCCCAAATTATTTAGAAATAAAGCAAGGGATATGTATGAAGCAACAGTAACCCATGCATAGGTCAACTCCATGTCCTTTTCTATTCATACTAGTTATGGATGAGTGTACAAGTATATTAAGGACGATGTCCTGTTGTACATGTACCATAAATTGAAATTATGGAGATATCCTAAATCTAATTTTAGTAATGCATTGTAATTTTAGTAATGCTAGGACATCAATAGGATCTACTATTAAACTAGAGGGACAGAAGTTTGATCAATTTCATGTTTTTGGCTCTACTATTCAAAGGGACACTAATATAGAGGAGAATGCTATTCATAGGACAATAGCTAGATGACTAAAATGGAAATGTGTGATTGGATTTTTGTATGATTGCAAAATTACCATTAAGTTGAAGGGTATATGTCATTGAACATCAATTAGGATAGCAATGCTCCACAGTAGTGGATGTTGGGCTGTCAAGAAACAAATTGTCCAAAAAATGAGTTAAGTAGAAATGACAATGCTTAGATGACTCTGTGACCACTCTAGGAAGTACCAAATAAGAAATGAAGATATTTGTACCATTTTAGTTGTAGCACCAACTAGAAATAAATATGGGATGATATTTGTGTTGGTTGGACATGTCTAGGTTGACCTACAAATGTTTCTATTAGGACGGGTGACCAAATCTATGGGGATAATGCAATGAGAAGGAGAGGATGACTTAAATTGACTAAGGATTTCAAGCAGTTAGATCTCACATTAGACTTAGTTCAAAATAGCATGGAATGATGAGGAAATATTTATATAGCCAATCTCAATTAAATTTGAGATTATGGTTTTGTTGTTGTTGTTGTTGTTGTACTGTTGGTATGATTTTTTTTTTCTTTTTTTTGGTGAGGCATGGTTTCTGGAGGTGGAAGCATGATTTATGCTTACATTATATTTGTTCTCAAGGAAAATTGTTTTTATTGAGGTTGAAGAATTTATATCTAGTTGTTTGATGATGGGGCCATGATCTCTAGCTAGAGCAAGTATGGTAGACAATCTTATGTTTGGACATAGGGTTATTTCCACTAGAAGTGATTTTATACAAGGAAGGAAAATTCTGGATGTCTCTTTGTTAATGTTAGCTGAAGAAGTTGTTGGCTGCCAGAAATAACAGTTTTTTCCTCCCTTAAATTAGCATGAGAAAGCTAATAATCTGATTTTTTGGATAAGATTATGGATGAAAACAGGGTTTTTGGGTTAAATGGGCTAGGTTGGATTGAGGACTGTTTGTTGGTTGTAACTTACTGTCAATTATTAATGGAGAACCCACGGCTTGTTACTTAGCTTTGAGATGTCTGCCTTAGGTTGATCCTTTGGTACTTTTGTCCTTTGTACTTATAGAAGAATAGTCAATGCTTTCAGTAGGATGGCTATTGGCTTTTGGAGTGTTTGGGACATGACTGTTTTGGTTTATTGGCTTTATTTGGTTACAGGTGATTGGTGAATGCCATGCTAATAGAGTAGGTGAGGAGGTTGCTGTAAAGTATCTATTAGTGAACAGTTTTGAGGATCGAGGACTGTTCATGGAATTCTGCCTTCATTTAATGTTGTACCAACAGCTGTCACAAGGGTCTGAACTCAGCCATTATAACAGAAATGCCATCTTTTTGTAGTTCTATCATCATTAATCAGAAACTTCTTATTTGCAGTGGAGGATGCCCGCCTGGGCTCTCAGTTGCTCAAAGCAAACGTGTTGTTGGAAAGCATCCGTTGACAAGTGATGTCCTTCTCACAAGAAAGGTGAAAAGAGATGTTGACAATTGCATAATAGTAAAGATTAATGTTCATTTCCAGAATCTTTCATGATGTTTATTTTCTTCTCTTGGCTTTATGTGAGCAGTTAGGAATTTTGAATGTTATTGAAGCTATGGAGCTGGATTCAGAACTTGTTTATCCTATATATCTGGTTGCTAGTGCAGACTGGTACATTTTTATTTCAATGACTTAAAATAAAGTTAATCTTGTTTCGGAGTTTGATTTTTTTTATTTTGTTTGAGATGCAGAATATGACTCGTTTATTGATGATTGATTCTTATTAGTCAAGAGCAGGTTATCCATAGGGGGGAGGAGCTCCTGAAGAAGAAGGCATTTAATGCTAATTTAGATGATTCAAACTTGTTGAGCAAATTATTTCTTCTTTTTAATGGTATGATGTATAAATTCCATTACTTTATCTTGTTATATATATATATATATATATTGTTTGGGAAGTTTTTTGGTGGATATTTATTATTAGATGAAGTTGTAACCATCTGACCTGCCAAATACCAAAAGCCTGAATAATCTTTTAATTTGCCTGGCATTTATGGCTTCCTCCCCATACCTCTAGACATTTATGTGCTTTCTGTTTCAATTGGTAGAAAAGTCAGAAAAAAGGTCTCCGCTTCATGGAAACAGCTTGAGATTTATTTGCAGTGGCAATTGTAGGATTTATGTGCACTCTTTTGTGCTGTTGAGTGATTACTTTTAATAAATGGACAAAAGAGTCGTGGTTTATAGCTTAGTTGACTTGGTTCTTTATTTGTATGCATTTTAGCTTGTCCTTGATGTGGATCAATGTAACTTCATGCAGGTACCCTTGAAGCTGAAAATATTGCACCAGAATCTAGGGTCAAACCTGGAAATGTTGTTCTAAAAATAAAGCTCATGTCTGTTTTTTGTCGGTCTATTACAGCAGCTAACAGTTTTCCAGCAGCATTGCAGTGTATTTTTGGCTGCATATATGGTATGAACTATATATATTGGACTATTTAGCTTTTTGTTAGATCAAGCTTAGGTTGCAGTACTCCACTTGTGCAATCCAAACTTTCTGATGTCTTGCTTTTCAATGTACTGTGGCATTTTACAACTGTAGATAGTATACACTGCTATACAGCTTAGCCTTTCCCACTGGGATACTGATATAGAGCAGTACTCAATACTCAGGTTTTGAGAAGAATGATGGTCTGTGGCTGTTTTATTCTGCTTGGTTGGTTGCTTCTTTCTTGTTTTCTGGGTGTTAGATCAATGACTGTTTCTTGGAGATAAAGAATTCTATTTCACTTTGAAAATATCATGTTTTCTCTTACTTAGTTCTTGTTCTGTTTGGTGAAAAAACCCAGGAAGTGGTAGAACTCTTATTAGCTGGTCTGATGTGCATCTGAAATATGAATAATGCACAGATTTTTGTAGTCGTTTTCCCCCCTTATTGTATGGCAAACTCTTGATGGTTTGATTTCCTGATTATTGATATCTCTGTTATACTTAAGAGTTGCTTAGATTTCTTTTAATAACATTTATGCATTAGCACTCTCTCTCTCTCTCTCTGTTTTTTTTTTTAATATTATGTAATTTGAAATTCCTACTGTTGACTAATTTGCATGTTGGTTGAAATTGTTGAATGTACTAGGTAATGGTACCACCTCAAGGTTAAAGCAGCTGGGAATGGAATTTTCTGTTTGGGTTTTCAAACATGTAAGATCCTTGTCACTCTATTTTGATTGCGTAGTTGAGTTTAAAGATACGAGGAAGAAGCTTTGGCACTAAGTTTTCCTTTCTAAGTCACATGTCAATATAGGCAGGGCTACCTCCTTGTCCATATATGTCTTTATAAGATAATATATTACTTATCCTCAGTAAGTTATTACCTAGGGTAGCAAAAAGGGGACCTGCCCATGAAAACTAGGAGATTTATCTCTACGAAAAATATAAAAAAAATATTCTAAACCTGTATGGTTATTGATGAAGAAAACTCTTGTCAAGTGGAGGTGATGAGTGAACAGTAACATCCAAAGAAATCAAATTGAGGTCAGCTGAATGAAAGCTCATATGATTAATGGTATAGGCTGGTCTAATAGAAATGGACCTCTGTGGCAAAAAAGTGGTGCTTCATTTGCCAAATGGACAAATTGGTTGGAGTGCATTGATTAACAAGTTCCTTCAAAGAGTTTTCAATGCAGTTCCTGGCATCATTTTTATATTTTGAGATAGAAAAAGCATGGATGTGTGGTTGCAGTTGTGGTTGGATGCAGGGAGATTTATGCTGCTTGTTCTGATTTTTTTTTTTTTTTGGGGGGGGTGGAGGTGGGGGGGGTGAGGGGTGGGGAACAAGGAGATGTGAAGAAGAAATAGATAAGAGCAGGAGGTGATGTTTGAAAAGGAGGTGTTGACCAAGGGTAGCCAAGGAGATCAGAGCAATGACCATATGTGATGTTGGAAACAAGGAAAACAAAAATGTTAACGAGTGTCTTAATGAAATCCTGTAATCGTGCCAATGATCAACAAAAAGCTGTGCTATTGTGGATTTAATTTGGTCTTGATACAGATGCAAGGTGAATAGTTGCCTATTTTGTCAATCTAATAAAAATTTCTGTGCATTTTACCAAACTTCAAGTTTTTGACAAACTTCAATCAATGAAAAGTTGGACCACACATAATATGATTTTAGGAGTTGAAACCTTTTTACAATAATGTTTTAGTTGTATTAGAAGTCTTCTTTGATGAAGAGGAATACAACTAAATGAAAACAATATTTCAGCAATTTGGGATTTAACATGATGTTTCTTGCTAGGGACAATGCATCTGAAGGAGGTAAAATGTGGAGATGCTATGGGATAGTAAAATATGTAATGGAGAAACTTTAGAAGATGATTTAGTATTAGACAGAATCTGATCCAAGGTACAGATTGAGGTCTCTCTCAAGTCTGGTTTAGTTTCTATTATCTTTTTGTTTGGTTTTCCGTGTTTGAGTCCTGTGCAACAAGAGAAGGTGGCTAGTATCCTTAGTTTGAGGCTAGTTGCTGTGCCTTTTTGGCCTTGACCCCTGTCATTTTATGTACATATGTATTCCCTAATTAAGGAGCATGAGGTGTCTTGGGCTTATGGACATAGCACTGGAGAAACATGAATTATATGATTTAGATGTCTTTCTTTGGCTATTTCTGGGACACATGTAGGAAATTAATGTATAGGGAAATGGATAACTTTGTATCCTTTTTGGGTGGAAAGAGTAAGGATGGAAAGAGTTGCCATGTTGATCATTTTATCCTTGTGGACTTTGTTGATGGTCTTCTTGCGATGGATCTAAAGGAGAATAATATGACGTCGTTATTTTTTTTCAAATTAAAAAAATCAGGATGAAGTGCACAAAGCATCACAATTAATTGTTTCATGACAGAAGTAGTGGAGCAAATTACAATTTGAAATCTCTGCAATCCACAATTAATGCCCTGAAAGTTACATTTTTAGCAAGTGATCTTGGAATTTCAAGAGTATCTTAAGATCTACTTGCAATTCTCATTTCATTTGAAATGCAAAGCATAGCAATTCTGTGGCCAGGAAAAAATAAAGCTTGAAATGTAATATATAGAGTTGTTCTCCATTACCATATTTTCAGGCAAAAATTGATCAGTTGAGGCTCATGGGCCCGTTTATACTGAATGGCATTCTGAAGCTACTTGACATTCATTCAAATTCTGGATCAGGTGCTGCAAAAGAAAGCTTGTTTGGTTTCTATTGCTTAGCTCCCTTATGTCAGGAAGAGTTTCAATCTGATTGCTGCAGTTACTTTGTTTGCTAAATGCAACTGATCTGCTTTTTTCAATCCAGATGCTATTGCTAGGGAAATGAAAAGTTTTTCTTTCCAAGCTATTGGATTACTTGCACAGCGCCTGCCCCATCTATTTAGGTGCTTTACCTACCTCTTGGGTTGGTTATGTGGCTGCATTTTCTGTTTCTTTTCCAGAATAAACTGATGACTGTTCTCTTCATATCAGAGACAAGGTTGACATGGCTGTTCATCTTTTTGGTGCACTAAAAGAGGAGGCCCAGTCTCTTCGTCATGTCATCCTGGAAGCAGCTAGTTCTCTTGCTGCCTACAAGGTACAATGCGCATGCGAAATATGGAGATATCACTGCATATACATTGCACTCTTTCTGAAAATGTAATTGTCTTGTATAATAGGTATGAAAACATTTCTGTCAGAATAGCAACTCTCAGCATTTTGTTGATTATCTGGTTTTGTGCAGTATAGTGTAAGCACTAGTCAACCCTAAAATATAGAAACTCACAAAACTATAACATAAGAAAATTCCCAAAATAGCCTTTCCCCAGACAATCTAACCCCATTTTGCATGTATGATTAGCTGATTTGTGTTCTTGAAAGTTGCTGGTCTAATTAGAAGAGGAAAATAGCTAGTTGTTGTGCATGTAATTTCTTGTCCTCACTTTATGCCTTCCCAGTGGTATGTGTGAACAAAATATGATGCATGCAACTGGAACAGGGGTTGAAAATTCACCAAGTTGCCCAGTGTCGCTCAAGTGTTGTATACTTCTTATACGACTGCTCTTGCTTTCTCCATTACCAAAAGAGTACAAGTACAATTAGTTGTATCTCCATTGGAATTGTGCTTTTCTTTGCAAGATGAAATTGCTGGTTGTGTCAAACCTTTAAAGAAGGGAGTTATGATATAACTTGTAGTCAAACCTTATATATTAAGCCTGTAATTGTGTTCTTAATTTCCTGACCAATCAAATTCCTTTTGAATATCTAGGGATGAGAAACACAGTGAGTGTTGCTAGGGAACAAAGCAAATTAAATCCTTTTGAACTTGTTTAGTTATTAGATTGTTTAAGGAACCACACTCTGTTAAATGTACACCCAGAATGTACAGGTATGGTTGGGCACCATTGATTCTATGACATAAAAGCAGAAAAGGAACCATTGGAATCTGTGATTGAATTTGTGTTTCTTTGTGGAGCAGGCTGATTATTTTGATTGAAGGGGTAAACTCTTTATCTAGGAAGGATAGAGAGCAAGGTCTGCACCAAACCGAGACTTAACCCCAAACTAG
Source organism: Ceriops zippeliana (assembly GCA_037897445.1). Lineage (NCBI taxonomy): Eukaryota > Viridiplantae > Streptophyta > Magnoliopsida > Malpighiales > Rhizophoraceae > Ceriops > Ceriops zippeliana. The sequence continues at coordinate 2,420,815 of JBAPLH010000174.1, forward strand.
TGGGGACAAGTTGTCTGGATTGTTTTCACATTCCACTATATTTTGGGCTATTTAGGCTTATGAATCTGGTTAACTTTATTCTCGTGATTGTTAAAATTTAGCATTTTTTTCTTATGCAATTGTAGAATAGTGCTTCAGATAATTGCTTCTTCACTATCGTATTGCCAGGGCAATATCAAGTGTTTTTCTCATTACTGATAGTTCATCGCGATAATAAGCACTTGTCTTTCAATTGTGTAAACTCATCCCTTCATTAACATGATTGACAACGATTTATATGTGTGTCTTAGGATGCAACAGCTGATGTATTGATGCATTTGGAGACACTTTTACTGGAAAATTCTCAAGTGGTAAAGACTAATCAATGAACTTCACTTGAATGTTTATTGGTTCAATTCTGCTCTTTCACATATGGTTCTAGTTTTATTGGTAACGCTGGTCAGTCATGGGCCTAAATTTTTGTTTTTGCAATCAGGAGCAAAATGAAGTTCGTTTCTGCGCTGTGAGATGGTCAACATCTTTATTTGGTTTCCAACATTGTGCAAGTCGATATATTTGCATGCTTGGAGCAGCAGATTCTAGGTTGGATATAAGGTAAGGAAGCTTTTCATCTTGCATTTATCCTACAACAATTGCTTTTAGTTGATGTAGGATGGCTAGAGGAATAGTGTATAGTAAATTTTGGATTTTTTAAGGGCAAGCCTTTGTGTAACAGTAAGGTTATAGGTCACAGGTTTGAGTCCCAAAAATTAAGTTCTTATGAAAACAGAGGTAAGACTATGTACAAGTGAGTCCTCCATGGACCTCATAGTGCGAGAGCCTTGTGCACTAGGATGTCCTTTTATAGGATTTAGAGTTAGCAGATCAGATCTGAGTGGTGTAGGTTGAGGGAAATTTCTTAGGAGGGATTCCTAAAGCCCTACTGTTGTGATACTAGTAGTTTTCTTTGCCTCAAATAGCTAGGATTCATAAGCTAAAACCATTATTGAGCTAAAGAAAACTAAATGAAGAAGTAAGCTAGAGTATCCTCCAATTAACTAATAGGAATCAACAAGCTAAAATAATCCAACTAGAAGTAGGATTCTACAACCATGACAACAATGCCTCAATCTCAAATTGTATTGGGGTCAACAGTTGTGAATGGTAGACCTTATTTTAACTTAAATCCCATAAACCATCATTCCATCAAATCAAAACTTGGGTTTGAGAAATTTTCCCTGCCTTGTTTCTCTTGTAAAGTTTAAGTTGATTTTCATCCCTGTTCAGTCAGCATCCATACCATGTTCTTTGTTCTACAACCCAACTACTGTAGTTGGCTCTGGACATGGTGAACATGTGGGGCCCTCAACTATTTAGAATCTGTTTAACTAGCCATCATTGGGCATAGTTTTTAAAAGAAGTTTTAAACTTACAATGTAGTGCAGAAGAAGGCTTTGTAACACCAAAACTACACTATTATTTATGTGGTATGAATTCCACACTCAACAAAGTCTAACAGATGGGTATGTGCAGCTCAAAGTGGTTCCTCAGACTTCTGAAAGGGACAAAAGTATGTAAAAAATAAAACAGGGAGAAGGCTCTGCAAGCAAAAGTAATGAGAGAATGTTGTGGAAATGAGACAGTTTAAAGCCTTGCGTCATGTGTATGAAAGCAGTTTTGGATGTGAAAATTGATTACCTTTTGTTTTGAAGGAACATGAAAAGAGGAATTGGATTATTTTTCTTGTTTGGCATGGAAATTGTGTTAAAATATTGCCAAGAAACCAATCTACCTAAACCCACTTGGGCGCAAATTATGAATAGACCTGAAATTCATAATTAATTCACAATTAAATGTGAGGGCAGCACGATTCAAACTCATAATCACTTATAAAGGCTTTGATACCATGTTAAGAAACCATTCAACTTAAAAATTTAAGCTGTTAGATGAGGCCTAGGATATAAATTATATAATATACTTTTAACAAAGATTTTCCTTGTTTGGCATAACAATCATAAGGATTGGTTTGCTGAGTTCTTGTATTGCTTTGCTCGTGTACAAACTGAAGAGGACAACAGAACAGAAAATGTAGCCAACTCTACTAGCCTCAATCTGTCTCTGACATACTTTAACATGCAAACTGCTGATTAAATCCCACCATTATATAAATAAATCGACGTTAGGATAAGCTTCCTCTTACAAAACTTTTAGTTTATAATAATTATATTGCTATTTAATATTTTAGTGGTGCTAGCTGATTCCACTACAAAATTGAAGTACAGTTACAGTTTCTGTCTCTCTATCACATGCACGTACATACAGCATGACATTCAGGCTTTGAACTTTGCTTTTGTCCAAAAACTCTGATAGAGCCTGCACTCTGGGTCTTTGTTTTTGGCATATTGTAGCATATGCTTTAATATTCTTGATGATAATTTTGTTTTATTGATGCTCCTCTTTCTTGGTTTTTTTTTTTTCAATTGGTGAGCATGCTAGCTTTTTGTGCAGATATGTTAACCGGGGACCTATGTGTGCATTGCATTTGTGCTTTTGTTTTATGGTCCAGTGTTAAAAATTTATGCATGACTGGTTCCAATTAGAAGGCGCTATATGTCATAAATGATAGTGTTGTGAACAAAGGTGAAAAGACAAAAGCCTGGGGCTTTGACAGCCCTAAATATGCCTGTCTTATAACTATATTTCTGATGACAATCTTACATCATGTACCTTTTCTAAGATATCTTAGTCATGTATATGCTTTCATTTCACTTTGTTATTTATGAGTTATGGAGACTCTCTGCTTTCTTTCTTTTCTTTTTTCCTACTTTCCATCTGTTGCTCTCAAGGGAAATGGCACTTGAAGGCCTGTTTCCTGTCAAAGATGAAGCTCGAAGTACTGGTCAAAATCACATGCTACTCAAATACCCGAAGTTTTTAGAGATGTTACATTTTATTCTTAATCAGGAGCCAAAGCTATTAGATTCAAGTAACATGAGAGGACAAAAGCTCCTTTTTCCATCAGCAGTGTATGTGGCCATGACTAGATTCTTGTTAAAGTGCTTTGAGGCAGAATTAGAAGGGAACAATTCTGTGGGTGCTTCTTCTGAATTTCTGTCTTCAGTGGCAAAAATGTGTGCATTGCTTGAACATGCCATGTCTTATGAATGCTCTGTTGAGTTGCATGCCACTGCTTCCAAAACATTAATTACGATTGGATCTTGTCTTCCAGAGGTAGGTTACTTTATGTTTTTATTCTTTAGATTAGTGTTTGTGTTGTAACTTGTTGCTTGCTGGTGTGTGTACTTATCTTTCTCTCCCTTCACTGCCCAAAAAAATATCCTGCAGATGATAGCATCACGCTATGCACCTAAAATTTCATGGCTAAAGCAGTTATTGAGTAATGTCAACTGGGATACTCGCGAGTCTGCTGCACGCCTACTTGGCATAGCTTGCTCTGCTCTTCCAATTCATGCATTGTCTGATCTTATTTGTGAACTAGTGTCCTCAATTAGCAGGGCCAGCAATATAAGGTAACACTGAACTTTATTTGTTCTAACTTGTTTTGTAACTAAGTTGCAATTTCTGCAATTTCTATCCCAGACTTGAATGAACACTTGTTTTACAGGTTTGAGTTATATCATGGAACATTGTGTGCCACGGGATATGCAACTGCAGATTTTGTCTCTAGAATACCTGCTGTAAGTTTTGTTTTAGTTTTTGAACAATCACTTGTATATTATGCTCAGTAAAAATGGAGCCAGGACCTTGATGTATGCTGCCTCTCTATTTTCTGTGCCAAAGCCAAAGGACCTTATCGCTTACAATTTGCTTCTGCAACATTTTGTCAATTTGTTACCCAATTTCATAATATAACTCTGTCCATTTATGCCATTTTAAGCACAATTTAGGAGGACTAGTCAGTACAGCCCTCTTATGAACACTTGTCAAAACTTGATTAGAAACTATCGTTTAAAAATTAGAAAAGACAAAGCCTCAGTGGTATATGTGCACGTGTGCAAATATTTTGTCATAATTCTTAAAAGTTAATTTCCCAATTCAGTGCCTTTTGCACAAAATTTCATGAATTAATTGCAGGTTCCAGAGACAACATTGCAGAATGTACTTAGATGTTTGACTCATGTTGCTATGTCTGAGACAGCAACTTTAGCCTCTGTTGCAATTCAATCTCTTGGGCATATTGGGCTACGCATACCATTACCACCACTGATAGAAGATTCTGATTCAGGTGATGGTCATAATATACAATAATAGCATGCATCATTCTCCTTGAAGCTCAAGTAGTTTTTAGACTTCTTTGGAAGCTTTTCATAAATGAATAACATGATCCCATTGCTAAAACTGCAGTTCATGTTCTTACATACTTACATGCAAAGTTGAGTAAACTACTTTCTGGTGACGATAATAAAGCAGTCCAGAAAATTGTTATTGCCCTTGGACATATCTGTGCAATGGAAACATCTACTTCACATCTTAATACTGCCCTTGACTTGATTTTCAGCCTTTCCAGGTCAAAGGTGTGTGGAAAAGAAATCTTATTTGTTTTACTTCCAATTTGCTGAATTTACTTGCAAGACTGTATTCAACAGTTTGAATGAATCTTTAGTAGGTTTTCTTTTAGACTAAAAATAAATCTTCCCATGGTTTTTTGGAGCTGTACAGGTTGAGGATATTCTATTTGCTGCTGGGGAGTCTCTAGCATTTTTGTGGGGTAGTGTGCCTGTCACTGCTGATGTGATTCTCAAAACTAACTTTTCTACGCTTAGCATGGCTTCAAACTTTCTCCTGGGAGATGCTAGCTTGTCTTCACTAAAGCACAGCCTTGATGGGAATATTCAAGCTAATGATGATTACCATGTTGAAGTTAGAGAAAAAATTACTAGAAAGCTTTTTGATATTCTTTTGTACAGTAGCAGGAAAGAAGAGCGCTGTGCTGGAACTGTTTGGCTTTTGTCACTGACAATGTATAGTGGACGTCATTCATCCATCCAGCAAATGCTTCCAGAAATTCAGGTTGGTCTTTAGTCAAGAAATCTTATTAGTATGTACCATATGTACCCATTGTCAATCTTTTAATGAACAGTCCACTTTTCAATTTTGATCAAAGTTGTTGCTCAAACTGTCTTTCTAAAATGATGTAATTTCTATGGCCTTAAAGTTTAAACAGAAGGCCTGCGGATATACAATTGTTAAATTCAACTCAAGCCAATAAAATCCTTAATTCCAAAATTGATTGGCTCAGCTATTGAATCTTTTCCTGCTATTCTGTTCTATTTTGAACAATTAACGATGTGAGTTATCATTACCTTGTGTTATGAGAAACTCATGAGCATAGGGATAACTTGTCCAAATGTTTTCATCCTTTTTTACCTGGCACAGCCTCTCAAATGAATGACATGGCAAGTGCGTTCTGCATAGTTGTGATCCATTGAAGTGTAAGCAGGTGGAGGGTTTTGCAACTTTATTCAGGGAAATTTGTTTGCTTCCATTTCTCCCTTTTTCTCTGCCCTGGTTTCTGATTTTGAAGGGTGAGCTTGTGTCTTGTTAGTCACTAACCAAATAATAAGAGGATTGGACTTGTAAATACTTAACATAGACAAAGAGAGGACATAATGAATTAGAATATCACTTTAAACTGTTAATTTTTCAGAAAGTCGTGATGTTTGTGCTTCCCTTATTCTGCGGAGAATATCATAATAGCAAGGGCACCACTTGATGTATTATTGAGTTTGGTATGTCTGCTATTGAATGTGTGATGCTGCTGTGGGAATTTTGTGGCTCTGCTGGATCTTTTGAGAACTGTAGGATTGGAACTCTTTCCAAGTTATAAGGGGCTTTGAGCATTATCATTCATCATTCTGGCTGGCAAGTAGATGTTTTTGCTATCTGGCTGATAAGTGGAAAGGGCTTGAACGGTGTTCTTATATTTGAACTTGTATTGCCATCATTTTCTTATAATCATTATCTAATGCTGCCACTTTCTGTGTGGTATATCATGTTCAAAAGATTTCCAATGGGTGCAGGAAGCTTTTTCTACTCTACTTGGTGATCAGAATGAACTCACTCAAGAGCTAGCGTCCCATGGTATGAGTGTTGTCTATGAACTTGGTGATGCATCAATGAAGAAGGACTTGGTGGATGCACTTGTAACAAATTTAACTGGTTCAGGGAAGAAGAAAAGATCTATCAAGGTAAAAGATTTTTTTTTTCATTTCTTTTGGTGCGTTTAATCTGCAAATGTGGGATCTTGAGAAGTGATTTCTGAAGTTTTTAATTTGCAGCTAGTTGAAGACTCCGAAGTTTTCCGAGAAGGGGCTATTGGCAGAAGTCCTGATGGAGGGAAACTCACAACTTATAAGGAGCTCTGCAGTCTAGCAAATGATATGGGTCAACCAGAATTAATTTATAAGTTCATGGATCTAGCTAATTATCAAGCATTACTAAATTCAAAGAGAGGTGCTGCTTTTGGATTTTCAAAGATTGCCAAACTAGCCGGGGATGCCCTTCAACCACACTTACGGTTGTTGATTCCAAGACTAATTAGATACCAATATGATCCTGACAAAAATGTGCAGGTAATTTCCATGATACTGGGTCACAGAGAGAGAGAGAGAGAGAGAGAGGGAGGCAAGGTCATTTAGCCTTTTCATATTTTAGCTGTACAGGTCTTAAGTAAATCTCTGTGGTTTCCTGCAGCCTTGGAATTCCACTTTTCAATATGCATGGTTCTCTGTTTAACTTGTGTGTGGGTGGGGGAATAGGTATGCTTGAATATATTATGGGACTTGCTAAAGTGCCCATATAATGTTCTTCCCACATTTTATGATGGAAAGCTCTTGAAGTCCCCTTTTTCTCCTCTTTTTTCTTTAATCTTTCCTTCACGTTTCCAAATCTTGGAAACAGCCTCTTTGCAAAAACAAAGGGAAGGCTGCATACCTTGACCCTCTCGCAGACCCTGCAAATGTGGGAGTCTCATGCACTAGGATGCTCTTCTCCACCAACACCCTTATGTTGTCATTTTGTTGACAATGGCCATGAGACCATTATTGGATAGCATGAAGACAGAAAAAACCCTGGTTGTTGGAGTCTTGTTCATTGTGGATGGCCAGAAACTCATCCTTAGTGGCAGGGTTGCTGAGGAGGATTTTCTTCCAGCATCAGTCTACTGGCCTCCATTGTCGCTAATTCTGGGTGAACAAACTGGTTCTACAGAGCACACTTTGGATGATTTGTTTCATCCATGTCAGTCTGGTACTGTTGATGCATGCCATTGTGATTACTGTAATTACAGTCATTGGCCTTACGACATCTGTTAGAGTGTGATTTCCAATAGGTTATACTGGTAGTTGGCATGTTACCATTATTGCCAAAAAGTTGATTAAATAAGTTGTGTTGAAATCTTCTTTTTGCCCCATCAACTTAGACAGAGGAGCCATCGACCAGACTTTTCTTTTACTTATCCATTGTGAATTGGATGCAATGGTGATATACTTAAAAGGATGGATAGGTTTACAAAATCCTTAATATGACTAAAACTAAGAGCAAGGTGGTGAAATTCTCATGTGGCCATGTTTGCTTTGTTTTAGAAATATCTAAGTATTTGATCTAAAATCTAATTTTCTTAGTAGACTCTTTTTCTTATTGTTTTGATAGAATTAAGATTTTAAGATGTATTTGATTTATATTTTACTCAATTACTAACATATATTACAATTTACCTAATTCATGTTAACAATTTTTCATGTATGTTTAAAATGTATGCAACGTAAATACTCATAATTAAGAAAAATAAAAGAAAAAAAGGAAATTAATTTCTAAAAAAAATCAGAAATTTCTCTTTTTGTTTTTTGGGGAGAAAAAAGTATTTCTAAATTTATCCTTTTTTTTTTCTTAAAAAGAAAACAATACTCATAATCTAAGTCTTTTGTTCCCTTTTTTTGTTTTCTCAAAAAGAAAAAAAAAAACTCTGAAATTTATATTTTATTTTTTAAAAAATAATTATAATTTCAGTCTCTTTTTATTTTTCTCATTTAGATAAAACAGAGGCAAAAATTCATTTCTAAATAAATATGATAAACTTATATATTGCACAGGTTTAATATTATTATACAATATTCATATGTATGTGTGTATATGTGGTTGCATTACATACACACCCATACATACATATATATGTATATTGTTTGGCCAACTACTCCACATTTTTGACATTCCTTTTCATTGTTCTTTGTTAATGTTTGCAGGATGCTATGGCACAGATATGGAAGTCACTTGTGGCGAACCCTAAGATAATTATTGATCAGCACTTAGACCTTATTATTGATGATTTAATAATTCAAAGTGGATCTAGGCTTTGGCGTTCACGTGAGGGTTCATGTCTTGCTCTTGCAGATATTATCCAGGGTCGAAAATTTGATCAGGTAACAAGCTTTTTGGCAGTTTCATTTTACTCAGTTGAGAACTTTATGTTAGAGATTGAAAGAGTAATAATACTTCTTATTCTAAATAATACATTAGACAATAACTTTATAGATGCTAGACCTAGTAAAAAAAGGTAAAAATATATCAAATCCCATAACTTATGGGACCTTAAAAAACCTACCTAAATTAGTTTATTTCTAAAGATATATTATAAAAATAGCTAACTATGCACAACATAAGCCACTAATCACGTTTTCCTACACTCCCCCTCAAGCTGGTGAATAGGCATTTTCCATTCCCAACTTGGATATTATATTTTGAAACACCGAACTGGTTAACCCTTTGGTAAGTACATCCGCAAGCTGGCTGTATGTAGGCATGTAAGGGGTACAAATCAACCCGCTTTCCAAGTGTTCTTTGATAAAGTGTCTGTCGACTTCAATGTGCTTTGTTCGATCACGTTGTACTGGGTTGTGAGCTATGCTGATTGCAGACTTGTTGTCACAATAGAGTCTTATTGAGCCATCCCACTTAATCTTCAAGTCTTCTAGAATGATTTTTAACCAAAGTACTTCACACACACCTTGAGCCATTGCTCGAAATTCTGCTTCTGCACTAGACCTGGCCACTACATTCTGTTTTACTCCTCCATGTCACAAGGTTTCCACCAAGAAAGGTGCAATATCCAGTGGTTGACTTTCTGTCAACAATTGACCCAGCATAATCAGCATCTGTGTATGTCTCAAGTACTAAACCTCCGTTCCTTTTGAATAAAATACCTTTTCCTGGTACTGTAATACTCGGTAAACTGCTTGTAAATGAACTTCCTTTGGGTTATGCATGAATTGGCTAATCACACTAACTGCATATGTTATATTTGGTCGTGTGTGAGACAAATAAATAAGTCTTCCTACAAGGCGTTGATATGTTGTCTTGTCTACCGCAACATCCTCCTCTGCTTTTCCAAGTTTGACATTCTGATCTATTGGAGTACTTGCTGGTTTGCATGCTGTCATGCCTGTTTCCTTTAGGAGATCCGTGACATACTTTTGTTGGGAGATAAAAATGCCTTGCTTAGAGTGAGCAACCTCAATCCCAAGAAAATATTTGAGCCTTCCTAACACCTTGATCTCAAATTCCTTGCCCAAACAATGACTCAAGATTTTTTTTTCTTTGTCATCATCTCCTGTCACTATTATGTCATCGACATAAACTAAGAGAGCTGTAACTACCCCTGAACTTGAGTGTTTAATGAACAATGTATGATTCCCTCGGCTTTGTTTGTATCCCATAGCTATCATAACTCTAGCAAATCGTCCGAACCACGCTCATGGTGATTGTTTTAGACCATATAAGGCTTTCTTCAATTTACACGCAGTTTGAGAATCCAAGTTCTTCCTATAACATGGTGGGACCTCCATATAAATTTCTTCCTCTAGTTCTCCATGCAAGAATGCATTTTTTACATCGAACTGCTGTAATTCCCAACCATAGTTAGCTGCCAACGACAATAAAACTCTAACAGTATTCATTTTTGCAACTGGTGCAAAAGTTTCTAGATAATCAATTCCATAGCTTTGAGTATATCCTTTGGCTACTAACCTTGCTTTGTATCTTTCTATTGATCCATCTGCTCTATACTTTATTGTATACACCCATTTACACCTTACAGGCTTCTTTCCCACTGGTAACTTTACCAACTCCCAGGTTTTATTTTTCTCAAGTGCCTCCATTTCCACATTCATAGCTTGTTTCCATTTCTCGTTGGACAACGCCTCGGATAAGGTGGTAGGAATGGTAATGGTGTTTAAGCTAACAAGGAAGGATCGATGAGATGGTGAAAATTTCTTAAAAGACATAAAGTGTGCAAGAGGATATAAAGGTCGTTTTGTGCACTCTCTTGTTGCTTTCCTAATAGCAATGGGAAGATCCTGGTCATCCTTACTCATATGAAATTCAGTTTCATTTTGCAATGTAGGATTAGATATTGTTACCTCATTCTCAGGACTTGGGTTGGACTCTTGGACCTGCATAAATTCAGGAACGATCATCTTCTTCCTTGTGAACACCTTGCCCTTGCCAAATCTTACATTCTCAGGTGCAGAATCTGGTTTTTCTTTAGGATTTTCAGACATAAGTTCAGGTTTAGACATAGATTTAAGAGAATTTTCTGACATATGGTTTGGTTCATTTTCAACTATATGTTTAGGAAGATTTTCAGGCACACGGTTTGGTATAATGGGACAAGATGAACTGGATGGTTTACACATGGACAGTGGCGATAGATCAAGTAAAACATCCTCATCCTTATTTTCTATTGTTAAATTCTCCCCCTGAAAATAAGGATGGGTGAAGTAAGACTCATGTTCATTGAAAGTGACATCTATTGAGACATAGAACTTCCTTGATGGAGGATGGTAGCACTTATACCCCTTTTGAGTGGAGGAATACCCCACAAAGACACATTTTATTGCCCTTGGATCTAATTTTCCTTTAGTTGGACAGTGAACATGAACAAATGATACACACCCAAATATTCTAGGAACAATGTTATTTGTAGTTTGTAGGTCAGGGTAGAATGTGGAGAGTATTTTCATAGGACTTTTGAATCCCAAAACTCTATATGGCAAACGATTTATGAGATGGGCAGCAGTGAGAACTGCTTCCCCCCAAATTTTTAGGCACATTGTTTTGGAACATAAAGGCTCGGGTTTTTTCAAGAAGGTGACCATTTTTCCTTTCCGCTACTCCATTTTGTTGTGGGGTATTGACACAAGATGATTCATGTACTATACCTTCTTTTTGAAAATATGGAGTTAGGGTTTGATTGAAATATTCCCTAGCATTATCTGACCTAAACCTTTTGATATTGATTCCAAATTGATTTTTGACCATGGAGCAAAAATTTGGGAGAACGGTAATAACATCTGATTTATGCTTGAGTAAAAAAATCCAGGTAACACGAGTATAGTTATCAATAAATGAAACAAACCATCTTGCCCCAGAAATATTAGGAATAGACGTAGGACCCCAAATATCACTATGAACAAGATAGAAAGGAACAGAACTCTTTTTGTTACTGGCTGGAATTGGTATACCTCACAATGAAAGGTTTCAACATTTAGATTTTTAAACAAAGAAGGAAACAGAATTTCAATAACTCTAAAAGATGGATGTCCAAGTCGGCGATGATGGAGCCAAACTTTCTCTTTATTGGATGAAAGATTTTCTGACATAAAAGAATGGGATAATCTGCCCTTAGTAATGTTTAACTGACTTGGTGCTTCAAGGTAGTAGAGACCATACCGTTCTTTAGCATGTCCAATCATCTTCCCCGAATCCTTGTCCTGAAATTCACAATAGTCGTGATGAAAAACCACATTGCAGTATAAATCTTGAGTCATACATTGTTCATTAAACACTCAAGTTCAGGGGGAGTCACAGCTCTCTTGGTTTATGTCGATGACATAATAGTGACAGGAGATGATGACAAAGAAAAACAAATCTTGAGTAAGTTTTTGTATAGAAATCAAATTTGTGGACAGTTTAGGGACATGGAGGACATTTTTTAGGATCAGTGATGGACTTATTTTAACATTCCCTACACCGGCTACAGTGGTCACCGAACCGTCTGCTGTGGCTATTTTCCTACTGCTTGGACATGGGGAATACGTGGAAAAAATATTTGGTAAGTGAGTCATATGGTCAGTAGCTCCTGAGTCCATGACCCAGGAGTTGGCAAAGGTTGTACCTGAAACATTTAACCCAATGGAGAATGGAAACTCACCTGAATATGCCAAAGAACAGGCACCTGAGGGTGTTTCAAGGTTGTTGATAAGTGATCCTATCCTCTCGATCACTTCTTGGTTAGGACTGCCTATCTCCTTTGGGGTTGATTCACTTAGTTGTACTGCAGCAACGTGAGCCTGCCTATAGTTCCTTGGTTGTTCTCCTTTCTGTCCCCATTCTCGACTGGGAGGCTTTCCATGAAGCTTCCAACACCTTTCACGAGTATGGCGTGCCTTATTACAATAGGTGCACCACAAGTTGTCACGGTTTTGAACTTTTGGTTGATTAAGCTGTCCACTTCCAAAATATGGTGCTCTGTCCATATTTGTGACTAATTTGTTGTCACTCCTAGCTATCATGACTGAGTTATCCATCATTTGTGATTCTAGCATCAGACCTCTTCTACTTTCCTCGCTTCGGATTATTGCCACCACCTCATTAAAACATGGAACTTCTGACTTGCCAAGAATTTGGACCCTTACTTGATCAAATTCAGGGTTAAGACCAACGAGGAACTCATAAACCCTGTCTTGCTCAATGAATGCCTTTAGAACCGCTGCATCATCTGGACATTTGGTTTTTATCACCCTATAATGATCCAGCTCTTGCCACAAGGATTTCAATTGATTAGCATATTCAGTGACTGTTTTGTTTCCTTGTTTTGCTGTCATTGTCTTTACCTTGACATCATATACTTGAGCTGCATCTCTAGCTTTAGAATAGGTTTGTTGAATTGCGTCCCAAATATCCTTGGCAGTGGTTAAGAACATGCATGTGTCACTAATTTCAGGGATCATAGAACTCCATAGCCATGCCATAATCATGGAGTCTTCTTCATCCCATGCCTCAAAACCCAGATCTCCTAGCTTAGGTCCTGTACCCATAAGATGACTGATCTTCCCTCTTCCTTTCAGCACTGTCCGAACCAGTTGGGACCACTTAAGATAATTTTTTCCATCCAACCTATATGCAGCTTTGATACTTTGTAGTTCTCCAATTTGTTGAGATCGAACCCCCTCTGATTGGGTTGTAGAACCTGTCTCTGCAACCTCAGACATCTTTTATGGAAAAATAACAATTCTAGGCAATTAAGGCCTTCCACGTAAAGTAGAGATCACCAGCAATAAAGGCTAGCAATCTGTTTTGATGTCAAAGAAAAGAAAATAGAAGGAAGAAGACTAAGAAGAACAAAGGCTCTGATATCATGTTAGAGATTGAAAGAGTAATAATACTTCTTATTCTAAATAATACATTAGACAATAGCTTTATAGATGCTAGACCTAGTAAAAAAAGGAAAGTAATAAAAGGTAAAAATATATCAAATCCCATAACTTATGGGACCTTAAAAAACCTACCTAAATTAATTTATTTCTAAAGATATATTATAAAAATAGCTAACTATGCACAACATAAGCCACTAATCACGTTTTCCTACACTTTAGATGTTCCAATCATTCCATCCTCAATTTCTTGGCAAGTCTCCCAACCATTATTTTGAAAATATGTCTAGCATAAAAATATCTGGATAATGGTCACCTGCAATTGTTTTCAGAGGTGTTCTGCTATGGGGCAATAATATCCTGCTAAGAATTTATACAGTAATTATGTGTGAAAATAAAGTTTTAAACAAATAATAAGCCTCTCCTGACAACTTAAGTTTTTTGGTTGAATTGTTCCTTGACATTGTACAAGATAGGAAGTTTTCAAGCTGCACATGGCATAGGTACTGTTTATAATTAAATTTAGATCTCAGCACAAGATACAAATGGACTACTGCTTTATGCACCCAACACCTGCTCATGGGACTTGGGGGCAAGTCTGTATTGGAGATATAAGCCAATCATGGGCCTGAGTGAATAGCATAATTTTTTAAGGTTGAATGACTCCTTAAGCTATCAGAAACCATATTTAACTTTGTCTGTAACATCTTTGAAATGTCTCTGATTGTGGTTATATTTTCTCAAATTAGGTCAAAAACCATTTGAAGAACATCTGGAATGCTACATTCCGAGCCATGGATGACATAAAGGAGACTGTTCGAAATGCTGGAGATAAATTATGCCGTTCTGTGATGTCTTTAACAATAAGGCTTTGTGATGTCTCACTCACTGAGATATCGGATGCCAGTGCGGCAATGGATATTGTTCTGCCTTTGTTGCTTGCAGATGGCATGTTAAGTAAAGTTGAGACTGTCCGGAAGTCTTCTATCGGAGTCATCATGAAGCTTGCAAAGGTTAAATATATATAATATTGTGCAATGTTATCATGCTGAGTTTCTTGAGATCTAACTGGACATTCTGTTAACTGTCCTTGCTCTAGCTTGCACCAAGACGAGTATGTTTAGTATGCAATAGAAGTCAACTTTGTCATTTCATGTGATCAACATGCTCTGCAGACATATTCCAAAATATCCATTTGTAGCCATGTTGTCAAGAGTTAGAAAGATGCACAAATCTACATTCTAGTCTGTATTAATAGCAAAGCAATGCATAATATGCAATTTAATAGTTAGAAGATTAAAACCTGATTCAAGTGTGAGATAACACCAAGAGGAGAATGCACCTAACACTCTGATGCCTATGGTTCATTTGTTTGGAAGGTGCAGACAGCCCTTAATCCCTGAGGAAGGGACTATATATGACAAAGAAAGAAAATCATTTTGGCAGCAACCACGAGCTACCATTTGATTGGGACTCTGAAAGTAAATAGTGGACAGAGTCTCTAATGGTCTGCTTTACTTATATTCAGATGTCAGTTGTAGATGAACTCTAGAAAGCACTCAGGAATAAGCCAACTCCTGTCTGAACTATGAAATACCTTGATGAGAATTTTAAAAGGATTATTTCACACTAGATCCACATGGCTATTTGTTCATCATAAATTCTCTCTCAGGGTGCAGGATTAGCTCTCCGTCCACATTTGTCTGATTTGGTTTGTTGCATGCTCGAAAGTTTATCAAGCCTTGAAGACCAAGGGCTCAATTATGTTGAGGTTTGTGGAACTCAAGTATTTTGAAAGAGCAATCCATTCCTTTATCTTGGGTATCCAGTTATCTATCAACTTCTCTTTTAGATGCATGCAGCAAGTGCTGGAATACACACAGAGAAGTTTGAGAATTTGCGGGTTTCAATTGCCAAAAGCTCTCCCATGTGGGAAACTCTTGATCTTTGCATCAATACAGTAAATCAAGAAACATTAGATCTCTTGGTTCCCCGTCTTGCTCACTTGGTTCAATCAGGTGTTGGCCTTAATACTAGGTGGGTTAATGTTCTGCTAGGAATTTTACTATTTGAAGGAGAACTTACGCATTTTGAATTTTCCAGAAAGATACAATCATGAGAGAAATCCACATCCCACCATCTTTGTCATGCAAGACAATCTTCAATGCTTCTACTTACCTTGCACTCTGTTAATTTTATCTTACTTTTAGCAGATTAGATTATCCTTGTGAGATCAAGTGAAGAGTGTTAAGCAGCACATGCATGTTTAAGATCTCAAATTTGGTAACTTTTTGCTTGTCATCAAGGATAAGAATTTTTGCAAAGTTCTAGAGCCTTGTCAGACAAGAGACGCTAAATAAACTCCTCCTTACTGATTTGTAGATTTGATACTTTTGCAGGGTCGGCGTTGCCAGCTTTATCAGCTTATTGGTTCAAAAAGTTGGTGCAGATATAAAACCTTTCACAAGCATGCTGTTGAGGCTGTTATTTCCAGTTGTGAGGGATGAGAAAAGTGCTGTTGCAAAGCGTGCCTTTGCAAGTGCTTGTGCCATGGTTTTGAAGCATGCAGCTCCTTCCCAGGTGCAAAAGTTGATTGAGGACACTGCAGCTTTGCATGCTGGTGAAAGGACTGAGCAGATTTCATGTGCTATTCTTTTGAAAAGCTATACATCCATGGCATCTGATGTTGTCAGTGGATATCATGCGGCCGTTTTTCCAGTTCTATTTGTTTCAAGGTCTGAATTAGATAGTTCTCTCCAATTGGGTTTATTTTACTTTACCCTTCACATAAGTTTTTGCTCCTTATGCAAATAGTATGATGCTGCGCAAGCCTGTTGTTTATGATACTTTTGACTCTCTCTTTCATTTGGAGTTATTTATTTATTTTGTGGTTTACTCAGATGCATCCCTTATCAAAATTAGTTGGTACACCAAAAGCTACTAAACTGATGATGTTCTGGAATGGTGAAAACATAGATCAGTTACTCAAAAATCCTATGTTACTCTGTCTGATCTTTTAGAAACCTAACTGCATTTGTCTCATAAACAATAGTTGTTGAAGTTGATAATCACCTTTCCGCTTTGAGTGACTATCAACCAAAAGCATAAGAATCTTGGGGATATGCATTTTTACAACTAACAGCTTCTGGAGAGACAATGGTTTTTATTAGCTTTGCAATGGTTTTGCAGCTGTGTACTATCTTGTGCTACCTCTATTGCTTAACCTTGCTAGTTAGATCAAGACCAATTTTGTTGCTGCTTCTCTTGTGAATTTTTCATGCTATTTACTGCTTCTGAATTTTCTGGAATCAGATGTGAAAATTATCTTGTAATGAGTAATTGTCTAGGCCATTGAGCTTTTAAATTTGGAAGTTGTATAATCATGTCACTGAGATATATATATATAAATAGTCTTAGATTATTAAGACTCCAATCTAGTAAGGAGAGCTTACTGCTCAGGTTTTATCTGGAAAAATGCTGGCTAGTCTGGATATGTTAACTTTTAAATGCCTTTGTCTTTTATTCTTATGAAGAGTCATTCCAATATATTTTTGTTTCCTGAGCAGTATCTATGTTGAGCTTAAATCAACTTTGAAAAGACTTCTGACCAAATTTCATCTAGAAATTTGCTGTCACGTCCTATGCATATTAATATTTGCAATGAACTCTTTATTTTCATTGGAGTTTAACATTCTAACTTGTGCAGATTTGAGGATGACAAGCATGTTTCTGGCCTATTTGAGGAGTTGTGGGAAGACAATGCAAGTGGTGAACGTGTCACGGTTCAGTTGTATTTGAGGGAAATTGTCTCTCTTATTTGTGAGGGTCTTGCATCGCCTTCATGGGCAAGTAAAAGAAAGGTAAGCAGCATTTCCATTACCTTCTTTCCTTTTTGTTTTGTCTTTTTCTTTAAATTTTAATTATTAATAGATTGCAATTTCTGCCCATCCTTTTGTGGTTGTGAAGGCTCCTTAGAGGGTTTTGTACTAGTTAATTTGTGGCTTTGATATGCAGTCAGCCCAGGCAGTTTGCAAGCTTGGTGAAGTTTTGGGGGATTCATTGTCTATATATCACAATGTTCTGCTTGAACATCTCATGAAAGAAATTCCTGGTCGTTTATGGGAGGTAGGGATATTTATTTATGACCGATTTGGTAAATGAGACTCTTAGAACTAAACCTGCATTAATTTGCATGAAAGTTAGCTTCACTACTTTTTGTCTTTAAAGTTCTGAGTGGGTTTCATGTTATCTGGTGTATTTACTAATGGCTTGTGATATGATAATGGGTGCCCTAGGGGCACCTCCTTAAAAGCATGATTAATGCTTTTCTTAATTGTGCTTCCCCAGTTCCAATGACTACCAAATGAATAAATAATTTTAGTTTCACAGGACATTAAATGCTACTTTAAAAATTAAAATTGATGAATAGAGCTGTCAAACCCCTTTTGATGTCAAGAAATTCATCTTTACCATGGAAAGGGGTTAATAGTTTAATTTCATTACGGTTTTAACATTCTATTTAGAAAATGATCGGAAATGATTTTGGGTTCCCATTTTGGTCTATAAATTCATAAGAACATGACAAAATGAATTTGTTTCAGCTAGATTGTTGAAATGCAGTAAATGAATTTGTTGTAAGAAAAGGACGATTTTTCTTGTTATCAGGGAAAGGATGCTCTTTTGTATGCTATTGGTGTGCTTTCTACATCCTGCCATGAGGCAATTTCTTCTGAAAATCCTACTACTCCCAATACCATTTTGACAGTGGTATTATCTGCATCAATGAAAAAGGTGAAGAAATACCGTGAAGCAGCTCTCTTTTCTCTGGATCAGGTAGATATCAGTTAGTCATTCTTTGGATGTTTTCATTAAAATGATTCTCCTTGAAATAATATCATATAAAGTCCTGCCACATTCTTAATCTCTTTTTCTGGCGATCATTGTTTACAAATACTTACCACTCATGTGAATCTTTGAGAAAAGGTTGTGAAGTCAAACCTTTTGATGGTAAGATTAGTGACTGTTGTCAGCAAGGGTACATTAGGATTTGCTTTAAAGCTAGAATGATTATTGGTTTTTTCCTCTTTGTGCAAGAACTAAAAAGGGGTCCAGAGGTAAGCTATTGCTGCTGGTTTCCTGTCCTTGTCGCTTTCATCAAAATTTAAATATTTAGACTCTCTTTCATTCACTAACAGTCCAAGGATAAAAATGTGTTTTGAACGGATGGATCAGGTGGGGAAGGGAAAGCTGTGAGAGAAAGGATGTGTTGTCCTGCTTCTCTTACAATCTCTTTTCCATCCCCCTCCAATCCTCCCAAACAAACATGATGTAAAAGAAATTTTACCACGGTGATTGATGAGTTTTTGCTTCCTCAGGATGTGTACAGATTGGAAGCAGTCCTCCAATCTGTACTTGATATTGAAATTTTTATCTTTGTTTATCTTCAGGTTATAAAAGCTTTTGGTGATCCAGATTTCTTCAATATCACTTTTCCACGTTTATTTGAAATGTGCAACTCAGCTGCTTCCAATGATGCTGTTAAAACAGGTTTATGATTCTATTCTTCATTTCAGTGCTGCCATCAAGGATAAGTTTTAATTATCCTCTAAAAAGCAGTATGTCTGACAAGCAAGGGCTCCTGATGTTGTTTTATATGCCTCTTACCAATTTATTTCTGTTCTATTGAACTAAAATATCATGCAAATGAATGAAAGATTTACTAAATAGGCCAGTAGCCTGAGCTCACATTCTTTCATGCAGAATCAGATGTGTTTCCACTCGACAAGGTTTTGTGCTGCATAATGTCCATCATCCATGTGGCCAAGGCAAAAGATATACTTGAACAGAAAAACAACTTGATGTGTGTGTTTACAATTTCTCTCTCACCCAGTTGTCAGTGGACTGGTATCTTCAATGACCTTTCTTTCAATTTCATGTTACATAAACTTTACTCACCTCTAATTGTAAAATTGTTATGGACAGTCAAACTTTCAGCATTTTCATTGATTAAAGAACTTTGCCCAAGGCTACAGAGCTTTTATATGATTGTGAGGGAACCCCCCTACATGGCAACATAAAGTCTTTCATTTGGGAGGTAATGAGAATGTATTCTTGAGTCTAGTATCATAATGCCTGTGTAGACTGAGAAATTGTTCTCTTTGGCCACAGTTGTTCGACTCTTTGTCACCTAGGATAATCAAATGCATAAGCACAGTAAAGATTGCCCAGGTATGTCTTCTTGTTTAGTTCATAGTGTAAGCTACAAATCCTTCTGGTATGATATCTGAGTAGGAGGGAGCTGAAATGAGCACTTGCTTAGGCATTTTCATGTAAATTAGTTAAAAAATGAAGAAAAAAAGTAGATAGTCCATTTATTAATTTTCCTTCTTCCTTACCTATCAATGATTAAACCAATTCTATTTGGTGTGCTACTTCTGTTTCTCTTCTACATTTACCTACCTCAATATACCAATTATCCCTTAATGTGATAACTGGCAGCTAAAGAAAGAACTGTTGTCCTTATCACTTGCCAAAGAATTTAGTCTGTATCTCTCTATTCCTGTTTTCATGTCTTTGATTAGTAGTGACCACCGCTTGGATTCACATGTTTGATTATGCACCGATATCACTTTGGTGGAATTTAGGTTCACATTGTTGCTTCAGACTGCCTTCTGGAGATCACCAAGCTACGCAGAAGCCTTGAATCATTACGGTGGACAGATGTAACATTTAAGGAAGAGCTTCTTCATCAATATGAAGTGGAAAAAAGTGAGGAGGCGAAATCATACCTGAAAAAATGCATTGACGTCTTTGAAAACCAGGACTAAGAGATTGTTCAAGAAACCTCAATCTGCATTACTGGGGATCCTCACGACACCTGTTCTGAAAAGGTAAAGAAACATTATCTCAAGGTTAACCTATACTGATCGCTGTAGCCATTCTCTCCTTTCCATTCTTAAGGAAAGCAGCTTTGAACAATTGAAGCCAAGAGCGTCCTTGGAGACAGTGGAAAATTAAATTATTAACAGAAAGATACTATGAAAATCTTGAGATTCTAGACCAATGAAGTATGACCGTATAAAACTGTATTGGAAGTAGATGAGGATGAGATGCCTGCTTTATCATTTGTGTGCAGTAACTCGTTATCTATACCAAGCTGACTGTAGTTGGAGTCCTAATTCTCAGCCCTATGCCAAGGTCGTTAATATCGAGGGATCAACTAACATCATGTCAAAGTAAAATTATATCCCTCCCAATGACCCGTTAAATAATGATTCTTTGTAAATTGCATAGGATGAGGAGAGATTGAAAAAAAAATTATTATAATCACAGAAATTTATCCAAAAAGTATGCTTTTTGGGTATCAAGATTTCATTATTGGAGCAAGGCCAATTAGGTAATTTTGTGCTAGCTTCTTAGTCTCGGTGTAAATAGCCCTCGAACCCTTCTTGGCCTGATTTTGACACGTTAATAAGAGATGTGGCGCTCGCTATGGGTGATGAGCCCTTTGTACTCTCTTTGTACTCGTGTGAGCCCTAAGAAGGAGAGTGCTTTTTCATAGGTCAATGTATCACTGAATTATATAAGGAGTGTAATTTGGACGTATGTCATCTCTAATAATAAGATTATTTTTTGTTTTTTTTAAACGTATGTCACATAGATCGAATTACATAATATTTTAATATTTTTTTCTTGAATTTATTATTTACGATAACAAATTGGTATCAGAATTAAAAAAAAAAAAAAATCAAAGAACACGAGGAGCAGTCAGATCCAACACACCACCCTGTAGCCTCTTTGCTCCTCTCTCCAAAAATCCATTCTGGCCACCACCAACTATCCGACCACCATCACCGAAAAAAAAAATTGTTTTACTCCTTTGGCCACAATCCATTGCCGATTCGTTGAAAAAAAAAAAAAAACCTCTCTCTTCACCATCATTGACAAGCCGTCCCAGCCAACGCCACCGATAGAACTCAAATTCGTTTGCAAAGATAAGCAGAGGAAGGAAGAGAGAGATCTGAACCAAGTCGACCTGCATCTCATATTGGCAAAGCGTCGTTGAACAGCCTAGTGGCCGGTGCACCAAATCCAAAGTCGATCAGAGTCCGTTTAAGTTTCGACGTACAGATCTCGTCGTCGTGGCTTGTCATTTTTGACCATTTTGGTGGTTTGGTGCTGAAAAGGAGCAGATCCGACGGAAGAAAGAAACAGATCGAGCTCTAACAAGTTGGCGACACTGTAGATCGGCGGGCGACACTGTAGTAACGTCAGCAATGTAGTAACGCCATCAGTATTGTAGTGTCGGAAGCATATTGTGATTTGGGTAATTTTATTAATTGGACCATCAATTTGTATTTTTCAATTTTCGTTGTGAGTATTTTATTGCAATGACTTTTTCATCTTCATCAACGGTAAAGTTTGAAATTGAGAAGTTCGTAAAAATAATAATTTTCCATTGTGGCAAGTTAGAATGACAACTGAGAGTGATAACAGTGGCAGTAATTAGAAGAACCATCCACCAAGAGAAACTCATGTGACAGCAAATGAGAGTGATGATCTGCTTTGTGTCACTTACGGTCAAGGCAGATTTCAGGATACCTGGATCATGGATACTGGAATCTCGCAACATATAACTCCTAACAGACAATGGTTTACCACTTATAAGCCAATTAATAGTAGTGTTCTGTTAGGTAATGATCACGTGTGTAAGGTTGCTGGAATTGGTATAATGCAGATTAAGATGCATGACGATGTCATTAGGATCTTGTCTGAGGTCAAACACATTCTATATTTGACAAAGAATCTTATTTCTTTGGGCACTCTTGAGAAAAATGGTTGTAAAATTGGGTGTGAAGGTGAAGTTCTGAAGGTTTCCAGAAGTGATCTTGTATTGATGAAGGCTAACAGAATTGACACATTGTATTTCTTGCATGGTTTGACAGTCACAAACTCAACTGCAATTTCCACTTTAGTTTTAGATTCAGACATGACAAAGTTGTGGCACATGCGGTTGGGACATATAAGTGATAGAGGTATGGCTGCCTTGAGTAAGAGAGGTCTTTTGTGTGGTCAGAACACAAGAAAATTAGAATTTTGTGAGCATTGTGTTTTTGGGAAGTAAAAGAGGTTGAGTTTCAGTACGGTCATCCATAAAACAAAGGGAACATTGGACTACATCCATTTAGATCTTTGGGGTCCTTCTCAGGTTCTCTCTAAAGGTATGGGTGCTACTTATATGCTCACTTTCATTGATGATTTTTCTCGTAAAATTTAGATTTATTTCTTGAAACATAAAAGTCAAGTGTTTGAAACCTTCAAGCAGTGGAAAACTTTACTTGAAAAACAGATTGTGAAGCAGATTAAGAGGTTAAGAACAGATAATAGTCTTGAATTTTGCAATAAGGAATTTAATGAGTTTTGCAAAATTGAAGGCATTGTACGACACCGCATAGTTGTAAAAACTCCACAGCAGAATAGAGTTGCAGAACGCATAAACAGGACTTTGATAGAAAAAGCTAGATGTCTGTTATCCAATGCAAGTTTGGGCAAAAGCTGTTAATATAACTTGTTGGTTGGTAAATCGATCTTCTTGTACTTCTATTGAGTGTAAGACACCTGAAGAGGTGTGGTCAGACAAACTTGTAGATTATTCTGATTTGAAGATATTTGTTGTCCTGCTTATGCTCATATTAATGAGGGAAAGCTTGAACCGAAGGTTAAGAAATGCATTTTTCTTGGCTATACTTCTAATGTGAAAGGTTATAGGTTGTGGTGTCCAGACCCTAAGTTTCCAAAATTCCTCATTAGCAGAGACGTGACATTTGATGAATCCGCTATGCTGTATCCAAAAGAAGAAGTCTTAAGGCCAAATGATGAAAATAGTGGGAGTTTCACATAGCAGGTGGATTTTGAAAATGATATTCCTTCTAAGTCAAGTCAACAGATTCAGGTTGATACTTCAGAAACAGATGAGGATACTCTAGATACTCAACAGGCACAGCCGTATAGTATCGCCAAAGACTGACCCAGAAGGATTATCAAGCCACCAGTCAGGTTTTCAAACTCAGATTTTGCTTATTATTTGGTAGTAGCGGAAGAGGTGGAGTACAATGAACCTAGAAACTATTTAGAAGCTGTCACTTGTGTCAAATCTTCTCAGTAGAGTATTACTATGACTGAGGAAATTAAGTCCCTATATAAGAATCAGACTTGGGACTTAGTGAAACTTCCCAAAGATAAGAAGACTGTTGGCTACAAATGGATCTTCAAGAAGAAGGAGGGAATCCCAGGAGTTGAGGATGCAAGGTACAAGGTACGTCTGGTTGCAAAGGGCTATAGTCAGAAAGAAGGGATTGACTTCAATGAGGTGTTTTCTCCAGTTGTGAAGCACACTTCCATTCGAGTGCTTCTAGGTATGGTTGCTGTATATGATATGGAACTATAGTAGCTTGATGTGAAGACTGCTTTTCTACATGGTGATCTTAAGGAAGTCATTTATATGGATCAACTCGAGGATTTCAAAAGTGAAGGTAAGGAGGATCAAGTTTGCAAGTTGAAGAAATCTCTATATGGTTTAAAGTAGTCTCCTAGACAATGTTATAAGAAGTTTGACAGATTTATGGTAGGTTATGATTACTTAAGAAGTGAGTATGACAGTTGTATCTACCATAGGAAGCTTCGTGATGGATCATTTGTCTATTTGCTACTATATGTCGATGATATTCTTATTGCTTCTACAAGTATATCTGAGATCAATAGTTTGAAGAAGCTACTTGGTATAGATTTCAAGATGAAAGATTTAGGAGTTGCAAAGAGAATTTTATGCATGGAAATCATCAGAGACAGGCAAGTAGGAGAGTTGCGCCTTTTACAGAAAAGGTACATTGAGAAGGTTCTTAATCGTTTTGGGATGATGAGTTGGAAACCGGTAAGTACTCCTTTGGCATCACACTTTAAACTTTCAACCTCTTTGTCACTCAATAGCCTAGAGGAGGAGGAATATATGTCACGTGTTCCATACTTTAGTGCAGTGGGCAGTATTATGTATGTTATGGTTTGCACTCTTTTCGATATTTTACAGGCAGTCAGTGTGGTTAGTAGATATATGGCTAATCCTGGGAAAGCACATTAGTAAGTAATTAAATGGATACTTCGGTATCTTAGAGGCACTACAAATGTAGGATTGATGTTCAGCAAAAGTAGTAGGTTGATTGGTTTTGTGGATTCTGACTATGCAGGAGACCTTGACAGAAGAAGATCAACAACTGGTTATGTTTTCACTCTTTCAGGTAGTGTCATTTGTTAGAAGGCAACATTGCAATCAACAATTGCTCTTTCCACTACTGAAGCTAAGTACATGATAATAGCATAAGCAGTCAAAGAAGCTATTTGATTGAAAGGTTTGGTCACTGATTTGAGTTTATCACAGGAAACTACCACTGTATTCTGTGATAGTCAGTGTTATACATTTGACCAAAAATCAAGTGTATCATGAGGTACCAAACACATTGATGTCAGATATCATTTCTTGCAAGATGTTATATCTCAAGGTTTGATTTCAGTGAAAAAGGTTGTTACTGCAAACAATCCAGTTGACATGTTGACGAAATCAGTTTTAACTAGTAAGTTCAAGCATTGCTTGGAATTGATTAATGTTCATTTTAATTGATTGGCCTTTAGCGGTCATTTGGAGGAGAGATAGAAGGATATTATTTTATTGTGTGTTTAGAGAATACAATACAAGGTGGAGATTTGTTAGAATATGTTTTGTATTCTAAATTATTCTTTTGCCCTTATCTTATATGTCTCTCTATATATATAGACATAATAGAATTATTAGAATTAGATAAATTTTATATGTAACTACACTTTTTATATCTTGTAACATACTCTCTAATAATAAGAGTATTCCTTCTATTTTTTTCATAAACGTAAGTCACATAAATTGAACCATGTAAAATTTTAATGTTATTTTTTTCTTTGATTTATTATTTGCGATAACACATTCATTATTTTCTTCATAGAAATCAATCTTGACGGGGTGTGGATAAAATTTGTATGAGAATTGAATAACGTGTACTCGTTGCACCTTAACCATTAATTATCTAAATCAAAAGTGCGAAACAAAGAGATAGAGAAAAGAAAGAAAGACACTCAAAACGATTCTGTCTCATTTCCAAAGTTCCTTGCACAGAACGATAGAAAATCAATTTATCACCAAAATACAAAAGCCCATTTTTTCTTCCGTCCTTGGCCGATGATGTCAAGGGTTTTCTTTCTTTTTTTTTTCGAGGGGAGGCGGGGGCGGATGTCAGGGCTTTAATTGCCGCCCGCCCTTTTGTCCTTTTCGTGCAAAAGCAAAATATCTGTAGCCAGTTAAAGTAAGGTGGAAGCGAACCTGCATGCTCGCTCAAAAAACGGCATAAAAGGTTTTAACCCAAATATATATATATATATGAGAGAAAAGTTGCCACGTGTTGTTCTTTACGGCAATTCCTAGCCTTTATACTTCTTCCATTTCCAGAAGCAAGAAGGGCAGCTATGTTGCAGACTCAGAATACTGGAGACTTATGGACGCAAGGCCTTGTGCTCCCCAACATTTTAAGGTGTGTCTCTCTTTTCCTCTCCTGCGTCCGTTTGAGGGTTCTCTCTGTTTTTTTTTTTTTTGGGGGGGGGGGGGGGTGGAGTGGGTGTGGGGAAGAGGGGGAAGTTGCGGTTGCTTGGTCAAGATGCTGTTTTGGGACACACCCATTTTCCTTCCCTCCGTCATTCTTGCAAGACTTGTAGGACTTTTCCTACGACTTGACTCAATAGTAAAAGATGTTTTATTTTTCCTTCACCTCTTCTGATATATTGATTCTGCTAGAAAGAAAGAAAAAAAAGTGAAAAAAATAAGCCGTTTATGTTGTTGGTTAACTTAGATTTAATTTTTGTTAATTATCATCAAGTTAAAAAATAAAATACAAAGATACTACAATTTGTTGTGATCCAATTATTTAAAATATTTGTTTATATCATATGATTATAAATTGTAATATTCGTTTTATGATTTAATAAAATTAATTATTTATATGTAATTTTTTAAAAGTGCTTTTTACAAGTTTTAATTTTTTTTTTACATTTTGATATAATAATTCGATTATCTTTTTAATGCGAATTGAATTTAGTTTAACTTTGGGATAACACGTAATTTTAATTAATTTTCAATTAATAATTTGTATGATAAAAAAATTAATTCTATTCAGTATATTAAAATTTTTTATAATTATAATTATTTTATTTTTAATTTTAATTATTATGTACATTAATTTTATTAATTAAATTAAATTTACATTAAAAATTTTTATCATTATATTATTAATTTTTTATAATATTAGTTTTAATTTTTTTAAAAAAATTAAAATTAATATCGTATCAATAAATTTAATAATAAAAAATTATTATGTATAATATATAAAATAATAAATAAAATTAATATTATTTATTTATTATTATTATTTTATTACCACGAGTAGTCTCCTAAAATTATAAGATTATACGCAATAGATCGCGATTCTAACGATTCACACTCCTGCGTATATCTAAAATTAGAATTTAGTATTAATAAGGTGTTTTTATTTATTCGAAATACATTGAGGTATTTTGTTTTTTGTTTTTTGTTTTTTGTAAATTGCATATAATGAAACAGAGAGAGAGGGAGAGGGAGAGGGGGGAACTTCTTTTCGCCACTCGGTGCCATTCCAGATGTAACAATTGTAAAAGCATTTCAGATCCTCGGCTTTCCAAATCAAAACTAAAGATTCTATTTTATCATCTCAATCGGCCCTATCGCTCTCTCTCTCTCTCTCTCTCTCTCTTCACATGTTTTTCTTTTTTTTTTTGAAAAAAATAAGTTTATTTTGTACTCATAAATAAGTTTACTACCTTGGATGTAATGCAGTGAACTGTAAAGGGTTTTGAATTTCCTGATCTGGGTGTTACTCAATTTTTGATGGTTTTGTGGTATGGTCCCAAGTTTTTTATGCTTCTGTGTTTTTATCAACGGAAGAAGATGATGAAGAAGAAGAAGAAGACGACGACGATGACGAAGAAGAAGATTTAAACTCAAATTTCAATCTCCAATCTCCGATTGGGGTTCTTGGTTTTGATTGGTCTTCTTTTTTTTTTATCCAGCCGCCATTTCGGGCTCTTTGCTTCCGTGCCTCGTGTTTTTTTTTTTTTATCTGTAACTTTTCTTCATTTTCTTTTGTTTTTCAACTACTGATTCTGATAGTTTAATTTTCGTAAAAATGTTTTTGTTGTTGAGTTAGTTCTTATTTTCTGTGTTTGAGATAGTGGGATGTTTTTTGAGATTTTTGTTTTTAAAATTTTCCGGTTCCATTGTCTTCCTTTTTTGGCTAGCTGGTAAGATTTAGTGAGATTTGTACAAAGGTTTATCCCAGGGAAGGGGAGGGGGTCTGAAGATTATGAGTGATTGAGTGGCTGATTCCCACTTCTTTTAACCCAACATCATTCATTGGACTTTGTTTGATTTAGGTAAAAAAGATAGCTTTTTGCCAATTCCATTACAGTATTGATCTGAACTTGAATTAATCTAGTAATGATTATTCTAGTAAGGAAATTATTATGCATATTGAAAAGAAAAGATGCGTAAAAAAATCCTCCAATAGACTACCTGTCGAAAAGAAAAAGGATCGGGCAATAAATTGAGGCTGGGGCCTCCATTGACATGTAAGTCCGGAAGACCAAATGAAGTAGCAAGCCATGCAGAAGTTGGTAGTAACAATTCCTTAAAAAGATGGATGAAATGGGGGATTTATCTTATTTTATTTTATTTTTTGGGGGCCTGTTAGAGGGTCTAAGCCCAAGGGGAGAGGGTTGGAGGAGGTGGAATTCAAACCCAAAATGGGGGGCTTGTGTTGGAATTGTGCATGCCCCCTTTTTTTTATCAAATCATATCGCATGAACTGGTGTTGAATTCATGGAAACTTGATGGAATAAAGTTAATTATCTTTGTGTTCAAGCCTGCAAAGTGTTGCTTGAAATGTCCTAATACCCACTTTTGCTGCAACAAGCCCATTCACTTGCATTCCATTATCCATTGTGGGTTTGGTAATTTCCTATGGTGTATCATCTTGTTGACGTTAAATCCATCAATTAGCTTTCTTCACTTCAGTTTTATCTCCACTGTATTTTCTTTTTACTTACTTCATGTTGGCTGCTTGGGCTGTGAGTTCAGGGGATGAGTAGCATCATGACTTGGGGTGAAGATAGAAAAAGATCCAAGGGCCATCGAGATTTGCTAGTTGAAGAAGCTAGCAATGGAGGAACTTTGGCCGGAAATCATCAGTTCAAGAAAGGCCCATGGACCTCTGCAGAGGATGCAATTTTGGTGGATTATGTCAATAAGCATGGAGAGGGGAATTGGAATGCTGTCCACAAGCACTCAGGGCTGTCCCGCTGTGGTAAAAGCTGCCGTTTGCGATGGGCAAATCACCTAAAACCAGATCTGAAGAAGGGTGCATTCAGTCCAGAGGAAGAGCGTCGAATTATTGAACTCCATGCTAAGATGGGGAACAAATGGGCTCAAATGGCTGCAGAGGTTGGTACCCTATTTCAAGTATGAGCGCATTTCATATGAATGCAGTGCAATGTTCTGTTTTATTTAGACAGTTAAATCTTCTGGATGGTATCTGAGAATTAAGGAGAGTCATGAATCTGCGTGTGGTTCATAGATAGGACTTGTAGCTTATGTCCAGGTTTGCCAGGAATATAAAATGGGTGCATCTAGTAAAGTGGCATAGATTTCACAAGAGTAGGACTGGACTGCCCTTGGGCACAATCTTGTCCCCTATGGATTGGAGAAGAAATGACAATGATGGTAAAATTGTATATTCTGGGGCATCACAGGTGGGTATCTGAGAAGGCTGGCTGGAGGAGTTTGGAAGAAATGCTATTTATGTGAACTATTGATAGCAGGAGAGATGGTACTCTCAAATGCTTAGATGTCTTTGGAATAACTGACATACAAGCAATTTTGTGGGTCAAGTGAATTATATATATATGGTGCAAGTCTGTTAATTTGATTTTCTTCTATCCTAGTACATAAATGGTATGTTCTTTTGATAAAAATACTTTGGAAGAAGAATATTCTTGAGTTAGCCATGAATCTTTTCTGTACAATATCTGCATGTTAAATATTGATAATTATGTATATATTTTTTTTCTTTTCTTTTTCTTGTTTTTTCCATTTTATAACCTTGTTTTGCAGTTCATTGACTCATTGTTATCTGTTTCAGGGATCTTTATGGAAAAGTTAAATTTTTGTGATAAAAGGAAACTTCTCTATTTGATGGGTTTCCCTTCCCTGCATGTTTTGATAGGGAATAATGCTTGTTTGTTTTTCATCCTATTCATGCATTAGATACTTTAGGGTAGTGATCAACACTGTAACATGCATGTGATACCCAATTGGAGCAATACTTATTGTCCTTTTCCATTCATGGGGTACTCTCTTTGGTTGTGGGCTTACAAATTTTGAAGGTGGCACAGCACATCACAGCGTTCATTATTCTGCTAAGATTTTGCAATGCAATAATGTTCTTGCTTCAGTGAGAAGAGACCATAGAAGAGCAAGCCTTGGTATAATGGTAAGATTACTCTATTGTGATGTGGAGGTCACAAATTTGGGTCATGGAAACAACATCTTTATGAAAACAAGGGTAAAGTTACATATTTGACCTTCTCCAGAGCTCAGTGAGTGAGCCTCATGCACTGGGACATCTTTTTATTTGGGGGGGAAGGGGAAGGAACCATGATAATCTCAATGGTATATCCAATAGTGTGTTTCCTTGCATCTTGAGTTGCTCTTGTCTGTGTAGGATACTGTTCTCTGGTCTAGGTTATGAGATATTAAGCCAACACTTAGTGTCTTTTAAGTGAATAAGGTAAAAAATTTGTTCAATGTTCAAACATTGTTTTGTTTGTACTGGCATATCTCATATTCTCCCTTTCATTAGTGGTTTATGATGAAACCTTCTCGTAATATTTCTTTCCATTACAGTTCCCTGGACGAACAGATAATGAGATAAAGAACTACTGGAATACGAGAATAAAGAGAATAAAACGTGCTGGCTTGCCACTTTATCCTCCAGAAGTGTGCCTGCAAGTATTAAATAGCAGTCAAGAAAGTCATTGCATGGGTACTTTGCTAACTGGGGACATTCATGGTGCTGATCTAATGCAAACAGACCATTTTGAGATTCCAGACATAGAATTCAAAAATTTAGAGTTCAGTAAAGGTGTTTTGCCTTATTCAACGACCCTGGTTGATATCCCTTCAAGCAATATGCTGAAAGAAAATGTAGACTCATCCCATAGAAATACCTTTATGTTTCCAACAATTCATCCCCCCAAATGCCCACGAGAGTCGGAGACCATATTCCCTTGCCTGGATTATAGTGCTACCTGCAGTCTTCTGGAATTCAATGAATTGTCAGATCATGCTTATGAAAGGACTCCAGAGCCCTTAGGGTTATCTTGTCTTTATGATTCTGATGTCTATGAGCCGCCACCATTGGCTGTTCTTTCAGGCAGTCATGCCTTATTAAATGGCTGTTCTTCTTCTTCTGAGCCCATTAGTGGGCCTATGAAGTCGGAGCTCCCTTCACTCCAATATTCAGAAACTCAACAAGATAAGTGGGGCACATCTGCTTCCATGCTATCCTCACTTGAGTCTGTTGATACTCTATTTCGGTCTCCTCCAAGTGAGCAGGCCCAGTCAGGCTGCCTTTCACCACGCTGCAATGGTCTGTTGGAAGCAGTACTTTATGAATCACAGAGCCTGAAAAACTTGGAGAATGTCTCAGTTCAGCAAATTTCAGATGCTTCTATGGCACCTGATGATTTGGTGCATGCTTCAACACTGGATCATTGTGGGACGAAGTGGGAAGCTTGTGCTGACCCAAACTCTCCTTTAGGTCACTCTACTGGCTCGGTACTCAGTGATTGTACTCTTATCAGTGGAATAACATCAGATGAGCTGGGTAAGAATCTATTAAGTTGCACGTCAACTTTCTGGAAATGCTCAGTTTTTATAAATGAAATTGTCCATCTGTATGTAGGATGTGATGTTTTGCCTGAAGTAGTCGACCAGGTTTTGGCACCAAATGCTGAAGACAAGGTGGTTCCCAAGCACATGGATCTTACCAGGCCAGATGTTTTACTTGGCTCAGGCTGGTCACTTAAAAATGGGTGCGATGATGACCAATGCTTTGGGGCACTTCCTGGTGAAGATAATGGCAGAAGATGCGAGCAAGAGGGTGCTCTGAAATGTAACTCATGCAACAAGTGAGACATTTTGGATTGTTGGCTTTGATGATTATTGAAATTTGAGACCTTACTTGTCTTTATGGTTTTTTGGCCATTGATTGACGGCATCCTCAATACTATGAATTATGTCAGGACAACTTTTCATGGTATTATGTTTGGACATGTATTGACTGTTTTTCCTGGTGCTGATAATATTTTGCTTTAATTGTCATGTGTTGGTTGCTTCCTTCCCTGCACCGTAAGGACGTTATATTAACCCAAGTTTTGCGGTGGAACTTGATCAGCTGCATGAGATGTTATCCGCTGGTCTTAAATCCATTCTTGAGGCCAGTTATAAACTTTTTCCAGACACTACCAACCAGCAATGAGATTGCATTTACTTGGGATGTGAAGCATCTTGCAGGAATTATTGTCTTGAAATAAGTGATATTTCTTAAAAGAGCTCCACTACAGAGATATGGGTAAATGGACACAATTGGACGTGGACTTGCGTTGTTGAATCATTCAGATATGACAACTGCAACTTTTACACTAGTGGATTTACGTCTGGTTGCACCCATTTACCCGTCTTTGTAACTTCTTCCCTCCTGAAATTATTACATTCCTTAATGATTACTTTCCGTTATATAGTCCATTACCTATCAAGACTTCTAATGGGAAAACTATGAGAGTTAAAAGTGTAATTATATCTAATAAGCATTCTTTGTTCTGCAAACTTTACAAAATTTGAAACTTAATCCTTTTAAATACATCAAAGAAGGTAGCGTAAATGTTTCTACATTTGAAAACCACTTTAGGTTTATGAAAATTAGATGGGATACTTAAACCGCTCCTCCACAACGGATTGAGGTTGAGATGTAATTTTCTATGAGTTGTTCTTATGTATTATTATGTCTATCCTGGAATGACCTTAATTCACCAAAATTTCCGAGCGGCTTGCATAATTACAAGTACCGGAAATCAAACTATTATAGATGTCTGATAAACAACATGAGAATATGAATAGAGAGGTCCAAATACGTCCAGAGCAACAAAGTCAACGAGATTAGAAAGAGTATCTACAGGAGTTGCCAAATAGAGCCATTTTGACTTGCATTAGAAAGAGTATCTACACATGCTTGTCGAGCAAAGCTTTAGCCAGGTTACTAAATTTTACCGACTCGGCCTCTGCATACCTTTTGATTACATCAATGACTTCTGGCTTCAAGATCTCTTCCTTGTTAGATGCATGACAAAGATAATAAAGTGCCCCAAGAGCATAATTCACCTGCAAAAACCACCACGGAGTTGTGCATGTGTCAGTAAAACCAAATAGCTGCATATTTTTGGACGGAAGCAGTTGCATGTTAAACATTTCATCCACAGCACAAGATTCCTGTATCATACTCAATGTTGTTAAACTAGAGACTCGCACAAATCTTTTCCTGTACAAAACTCTGCAACTATGGAAATAAAACTAATCCAACAAAGATAAAGTAAAATGCAGTCTATTATTTTGATGAACAAAAAAAAAATAGTTGAGTGTTTTTGATGGGAAGAAAAAAGTTGTCTTATGCAGAAAGGAAACAGAGACCAAAGGCTCAGTTTTAATCCCCTCGGCCTAGGTACTGAAAAAATCCTAGTTTTGAATCTGATGAAGGTAACACAAGTCTAAAGCCACATTCTTGGCAACCAACCCAACCTGCAAAACTAATAGTATATGAATGAGTGGAAAAACAAAAGGGGAGGGCGTGTAATCATTTCATTTTCCTGGGAAAATATCTTCATAGAAGGTGTGGATCATATCTTGACCTTCACTCAAAATACAAATCTCTTCTGCATCTACATTCCCAATTCAACCTCAATGATGTCCAAAACAGAAGGGATGTCAAAAAGTTAATTCCACTTACTGTGTTTTTAACTGGGCTTGATAAGCATTGAATGATGAGCGGTATACCACCAAACTCAGTAACAACTGCAGCATTTGCTGAATCTGCAAAGAAGGAGAAGAGAATGATCAAACATAAATTGCTCCAATGAAGCAAAAGAACTTGGGAGCTTAAGGGAGAAACAGAGAAAACATGCAAGCAATACCACGTTCAGGTTTTGACAAGGTTAACATTGCTGGACTTACCGACACAAGAATTGCATATCCCTCCAACTCCGAATTCTACAAGCTTCTCATTTGGTTCTGTCATGCAATCTAGGAAGAGCTCCAAAACATTGAGCTGTTAAAAAATCACAGAAAATGTATGTTTTAAACAAACTTGCAGAAAAAAAAATCTAGTACACGTTCATAAGCAAATAATTGAAATAGATCCTGCATCAACATAATTCTAACCTGGCGTAAAAAGGGATAATTGTATGGATCATAAGCAAAGTTTGCCAGGTTCGCAAGGATCCTCTCCTTTGTTTCTGTAACCATAAGAATGAATTGTTCCAGAGATACAGTTATTGACCAGAGATTTGAGGGTGAGATATATATTTGATCACTGGAATTTGCACTAAATTTCACTTAGGTCAATAATTTTCGCTCAAACTTACAATCAAAATACTGAAAGTTCATTTATGTTGCAATGCTGTTGTCTGAAACTAGCAGGCGAATTTAGTTAAAGTCAGATGTATAAAGTAAAGACATGTAGCACTGGTTACATATGTTAGACAAAGTATCAAAAATCGTAATTTTTACTATGATCCCTTAGAAAAGCACCAGTTACATGTGTACTTTGAAGTCTGAAGTGAATGCGGCAAATGTTTTCTCATCCTTTGACAATCCTCTAAATCATCTTATCAAGCTGTGGAATTATAAGCTTCAAGGTCAATGCATGCATATCAAAGTATGTGACACGGCCTGGAATACATAAAATGCATATAGGATACCATGAAGAGATACTTTCACAAGCTTCGTTCAAAACTAAAATCATAAAGAGATATTTAGATGAGAAAAAATATAGAAAACAAAAAAAAAAATTCTCTCACATATAAGATTCGGAATGCCTAATACTGAAGTACGTTACTACAAGGATTATGCATATATCTGTGTATTCACGTGTTTATATAATACAATCACAACCAGATTTTACATTAGACAGCATCACATAAAGGAACCACACACACCTTCATCAGTTGCATTCTGAAACTGGCTCACCAATTCCTGATTGAAAAAAATAATAACAATCATAATAAATAATATATATATATATATATATAGTGGGTGTAAAACAAAATGTAACAGAAACAACTATAAATCATGCAAAAGCAATCCCACACAAAGTTCCAACAAAACCTGAATGTACTGGAGCCTTGGAGACCCATATCTTCCGGTTCGTTCTTCTTGCCTCCGGTCATCGGTAAACATCTTCTTTTCAAGAAATTTACACACAAGTCAAGTCATTTTCATCTGCGAGGAATTACTTTCAGCCAAACCCCAGGTTGTTGCTAGTAAGACCTATCAGCTCTAACCTGCACAATTTTAATTTTGCCCACAATGGGTGGTTGGTTATACAGGTATGATTTTTTTTTTCTTATCTTTTTGTCCCTTTCGCAACTGCACCGGATTGTCGTACTAGTCAAGAATAATTCTGGGTAAAACTGAACTGAGCTAAACTTAGGCAGTTCAATTCAGAGAGAGCGAGAGATTGATACATAAGTTGTCGTTGGCAGAAACCAAGCGCATTGCAGTGAAGCTCAAAACACATTTGTAAGGCAAAAGAAAAAGGCCGAGAGAGAAATAAGAACAAGATGATGATGATGATGATGATGATGACGACGACGACGATGAGACCCCCGCGGTCTCAGCAGAATTCAATTGGGAATTCAGGGCCTTAACACAAAGGGCAGGGCGCTTTGTAGACCATAAAAATGGCACCGTTTCAGTGTTTCTGAAACACATCTGGGGATCATCTGCATAAACCCTCGGGTTAACAAAAACAAACCGGGTCGATAGGTTCGGAATTTGACGTATTTGATTGGCCCGATAATTTGACCCGGAATTTTGGCCAAACCACGGTGTCTCGTAACTTTGCATTTTCATGCCTGTGAAATCGGTAAAAGACTTGACGGGGGGCTGTGTTGTTTTTAGAGTTTTTGTGAGGCTAAGCTGTTTTTGGGGAAAAAAATAATAAATCAAGTCGCGTCAGAATTTGTCTGATTCAAATTTATATTTACTACTAACGATATGAGAATTGGGAATGGTGGATGTGGGGAACTTGGATGCTAAGAAACATCTAGTCGCCGCGTAATTAAAATATTATTATTATCATCCCATAATAATAATAATGCTGTAACTTAATAATAAAAATATTATCTATTAATAAATTAAAATTTTTGAAGTTGAACGCCTGCCGAGGCGATGATGTAAATCTATACGTGCAACCGACAATTTGGTCTAGGGGAGGACACGTGTGATTTGAGGGAAGAACTGTGGTTACAACCCCACATTGTGTCGTGGCAGAAGGATCCCTCAAAACATCGGAGTAGAAAGCGCCCGTGCCCTGTCTTTCCCTGTGGCTAGGCGGCCATTTCACTCCTATTTTGTTTGCTGTGACTCTGTCTTCCAGTGTTGGAAGGCAGGAAAAACTTCCGGAAAGTTTAAACTAACAATGTTGGTTTCTTATTCTTCTTGTTCTTTACAAATTTCAAATCTTGCAATACCCTCAAGCAGGCATAAATTGCTGATGCGCAAACCTTCACCTGATCAAAACAAAACCCCTGAAAGAAGACCACTTATTGAGCGCCGCCTTCGCCGCCGCCCCCACCACCACCAGCGGCTTTGCTTAAGTGGGTTTCCCCCAAGAAGCTTTCGTTGCCTCTCTAGAAGTCAAACTCAGCAAGAATATGAAGTTGAGAGGCTGTTTTCTAACCTTAACCAAGTCACATTAAAGAGAGAACCTGGTAATTTCCCAAGTGACACTTCACTATTCATTTTCTCGGTTCTTTTTTTTTATATTTTTTTAATCTCTCTCTCTCTCTCTTCCAAGTTTCCACAAGTTCCTTTCTTTTATGGGGTTCTTCTCTCTGTTTCCAGGAAGCTTGTCCAGCGCAGTTTTTCTGGTTGCAGGAACTACGGTAGGCTTTGTAGGATTGTTGATTAGGGGCTTATTCTTTTCAGCCACATTTCGTTCCAATTTGTAATTGGATCACTTAGGTGGGTGCTGGAATCCTAGCAATTCCTGCGGTAACCCAAGAATCTGGATTTTTGGCCTCTGCAGTTGCTTGCGTTCTTTGTTGGGTATTTATGGTAACTCCACCTCTTTCAAGTTTTAGCTTGCCAGAATTTGTTTTGAATTTTAGTCATTTTCTTTTTTTTTTTTCTTTATTGTTAGAGTCTAATATGTGATCCATTCATGAGGCTCACACAGCAGTTTAAGCTCTTGAGTTGAATGGTTGCTTGATATTTATAACCATAGAATTTGTTCAAAGAAAGCAAAGGGCAGAAAGAAATGGGCAGTGACCGAAATTTGCTATGAAATGCCCAATTGCTTTCTCGGATTTGGCTGCAATTGCTCTGATTTTTTACAGCCTTTTGCTTAGATTATTGTCTTACAGTGTTGGGCCCTCAAGCTGTTGAACTGCTGTGCAGGTTGCCACGGGACTACTAATTGCTGAAGTGAATGTGAACACAATGTGTGAACTGGGCTCTGGTGGAGTGTCCTTGGTAATTATGTGGTGTATAAGAGAAGATTGTTGTCTTTCTACCATTTATCTAATAGTTCCTTTCTTTGATGGCCCATTTCCTTTAGCCTGGATGTCGCTGATGTTTGGATGACTGAAAATCTGTTGATAAAAAAATTGTAGGTTCTGCCCCTTCCTCTATCCCTCTGTGTCAAAATGATGTAAAAATTCAAACCACTTACATGTGAGGAGGGATCTACAATGAATGGTGGCAACTAGCCACAATGCAAGAATGTGCTGCATGATCCTATGTTTGGTTTACTAGGCCTCGTATTCTGGATTAAAAAAAAAAAAAGTGTCCCAAAACACAAACATCTCACGTGGGGTCTTATTTTGGATACTGGGGAACTTTGAAGGTTAATTAACTTCCTAATGTTCAAGCTTCTTTTTAGCAATATTGTTCCTTTAACAAATTCTGAATGGCAGCATAGGTATATTTCCAAATTCACTTGCCCTTTAGCCAAACAGTTTACAGTTCTGTGGTTGATTGCAGGTTTCAATGGCCATGAGAACTCTTGGGAAGACTGGAGTTCAGATTGCATGGTAGGGTGATAATTTATTTTATACTTTTATTCCTTAGTGACTGTAAAATTTGGTGAGCCTGGAAGATGTTAGTGGAAAATGCATCCGTAGTGAACAATTCCCCCCCCCCCCCCCCCCGAACACTTTTCTAGCTTTATTAATATTGGACTTCATAATTTTATAGAAGCTGCACAATTCAGATGATATGAATGTTAGCAGCTCTTGTCTTGTGCAATTTGCTTGCATATTGTCTTCTAATTGATGACAATCTTTGTATTTTCTGCTTGTCTTGCAGTTGGTCGTATGTATTTATCCATTATGCTTTATTAGTTGCCTATGTTGCTCGGTCTTCAGATATTTTGGCAAACTTTTTTGGCATTCCAATGTATGAACTCTAACTCTAGCTTCTTAATGAGCTTAAGTGTTCTGAACATTCATGTGAACCTCAATTTGTTTTATTCCTCAACAGCCCTAAATATTATTTTTGTTGACATTGCACCAGTTTTTTAGGATTTGACAGCTGCATTATGTTTGCAGATGGGAAAGTGCAACCCTGTTCTCCTTGACTTTGGGAAGCATATGCTATTTTGGAAGGTCACTGATCTTTCTCTTTGCATGCTTTGTATTGTCTCCAGGAAGTGGGATCACCTACTCATATTAGCCTTGTTTTACAAACATTGCTTATTATATTAGATGGTCACCCAGCATTGTATATGTTCATGTTCAAATCATGCTCTTTGAAATTGTGGCTAAGATGGGCAATTCTCATTAAACCTAGTATGCTGGTCAGCATTACTTGAAACAAAATTTGAAAATTTTCAAATTTCTGCACTAAACATTCAAACATCTCTCTCTCTTTCTCTCACGGGTATAGTTGACTTCATGCTTTTTTTGATTTGTAGTCAACGCTTAATTGGTGCAGTTAATGGAGTTCTAGTGCTTGGAATCATCCTTTTCTTCACTGCTCTTGTGGTAATTCTCTCCGCAAATTATATGAAGCTTTGTATCTAATCTATGTAGATCTTGAATTTGTCTTTCAACTAAAATATTGTGTGTATGTTGACAATATTGCATTTAATCAACAGTATTAATGCCCTCAACTACTTTAAAATGTGATGTAGATCTTTTTTGGATAGAACAATGAATAAAAAAAAAATCAACAGAATGAATAGTTGAGAATAGATGGTGATGTTGGAGTTTTGTCTAACTCTAATGTTATATGCTAGTGAGATGCTGTGCCATCAAGAAACATGCCCAAGAAAACATATAAGTTTAGTGGAGATGACAATGGTTAGATGGATTTGTGTATACTTTAGGAAGGACTGAATAAGAAACAAGGATATTCATAGCACTTGGAGATAAGCTGAGGGAGTGACACGTGCATTAGTTTGTATATGTACAACATAGACTTACAAATGCTCCAATTAAGAGGAGATCAAATTGGGGCAAACAGTGAGAAGACTGTCTAAGTTTGACTTAGAACACCTACATCTCCTACCAAACTTAGTTCATAATAGAATGGAATGGTGAGAAAAGATTCTCGTAGTCAACCCCAATTAAATTTGGGATTAAGGTTTTGTTGTTTCTATTGTTGAGCTAGTTGGTTTTAGTGAAACTCAATTAGACCAATAAGTTAACTTTTCTTGATAGATTCAATTTCATCTGACAACATTCCAAATGGTATTATTCCCTTAATAGTTCTATTCCCTTAAGGTATGACTTAATAGCTTTACCCCTCTTGGTCTCACCAAAGGCTTCCAAATATTTGTACGAACTGGATTCCCTGAAAGAGTAAGATTAGTGTCTTTTACATTTTCTATATGCCATTTAACTGCTTGTAAATTTGGAATGACATTCTTGGGGCCAAGTATTCTGGTTTGCAAACAGAGAACTAAATTTTGTTTTTAGGTAGTTGCAAGCGGAGAACTGCACTGGGATGCCCTGTTGAAAGCCAACTTTGAAGCTGTTCCAATGAGTATACCAATAATTGCACTTTCATTTGTTTATCAGGTAAAATTACCAGCCTGTGGTAATTCGTAATGGAAGCAGGTGATAATGTTATATGTCTTTCTTCAGAATGTAGTGCCTGTTCTTTGCACAAATCTTGAAGGAAACCTTTCAAAAGTAAGGTGATAGTTCTCCTCATTGAACTTTTGCATGTCATATATGCTGCTGGCCATATTGACATCTTGCTGTTAAATGTTTTTCTGATATAGCTATAAATTAGTTTCCTTATATATTGTCACTTTCATTACTTTCAGGACAGCTATTGTTGTAGGCACAGCTGTACCCCTTGGCTTGTTTCTTGTATGGAATGCTGTTATTCTAGGGTCCATTCCAAACTCAGAGACTGCTGATAAGATGTTCGATCCATTGCAACAGTTGCGATCTACCAATGGAGTTGTTGGAGTGAGTTTCTTATGACACTGCTTAGCTTCTAAACAGCTTGTGAATGAAATGGAAAACTATTTTGTCTTTTGATCCCGCAGCCAATAATTGATGTGTTCTCCCTTCTGGCAACTGCAACATCTTATATTGGATTTGTTTTAGGCCTTTCTGACTTCCTTGCAGATTGTAAGTGGACCTTCCTAATTGCACTAAATTAACAACAGTTGTGATTTTTCGTAAGTTTTTATCCATGCATTTCATCACTCATGGAGGATTTGCTTTTTCTTTGTTTGATGGGTCATATGTTGAGGATATGACTTTTCCTGATATACATTAAGATAAATTGTCTGAATTCATTAACTCTTAACAGAATTGTGTCAGTTAATACTTTGTTGAATTCTGTTTCCACTAAGACAGGCAATACTATCAAAGAAAATATGTCACAATGCACATTAGATGCTGTACACTTTTTCTGTCTTTTTGTGGCCATCTTAACAAAAAATGGAAGCTAAATGCAGATTTCCATGCAGTTATTCTGTCAGCTCTGTTTAACAACAGGGATAATTGTGATGATATACTAAATTTTAGAACTTGATTCTGAAAAACTGGAAGTTTACTACTTAGCTAGAAAAGCATCCATAATTTTAGAACTTTTGGTGCACTTATCCTTATAATTTATGAGTAATTCATGAGCTTTGCCCATTATTTAGCTTCTGAGTTGAATAATTCCTTAGCACTGTATGCATCTTTGAGAGATAGAGTAGTAACAGGTTCAAAATTAGTTATGATTTCAGAAGTATAGTTGATTTACTTTGTCCATGAACCATTGACAGCTCATTCAACAGTTTAAGATTTTGGGTTGAATGGTTCCTGGGCACTTGCAAATTTGTCCACTGATTAAAGTATTTTTTTGGAAAGGTTTTCTTTTTGTCACTATATATATATATTTTTTATTTCTTAGTTACTTGCCAAAAAGAATGATGCAAGTCATTATCTGGAATTGCATGCCTGCAAAACAGCACAACAAAACAAATTACATAGGCCTTGCATAGGCCACCAAAATCAATTTTTGCCCCACACTAAATTTTTTTTCTATTTCTGAATTTTAAAGTCCTTTGTATTCATAAAACATTCTTATTGTAAAAACAAGGAACCCATACCTTGAAAACACCTCTTTTTCGAAATACCACCCTTGATACCTCTGCTGAAATGGCAACTGTTAATCTCAATGTAACATCTTCTTAATGGTTCTAATTGAAAATTTGTGTCCATTATAGGATTTGAAGCCTTCATTCACTTTGCTTGCCATGGCCACGCTGTGAAAATAAATGTTAAGTCACCACTCTCTACAAGGCTCACAAACACATTAACATATACATATATTAAAACTACCATTTGTATGATCAAGGAAGTGGAGTTCCTTATATCTATACAACTAAAATTAAAATCACAATTAATATTTGACCATGTGACTTGTGCAAGTCAATAGATGAATTTTTTCTTTCTTCTTGGGGACATTGTTTTGACCATTGTACCTCACAATCATGTTCAAGTCCTATACATTTTTCATTCCTTTCTTTTTCTTCTCAGGGACTATAGACTTTAGGGCCCAAAAATCTTTGCTATTAGAAGATTAATTACCTTTCCAAATATGTGGTCTATTAGCAAAGATTTTTAGGCCCTTGAGTCCAAATTCCCCCAATAACAAAGAGAAATGGAATAAAAATGTATAGGCCTTAAACATGATGGTGAGGCACAATGGTCAAAATGATGTCCCTAAGAAGAAATAAAGAAGTCATTTATTGACTTGTGCAGGTCACATGGTCAAAGGTTGCTTGGGATTTTAATGTTGGTTGTAGAGGTGTAACTAACTCCACTTCCTTAATGTCAATTTTAATACATATATTATTAATGGTTATGTGAGCCTTGTAGAGAGTGGTGACTAAGGCAATGAAGTGAGTAAAAGCTTCAAATTGTGCAATAAGGGCACAAATTTTTTTAATAGAACCATTAAGAAGATATCGTATTGAAATTCACAGTTGCTGTTTCTGTGAAGGTATCAAGGGTGGTATTTAAAATACGAGGTGTTTTCAAGGTACAAGTTCCTTGTTTTGTACAAGTATGAAGAAATTTAAAATTCAGAAATAGAAGAAAAAAATTTATATTGTGTGGCAAAGATTGATTTTGGTGGGCTATGCAAGGCCTATGCTAGTCAATAAATGCAACAACTCTTCAGATAAATATGAGGGAGCATGTTGCTATTGCATCAATAATCTAGTATACATTACTATTAAAGAAAAGTTGTCCAGTAGTACTTACGTAGCAGTGAAATTGATTGAGCAAAAATATGATATCTAAATTGATTTTTGCCCATGTGTGCATACCTATGCATATATGTTCATCTAATCTCCATTTTTCATGATAAGCAATATACATCAGTAGTAGGAGAAGGGGTTCTTGCATTTATACATACCACTAAGCAGGGGTTCACATTCTGTGTGATTACAGAGGAGGTAGGGTTTGGACCTTTCATCCCTCTCCTCAAGTGTTTGGTGGCATTCATCTTTCATTTAATCTCCATTTACCACTCATGTTTCATGCTATCATAATAGAAAATTTGGGATTTGTTTGCTTCTTCACCTTTCACTTTCTGTCAAAGGTAGTTTATGTGTACATGGTACTATATTTTTTAACAAAATCTTAATTTGGCAACTATGAGTACTTGTTTTGTAAAAATTTTTATAGCTTCACTTTGTGTAATATTCAGTGCTAAAACTCCCAGCTGATCTGAACCGGCCATTGCCATATATATTGACTTTGCTTCCACCGCTGGGATTGTCACTGCTGGACCCTGAAATATTTTTCAAGGCCCTGGACTTTGCTGGAACATATGGAGGTACACCCTTAAAAAGCAATTTTCTTTTCAAGCGGCCCTTTAGGGTTAATGTTTCTGGTGTCGTGTCTAAAGTTTTTGTCGTCACTAAGCATTTTGCTTTTCAACTGACATGTGTTCTTGCTTTTGTTAGTATTGGTGCTCTTCGGAATTCTTCCAGCTGCAATGGCTTGGTCAGACAGTTACTCATCACCAGCATCTGTGAAACTACCCCAGCTAGTTCCTGGAGGAAAATTTACCCTTGGCTTAATTATTGGAGTTGCGAGTTATGTCATTGTATCTGAGATACTAGGGAACCTTGGTCACTCTCAGCCATAAAATTGCAATTGATTGCGAGGCCAGAATCGCTATGTATTCTTTAGAGCTTCACCACAGAGCTATTTACTTCAATGGACAGGCAAACAAGACAAAACGAGTTTACTGTCCTGTTTTTGCTTGTGTTCTTCTGTAGGGTATCATTTCGCACTGACTTGCCCAAATTTGCATGAATTAAATTCTCACCCTATGTATATCCCCACTACAAAGTTGACGCTATTGGTACCAGCCATTCGACTCTTTGGCTAATGTGTATATTGTAACATAAAATCCATCTTCTTCGACCATGCCAATGCAATTTCATGGTCTTTTCATCATAAAAATTTTGGCCAATGGCATTTACTGTTTGCTTGAGTAGAATGTGGGATTTCATTCCGAGAAGCTGTGCGTATCCAAACGAACATTAAAAATCCATTCCGGGAATTCATATACATTAAATACTTAATATTCCTGTCCACACCGTCCAAGCACATGCTAGCAACAAGAGGCCAATTACGCATGCATGGAAGGATATCAGTTCTTAGGTTAGTATTTAAACACTGGACATAACTTTTTATTCAAAAACAGAAACTATACACGTTGTAAGTTGCAACTTTAAACCCGTAAAACATGCCCATTGCACGGGATTTCACTGCTTTGAACATATAATAGAGATAAAAGCTTTGAACATATGAAGCTAAGTAATAACACTTAAAAAAACAACATAAAAGCAACAAAATACATGAATTAACATCTCACTTGATTTCACAAAAATTGTTTTAGCATCCTTTTGTGTGTATCATGTTGCTCAATCAAGCATTGCTATGTAGTGCTGGTGATGAAAACTGTAGAGATATGCATATTCCAAGTCAAGTTAGAGTTCAATGAATGTAAAAAGTTTATTGCACATTTTAAAAAGTTCAATAAAACAAGTTAGAACTTTGATGAATGCAAAAAGTCTAATAATAAGAGTTAGAACAAAAAATTGAAGAAGTTCTAAATGAGTTAACTGAAAATATTCAGATCAATTAAGTTTTAAATAGTATGAATTCAAGTTTGACAAAAAATATAAGACTAATTAATATAATTGGAATGTTTAATAGTTAGTAATAGTATTTACTCTTAAATAAAAGCTCATTATTATCTATGTTAAAATTTGTTCATAATTAAAAAAAATTTTAAATAAAAATTTATAATTTATGTCTATTTAAAATTATTATCTTAACTTATAAATAAACACCCTTTGTAAATTTTTAA
This sequence comes from Ceriops zippeliana, assembly GCA_037897445.1. Classification (NCBI taxonomy): domain Eukaryota; kingdom Viridiplantae; phylum Streptophyta; class Magnoliopsida; order Malpighiales; family Rhizophoraceae; genus Ceriops; species Ceriops zippeliana. The sequence goes on from JBAPLH010000174.1 coordinate 2,465,581, forward strand.
AGATAAAATAACTTTAAACGAAATAGAAAATAAAAATTTTTCTTCCTCAATTTATTTGAAGATTAAAATATTTAATAAAAATTACTTGTAACATTTCAATTGACTTATTACTCTTATTTTTTTTTTTAGAATGTAATATCCATATCCTTCTTAAATATCTTAAAATTATATTCCTTTGAAGAGTAGATCTAGAATTTGTGATATTAAATTCTAATTTAGCAATTCCTTGTATGCGTTGGATCTTTAAGCCATGTTTTTTTTTTTTTGATTTTCTGCATCATGCTCTAAAATAAATACGAAACTTTAAAAAATAGCTACAAAAAACCACCAAAAAGTAGATTCTTCTTTCCTTGGATAATGTCGACGTTAGCTGTAATCCTCATTGATGCAAATAATTAAGAGTCAATCATCATAACATGGAACTATAACAAGCTGCACATGAAACAGGGGTATGAAGAAAAAAATTGAACTCATAATAATTGCAAATGGATCCCAATTTGTTTTAGTAGTAAGTAACAAAAAGTACCCAGCAATTAGAGAACCTCAAAATTCCCCGACAATAACACAAAACCGGAAAAAAAAAAAAAAGCTAAAAGTTTTAACAAAGATTTGCTAAGCAATTCATAACTCTATTTTTAGACTTGAGCCAATTCCAAGAGCTATATGAAGGCACCACATCACTCTCTATCCATATCATCAAGAATGAGGGCTTTTGGTGTTGACTTTCCCAGAAGATCAGTATACTCCTGGAAGGGAGACCTGGTGAAGCGTGTTTCCCTCCAAAAATCGGGTGTCAAGAAACCATAAGTTTTCAAGAGACATTCAAAAGTGGCCTGCATATTCAGAAGTTAAGAATGCAAATTAACTCAAGAATGAATCAACCAGCACTGGAAACTTGTATAAAACCACCACAAAAAGAGCAAACAGTTAAGATGTAGATATAGCTATGTCACTTTCACTTTTCCAAGATATAATTCAATCATAAGGGAACTTTACTGATACATACAACAATCCAACGAATCCAACATTTATAGCCATCACATCAGGAAACAGAAGCAACAAGCATGCAGTTATAGCTCCAACCACTAAGATGTATAAAGAAATGCCTCATAAACCAAATACAAAAACTCTCAAAGATAACAATGTCAATAACTATGTCAGCCTCGTAGGAATACAAGGAAAGTTCACCCAAATTACCAAAGGCTTTCATCTTAACATATCAGGGGAGCATTTCACAAAAAGGTTACATCTATGCAAATTTGCTGATTTCATAGGCATTATAATTAAGCTAGAATGCTACCTTACAACCCCAGTAAAGAACTGAATGGTCAAACACAATATTAAGATCATTTCAAACCAAGTTGATAAAAAATATATATATCTAAGACAATTAATTGTTTATCTCACTGACCAACACAAATAAACATTGAGAAACAATGAGGAAAGATTAGACCTTGACGAAATTGCCGAGGGTCTTGGTTGATCCCCTGGAGGAAGTGAAAACATCCTCAATCCCAGCAAACTGCAGAACCTTCTTGGGGACACGGGCGGCGACTATTCCGCTGCCACGCGGAGCAGGCACCATCCTGACCGTCACAGATCCACACTTACCAGTCACCTTACACGGCACCGTATGAGGCCTCCCGATCTTGTTGCCCCAATATCCTCTCCTCACAGGGATCACCGACAGCTTAGCCAGTATAATAGCACCGCGTATGGCAGTGGCGACTTCCTTAGAGCACTTGACCCCCAATCCGACGTGTCCGTTCCCGTCACCGACGACGACGAAGGCCTTGAACCGAGTTCTTTGCCCGGCACGTGTCTGTTTCTGAACCGGAGAGATCTTCATGACCTCGTCCTTCAGGGAGGGTCCCACGAGTAGGTCGATGATCTGGTACTCCTTGATTGGGAGAGAGTGGAGGTAGATTTGCTCCAGGCTTCTGATTTTCCCTTCTTTCACCAGGCGGCCCAGCTTGGTCACCGGGACCCACTCCTCCTTCTTTTCTCCGCGAGCGCGACGGCGACCTCCCCTTCCTCCACGGTCTCCCCGGGGCCCGCCGCCGAATCCCCTCCTGAATCCTCTTTCTCCTCCGCCTCTTTCCGCCATTGTCCGTTGCAGCTTCCGCTTACACAAGTGAGCACGGCAGCTTGGAGTTTTCACTTCCACAATATTGTACAGTCGCAGGGTTTTCTTTTTTCGGGGGGTTTTGCAGAGTTGCAATGGCCCGATTCCATTGGGCTCTTAAATGAGCCTCATAAGGATCCAGGCCCATTTCATTTCGCCTTTCGTCTTCGCCACTTTTTCAGGACACGTCACCAACCCTGTCCACGACCCAAAAGAACACAAAAAAAAAAAAAAAAAACAAAAAAAGAAAGCCGTATCGAAGCTTAGCCGAAGCATATCCTTTCTTTAGCTAGGGTTTGGGCGGGCACCTATAAAAGGGTTTAACGTCTCCAGAAGGAAGCGGCTTCTGCTTCTGTCTGCCGAGTCCGATTCGCATCTCCGTTGCTGCTTCTCCCGTTTCTTTCGATACAGTATCCAGCAATGGCCGTCACTTTCACCAACCTTCACACCGACTCGGGAATCAAAACTCTCGACGAGTTTCTTAATGGAAAATCTTATATTTCTGGGTCTCTCTCTCTCTCTCTCTCTCGTCCTTTTTTTTTTTATAATTTTCTTTGAAAATTATTTGTGAATTTCAGGGATAAGATGACCGAGGATGACATCAAGGTATACGCTGCCGTTTTGGAGAAGCCTGCAGATTCTTTCCCCAATGCTGGCAAGTGGTACGACAGTGTCTCTTCAATTCTCGCCGCGAGGTTCGTTTCGTTCGTTTCCACGCTATCAGCTACTGCCATGCGATCAATTAAAAGGATTCGATTGTTTATTCAATTTCTTTTTCCTTGTCAGCTTCCCTGGAAAAGCTGTTGGGGTAAGGATTGGTAGCAAAGCTGCACCAGTAGAAGCTTCCCCTGTTGAACAGGTCCTTACACCTACTTATACTCTAAAATATTTAGCTTCCCTTATCAAAATTTGCATTGTATTTTTATTTATTTGATTTCTTGTAATTTAACTAACAAACCAGTTTGGGTTATAAGTATTTTCAACGTTGAGGTTGTGGTAGATGTGACATTGTGTCTGTAGGAGGTCACGGATACTGGGATTTTTTGTAACTAAATTCCTCGATGGTTCTACCGGACATGTGAGAAATTATGGAGTGTTAATCCCAGAAATTTCCCATTTCAACTCCAGGATGCTGCCCCTGCTGGGGACGATGATGATTTGGATCTCTTTGGCGATGAGACGGAGGAGGAAAAGAAGGCAGCAGAGGTAAGGGATGCAGCCAAGAAAGAATCTTCAAAGAAGAAAGAGAGTAAGTTTTCTTAATTTAGATAGCTTATTTTGGAGACCGGAATCATACAATTTACAGACATGGTATTTTGAAATCCATGTATTAGATGCATTTTCGGTGGATCAATTATGTGTTGAGAAGTTTATACCAAGTAATTAAGTTTAGCTGTATTAATTTAGAAGGTTGATATGCCCCTTGCTGGTTTGCAGTAAAAGTTGATTATATCAATGGAATACTCAATTGATATTCCATTTCTATACAATTATCAGGTGGAAAGTCTTCGGTTCTGCTGGATGTCAAACCTTGGGATGATGAAACAGACATGAAGAAGTTGGAAGAGAAAGTTCGAGCAATTGAAATGCCTGGTCTTTTGTGGGGTGCATGTACGGTTTAACTTGATATTGATTGTTGTGCATCAGCTTTTCTTGTCATGTTGTATTTGATTTACCATCCCTTTCACATTGGATCTGTTGCAGCAAAGCTAGCTGCAGTTGGTTATGGTATAAAGAAGCTGCAGATCATGATCACCATTGTGGATGACCTGGTATCTGTGGACGAGCTTATAGAGGATCATCTCACAGCTGAGCCTTGCAATGAATATATCCAGAGCTGTGACATTGTCGCCTTCAATAAAATATAAAGGACTCTTGTATGTTTCTCGCTCTTCAAGCCAGTGTTGGCATTGCTTGTCTTTTGTCTGTCATTTTTCTTCTTAGGATGTGTTTTTTTTTTTTTTTGGCTCTTTGGTTTCCTGTGGCTTCTGTTCCTTGGAATTGTCAGAGACGGCGTGTTGAAGGCCTGGAATGCGTGATTGTTATATCAGCAGAAAGAGTGACGCTAAAAATCCATTTTTGCGTTAACTATGACTGCTAGGCTACTTGGTTTAATATATAGGTTTCCTTTAATCTCAAAGTATGCAAAGCTTTAGGAAGAAAGCCTAAAGCATGTGGGGCATATGTATCATTATTTGTGTTCTTTGAGGTGCGGTAGTAAAATAACACGTTTTGTTTTGTTGCTCAAAATTTTCACTTCATTGTAGACGATTCAAACAGACTAAGAATCCATTCTCACAAAAACTGAACACAAATGTTAAAAAAAAAAAATTAACAAAACACGGATTTCAAGTGGTCAAATTTTGATTGGGAAACAACATCCGATCGGTCTTTAATTAGATTCGAGTGGGAAATCTAAGTGTGAAGAAGCGACTTCAAATTGAGTTCTTGATAAGCCATTAAGCGCAAAGACGTGGGGATTTAGCTGATGGAACATAAGGTACTGTTAATTTGCTTTAAGTGTGTGTGGAGGGGTGTTTCAGGTATCCTATGGCCCTGCAGAAATTGGACTAAAAGCTCATTATCCACAAATTTGGCTGAAATTGGGTCGGTAATGGTATGCTCAAAAGAAGGGAGAAAGACCAGCTAAAAAAATAGAAGTGTGGCACGTAAGAGCTCTCGATTTCTTGGGGATGTATTGCCATGATCCAACTTTTGACACACTGTTTTTAACAGAATAAACTAACTGCATCGAAGCCAAACAAATCTAGCATACAATTACTCATTCGCATTCCAACTACTGGGCCAATTAGATCAATGATCGAACTAATTTTTTTTGTAACAAACCAAACCATTTAGGACTGGTTCGCTAGTTTCTCAGTTCGAGCTACTGGTGGGTTGGGGTTTAAGTATTTATTGCCCACACCATGCTCCAATCTTTCTTTGTCTCTACACAAATGGTGTGTAGAGACACCCAACACAACATTGAAGAGGACCTCAACCCAGGTTCAAGCCCAGAAGTTTGAAATTCTTGCTTCCAAGATCGTTGCGTTTTGATTATGAAGATCAATTTCTCGATTTTGACGCCGTAAAGAAATATTTTGAGGATAACCTTGGCCCAGAAAGGGATGAGTTTGGTAAGGTTGATACGAAGAATTCTGAGAAGAAAATGGAAATCGATGATAAAAGATGGTTTTCAGAAGCTTGTGTTAGGGACCCCATTGCAGATGGGGTCTAATTCTGTTTGTGAAGAGTCCAAGCCAGTTGATAATGGTGGACCTGGTTATTTGTGATCGGATTCAGAATGGTGGGTCAAATCGGGTAATTTGAGATCGGACTGGATATATATGGGGTGGAGATGTTTTGACTCAAATTGACCGAAATTAAACACCAGTTTATGTGAAAATAATATTAAATATTATAAAAATATTTTATGAATTTATTATAAAATATTATTTTAATTGAATATATTTTTAATATTTCATCAAATAATTATATTAATAAAAAATATTTATCTAGGCAATCATAATGTTTTTATAATAAATAAAAAAATGATAATAATTAACCTTACTCTTTATATTTTTTCTAAAGAATTTTGATCTCCCAAACAAAAAAATTAGCCTTCCCTCATTTTCTGTAGTTACCGTTTCTATCCTTGCCTTGTTTTACCAAAATCGCCTCCAATTTCGAATCGATACGTTGTAATGGCAAAAGCAGGGCAGCGACACCAGTCATTCCGTAATTTAATTCTTTAAGTAGGGCTATAACAGTCATTATCCCACGCATCACCCACGGAAGGGAGAGCTGAGGACGACGCGACATCTGACAGAAAGGACGGAAATGTGGGCGGTCTGCTTCCGTCATTTATGCTCTCAGTAGAGCAAAGAAAAACAAAAGCACAAGTACTCCATCCGCGTCAACTCTACGTTTGTGGGCCCCACAATACGTCGTCCTAGAGCGTCTTTTTCCCTGATAATCAACCGCCAAGATCATAACAGTCGGTCATGATTCGCGTAGGACATTGGTAATCCATGCAATTGACGCAACAGATTTAACTTTCCGAGAGTGGCATAAGGATTAGCCGAGTCTGGTGACAATCCGAAAAAAAAAAAAAAGGCACATCGACTCCAGCTAAAATATCGACCATCCGTTTGTGGGTCCCAAAACAAATCCGAAACAGCCTTCCACATAGTGACGGTCACGATCTGTAGGACTTTGGAAATCAATTTAATCGACGCCGCGGACAATACATTTCGCAGAGTGGATTCGCTCGGCTTGGAGGCATTTGATTGTGTCCTTTTTTACATATAAATTGCTCGTTTCTCCTCTGTGGGAGACACACTGTAGATCGGCAATGTGGAGAGGGAGCGCATTTCTTTCCGGTTAGGGTTTTGTGAAGCAAGGTAGACCATGGAACTTCTTCTTCTTCTTCTTCTTCTTCTTCTTCTTCTTCTTCTTCTTCGTTTTGTTTGTGCGGCAATCTAGGGCTTTGTTGCTGCTTATTCTTCATTCCCCGCGCTTCCGTCGCTGCGGCGAGGGGGAGATGGTGACGGCGCTTTCTGCTTGAAGCTGTAGTCGTTTTTGAGTTTTAAATGCAATGCTGCTGCGTTTTCTGCACGTTCCGTTGCTTCTTTATCCTTTTCCTGTTCTTTAGAAGCATCTCGGCTTTGTTCTTCGTTTTGTTTTGGTTTTATGTTTTTGTTTTTTTTTTCTTTTTCACTACCAAACCTACCTTCAGATTTTTTTTAAAAATCTTTAAGAAAGAAATATGTTGGAAAGTGGGGTTTGCGGATCTCTATTTCGTTCATTTCTTTCTTTCTCTTTTTAGGAGATGGATACATTTGAGCCAAATCGCAATCGGTCACAGGATGCGTTGCCACCACCTCCACCTGTTGTTCCATCAAATGTCATCAGAGTGCAGGCCGAACAAGAACCTGCCAAGAAAAAGGTCATGCGGGTTCCAATAGCTAGGCGTGGTCTTGGATCGAAAGGGCAAAAGATATCTCTGCTTACCAATCATTTTAAAGTCAATGTTACGAGTGCTGAGGGTTACTTCTTTCACTACAGTGTATGAGCCAACTCTTTGCTTCATGGTATCCTATATACTCGTTTGATAAAATGCTCAGATTTGATATGATTTCTTTTGAATTTTGTTTTATTTTATACAGGTTTCTATTTGTTATGAAGATGGTCGTCCTGTTACTGGTAAGGGCGTAGGGAGAAAATTGATTGGTAGAGTGCAAGAAACTTATGGTTCTGAGTTAGCTGGAAAAGACTTTGCTTATGATGGGGAAAAGAGTTTGTTCACTGTTGGTCCGCTTCCACGGAACAAACTTGAGTTCACTGTTGTTCTTGAAGATGTCTCATCTAACCGGTGATACACTCTCTTTTGATATATTTAAGCTCCTACTAGTAGTTTCCTTCCAGTTTCTGCTTTTCATATTTCCTCCTTTTGTTTACTGTTGTTTGGAGGTTTTTCTTTTGCAGAATTAATGCAAATGCAAATGATGATGATAATGTAAGCCCACATGAGAGTGACCGTAAGAGATTACGTCGTCCATGTCAGACGAAAACATTTAAAGTGGAAATCAGTTTTGCTGCAAAAATTCCAATGCAAGCTATAGCAAATGCACTACGGGGACAGGAGTCTGAGAATTCTCAAGAAGCACTAAGAGTACTAGATATTGTTCTGCGGCAGCATGCAGCTAAACAGTTGATCTTTTTGTCTTTTTCCTCGTCTGTAAAAAAGGCATTCTGGGCTGATGGATTCTGATCTTCTATCTTTTGCAAATTTGGCTATATGATGAATATTGCAGGGGCTGTCTCCTGGTTCGCCAGTCCTTTTTCCACAATGACCCAAGAAATTTTGTGGATTTAGGAGGTGGTGTTGTAGGCTGCAGGGGATTTCACTCCAGCTTTAGAACAACACAGAGTGGCTTGTCTCTCAATGTTGGTGAGAATGAAAAAGAATTGCTTTAACCTCTCTGCTATAATATTTCTTCTGTCTTTTAAAACTTGGAATGTTGCCCTTTGTGTACAGATGTATCTACTACCATGATCATACAGCCTGGTCCTGTTGTGGATTTTCTAATTGCCAATCAGAATGTCAGAGATCCCTTTTCCCTTGATTGGGGCAAGGTTAAATGATGTTTAATTCTGTTTCTTGATTATGTTCTTTTCAGTTTTGCTGAAATGTCACATTCTTGTCTCTCTTCACAGGCCAAACGAATGTTGAAAAATCTGAGGATCAAGGCTAGTCCCTCCAATCAAGAGTACAAAATAACTGGGTTGAGTGAGAAACCTTGCAAGGAACAAATGTATGCTTATCTCATGTTGCTATATCAGTTTGTTCAACAAGCAGGCATATTTTGTCACACTTTCTCCGATTCTACATTTCATGAAAATTCATGATATGATATTTCGGTGCTTTTGCTGGTGTTTAGGTTTCAATTGAAACAGAAAAGTGGAAATGGTAGAGAGGGCAGGATTGAGCCACTTGAATAACTGTTTATGAATATTTTGTTAATCATCGTGGTATAGAATTGCACTATTCTGGAGATCTTCCATGCATTAATGTTGGGAAGCCAAAGCGCCCCACTTATATTCCTTTTGAGGTGAATCATCTAGACTAGTCCTGGCAAGTGAAATGATTTGCCTTGCCTCTAATGCATTCAAATTTTATGTTCTTTTTCAACTTTGTAGCTTTGTTCATTGGTATCTTTACAACGTTACACAAAAGCACTCTCTGGCCTTCAAAGAGCTTCTCTGGTAGAGAAATCAAGGCAAAAGCCTCAAGAAAGGATGAGTGTTTTAAGTAATGTAAGTTTTCCGAAATTACTGATTCTATGTTATACATCTGTCAAGCATTTCCATCTCATTGTCTTCCTTTATTTTCCTTCAGGCTCTCAGAAGCAGCAATTATGACTCTGAGCCCATGCTTCATTCATGTGGCATATCAATCAATAGCAGCTTTACTCAAGTGGAGGGTCGTGTTCTGCCAGTTCCAAGGGTGTACATCTAACTTGCTCTTGTGAAGTGGCTTTGCTTCTAGTTATGTATTGGTTATGTGTTCTGGGAAAACTTGCAATGATATCTGTAGACAAGTGGCTGATCCTGTAAAAGTGTCTGAATTTCTTTCCTTTCTTAACAGCTAAAAGTGGGCAATGGGGAGGATTTCTCTCCTCGAAATGGGCGATGGAATTTCAACAACAGGGTGCATACTTGCCTTTCCTTTTGATAATGAGCTCTTTTTCCCATGCTCATTATATTGTGTGTTGCTACTGTAGAGACTTGTAGAGCCATCCAAGATAGAACGATGGGCAGTTGTGAACTTCTCTGCCCGTTGTGATATATGTGGCCTTGTGCGAGATATGAAGAAATGTGCAGAAATGAAAGGGATTGTAAGTGTTCTTTTCATGTTAATTTGGTTTATTGGATGATAGGTATGGGCTGCTGACTGAAAACTAGTTCTCCTCACCTTCATTAGCCCATAGAAGATCCTTTTGATGTGTTAGAAGAGAGCCCACAGTTCAGATGTGCGCCACCGGTGGTTAGAGTGGAAAAAATGTTTGAGGAGATACAATCTAAACTTCCTGGGGTGCCAAAGTTCCTTCTTTGTTTACTTCCTGAGAGGAAGAATTCTGATATTTATGGTTTGTGTGCAGATCTATTTTTTGGCTGGCAACTATGCATTTTTGGTATCATTAATGAATCGTTACTCTTTTACTTGCAAGGTCCATGGAAGCGGAAGAATCTTGCTGAATTTGGAATTGTAACTCAGTGCATTGCTCCTCAAAGGGTTAATGACCAGTATCTAACAAACGTTCTGCTGAAGATCAACGCAAAGGTACCATATAGCTTAAGGTTCCTATCCTTTCCTGGGTTTAGTTCTAATTGTGAGCTTGTGGCATAAGGCTTTGTTATTAATTGATGCTCCACATATTAATCTATTGCTTATATGTTCAACTTAATGCAGCTTGGTGGATTGAACTCTGTGTTGGCAGTTGAATGTTCTCCATCCATGCTGGTTTGCAAGGTTCCCACCATCATTCTTGGAATGGATGTGTCCCATGGTTCTCCTGGACAATCTGATGTACCCTCAATTGCTGCGGTATTGGAACCCTTTTTTGTTTCTTTTTGTCCTTTGTTCTTCTGTGATCAGGTCTTTACAGTGTTAATGATGTTAGTTAAAAATCTATGACTCAAGATAAGTTATAGTCTGTTTTGAGTAAAATAGCTTAAATTATTTTTGTATGTTGGAATCTTCAGGTAGTCAGCTCCAGGCAGTGGCCATTCATTTCTCGTTATAGGGCATCTGTGCGTACACAGTCTCCAAAGGTTGAAATGATAGATTCTCTATTTAAACGAGTATCCAACGATGAGGATGAAGGCATAATAAGGTGAAGTTTTACAGCAGGCCATTTTTAGTTGGTTTGCTGCGTGACCGATCCAATGCTCCTGTCATCAGTGATAGTAGGGTTGTTCTTTAAGCTTTCTTTCAGAATGTATTGCCTTGGTTATAAACTATTTCCTCTTCCATTTCAGGGAGCTCCTGCTGGACTTTTATGTGAGTTCAGGAAAAAGGAAGCCTGGGCAGATCATCATATTTAGGTACATCTGCTGACAAAGTAGCCTTATTTAAATCTGTCCTTAGTGTCGCCTTTATTTGAAATTTTTAGGTATCTTGTCCAAGTTTCTTCTAATTCACTTCCTTTTTATTGGAGTTTCAGAACTATCCCCATTTGTTGGTATAATGACCCAAGGAAAAGAAAAGAGTTAAATGTATATTATCAGATATATTTTCTGATTTTTTATGTGTAATATATTTAGATGATTATGATTATTGTATATAGTTCTTGTGATTGTCCTGGAAACCATAGGCCTGTATGTAGACTTTGCTCATATGTACATTTATATTCCGTTAGTTCAGTCTAAATTACCTGTTATTAATTTTCATCAGTGCTATAGCTATACCCATGTTTCATGAATAGACAAATTGGGCTAATATAGAAGTCAAATGATGTTCCATGAGGCAGAATTTGTACATTCATACTTGCATGGTCTTGCGACTTAAATAATGATGATTATTTGACATGCAGGGATGGCGTTAGTGAGTCCCAATTCAATCAAGTTTTGAATGTTGAACTGGACCAGATCATTGAGGTTTGTTTAAATGCCTTTCAATGAATGCACTTAGCTGCTATAAAATCTATGGGTAACTAAGAAGCTTACTGGTTTTTCCAGGCATGCAAGTTTCTTGATGAGACATGGTGCCCCAAGTTTGTGGTCATTGTTGCACAGAAAAACCACCACACAAAATTCTTTCAGTGCGGTGCTCCTCAAAATGTTCCACCTGGTAAATCATGGAACAACCACCCATGGGACTGTGCCCCACACAACCCCCCTCTCTCTAAAAAAAAAAAAAAATAGAGCACACTGTTAGTGATGCTGGTGCTGATAATAATACTTACAAGAAGTATCTTAGAAGACAAGTTGGGAAATAATTATCATGATATTTGACAGACTTCATGTAATGGGTGAACTCTTGATATGATTTTTTTTTTCTGTTTTTTCAGGGACAGTTATTGATAACAAAGTCTGCCATCCAAGGAACAATGACTTCTATCTCTGTGCGCATGCTGGAATGATTGTGAGTGTTATTGTTGATCTCTGACAATGATTTTCCAGTGTTCTAAATTTTATAAGACCTTTAATATGTTGAATTTGTATGCTTTTTGATTACAGCAAGTTGATTTTTTTAAGGTGCTTTTCTTGTTAGTTGTTCACGATCTTTTATGCTGAGTTTTGCTTTTGTGATAATGATTGCTGTGCAGGGCACTACAAGACCGACACATTACCACATTTTGTTAGATCAAGTTGGTTTTTCTACAGATGATCTTCAAGAACTTGTGCATTCTCTTTCATATGTGTGAGTAATGCTTTTGTTCTGTATTAGCAGTTTTTTTTTTCTGATGACTGATCCTCAGTTTTATGACTGAGAGTTTGTCTGATCGTTATTGCAGGTATCAAAGAAGCACAACTGCCATTTCCGTTGGTATGTCAAATGTCTATAATTTCTAGATGCACCACGTGTTTTGTCTTTAATGTGATAGTCTAGCATTCGTGCTCCCTCGATTGATTGCCATTCTACTCTTTCTGATTTCCCTTATCACAGAATTTTCTTAGTGGTCCATGGATCAGGGGACTCTGATACTATGGATGAATAGTTATTGTGGAAAATTTTAATTTATTGCAACTGACCTATTGTCCAATTTGGGCAGTCAACTTTAGATCAGGTGTCATCAGTTACTCCTTACTGGATGATTAAATGGTTTAGGCAGCAATACATCTTTAAGCTCATTTATGGTTATCCCATCCCATCATAATGCTTTTGTTTGTGCAGTGGCACCAATATGCTATGCCCACCTAGCAGCCAGTCAGATGGGACAGTTCATGAAGTATGAGGAGAGCTCTGAAACTTCCTCTAGCCATGGTGGGGTTACCTCTGCAGGTGCTGTGCCTGTGCTCCAGCTTCCCAGATTGAAGGAAAATGTTTGCAACTCTATGTTCTTCTGTTGATCACTGCCATTTCCTAGCCAATCCTTGCAATTGCCTGGTCTTTCTTTATATAAATTACATACGGTTTTTTTAAGTCTCGCGTCGCGTCTTACATTTTGTTGGTGAAAGCTGCTTGTCTTTTTTGCCGCCTTGCAGCAAGTTTAGTCTTTGGTGTAGAATAATTTAAAGTACGCACGTAGCCTAGCACTTCTGTTGGTGGAACTTTGCTTTTGTCCTCAACGGAAACCATTAATGATGTAAGAACCGGGGACATCGTGACGACCAAGAAAGGTTTTTATCTTTCGTTGATTGTTTTTGGGTCGGATGTTCTGCAAAAATTATGCTGGGTTAGTGTCTTCGTTTGGTCTCTTTTAGCGTTCTACTTCGTTGAGGGTGGGGGTTATTGCGCTTCTTGAGGTGTGGATTAACTGCAGATGGGGGACCGAGGGTCCATACTGACGCTCATAATTAATATATGTATACATAGACTAGCATTGTCTTGTATGCCTCACATACCATATACATAGCATTGTTTTGACTAGCCCGCGTGGGTGCTTGAAGAGATGAACCAAATGAATATTCGACTTTGGGAACAATACGGTTTGGTCAGATAAAAGTAATGCTGGACATATGTGACGGGCATATCAGAGTAACGGTAGGTCTTTAAATATGATTCGACTCTTATATTGGATGGATTGGAAGGATTGGAAGAAGAGGATTTTGCATATAATAGTGAGTACCGTATATTTTGACTGGTTAATTTTTTGGGAAACAACAGATATATCATAGCAATGGGTATGGAATGGGTAATTCGAGATATTAGAACTTAAATATTATCTCGAATAAACTGTAATCAAATCATCACAACACTCTTTAGGAAACTCTAGCGCTGCTCTTAATACCTATTTGTTAGGTGTATTTGAAAAGGAAGGCACAAGCCACAGCAACAAACCCTCGAAGAAGGTGAAACTGGGCAGAATAGTTTGTTGCAGTAGCACTCATGAACACTGTAGCTGGCGCTGGATCGGGTGGGCAATCTTGAACGCTGACTGCAACTTTCATTCCCTTGAAGCAGTATCCACGGCCGCCGATGAAGTAGTACGGTCTTGCTTGTGTTAGATTGAACACATCACGCCCACCCCTGGTGATATTTGTTATGAAGTTTTTCTCAACGCACCTCTCGTAGCTCGTCTCGTTCACCTCCAAGACACTGTAGCGGCTTCTGTCAAATCCAAAGTCTTGGAAAAAACAAAAATGAATTGGAATCAGTGATTTATGTGAATTTAATTTTCTCTAATAGTTAAAAGCTGATGATGAATTCACAACACATAGGAATGGAGATATACGTATGCATGGCCCACGAAGGACTTGGAAGCTCGAAATCTTTGTTGCACAATAATTATATGAACCAGAAGATTCGGTTTGTTCCTTTAAAATCAAAATTTGGCTTCACTTTACAGTCTTAATTTAATGAGTTATTACTTTGAAATAAAAGAACGAAGAAGTAAAATAGGCCAAAGAACTATATATTGAACGATCACACTGCTATATCCTGATTTTCTGCAATTTCTGAGCAATCAATTCAGAGTGAGAGAGACTTTACAGAGCCAATCGCCCACATAAAATGTCTCGTGGCTGGTCCAGTTAGTGAAGTTGAGATTTGGTGCCCAGGTATATTGTCCTCCTCCCACTCTGTGCAGAGATGGCTGCCTGCATTCTGCAGTCAACAATATGAGTGTCACCACCAACGTCAACCACACAAGTGCCGATTTCCTCAAACCCCATAGATCCATATTTATTTATTTTCACTCTCTTCAGAAACTTCTTATTCTCTGTGTCTCACCCTCCAAGTTAAACTTGGCAATGGCATGACACGGTTTAAATAACCACCATCACATGCATTTCTCGTATCTGGGGAGTTGGGTCAATAAGTGCCAATTTAGCATGAATTGAGCAGTACCATCCGACCATTGAAATTTCATTTGTCATGCATTATCCTTCTCATCTAGTGTAAACAGGACATTTTGTACTGTGTCTTGAGTAACCTCTAAGCATGTGTGTATATATATATATATATTTGCCTCAAAATATATCAAAGGCTTGTGCAATAATATGGTTTTGAGCAACTGGGTTTTAACTTAAATCAATTTCTTGATTGTTTCTATCTGGGATTGACAAAAAAACACGAACTTTTAACCACCGTGTCATGCTTTCTTAGTTCCAACCATTTAATTCCTCAACTAGATATCATCCCATCCAATAGAGAATATTTAATTAGTGAAATATGTGGTGTTGTTTATAGATGTTAAATAAATTTATGTTTTTTGGTGTAAAGAAAATAATGTTACTTGTCAATTTTCCCAACAATTATAAAACTCAAAGTAAATTTACTTTTGTTAAACAAAAAAAAAAAAAAAGATGGGAAAGACGGTTGCTTAATGACACGTAAAACCCATTTTTAATGAGCTCAAGACAATCACATGCAAATGAAGATGACTAGTGGAAGGAATGTTTTGTCGGTCAATGGAGAGGAAGGAACATTTGTGTTGTGTACAAGTTAAGCACTGTTGTGTTTTTATGCAAGTAATCATAATAACGATGACAAAGACAATTGTAAGTCGCTCTTTATTGTTTTGATATGTTGTTGTATTAATAGATTACTTAATGATATTGTCTTTATGACTTTCCTAATATTTTCTGATTTGATTGCTGATTATCCTACTCCCCATAAGCATGTTATCGCGAGAAGCAAAGGGCCGAAGGTCATATAATTCAGAATTTGTTACTATACACCTCTCAAGTAAAGAACATAGGGATAACTTTTAAGGCCTTAACATTTGAAACTCTGACGTAGACAAACATTTGATTCTTGTTGACAAATCATACAAAAATTCTTATAACCAATAATATTATGTTAAGATACATATATATATATATATATTGGATATATTGATAGAATGAGAAAATTTATTGACTTCTCATGCCGCCGAGCAAGGCCGTTTGCTTTTACTGTTCAGACTTGCCGTTGCCGGACCACGAGGTAACTTTCAACGTACAATAGCAACTGATTTATAATTTATGGATTAAATTACCCTTAATAATGTATATCCTAATTTCACTGCCTATTACCCCCAAACTAAGTCCTCTTTCCTTGGATAGAAAAACAAATGGAAAGTGCCCTCTTTCCCTTAAAATCCCAAACTCAACAACCCTCCCACATCCCTCTCTTACCCTCCTTAAAATTCCTTATAATTCATGAATTTTGGGGTTTTTTTAAAGGTTTTTATTGCTTGTTTGATATATTGTAAAAAAAATATATATATAAGAGCAAGATATCTTTAATAATCATTTTACTATTTTAAACTACAAAGGACAATACCTAGTTAACCAAACACAACACTAAGAATCAATAATTAACAACAATTAACCATAATAATCAGCAACAAGTAAGCTAAACACACCTTAAACGTAACATTTTGTATCCTACAATTAGACGTCAGTCAAAGTGAATGGAAGCTGTAGATTGTGTCATGTTTGTCCTCTCATTTATATAGGTCGCATGATACGCACAGAAGCATTCCCTTCACCCTTTTGTGCTTCATTCTTATTCTCTTCGCATACTCTCTTCCTCTTGTTCCCCTCCCCCCCCCTCCTTGCGGGTTTCTCGAATCCCTTTAATCTTCATTCCTCAAAATTTTCTGAATTTTGCTTACCGATGGCCCCCCAAAACACCTTCATTATTCATTCTCTTCGCAGACTCACCTCCTCTCGTAAAAGAAACAGAGATATTAGACCACAAATTCAGTAAATGCTTCATTATCTCTCCTTTTTTCTCTCATCTCAATAGCTTCACAAATTTGTAGTTTGTCGGCTTGTTTGCAACAACTTCACTTTCAAGAGACGCACTCCAAAATAAGGAGAGAATATTAATGTTTTGTGCATTCAGATCTATATTGCCTACATTGGCAACGGCCAACTGAAGCAAAGACAAAGCACGAGTAAATAATAATTTGGCAAATATTTTGCTCAACCTAATAGGTTCTCAGATAGCAGACTGACTGACTATTGCAACCCAAATGGTAGACAGCTTCAGTTGGTAAGTCCTGACGACCTAGTTTTGATTGCAAGGTCTGTTTGAAAGGCTTCCCTCATCTAGATGGACAGGAACTTAACCTCCAAAATTACAGCAATTTGGTTACAATTCCAGAACATGTCGGTTGAGATTTGGATGATGAAGCAACCAACTGCAAAACCAGCTTCTTACCTTAGGATGAAGAAACCACAGTTGTGCATGGCAATAGTCGCTGGCAGAACATGAAAGACGCCAATGCAGTGAGTTCTTGCCTTGTTAAGTAAAAAGCTTCTCAAAGCAGGACAAATATTTCAAGATGCAAACAACCTTCAGGCCCTTGTGTGGATCAAAAAGCTCTGGATATGAGAACTGAACTCCATACCATGTGGGTATACCAACCACAGGATGACCTTTTTCACATCTTACAACAGCAGCGGAGCCATAAAGTACCAAATGCGACTAATGCAGTCTAGCTAATCCATAGGATGATAAAACCTCTGATTACAAAACAGTATTCTTGGGCCAGTAATAGCAGAACCATTTCAGCAACCAATGAAATTTGCTGAGAACATACTTCTTATAATATAGAAGGATTTTGTCAAAAAAGATCTCCACATAGAAGGATGGAAGGAAAACTAAGTAAATGGTGCAAAATAGGTAAAGAGAAACATTTTGAATAGCAACACATAAATTCAGTTGTCTACAGTAGTCCAACTGCACCATATCACCCAACAAAAAAATTGAATGTCAGTAACTAATTTTGTCTCCATGGTTATATATGGCAATAACAACAAAAAGGAGGAAACAGCTTCATGTGTCAAAAACAAATTAGTGCATAACAACTGAAAAACAAGGTCCAAATAACGAATAGATTGGACAGCAAAATGAAATTTACAGCAAATAGCAGATAAATAAAAATTCAATGAGTGCTTTAGTGAGAAAGAAACTAAAAAGGAAAGCCTGGAAATAGTGGTGGTATGCAGCAGACACGATGGAATCCTACAGAAATAGTATCCCATCGAGAAAATTCTTCTTTTTCCCAACAAGTTAAAAAAAAAGTTTAACATAAGCTACTACATTGTTTCAAAAGCATATGATGGGGTGAAGTACTGAAACAGCGTCAAAATACAAGTTTGACATTCTGGCCTTTATAGGCAAAACAGTAACTTTTCATTCCAAATTTAAGACTTCGTTTGCAAGAGTGGCTGGAACTTCAGAAGAATCACCAGAGCCCAAAACTAAAAAGTGATGCATCTATGAGGGATCTGCACAATGAATAGATAAGGCATGACAAGAGCTGACTTTAAATTGGTAAGCTTGAAATGATATCAGACAAGATAAAAGTTGAAAGTCCATACCTTAGGCAATTTAAAGGAAAATAGTTGTTAAGTAGAACATATTTTAAGCAACAAAAGTGAAAGCAGGAAGCATTTCATTCTAAGAAAGTGAGAAGCAAAGGGAGAAGGAAACCTAAAAAAAAAGGGGAAAAAAATTAATGTAACACAAGGCCAAACATCATAACGCAAGCACAGGTATCTATTTCTAACAGTTGCAACAATTGCATACCAAAAGTAACACAAGAATAAATATGAGGGCACAAGAATAATAGCATTTAAAAACTAACATTCACAAAAACAAAATAAAAAATTTTAAAAAAAATTCACACAAAGGAGATAACATCATTACAAAGAACATATGAAAATGTCGTAGAGATCAGTGTTAATTATGGTTCTCTCTACACATCAATAATTCAATGTTGATCAAAATTTCACACAATCCTGCATTCTGTGCCATAATCCACATTTGATATTAGTTAGAAGAATAAGAGAAACATAAGTGTGATCAACTTCAAATAATCAACCACCAAAAAAGAAAAAGAACAAAAGATGATCAAATACAATTGCTGGCAGCTTCCTAATGCTTGCGCAAAGTAGCCTTGTATACAAAGTGACCTATCCACCAATCTAAAAATAGAACTGATTGATGCCATACCAAGTTTCTACCCAAAACACCAAATAACTATATATATACATGTGCCATTCACATATATCCATATAATTATTTGTGTTCACACATGCATAGCTTCAAAACATGCCTGTGGGGTGTTGGTTGTTGTCAAGAAACCAACAAATAAATCTGGACTAGATCCATTGCCACTGAAAATCACCAAATCTAAAACAAAGAAGTCTCATTACAAGCAAATTTGTGGTGATTTCAACTGGTTAATTTGAACCTGTACTGCAAGAAAAATGCCCATCCATCATCCAATAATGGATTAAAAAACTGGTCCTTTTACTAATCTTAGTCATATCCAACTGCATGAAATCACCGACTGGTACCTTTCCTTTATAAGGGTCACCTACTCCAAAGACATCATGAACTTGCGCTTGAGCAACATGCAAGTGGACTATACAAAAATTAAAAAGGGAAAATTTATACTAAAGTACATGCTGTTCTCTTTAATGAACCCCTTATTGTTTTTCATTGGCCTAACCAGCTAAAAATTGGAAAAAAAAAAACACTAGAATTGATGATGATAATGACTAGACATGAAAAGCATAAGGGAACAAAACAATGACTAACCTAGTCAATAAACCATACACATTCAAGCAATTTCCATAAGAAATCAAACCTGGAACTTGAGCTCCAGTTGAACTAAAGGGTGAATTAAATAAGATATCTTTTGCCCCACACAGCATCCATTTCAACCTAATTCATTAATTCCCCTTTTTTCATCACATGGCCAAAATAAATCTCCCAATAACTGTCAATGACTTCCAACAACCTGAACAATAGCTATTCCCCCAAGGTCCTGACAGACTCAGAAACTACCAGTAATAACTTGTTTACCCTCAAACAATGTTGCATTAAGACACTAAATACTCGAAATATTATGTGAACAACCCACTACACAACATTTTTATTGATCCTTTAGCTCCACCTAAATTTCTACTTACATAGGAGACATAAGCACAAAAACATGGACATATCATCTATTTATGTGATACAGCATTATCATTCTGCTTTGTGTAAACAAAAATCACTAAAATCATTTGTTTAGGATCTGGAAAGCTGCCAATTTAGTAAGATCAACATAAAAAAGGCACTAATATGACTAGAATGTACTGTCTAATTGCACATATAAATTCCATATCAATTATGAAAAAGAAAAAAGAATTCTTTGACCTTATATTCATTCCCATATGACTGATAGAAATTTGTGCCTCATGTTTGAAATGAAAAACACCATAAAGAACAGAACAGATAAAATAAAAAACAGAACAAAAACTATTGTGAATTTTATTATTTTCCCTCCCACATCCACAACCAAACATTGATATATGGAGATAAAGACATGCAACACAAATAACAAGAAGAGCACAATTGACAAAAGCAATCAACCTCTAGGTAGCTCATTATGGAAGTAAAATATGTTTAAATGAATGAATCCTTCACCAAGTTACAGTCAAACAACTAATACCAAACAAAAATTTCACCAGGTTCCAAAAAATACTGAAGTAAAAAAGGGAAAAAAAAAAACATTAAAAACCTTAACAGGAATGATTGGAACAAGGAGGCCTACAATTAATCACAGCAAAAAAGCTTCATTCACATATATATTGTTTAAATTTAAAAAAAAAAAAATTAACAGAGATAGCTAACAAGAAAACCAGAAAATGCAAAATGGAACACAGAAGCACACATAGTGAAGAAAAATTTCAACTTACAACTATAGAGAGGCAATGTGCAGCTGTCAAGTGAGAAAGTACCTAGGCCACAAAAAATATCTAACTCAGAAAACATTTTCCAATAAGGTAAAAACCAAGCCAAAAATATAAGAGTTTCATAAATGCAATTCTAGATGTTTGCATTCCTTCAAAATTGAGCAATAAGTAAGGGTAAAATTAAATGCCAGAACACATTTACAACATAGTTATATTTGTTGTTGGTTATCTGACCAAATGAAAACTCAATTACTGCATTGCATATGGTATGTAAGAAGGAGACATAAAATTCACTCTAAACCCACATCACTCCACTGCCACATCTGCCAACGCTCAGGTGGTGGTCAAGCCTTAAACGTCAGATTCGTTTTTGGTTTTCCCACAATTACTAGCTTCATATAACCTAATTCTTTGGAATGATGGAACAACACCAAGGGCAAGAAAAGGAAAATAGGACATAAAAGAGAAAATTAACAAAAAGATTACCAAATAAACACTCACCTAATATCCTGAATAAGGAGCACCACCCTGCTGAGATCTACCAGCACCACCCTGGCCCCTTTGCGTGTTCATCTGTGGGTTCACATATCCGCCCTGCATTACCGGTTGGTTGCCGTATCCCCCAGCAGCCTGATTCCCATATCCCGCAGGTGGCCCTCCCTGGCCCATTTGCGCTCCCCCAAGAGCTCCAAAAAGATTGTTGATCCCCAATCCAGTACCTTGTGTGGCAATCAAAGCAGTCAGTGCCTGCCCAAGTGCTGGATTCAGACCCTGCGATGCCATCCCTTGGTTGAAACTGCCAGACGATGCTGAGGGTGCCATCAAATGCCCAGGTCCAGATGCACCGCCAGAAGCAAACCTGCCTTTCTTGGCCACATGCTGCTGGTAATGAGGCTGATGATGATGACTTTGCTGATAATGGTGGGCACCACCACCACCACTACTAGGAGTTCCATATGCTTGACCTTGTTTCCCAGGTTTAGGCCCATCGATGGCTTTCTGGCAATTCAGAACATGCCCCTCAAAATTCTTGTGAGGCTCCTCCAATGCCTTCTTTGCACTCTCAATGCTCTTGTATACAAACAGAGCAAAACCCTTGGGCTTGCCAGTGTGCTTATCAATACCAAGTGGACCCTCCTCAATCTCCCCATACTGCCTAAAAAACTGCAGCAGCTTATCGGGGTCAACCTCTGCAGACACATTACTTACAAAAATCTTCCTCTGAGTATATTCAGATACAGATGGAGCGGCAGCTGTGGGAGGCGGCGCAGGGACAGGCCCGATAGTGGCCAGTTGGCAGGAGGTAGTCCTATTCCCAATCTTCTTCTGCGGCTGCTCAAGTGCCTTACGGGCCCCGATCCGGCGCTTGTACAAAATGAAAGCATAGCCCTTGGACTTACCTGAAACGCGATCCATTACAACCTTGCAGTCCTCAATCTCACCGTACTTTCCAAACTCTGACCTGAGGGTGTCAGCCGTGGCGTCCCACCCGAGGCCATGGACGAAGATCTTGCGGTGGGCCGGGTCGGCGTCGGCAAATTCCCTCACAGAGTCCTTCAAATCGGGATGATTATCCACGGCTTTCCTAAGGAGGGCCACGAGCTGATCTTTCCCGAAAGGTTCTAGAAGATTCTCGAGAGGCTCGTCGTCCACCTCCTTGGCTCCATTGGCTTCAGGTTCTGCTTCAGCTTCAGGTTCTACTTCTGCTTCTACATTGACAGCCCGAACATCGTCGTTTTGCTGCTGTTCCTCCTTTACTTCTTCCTCTAACTTGGATTTCTGTTCCTCTTCTTGCTGCTGCTGCTGCTCCTCCTCCTCCTCCTCCTCCTCCTCCTCCTCTTCATTTTCGGAATTATCCTCTGCGGCCGTAGCTTGTGGGTTCTCGTGCGCCTCCTCTTCTTGGATTGGTTGGGGCTGGGATTGTTCTTCTTGTTTGGGCTGGGGATCAGGGTTTTCAGGGACTGCGCCTTCAGAGGATCGCTGCTGCTTTCGCTTCCTGGCCATTTACGAGAGATAGAGAGAGAGAGAGAGAGAGAGAGAGGGAGATCGAGAGATCGAAGCTTAATCTTGATTAGGCGAATTTCAAAGATTTGGGGAGCTAGGGTTTCTGTGAAAAACCTTTTCTTTTTCTTCTTCTTTTTTTTTTTTTTTTTTTTGGGCTTTGCTTCCGATCATTTTGCTGGCTAGATGATAATGGGTTGAGAGAAATTTTTTTTAAAAAGAAAAAAAGACAAAAAAGACAAAACATTGTAGTGATACTTCCATTATTGCCCATTGGAATTAAAATCGCGCCATCACCCATCTGTGTCTTTATTATATTAAATCTTTTTATTTTTAATAAATCGTACATTGCATGGTTACATGACATCAAATTCACACTTAGTTAATCAAAATTTTCTAAAACTTTTCAAATCCCACTTGTAAATTTCTAATTTTTTTTCAATTGGAGATATGAATTTTTAAAATTTTATCAATTATATATATATATTTGTAAATTAATTGTACCATAGAAAATTCCTAACTATATATTGTTGTTGATTGCTAATGATCGATTAATGTTGATGAATAAAAAAAAAAAAAAACACCACAGAAGACTGTCCAACCCACTCAAATCAATCGAAATCACATCTAAACGGTTAAAAATGAATTGATTATGATTTGTAATTTAAGCAAATTGTATTTAATAGTCTGAGTATAATTTAAAAATTTTAAAAATTGACAAAATCGAATTAACTAATTAATGATCTTAAAACTCCAAAAATCTCACTATTTCCACTTGTTTAGAACTTCAATTCTTTTTTATTTAATTATTTTTTTTAATGATTTATTTATATTATTTATGTCAAAATTATTATTATTATTCGTAAAAGCATGTTACTTGTTTTGTTTGAATGTGTACGTCAACCATGATTCAAACCGTCTTTACTGCTGTAGTTTGTGTCAGTCCTCTCAAGGTGGGACCCCAAAAAACAATTATAGATGTTGGCTGGAGTCAGAAATGCCACGTGACGTTTGTGTGTACGAGAATTCATGCTCGGCTGGAATGATTTTCTTGCTTTCTGCTCCAAATATTTTTAAACATGGTTGAGAATGTCAGACGAAGCATAGTAGGAAATGAATTGTTAAGAGAGAAAAAAAAAAAAAAAACGTAGACAGAGATGAGAAGCAGAGTACCTGGTACTAAAAGCAGGCGACAGCGTTAAAGAACAAGAAGAAGAAGAAACTCATAACAGTCAAGCCCTCCGAGTGTATCCCACCTCTCTCTCTCTGTCTTGCTGTCGTTTTTTTGTTCTTCTTCAACTGCTGATTCTTGATGGGGATCTCTTTTTTTTTTCATTTCTTATTTTTAGAGTTGGGATTTTGTGATTTTGTCAAAGATTCTAAGCTTAGAGTTTTTTTTTTTTTTTTTGTTGGGTCTTAGTCTTTTTGTTCTTCTACTTAATAAATGAATTTTGGAGTTTATGAAGAGAAAAATAGTATTGAAAATTTGGAAGTATTTTCAAAATTTAGTTATGAAGGTTAGTGCAACTTTTAGTTTATATACTCTCTCTAGTGTGGGTGTCCTCTCTTTTGTTTCTTGATTTCGTTTCACTCAAATGTGATCTTGTAGTTTTGCAATTTCGAGTTCTTTATGCCTCCATTGTTGTATGACATCAATATGTTTAGTATTTTTTACAAATTACCACTGAGAAATATTATAAAATTTGCATATCTATAGTAGTATAGTATTATACTGCCAAAAGGGTGACAGAAAAGATTATCAACTTTTGGAAAAAAATTTGAGGGAACAGTTATACTGTTGCAATCTTTAAAGGAAGGCCTAATGCAAGAAGCTGATTGTTTGGAATATGAGTTGCAATAAATTGTGTGCACCTTTTGACAATTTTAGTCTGCCATTTATGCTTTGATTATCATTTCAGGAAGGATATTCCATGCTTGTGGCAGTGTGAAGACAAGAAGGTTTAGATTGCAAATCAAGCATGAGTCAACCTAAAATCAAACGTAGAGTGGGTAAATATGAAGTAGGAAGAACAATTGGTGAAGGGACATTTGCGAAAGTCAAGTTTGCAAGGAATTCCGAGACCGGAGAACCTGTAGCTCTAAAAATACTTGACAAAGAGAAAGTTCTCAAACACAAGATGGCTGAACAGGTCTGGTTAGTCGTGTTTCCCGCATTATCAATCATTAAACGATTGTTTTTTGTTGGCAAGTTGAAGAGGAATTTTTTTTTTCAAATTCATTCCTTTTTGGGCTGAGGGGAATTCCAAGAATGCATGCAACTTCCACTATTTGTTGTATCTTGGATGGAAAAGTTCAGTTGGTCTAGTATCAGCAGAAAGATTATGTAATTCTGTTTCATTAAACTTGTTCAATGTATGTGCTTTAACAGATCAAGAGGGAGATTGCGACAATGAAACGTATAAAGCATCCGAATGTTGTTCGACTGTATGAGGTCTCTCTCTTTCTCTCACACGCGCGCACATCTCAACCCTTCCCCACCCTCCCCACACAGGCACAGACATTGTACTACCTTGAATCTTCAAATTCTGCTTAACTATTGCTTTACATCGCTGGCAATGTGAAATAGGCAGTCAGGAGCTTTGTAATTGTTAGTGTTACGAATAGAACCAATGAACATCATTCATATGTATTGCATGTGAATAGCTAGCGCAAACAGTATCAAGACCCTTGGGTTTTTTGTCAATGGATTATGGTAAGAATGTAATTTTTGGCAGGTGAGAATGAAGAGTATGGTGCAGAAAATTTTAAGGAACTCAATTCAACTGAATTACCTTTGTCTAGTTCTTTTGTTTGGTATGATGTATTATTAAGGAATTGAAGTTTGTGATCATCAAAATTTAAACATCATGTAAAATCGAAAAATCTTTTCTGGAAAGCAGTAACTTGGTAGGAATTTAAGGTCAGAACCACGCGCATGATATGCCATCTAAAGTTCTCTACACAGGCCTAATGCTGAATGTAAGGATAAGATGGTTAATTAATTATAATCAAATTGAGCTCTCTAACTTTAGAATTGGTTCAATATAACATCTTAAATGTTTAGGCAGTAACGTGCAGCTGTAACTTTACCCTCTCTTATGGGGCCTTGGTTTGACATAGATCATAAACATCTGGTTTCCGCACCTGTAATTTTGGCATTTTTTGCTCCGGTTGAAGTTAGTCATGGTTGGAACATTGAACAATACTTGAATTATCCTAAATAAAGACGTGAAGTTCTTTTCCTTAGTGTAAGGTTTTGTAAATGATTCTGAATATTTCCAGGTGATTGGAAGCAAGACAAAGATATTTATTGTTCTGGAGTTCATAACCGGGGGAGAGCTCTTTGACAAAATTGTAAGTTCCATATCCTCGTTAGAAATTATTTTCTGAACAATTTCTTTATGATTTTTTTATTTGGCACAATATGTGAATGATTGCAGGTCATATCTATTGTCCCTAATAACTGTCATGCTTATGATGATGCCTCTCTGTTTAAATTGAAATGGCAATTTGTATGGGCAGAAATTTCTTGATGTTGTAAGTTTGACACAAGTTATAGTACGTCTTTGAATTTATTTCTTTTTTTAATTTTTTGTTATGAAGGTAAACCATGGACGGATGAGAGAAGATGAAGCTCGGAGATATTTCCAGCAACTTATCAATGCAGTTGATTATTGCCATAGTCGGGGTGTTTTTCACAGAGACCTTAAGGTACTTAAAATTTCTCTCGCTAAACATGAGAATCAGGTGATTGATATGTTTTGTTCTTTCACAGTCTCCTTCAGAGGAGAAAATATGCCTTTCCCAGCAGAAGAAGTACATTGCCTTCCTGATTTTTCTTGGTTTTGTCTCAGCCTGAAAATTTGCTATTGGATGCTTATGGGAACCTTAAAGTTTCAGATTTCGGATTGAGTGCACTCTCCCAACAAGTCAGGGTAATTTGTTGCAAGATCTTTGAATCTTCCACCCTAAAGGCATGATGGAAAACATCGTTGCTTGTCATTGGTTTGTCTAGATGAAGGACGTGATAAAAATAGCCTACTTCATCCTAAAGCTGACACCTTGGGAAGCTTATGCTACATTTATGTCAGAAATACAAGAGCCTGACCAAATGATGAAAATGTAATGCGAAAAAAGGGAAAAGATAAGGTTTTGCCAACCTTGTGAATTGCCACATTTTTGTAGTTGTTCTAAAAAAGGCTAATATTGTAAAACACAACTACTGGATGATATTTAGAAATTCATTGGTTTGTGCTCTTTCTGTAGCTCGCTCTTTCTCTCACCTGGGGGTTTATCATCATTCAGGAAATACGGAGACCCTTCGTCATTCTAATAGAATGAAAGTCTTCCTTTTGAGTTTCTTTCATGGCTGTTAAAAGGATAGTGTTGTTTCTTACTCTGAGTTCTATTCGTCAGGATGATGGCTTGCTTCATACTACTTGTGGAACTCCAAATTATGTTGCTCCTGAGGTGTGGAAGATTCTTTCTTCATATACAGAGTTGTTCATCATGCATATTGCCAACTTAAACTTTGGTGCTTTGGCATTTAATAATGTGCTGTATCAGGTCCTTAATGATAGAGGCTATGATGGGGCAACTGCAGACTTGTGGTCATGTGGAGTTATTCTTTTTGTATTGGTTGCAGGATACTTGCCTTTTGATGATTCTAATCTTATGAACCTGTATAATAAAGTGAGGATCTTGCGAAATCTGATATGACTCTCTTCCAATGTCCTTTGCCTTTTTTTTTTTTTTTTCACTTTGTTTCACCATGAGCAGATTTCAGCAGCTGAGTTTACTTGCCCCCCTTGGCTCTCTTTTGATGCCATGAAACTAATTACTCGAATTTTAGATCCCGATCCTATGACTGTAAGTGATTATTCTTTCCCGAGGTGCTTTTCTGAAGCATCTAGCTTTGTCATTGAGTTTGCATCTCTTTGGGTCTGGTGGGTTGGGATGGTTGACATCCACTTCTTGAAAGGGTACTTGAAATGAGTTGTGCCATAATATCCTTACTAAATGTAAATGAAATTGAATTACTTGGTCAAATGGATATCAAGTGGTGAAGCTTGTAGGTACAATGAACTAAGCCTATTAAAATGTCGACGTGGGATTTTATATTCTTACCTCATCCATGACAGAGTTCACTTCTGACAATATAAATTGAACTGATTAAGGACCAAATCAATGCATTAGCCCCGTTTTCATGCAGCTAAATTGACTGAAACTGAACTGTAGAAAGGGCTGAAACATTGTGCTACCCCACTCAAGCAGGTGACTGAACATAACATGGAACTTGAACTGTAAATGCAACCGGTATAGAAAAGAGATAGTGAAGCTGACTTCAATACCATGTTATGAAACTTTAATAAGCTACGTAGTGATAAAGCTCACATGCATTATAAGCCAGGAAAGGAGCTTGTGGTTGATCAACATGTGATTTTATGCTTTTATCCTAGTACTCGACTGACTATAAGCATATTCAGATAATCATCATGCTAGCCTGTATAATATCAGTTCTTTAACAGACTCTTAGAGGTACTTTCCATGTTCTTATGTTGAAATGCATAAAGTTTGAGATAGGACCTGACAAAGATCTTGGGGGTTAGCATGATGCATGAGCCTTAGTATAATATTCCTGGTTCTGTTAGAATTAGTTCTATGTCCTATTTAGGATTATCACCGGTTCATTTTTAATAGGATAGGATAAAAACTTAGATTCTGCTTTCTATTAGGATAAGGTTTTCTATATAGATTTTAATTGCTAGAGTTTACATGATTAGTTGCAGATGCCAGATCTGTGGATTACCGTAGCTTAATCAATGAGAATTTTTCTAAGTGAAATTCCTTGGTTAAATCCAAAACACAGATTTACTATTCTTGGTCTCTCCGCTACTGAAATTTCCTTGGGAAACTCATATGGCTTGTGTCCTGCCAATGCAATGGCTAGAAGAATTTCATTTGTGCAGATGCTGCCTTTGCATCATGAATTTTGGTTTTTTATCCATAAGTTCACTTCCACGTAACAAGTAATATTAACCACATTAGTTTGGTTAGTGTTACATCTCTGATTATCTACTCATTTGTTGCAGCGCATCACTGTACCTGAAATCTTGGAGGATGAATGGTTTAGGAAAGATTATAAGCCACCTGTGTTTGAGGAGGAAGGAAACACCAATTTGGATGATGTTGAAGCTGTTTTTGAAGACTCGGAAGTGAGCAGAATGAGTTTTCCATGTTCATAATGCAATTTCAATTGAAGAAGATTATGCAATCACTTACACATTATAATGAGGTTGCTTCTTGAACTGCATTATCTTGGCATTTCAACAGGAGCACCATGTAACAGAGAAGAAGGAAGAACAGCCAACGGCAATGAATGCATTTGAGTTAATTTCAATGTCAAAAGTTCTGGATCTTGGGAATTTGTTTGATGTAGAACAGGTTTGGACATTGAATCTTTCTTGGCACCAATATAGATATATATATATATTTTTTCAACTTTTCATTTCATTGTTGATGTTATCCATGCAGAAGACTGTTTTAGCATCTACTCCATGCTTCTTGCACTTGCAGACTAATGGGTTAGCCTGTAAAAATAACGAATTTACAATGCATACAAGTACTTCCTTGTATAGGGATTCATCACTTGCATTAGAAAATGAACCAATTGAGGATCTCTTTCGCAATTGATCTCCAAGTCTCAAACTAGAAAATATAGGTTAATCCAACAGTTACAAAGAGCTAAGTGGACTTACTTTGTCAAAAGGAAAAGTCGCCATGGAAACTCCCTAGCTTATATACCGGATAATTGCTGTTACATTTGCTCGGTTTTGTCTGCTTCTTTTTCTTCTTCATTCGTTTTTTATTTTGCCCAAGGCTGCTTATGGATCTCTGTTGTTGGTTACACAAGAAGTGGCCTGAGGGCATCTTCAAGGTTTATGATGATCATGTAACCTCTGCATGAGGCAGACACTATAATTTGTTTCCAAATGGCAATTTTTAATATTTGGTTATTCTGGGATTTGACTGCAGGGATTTAAGAGGGAAACAAGGTTCACATCCAAATGCCCCGCCAATGAGATTATCCAAAAGATTGAAGAAGCTGCAAAGCCCCTGGGTTTTGGTGTTCACAAGAAAAACTACAGGGTGACAAAAAAATGCACACTAACTCACATTTTTCATGTTTGGCTAAATCTCGGAAGTTCATTGCAAGTTTTCTCCTTGTATTGATCAGATGAGGCTCGAAAATATGAAAGCTGGAAGAAAGGGAAACCTTAAGGTTGCCACAGAGGTCTGTGATAAGAAACTAATTGTAACGTTAGGGTGAAACCCGTTGTCATTTTGTATTATTATTATTTTTTAACTTTTCTTTTAGATATTTCAAGTGGCACCTTCCATTCACATGATTGAAGTGCGAAAAGCTAAAGGAGACACCTTGGAGTTCCATAAGGTTAGGTATCTTTTCCTCTTGATTTGTCAATTAGCAATCTGCATGTCTCCTCTCCGAAGTCTGGTTTATGCATGTCTATAATGTGGCGGCATTTTAACACTGCCGACAAGAGTATCCAACAGATCAATTGCATTTTGTTGCATAGACTGGATAAAGAAAGTGAAGTCATTCGTAGTAGAGTAGGCGTATGACAAAATTGAGATAAATTGAGGGAATAATATTTTGGGTTGGTTTGCACATGTTAGTGTAGATTTACAGATGTCCCACTCATGCTGGGTGACCAAATCTTAGTTGGTGGTTAAAAAAGGAGGAGAAGAAGAAGACTTTAAGTTGAATTGAGAATATATGGTTATAAAGAATTTAATTCCAATTAAATTCGAAATTAAGAATTTATTATTGTTGATGTTGCATGATGCATATCATATGTTTATTTGTTTTCTCTCTGCAGTTCTATAAAAACCTGTCAACCTGTCTTGAGGACGTTGTCTGGAGAAATGAGGAGGACGTGCAAGAAGTGAAGAAAAACTAGTATTTACTCGAATTGTTGTTATCACAAGATGCGTTCTGTTAGCACCACACCCCCCCTAGAAAGTTAGGAAATAAGTTAAATTGACGTTCGGTGACTAACTTCCATCTAAATCTTTACAATCTATATCACCTCCTACCTGAGACTCATGACACTTCCCCAATGTTGATCATTTTGCTGAACATCTCCATTCTTTTGCCACTCTTCTCTGTGCATCTCTCTTCAATGCTACGATTCCAATAGCCATTTGTAAACAAACTTGTGGCCATTTTCTTGATGCCCCGCAGTCTCTCTCTCTGTTTTTTTTTCCTTCTTCTTTAAGGTCGTGTTTAAGTGTGGAGTAGAAAATTCTGGCTCTGAAAAACTGAGGTCCAGGAAATGTCCGAGGCACGATTGAGAGATTCTGAAGGGACGACGCATGCCAACATTTTCCAGAAAACTTAAAATATTGTCGTCGTAATTTGACAAGAAATGTGATGCGAATTACCATTGCCATCTTTATCATCTTTCTCCAGACTACTTCATATTTACAATTAGCGGCCGTTTTGCAATGGCTTGGCATTTTCGGGCATCTTTTCCGTTTTCTTACACTGTATTACCTCGATAGCTCCAGCATGAAAAATGATTTATATTTAGGAAGCTTGTATCCTTTTAATATATTTATATTTAATTAAAATTAAAATAGATGACTATATAATAATTACATAAAATAAATAATTATGTTTAATTTAGACTACGTCTTGTTTATTTTTATTTTCTTAAAATAAACAAAAATATTTTTGCTTTATAAGTTAATCCTGATCTTATAAGTAAATGGATATATTGAAAAATACAAAATATTCTTAAAACTTAAATTATAAAGTAAATAAATTGATTTTTTTAAATGTTTTTGTGGACATAAAAAAATATTTATATTATATAAATAAGATTTTATAAAATATAAAAATATTTTTAATAACATAATAATATTTATATATGATATAAAAAATAATATATATATATATTTAACTTACTACGAAATGTTATCTTTATTGATAAAAATAAATTTATTTGATCTATTAATAAAAAATATTTTTAATTAAAATATTATTTTTATGATAAATTGATATTTTTAATATTTAGTATTATTTTTTATTATATAAAATATTATTTATGTAATATAAAATTTATAAAGTTGTTTGTGCGTCGTGTTTTTTTTTTTTTTTTTTTGTGGGGTTCATAATCCGTAAAACCCTTTTGTCCCTAAAGTTTCACTCGAATTAGGATGGAAGGAAACGTGCGATGGTGGGTATTGTCATTCGATGAAGTTGCGTGTACGAGGAGCCAGCAAGGAAACCCCATTGGAAGCTGGAAGTAGTAATCCGACATCGATTCGATAGGCAGACAACTGAAGAAGCCATGGAACCCCTCTCCAATGCATTTGCTGTGCTGGACCTCGATACAGCAGGAGACGACCAAGTCAACGCCGCCGCTGCTGCCGCCCCTTCTGTTGCCAAACCGACGACGTCTGCCCAAAACACAGGTCTTGCCCAATTACGTTTTAGTTCGTTCTTGTTGAACTCGCTAGAAAAAGCTTAGCGGAATTATGGGCAACTTTTCTTTCTTTCTTTTTTTTTTTTTTCCTTTTTAGCCCTTTTTTTGTTAATGATTCAAAAAATGTTGTGCTTTTCATTTGGTCTCTAAAGGCTGGAAGGTTAGGATCCAGTAAAATTTCAGAAAGTGTGGAAAATAATCAAATATTTATTGATCACAGTGAAATGGGAAGAGAGAATCAAATCTTTATTGATCAATCGTGGTTATGATTGTGAGTACAGTGAGTGAGCTGTTAGACATTTTGCGTATTTCATAGATGAATTGGACCATGGACCCTTTGAGTCATGACTTGTGTGGCTGACTTGTTCATCCATGTGCCCTTGTATTGTGCACGGATGAAATTAAATTCGTGCGCATTGTAACTTGTGATGGGTTTATCAATTGGACGGTTGGCCTCCTTATACTATAAGGACAGATTCTGGAACCAGTCTGTGGCACACGGGCCTCATCTGGCCCCTCCAATCCTTTGCCACTAGTTAGGTGGAAATAGAACAATTTCGCTGATGTTTTGGGAGTTATTAAAAGCTAATGAAATGTTCTGTTAGAGCCAGGAGAGAGCAGAAATGGGGTAGATAACTCCGGTGTGGCAGCAAGAAACAAGAAACAGAATGGACAAGATCTGGCGACAATTTCAGGAGAGTTCAAAATGCCCCTTGTGTGGATTGACATGGAGATGACTGGTAAGCGTGCCAATTTAGTGTGTACATTCTACTTTCTGTGTTTGTTTTTTCCTCTATTGTTTGCTTTTCTTTTGTTTGGGGGATGGGACGGCAATGGTTGGAAATATAAGATTGAATTGCAATTTCTCTGCTACTTGGACTTCCAGAAAGAAATAAAAATTGCAGTTCTTCATTTTCGGGACATAAAATCCAGAAACAGGAGCATTATGAGGAGTGGAAGGATGATGCAGCTGTGGGAAAACTATAAAAGATAGAATATTATCCTCCCACAAAATGACTAGTGTAGTGCGGAATAGTGTATTCCTTGTTAAGGCATCATCACACAACGCCTTCATAGATCTTGATTAGTCTTGAATTGTGAAAATTGGGAGTATCCCTTCTTTTATTTCACATTTATACAAGGAATATCTGACATTTCACTTATGAAGAAATTAACTTTAATGACGGAAACCAATCCTTTGTTAGTCATGCCTGTTTTCTTTAACCTTTTGTCTTTCATAGTTTCATTTAGATTTATGCTAGGATAATCTTTTAGTTTGACTTCTGAAAATATAGCTTTACACTATCTTGAGGTGAAGCCAGATTTTCATCACCTTCTTGATGCTTCAAATAACCTTTTTTTTTTTTCATATCTTCACATTCTAAATTAACATGGTTTGCTGTTGAATACTCATGCCTTTTTTTCCAATAGAAAATAATAAAATATGAAAACACAACAAATTGGTACAATCATGTGGAAAGTAAGCAAGTTGTTGATTGGATAGGGAGTTGAGGACATATATGTGAACGGATGACTTCTCATATATCACAATAGCAGAAAGAGGAAGTTCTTTTGCATGATTCTTTGATATTATTGTTCATTTGAAAAGCCTAAATCATTCTACTGTGGATGCAATAACTGTTGCTCACTACATATGGATAGTTTCAGGCCACCATCAATGATAATAGAGAAGCTACTGTTCTTCATTTTACATTGTTTTATACCATTAACACTACATTGCAAATAAACTAAATGATTTATTGACTGATGGTGCAGTGGTAATTACATTTCTTGCTTATACAACCATGCAGGTTTGATCATTGAAGTTGATAGAATCTTGGAGATTGCTTGTATAATTACAGATGGCAAATTGACCAAATCAGTGGAGGTGCATTGGATTGCACATTTTTTTCTGCTTATTCATGGCCTTGTTCTCTTTATTCTTTTGAATTACCTTTCCATGTTTTCAAACTTGACAAAACAATCTTTCATTTGAACCTAGAAATGTTGAAATCATGAGTCATTTGCTGTACCCGGAACAGGGTTCCTAAAGGTATATACCATATAATTTCACTTGCATGCCCCATATGCAAAAATTGCATTGAATTCCCCCTGTGGAACCAGCCACAATCTTTTAGGACTGCATTCATGCCCCCTATGCAAAACCACCAATGGGTTGTCATTTAACGTATTAAAAACAAGATGGAGACTTTTAAGATGGTGAAGTAAGACCACACTCATGAACTTATTAAATAAAGTACCATACAAAAAATTTCCATGGATGTAGGATACATTCGTCAAATTTAGCCTTCACTAAAATCACAATGAGAGTTCTAAACCAACTGTCATGATCTATTCACTTAAGGTCATGTTGCAGTAAATTATGCTCTTGCATTCTATTTGATCAATGAGCAACATATTGTAATCACCCTTTAACCGAATTTGTTTTCCTCCTTAGGGTCCTGATTTGGTAATCCATCAAAGCAAGAAGTGTTTAGATCAGATGGGAGAATGGTGTCAAAGCCACCATGCAGCTAGTGGTGAGAACAGTCAACGAGTAGAAGCTCAAGACAAGTGGTGTTTCTATTTAACATTTCACAACTAACAAGTTTAATTATTCTAGGTTTGACAAAGAAAGTTCTCCAAAGTACAGTTAGTGAAAGAGAAGCTGAGAAGCAGGTTAGTAAGAACTATATCCGTTAGATGTCTATCTTTCAACATGTTTTGTATATCTGGTGTGTGTATTCCACTTATTTGGAATGCAAGGATATAGAACACCTGACAAATATGTCAATTAAGTACACTTTCTTAATTTAGGGAACTAAAGTCAACAAACAATAAGATTTATTTTAAGTTGCAACAAAGAACTGGCAAGGAGTTTATCAGAGGAAATAAAGAGTACTATGAAAGGAAGAGGGCACAACCCCATCGTCGAGGAAGAATATATCAATTGACCATAATGCTCCCTGTTGTCTTTCAGAAGTTTAAAAATTATTTGCAATTTCTTTTTATCACGTGTGTAGTCAGAATCTGGCTGCAACAAACTCTTGCAGACACCCATACAAACAAAAGAATTATTTCCTTCCTCATACTTTATATCTGATAGCTAAATCTCTGTCACAAGTCAAGTTTTTATCCTCTTGGTGGCACCTCTCCAATTTTGTAGCCCTTGCCCCTTGCCATTCAGTTTTGTGTAAGCATGTAACCATTGACCATGATTCTAGCCATTGGAAGATTTCACAGTAGGAAATTAGTCAATCATCCATTGCTTCTGCATACATTTGATCTTATATCATCCAAGATGGCCATTGATGAACTCTGATGGTAATATGGAAAAGAGTTTACTGGAGTGCACTAAAAGCACGATGAAATTAAAGGTTTTACAACTTGCCAGATGCCCTACCATGAAAAAGTGTTCTCTTCATTTTCTTTTTGCTCAGTGTGGTATAGGATTTCTTTAAATTATGATGCTTGTTGCCATCTTGCCATCAAGAAAATTGTATCATCTTCAACTTCACAATGCAAGTAATAGAGGATACCAAGCAGTATACCCAGTGCAAAGATCTTTTTGGCCCTCTTTGTTCTTTTCTTTTCTTTTCTTTTCTTGTCTTTGTAACTAGTTTGGTTTTTTTCTCAATAAGTATCGTCTTTCCGTTCCATCTACTCAGATAATGTTTCAATTTTTTATTCAATTCATTCTGTTTCAAACTTAATACTCTGACTTTGAATATCTTTGTCTTACCATTGCCTGCTGTTTTATGTAGCATGTTCTTTGTTTTGGGATTGTGGTCAAATGCTTAGTTATTTTTTATGTTTATTTGCATCTCTAACAAGTTTTTTGTATTATGCTTGAACATTGCAGGTTATAGAATTTGTTAAGAGACACGTTGGTCCATATACACCTCTTTTAGCAGGAAATTCAGTGTACACGGATTTTCTGTTTTTAAAGGTATCTGACGTTGTTTCACATTATGTTCCATATTCACTGCAGTAAAAAGAATGCCGTATAAAACAATACTATTTAAGTTTTTTCAACAAATAATAGAATCTTTGTCTGGTAGTTCCTTTGAATAGTTTTACTTCTGGTGATGTTGGTTTTTGGTGGAGGGCTTGTGGCCTACAAGCCATGGAAAAGGCTATGGGGTTTTAGGCTGTGGTCCAACTTCAACACTCTGACGCCTCAGTTAGTAAGGGCTCTTTCAAGAACACGGGAGATGAATACTAGAATTAGAGACTTACCTTGGGGGTTTGTGATCATGAGTATTCATAGTGGGGTTTGGAGGGCTCTCATTAACTGGTATGGATATAGTACAGCTTGAGGAGCTAGCCAAGAGCCCTTTGGCATATGGTGTAGGCCTGTCCTCAGGTCTGACACTCGTGTGGTAGTGGAGAGAGACCCTGTCAAGGCTATGGAAGGGCAAGGTGTGCCTGTGCCTGGTATGAATATCGCTCTTGATGCCACTTGTTGCTTCATGCCTAAGGGGGTCTTTCTTGGTGGTGTTGGGAGCAAGGCTGGCAGTCATGGTGCTAATGGATAAAGAGTGGGTTGTGGGCTAGCCAGCCCCCTGCTTGGGGATGGCTACTGGCTAGGGTTTTAGGCTTGTAGTGGGCTCGTCAGAGGCCCACAATGGTAGCATCATCCTTGTCAATTGCCATGCACAAAGTTTTAATTAAGAAGTATTGCTTTTTTTTTTTTTTAAATAGTAATTGCTATTTTGGCTTTGATATGATTTTTGGGTGTCTTTATTTTTAGATTGAATCAGGCATTTATTTTCTTTCTTTTTTTTTCTTTTTCCCTAATTTTAAATAACAAGTGCAGGCTTTGGGAAACAAAGGGACATTTGCAATTTTATGTAGAATTCCACATTCCAACTCAGGGTATTGAGGCTGTCATTCCTTCTAGGCCTTATAATTATTCATATGATTTAAAAAATGGATAATTCCAAAGGTGAATTTATTGCATAAGCTGAACACATTTACCAATTTTCTGTCAACTTAGTTCTTCTTATGTTGTCATTCTTTGATATTCCCATATTCTTTAGGTATTGGAGCAATGGTATCTTCACTTTATATGTGTGATTTAGTTTAGCTATACTTATCCCATTTTGTTATTTTCTTATATGTTTTTTTTTTCCAAGAAATACATGCCAGATTTGGCTGGTCTCTTCTCTCATGTTCTTGTTGATGTGAGCAGTGTTAGAGCTTTGTGCATTCGCTGGTATCCTAAAGGTAAGTGTCTGACGTGGCAAGTGTATGCTGGGATTTAGTTCTGTAAGATGGCATAAGACAGGCCATAACCTTATGTTTGGTCACCAAATGGATGGTTCACCACAATTTTCTTAACAAATTGTGTGACTTCATCAAAGCAGATGGTTGAGTGGGACTGGCATTCAGCCTGCTTTGCCCAAATTTGAGTTGCACTGCCCTCATAGCACCTTGGGATTTTACCCAACTCTACAAGTCTATAGCAGTTAATTCCTAGATCTTTCATCTCTGGGTAATTGGGTAGAGGGTGTCACTCATTCATGTAAATCATGTGTGATGCATGCCAGTAAATAGTGCAGCAGCTTAAGATAACACTATTTTCATAACTACAAATGAATGTGTGATCACAATGCTTACAGATCAGAAGAAAGCCCCTGTAAAGGAAAGTAAACATAGAGCCATGGACGATATCAGAGAAAGCATTGCGGAGCTCAAGTATTATCAGGAGACCATATTTAAGGCGAAGCATAAAAGGTGATGCAAAATATTATGTGAGTTCCCTTGTTGGGATGTGCCATTTTTTCATACCCTTACCCTGGCAGATCCTTCTAATCTGGTTGAAATGGTGTGTTAATTTGTTTTTTTAGATGAAAGAGTTATGATGATGTTGCCAACCAATGGCAGAATCCTTTACTTGTCGATCGGTTATGGAAGCCATGGCTGTGGTTGTACTGACTACCGAGGTTGTATTTGCTAGCACTGCTGCTCTTCTTGATTCTCAATAACCAGTACTGAAACTCAAGGCCTACTCTTCTGTGTAACCAGTTCTATAATTTAGCTGAGTCATCATTAAGCATGTAGTTAAACTCTTACATTTAAACTTTTATATAATTTCCATTGAAGACAGTGGTCACATTTTGTGGGTTCTTCAAAAATTTATTTCATTAAAAAAAGAAATAAAATCTTTTTGACTGTTAAGTTTAAAGGAAACTAGGAAGAAGATGGATGGGAGGACCTAATGGCATGCAAAATAATAACTTATGACTATAAGATGGTGATTAGACTCTATTGTCCACAACATAAGTTTGGAGACTAAATTACAAGTTTTTCCAAAGTTCAAGATCACCAAAGGCAAACTAAAAGTTTTTGGACTTTTGGCCATTTGCCCCCACTCTAGCCAAAAATTCCCACTTTTGGCATGAAACTGGGTGATTCATTGGAAGGCCTGGTGTGAGACAAACTGAACTGTAACTGGAATGTTCAAAGTTGTTTTGTTTTGCAATTTTGGGTTGGGGTGCCATTATTGTTGTCTTCAAACCCAAGAACAAGATCCCAAAAGTAATTTTATTACTATTTTTGGACCTACATTTGGTATAAATGATTATCCCCTTTTTTAAAATTTTTTTCTCTCTCTCAAGCCTAAACCACTTATGACAATGTTGGATGGTTTAAGACAGGCTGCATTCACTACCAAAGCTAGCAAATGCCAATTAGATCATAAGACAATTATGATTATATTTTCAAGAGCAAAAAGGATTAACTATTTCTCCATAATCTAATCAAATAAACATTTAACTCTGAATACAGCAATACATTCAAAAAAGAAAAAAACAAAAGATACTAGCTTTAATTTATGCAACTTAGTAGGAGTTGTATGAACTTCACACAAAGGAAAATAAAATCATCAAAACAAACATAATAACTTAGAAATATAATTATTGATTAAATTATTTTTATTAAATTTTTTAAATTTTGTATTTAAATTTTAGTAATTTTTCCCTTCTAAGCTTGTAACTCAAAATAAAATAAAATAAAATAATATATATATATATAAAAACTTGTCCTAGGCTGAGCAATGGACCACCAAATTTTTTCTTTGTTTTTTTTTAAGAGAAAAAAAAAAACTTAGTAATCGTGCTAAAGGAAAAGGAAAAGGAAAAGAGCAAAACGCCCATTTGCTTTGCCTGTTAATTTTATCTTTCCTCAACCGAACAGTCAAGAGACAAAAGACTGGGACGCATTTTGTATTTTAATCATTTCTCTTGAGCAGCTCCGTATCATCCCTCGCTCCCCAAAACACTCGCAAGAAAATGGCCGATCAGCTCACCGACGACCAGATCTCTGAGTTCAAGGAGGCCTTCAGCCTCTTCGACAAGGATGGCGATGGTCTAACTCTCTCAGATCCATCTTCTCTTTGCCTTCCTCTCTCGTTTTTTTTTTTCTCTTTATTCTTTTCTTTTTTTTATCGCCTCGTCTTTTCCTTTTTTTTTTTCAGATCTAATTATCGATTTTTTATTGTTTTATTTGTTATTTATTGTTTGCCCGATCTGTGTTGTGCTTCTTTTTATGTTCTACGTTATGCCTTCATAATATTTTATTTATTTATTTATTTTTTGGGTGTTTCTTTTGACCAATTTTGGATCATTTTGAATGAATTTATTTTAATGCGTCGAATAAGTATTTGGGTTTGTGTTTTTGTGGGAAGCAATGGATCTAGTGATGGATTGCAAATGGTTTTCAAATGCCTTGTGGTGAAATGCATCATTTTGATCGTGTTCCTTTACGAATGGGAACTTAGAAGCCTTTTGCGAATCATGATTTGTATGCTACAGTGGAGATTAATGTTTACGAGTTTTGTTCTGTTTTGCATTTCTTGAAAGAACCATGGCATTCCTTTGTAATCTGCTGAACTTAGTTGCTCAGAAAATGTGAATCGTGTTAGCTTAGAAATGAAAAGGAAAGGTCCGTTCATCCGTTTTTTTTTTGGGGGGGGGGGGTTAGAATCATAGGAGGATGACGATTGTTGGACGAGGCCACTTATTTGGCCTGCTTGGTAATACACGTTGAGATCCACATCTTTTGCATGAGGATGGGATGCAATAATTAGTGAAAATAATTTCCAGAGTATAACCGGTGAATTCAGCATACAGGTTTGAGAGAACTTTGGGAATGCTCATGATAGCAAAACTCTTAACATCATGTTTACCCTGCTGATATTGACATATCCTGTCTGAAGTTTACTTTCAAATTGTCATTTCTCTCTAGAATTGTGTGACTTACGGTTTCTGATCCTTTACATGGCAACCGCTTTGTTTATTTGGGTTTGTTTTTGTGCTTTTAGGATGGATTTCTTTTTCCTCATGCTAAGTTGGAGTATTTTGTAGTTACTGCACCATCCATGCTTCGATAGAAATAATGCTGATGTTTTTTCTTGCCATTAATCATTTCTTGCCTCATTACAGGCTGCATCACAACTAAGGAGCTGGGAACCGTGATGCGTTCACTGGGTCAGAATCCAACTGAAGCAGAGCTCCAGGACATGATAAATGAGGTAGATGCTGATGGAAATGGGACCATTGACTTTCCAGAGTTCCTTAATCTGATGGCCCGCAAAATGAAGGACACTGATTCTGAGGAGGAGCTCAAGGAGGCGTTCCGGGTCTTTGACAAGGACCAGAATGGCTTCATCTCTGCTGCTGAGCTCCGCCATGTCATGACAAATCTTGGGGAGAAGCTGACAGATGAGGAAGTCGATGAGATGATCCGTGAGGCTGATGTGGACGGTGATGGGCAGATCAACTATGAAGAGTTTGTCAAAGTCATGATGGCTAAGTGAGACTAACCACAACAAAAAGTCATAACGCATAAAACCAGAAAGGGAAATGGGGCAGAATAGTTTGATGAGAATTTTATTTCCCTTAGGGCATCTTCTTTCGGGGTTTTTAGCTTTGGTTGGGTTGTCTACTTTCTTGTTTGCATTATTTTGTGACATGCTTCGTTACTATCTACTTGCTTGCACTATTTATTGTGTAGTAGTTTGGTTTGTTAGTGGCCTATGTTGACGTTGGGTATTTTCTTTCCATCTTTGGTACTACAAAACCCTGAACAATGGATGATTTTGCTTATGGATGGCTAATTTTCATAATTTGCTAAAATCCAGTTTATTTTTATTTGTATGCACAATTCCATGCGTTGCACTCGTAGCCGGTTTCCATATATGGAACTTATGACGTTTTGTTTTCGTTTTGCAGAACTGGGTCAAACTTGATTTAAGTAAAAAACAGTATGTGAATGAAAAATCAAATATTCTTGGAAAGGAATCACAATGGGAGGGAAAATGTAAGAGAGAGAGAGAGAGAGAGAGAGAGAGGATTAAATCAAGTTTACTTTCTGGCCCAAGTGAAATGGTTTGGATGATGGTATTATTCTTTTGGTTTGTTCCTCTGTTTGTGAGTGGGTTCCGTTTGGTTTATTCGTTGTTGATTGCAATTGTTGTTGCTAAATATAGCTATTGATAAATAAAATAATAATATTTGATTAAGACTTTTATTTATTTTGAGAAAAAAAAGATATTTAAGTAATTAAAGTAGAATTATTGAGGATATTTAAATTTAAGTACTAATTATTTGATGCTATTACATTAAAAAAAGTAACCTAAAGGTGGTTTTAGTTTCATTAGCTAGTTTCTGAAGGGATTCCTAAACGAACAATAGGTGTATTAAAAAAATTTTACTTAGTACTTTGTATTTTTTTAAAACTGAAGGGCAACGACGTCCGTAAAATATAACAAAACGCCCTCGTAAAAGGGTTTTTTTATGGGGCCGTCGATTATGTTTTATGAGAAACAGCTTCGGTGCCCTTTTGTTTCTTACGTTGAGACTACGTTTTTCTCGTCCTTGTAAATTTTAAAGTTGAGTTCTCGGGCCCATAAGAAATCCTTCGTCCTTCCCTTTGATTGAGTAGCAATTGTGCCATGCGTTGAGAGGCTTGCATCTCTCCCCGCTGCCCGTCTAACATTTCTGATTTTAGTTTTAACTTGGGGGAGGAAGGCGCTGATACAGACGAAATAAAGATTTTCTTTCGACTTGAGTCTACCTTAGAGGTTGATGATAATGGCAAATTATTCCATCTGCAAATGTCTGCATCCTTTTTTGACTCTCTGGGTTCATGATTGGTGGGTTGTGTTTGGGGAATTTTCGTCCCTTCTGAGGATTTGTATATAAGATATTTTTTATTGGTAGTTGGTAGGACCAAACTTGGAATCTTCGATCGATGGAGAGGTTTGGGGGGGGGGGGGGAATTCGTATCCTTGCCTCTAGTGTTCCCCCAAAATTGCTTTGAAAAATTCGCATTAGTGAATCACTCCGAAAGACATGAGCGCCGCGCTGGTGTTGGACTTTGCGCTGCATTGAATAGAATAAAACGTACGGACCCACGACTTCTTTCCTTGCTTTCAATAATATAATTCCGTGGAACTGGGGATGGGCTCCGTGAATAATACGTTATGTTATATAAAATAATCTTTTTTTTTAAAAAAATCATATTAGGTACTAGAAGCCAGTTGTGTATTGTTTTATTCTTCTACCTCTTTGACTATGCTTTTAGTCACAAACTTAATCATTCTTTCTGGCATTTACTGAGCCGTCTTTTTTTTTGTTTTTTTTTTGGGTTGGGGGGGTGTGGAGGGGAGGGTTACAAAGAAGGCCAAAAACCCAGAAAAGAAGAACGTATTAACCTAAAAGTTCTAACAAGAGTGTCCCCATCCCAAATTTTGACATATATTGTGTTTGCGGCTAATGTTCTTTCACTTGAAGAAGATAAAAACAAAGGCCTCGAGGGTGGGGGAGGGGGGGACTGACGTGCTTGGAGGCTTCTTTCATTTGTGCCAGCTCTGAAGGAAGCTTACAATTATGGATTGGTTTAATGCACAGAAGAAGATAAAAAAAGAATTGAAGAAAATATACGAAGCAGCAGACATTCCAAACCAGAGTCCAGCTTGAAGGTATCCAGATGCGTTGCAACGACAACGCATTACGAGTGGAAATCTTAATGGAACTGTTTGTATTGCCTGCTACATCCTTCATTTGGGAATTTGGGATATCATTCATTCACATGTGTAATTACTTCAACATGCCTATGCTTTAAGATTAAAAAATAAAATTAAATTAACCGCCACTTGAAAATTTAGTGGGCTTCACTTAATAATAAATGCTAGGGGTGGTGAAATTAAAGTCAGTACAGTGACTTGATTGCAGTAATGAAGCCCTCCTCCTCAACAGACTAATCTGATTCCTTTTCCTCTGGCTTTTAAGGTTGCTTTGCAGGTTCTACGAGCTTACGTATGATAGCTTCTGGTTATCTTGGCTCAAACTGTTAACCCTGTAATTCCTAAACAGTTTCTCGAGTACAATTGGAAGAGTACAAATAGCACTGCTTTGATGGTAAAATACACTTAACCAGCACATTTGCGTTACTATTTCACCATGCAGCCTTTTGTTTGAAGGGGAAAATTATCCGAAAGTCATGTCAACTACAGCAGAACAACCAGGGGCTCAAATGACTACAACATTGTGCCCGTAGAACTGCTTCCTTTACAAAATCAAAGACCGAAACGACAGGAGGATCGCTACCTTTTGCGTGGCTTATAAAGTACAACAGTGACATATTTGGATTTGAACCTATGAGTCATTCCCAAGGCAACCAGAGGCTGAGATGCCCATTTTTGCTCAATGAAGAGGTGGTTGAGTACAACGTGCTGAGGCTTGGAAGAAGAAGTTTCTTCTGGGTTTTCCATATCAAGCATGCTAAGCTGCAACTGCGATGGAAACAATGCCGGCTCCTTTGCAAAATCTTCTTCAGATGGAAGTGCCTGAGTATAAGTGGAGTCAGGAGATGGTGGAGGCTCAAACTCAGCGACACTCTCTGGGTTTTCTGGCACATAATCCTACATGTAATATCAAAGGTAACTCAGGAAAACTAAGACATTGTCCTTCATATATCTATCTAGAAAGGAGTCAAAAACTAATAATCCATAGAAAATGCAAGCTCTCTCCCTATCCCACTTCCTTTTTTCTTTCCTTTTTTTTTTTTCACTCTTCAAGTGCTGACATTAGGAAAGAGATCAATCCAAACACGGACATAACAAATTGATTGGTTGTTTATTCAGATGAATAAACATGTAGGATTCATGTTGCCAGGTCGAAACATGTCGAGTTTGGTTGCGTTCAATATCATGGATAAATTAATCTGTAATCATGGCAGAAGGATTGCAATCTATGAAGAACTAAGCAGCAAATAAAAATAAAAAAACTAGACAATTCAGGTAGTCCTGAAAGACACTTACGCTAACATCAAGAACATTGCAACCACGCCCCATTTCGTCAGCAACAAAAGGAAGATCCGGAATATATCTCCACTCACCGTCCACAATAAACTTGTAATGATATACACCTGATAGGAGGACCAAGAGAATAGAATGATCCTCGCCAGATCTTTGTAATTGCTTCCTGCAGCAAGAAACAATATACCAATCATTATCGGCTAGCGTAAAGAATTGCTAGTAACCAATGGCACACGTGAATCTTCCAAATGTCGTATGTAACGGAAAAATACCTTGATGTCCAATTGTCCCAAGATCCTTCCACAGCGACATTAGAACCACCATAATTCCAGCTGATAATGGTAGGGATACCCGGTTGTGGAGGAAGATCAACGACACCATGTGGTCCATTGTGCCAAATTTGATTAGATTGGGAAGGAACATCAGACCTTTGCAAGGGAGCCATAGGAACCTACAAATGGAGAGAGTGAAGCCTGTCAGCT
Source organism: Ceriops zippeliana (assembly GCA_037897445.1). Lineage (NCBI taxonomy): Eukaryota > Viridiplantae > Streptophyta > Magnoliopsida > Malpighiales > Rhizophoraceae > Ceriops > Ceriops zippeliana. The sequence goes on from JBAPLH010000174.1 coordinate 2,510,380, forward strand.
AAAAAGTCATTAACAAGGCAGATATATCCTTGGCTTATAGTGATCATAATCAATAATCCATACCTCTCTAGCAGTGAGTTACATTTCATTGTATTGTAAATAAGAATTGGACACACTTCACATATCCCCACAAAGTTTCACAAAATAGGAGGAAAATTTGTAATAATAAGGACATCTCGTCCTTCTGTTCACGTAATTTTGTAATAATGGAATTTTTTTTGGTCATCCGTGAAAAATTCCATTGCGAACCCCCCCTCAAAAAAGAAAAGAAAAGAAAATTGAATTTAAATTACGAAGTTGATGACTACTCGTGTCGGTGATTCGAATTCAAAGAATGAATCATAGCTTAAATACTAAGAATCTCTAGAGAAAATTCAAATGTACAGTTTGAGTGCTTAAAAACAGGTCAAACAATCAAAAAAACTTGAAAGAAACAACACTAAGCAGCAGAACATTATTTCTATTTTATTTGTGTCTGTGTGTGTGCGTATATATAAGAGAGAGAATGGGGAGAAAGAAGAGACTGACTGACCGGAGGATTGAGCAAAAGAGGGGAAGCAGAGCCAACGGAAACGGATTCCGATGTAGCAACTCCGCACCCGCCATTAGAATTCCCGGCCGATTGTTGGGATCTCAGCCCATCTTCTTCTAGTTTTCCATTTGCATTTCCCATCTGTGTTTTATATGCTTCCGAATCAACAATAATAGTGTTGAACACTTGAACTACAAATTAAACTCAAAGCCACCCAGCCACCCACCTTCCCTCCGTTTCTTGAGCATCACTCAGCACGGATCTACCATCGACCAACCAAGTTAACCAAAGGTTGATGAAAAATTGAAAACTGTACTTAATTTTTCATATTTCACCTGATATATCTATCAACCACAGGATAATGTCAATGTGATATCCAACGTTATCCTGTATTGAATAATTTAAGCTTGAGAGGTTAAAATATGTTGAATGCCTTCTTCTACGTTACACTTTATTACCACCCCCACGTGGAAACTTGTCTGCATCTGTGTTATGTAGTTACGTATCCATCCCCTTCTCCCTAAGAAGAAAAATCGGGGTTTGCTATCACGTGGATTCAGCGTTCGTGTATTGGAATGTACCCTTGTACGTTTTATATTGATGAAATAATTTTTTTAAATATATATATTAATAATTCAATCATTTTTTGTTTTAAAAATATAAATTTAAAAAAAGATATAAAAAACTGAGAGCTAATTAAAAGATTTATAAAAATTTAAAATTAATTTTATTTATAATTCTTGACACGCTTTTATATAAATAGTGATTATTATTTATATGGTAGCTTTTAAATATTTAGAATAAAACAATTTAAAGGGAAAATCCTCCTATCCTCGTGTCTATTAATATTTATTAGAAAATGAAAAATATATTTATAGTTAATAATTATTATGATTACAAACTATTAACAGTGATGTGTGTACGAAAAAATAATAATAAATAAATAATGCATAAGGGTTGTGGGATTAGTAAAGAAAAATACAGCACAGACACAGAGACAGACGCCGGTAACTGGATAAGGGTGTGGCATGTCTGTGAGCCGACATGTGGAGGGTCCCACCTTGGGGATGAGGCAGGATTGTTCTTAGCCAAGCAAATTTTTTTCCGGTCGTGCCTATCGTTTCCCGACGTGGTCCGACGCAGCAAGAAAGTGGTCTAGATTTTGAATGGGCCCCACCTCGTCTGTTGACGATGACTGGTGGGATTCGGATAAGCGTTTGTGACGATCGATGACCTTTTATTTATTTTTACTTTTTTCTTTTAAGTACCAAATCATAAATTTCTATTATATTTGTGAACACAAATGCTTTTTGCTTTTTCTTTTTTCTTTTTTTTTTTACTAATAAGTTTAATGATTAAGTGAATGCCTATCAAAATTTTAGGGGTTTGAAAAGCCTTGGTGCTAATTTTTTTTCTTTTTTTTTACAATTAATTATGTGGATTCTCTTCTTACTGTCAATTTGGTATATATATATATATATATATTCTATGGTGTATAAAATTAAACCCATGTATGGCAAATAATGTTATGCTAATACCCAAATGATGGAATTGCATCGATGAATTCTAATTCCACTGGTACTTAAATTAATTTCAGAACTAAAGATTTTCATTTTAAATTTTAGTTGAAATCGATTTTTTTTTTTTTGACGAAGTTGCAGTTCTCTCTCCCTAATTTTTCTCCACAAATTAATTTTTATAATATATATATAATAATATTTTATATATAATATAAATTATTTTTTATAAAATGTAAAGATTAATTATGTTGATTTAAATCTGTTATTCTTAACCCTACTTAATTAAACTCTTAGGAATTATGTATGCGCACACATCATTTGCTATGATTGTACACAACTAAGAAATGAGAAGTAGCAGAAGCCCTAAAATTTCTGATTGGGTAATATTTCAATTGTGTCTCTTTAACAAGTTTCTGATTCCTACGTTTTCACCATGTTCCTTGTTTTGATATACGTACTGTCAATTTGTCCTGATAATTTTTTACTGTCATTTTAGGAGCAATTTGATCCGTAAAATCACCCACTTAGACAGCGGCGGACGAAGAATACTGCACCGAAATTTAAAAGATTAGCGTAGCGGTTCATTATTGCTTTCTGTTGGACTTTTCTAAAATTTCTCTTTATGAAATTCTTATTTTATATATTGCAGGATCTTTCTTTATGCGAATACTAGCAATAAAACTGTAATTGAAATCAACATACCGTTGTCCATTATGCTGATGTCCCGCAGTGGAGATGGGAAGCCTCTTCTGTTTCGTTCCTGAACGCTTCTCTCTTTTCTCATACTCTTTCCCCTTTCTTTTCTTTACGTTTTCTCTCTCTGATGGTTAAGCACACGGAAAGGTCTGTAATAGCATATATATATATATATACACGTCTTCCTTTCCTGTAACCGTTACCTTAAATAGGAAGATCCTCTCTTTCTGTAATAATTATCTTAAATGAGAAGATACTCCTTTTCCTGTAACGATTATTCTTAATAGGGGAAGATATATATACACATATTCCTTTCCTGTAACGTTTATTCTTAATAGGGAGAGTGAAGGGATTTTAAACCCGATGACCCAAATTACCGTTATGCCTAACCGACCATCATATTAGGCCTTTTATTTTGAGTCATACTTTAAATGACATGGACCACTCATGTTAATTAATTTAACAATCTCCCACTTGGTCCATGTCATGACTTGATGAAACAATAACAATTAAGTGCACACAATTCTTAAAGATCATCAAATCACAACACTTAATTGAATTAAGATGATTGGATCATGGCGGTCACACATCTTATAGCAATATGATTTCTTCCATGTATCACATAATCATCATAATTCATAATACTTTACTGAGGAACATTGAAACTTTAAACTGTCATTCTCATATATGCTATTAATTATCTCACAAACCATAATTGTATACATCTAAACAAAGATAACATAGCACAAGCAAAACCATAACTTTAATTGAATTCACGAGTGTCACAATGATATGAGCATTATAAATATTGGCTTTCAAGTGTATAAGGACATGTCCATAATGCCCATCCGATCAACATGTCCAGTAAATGTTTTCGGTGGCAAACCTTTAGTTAACGGGTCCGCTACCATCAACTCAGTGCCAATATGCTCAATGGACACTCTTTGGTTTTGCACTTCTTCTTTAACAGATAGGTATTTCAAATCCATATGTTTCGCACCTTTATAATACCTATCATTCTTAGAGAAGAAGACTGCTGCAGAATTGTCACAAAAAATTCTTAACGGCTTTTCTATACTGTCGACCAAACCAAGCCTTAAGATAAAATTCCGCAACCATAATGCATGAACAGTAGCCTCAAAGCATGCTACAAATTCAGCCTCCATAGTGGAAGTAGCAATGACAGATTGCTTCCCGCTTTTCCAAGAAACTGCTCCTCCAGCCAGGAGAAACATGTAACCAAATGTAGATTTCCTCGAGTCTACACATCCAGCATAATCTGAATCCGAGTAGCCTACTACTTCAAGATGACTTGATCTTTTATAAGTAAGCATGTAATCTTTGGTGCCTTGTAAGTACCTAAGTACTTTCTTTCCCGGCTTTCCAATGATCTATTCCAGGATTACTTTGATATCGGCCTAACATTCCAACTGCGAAACTGATGTCTGGCCGAGTACATGTTTGCGCATACATCAGGCTTCCAACCAGTGATGCATAGGGAACTAATTCCATCACTTTCCGTTCCAAATCATTCTTTGGACATTGTAATTCACTGAACTTGTCCCCTTTCTGAATTGGAACTATTCCTGTTGAGCAATTTTCCATTCTAAATCTCTCTAATACTTTATTGATATAGCCTTTCTGAGACAATCCTAACAATCCTTGTGATCTATCACGGAATATTTCTATTCCTATCACATAGGATGCCTCATTCATATCTTTCATTTCAAAAGTTTCAGAGAGAAATTTCTTCACATTATGTAACAAACCTATGTCATTAGCGGCCAAAAGAATGTCATCGACATATAGGACTAATATAATGAACTTGCTCTCACTGACCTTCATATAGATACACCGATCAACGGTGTTTTCTACAAAACCGTATGACGTAATGGTATTATTGAACTTAATATACCATTGTCGGGAGGCTTGTTTCAGTCCATATATCGATTTTTCTTTAATTTACACACCAAATTTTCTTGCCCCGTAGTGATGAAACCTTCAGGTTGGTCCATATACACTTCCTCTTCCAAGTCACCATTCAGAAAGGCGGTCTTTACATCCATTTGGTGGAGCTCTAGATCATTATGAGCCACCAATGCCATAATAATTCTAAAAGAGTCTTTCTTAGAAACTGGAGAGAAAGTCTCCTTAGAGTCAACACCATCTCTTTGAGTGAAACCTTTGGCTACAAGTCTGGCCTTATACCTTTCGATGTTACCGTTCGAGTTTCGCTTGGTCTTGAAGACCCACTTACAGCCAACTCGTTTTGATCCTTCAGGTAACTCTACTAGCTCCCAGACTTGGTTTATATCCATCGATTTCATCTCTTCTTTCATGGCATTGAACCACCTTTCAGAATCATTACATTCCATGGCTTGTTTAAATGAGACTGGATCTTTATCAATGCTCAATTCCGATTCATGCTCAAGTGAGTAAACCACATAATCATTTGAAACTGCTGGCCTTTTCTGTCTTGTAGACCTCCGTAATGCCATTTCTTGTGGTATCACTTGTTCATTTGTAAATTGAATATTGTCACTTGGTTCATCTCTTATGTGTTCACTTTAAGTGTTTCGAGTATCAATTTGTTGTCCTTGCATGTCACGTGACTGTGATGCAACATAAGGAATAACAATTTGAGTAGAAACACTGGGTGTGGGAATACCGACATGAGTAGGAGTACTCACTGTAGACCATTCATTTTGTGATTCTTTAATATCCACCTTTCGTGATTCCCCACTCCCACTGAACTGACCATTTTCAATGAACCGAGCATTACCAGACTCAACTATTCTAGTACTATGGTTAGGGCAGTAAAACCTATACCCTTTGGACTTTTCAGAATAGCCAATGAAGTAACCACTAATGGTTCTTGCATCAAGCTTTCCTTCATGTGGATTGTATATCCTTACTTCTGCTAAACAACCCCAAACATGAAGGTGTCTCAAACTGGGTTTCCTTCCTGTCGATAACTCGTAAGGAGTTTTAGGGACAGCCTTACTAGGAACTCTATTCAGCAGATATGCAGCAGTTCTTAATGCATGCATCCACAAAGATAAGGGTACAGTACTGTAATTCAACATGCTCCTAACCATATCCATAAGTGTGCGATTCCGCCTTTCCGCTACACCATTCTGTTGTGGTGTACCAGGCATTGTATACTGTGCACATATGCCTCGACTCTCAAGAAGTTTTGCAAATGGACCAGGACATTGTCCACTTTCATTGAATTTTCCATAATATTCACCACCCCTATCTGACTTAATCACTTTTACTTTTCTATCTAACTGCCTTTCAACTTCATTAATAAACACCTCTAGGATGTTTACTGACTGAGACTTTTCATGCAGTAGATACAAGTAACAATATCGTGAATAGTCATCTATAAAGGTGATGAAATATTTCTCACCACCCCATGTTGGGATATCAAACGGGCCACAAACATCAGTGTGTATCAATTCTAAAGGCTCATTGCTTCTTATGGCTGGGTTCTTTGATGTATGTTTTGTTTGTTTCCCTTTTTTATACAATCAACACATACATCCCAATCAGTAAAATCCAATTGAGGCAGGACATCACCTTTCATCAACCTCAATATCCTTTCTTTGGATATATGACCCAATCTTTGATGCCATAAGAAAGCAGAACTTTCATCATGCATATTACGTTTGTTACCTATACCATGCTCAACAAGAAATATGGAATCAGCATACATAGCATCAAGATTCAAACGGTACAAATCATCAATCAAAGTACCCGATCCATAATAGTACGAATGTCTATACAATGAAAATGCACCATTTCCAATCTTGAGGTTAAATCCTTCTTTATCCAACTTTGTAACAGAAACTAAATTTCTAGCACATTCAGGAACATAGAGACACTTTTCTAGATCCAGATGACACTTGGTGTCCAAGATCAATCTGTACGTCCCAATCCCTTCTATTCGTGCCTTCATTCTGTTTCCCATATAGAGGAACTTCTCAGTTCCTGTTATGGGCTGGATTGAAAGGAATCCCTGCATAATATGTGACACATGAATAGTATCTCCAGAATCTAACCACCAAGTATTATTGGGCACTTTAATTATGTTTGATTCAAAACATACTGATATACAGTACGTACCTTTCTTTTCGAACCAAGCCTTTCTTTTTGGGCAATCATTTTTGAAGTGACCCATCTTTTTGCAGAAGAAGCATTTCTGATCCTTCTGGATCTGACCTCCAGTGACTTTCATAGAGGCTTTGTCCTTCTTCTTACCTTTCTTATGTGGTTTAGACCTGCTACCACTAGCATCCTTATGAACGATGAGATGAATGGAGTGATCCTTCATCTTCTTTAATCTCCCTTCCTCCTGAACTAACATGACCTTAATTTCTTGAAAGTTCCATTTCTCTTTAATAGTGTTATAATTCACTTGGAACTGGCCAAATTCAGGAGGCAGTGAGTTTATGATGAATTGAACCAGAAATGATTCACTCACATCCATGCCCATTGTTTTCAACCTTGCTGCTAGATTAGCCATACTGGTCACATGATCATGAATGGGCTGTGACCAATCAAATTTCTTGGTCGTCAGCTCACTCATTAGGGTTCCTACAATGGATTTATCAGTTATATCTGACTGAGAGTATTCCTTAATTCTCATCAGAAATTCCCTCGCATTTTCCGTCTTAGGCATCGATGGCTTGACGTTTTCAGCTATCGTCATTCGCATCAAATTCAAACTCAGCCTATTGGACCGTACCCAAGCCTCATAAAAAGACTTATCAGATTCTGTACTAGTCCTTGTAATGACTGCAGGCTTTTCATCCGAAATGACTGCTAAGTCCAGGCCCAATACACCCAAATGAAACTGAATATGCTCAGACCATTCAGCATAGTTCAGCCCATTGAATTTGACCATTGAATTGCCTAAGGCGAATACATTGGTGGAAGCTGCAAATATAATTCAAATTTATACGTTAATGCTTTGAGTAAACTCTAATGGATTCAGATACATTACAAACTTTAATTATGTATTTAAGTTCACCTTTGGGTGATCCTCAAATACATAACTCTAATCAATAATGATGCTAATTTAAATAAACTTTAATAGATCAATTAATCATACTAAAATTAACATGAATGTTATCTTTGGATATACAATCACGTTTACTTAGTATATTAATTAATCCCTTTTAGTGTCATTAATTATAAGCAATGATCCATCTTTGGATGATCTCCTAACTTTATAATTAATAACCACAATTGTTCATTTCAAAACATTTTATTAGCATCCAAAATGAACAATTAAAATTCACAGTCAGCTGTTCAAATCCATTCAAAGCCAGGCCACTTTGGTGACTAACAAGCTTTTAATATTTGACTCATCAACGTGAATTTAATAATTTTCAATTACGAAGATTAAATTATCTTTTATGTGGGTTTTTTTTTTTTTTTTTATGGTATTCATTCGGACCCGAGCACCACCATACTGCAGGTGGGACCCGCGTACCAAGCAACCAATATATTTGTTTTACCCCGCGTTGTAATTATTGATTACACGCAAAGGAAAAACAAAATACAACCTAATAAAATAAAATACTACCCGAGCACCACCATACTGCAGGTGGGACCCGCGTACCAGGCAACCAATATATTTGTTTTATTCCGCGTTGTAATTATTGATTACACGCAAAGGAAAAACAAAATACAACATAATAAAATAAAATACTACCCGAGCACCACCATACTGCAGGTGGGACCCGCGTACCAAGCAACCAATATATTTGTTTTATCCCGCGTTGTAATTATTGATTACACGCAAAGGAAAAACAAAATACAACATAATAAAATAAAATACTACCCGATCACCACCATACTGCAGGTGGGATCCGCGTACCAGGCAACCAATATATTTGTTTTATCTCGCGTTGTAATTATTGATTACACGCAAAGGAAAACCAAAATACAACCTAATAAAATAAAATACTACTCGGCACAGAGAGATAAAGAAAACCAAATTGCAATATTCGCAGACCCGCTCTGATACCAATTGTTGGACTTTTCTAGAATTTCTCTTTATGAAATTCTTATTTCATATATTGCAGGATCTTTCTTTATGCGAATACTAGCAATAAAACTGTAATTGAAATCAACATACCGTTGTCCATTATACTGATGTCCTGCAGTGGAGATGGGAAGCCTCTTATGTTTCGTTCCTGAACGCTTCTCTCTTTTCTCCTACTCTTTCCCCTTTCTTTTCTTTACGTTTTCTCTCTCTGATGGTTAAGCACACGGAAAGGTCTGTAATAGCATATATATATATATATACACGTCTTCTTTTCCTGTAACTGTTACCTTAAATAGGAAGATTCTCTCTTTCTGTAATAATTATCTTAAATGAGAAGATACTCCTTTTTCTGTAACGGTTATTCTTAATAGGGGAAGATATATATACACATATTCCTTTCCTGTAACGTTTATTCTTAATAGGGAGAGTGGAGGGATTTTAAACCCGATGACCTAAATTACCGTTATGCCTAACCGACCATCATATTAGGTCTTTTATTTTGAGTCATATTTTAAATGACATGGACCACTCATATTAATTAATTTAACACTTTCCACTTGCAGCTGACGAGGCGACGGTATCGGAGGAGGCTTATCATGACTTTTCAGACTTGTTCTTTGCCTTTGTCCTGCCGCACGCAGCCACCCCGGCAGTGCAGCGCCGCATCGAACACTTGTACGCTAATGCCTCAGGCCATCCTTTTCTTTTAGAAAATAGTCATCATTTGAGTGATATGGCCAACATAGATAATAGTATATATACATTTATTTTATGTTGGTTAAAGATAGAAAAAAATAAATTTATTAAATTTAATTCATAAAATTAACGATTATTCTTAATATTATTATTGAAAAATATTATCAGTTGTGTCAACTTGTATATTAATAAAAATAATTAATAATAAAAAATAAAAAATTTTAAAATTTTAAAGTTGTAACAAATTCAATTAAACGGACAATAATAATCAAGGATAAGGCCTGTATGGGGGCAAATCAGTCATCTTTTGACTCTTTCAGTACACATGGCGGCAAATGGCAGACGGATCTCAAGCTTCATTCATTGTTGCTTAGGGCGCGCAAAAGTTAAATTACATCTGCATGATTCACCCTTCAATCTAAGACCTCCAGCATTCGACAATAATAGAGCTTCCAGCAATGGACATCGCTCTATCATTCCCAGCTCTTGCAGCGGCCACCTTGTTCGGCTTCTTCATTTTTCTTTACTTCCTCTTGCCGATATCAAGAAGGATCCAATCCAATTCTGGCAGAAGACCGCACCAGAAGCCGGAGGCGCGTGGCCTGTAATTGGCCACCTCCATCTCCTACGAGGGCCGGAACCTCCTCACATTGTTCTAGGCGACATGGCTGACAGATACGGGCCCATCTTCACCATCAAGATTGGCCTGTATCGAGCTCTTGTTGTTGGCAACTGGGAGTTCGCGAAGGAATGCTTGACCACAAACGACAAAGCCTTTGCCAATCGTCCGAAAATTCTTGCCACGGAGCTTTTGTCCTATGATGGTGCCATGTTCGCAACGGCCACTTACGGGCCTTATTGGCGTCAGGTGCGCAAGATCGCCACGCTCAAGCTTCTGTCGAACCGTCAGGTGGACAGTTTCAAAACCGTACGCGAATCTGAGGTTAGAACGTTGGTAAAGGAGTTATATTCATTTTGGGAGAGGAACAAAAACAGTTCAAACAAGCACGTGACCGTAGAGATGAAGAGGTGGTTTGGGGACATAGCCATAAACGTGATCTTAAGGATAATTGTTGGGAAATCTGTGGGATATATGACAACAGACGAGGGAGAAGGGAGGACTGGACGATGGAAACAAGCATTGAGGGACTTTTTCGAGATGACAGGGAGATTTGTGGTGGCTGATGCGCTACCGTTTTTGAGATTCTTGGATGTTGGCGGACATGAGAAGGCCATGAAAAAGACTGCTAAGGAATTGGACTCCATTGTTGAGGAATGGTTGAAAGAGCACAAACATAAGAAGGCTTCTGCCTCTACGCAGGAAGAGGACTTCATGGATTTGATGTTCAATTCTCTAGGCGATGCAGAGCTGGTTTCAGGTCGAGATTCGGACACAGTCAACAAAGCTACTTGCCTGGTAATTTCGATGCACCGTCTTCTTCTATTTGTTTCTTTATTTTGTCGTCAAGGTTCCTCCATTAAATGGCCATTGCAAAGATTTGCACTGAAAAAAGATTACAGTGGTCGAGTCTAATAAGAAAAGCAAAATTTTTAAATAAATTGACGAGTCTACAGGAGTGGGTATAATAAAAGCGTGTCCGATTATCTAATGTTCTCGTAGTTGTGATATCGAGGAAGGTGATATGGCAGCAGTTGTATATCTATTTTTGTAAAAAATTTATTTTTATGATTTGAACTCACAAGACTATTAAGTTAAAATAATTTTTTATTATTAAAATAAAAAATAAAAAAATTTTAAAATTATCATTTTATTAAATTTACATCAATCAAAAGTTACAATTAATTTGTTATTTTTTGTCAAATTTTGTGTTTTAACTAATATTTTAAAAATTAGATCAATTATTAAATCTGAAAATTTAAAGATGAATGAGTTAAATTAGTATAATTAGAATTAAATGAGTAAAATTGATATTTAATATTAAATAAAAAAATATTTTTTTATAAATAAAATTTAAAATTTGAGATTTTGGAATAAAAAAATTTTAAACTAAACCAATTAACTTATAAAAACTAAATCATATTTGTGAGTTTTTAGTTGAATTGATTGATTTATTAATTTTTATATCGATTCTTATTTTAACTAGATATAAGACATAATCAAATAAAATTATGAACAAGTTTCTAGTTTTATTGATCTAACCTACTGGTCTAGTTTGGTTTTTTTAGTCTTACTTTTAACATGTATACGAGGATTCCTTTGCATTCTTTGCTATTATCTAAATATTGTTTATCGAATTATAAAATTAGTCTTTTTATTTAAAATATTAAATAAAATTTTATAAATATTATAATTAATGATTGAATAAATTTGAATCTAATTGACCTAATTGACCTAATTTATCTATACAAAGATGTAAATTGACATATAAAGAGAAAAAATCTTTATTTTTAATTATTAATGCATCAACTTTTTTATTGATCAACTTGCAGAATCTCATATTAGGGGCTTCAGATACAACATCGATCACTCTAACATGGGCTCTATCTTTGTTGCTTAACCACCCCAGTGCGTTAAACAAGGTACAAATTGAATTGGACACTTATGTTGGTAGAGACAAGCAAGTAGAAGAATCAAACATAAAGAACTTGGAATATCTCCAAGCTGTCGTTAAGGAAACATTCCGCCTATATCCTGCTGCACCCTTTTTAGGGCCACATGAGTCTATGAAAGATTGCAATGTGGGCGATTACTATGTTCCAATAGGCACAAGACTTATCGTTAATATCTGGAAGATTCATCGGGACCCAAATGTGTGGTTTAATCCTGGCGAGTTTCAACCAGAAAGGTTTCTAACGACTCAAAAAGATTTGGATTTTCGAGGTCAAAATTTTGAGTATATACCATTTGGTAGTGGTAGGAGAATGTGCCCTGGAACCTCTTTTGCTCTTCAAGTTTTGCAACTCACTCTTGCTAAAGTCCTACAAAGTTTCCATTTTATGACTCTATCAGGTAAACAAGTGGATATGACTGAAAGCAATGGAGTAACCAACCTCAAAAAGACACCCTTAGAGGTTATTCTTAATCCACGCCTTCCATCTCACCTATATGCCTAATTAATAAGGTTATGAATGAATGTTAAGTAATGGATGATGATATATGCATATGTTTACTCACTTTGAGGCTTGACTCATTTGTATAATTGTAAAACTTCTCTATTTTCTTAAGTATCTATAATTTTCTTTTTGTATTTTATGTATTTCTTTTATTTAATCCATTAATTAAGAAATATATATATATATGTAAGTTATATAATTAAAAATAAAAAAATATATAAATAAGAACACACACACACACACACACATATATATAATATTTTATTTTAAATATCTATCAAATTTTTAATTTTTTTTTCTTAAAAGTATACATGTATGCACTATTTTGTTATTTAGTCCTTGTTTTGGTATAAATTTCAATTACAAGACAATTTCTTTTTAAATTCATTTTAGAGTTTTTTTTCTAATGATTAATATATAAATAAATTATTAATGTTGTGTATTTTCACAAATATTGATCATTTTTTATAAAATAATCTTTTGGTGAATGTAAAATATTTTAGCAGTAAATGTTATTTACGTAATTAAGAATTTGTCTATGAAGTCTTATTAAATAAGAAATCTTCTATTTTAGTTCTATTTTTGAAATCTTATTATTTGTAAATGTGTTAATTTAATATTTTTACCAATAAAAATACCTTTCATAAAGCTTAGCCCCAAACCCTTTGAAAAGAGAATTTAAATACTCAATAACTAGAATAAATAAGAATAATAATAATAGATCTTTTTGTTTTAAACCCTTTTACCATTTTAAATTGTTATACAGGGTTATCATTAACCAGTATAATAACATAAGTGTCAATATGCACTCCTAAATCCATATCTCCATCTATCCTTGAATTTCATATATTTTAGCATGTTAACCATGAAACTTCATTCAATTAAGTCATACATCTTTTTCAAAGTCAATCTTAATCATTATTCCATTATTTTTGTCTTTTTGTTTCTTCAACTTATTAGCAAGAAGGACATTGCCAAGAATATTGCGCCCCTTTGAGAAAAGTAAATTAAGACTCCTTACATCCTTCCTAATCACCATTATGAGGCTTTGCAATAATATGGTTACCAGAATTTTATAAACTAAATCCATTAATGAGATATGAAATTAGCTAAATTGACTTTACCTTATCGACCTTTAATAACAATACTAAAAAGGTAAAAGTGATAGCTTTATATAGCCTTCCATTCTCATTGAAGTTATTAATAAAGTTCATAATGTCGCGTTTTACCATTTTCCAATAATGTTTGATAAAATTGAAATTAAACTCATATAAACTTGCCATTATTATCATCACAATTCTTAATTGCAAAATTTTTATTTACCTATTTTATCTGATTGCATAATAAGTATCTTGGATACTCCATAGCTAACTATTATGACTAAACACCCTTTACTTCCTTCCATAAGTCTTTATTATTTAACAATAATTGAAAAATAAAAATAAAATAAAATCTTAATCTCAGCCATCAACCCTTAAACATAACCTATAATGTTAAAAAAAAACAAACAAAAGTACATGTCTCACTACCTTAATAACTGTAGTGCCTTCAATTAGCTAATTCTAACTAAAAATCTATTAATATAACTTATAGACGAATTTTTCTTATGATTGCCCCTAGTGAACTTACCCCTTACATAGGTAAGTCCATAATTTTATATTGTACAAAAACTCATTAAAATATTGGATAACCTAATTATCATTATCATCATTAACCTTTACTCTTTCCTTACCTACTAACATAGTGTTAAAATTATCCTTAACACACCATACTCCCTAAAAGCTATGTTTTAAACTCTTCAATTCCCCTAAATTCTTGCTTTTTCACATGATTATTAAAAGTATAGAATTTCATAAATATAGCTAATTTTTCTAGCAACATAACTACTTTGGCCAATATTATAAATCAACTTACTCCTAACTTGAATTATAAATGAAAAATTGTATCACTCCAAAACATCGTCAAACTTCTTGGTGCCCTAAATGAATTGACAATCTTAATATGAATGCTTACCCTATACTTATCTCAAAACTATTTCGATGGGTGACGCAACTTTGTTTTTAGCAAGAATAACATACATAGTTTCACTTAATTTACTCATTTGTATATTGCTATACATTTAGTAAACCTTTCTAACCTTTAAAACTTAATTATGCAAATTAACATAAAGTTGAACATAACCCTTTCCTACTTCAATATTAAGCAATTGTCTACAATCTTAATCCTCTCTTTCGATTAATGATAGCTATTATAACATCACCTTTTCTCTTATTGTTGTTATTAGTTCCAACACATTGCCCATCTTTAGCACTTTTAGGGATTCCTTTCAAATGATTTCATTATGAGGCAAAATATATCCATTTAAGAGTTATGTCTCATTTAATAAGATCTCTTGAGCTGAAGCTAATGCTTTTAATGGTGGTATACTAAGTTTGCACCTACTTATCGTAGCCACTTTTTTTTTTAACCTATTACCCTTGGTAATTTTACCCATTACATTCTCACCTGATTTTAATCTCTAGACAATTACAAAATCCTTTCTTTGTTCTATAACTTCTATTATGTCCCTTTCATTAACAACCAAACTTGCCTTATTTTCCCTTGTATCTTTCTAATAAAAGACTCAATCTACTTTTGCCTTTCCAAACTTTTCCTTTGGATCTAATTTTGAACTTAGGCCCTTTTTAGAGCAAAATAGAGATGGACTTTAATAGCAGCCCATGATTTCCTCCTTGTTTGGGTCACAGTAATTAAACCCACTAGATAGGTTTATATTGTTAATAAGGGTCACCCTTATTTCTTAATTATTATTCATTGAGGATATGTTTATAAGTAGTTTAACCTTTTCTTTCATTAAGCCCACTAAACTTATTTTATGAATTAGGCTCTCATTCACTTTTAGCCTATGCCTCCCTCCTTTCTCACTCCTTTGTTGCATTTCTTCCCCATATGCCCCCTAACCTTCCTTCTATTGTCATAGATGGTTATAAATAAAGACTATTGCTCAACTGGACTTTTCTTAATAGAATCTCTAATCAATATAAACTACTCTCCATAAAAGTTGGTCACATGATAGATACCTCCCTTTTCTTTAATTGATAGTAACTAGTGATTAGTTCTTGTTTGATCCTTTGATGAAAGGCTTGACTGTTAACCTTTACCATCACAAAAGGTGGAATATTGACATCAAATTTTACCAATAAAAGGAAATAGCATAAGTTTAACATTTATTTTCGATCCAATGGAGTATTTATCCCCAGGAATACTCTTTACTACTTATAAATATGAAAGGAAGTCATCGGACCATACTTGAAGTGGTAACCTTTCAATTTATACCCAAATCCTCTAATTGGAACTTACTTTACCAACAAACCATAGTATTAAATTTTGGAATAACTTTTAAATTTGCTCTCTTCCATCATCAGTCTCTTCTATCATGTCTTCATTAGATTCAAATATGAGAAGGAACTCGAAACCTTATATAATTATGACACAGAAAGGGTGATGGTTGTCCTTCGATATTTGATTTTTCAAATCTTCAATCGATCTTACATTATGAACCACTTTAATTATACTTTGGTAAAGTCATTTAATTTCAGAGACCATCGTACAATAAAAAAAGATTATTAACGATTGATTGACTTTAAAAATTGTAACATCCTCCTTTTTGTCCAATCGAGAACAACCTTCCTTCTATCCTCCATTACTATATCTATATACATCTTTCTATAGACTTTTTGGCTTATGACTCTTTATATAAATGTGGATGGCATGTGATACATACTAAGAGTTTGTTGTATGACCATTTTAACCTTAGTCCAAAGCATTAGATAATTAGTAAGCTTAATACTTAGCTATTGCCCAAGTAATCTTATCAATTAGCAAATTTCACAAATCCAAATTTTTAACCCACTCCACTCTTTTTATTTGGTATGAGCACATTAATAACCTAACCTCGTCTCTAAAAAATTCTCCACAAGTAATTGTGATTTACCTTCGTCGAAAGCTTATTGATGAATATTAGAGTTGTAGGAGTCATTGGTCTCTCTAACATACTAACTATTTGAATTTCATAAAAATTTTAATTTTTTTGGATTTTATATTTTTTTGATAATTATTTTATAATTATAAAATTATTATCCAAACTAAACAACCAAAATCTTATGGAAGGGCTATCTAAGCTGAAATTTGAGAAAGACAAACTTTGTGACCATTGTTAAAAAGGCAAATGGTTATAAAGTCATTTTAAAAACAAAAGTTATTATTATTTATTTTCAATTTTTTTCAATTATTATATATAGATCTTTTTAATTTGTTTAAAGTCTCCATTTTAGGGAGTGAACATTATTCATTTGTCATATTAAATGATTACAATAGGTTTGCACAGGTCATATTTCTTTCACACATAAATAAGGTATTGAAAGCATTTAAGAAACTTTACAAGTAATTGTAAAATGAAAAGGGATGCTCTATCACTTCAATGGGAAGTAACCACGGAGGAGAATTTAAGAATGAAGGTTTTGAAAATTTTACAATACCTAAGGAATTTCTCATAATTTTTTAGTTGTAAAAATGTCTAAATAGAATAGGATGGATAACAACAAAAATAAAATCTTGCAAGAGATGGTTTAAACAATATTAAGTTAGCTTAGCTTGCCTTAATATTTTTAGACTAAAGTTATCTATATAAAAGCTTGCTTACTCAAAGAGTCTATTTATGAATTATGCAATGAGAGAAAGTTTTGAATAAATTATTTCAAGGTTTTTGAACACTAAAAATAATCTTGTAAAATTTGATTCAAAAGTTGATAAGAGTATCTGTTTAGGATACTAACCAAGCATATAGAGTTTTTAATAAAAAAAAAATCATTGATAATAAAAGAATCTATGCATATTAGGTTTCATGAAAGAAACCCTTTTAATTCAAGAAAGGAAAATACCTAAGGAAATGCTAAGATAATTTCAATCGATAGCATTGAAAGAGAGAAACTCAAGCTAAGTAATTCAAACATTGAAAATTTAAGCAGCTTGCAAAACGTAGTTCACAAGTTACTAAAAGAATGAAAGTATATTGATAAATCATTCCAAGATCAAATCATTCTAAGACTAGATCATCATCTAAGCACTTGAACACCAACTTAGTACTAATTTATTAAATAGAACCAAAGCATGTAGAAGAAACATTAAGTGATGAGAATTGGGTGCATGTTATGGAGGATAAGTGAAAAAATTTTGAGAGGAATCAAGTGTAGCCTTTAAGTTACAAAATGTTGTCTTTACTTGTTTAGTATTATTATAATTGAGGATACAAAATAAAATGTAAAATGATTGTTAGGTAATAATCAAGTAATAAATAAAAATTAGATTATTATCTTTTCAAGAAATATACTTAAAGAAATTTATTTTTGAAATTTAAAATGAAATTGACCTTCAGTCACAATAAAAGCTTGTCTTGGCTATTTCATTTGGACAAAGCCTCTATGGCACGTGCCCTTCTTTTCTTCTTGCTTTCCTTGATTTGTATTATTTTTTATCTTATTTTAAATTCTTGTTCAAGAAAATTTCTATATGAATATAGAGAACTATAGGAAAATATACATTCACATATACATATACATAGTTATGCTTCAAGAAACATATGAATGTTTCTAGCATTTATTTAAACATGGGAACACCAACTTTTGTTAAGGCTATCCTGATGTACATCTTTTGTAATATGTGAGGGTCTGTTGAGTGTTTAATACAAAGTTATGGGAATCATTAGTTAGAAAGGATTTGTAACAGTTTTGTCTCAGCCCTAACATAGTGCACAATGCAACGGGATGACAAAAAGAGATTCATTTAGTTGACCCCAATTAAATTTGGGAAGAAGCCTTTTTGGTTGTTGATGTTTAAATGAACTAAAGTTTGATGGTCTGCTACTTTTGGGGGGCACTGTCATGATTAGGATTAAGTATCGAGAGCCAAGGTCATGACCACAATTCTGGCTCTTGATTCCTACTAGTTGTGTTCAGGTAATTTTCTTGGAATGAATTTAACTAACATAGAGTTACTGAATACTTGGAATATTGGAAAACATCCACAATGCTTGATTATGCAAAAATGTTAACATAGCTACCTTATGATCAGGACTTGGTGAGGAGAGATAATTATTTTGATTAAGGTAGTCCGAAACAACTATTTGTATCTCTGTCTAGGTTGTTCAATGGCAGATTTGATATTAAACCACCTTAATGTATTTGTTTTTAAAGGATGAATTGACCATTCTTATTATTGCTATCAACTTCAAATTGTATGCTACCATAAGATGATTTTCAATCTACCGAGTCTAGATTGATGGTTTTCGGCATGAAGTGCTTCCCTTTTATTTAAAATTAAGATTCTCAAATTACCCTTGTCTGCGTATATGTACGGGTGTCTTGGCAATTTATGGTTTGGACAATGTTTTCTTACCTTTGTTAGGAAGCCTTGTACAAATGTATCAGTTAATGAGGTCAGTTCTCACAAATAAACTCTGTTGCTATCTGTCTCCTCTCTCCCTTTTATTATATCCACTCTCTCTCTCTCTCTTCCCTCTGGGTCGCATAACATTACAACTAGTTGACATATGCATTCTACTGCCATTCACAATGGTGGATTATAGGCAACTGATCAGTTGCTTGACTCATAGCACAATTCTTTGAATTAAACAAACAGTGGTTTTGTGGGATGAGTTAGGCATAAAAAGCTCAAAACTGCGACCTTTCCGGTAAATGATGGTCCATGAAGATAAAACACTAATTGAAATTTTAGCAGAGAACGACTCTATTGATCTTGCCAAATACATTAAATATGTTAGAGCTTCTCGGGCTAGTGCCATAGCAGCATTTTCTGGCATAACACAACACCTTTAAGGGCAAAAAGGTCATGGAGCAAAGACATGAAGCTTCTTACATGACCATGGCCATTCGCCAAATCAAATCTATCTGTTCATCCCTTAGATGATCATGGAACATATACTCCATTATTGTTGCACATCGTCTAGACCCAATTCCTGTCGAAGAAAGAAGCGTCTTTATTGCAGTATTAGCTGCTCATCGTGTTGATGCCCTTGTTGTTAAATTAATTAACATGAGTGGCCCATGTTATTTAAAGTATGACCCAAAATAAAAGGCCTAATATGATGGTCGGTTAGACATAACGGTAATTTGGGTCATCGGGTTTAAAATCCCTCCACTCTCCCTATTAAGGATAAACGTTACAGAAAGAGAAGTATCTTCTTATTTAAAATAACTGTTACAGAAGAGGAGGATTTTCCTATTAAGGTAATGATTACAGGAAAATGAGTAATGTGTATATGTATATATATATCTATTAAGGACTTTTCCTGTTTAAAACTATCAAAGAGAAAACGTAAAGAATGGAAAAGAAAAAGTAAGAGAAAAAAGAAAAGCGTTCAGGATTCTCATTTTCGCTGCCTGACATCAGCATAATGGACAACGATATGTTGATTTTATTACAGTTTTATTACTAGTATTCATATAAAGAAAAGATCCTGCATTATATAAATAGAATTTTATAAAGAGAAATTCTATAAAAGTCAAACAATTAGTATCAGAGCAGATCAGCGAATACTGTAATTGTTTTACATTTATTTGTTTGCGCCAAATTGTTTTCTTTTTATGTTTTGCGCTGAAAGGAAAACGACTATGCAATTGGTTTTCTTTATTTTTGTTATTTGCTATGCTTAATGGAACATGGTCGACGTTGAACGGGGAAACACCAGTCATGGAAATCTGTACCGCTGAAACGGCTGGCATCAAAAGGAAAAAGGAAAGTCGGTCATAGAAACTAGACAGCCACCGGACCCGAACGGAACTGGGTATGGTGGATCGGCCTCACCGAGAAGGTTGTGCTGTCGGGTACAGCCACCAGACCCAAACGGATCTAGGTATGGTGGAACGACATCCCGGTGAGGCTGAAGTTCTGGGAACGGCCAAAGACACGGATCGATCTAGATCTAGTGTCGTCGTTTCACTACTCTGAATCTGGTGAGAATTGTGCTTTTGGGCACAGCTAAAGACCCGAATCGTTCCGGGTATGAAGGGATGACATGTGTTTCCATTGTCAATAGGAGACCCAAATCGGTTTGGGTTTTCCCCTAGGAATGGTCGAAGACCCAGATCGGTCTAGTCTAGTGGGTATGACGGAATGGGGAGAATGTAATCCTAGGTGTCGCTGTGGACCTAGATCGGTCTGGTCTGGTGGGTACAACAGAATGGGAAGATCGCCTCGAGTATGACCAGTGATCCGGGTTGGGCATAGTTCGCTGGATTGTGCGACGCGGTCTTGCCGATGTGGGTGTGTGTCAGTCGCACCTATGTCGTTGGATTGTGCGACGAGGGCTTGCCGTCGAAGGGTGGTGCTGCCACCGCAATGTGGGGCTTGTTGGTGTAGGTGTGTGCCAGTCGCACCCGCGTTGTTGGATTGTACGACTCGGGCTTGCTGGTGAGTGGTGGCATTGTCATCATGGGTCGCTTGGCCGGAGGCAGTATGCGGTCGACGCCTACAGCATGGTGGTGCTGCCATCGTGGGTCCCTTGGCTGGAAGCAGCACGCTGGTGTGCCGCTTGTAGTATGGTGGTGTTGCAGGTTCACGACCTGTGGTGGAGAAGAAATTTTTCGAATAGATGCCATCATATAAAAGGGATCAGTTACTAGAACAGTACGCCAATACAAACGATGTTAACTCCCACAGAAAGGATAATTTAAATTTTCGTAATTGAAAATTTTTTAAAGTTTATTGAGTTCACATCAACATCAATCAAATATTGAAAGCTTATTAGTCACCAAAGTGGCCTGGCTTGAAAGGATTTGAATAGTTGATTGTGAATTTCAAATTATTCATTTTTTGAATGCTAATAAAATGTTTAAAATGAACAATTATGATTATTAATTATGAAGTTAGGAGATCATCCAAAGATGGATCATTGCTTGTAATTAATGACACTAAAGGGGATTGATTGATATACTGGGTAAACATGATTGTATATCCAAAGATAACATTCATGTTAACTCTAATATGATTGATTGATCTATTAAAGTATATTTAAATTAGCATCATTATTGATTAAATTTATGTATTTGAAGATCACCCAAAGGTGAACTCAAATACTTGATTAAAGTTTGTAGTGTATGTATCTAAATCCATTAGAGTTTACTCAAAGCATTAACGTGTAAATTTGGATTATGTTTGTAACTTCCAATAATGTATTCGCCTTAAGCAATTCGATGATCAAATTCAATAGGCTGAACTATGCAGAATTGTCTGAGCATATTCAGTTTCATTTAGGTGTTTGGGGCTTGGACTTAGCAGTCATTTCGGATGAAAAGCCTACAGCCGTTATTGGAACTAGTATAGAATTTGATAAGTCTCGTCATGAGACTTGGGTACTGTCTAATAGGCTGAGCTTGAATTTGATGCGGATGATGATAGCTAAAAACGTCAAGCCATCGATGCCTAAAACCAAAAATGTAAGGGAATTTATGATGAGAATTAAGGAATATTCACAATCAGAAATAGTTAATAAATCCATCGTAGGAACCCCAATGAGTGAGCTGACGACCAAAAAAATTTGATTGGTCACAGCCTATTCATGATCATGTGACTAGTATGACTAATCTAACAGCAAGGTTGAAAACAATGGGCATAGATATGAATGAATCTTTTTTGGTTGAATTCATCATAAACTCATTGTCTTCTGAATTTGGCCAGTTCCAAGTGAATCATAACATTATTAAAGAGAAATGGAACTTTTAGGAAATTAAGGTCATATTAGTTTAGGAGGAATGAAGATTAAAAAAGATGAAGGGTCACTTCATTCATCTCATCATTGGTAATGATGCTAGTGGTAACAAGTCTAAACTACATAAGAAAAGTAAGAAGAAGGACAAAGTCTTTATGAAAGTCACTGGAGGTCAAATCCAAAAAGATCAAAAATGCTTCTTCTGCAAAAGGATGAGTCACTTCAAGAAAGATTACCCAAAAAGAAAAGCTTAGTTCAAACAAAAAGGTATGTATTGTATATTAGTATGTTTTGAATCAAATATAATTGAAGTGCCCAACAATACTTGGTGGTTTGACTCTGAAGCTACTATTTATGTATCATATATTATGCAGGGATTCCTTTCAATCCAGCCCATAACAGGAACTGAGAAGTTCCTCTATATGGGAAATAGAATAAAGGCACGAATAGAAGGAATTGAGACGTATAGATTGATCTTGGACACTAAGTATCACCTGGATCTAGAAAAATGTCTCTATGTTCCTAAATGTGCTAAAAATTTAGTTTTTGTTGCAAAGTTGGATGAAGTGGGATTTAACCTTAAGATTGAAAATGGTGCATTTTCATTGTATAAACATTCGTACTATTATACATCTGGTACTTTGATTGATGATTTGTACCGTTTTAATCTTGATGCTATGTATGCTGATTCCTTATTTCTTGTTAAGCATAATATAGGTAACAAACGTAATATGCATGATGAAAGTTCTACTTTCTTATGGCATCAAAGATTGGGTCATATATCCAAAGAAAGGATATTAAGGTTGGTGAAAGGTCATGTCCTGCTTCAATTGGATTTTACTAATTGGGATGTATGTGTTGACTATATAAAAAGAAAACAAATAGGACATACATCAAAGAACCCAGCCATGAGAAGTAATGAGCTTTTAGAATTGATACACACTGATATTTGTGACCCGTTTAATGTCATAACATGGGGTGGTGAGAAATATTTCATCGCATTTATAGATGACTACTCACGATACTGTTACTTGTATCTACTACATGAAAAGTCTCAGTTAGTAAATATCCTAGAGGTGTTTATTAATGAAGTGGAAAGACAGTTAGGTTGAAAAGTAAAAGTCAGACAGGGGTGGTTAATATTATGAAAAATTCAATGAAAGTGGACAATGTCCTGGTCCATTTGCAAAACTTTTTGAAAATCGAGGCATATGTGCACAATGTATAATGGTGTAGGGGAAAGGCAGAATCGCACACTTATTGATATGGTTAGGAGCATGTTGAATTACAGTACTGTACTTTTATCCTTGTGAATGTATGCATTAAGAACTGCTGCATATCTACTGAACAGGGTTCCTAGTAAGGCTGTCCCTAAGACTCCTTATGAGTTATGAATAGGAAGGAAACTTAGTTTGACACACCTTCATATTTGGGGTTGTTCAGCAGAAGTAAGGATATATAATCTACATGAAGGAAAACTTGATGCAAGAACCATTAGTGATTACTTCATTGGCTATTCTGAAAAGTCCAAAGCGTATAAGTTTTATTGTCCTAACTATAGTACTATAATAGTTGAATCTGGTAATACTTGGTTCATTGAAAATGACCAGTTCAGTGGGAGTGAGGAATCACGAAAGGTGGACATTAAAGAATTACAAAATGGAAGATCTACAGTGAGTACTCATACTCAGGTTGGTACCCCCACACCCAGTGCTTTTACTCAAGTTATTATTCCTTTTGTTGCATCACAGTTACATGCATGCAAGGACAACAAATTGATACTCGAAACATGCAAAGTGAACACATAAGTGATGAACCAAGTGACAATGTGCAATTCACAAATGAACAAGTGAGACCACAAGAAATGACATTATAGAGGTTTATAAGACAGAAAAGGTCAGTTGTTTCGAATGATTATGTGGTTTACTCACTTGAGCATGAATCAGAATTGAGCATTGATAAAGATCCAGTCTCATTTAAACAAGTCATGGAATGTAATGATGCTGAAAAGTGGTTCAATTCCATAAAGGAAGAGATGAAATCAATGGATGTAAACCAAGTCTAGGAACTAGTAGAGTTACCTGAAGGATCAAAACAAGTTGGCTGTAAGTGGGTCTTTAAGACCAAGCGAAACTCGAAAGGTAACATTGAAAGGTATAAGGCTAGACTTGTTACCAAAGGTTTCACTTAAAAGGATGATGTTGACTATAAGGAGACTTTCTCTCCAGTTTCTAATAAAGACTCCTTAAAAATCATTATGGCTTTGGTGGCTCATAATGATCTAGAGCTCCACCAAATGGATGCAAAGACCGCCTTTCTGAATGGTGACTTGGAAGAGGAAGTGTATATAGACCAACCTGAAGGTTTCATTACCGTCGGGTAAGAAATTTGGTGTGTAAATTAAAGAAATCAATATATGGACTGAAACAAGACTCCCGACAATTGTATATTAAGTTCAATAATACCATTACATCATATGGTTTTGTAGAGAACACCGTTGATCAGTATATCTATATGAAGGTCAGTGGGAGTAAGTTTATTATGTTAGTCCTATATGTCGATGACATTCTTTTGGCTGCTAATGACATAGGTTTGTTACATAATGTAAAGAAATTTATCTCTGAAACTTTTGAAATGAAAGATATGAATGAAGCATCCTATGTAATAGGAATAGAGATATTTCGTGATAGATCACAAGGATTGTTAGGATTGTCTCAGAAAGGCTATATCAATAAAGTATTATAGATATTTAGAATAGAAAATTGCTCAACAGGAATAGTTCCAATTTAGAAAGGGGACAAGTTCAATGAATTGCAATGTCCAAAGAATAATTTGAAACGGAAAGCGATGGAATCAATTCCCTATGCATCACTGGTTGGAAGCCTGATGTATGTGTAAACATGTATTCGGTCAGACATCAGTTTCATTATTAGAGTGTTAGGCCGATATTAAAGTAATCTTGGAATAGATCATTGAAAAGGCAGAAAGAAAGTACTTAGGTACTTACAAGGTACCAAAGATTATATGCTTATTTATAAAAGATCAAGTCATCTTGAAGTAGTAGGCTACTCAAATTCAGATTATGCTGGATGTATAGACTCTAGGAAATCTACATTTGGTGACATGTTTCTCCTAGTTGGAGGAGCAGTTTCCTAGAAAAGTGGGAAGTAGTCTGTCATTACTACTTCCACTATAGAGGCTGAATTTGTAGAATGTTTTAAGGCTACTATTCATGTATTATGGTTGCAGAATTTTATCTTAAGGCTTGGTTTGGTCGACAGTATAGAAAAGCGGTTAAGAATTTACTGTGATAATTTTGCAGCTATTTTCTTTTCTAAAAATGATAGGTATTCTAAAGGTGTGAAATATATGGATTTAAAATACCTATCTATTAAAGAAGAAGTGCAAAACCATAGAGTGTCCATTAAGCATATTGGCACTAAGTTCATGAAAGCGGATCCATTAACTAAAGGTTTGCCACCGAAAATATTTACTGGACATGTTGATAGGATGGGCATTTTAGACAGGTCCTCATTCTCTTAAAAGTCAATATTTTGTACTGTTCATATCATTGTGACATTTATGAATTCAATTAAGATTATGGTTTGCTTGTACTTTTTTTTATCTCCATTTAGTTGTATGCAATTATAATTTGTGAGATAACTAATAGCATGTATGAAAATGATAATTTAAAATTTCAATGTTCCTCAGTAAGATTATTATGAATTATGATGATTATGTGATATATGGAAGGAATTATGTCGCTAAAAGATGTGTGACCACCATGATCCAATCATTTTAATTCAATCAAATATTGTGATTTGATGATCTTTAAGGATTATGCGCACTTATTTGTTATTGATTCATCAAGTTATAATATGGATCAAGTGAGAGATTGTTAAATTAATTAACATGAGTGGCCTATGTTATTTAAAGTATAACTCAAAATAAAAGACTCAATATGATAATTGGTTAGACATAATGATAATTTGGGTCATCGAGTTTAAAATATCTTCACTCTCTCTATTAAAGATAAACGTTACAGGAAGAGAATTATCTTCCTATTTAAGATAACTATTACAGAAGAAGAGAATTTTCCTATTGAGGTAACGGTTACAGGAAGGAATAATATATATATATATATACTATTACAGACTTTTTTTTGTTCAAAAAATCAGAGAGGATACGTAAAGAATAGAAAAAAAAAGTAAAAAAAAAAAGATAAAAGCGTTTAAAAACAAAACGAAAAGAGTATTTTTATTTTTGCTGTGAAATATCAGTATAATAGGCAATGCTATATTGATTTTATTATAATTTTATTATTAATATTTTTATAAAAAAATATATATATTATAGAAATAAAATTTTATAAAAAAAATTCTAAAAAATTCTAAGACTTGTTGCGTATAAGTTCGTGATTGATGTGCTGAAGGCACCTGTGCCAATATGGAAAAAGGAAGTTTATTCTAATGGTGGGGTCTGGAAAGAGAATTCAGAATTTGTGGAATGGAGGCTGATCCTAGGGAGAACAGATGGGGGCTGCTGCATAAGGGAAGTTGAGGTTGGATCGCACGGGACAAGGAACTGTTGCGAAACAAAATTGGAAGTGGCTGATGAAGGAGCAGTGCAGATTGTCAATGGTGGCAGAGGCATTGAAGAAACTGGGTGATAGGAAAGATCATAGATAACAGTTCTAAAATGAAGTGGTCAAGGATTTTGGATGATGAAATTGTTATTATTTGCAGGTAAACAATGCTCACAACCGCTTGATTGCTTGCACTGTGTGGCAATGAATAAAACAATGACATTAGCAATTAAGTCTCTCAGAACATTTCAAGTTCGTCATACACTATGAACTTGTCAAAATGTCTAAATGAATTCCTCCTATGAAAATTTTCGTTTCATATTCCTAGCATTTTTCTCACTTATTTGCCACGTTGATTTGCAAAACGCACTTTGATCAGATCATGTTAAACAACCCAAAAAAAAAAAAAAAAGTTAGTCAATTTGCATGGCAAAGTAACTGTACCTTTAGAAAACTGTAATTGCTCGAAGTGCTGCCTTGTCCGAGTGATTTCAGGCATTCTTTTTTTTTTCTTTTCTTTTCTTTTTAACGAAATTATAAATTTAAATATTCCTTAAAATATATAATAAAATTGAAAAATGTGATAAAGTTAATAGAATATTGGAGACCCTTAACAATTTTAGAGTTTACATTTTATATTTTAGTATAATAACCTATAATTTATATTACCCTGCGCGTCCGATATATTTTTTTTTTCTAACAAAGTGTTGCTTATATTTTTTGTTTTAGCTGAACAGTGACATTGGATTGTTGTGATTCCAACGTTGAAAAGATTCAAACGCAAAATCCAACCTTCTTTTGTCTCTCTCTGGAAAACTTGAAAACCTCCCCTCTGTTTTGTTTTTGGCTTTTGGGTTGTTTTTTCGGCCTTTTAACCTCTCTTTTTTCTCTGTCTGGGGTTGGTCGTCAAAAGGGTCGATGGATTTCCAGGTGGTAGTACTGGCTGGTGGTACTTCCAAGAAATTGCTTCCTCTGGTCTCAAAGGTGCTTTCTTTTTACTTCTTCTGTTTTTTTTTTCCTCCCTTCTGAAATAGTTTGAGATCTTCTTTGAGTCCAAAATGATTGTTATGAAGATAGAAAAATAAAGAAAGTCATTTAGGCCTCATTTCTCTTGGTCTCTCTCTCGCTCTTTTCTGTTGTTATTTTTCTTAGAGCCAGCTCGGTTTCTTATTGTTGTTTTTGTTGTTCCTTTTAGCCTAATTTGTATTAGTTTTTTTTTTGGGTTTTTTTTTTTTGTGAATGCAATTTGCAGGAGGTTCCAAAAGCACTTCTTCCGGTAGCCAACCGTCCCGTTCTCTCTTACGTTTTGGACCAACTGGAACTCAGTAACCTTAAGAATCTCATTGTCGTAAGCCCCCCTATCTCTCTACCACTTAGGAAGAAAGTCTATAAAAAGACAAACTGAAAACTTGCATGAAGGGGTTTTTGTAATTGAGGTTGGCGTATTACAGGTCTATTTAATTCAGATTTGCAACAGCTTTAAATATTCATGGATGCAATCTCTTTTGTTTTTGGGGTTTTGGGTTTCCATCCAAATTTATTCTTCTTGATTTGATTTTATTTTTTTTTCAATGTTGAATTAGTCTATATTGATCTCTGTATATTGTGTTGTGGTGTAGGTGGTTGAAGGCGAAGATGCAGCTCTTTGCGTCAGTGGTTGGATATCAGGGGCTTATGTTGATCGTCTACATGTCGAGGTACTCTGTGATTTGAGTCCATCGGATAACATTATTTTGATCCACACCTTTTGAGGAAGAGGATATAGCAGTAATTCATGCCGCTCAGAAAACATTATTGACATAGAGCTGGTGTCTGCTTGATCATGAACATCATATTGCTGTTCAGAATTTTCCATATTAACAGATTTGGTTAAGGCAGGCAAGGGATAATGAGAAACTTGTTAAATGGAAAATATAGTCTGTACTTGCTTCATTTAGTGGAATTTCATATGGTGTTGGGTTTCCATTTTGAGTATTTTAAGTAGACTAGCCATCAACCAACAACCTATTTTACTATTGCTCACAAGCTGAGATAGAGAAGACAGTGCTTTTGTGGTGATTTTAAGAAAGGCTTGATGATTTAAATTATAGTTCTTGGTAGAAAGCAATGCTATGAATGACATCTCCATAGGCCATCTGCAATTGTTTACCAAACATGAGGGACACATGGATGATAATGATGCCAGTTTGGCCAAAGCATCAAGAGGCAAATAGAGAATGTGCATCCTTTTTATGCCACTTGCAACAGTTTAGTATAAGCGAAAAAATTTGACCCTTCTCCTGATATCAGTTCAGGTTTACTTAACTCTTTTGTACCATAGAGTGTGTAACAAAAGATCAGGCCCCCTTCATTTAAATTCATTTGAATGGATACTAGAGAGTTATATGCACTCATTCTATGCAACTTTCTTTTCTTATCTAGATTGTGGGACTGAACACCTTCTCCTTGTAAGTATTAAGGCAGCATGTTTTATGCTCACCTTTCTTTTTGCTCCTTGCACATGTTCATTCTGTTGAAAATTTCTCATTGCAAAGGTTTTGATGTTAATGCTGAAATATTGGATTAGGTGTTAAAAGGGGGATAGGATTAAAGTAAATGGCTTAGATGGGCTTGTCATGTTCACTAAGTATGGCATGGCACCAGGGTGATACATGCTGGTTTATGAATTGTCCATGTATACCATTCCCATTATTCTTTTGTTAACCATACAAGATGGTGATGTTTGTGAGGGAAGAAAAAGCGCCATAATTTACTTCATAGTCAGGTGTCATCCCTATGCAATGGTCATTGACCAGAGACAATTGTTTTTGGGACTTGACATGTCAGTAAACTAATATTGCTGGGCACCATTTAGGATTTCCTTTTTTGTTCCCTGGTGCTTCCCTCTATCTGGAAGCCAGTGCTGGATGCCTTCTACATGCTTAACACATTAAGGGATCTTTTACGTTCTTGTAGTGTGGTTGCATGATGCTTTTCCAATTCCTATAAAGTCCTTTATTTTCAAGCAATAGAATCTAAAGGTTCCACGTGACTCTGCAGGTTGCCGCAGTTCCTGAGGATATCGGGACTGCTGGTGCTCTTCGGGCTATTGCACACCACTTGACTTCCAAAGATATTTTGGTTAGCATTCATATCCTCTATAGTAGGAGTTCCAGCTTGGGCTTATCTTTTTACAGCCATTGGCACTTCATTGGTCTGCAGGTTGTGAGTGGTGATCTTGTTTCTGATGTTCCTCCTGGTGCAGTTGCAGCTGCTCATAGACGGCATGATGCAGCAGTGACTATTATGCTATGCTCCACTCCTGTCAGTGGAACTGCAGATTCAGGATCCTCTTCTGGCAAAGAAAAAGTTAAGAAACCTAGAGTCCACAATATCATTGGCTTGGACAACACAAAGCAATTTTTATTGTACATAGCAACAGGTTAGATTGTAAATTTGTTTTGTTTTAAGTTCTATAACATCTTTTCCTTATGCAGCATTTTGGAACCTTTGCAGGAGCTGAGGTTGAGAAAGACATTCGGATTCACAAAAGCATTCTTCGTGCTGTTGGCCAGGTGAAAGAAGACCATCCAATTTTTTTACCTTTAAGGTTTCTACATACCTTGCAATTGACAGCTAAGGTGAACTTGATCCATGACATTCAAATTACACACTGATTCAACCCAAAGACTCTGTGCATTTATGATACACATGGATGGGCTAGAAAGTCACTTTTGTGGCTCTCTGCATGGTGCTGTGAATGTTTCTCCGTTACTGGTCTGAGTATATCGTTTTCATGTTGATCTTGTCAATATCATTGAATGTTGGCCAATTCGAGTGCAGTAAGGAAGTCTGTTTTTGTTTTTTCAATTTCTTTTTTACTTTATTGTACCTTATCCTGCTGATACTTTCTTTGAGTGGGAATAGCTAAAAATTGATAAGGGAGATGATGTTACAGATACAAGGAAGCTTGGTACTCATTCTGATATTCCCTTTTAAATCTTTTTTTAGATGGAAATAAGAGCTGATCTTATGGATGCTCATATGTATGCATTCAAAAGGTTCAAATCTTTCCTTCTTTGTCTTTTCTTCTTTGTTTTCTTGTTGATAGATAAGTAAATGTTTATTAAGCTGTTTTTAAGTATACTTGCTTCCAACCAGTCTTGCATATTATATGCCCCCCATCATCAATTGCCCCACAATTCTCTTTCAGGTCTGTTCTGCAAGAAGTGTTAGATGAAAAGGACAAATTTCAAAGTTTGAAGCAAGATGTTTTGCCTTATCTTGTTCGGAGCCAACTGGTCTGTCTAGTTAACTAGCTTTATATTTTTATGCTTGTTAACATACTTTTTGTAGGAACAAAGTGATAGAAATATGTTTTATGAACATTAGAAATCAGAGTTATCAATGAATGCTGCACCACAAACTGAAGAAAATGGATGAGAAGATTAGTTCTCAGAAAAACCAAGCAATGGTATCTCAAATCCTGACTCATGCATCTACCCAGAGCTTTCATGAACTTTATGCACTAGCTCATAATGGTACTTCTCCTGTCCGAAGATCCCACAAGTGCTGTGTTTATATTGCCAGCAACAGCAAGTACTGTGCACGCTTGGATTCTATTCAAGCTTTCAGTGACATAAACAGAGATGTGAGTTTATCCAGTTGAATATCTTCTTGGTTGTTATATTCCTGCAGATGCACTTTTGCTTTACTTAGTTGGGATTTATTCTTATATTTAGGTCATTGGTGAGGCAAACCATCTTTCAGGTTATTTCTTTTCAGCTCATAACAATATCATCCATCCCTCAGCACAGCTTGGATCAAAAACTACTGTGAGTCTTATAATACTTTGCTATGGTTTGCCTCCATAATCACTTAAATTGATACCCATCATGAATTTAGTATAATTCATTGTACCTAATCTGATAACTAGTAGTGGAAAGCTGGGTTCTTGTTTTAGGGTTCACGAAACATCACAAAGGTGTTTGATTGTTGCAGGTAGGACCTCATTGTATGCTGGGGGAGGGTTCACAAATGGGGGACAAGTGTAGTGTAAAGCGATCTGTAATTGGCCCGCACTGCCGGATAGGATCCAATGTGAAGGTATGTTCATTTTCTTGTCATGAAGGTCACGTGGAACATAATAGAGTATCTGGAAGCCCACTGTTGTTTTTCCTATGTCTGTTATGTTACTGAAACAATCTAATTTTTATAATTTAGTCGAGCCTTGGAATTTAACTGTGTTTATTTGTAACTCAAGGTTGTTAATTCAGTCGTCATGAATCACGTTACCATTGGAGATGGTTGTTCAATCCAAGGTTCTGTGATATGCAATAATGTACAGCTCCAAGAGCGAGTAGCATTAAAAGATTGTCAGGCAAATCTCTCTCCTCTCTCTCTCTCTCTCACATTAGCCCTTTTCCTTTCTCTCGTTTTCTCTTACAATATTTTGATCAGTTCAGGTGGGAGCAGCCTTTGTGGTTACAACAGGGTGTGAGTACAAGGGAGAGTCATTGGCAAGAAAATAAAATTAGGGTAATGGACAGAGAAGCGACGCGGCTTCTTGAACTTGTCTGATTCTGGACGCTGCTTCTTGAACTTGTCTGATTCTGGCAGTATGCTTCGTGATAGATTGAACTTAATTTTTTGGTAATTGCTGTCATTGAGTGGTACATGATGCATGATACGCGAGGGCAAGAGAGACGCAATGTTTAAACTTGTTTGTCATCCAGCTCTCTCTCTCTCAATTTTTTGGTGATATTGATTTTTTTAATTAGAGTTGTATTGCTCTGTTATTTGATCGAATCATCTCATGTAGCTTCCAGCTGAAGAAAAATAAGATAGCCTTAATTTTGTTATGCCTTACAAATTTACTAGTTAACCAAGAAGCCTCGAAACTCTGCTCATTCGGTCAAGTGGTCTCCAGAAGTTTGTACTGCCTGAGTGCTTGGGTATGTTCTCATCGACGATAGAGCCAGCGCTAGTCAGCCCTTTGATTGGCTTTTAATCAAGCAGCGCAGGTTTTACTGTGCAATTAGCTTTGAAATGTTTCACTGAAAAGGCTCATGGTTTGCCTTTTCACCTCCACTGGTAAAAGCCATTTGTTAAGCATTTTGTACTTCGATTAGTAAAATGGGCCTTAATCGCCATTTGGATTGTTCAATTTTAGTTTTCATATTGTCTTAGGGTCGTTACATTGAATTCATTGACTTAGCTAGTAAAATCAGGGTTATCGACATTTTATTTCAAGTCGAGAGTTTCATGGTAAATAAAAGTATATTTTGATATCAGTTATCATAAAATTATTATTTTTTCTCTAAAAAATAATTTAGGAATGTATAATATCTACACATTTATATATACTAAGATTTTTTTCTCGATAATGTTACAATAAGCATGCTGATTTTGTGGGTTTGTTTGATCTGAAATTCATGCAAATTGCCCACTGAAATATTCTTTAGAATCGAATTGAAACTGTTGACAAATAATGCACAGATTGTTCGCAACGAGGCTTCAGGAGAGGTCAGACATGCTCAGCATGTCAAATAATGTGAGAGAGGCAACACAAAAACAGACTTTGAACAGAAAGTAGCAGTTTAGATGCGCCTTAGACATCCATTCAACGCCATTGGTAGCATCACATGCCCGAAATGACCAAATTCGATTTTGTGTGCCAAAACCTTATTTCCAATTTTATCTTGATGTCCATAAGTAATGCAACATAACACAAGACAGAACATACCAAAAATTATATCCATAAGCTCTTTGAGCCGCAAAAATGAGAAACAGCATCAAAACACACAAACCCGTTCCTACATCGAAAATAGAAGCAAAACATAAAAGCAGCACCTAGAACATATAAAATTTTAAATCAATAACACCGAATACCCCCAAGGGATTCACATTATCCCATCATTTTGAATCAAAGGAATGATTTTAAGCAATGTCAGATTATTTAATTTGTAATGTTAACATGCAACTTGAATTTCCTGTGTGAATTGCAAAATTGAACTGCAAAGCAAGTCTATAAAAATTCTTTCCTACTGTGTATTGCCAGATTCAAGCATGGGGGATCAAGTGACAACCACTGAACAAATATATTGGTGGGGCACACCTCCATGCATCCTAGGTGGATAAATAAGACAAGAATAAAAAAAAAAAAGGAAACCTATTTTGGTTTCAATGAAGGAAGTAAGCACTCGTAGATGCGCTCCATACGTGAAGTCACCGTGAGCTTGTAAGTAGTTTGAATGCTAGGCTTCGCCAGATCAATGATATCTTGTCTCAAACTGTTCACCATCTCACTAATTAGTTCCGGACCATGTTCACCATATTTGTGTGGAAGGACAAGCACACGGTAATAATGTAGCCACCAAGCACATGCAGATAAAAAATAATCATATGCATACTGGTAGCAAAACTGACCACTGCCATTCTCCAGTTGTCTTTGCATGTCTGCCAACAGCACGAAACAGGCGATCCAAACTGTACAGTACTAATCCGAACATGCATTGTGATTCTTTCTCCTGCAAGGTGCATGATTAGGTTTAGGTATGCAACAATCATCATTGAATTAGTCATTCACATAGCTAAACATTTTCCTCGACTTTAAAAACCCATGAGCATGTTTCACTGTGTTAACCAGTAAAAGAGAAAAGTGTAGAGTGGCCCTTGGACTTTTGGTTAAAATGGTTGGGAAAGGGAAGCCCTAAAGTTTTGACTGGTCAAATAAATAAGAAATCAACAGAAAATACTAACAGAGAAAAAGTTGGGCGGGGGGGGGGGGGGGGGGGAGAAGATTGAATGATTAAACGAGGCATGATAAAATTCCAAACACTAAATCCAACTTCTCACCAGCCCTTGCTCAACATAAATTTGGTACTGCATAATCCTTCTTTCAACCTCTGCTAAGAGTAGCCTCCTCTGGCGTCGAGCAATCTTCCCCCTTCCTTCTGCCCTAGTATCCTGATTGCACAATCAGGATGAAAAGTTGGAGCATTAAAACAGCGAACAGACCAACAGATCTAACAATCAGATTATGTGCAAGGTCTTTAGGCAATCTTAATCAAACGTTGACAGATCCAAGGGATAAGGCACCAGAAGGTCGCAATAACACCAGGCTCAAAGTTGAAACGGAAGCTGGATACCATATGGAGTGCTATATGATATCACATACAATATCTACCATAAAGAAGAAACTACAACTGTCTAATATTGTAATTACATATATTTAAATTTGTATTTAATGAACCTGATTTCCCACCAAATGATTCAACTTGCAGCTATATCATAAAGCTCAGCAAAGTAGATGGTGCATGGGAACTACAAGGATCCTGTAGTTTTGGCAAATTCCAACAAGTGACCTTAAAAACAAGGTAACCAACCAGGAGAACAGGGACATCAAAGAGTGCATGAAATTTGGTCTAAAGTAGACATCCCATTGATTAAGAAATCTGCCCAATCACTTGTGTTATGATCTTCTACATCCTAGGTCTTTCTGTTTCCTCATCTGGCTTATGTTTTTCATGTAGCATTCAGAAAGATGAAACTATGAAATTACATAAAATACTTCAATATTAGAAGTAACATAGGAGACATCTCTAATTTCCTGGAGGGAATCTTTAGAATTCCCAGTCCTTAATCTTCAATTCGCATCTAACCATTGATAGGTCTCATTCATCAGATGTGAAGGGATAGCGAAGGGCTACCCTTGTTGTATGGCCCACAGCCAAATGGACCTCTAAATGAACCAAAAGTATATTGTTGTTCTAGAGATATGTTCAATAATTTCCAATTTTGTATCCAGATATGCAGAAGGAACATTCATTCAATTTTTTTTCAATACTTATCCCCTTCCATCCCAATCCATCTTGTTGAACTAGAAAAGCTTAAAACTCATCACATATAAAGGAAATAAATGCAAAAATCTGTCATCAATTCTCTAGCATTGCCTCAGAAACAGTTAAATGAATCAGACAGAGAATGCTGCATGCTGAAAATCTCTGTCAAACAATAAATCTGACATCTATATGAATGGTTGTAACCTTTCACAAATTGGTCCTTCACGGTGGTTCTATTCTTCTGTTCGAGTAGCCTTTTTTATTGCTTTCCAACATTTAAATTCTACTACAGAAACTACTGTTTTTGTTGTAATTCTGTGGCAGGTCTTACACTAATTTTGGGCTAATAAAATTCATCCCTCATGGAAAATGAGAAATATTGTCACCTGTGATGTGTAGCAAGCAAAGCTGAGACACCTAACCTCTAATAATCTTGCAATGCAGGAATCTTGTGCACCAAAATAAATTCCTATTATTTTCAATGTATGTTTAATGCACCGCAAAATCCTTATTTCCCAAGATATAATCTAACAAATTGCTAGACATCAGATTCATTACCAAATTTTTTGCTTCTATTATGGAATCGTTGCTAGAGTAATGAGATTCCCCACTCCATTCAAGCAATAAATTTCTTTCTCAACTTGACTTAAGAAATCATAATGATGTAGATTCCACAAATGAGAACTTCACCTAATCCAAAATCAAGAACAGTGGATTTATATCAAAACATAGTTAGCTGACAGGCTAAACTAAAGGAACACATATTTCCCAGAGTAGTGTGATACAGATATGGCATCCAATACTATGAAACAGATCTAATTGACTTAAAGAAATTGTGCTGACAGACACGAAATAAATTTTCTGAGGCTTACATTCTTGAGCCATGCACGCATTAACATCAGCAGAATGAGGGAGAGGAAAAAGGTTGGCAAGGCAGCTAAAATAGCAAAATTGATTTCATTGGCCTTGAGAATCTGATCAAGTTCAAGCATTGCCCTGTTCAAGGACAGAATTAAAATACAAGGAAAGCCCATAATAATTAATTCTCAGTCCAAACAACCACTCAGTGAACTCACATCTCAATATCAAGTTTTAGCTTCTGAACCTGAAATGGAGATAACCCATTATATTACAACCAATGATAAGAACAGAAATCATAATAATTAAGTATTCTGACAGTACCTGGATCAGCAAAGCACGAGCAAGCTCACCACCTACAAGATTCTGAATTGGATGCATTAGTTCCTTTTCATACCTGAGTTTCATAAGTACAGGAATTAAATTTTTCACTGAAGAAAATAAAATAGCAAAAGACATAAATGGCTATTGGATTATTTCACTAGCATTTCTAGTTTGGGGTTGTTATGGCCATTTTATTTGCTCTAATTGCTTTCCATTTTAATTTATGCAAGCACTGATGCCAGCTTAGTGCATGAATTTTCAAGGTTATATTACATGTAGTCACCAACTATTTGGTTCATTGTGAACATGAAGCATGTATTACCATTAAACTTCAAATAGCCTTAATAGACCAGACTGCTGCATTAGCACAGATATGGCACTCAGCCAGATATGATATTTCCAAATATAATTTGCTTTACTATTGAACAAAATAGTGGTTGAAGGAAATTATAGACAGATGCATGTAAAACCAACTGCAGTCATGCACATTGCTTGCCTTGCCCATGTGTATACATTAATTGTTGAAAGAACATGATAACCATTTTTAAGCAAGTCATTAGGCTCCCGTCAGCATCTCAAAGAATCAATATTCTCTCACAGCATGCACACCAATTTGGCTATTGTCACAAGGCCTGCTGTCTGAGACTAACTATAAGCAATTTCAATTCCATTGTTTTAACATTATTTTGCTTTATGTAAGCCTACTACAGCCAAAATCCACTTAAATTGCATATTAAAGATTCCATCTAAATTTGGCTAGAAAGTAATCTGTACAATAGTTAAAGCTGTTGATTGCAGTACCCATGATTGTGTACTATCTGTAACCCAATATCAGACCAATAGTGAAAATTAAGCATAGTCTACATATACAATGACATAAGACTACCAATGTA
Organism: Ceriops zippeliana; assembly: GCA_037897445.1. Lineage (NCBI taxonomy): Eukaryota > Viridiplantae > Streptophyta > Magnoliopsida > Malpighiales > Rhizophoraceae > Ceriops > Ceriops zippeliana. Next base: position 2,548,223 of record JBAPLH010000174.1, read on the forward strand.
ATTTATGCATGGCTTGGATGTGTCATTATTTACAACTCAAAAAAATGTAAACAAATAAAAGAGAGAGGAGAAGGAATGCATGAAGCTGAAACTAGAGTAGTTCATCGAAAATATGAGTCTTCTTTTACACACATTTGTATTCATCTCATTTCCTCATTGTTTGAAACTAAAATCATAGATAAGTACCTATAGGCTTAGAAAGCAACCTACCTGGACATAACTATTTCAAGCATTTCCTGATCTGATGCATCCTCTGGGAACTTTTGACCTTTTGTCTGCTCACTAAAAGCTAATAACATTCTGCAACAAAACAAATAATTACCTCAAACTAAAACAAGCTCAATGGAGCAAACTTTTATTTCTGCAAGATTGAATGTCTAATAAGACAACATGAGAATTTATAAGTGCCCATAGTATTTATATTAACTGCAAAAATTTGCACAAATCTATTATTCACGAGTTTGTTCCAGATTCTCAATGTACTGCCTTGATTAAGATGATTGCAAGCAAAGGAATGAAAAAAAAAAAAAAAAAAACAATAATACAAATAGCCTAACTAAGGAGTCATACTGATTAACCTTGTCATTACATTAATTAAAGTTTTTTTTTTAATCTTTAACTAACCTTGCACTTGGATATTAAAGGTAAGGCATTAGCCAGATCCAAGCTCCCGATTTCTTCATTTTCAGTTTTTTCTTTCAAACATAAATTATGTCAGCATCATAGATATTCTATTGTCTCCATCCTTGCAGCAGAGTGATATGCATGCATATCATTTTCTGTTGCATTAGACTATTAGAACAAAATTTCCTTTGCTTTTGTTTGAAAAACTTTTTCTAACATCATGACACCCTCACATATTCTTTGGCAACCTTGTTGCTCTCTTGTCATCATTTCACTTGTACATATCTTAGAACTACATTTAAGTAACAAACCTGAGGGACATTCAGATACAAAAGACCCACAAAGGGAGTTTATAACTATGTCATTATAAGACCTACAAATGCCAATTTTGATAATGAGTCAGCACTATTCAACATTAAGAAAAGAAAGTAATCACCTGTGCAGAGAATTGGCAGTCAACTGCACTTCTTCTAACTCCATTACACCTTTGTCTCTCTTCCTGAATGTCTCAAAAAGCTCATCTCTAATGGACAGAATCTGATCATAAATCCAGTCAAACATATTAAGTACCTTAACATTCTGAAGTAGTGCCTTAACTAAAATGCACTCAAGAAGGTCACAGATAGAGAAGGAGGAGAGATTTCTGGCATGCGTCACAAGACAATTGACACAATGAGGAGAAAATGAGATAAATCATTCATCTCAAATCCAAAGAAACCTTAAAACAAATGCAGGGTATCAAAACCACTCTTAAGACCAACATGAGATGCACAACTTGGGAAACCCAATTTGATGATCGACAGAACACTTTGGTTTACCTGATTGACAACTAAATATCTACACAGTTCCTCCAGATATGACTCAGCTAACAATTAGCATAACATTATAATTCAGGAACATCATCCGAACAATGATACAGTGCCTAATTAAGCTACAAAGGCATAACTCTAAGTAAGACCAAGGTAACTCTGCTCAAAGAAACATATGCTCCCAACATGCCAAAGTAAATTTCACTTTCAATATATTGTTCATAATATAGCAACTTAACAATGAGAAGAGCAAGCTTGAGGTACCGGTTGCTCCACATGATCACTAAAGAAATTTACAATGGAGTCCCTTGCTTCACGAATCCAATTGTCAATATCAGAACTTCCCATCAAACTACTATGATGGAGGACCCACATAGAACAAACTGAAAGACCAACAGCACCACATGTGTAGCGTATCCAGTACTGTGCTATTTTCCTGGGCTTTTGATGTTTGGCAACCTAGGGGCAGAAAGGAAGAGAAGAAATAATGTATCCCATAATAAATGATTAGTAAGTCTGATTCTATCAGAATTGACCAACATCATATGGCAAGCATTATGAAAAATGATGATGGAATTTCTTACGATGAGAGATAAATATGAGTTCAGTTTCTCTAGATTATTGTAAACCACATTGATGCCATCCCTCAGTTCACTATCCGTCCACTGAGAACTTTCTTGATTAACTTCTGGTAACTTCTTAAGCACTAGAGGAGATGAACTGCTTCCATCAATAGAATTAACCTGCAACCAATCAGGTATAGAATGAAAAAAGACAACTTCTGTGGCATCTTACCGATGCATAATGAGCATGCATATAAAGTAGTAAGGTCAAAAACAAACTGTAATTGCCACAAGGATGAGAAGCAATGTGATATCTTTATTACCATAGTTACCTGATGTATTGCATGCAGATGGCCAATTGATGCCTCCAAATTTGAAAACATATCATTAATAGTTGCTAATAATGAGGGAAATGACTTTTCTGGATCCTTCACCAAGTCTTCTCCACATCTGTCAACCTCCACATAAACCTGAAAGTATGGAAAAATGATCAAAAATTAATTTTGACAATACTAAATGATTATAATTGGAAGCACATAAATGTTTTTGGGACTGCATGTTGCATAAGCATAAACTGCATAAGTCTGTACAGATGATGGCCTAAACAAAGTGCAATGAGGCACAGTTGAATATAATAAACTGGCAATCAAGTAAATGAAGTTTAAAACAAGTAATTGATATAAGAATGTATGAAAGAACGTGTGAAGTTTGTAGCCAGAGCAACATTGGATGTTTCACGTTCTTATAACTTATGGTAAAATTTCTCTCCCCAATTTCCAAAAGTAATCCAGCTGTTCAATATAGTAGCATATAGCATGCATCAAATGTTAATACTCATCCCTCTAAACATCAGAAAATCCCTAATTCTAGGAAAGAAGGTGAAAAATCTAAGGAACAATAGGGGTACTCCGTACAGAAAAAGGTAATGCGGAAATCACAATGATTACAGATAGTGCTAGCTCTGATTATGCACCAAAAAACAAAGAAAATGAAGAATGATAGTTTGGGATTATTTGTGAAGATCTCATAGATGCAGGCAAAACAGGTATGCAACATCACTAAATGAGGGGGGGGGGGGGGGGCAAGAAACAAGGAATAAGATAAGGACCGTTGCCAAAAATGTAGCAAGGACAGATCTTATGGTGCTTAAGATTGCTATCCTTTCAGAAATGTAAGTAGATGCAGATTGGCAAAGACGCTGAATGGAAGATCCCTCAGCCAGACATTCACGCAAGAAGTGTGCTGATTCATCCATGAAAGCCCGCGGACCTCTCTCAAAAATCATGAAATACATTTTGCGAGCATTAGAACCCTGAAATTAAAGAGGCAAAGTAACTAGCACAATGAAAAACAATAGTACATAAGATAGACTGGCAAACACTACCTATGACCAAGAGGATATTATTTGCAAACCTCTGCTCTAGATTGCCAAATTGCAAATTCTTTTGAACATTATGCATATTAATAATGATGTGTTCCATTATATCTTCCAAAACCTCATAAGCCCTAGATGCCTCTGTCATAATCCTGCATGCGTAGCAGAAAAAAAACATATCAAGATCAAATCCAGCAGCATCAGGACTGAACATTCTCAAATCAAAAGTAAAAAAAAAAAAATGCAGAGTACATTCCTTGTGACTGATGAAAAAACCAAGTGATCAAGACAAAGTCAATTCTAGTGTCTAGGACTGGTAAATGATTTATGACAAGCATTACTCTTTCTTCTCATAACAGTCACAGCATATGTCTAAATAACTAAATTGGCTGTTGAAGTAGTTTCACAACTTTATAATGCAGGCACTATTTTTGCAATTTCAGCTCTGCTGCAATGGAACAAGGCTTAATATTTGGGTCGTGTTTTAAGGTTCTTTTTCTCATATGGTCTTTATTTCACATTTAATGGTTACTTATTAATTTATTTTTTTACTTCTCTAAGTGCAAATAATGTTAGGAGTTCCCACAGTCCACAGGCAATCAAGTAACGCTTTCAATCCAGGAAAGATGTCGGTATTGGAGTAATGCTTCTTCTAGGATTAAGTGTGCCACCAAGGAGACTGCAAGTGTGCTATCTGAAGCATCCAAGGCCTATATGTTTAGTCCCAATTTCTCCTCCATTAACATATTACACGCGCTACACGGGAACCATAGAGTGATATAACAAAGTAAAAAATACCTCTCCATTGACGGGAGGCAAGAGATGAAAGCCAAATCTGCACAGCATATGATTCTTCCAAGTAGATGCTTGGAAAAGTCAATACAGCTATAATCACACGGCAGCAGTGCCAACACTAGTGAACTCTCGATTCATACTTGTAAACAGATAAATGAAATTTGAAAGTACAACTAAAGGGAAGTTGCTTGAAGGGCGAGCCTTAATATAACGGCAACTTTCCTTTATTATGACTTCCATGCCACAAGTTCAAATTGTAAAAATAGTCTTTTTGTCAAAAACATTAGTAAGGTCGCATTTAATCCTTCCTTCCCCTACACCCCCAGTGTGAAAAAACTATGCGTGTATACACCCTTCCTCCATTGTCGCAGAAAACGAGGTAATACTGTATATTTTTAGACGCTCCCAGCCGCCCACGGTGTGAGAGAACCTCATGTGTAAACGCTCTCTCTTCTTCATTCATTCAATCACAAACTTCAATCTATAACAACCAAAACAGTGTGTACATTTTGTGCATTTTACATTCATGCAGGTTGAGGCTAGAATTGAAAGAAGTATATATATATCGAGAAAGAGAGAGAGAGAGAGGAACGGAGCTGATAAAAGAAGTGAAGGAGAAGACATACTGAGAAGATTCGAGAGAGCCGGAGGGCAAAGGAAGTGGGAGGCGGCAAGCTCTGCGCCTGTTGCGGGCTGTTTGGAGATAAATATTTGAAATTTTCCCGAGAAATTTGGAGCACGAGGGAAAGAAAGCGAGCAGCCGGTTCCAGAGATAGATATTTGACTCGCCTTGGGCAGCTCCATGTTCTTGACGCTCCTCCATTTATCAAAGCTCAAAGCTCTCTCCCTCCCTCCCTCCCTTATTTCTACTTCGATTTTCTCAATTTTTTTTTTTTACGAATTTCGATGAAGAATGTTCGCTGCCTTTTTTTTTTTAACGTATATAATGAAATTCTAATCAGACGGCCTTTCTTGCCAAGGAAGAAGAGAGGCGAACGCTTGCCGACCAAGCGAGCTAGAACTTTCTGGAACCACCACTGCCTCGATTCTGAGAACAGCACCACCGTTTCAACAACGTACCAGAGTAACCTGGAACACCAAAAGTGTATTACACTAATTTCTTTCATTTAATTTTACTAATTTATAAAATTAAATTAAATGTAACTAATTATTATTATTATTATTATTATATTACTTTTAAAGTGTTGTTTTTTAATTCTTTTTTTCAACAATTTATATCAAATTATCCATTTAGTTGCCTTATTTTTAATCATTAAGAATTTCATTAAATATAAAATACATAATAAAATATATATTTTTTATTTTTATAAATTATATGATTCTTAAAATTGAAATTAAAAAATAAAAATTTAAATTATTTAATCTTTGAATGAATAATTGGCTTTTTTAAGCAAGTGCCGTAAAAAAAAAAAGAGAGAACATTAAATATATATATATATATATTAAAAAAAATTCTAATTCTATTGAAATTTATTTCGCCCAACTTTGCCTGCCTGTGTTTGTCACGCGTCTCGCCTATCTAATTTCCCCCCCACCCTTTTTTATTAGCCAAAGAAAAATTATAAAAATTATTTTGTTTTTTTTTTGTCCTTTAAGATCCCAAAAAAGAAGATTTAATGTCACGTCTGTAAAAATAAGACCAAAAATTTTATCAGAACTAAAAATTACATTTTATAATAATTTGAGGCAACCTAAGATCTCTCTTGTGCTGTGCACCGCTCAAGATTCTCTTTTTATTTGATCAAAATTTTTTCTTTCTTTTTTATTTGACCTGAAATTCGTGATATTCTTTTACACTCATCGAATCCAACGAAGTATTAACCGCAAATTTTTTATTTTCTAATTAAGAAAAAAATATTTTTTCTTATTTTTAAATTTATTTTTTTGTGAACCAAGACATTTCCTTTTTTTATTTATTTATGTCATTACATGTTTAAACTCTAATTAATGGTTAAAATATGTAATGAGATATGATTGATGAAATATTTTATAAAAGAATAAAATTTTTTAAAAAAAGTTTCAAAATATTGTAAAACTTTCAAAAAAAAAATGTAAAAGATCAAAATTAAGAAAATTGCAACTCCAAAAATATGCAAAAATATTTAAAAATTGTAAAAAAAAAAAAAACTAAAAAGAAGAGCCAAAAAAAGTTATGGATTTTTTTTGAATTTTTGGGAAAGACCAAACAATCTATAAAAATATTCGAAAGTTTTATAAAAAAATTATTTTGGAGAGAAAAATTTAAAAGTTCAAAAAATCGAAGCTTTTTTTGTTTGTTATCTCTTCTTCTTGTTTTTTTTTTTTCAATCTTTTGATCTTATGATTTTTTTTTTAATATCTTTACAGATTTTCAGAGTGTGCAATTTTCTTAATTTTGAATTTATCTTTTTTCTTTGGAATTTTTATATTTTTATAGAGAACATTTTGGTTTTTCAAAATTTTTTAAATTTTTCTCAAAATTTTTTATATTTTTAAAACTTCTTTTGTATTTTTTATAAAATATCTTGTAATTATTATTATTATTATTTTCAAAACGTGTCCAGTCTTGTCGCGTGTATTGAAAAATAAAAAGGATATAGCGTATAATTTTTTAAACTTACCAGCCCAAAACCATGGACGATGTTTGGTTTGGATTGGGAAGTCCAGCTAGCCGGGCACAAACGCGCACAAGGTAAACCGACCTTTCGACCCAAGACGCCGTAATTTGACCAAACGCGTTTTGTTTTTGTGGGGCCAAACAAGCACAAGTTCTACGCCGTCAACTCCGACTTCTAGATAATTTATCCTACAATCAAAGTGCGACAAGCCACGTTAGCTTAGCTAGTTAAAATATTTTATATCTTATCATCTCTCCCTCCCTCCCTCTATATATATATATATATATTTGTATACACATCCCTGCAAAACCAATGACCCCATAACGAAGAATCGAAGCAAAGTAAGAGAGAGAGAGAGAGAGAGATAGGGAATATAATGGCAACTTTGGGTGGAGTTAAAGACGTTGAGGGATTCGCTAACAGTGTTGAAATCGATAATCTAGCTCGTTTCGCCGTCGATGACCACAACAAGAAAGCGGTAGCCTTTTTCCTTCCCTTTTTCTGTTTGTTTCCCTGGAATTTAAACCATTTTATTATTATTATTATTATTATTATTATTGTTTGGTTCACCGTGGAATTTCATTTTATCATGTCTGGTTCTTTCTTTACCGTTCATGTTCATGTCCTCTTATTATTATTATTATTATTTTAATTTTGCATTATTAGGATTATCATTATTATTTCCTTTTAAGGGAAAAAAATATGTGGGTTTGTTATCTTTTGTCATAATTTTTTTTTCTTTCCTTTTAAATTGAAATATGACTGAAATAGTGGGATTAATAATGTTGTTATTTAGAACTCAGTCCTCGAGTTTAAGAAAGTATTGAGTGCAAAGCAGCAGGTGGTGTCTGGGACAATTTACTACATTACCATAGAGGTGAAGGATGGAGACCACCTCAAAGTGTATGAAGCCAAGGTTTGGGTGAAGCCATGGTTGAATTTCAGGGAGGTTCAGGAATTCAAGCTTATTAGTGATGCCCCTTGTGACTCTAATAAGTGTGATGATGCTGCCCCTTCTGACTCTAGCAAATAGTTAGGTAATCTTTTCTCCAAAAGGAAGATGCTTTACACACACACACAGAGGTTACAAATTTATGTGGTACTTAACAGATTTTGTCACGTTGGGGTGGCTTTTTTTGGGTTGGCATGTTAATGTGCTGTAAATGTACTTAACAGGTTATGTTTTCTAGCTTGCATGTGGTGTTTGTTAATTGATCAGCCTCTGAAATTCATGGGCCCAGCAGCCACATATTTATTGCTAGATGTTTTTAGCAATTGTGTAATCCGTTTAGTCTGCCTAAAATAACAATGGCTGGTTTGAATTTTGTTATGATGTGAGGACACTGACCCGTTTTTGCCTCCTCATTTAATCTGATCTATCTGATATTCAGAAGCCTTTTCCTGATAGTATCGGTTTGGTAATCAGATGCCTATAAACTGACTTTCTTTCAAATAAAATTTCATTGTGTTTATGCCTATTCGTGATTCCAGGACAGGATACATGAATGTGACAATTCCCTTTTTACTTTGTTTTTGTACACTCATCATGATGGTGTATGGCTGGTAGTTTTTTGGTTCTTTTTATTTGGTGCTGTCACCAAAATGCAGCTAAATGTGTTAAATGCTTGGTGCCTGTACGGGATCCTTCGAGTTTTTATCATTTGTCTGATAAATGCCCAGGAAATTCATGACATAATTTGGTCTTATTAGCCTTTATTTGTATTTCTTACGACTGTATTTTCAAATTCAGGTAATTGAAGGCTATCCAGGGCCCTGAATGTACTTGGGAGTTGATATTATTAAGTAAATAATGATGTTGTTGAAGGTACTTCTACTGCATGTATATGAAAAAGGGATCTGTATTCCAGAAGGCTATCTATGGCACTGAATGTACTTGGGAGTTGATATTATTAAGTAAATAATGATGTTGTTGAAGGTACTTCCACTTCATGTGTATGAGAAAGGGATCTGTATTCCGATCCTGTAACCATAAATCTTTGATGAATGGTAAGATCCTTAGTATCCATGTTCTTTGTCTTCCCAATTTCCCCTCGCTCTGTTTTCTCTTCCCTCTGCCTGCCTCATATATGCATCTCTTGTGCTGACAACCTGAGCCATTTGGGGTCTCTCACATTTGGCGGTGCAGCTTGGTAAACTTGTTGAAATTTGCTCAGAAGCTGGTAAATGAGAGTAAACCGATACGTTAGAGTTGATTATTGGTTCAAAATTTTACAAACACCTACAAAATTCAAAATATTTTGCCATCCAGAATTGTAATCTTTAATGGCTGCATTATCATCTCTGATCTGATGACATGCATTTATACATTTACATTACGAGGAAAATATCAAGAAATTGTGACTTACCAGCGAACCCAATAATTTTGAATCTAGTTAAGACGAAAAGAGAAATACCATACCATCAACCATTGTAGCTAAATGAGATTTTAGTACAGATAAATTGAGCATCGGGCCCTAGTTATTTGTCATCTAATGATTTGTGTAAGTAATGTATTTCTCGTTAAGTTATATTGGAAGCATCAACTGTTAGTGTTTGTACAGAGCTATTGATGAAACTATATGGGTTAACACATTAATATATATCCCAAACCTTGCGCATTTTTCACAAATGGTGCGATCTGCATCTCACAGAAATTTTTGGTTGCAAATTTAACAGGTTATGTGGTAACATACGAAGATTTAAATTGAAATTTCTGTCAAATTTTAGATTGATACAAATGAAATTCATGTCAAATTGAAAAAGATGAAAAGAAAGAAAGAAAGACAAAATTTACATTTTTGCCCCATCGATTCCCCAAATCCAAGAATTTTAAGGCACCTTTGGAGAGGCCCCTTCAAGTAGCGCGGTAGTAGAATTTCGTCAGTAACTTGTTGGTTTCAAGTCAGAGGCATAATAGTTTCATGTAATGGTCTCCGGCTTCCATTATACCAAAGAGTAAAAACATTTTCTGAGAAGAAATACATAAATCGTCTCACTACTTGACATATGCTTTCTTATTGAAAACATGGGGAAGATCACCCACCCACGTGTGATCGACAGTCTAGGGTGGCAGCCCAGTTCTGATCATAAGATGAAGAATTCAGCACGTAGATAGCAAACTAGACAGAGCTATTCTTTGCAGCAAGTATTCTTGGCTCAAATATACGTAACTCCCAGCAAACTTTGCATAAATAAGCAAGTTTCCCGCAGAACAAATGTAGTCGTGTGCCTACAACAGACATGTAGCTGAAGGAGATGGGAATTGGGAGCAGTCAGTCAAAGGGAACACTTCAAAGTTCAAACTTCAATGATATTATTCATCTTCATTCATCAGAACTATATTCCTCGTGTTCAAAACTTACCCAGGAGGGACAGAAAGCAATGCAACAAAACTGTTCTCTTCTGCTATACACAGTAATGACATGAATGGGAATTGTCGAGGGCACCAGAAAGCAGTCTTACCTGATATAGAAGGAGAACCCGATCAGAATGCCTTGGAAATCTCCGCATAAATGACCAACGAGAAACGTAAAAGACACGGAAAATCTCCAATGTCCTAAATCCATTCCGTCCGTTAGAAATCTCACTTCACATAAGATCTGTTAAATTAATTAACGTGAGTAGTCCATCATTTAAAGTATGATCCAAAATAAAATGATCGGTTAGGTATAACGGTAATTTGGGTCATCGGGTTTAAAATCCCTCCACTCTCCTTGTTAAAGAAAAACGTTACAGAAAGAAAAATATCTTCTTGTTTAAAATGACCGTTACAAAAGAGTGGTTATAGGAAAAAAATAATGTATATATATATATATATATATATTATACAGACCTTTCCTGAGAACTCAACCATCAGAGAGAAAACGTAAAGAAAAGAAAGGGAAGAGTAGGAGAAAAGAGAAAAACGTTTAGGAATGAAACAGAAGAAGATTCTCATCTCCACTGCTGGACATCTGCATAATGGACAACGGTATGTTGATTTCAATTACAATTTTTATTGCTAGTATTCGCATAAAAAATATCTTATATTATAGAAATAAGAATTTCATAAAGAGAAATTCTAGAAAAGTCTAACAATTGATATCAGAGCGAGTTTGTAAATACTGCAATTTGATTTTTTTTATCTCTTTATGTCGTATAGTATTTTATTTTTTTTTCTTTTTTGCATGTAATCGACAACGCGGGACAAAACAAATATTTTGGTTTTTTTTTTTTTTGGCAAAACGGTCGGCATTGAAAGGGGAAACGCCGACCATGGAAGGCCAACACCGGCGAAACGGCCGGCGTCGAAAAGAAGAGGGAAAGTCGACACGAGGACGGTACGCCGCTGGACCTGAACGGATCCAGGTATAGCGGATCGGCCTTGTACTTCCGGGTAAAGTCGCCGACCTGAACGGATTTGGGTACGGCAGAACGGGGAAAGCTCTCTTCCGGGTGACGCCGGGATCCAGGTCAGTCGGGTAGGTACGGTGGAACGGTCTTTCGGGTGACGCGGCAAATCCAGATCGCTTTGGAGATCCGACCCGAACGGGTTGGTTTGTCCCACGTTCGTCCATCAGAGGCAACGTCGGGGAGAACCAACGTACGGGGTTGGTTGCTGACGAAGACACCTTCAAATGACCGGATTAGGTGTAGGTCTAAACTGCGACGCCGGTCTGGACTCTGCACCGGTGGTCGAATAGGGGCGACGCCCGCAGCACTATGGTACTGCCACCGTGGGTCGATCGGCTAGAGGCGACAGTAAGGTGGTACTGCCATTGTGCAACCGAAGCGTGTTGCGGGTGCCATCGTGGGTTGCCTGGTACATAGGTGCCACCTGCAGTATGGTGATGCTACGGGTCCAAATGGATGTCACTGTGAAAAGGGACTGATTATTGGAAAACTCTCACATAAAAATAATTTAGGTCTTCGTAATTGAAGATTTTAAAGTTATTGAATTCACATCAATATAAGTCAAATATTGAAAACTTGTTAGTCACCAAAGTGGCCTGACTTTGAAAGGATTTGAATAGTTGATTGTGAATTTTAATTGTTCATTTTTTAGATGCTAATAAAATATTTTTGAAATGAATAATTATGGTTATTAATTATTACTTGTAATTAATCACACTAAAAGGGATTAATTAATATACTAAGTAAACGTGATTGTATATCCAAAGATAACATTCATGTTAATTTTAATATGATTAATTGATCTATTAAAGTATATTTAAATTAGCATCATTATTTATTAGAATTATGTATTTGAGGATCATCCAAAGGTGAACTTAAATGCATGATTAAAGTTTGTAATGTATCTAAATCCATTGGAGTTTACTTAAAGTATTAACGTATAAATTTGGATTATGTTTGCAACTTCCAGTAATGTGTTCGCCTTAGGTAATTCGATGATCAAATTCAATGGACTGAACTATGCAGAATGGTCTAAGCATATTCAGTTTCATTTAGGCATATTGGGCTTGGACTTAGCAGTCATTTCGGATGAAAGGCCTGCAGCCATTACAGGGACCAGTACAGAATCTGATAAGTCTTTTTATGAGGCTTGGATACGGTCCAATAGGTTGAGTTTGAATTTGATGCAGATGACGATAGTTGAAAACGTCAAGTCATCGATGCCTAAGACGAAAAATGTGAGGGAATTTCTGATAAGGATTAAGGAATACTTTCAGTCAGATATAACTGATAAATCTATCGTAGGAACCCTAATGAGTGAGCTGACGACCAAGAAATTTGATTGGTCACAGCCCATTCATGATCATGTGACCAGTATGGCTAATCTAGCAGTAAGGTTGAAAACAATAGGCATGGATGTGAGTGAATCATTTCTGGTTCAATTCATCATAAACTTACTGCCTCCTGAATTTGGCCAGTTCCAAGTGAATTATAACACTATTAAAGAGAAATGGAACTTTCAAGAAATTAAAGTCATGTTAGTTCAAGAGGAAGGGAGATTAAAGAAGATGAAGGATCACTCTATTCATCTCATCGTTCGTAAGGATGCTAGTGGTAGCAGGTCTAAACCATATAAGAAAGGTAAGAAGAAGGACAAAGCCTCTATAAAAGTCATTGGAGGTCAGATCCAGAAGGATAAAAAATTCTTCTTCTGCAAAAGGATGGGTCACTTCAAGAATGATTGCCCAAAAAGAAAGGCTTGGTTCGAAAAGAAAGGTACGTACTGAATATCAGTATGTTTTGAATCAAACATAATTGAAGTGCCCAATAATACTTGGTGGTTAGATTCTGGAGCTACTATTTATGTATCACGTATTATGCAGGGATTCCTTTCAATCCAACTCATAACATGAACTAAGAAGTTCCTCTATATGGGAAACAAAATGAAGGCACGAATAGAAGGAATTGGGATGTACATATTGATCTTGGACACTAAATGTCATCTGGATCTAGAAAAGTGTCTCTATGTTCCTGAATGTGCTAGAAATTTAGTTTCTATTGCAAAGTTGGATGAAGAAGGATTTAACCTCAAGATTGGAAAAGGTGCTTTTTCATTGTATAGACATTCGTACTATTATGGATCTGGTACTTTGATTGATGATTTGTACCGTTTTAATCTTGATGCTATGTATGCTGATTCCATATTTCTTGTTGAGTATAGTATAGGTAACAAATGTAATGTGCATGATGAAAGTTCTGCTTTCTTATGACATCAAAGATTGGGTCATATATCCAAAGAAAGGATATTGAGGTTGATGAAAGGTGATGTACTGCCTCAATTGGATTATACTGATTGGGATGTATGTGTTGATTGTATAAAAGGGAAATAAACAAAACATACATCAAAGAACCCAGCCATGAGAAGCAATGAGCCTTTAGAATTGATACACACTGATATTTGTGGCCCGTTTGATATCTCAACATGGGGTGGTGAGAAATATTTCATCACCTTTATAGATGACTACTCACGGTATTATTACTTGTATCTACTGCATGAAAAGTCTCAGTCAATAAACATCCTAGAGGTGTTTATTAATGAAGTGGAAAGGTAGTTAGATAGAAAAGTAAAAGTGATTAAGTCAGATAGGGGTGGTAAATATTATGGAAAATTCAATAAAAGTGGACAATGTCCTGGTCCACTTGCAAAATTTCTTGAAAGTCGAGACATATGTGCACGGTATACAATGTCTGGTACACAACAACAGAATAGTGTAGCGAAAGGGCGGAATCGCATACTTATGGATATGGTTAGGAGCATGTTGAATTACAGTACTGTACCCTTATCCTTATGGATGCATGCATTAAGAACTGCTGCATATCTGCTGAATAGGGTTCCTAGTAAGGCTATCCCTAAAACTCCTTACAAGTTATGGACATGGAGAAAACTCAGTTTGAGACACCTTCATGTTTGAGGTTATCCAGCAGAAGTAAGGATATACAATCCACATGAAGGAAAGCTTGATGCTAGAACCATTAGTAGTTACTTCATTGGCTATCCTGAAAAGTCCAAAGGGTATAGGTTCTACTGCCCTAACAATAGTACTAGAATAGTTGAGTCTGGTAATGCTCGATTCATTGAAAATGGTCAGTTCAGTGGGAGTGGGGAATCACGAAAGGTGGATATTAAAGAATTACAAAATGAAAGATCCACAGTGAGTACTCCTACTCACGTCGGTATCCCCACACTCAGTGTTTCTACTCAAATTGTTATTCCTCATGTTGTATCACAGTCACGTGACATGCAAGGACAACAAATTGATACTCGAAACATGCAAAGTGACACATAAGAGATGAACCAAGTAACAATGTTCAATTTACAAATAAACAAGTGATACCACAAGAAATGACATTACAGAGGTCTACAAGACAGAAAAAGCTAACGGTTTCAAATGATTATGTGGTTTACTCACTTGAGCATGAATTAGAATTAAGCATTGATAAAGATCCAGTCTCATTTAAACAAGCCATGGAATGTAATGATTCTGAAAGGTGGTTCAATGCCATGAAGGAAGAGATGAAATCGATTGATGTAAACCAAGTCTGGGAGCTAGTAGAGTTACCTGAAGGATCAAAATGAATTGGCTGTAAGTGGGTCTTCAAGATCAAGCAAAACTTGAATAGTAACATCAAAAGGTATAAGGCCAGACTTGTTGCCAAAGGTTTCACTCAAAGGGATGGTGTTGACTATAAAGAGACTTTCTCTCCAGTTTCTAAGAAAGACTCCTTAAGAATTATTATGGCTTTGATGGCTCATAATGATCTAGAGCTCCACCAAATGGATGTAAAGACCGCCTTTTTGAATGGTAACTTGGAAAAGGAAGTGTATATGGACCAACCTGAAGGTTTCATCACCACCGGGCAAGAAAATTTGGTGTGTAAATTAAAGAAATCGATATATGGACTGAAACAAACCTTCCGATAATGGTATATTAAGTTTAATAATACCATTACGTCATACGGTTTTGTAGAAAATACCGTTGATCTGTGTATCTATATGAATGTCAGTGGGAGCAAGTTCATTATATTAGTCCTATATGTCGATGACATTCTTTTAGCTGCTAATGACATAGGTTTGTTACATAACGTAAAGAAATTTCTCTCTAAAACTTTTGAAATGAAAGATATGAATGAGGCATTGTATGTGATAGGAATAGAAATATTCCGTGATAAATCACAAGGATTGTTAGGATTGTCTCAGAAAGGCTATATCAATAAGGTATTAGAGAGATTTAAAATGGAAAATTGCTCAACAGGAATAGTTCCAATTCAGAAAGGGGACAAGTTCAGTGAATTACAATGTCCAAAGAATAATTTGGAATGGAAAATGATAGAATCAATTCCCTATACATCACTGATTGGAAGCTTGATGTATGCGCAAACATGTACTCAGCCAGACATTAGTTTCGCAGTTGGAATGTTAGGCCGATATCAAAGTAATCCTGGAATAGATCATTGGAAAGCTGGAAAGAAAGTACTTATGTACCTACAAAGCACCAAGGAAATGCTTACTTATAAAAGATCAAGTCATCTTGAAGTAGTAGGTTACTCGGATTCAGATTATACTAGATGTGCAGACTTGAGGAAATCTACATTTGGTTACATGTTTCTCCTAGCTGGAGGAGCAGTTTCCTAGAAAAGCGGGAAGCAATCTGTCATTGCTACTTCCATTATAGAGGCTGAATTTGTAGCATGCTTTGAGGCTACTGTTCATGCATTATGGATGTAGAATTTTATCTTAAAGCTTGGTTTGGTCGACAGTATAGAAAAGCCGTTAAGAATTTACTGTGATAATTCCGCAGCAGTCTTCTTCTCTAAGAATGATAGGTATTCCAAAGATGCGAAACATATAGATTTGAAATACTTATCTGTTAAAGAAGAAGTGCAAAACCAAAGAGTGTCCATTGAGCATATTGGTACTAAATTGATGATAGCGGACTCGTTAACTAAAGGTTTGCCACTAAAAACATTTACTGGACACATTGATCGAATGGTCATTATGGACAGGTCCTCATACATTTGAAAGCCAATATTTAGGATGCTCATATCATTGTGACACTCGTAAATTCAATTAAAGTTATGGTTTTGCTTGTACTTTGTTATCTCTATTTAGATGTATACAATTATGGTTTGTGAGATAACTAAGAGCATATATGATAATGACAGTTTTCAATGTTTCTCAGTAAAGTTATTATCAATTATGATGATTATGTGATACATTGAAGGAATCATGTCTCCCTAAGATATGAGTGGTCCATGTCATTTAAAGTATGACCTAAAATAAAAGACCTAATATGATGGTCAGTTAGGTATAATAGTAATTTGAATCATCGGGTTTAAAATCCATCTACTCTCCCTATTAAGGAAAAACGTTACAGGAAGAAAAATATCTTCCTGTTTAAGATGACTGTTACAGAAGAGGAGGATTTTCCTGAAAAGATAACGGTTACAAGAAAGGAATAATGTGTATATGTATATATATACTATTACAGACCTTTCTTAAGAACTCAACCATTAGAGAGAAAGCGTAAAGAAAAGAAAGGGAAGAGTAGGAGAAAAGAGAAAAACATTTAGGAATGAAACAGAAGAGAATTCTCATCTCCACTGCAAGATATCAGCATAATGGACAACGGTATGTTGATTTTAATTACAATTTTTATTGCTAATATTCGTATAAAGAAAGATTTTGTATTATAAAAATAAAAATTTTATAAAGAAAAATTTTTAAAAAGTCTAACCGATCCTAGACATATAATGACATCTTCCATAACTACTTTAAATCAAATGACACCAACGGGGGCTCTACAAGAACAAAGCTCCAACATCTCTTAAGGTGGTCTGCTTTCAGCACATACACACTAAAAAACACAATAATGAGATAGACCAATTGGATAGTAGTTCTGTGTTGAGATAGTCCAAATCAAGGATTCTTCTGGCAGGTATATCTCTTTACAAGCCTCCCACACCCACCACTTCATTTATATTATTACAACATCCAAAATTCTCAGAATAAGCCCCAGTCACCAATGAGCTTTAGCTCAATAGTATCGGAGTCAGTCCCCGGAACCAAGGGTCTCCAGTGGCAGTGAATGCCAATTAAACATAAAGAAAAAAATAATAATAATAAAAAGTTTCGATCTTTCAAAGAAGCTCCATTATTAAACATCAGCAATAATCTGAAATACCCATCTGAGGCTTGAAAACAAAAGGGGTGCCATTCAATGGGACGGGACATTCTGCTGAAAATTCTAATTACATAACAGAAGGAAAAAAAAATAGAGCCATACAATGCAAAAATAATTTTTAATTTCTTGGTTCAACTGAAATATAGAAAAGCGGTAAATAAAATACCTGTCGTCTTATAGAGCAAAATAACAAGATGCCTTTCGTTTTGAACAGTCATTATGAGTGAATTGTGGGGTATACGACTGCCGAGAAGAGAAAACGCACGAAAGAAATGGAGCCGATAGCCTTGAAGAAGCATTCTCAAAATGTCAACGTCTTGCTCTGTAAACAATGGTCACAGACACCGGAGTCACGCCCCACGGCACCAGCGGGGGAGATCCAATAAAAGAAACTTGCACAGCTACAACAGTTATATTTTTGATATAAGAGGCTCGTTTCTGCTGCGTAAAATTTCGATTTCGATTTTTTATTGAAATGTTTTGTAAAATTAAAATATATACTTAATTATATATAATTATAAAAAGATTAAACTCTTTTATTTTAAATATTATAATACGGATTTCTTATTAAATTCAAATCTTAAACCAGCCTATATAATATGATGCAAAGACAAAATTTATTTTTAACAGGATCTTATGATATCAACATAAATACCGTTGAACTATTACATTTCAATGCATATTTTTCATTGGTATTATACTTTTTGCGTCATAAATTATGAATTTTAGTCTTCCCTTTTTTTTTCAGTGATAATAATTTTATTAAACTATCAAATGTTTGCTAAAGTGGCTTGCCTGCAACCAAAATGTAAATGCTGATATTGAAGGATAGAAGGAAAAAAAAAACAAAAAAAAAAAAAGCCTGACACCTTACAATGTCAAAATTGGGCAAACGGAATGTCCTAAGAGCTTGATCTTCAAGCATTTGATACATCATTCGCATGACTTGTTTCTGATTGGATTGGAGAGTTAGTTTTAATACAGCATGCCAACATTGAATGCAATGCTAAAAGCTGAAAACAATTGGTCTTCCACTGGTCTGAATGAACTTAAACGGCCAATGAAAAGAAAAGGTCGTTTTTAAGAGGTAGAGTTCAAGTGGAAGGGCAAAACAAAAGTATCTAGAAAGCCAAAAACAGAACATTTTAAACTACCACCAATTGCATGTCTGTTTCGCCAATTAAAAATGTTATTCCTTTCCTTTTTATGCTATTTTTATCTAACCTGTTTTTCTTTTCTTTTCTCTTCTGTTATTGACTCCAAAAATTTTCTGTGTCATCGACACTCTATTCAGTTTAACCATAACCTCACGTTAGGTCGCACAAAAATGTCATCCCTCTCTCCATTGCTTCATTTATGCTATTTTAATACATTAGAGAGACGGGTGTTTTGAGGAGCGGAACCCCATCACCTCGTTGATCATTTTCTTCATCCAACTCCTTTTTTCAGCCTTGCCGATAGGCTCTCCTCTTTGTAAAGCTTCTTCTGGTCTCGTGTTCCTGTTGGTCTTGAGTTTTACCATAATTTATTACAGATCTTGAGGTTGTTGGGAGTTGCACCAAACCGTGCTTCTATATCTCAACTACCCAGATCTGTAATCTCCTCCTCCTTTTTAACACTGCATTATTTTTGTGAAAAGATTTTCTGTTTTTTGTTGTACAAAAAATTAGGATATTTGGTGACATGCGTCTCTGTATCTAGACCTCTCTTGCCTCTCTTTTTTTGCTATCTTCTTGGAATTTCCAGGTGTCAGAGGCCCATATTTTTATCCTTACCCCACCACCATCATTGTCCTCCCACCACCTGCTGGGTTCATCATCCAATTCCAATCTCTTTCTCTTTCTTCCTCTCTAGGCTTCCTCTTTTTGAATGACAGCTGTTGAGCCTGTCTGTACGAATCCAGATTATAGCTGTCATTATGTTTTGCAAAAGAGAAAGCATTGTTCAGGAATTAGGACCATTTGGATTCTTGAGTTATTGGCCGAGTGACACCTCGACAGGCTACTAGCTTTGATCATCTTTGAGAGATTTACGATCTTGCTGGCGATACCTTCAGTTTGTTCCACTTAAACCTCGGCCAGGAGGCCCACTGGTGGGTTTGGTGGGCTTTCTTGGAACCTATAGAAACCCATATCTTGAAAGGTGAAAGCTTTATTACATGTAATTTCAATTTTTTTGGAACCAATAAAAACCCGTATCTTGAAAGGATAAAGCTTCATTACATGTATTTTCCTCTTCAAGGTCCCCACCTTCTTATTTTTTTAAAAGGTGGGCTGTTAGGGGAGGAAGAGGGAACAATTGGGCTTCTTCTTTTTTGTTCTTTTTAACATTGCTTTACCACAATTGGCTGGCTCTTCGTTAATTTTCTTCCACTTCATCTAGTACCATTCGTGCCAAACTCCAATTTGACCCGTAATTAGAATTCATCCTTTTCTAAATGCTACTTAGCCTGTTGATCATTTTTACCCCCTTCTTCTTGTTTTTAAAGTCCCTTTCTTTAAGAGCACTGCCTCCGTGGGCAAGTGATGTGAGAGTGTTGTCAGTCTGGTTCTGGAAAGAGTTGTTGTTTCTCTTCTCTGATTCTAGCTTGGTAAACAGCACCCTTTTCATAGGTCTTTCTATCAATAGTATCACCTCAAGAATTTCCTTAAATAAAATGGCTTCAATTTCAAGTGTAAATGTAGAAAACACTGTAGATGAGTATAGCGAGATGTCAGTTTTGGACTTGCCAGAACTGGCCTTGGAATGCATTCTCGAAAGGCTGTCACCTGCAGGGCTTTGTAGCATGGCGGGTGTCTGCACTTCTTTGAGGCAAAAGTGTATGAGTGATCACCTTTGGGAAAGGCACATGAAGCAGAAGTGGGGTAGGCTAATTGGCCCTGCTGCTTACAGGGAGTGGCAACGGTATATTGCTTCAAGAAAGGATTTGACCGATTGTAAATATGGCAAGCCTCTTGCGATCCTGAAGCTTCTTTCTATATTTTCACCGTTTCCTTGGATTAGATCCAAGGTTGATTGTAATGGCAAGCAGAGTAGTCCTATGCTTGTTGATTCAGTCATGTCCTGGTATCTCGCCTTGAAACTGGCAGGTTTTGGTTTCCTGCCCAGGTCTACAACCGCGAGGTAAATGTTTCAGCCATGTAATAGCTTTATAAACTTTTTTCTTTTTTTTACTTCTGTTTAACGATCAATCACTTCGCTATTTGTTCAATGTATTTGTGAGGATTGATGACTTGTGCTTCATGGATTTCATTCTTAATAAAAGCTTCGGCTCGTGCTTTGTTGCAGAATGGCCATGTTGGTTTCATGCTATCATGTTACGATGCTGATCTTAGCTATGATCCTCGTACGGACACATTTCAAGCCAGGTATCTGAAAACAGTGGCTTCCTGGCAAATGATATTCTTAATAGTTTAATTGCTATTGTTGCTGATGGTCATGTGGTGTTCCAGATTGTAGGATTAGCTTCAGCCTCAAAGGATGTTTACCTTGTAATATTGGATGAGGAAAGGAATAACAAAAATTGGTAAATTAATCTAATCGGGTTGAATTTTATATCGTTTGGTCCGCTTCAGGTACCCACCACATGGGAGGAGAGCAATTGCTGTAGAGAATAATGTGCCATGGGAAAGGCTTAGAGTGCCACCTGTTGATACTTCTCCGCATGATCTACATATTTCTGATTGCTTGAATGATATGTGCCCTGGGGATCATATTGAGATTCAGTGGAGAAGAAATAAAGAATTTCCTTATGGTTTGTTCTTCACACAAATCTTTGGTTACTGATCTGAATTCCTTCCCTATCTATCTCAGCTTAAATATTGAAACAATGCCTATTCAACTCTAACTTGACATCGTTGACCATGAAGAAAAGTTGGAGACAGCTTATTTTAAAATTCTGAATCCACAATTATATAAATAATTGTACTCCTTTTTCTTATCAGAAAGAGCCAGAGACAGCAGAGCACCGATTTCTATTTAAATGATGCCACTGAATATGCCTACATAAAATTGAGCCCTTGTTTTAAGCAGACAAATTAGTGAATGCCAAACACAATATTCAAAGTTAAATTTTTTATATTGGATTAAATGTTTAATGCCTATATGCAGGCTGGTGGTACGGTGTTGTTGGTCATTTGGAGCCATGTGATGGAACTGAGAACTATTGCCGGTGTCATAACAGTGGTGAGTCTATTTCATCCTTTATTTATCCAAGCTGATTTTTATGTTCCATTACAATAGAATAGAAGATATAAATCTGGCAGATCAAACCATTTTGCACGTCTAAAACCAATGTGCAGATGTTAAAAAATATGGGGTTTTCTTCTGGTTCATTACACAGCAAGGATAAGAGAAAAAAGCCAAAACATTTTGGAGGGAAAAAGGCAAGAGTTTTAAAGAATGCAGTATAGTTGAATAACTGTTTGAAATTCTCATTTAGGGTGCCTTTAATATTACTTCTTCAAAAACTGTAGATGAGATAAATATAAACTACAGATAAGGCCCGGCTCTGGAGAGGTTATTTTCTTGAATTCTAGCTTTCAATCTTTGGACCACCACCATTATGTTGTTTCTTTGGTCCTCGAGACAAATCATTATCCATATGTCATGACTTCCACCAACACTGAAATAATTCATGTCTCAGTGGAATT
Source organism: Ceriops zippeliana (assembly GCA_037897445.1). Lineage (NCBI taxonomy): Eukaryota > Viridiplantae > Streptophyta > Magnoliopsida > Malpighiales > Rhizophoraceae > Ceriops > Ceriops zippeliana. The sequence continues at coordinate 2,570,293 of JBAPLH010000174.1, forward strand.
TTTATCGCCTGCTACATTGACAGAACTCTGTCTCCTATAGGCTTCCATCTGTTTGTCAAGTTGGAATATTTTGGCTATCTGGGGGTGCACTAGTTATTTGTTAGTTCACTTCATTTTCTTTCACCTCATTTTCTGTCTCCTTTCCAACAAAGTAAGCCACAATTGCCTTCAAGAAACTAGGACCACTAGACGACCCACTAGCCATGTCATATCATTATAAAGAGACACCTTTTTCTCATGTTGCTTGCAACTTGATGAAAAGAAAATGCATATGTGCTTCTGTTTTGATTCTCATAAATATGATTTTGGTAAATTTTTTTGCAGAAAATATTCATTTTTTTCAGCAATTGGAACTTCTGCCAAAAGATTATGCTTATGCCATTTTGCTTTTTGCTTTAACCAACGACACTCATCTAAAACCAATTATCCTGCCAAATATTTTGCCATTTCCTTTTTGTCCAATCTCTCATAAACTCTTGATTTCCATTAATTAATATTATGTTGATACCTAATACTAAATTTGTGCTAGCAGACACCATTGTGTTGGAGTTCCATCAGTATACTCAAGGTTCACGGTGGAGACAGACCACAATAAACAGGAAAGAACACCAGGAGGAGGGAAATGAGGCGGATGGTTTTTATGGAGGAATCAGAAGGCTGAGTGACGAGGAGGAAGTTTCCAGGTGGAAGCGGCTTTGGCCTTGTGAAGTCTTGGAATAAGACTTGCAACACTAGCAAGTTCTAAGGACATCACTTCCAGTTGTGATAGAAACTCACACTGCTTCCAGAATGCGTCTGCCTTTTCACAAGCAGCTTTTGTAATTATCGCCTTCCACTTCTGTAGAATGAATGCGGAGGCCATGTTCACGTCTTTGACTTATTCTCTATCTTATATACGCATATATATTTTATTAGATGGGAACTTCGTGACTGTATCATGCAATCCTGATAGATGTGAACTCTCTTTTTCTTTCGGTCATTGTAAACTGTCTATTGAAGAACGAGCCTTGGTGTGTTTATAAAGTTATTTTATTGCGATCTAATGAAGCTCACAGGATGAATTGCAGGAGCAAATTTTTCTTTAGATTTCATTATACAAGAGTCTCCTGCTCTTGGCAGGACATTATTCTACGTCTTAATACAATGCATAGAAGTTGCAAGTTTTTCAATCTTTAAACAATTGCACCAAAGTATAAATCTTTTGGGCGTGGCATCCTGAACTCTTGGCAATGCTAAAGCACTCGAATCATCTCCTACACAACCCCCCCCCCCCCCCCAAAAAAAAGGGGAAAATTTTCATTGCAGTTGTTGAAGTTCTAATGCGGAGGAGTATCAGGGAAACTTTGGCCTCTAAAAGAACATGCAAGCTAAAAAACTTGATCACTTAAAAAAATAAAACAAGATGTTATTTTATTCTATTTTATTTTTTTCTTCTTCTTTTGTTTTATCATCCAAAAAGAAAAAAGAAAAAAAAACAGCACTCAAACCAATTTTTTTCCGAGAAGGAAAAAGCAAGATACAGAGTGCCAAAAAGAGATAATAACATGGAATTAGATCCTATTTCTTGGCTATTCTTTGCCCAACAAATGGATACCCTCCTTGCCGCTGATGCTAATTGTTCACTCTTTTTTTTTTTTTTTGAATGATGATACAAGATAAATTCCTAGTTATTTTCTGTTAGCCTAAGGCCTCTGAAATAAGATGCCATCAAAAAATGAAGGATGAAGAACACAAATTCCTGTACAGTAAAAATGAAAAGACCAAAAAAAAAAAAAAGAAAAAAAGGAACAACATCAATTCATCATGCATGAACAGATAATAGGCCATCTGAAAATGTTTTAAGGAAGCGAGACAGATGTAAATTTATAAAAAATATTATGTTACATTATTATGATTGTTAATATATAAATAATTATAATTAACAATAAAGGCAATAAATATACAATCAACCGCTGTGTTATTGCACGTACGTATGCCTCAAGTCATGACAACCGGCCTCCAACAAAGGAACAAGCAAAGCCAAAAAGAAAGAGAGCGGGGGATCAACCTGATGACATCTCCGGAGGCAATATGCAGAGGGTTCATCGCTTTGCAAATCTGTTCCCAACGCCAATGCATGGAAGGAGTCTTTGCCCGTGATGCGCCAGAGCCATCCTTCTAGGCTCAGCCATCCCATTGCTTTGAACTGGTCCCATATATTTGAAGCTCGGGGGGCTCATAAGTTTGTGCTTTGCTTTGAGTTCTCAACTTTGTGTTCGGCCTGAATGTGTTCACCATCCATTTTCCCCACTGACAAGCTCTTAAATAACGTCTTGATCCTCTGCCTCTTGGCCTCATGAGAGTTCCCAAGACTCTGTCTAACATTCTCTCCCACATTTTCAATGGGCTGGGGTGTTGAGGGCTTGTTGCAGTGGCCTTTCTTGCTTTTTCATAAGCCATGTTTACTAACAACAACAACCTTCCGGACCTCGAAATGCCGACTCTTATGGATTCAGCCAGGGTTTTGGGGCTTAAAGGAGCCTCTTCCATGCCCACTTGAGGACCCATTTCTCCAATTATCTTTCTAAACGACGTCGAATGGCTCACATGCTTGTGAAATAGGGTGGTGGCTGCTGCTGGGGACTTTCAGCCTTCTTTTCATGATCCATTTTCACCAATCTCACATGCCTCGTAAAGGCAACTCCTTTGGGCTCACCAAGCCTCCTTGGGCTACGGGGAGATTCTTTATGTCCCATTTCTCCATTGAGGCTTCTAAACGACCAGGATTGCTGAGGGGGTCCAATCGTTTGCTTTCATCCACAACCTTCCCATTGGATTGGGCCCGTCTGTGATTGCTTTTCTTGCGCTTTCTTTTCTTCCTGCTTGACAGTCTCCAAAGCGGTCATGAAGGGATCATAATCATCATTCCACAAGCTTTTCGTGAAAATAGATGCCTTAATGTCGTCGACGTGGGAGTCCTCGGAAAAAGCGTAGTGGGGCTCTGGCTATCGTTACCAGAGTTGTTATCGTGAAAACAGCGAAGACCGGGTGGAGGCTTCAAGGGCAACACCTTTTTATCACCATAAAACTCCTCGTGATCATCCACAAAAGATGTTACCTTGTGTTCTCCAGGTGCGCTTGTTGATCCTCGTCCGTCGCGTCCTGAAAATTCCGGCTGCTTTCGAACTCATATACGTTGATGAAACGATCACTAGTTTCGAACTTGGAGTCCTGAAAATTGTGGCTCGGTCCCAACGCTGTACATGGCTTTGGTGGGAGTAGCATTAGGCAAGCGATGGAAGGGATCTCTCACAGCACCGTTACCGTAACTATGATATAAGATATATTTTTTTTTTCTTTAATAAGAATGGAGTAATAAGAATTCAAAGATTCAAGAGATTCAAAGCTTTTTTTTTTTTCTTTTTTCTAGTTTTTATTTTTTAAAAAATTTTAAAATTTTAATATTGTTACAGATTTTTAGAGTTTACAATTTTTGCATTTTTATAATTAAAAATTATATTTTTAAATATTTTAAAAAAATTTACAACTTTTTTTAAAAATTTCAGGTCCTTTTTTTTTTTTTTTACTTTTTTTTTTGAACTTTTCAAATTTTGTATGTAAAATCAGAAATTTAAAATCTTTTTTTTTTTCAAATTTAAAATTTTTTTATACAATACTAAGTGACCAATGTAGCTTGGCGTATAACTGCGTAACACATAAAATGTTTTAACAATAAAGAACTTAGACATATAATGACACAAATGATGGGATCAATATGACGCAAAAATAGTTTTTTTTTTTTTAAAAAAACTATAATTCACAAAAGAATAGAATCGTAGGGAGCAAAAATGTAATTTACGCCTCTAAATTATTGAAGTTATTAAAAAAATTATTAGGTTATAAATTATATAAAAAATAATATAATTTTTTTTCTTTTTCGATAAATCTTACGTTCCTGGTCAGATTGGAATCAATGGCGGCAGCGTGGGTCGGACAGCCGGGCGGCCAGAAAAACCGAGCCGTACACGCTGACCTGACCTCCGATTTCAAAACTCAGGGGGAGTTTTGTGGGGGCCGGGGGAGGGGGGACAAAAAGAAACCAAACCAGTTCAGATAGATGTCGTTAGCATCTCCAAGTTGAATAGAATAGAAAAGAAAAAATGCAATCAATCAAGCAAATCACCAAATCAACTTCTCCTAGGGCTCTCAATTTTTGTTCTTCTTCTTATTCTTGTTCTTGGTATTCCTGTGCTGCCATTCTAGGCCCTGCAAACATTGATAGTAATAATAGTATTTCAAACTCGCAATTCTCAATCTTCTTTCATTGCAATCGTTGTTATTACAATTCAGCTGCCTACGCCGCAGCAGTTGAGGATAGCAAGGTGAACATCGGCCGTTCGAGCGTGGTGGGCGCCTACTTCAGGGAATGGTTCAAGAGGGGTAGAACCGCATCATTGGAGGATGGTGGTAAGCCAGTGTTATTCGAAAGGATTTACGAGATCCTGGGCAATGGCGGCGGCGGAAGCCAGGGAGAAGAGGAGCAGCACGCCGCTGCACTTTCCCAGCTGGGTCTCCGGTTATCGGAGAAGTTCGTTCTGGGGGTGCTTTCTTATGGGAGAGCTAAGAACGATGTCCTCTTTTGCCTCAGATTCTTCGACTGGGTCGGGCACCAGAAGGGGTTCCACCACACTCGAAACACGTTCTACGCCATCTTCAAGATCCTTTCGAGAGCTAAGTTGATGGCCCTCGTTGTTGATTTTCTTAATAAGTATACGGCCGACAAGTTTCTTCATCGCAAGTTCAGTTTTTATTCAGTTCTTGTGATTGGATATGCCTTGGCGGGCAAGCCCATGTTCGCCCTCCAACTGTTCGGTAGAATGCGCTTTATGGGTCTTGACTTGGATGCTTTTAGTTATCATGTACTGCTCAGTGCGTTGGTTGAGGAAGGTTGCTTTGAGGCCGTTGAGGCCATTTCTAATCAGATTTTGGCTAGGGGGTTTCAGAGAGATGTCACGCATTCGGTAATTGTCAAGAGTTTTTGTAAGCAGAAATTATTTGATCAGGCTGGGTCCTATTTGCGTCGGGCGCTATTGAATGACCAGGGTCGTGGCGTTGGTGATAGTTATGGTTATGCTGTGAGTTTTCTCGTTGATGCACTTTGTAAAGATGATCAGTTTAGGAAGGCATACAATGTGATTGATGCGTATGTTGAGTTGGGGGAGGTGCCTATCGAGCGTGCTTATGATGTGTGGTTCAGGAACCTTACTCAATTTGGGAAGCTTGGTGACGCTTTGGAGTTCTTGCAGAAGCAAAAGTCATTCAAAGGCTATGTTCCTGGTATTTTTCGTTACAATGCCTTGCTGCTCAGGCTCCTGAAGGAGGACCGTCTTGAGGAGGCTTGTGATTTGCTGATGGAGATGATTGAAAGTCAGATTTCTCCTGATGCAATAACCATGAATGCTGCATTAAGCTTCTTTTGCAAAGCAGGAATGGTGGATGTTGCACTTGACTTGTACAATTCCAGGTCAGATTTTGGGCTTTCACCTAATACCATGGCTTATAATTGTCTTATCAATGCTCTATTGGGTGATGGGAGCACTGATGAAGCTTATCAGGTTTTGAGAAATTCTGCTGGTCAAGGATATTTCCCAGGTAGGAGGACATTCATCATTCTTGCTGATGCTTTGTGTAGAGAAGGGAAGCTTGATAAGATGAAGGAGTTACTTCTCTACACTCTAGAGCAGAATTTCATGCCCAATGATTCCACATATGACAAGTTTATATCAGCATTATGCAGGGCTAGGAGGGTAGAAGATGGTTACATGATTTATGTACAACTTTGTAGAATTAATAGAGTTGCTAAAATAACTACTTATGTGAACTTGATTAATGGTTTTGGCAAGTTACGTAGGGGAGATATTGCTGCTAGGCTTCTACTTGAAATGCAGGATAGGGGTTACAAGCCTTCTAGGCCATTGGTCAGATCTGTTATTGAAAGTCTATTCCATATGGAAAATCCTGAATTGCACTTCTTAAAATTGTTACAGATGCAGCTGTCTCATCATGAACCCAATTGTTATACTTATAACGTCTTCATCAGTGGAGCTGGCTATGCTAAGAGGCCAGACCTGGGCAGACGAGTATTTGAGATGATGGAAAGAAGTGGGATTTCACCAGGCCTGATATCTGACATTCTTATGTTACAGTGTTATCTGAAGAGTCAAAGGATCTCTGATGCCCTAAATTTCCTTGATGTTGTGCGTCATAGGAGAGGGAAAATTGGGAAAAGACTGTACAATATGGTGGTTGTTGGTCTATGCAAAGCCAATAAGGTGGACCTTGCATTAGACTTTTGGAAAAAAATGCTGAGTGAAGGATTGACTCCTAGCATTTTTTGCTTTGAGGAGCTTGTAAGCCTGTTGTGCTTGAGCGAGAGATATGATACAGTGATGCATCTTATTGATGAGTTGGGGAGAGAAGGGCGCCAAATTTCATCCTACATTGGTAACCAAATTTTGTTGCATGCCTTGAATGGTGGTAAAATCTATAAGACTTGGATTCGATATAAAGAGGCACATGGTGAGATGACTTGCGGTCTTTCAGTTCTGGGCCAACTCATTGGTACAGTCTCCTCTCACGATAGATTGAGTCAACAGGTTTACAACTTGGATGAAGTGGTTGACCAGTGCTTCCCACCTGACACCTTCACTTACAATTTATTGTTGAGAAGAGTATGCATGCGTGATGTGGACCATGCCTATGAGTTGTTCAATAGGATGTGCCAGAAAGGATACAAGCCTAACCGGTGGACTTGTGATGTCATGGTACGCTGCCTCTTTAAGCATGGAAGGGTAGCTGATGCTGGCAGATGGCTCATGGCGATGGAGAGGGGATGGTTTGGTCCAACTGAATCTCCCCAATGATTCTCTGCATGGTAGCAGCTTTTAGACGTTAAAACATTTGCAGAGGTACGCAATGTTTTGTTTAGAAAAAAGTATGCGTTACATTGATTAATTACGACCAATTATACCGTGTTTGTTTACATTATTATCATCTCTTTACTAATCATATCAAGTATGGATGAGAAGAGATCCAATATTTCTCGGAGGATATTTGAATATCATGGGAGTTCAGATTAACCAATGTAAGCAGCTAAGGCTTTTAACCAATGTAAGCAGCTTGAAACATGAATTCTTTTCAATCTTTCTAGAGACACAAGGCCCTAAAGTATAATGACTTGGGAAGGGCTGATTTATGGTTGTTTGCTTATGAATAAAATTCATGCAAGGTATCAAAGGGAATTGGGGCTAAGTGACTTCCACTTAATGTTGCTGATCTCTTCTTCTCAGATCACTTGAAGAGAAGAAAATTCCATGGTCAACATTGACATATTGCAGATGGCTGATTTGATGATATCTTATTATTGTCTCACTGCAGTCTACACAGTTGACTCGCAAGGAGCCGCTGTGTGCTGCCCTGGGGTCTCGGAGGTGGGGCCGTGGCTGTTTCTGTACATAAGAGGGGATTGGAATTGGAGTGGAGATGATGAGGCCTTGTTCACAGGAGACTCTCCACAATCTTGCTTCCATCTTATGAAATCGACAAGATTCTCTGCGGCTGTCAGCTTACGTACTGCCAACAAGAACTATCACCTCCCTCCAAAAAAAAAAAAAAAAGCACCCTGAGACTCTGAAATCCTTCAAAAATTTTCCATAAATTTCTGCACCCACCACTCTACGAGGAGGAGCAAACATGACTATTTTCTTCCCGCTCCTTGTTCTTGATTTTCACATCATGGGTCTTTTGTCTTTGCGATTTTACTTGAAGCTTGGAGGTGTCTCAGTCTATCTCCAGACAGCCCGACTAACCATTTACCTCCTCACGTTGAGGGATTCCTACTATATTGATCATTCTTTGTTAGTTTTGTCTAAAATTCAAGATTTAGGATATAGATCATATTTACGTGAACAATATATACAAACTCATTTGTATCTATAATAATTTATAATTAAATATTAAAATAGTGTGGTTTGAATACAAGATTATTTAATTATAAAATTTTTGATATTGTATTAAGAAATTAATTTATTGAAGAATTTAAATTATTAAATAAAATTAAGAATAAAGGTCATATATTATGTTTTAAGAATTCTTACTGCTGTTCATTGAATTTTTAAAAGAACAAAATTAATTACAAACTCAACTCCCAACGTTTGCAGGCAGATTCTTAGTCGCTCTCTTTGAGCCATGTCAATAAGTCCTACAAATGCATTTCATGCATTGTAATGATTTGGTTGATATTGTAAATTGTTAGCAGCTATAATATTTTTCTCGAATTTAATTACAAAATGTCACTGTATTAAGGGATGAGATTATTTTTTTACTTTTTTTTTTTTGGTGAAATTGTGGAGACCAATTTCTTTAGCCGCATACAACATTTTGAAAGTTCTACTTGGAAGAATGATGGCAGGTACATTGCCCCTTTTTAGCATTTATTTATATTACGTTATTTTGGGTACAGTTGAAACGTACATTTTTTAATATATATATATATATATATATTACATGCTACTCGCCGTTCAGAGACCGAAATGCCGTTGAAAAAATGGGCCTGACCTACCTGGCCCATAATCCAAAACCCCAACCCATTTGATGAATTAGAGCCTAAGTAAAAAAGAAATAAAAATCGAAAAGTTCTGGGTTTAAATATGACTTTCTTTATCACTGTCTTGAGAAAGAAGAAAACTATTTATTTATTTATTAAAGCAAGGAAGGGAGAAAACTTATTTGATTGAGGCGAAAATAAAAATAAAATAAAATAAAACAACAACAAAAAGAAGAAGAAGCGCACGGAGGGAAAGCAGTGGAAAGGCGAAGAGGATGAGCACTATAGGGACTGGTTACGACTTGTCGGTGACGACGTTCTCTCCCGACGGCCGCGTTTTTCAGATCGAATACGCCGCCAAAGCCGTTGACAACAGCGGGTTTTGTTTAAATCTCGTTTCCCTTTTCATTTAAATATTAAAATTTGAAATTTTAAGTTTCTTGCTCTATCTGATGATAGTAAAATCGAAGGTCCTAGGGTTTTCGTTAATGTGCTTGCGATCTCTCTCTGTATTTTTTTTTGTAATTATTTTTTTTTGTTAATACAACTTTTACCCTTCTGTAGGACTGTTATTGGAATCAAATGCAAAGACGGAATTATTTTGGTATGTTTTTTTTTTCTTTTCTTTATTGCCGATCTATATATATGTATATAATGTATATTTTTTCTTTTATTTTTAGATTTTAGTGTTGATGTTGGCCATTGTTAGTTATTGTTGTGTCTTTGGAATTTAGGGTGTAGAGAAGCTTATAGCGTCTAAGATGATGCTGCCGGGTTCGAATCGGAGGATACACTCCGTTCATCGGCATTCTGGAATGGTACTCTTGCTTTCCTCCCTTTTGTCTTGCACTTACTGAGGAAATTAAAGAATTACCTGTGACTTTAAAAAAATATATTTTTTGTTTGAGTTGTTGCCACTCAGGTATGGTTTCATTTGCCTTGTCTTTGTTCCTTGTGTGTTTACATCAAGGACATTTTGTTCAGAGATGTTTAAAGGGTAAAAGTTGACTGGGTCGATCTTCCTCTAGCGGCAGTCAAATTCGTGTTGCTTGTCCCTTCTGAGTTTCCTATATGGTTCAGAGCATGGAGGTTCAGAAAATATTAACAGTAACAGTGGCAGTAACCCTTTTTTTTTTTTAGCTTATGGGAAAAGTGGAGTTTTATATTTCTTCAGTGATCCCACTATTGTCTTGTGGCTTCAAATTTCAAGATTTTTTTGCAACTGTGAGTTCTTCAGACGTTTATGTTCAGCCAGTTTGCTTGACCTGATGAAGGACTGATTTTATACTATAAAATCCTTATGGAACTTTCCTCTCTCTCTCTCTCTCTCTCTCTCTCTCTCTCTCGCGTACACACACACACTAAGACATATTGTGCTTCAAATGTTAGGCTGTTGCTGGCTTAGCAGCTGATGGAAGGCAAATTGTTGCGCGAGCAAGGTCTGAGGCAACTAACTATGAGAGGTTTGTTGTTTTAACCATGTATCATAGTTGCACTTGCTGATTTCAAGATGCTATCTTCTTGATGAAACTAGTCTGCATGTTAGGGAAAAAATAAAAAATTTGATGGTTGCCACTAACAAAATTGTTCTTTCTAGCTGTGATCATGGTTTGTTGAAGTATGAGCCCTCAATCCTTGTCCTGGTATTCTGGGTTTGAAATTATTGATTTAGCCATTCCTTGGTCACACTTAGTTCATATCTGTTGGTGGCAAGTGTGTATGTTGTTAATTCTCCCCTTCTGGGCTTATAACTATTGGATGCATGCTATTAATCCATTGTTTAGTTTTATATTAGTTTAAGTGGCAACATGGTTTGTTAATTTGCTCTTTTGACACTTTTGTCAAGTTTTAAGCTAAATAGGTTTTATGTCCTTCAGAAATTAAAAACCTTTTAAGAACTGGACTATTTTGTGAATAAATGGCCGTTGGTATTTGATATGCCTTTAACTGAATACATCTGTTTATGATCACCTTACCTTATTGAATTGATCATAAAAAATATGTTTATATTTTGAAGGTTGGTTCTTGAATTTGTTTATATTCCTTTATGGTATATTATGTATGGTATTTTTTGTAAATGTATTTCTGAAATGAAATTAGTTCTTTTGCCTTTCATGCTTTTTAAACTTTCAGATGTCCCTTAATTTTCCTAATTCAGAGTTAATATACATTATTTTCCTGTAGTGTCTATGGTGAACCCATACCTGTGAAGGAACTTGCTGAACGTGTTGCTAGTTATGTGCATTTATGCACTCTCTATTGGTGGCTTAGGTGAGATAAGGCTTGATTCTTAATTCAATGTTTCTGAAACTGCATATTGGCAAGTTTCCTTTCCAAAAGCAACTAAAATTTGTCGATACTGCAGACCCTTTGGTTGTGGGATAATTCTTGGTGGTTATGACAGAGATGGTCCACAATTATACATGGTTGAGCCATCTGGCATTTCTTATGTAAGTTGTTTTGTTACAGATCTGGCCTCTTCCTGTCCATTTTCTTCTATAATATTAAATAGAGTATTCTTTGTCCTCAATGTGTTGGTATTTTCCTTTGCTGGGTGTAGAGATATTTTGGTGCTGCAATTGGAAAAGGGAAGCAGGCTGCTAAAACGTGAGTTATCACTTCCTTTTTCCTAGTATGCTAGCATGCCATAAGACATGGATCTGTTTTGGCAGAACTATGGCAGTTTTCAGTTTGTTACGTTTTAAATTTTGGCTTCACTTTAGTTATGCTGATATTGCATGTTTTTCTGCTGATGTCAACAGAGAAATTGAAAAGCTAAAGCTTTCTGAAATGACTTGCCGTGAAGGAGTTATTGAAGTAGCCAAAATGTGAGTATTGTCTCTAGTTACCTCTCTCCTCTCCCCTCTCCCACTTTGCTTCCTGCATACATATTCTTTTTTGTTGAGTTGTATTTCCATGCTATTAATATTGTTGTTGCAATGCTTGGCCAACCTTTAGCACCTGACTTTGCTTTCTTTTTCCTTTTTCCTCATCTTCTCGTTCTTGCCTCTTGGATATTTCTAATCGAATTACAAGTGCGTGTTACCATAAGCTGAGATTCTTTCTCTTCCACTGAACATATTTATGTGCTTGTGAGTCTACATTTGTTGTGCCAAAAGCCTGGGAACTATCCATAGTTTCCTTGGACTAGTTGAGTTTGGATTACTTGAAGCGTTTATCTTCTTGAAGGAAACAACTGAGAAGTCATGCCATTGTTTTCTTACCATCATGAACTTGTCATTTGGACGAGTTTCACAACACTGTGCTGGAGCTTTTGAGAGTAAACCCACAGTAACAGAGGGATTTATTCCTAAATAGGGGAACACATAAAACAAGTCATGAATAAAAGAGTGGCATAAATATTTGGGCAAATCTCTAAGCATACAAGGTCAACTTTGAACTGGGAAATATTGAAGAAAAAGTTATCTCTTCCAATTTTCCTTGACAATTAGACCATACTTCTTTTCTCTTTCTGATTTGACCTTTAACTGGCTTTATCGTTGTTGCATGTATTATGTGCCACAGGCAATAAAAGAGAACAATTGGGGTTGTTGGGGCCAGGTTAAAATGTCACTACAAAATAATGCCCATTGAAATAGGTCTCTAGGAGAAAAATGGAAAGGTAATCAAACAGTGCGATGAGTAAAGTGAATGTTTTGAGACTTGTATTTTTACCTACTTTTAGTGAGATTAAGATGCTTGTGATTGCTTAGGCAATGAATTTTGTTATTACAACACTGTTTGATGTTTTACCTTGCTAGAAGAGAGGATGGTATAATTGATTCTTCATGAGGGGGATAATAGTGGGCATGTGTGTGAATGTGTAAATGTAGAAACTCAACCCTTTCTCTATAGAGGATAATTTTTCTGTTGCTTTTAAGCAGCATTTATAAGGTGCATGATGAAGCAAAGGACAAAGCCTTCGAATTAGAGCTGAGTTGGGTTTGTGATGAGTCAAAAAGACAGCACACAAAGGTACTTTCTGATCCATATTTCCTCTGGATTATTTCTGTTTATCAGGTAGTTTACATAAGCTTCATAAATTATAAAGGCAAAATGACGAATGCAGTGGTCGTGCACCTGACACTGGGATAGTCAACTGACAACATTGGAAAGGTGGAAGCCTGAGCTTCCCAAAGCCTGTTCCAACCAGCTTCCCAGATCCAGGGGATTTGAAAGTGACACCTTAAAAATGAATGCTTAGACTCTTAACTTTAGGCTATAAGGTTGCCAGGACATGAGAATTAGAAGTTTCAATATGTTTCTGATTGTACTTTATTAAAGTAGTTAGTTCTCTTTGTAATGCTTATTGTTGATGGGTGCAATGAGATGTCAGGTTCCTGAAGAACTCCTCGAGGAAGCCAAGACTGCCGCCAAAGTTGCACTTGAAGAAATGGACGCTGATTAAAACTTGGTAAATCTGGAAATTCCTTTGGGAGCTCGAGTGCTGTCATACAGTTATGATTCCCGTTCTTCCCAGGTTCTTGTGTTAAACTGGGGCTTTTAGCTATTGGATGTATCATCTAAAATTGCCTTTTAGCTCTAGCATAGCACTTGTTTTTGCTCTATATCGGCTGCTTAGAACAGTGGATCTATGAGCCTTGTGCTAAGAAAGGAGGCAAGGGTTCGAATTATGTCGCTTTCATTGTCTTCCACCTATATATGTGTGGGTTACATGACTTGTTTTCAGAAAAAAAAAAAAAAACTTGTTTCTTTCTCTGGCTCTGGTTTTTCTCGAATAGGGCCTTATGCCACAAAGCAACTGGTTGATTTCATGAATACTTGTATCTTTTGCTTTTTGAAACTTAATACAACTGGCCACAAATTTTCCAAGAATCCTATCACTAATTTTTCCCGGAAAGAAGTTGCTGTGTGTGAAATTGTCTATGGTTATTGGGTTAGGTTCAGTCGGTAGAATCATGTGTATGCAATTACAATGTCGCGACATTCCATATGGGCCAGCCTCTTCTAATTTCTATTTCCTTTCTTTCTCGGTTTCATTATTTATATAGGGTTTTTATTCCATTTCTTTGCTTGCAATTTTCTTTTTCCAACCGGACATTGCGTGCCCAAATCGTATGGTCTTTGGAATCCATGGAGATCAGGTACATTAAAAAGACCGAAAACCAAGGTGGTTTTGAAATTATTGATGGGAGAGAGACTTCCGTATGTCATTCCTACGTACGATTGCCAGACATAATTTATTTACGCACACATTTTCATTTAATTCACATTCGTAATATTAGTCATAATTATTAATTACTCGCCCTTTATACATAAAAATACAGGGGCTTCAATTAGTCCAGTTGTACTTAGATGTTCACCTTTTGCACGTACCCAAATACTTACGTATGAAGATGTTCAGAATTACCTTCTTGTGGTGAAAAAAGAAAAGAAAAGAAAGAAAAAAGACTCATATAGGATGTATGAAGTATTCACAATGGAAAAGTTGGACATATGCACGGGTAAATAAGACTCGTATTTTAATATTTCGATGTGTAATTTAATAATGAAAACCACGAAGTTCATTCAAGAGTCAAATTCACCACGTTGTATATATCTTCTTTTTCTTTCATTGGTGTTTTACGGTGGAGACCGGCGCTTGTTTCTTTCCTTGTTGATTTATTGTTAGCAACGTCCAAAATAGGTAAGTCAAGGTTGGCATCTTTTTCCCTTTTTTTCTTTTTCTGTTCTTGCTTGTCAGCATTGCCCTCTGAACGCCATAACAATCAGATAGAGCTTTTCACCTCCATAATAATGCCTCGTCGGTTAAAACTTAGACATTTATCTTATAAATTTTAGGTTAATTTTTTGAACAAATAGAATTTAATTTTTCAGTTAAATAGTTTCTAGAAAATAATGTAAGTTGTTTTTTCAGTTTAATATACGCTCACTTGATGTGGGGTGTATTCATATTTAAGATATCATTTATTTATTTATTTATTTATTTTTGTCTTTCTTGTGACCCAATTAGACAAAAGAAAAAAATAAAAAAATGAAATGGAAAAGGAAAGAGCCAGAGCTCACTAATTCCATGGGACAGACAGCACAAAGACAATGCAAAGTAATTCCATTATTGAGAATCAAAACCTCCCTTGATGTGAGGTATTATGTTAGTTTTTTAACAACTTTTTTGCCAGGTTCCACCACTGCCAATTGAGCATTCAACGTTTCAATTCCTGAACCATATGAGGGAATTAACATTTTGTGCACACTATAAATGTTATTCTCACGCCAACTATGTACCATATTACCACTCTTAGAAAGAAAGAAAATCTCGTAGAGAAGAGGAGAGGAGAGGAGAAGATCAGCAATCGCAGCTGGTATAGCCCGCCATGGCGCTTCAGCTTGTCCTCGTCGGAAGCATACCTGTGAACGATATGGAGATACAACGGAGGCCCTACCACCGCTACTGCAGCTGTGCATTGCATGGGTTAAATGGTGCTCGTTCCTCTTCTTGCTGTCATCCAAGAAACGTATCATTCCCCAAGAAACGTGATCATGGCCAGTGGCGCATTGGTTGTTATTCCTTGCCCATCACAATCGCCAAATTTTCTTATCCCCAATCTTCTTCTCTCCGTCAATTGTCCACAACGGTGGGACAGACGTTTGATCGTCTTTGATTTTGGTCCATCCACGCTAGGATTTGAATCTTGGTTATTGGAACAAAGAGCCTAGCAATTTTGTCAATTAAATCAACATTAGTAAGCTCTACGTATAGATTGATTCTCTCTTTTGTTAAATTAACATGAGTGGCCCATGTCATTTAAAATATGACTCAAAATAAAAGGCCTAATATGATGGTCGTTTAGGCATAACGGTAATTTGAGTCATCGAGTTTAAAATCCCTCCACTCTCCCTATTAAGAATAAACGTTACAGGAAGAGAAATATCTTCCTATTAAGAATAATTGTTACAGGAAAAGGAGTATCTTCCCATTTAAAATAATTATTACAGAAAGTGAGGATCTTCCTATTTAAGGTAACGGTTACAGGAAGAGGAATATCTTCCTATTAAGAATAATCGTTACAGGAAAAGGAGTATCTTCCCATTTAAGATAATTATTACAGAAAGGGAGGATCTTCCTATTTAAGGTAACAGTTACAGGAAGAGGAATATCTTCCTATTAAGAATAATCGTTACAGGAAAAGGAATATCTTCCCATTTAAGATAATTATTACAGAAAGGGAGGATCTTCCTATTTAAGGTAACGGTTACAGGAAGAGGAATATCTTCCTATTAAGAATAAAAGGAGTATCTTTCCATTTAAGATAATTATTACAGAAAGGGAGGATCTTCCTATTTAAGATAATGGTTACAGGAAAAGAATATGGGTATATATATATGCTATTACGGACCTTTCTGAAAAAAAAAAACCATCAGAGAGAGAGAAAACGTAAAGAAAAGAAAGGGAAGAGTAGGAGAAGAGAGAGAAACGTTCAGGAACGAAAAGAAAGAGGATTCTCATCTCTACTGCGGGACATTAGCATAATGGACAACGGTATGTTGATTTCAATTACAG
Source organism: Ceriops zippeliana (assembly GCA_037897445.1). Classification (NCBI taxonomy): domain Eukaryota; kingdom Viridiplantae; phylum Streptophyta; class Magnoliopsida; order Malpighiales; family Rhizophoraceae; genus Ceriops; species Ceriops zippeliana. The sequence goes on from JBAPLH010000174.1 coordinate 2,586,399, forward strand.
TTTTTATTGCTAGTATTCGCATAAAGAAAGATCCTGTATTAAAGAAATAAGAATTTCATAAAGAGAAATTCTAGAAAAGTCCAACAATTGGTATCAGAGCGGGTCTGCGAATACTGCAATTTGTTTTCCTTTATCTGTTTGTGTCGTATTTTGATTTATTTATTTTTGCGTACAAAGTAAAACGAAACGATGACGCATGCAAAAATAATTTTTTGGTCTCTTCTTACTGCACGAAACGGCCGACATTGAAAGGGAAACGCTGGCCATGGAGAGTAAGCACCGGCGAAACGGTCGGCGTCGAAAGGAAATGGGAAAGTCGGTACGAGGATAGTACGCCGCCAGACCCGAAAGGATCTGGGTATGGCGGATCGGCCTCGTGTTTCCGGGTTCACATCCGACCCGAACAGGTTGGTTCGCCCCACGTTCGTCTGTCAGAGGCAACGTTGGGGAGAACCGACGCACGGGGTTGGTTGTCGACGGAGACCCCTTCGAATGACCAGAGGCAGCAGGACAGTGGTACCACCACTGTACAACCGGAGTGCGTCGGGTTACCTGGTACGCGGGTCCCACCTGCAGTATGGTGGTACTCGGGTACGAATGAATACCACGTGAAAAAGGGACCGATTATAGGAAACTCCCACATAAAAGATAATTTAATCTTCGTACTTAAAGATTATTAAATTCACGTCAATATGAGTTAAATATTAAAAGCTTGTTAGTCACCAAAGTGGCCTAGCTTTGAATGGATTTGAACAGCTGACTGTGAATTTTAATTGTTCATTTTGGATGCTAATAAAATGTTTGAAATGAACAATTGTGGTTATTAATTAAAAGCTAGGAGATCATCCAAAGATGGATCATTGCTTGTAATTAATGACACTAAAAGGGATTAATTGATATACTGGGTAAACGTGATTGTATATCCAAAGATGACATTCATGTTAATTCTAGTATGATTAATTGATCTATTAAAGTATATTCAAATTAGCATTATTATTGATTAGAGTTATGTATTTGAGGATTACCCAAAGGTGAACTTAAATACATGATTAAAGTTTGTAATGTATCTGAATCCATTAGAGTTTACTCAAAGCATTAACGTATAAATTTAGATTATGTTTGCAGCTTTCACCAATGTATTCGCCTTAGGCAATTCGATGGTCAAATTCAATGGGCTGAACTATGCTGAATGGTCTGAGCATATTCAGTTTCATTTGGGTGTATTGGGCTTAGACTTAGCAGTCATTTCAAATGAAAAGCCTGCAGCCATTACAGGGACTAGTACAGAATCTGATAAGTCTTTTTATGAGGCTTGGGTACGGTCCAATAGGCTGAGTTTGAATTTGATGCGGATGACGATAGCTGAAAACGTCAAGCCATCGATGCCTAAGACGAAAAATGCAAGGGAATTTCTGATGAGAATTAAGGAATACTCTCAGTCAGATATAACTGATAAATCCATTGTAGGAACCCTAATGAGTGAGCTGACGACCAAGAAATTTGATTGGTCACAGCCCATTCATGATCATGTGACCAGTATGGCTAATCTAGCAGCAAGGTTGAAAACAGTGGGCATGGATGTGAGTTAATCATTTCTGGTTCAATTCATCATAAACTCACTGCCTCCTGAATTTGGCCAGTTCCAAGTGAATTATAACACTATTAAAGAAAAATGGAACTTTCAAGAAATTAAGGCCATGTTAGTTCAGGAGGAAGGGAGATTAAAGAAGATGAAGGATCACTCCATTCATCTCATCGTTCGTAAGGATGCTAGTGGTAGCAGGTCTAAACCACATAAGAAAGGTAAGAAGAAGGACAAAGCCTTTATGAAAGTCATTGGAGGTCAGATCCAGAAGGATCAGAAATGCTTCTTCTGCAAAAAGATGGGTCACTTCAAAAATGATTGCCCAAAAAGAAAGGCTTGGTTCGAAAAGAAAGGTACGTACTGTATATCAGTATGTTTTGAATCAAATATAATTGAAGTGCCCAATAATACTTGGTGGTTAGATTCTGGAGCTACTATTCATGTGTCATATATTATGCAGGGATTCCTTTCAATCCAGCCCATAACAAGAACTGAGAAGTTCCTCTATATGGGAAACAGAATGAAGGCACGAATAGAAGGGATTGGGACGTACAGATTGATCTTGGACACCAAGTGTCATCTGGATCTAGAAAAGTGTCTCTATGTTCCTGAATGTGCTAGAAATTTAGTTTCTGTTGCAAAGTTGGATAAAGAAGGATTTAACTTCAAAATTGGAAATGGTGCATTTTCATTGTATAGACATTCGTATTATTATGGATCTGGTACTTTAATTGATGATTTGTACCGTTTTAATCTTGATGCTATGTATGCTGATTCCATATTTCTTGTTGAGCATGGTATAGGTAACAAACGTAATATGCATGATGAAAGTTCTGCTTTCTTATGGCATCAAAGATTAAGTCATATATCCAAAGAAATGATATTGAGGTTGATGAAAGGTGATGTCCTACCTCAATTGGATTTTACTGATTGGGATGTAATGAAACAAGCCTCCCGACAATGGTATATTAAGTTCAATAATACCATTACGTCATACGGTTTTGTAGAAAACACCATTGATCGGTGTATCTATATGAAGGTCAGTGGGAGCAAGTTCATTATATTAGTTCTATATGTCGATGACATTCTTTTGGCTGCTAATGACATAGGTTTGTTACATAATGTGAAGAAATTTCTCTCTGAGACTTTTGAAATGAAAGATTTGAATGAGGCATCCTATGTGATAGGAATAGAAATATTCCGTGATAGATCACAAGGATTGTTAGGATTGTCTCAGAAAGGTTATATCAATAAAGTATTAGAGAGATTTAAAATGGAAAATTGCTCAACAGGAATAGTTCCAATTCAGAAAGGGGACAAGTTCAGTCAATTACAATGTCCAAAGAATGATTTGGAACAGAAAGCGATGGAATCAGTTCCCTATGCATCATTAGTTGGAAGCCTGATGTATGCGCAAACATGTACTCGGCCAGACATCAGTTTCGCAGTTGGAATGTTAGGCCGATATCAAAGTAATCCTGGAATAGATCATTGGAAAGCCGGAAAGAAAGTACTTAGGTACTTACAAGGCACCAAAGATTATATGCTTACTTATAAAAGATCAAGTCATCTTGAAGTAGTAGGCGACTCGGATTCAGATTATGCTGGATGTGTAGACTCGAGGAAATCTACATTTGGTTACATGTTTCTCTTGGCTGGAGGAGCAGTTTCCTGGAAAAGCGGGAAGCAGTCTGTCATTGCTACTTCCACTATGGAGGCTGAATTTGTAGCATGCTTTGAGGCTACTGTTCATGCATTATGGTTGCGGAATTTTATTTTAAGGCTTGGTTTGGTCGACAGTATAGAAAAGCCGTTAAGAATTTTTTGTGACAATTCCGCAGCAGTCTTCTTCTCTAAGAATGATAGGTATTCTAAAGGTGCGAAACATATGGATTTGAAATACCTACCTGTTAAAGAAGAAGTGCAAAACGAAAGAGTGTTCATTGAGCATATTGGCACTGAATTGATGATAGCGGACCCGTTAACTAAAGGTTTGCCCCCGAAAACATTTACTGGACATGTTGATCGGATGGGCATTATGGACAGGTCCTCGTACACTTAAAAGCCAATATTTAAATGCTCATATCATTGTGACACTCGTGAATTCAATTAAAATTATGGTTTTGCTTATGCTCTGTTATCTTTGTTTAGATGTATATAATTATTGTTTGTGAGATAATTAATAGCATATATGAGAATGACAGTTTAAAGTTTCAATGTTCCTCAGTAAAGTATTATGAATTATGATGATTATGTGATACATGGAAGGAATCATATTGCTATAAGATGTGTGACCGCCATGATCCAATCATCTTAATTCAATTAAGTGTTGTGATTTGATGATCTTTAAGAATTGTGTGCACTTAATTGTTATTGTTTCATCAAGTCATGACATGGACCAAGTGGGAGATTGTTAAATTAACATGAGTGGCCCATGTCATTTAAAGTATGACTCAAAATAAAAGGCCTAATATGATGGTCGTTTAGGCATAACGGTAATTTGAGTCATCGGGTTTAAAATCCCTCCACTCTCCCTATTAAGAATAAACGTTACAGGAAGAGGAATATCTTCCTATTAAGAATAATCGTTACAGGAATAGGAGTATCTTCCCATTTAAAATAATTATTACAGAAAGGGAGGATCTTCCTATTTAAGATAACGGTTACAGGAAGAGAAATATCTTCCTATTAAGAATAATCGTTACAGGAAAAGGAGTATCTTCCCATTTAAGATAATTATTACAGAAAGGGAGGATCTTCCTATTTAAGGTAACGGTTACAGGAAGAGGAATATCTTCCTATTAAGAATAATCGTTACAGGAAAAGGAGTATCTTCCCATTTAAGATAATTATTACAGAAAGGGACGATCTTCCTATTTAAGGTAACGGTTACAGGAAGAGGAATATCTTCCTATTAAGAATAAAAGGAGTATCTTTCCATTTAAGATAATTATTACAAAAAGGAAGGATCTTCCTATTTAAGGTAATGATTATAGGAAAAGAATATGGGTATATATATATATATATATATATGCTATTACAGACCTTTCTGAAAAAAAAAACCATCAGAGAGAGAAAACGTAAAGAAAAGAAAGGGAAGAGTAGGAGAAAAGAGAGAAACGTTCAGGAACGAAAAGAAAGAGGATTCTCATCTTCACTGCGGGACATCAGTATAATGGACAACGGTATGTTGATTTCAATTACAGTTTTTATTGCTAGTTTTCGCATAAAGAAAAATCTTATATTAAAGAAATAAGAATTTCATAAAGAAAAATTCTAGAAAAGTCAACTACACACTGCAATACGAGCCGGACCAAGCCAACGTAGTTGCTGATGCGTTGAGTCGGAAGGCGGAACTAGCAGCTCTTGCTACTAGTACTCTTACGAACAACCTCCTTGAACGGATCAAGGAAGGAACTGGACAACATCTTTATCAATAAAATTTCTTCGACATAGCTATTCATGATGACCGCCTCAAGTCCTTTATTTCCTTACAAATACTCAAAATTTAGTTCTTGATCAATATTTAACCATTCTTATTTTAATCGGATCTTACTTCAATCTTTTCATCTGCCTCGCATTTTGGCGTTTCGTATCGTTTTAACTTGGAAAAGTCGAATTAGAAATCTTTTACATTATTAGGACGCTGAAAATACAACCTGATGGGGTCCAACCAAAATCTTTATAGTGAAGGAGAATACACAAGATCAAAACTATGGCGTGCTTAAAATTGTAGTTACAGTTATGAAAATCTGCGTTTGAATCAAGAGACATTGAGTTAATTGAGCAGCTACAAACTAAATACCAATGCAAAGCTAAAGTAGGCACATTCCCGCCAAGCCACGGCAAAGAATAGTCAGCGAAGGAAGCACCAGGATAGTGCAGTCCTTCCCGAGCCCACGGACCACCCACACACGACACCCAGACACACAAAGCTGTAAAAATTAGCAGGCACAACCCGAACGCACCAGCACCATAAAAGCATAAAAAAACCAGAAGCACAGAAAAAGGAAACGAGGGGAGGCAGAGACCCGCTAGAGAGCGAGGGCCATATATTCAGAAAACTGTAATTGGTGGCAGCTTCGCCAACAAAACAATCTGCGTGAAGGGAGGAGCGGCCATGAAGAGGAAAAAATAGCAGGGCAGCAGAGTCCCAGAGCAACAATTTAGATAAGCGGAATGTAAATGGACAATTGATTGGCAACCAGATAAGATGACCCCTCAAAGCCCAAACAACCACCAACAGGCATTACTTTACAAGCGAGGTAGTGTGTGCCTCGCAACAACTTGTTTTAGCAAAAGTATCCAGCCGTAGAATTGGCATCACGTTTTATATGCTTTAACTCCCAACATTCAAACTTCTGCTTTTTGAGAGAACGATTATTAAAAAAAAAAAAAAAAAACCTTTCAAAATTTCTCCAAGGGCACATACAACTTATAGCCGTCTCTCCTACGTCTTCAAAGTGCTCTCTACTGTTTGAAGATGTTTAAAGTATAAGAATATAGTTCTGAAGTTCGAAAAATTGCATCAACACAGATAGACTTGTTATTTGATGGACGTAAAAAATTTGTACTTTTGTAGCTGTCCTTATTATTGTTTTTTAAACGTTTTTTAAAATTAATGATGAAGAATCTCATTTTGTGGATTACATAAGTGGTCATAACAGAAGTCATCTGCAATTGTCAGGATTCAAACCATTGAATTACCGATTGTATATTTGCTGGCAAGTTCCTTGAGTGTTTGAAGGTTAACCTTCCAACCACAGAGCTTCATCAACAGCTAGTAGCTTTGGCCCTTCATCTTAGGCATGCCACATGTTTCTGAATTCTGAACCCTGAGTGATTGGTTTCCCCTACTACCCAGATAAATGGGAAGCTAATAATGAAATGAAAAGGCCAAGATAATACTTTAACAGATCCCCACACACCCCCCACTCCCACCAAAAAAAAAAAAATACACACAAAAGAAAACAGAAAATGGCAATGAGGTGCTATGGTCCCCCGGCAAAATAGTGTATGTCATAGGAAAGTGAAGTCATACTCTCATAACATTTTACCTTTTGGTCTCATTAATACAAACTTTAACATATCAAGATAGAGGATGACATATAATTAACGAAAGCATTTTCAAACCCAGAAACCGGAATATAATTAACAAACACACTCAAAAGGGTGGAAAGTATTCAATGTAAAAAATTGATTAGACAATGTTGGTCAATTTGAATTGGATCAAGAAATTAACTCATAAAAAGTTTTAAAAAATGAAAAAAAAAATCTCTTTAAAATTACTCAGAATAGAGAAATTTATTTTCAAATGACTAATCTTCTTTTTTTTTTTGTCTCTTTCTAATAGACTTGAATATGTAGAAAATTACCTTCCACTTGTTGGAAATTGATAATATCTCCTTATTACATGTTTCTTTCAATTGAATCATTAAAAATATCATGAAAAAGAGAAAGAGAGAATTTAAATTAATAAAGATTAGATTTTTTAACCATACAACTTGCATATTTACATTTAAAATCATAACAAATTTCTATTCAAATGAAAATCTTTTCTATGTTGGATTCACACGTTAAGAGTCAATTATTACTTCGCCAAATTTACTTGCAGGTAAACTTTATTTTACTTAATCTAGATTATGCATCTGTCAATACTGTAGGAGTCACGTTTGTGTACACATGCGTCTCTACTCTTATCAAAAACACTTAAAAATTGTAGAAATAGATGAAAGAAACTAGAGCAATAGTATGCTAACGCAAGAAAGAAGTAGTGATGTGGACACCATAAATTGATTTAAACCTAAGGAGAAGATTCGTTTCTTGTGGGCAAGGTAAGAGTAAAGATTTCCTTTTTTGTTAATATTAATCAACAATAATTGTTTTTTGTTAATATTAATTGAAAATAATTATTTTTTGTTAAAATTAATTTAAAATAATTTTTCATTATTAATATTAATGAACAATATTTTTTTGGGTGGTTATTTCATTAGCAAGTTTTGTTTTTTGGTTGAAATTCATCAGCAATATTTATTTATTTATTTATTAAATTAGCAGTAAGATGTAAGTGGAGGTACGTTCTACTGAATTGATCATTCAATGTGTGAGAGAGATCAACACAAATTATTCTTAGATTACTAAAAATGTTGAACACGATAGAGAAGGATAGGGCATGATACCTAAGGGAATTGAAGTTTCCCCCAAAGAGTTGTTGTTTTGACCACAATCAATTTGTTTATAATTTTAACTTAGGTTGCAAAATAAATATATTTAAGTAGTTTATAGTATGAGATATGAAAAAGCATAAGGAATTTTTCAGAAATTCTATATTTTAAAAATATTTTCATTTGTAATATATTTTAACTTCCTAAGGTAAATGTATAACAATTTAATTGATGATCCATTCAATGGTAAGCATCGAGATAAACTTGAATATCAAAAAGAGAGGCCAAACATCGATCGGTGTTTTTTCGAATTAGGTTAGAAAAATTCTAATTTGAGAAAAATATCTATTATTTTGCAGCACAATATATTTAGAGATGTATTTTTATTATTTTATATGTATTATGAAAAAAAAATCATAAAAAATTGTTGTGTTCTTGTCGAAGTTGATTGTCAAATCTTAACGTGGGACTAACTTTCTGTCTCAAAAGAAAAAACACATTAAAAATATTAATAACATTAAAAAAATTTGAGGACTATGTTTTGATTTATACCCACATAATATTATTGCTTCTGCCTGGGGCTTCCTCGTAAACGAACATATCCTTATCTGTAATTCCATTGCAAAGTAGGGCTATATATATTTCACCAGAACTTTAAACATAATAGTTTCTTATATATACCCTCCACGGTGCACTGGCTGATTCAACAGATCCCAGTAACAATGGAGGAGACAAAGTCTAGCAGAAGATTGTGCCTCCTGTTTCTCCCCTTCTTCAGCTTGGTTCTTCTGTTCATTTCAGGGTCTGCTGATGCTTACAGGAATTACACAGTGGGTGGCTCCTTGGGTTGGTATGACAGCACTGAGAATTCTAAAGTAAACTATCAGAAATGGGCTGATGGCAAGAACTTCAGCTTGGGAGATTTCCTCAGTAAGCTTAATTTCATATATAGTTTGGCTTTTGATTATCATAGTAAATCTGCATGTTTTTGCTTTCAGTTCCTCTCTTTTTCTGTTATCTTTACGTGGGGTTTCTTGTTTAAGAACTTTTCCGAATTTAGAGAATTTCCTTCAATGAGTGAGAAGCTTATAGAAGGAAATAGACTGAGAATGGAGAGTAGTGGCTCATCATTTTGTCATCGTCCTCTTTTGTCGTTCTGCTGCAACATGATTTTGTGAACACAACAATAATAATAATAATAATAATAATAATAATAATAATAATAATTAAAAAATAAGAGAGAGAGGAAGAAATAGAAGAGTGATATGAAAATTCATTGAATAAAAAGGAAGACAAAGTTCTAAGCAATTGGCTAATAATTATTCGAATAATCAGTATGAATTATTATATGTACTTTGAATTACCCTGAGATTTCCCAAGTATATTTAACAATCCTTTAGTCGAATTGTAGCACTTTTTCATTCCTTATTAACTTGCTAAGTATGCATCATGTTTTTTAATTATAACTTTAGCTTTTCATTTATGCTTTTATTTATTTTTTTTCTTCCATTCTTTTCCCTTTTTTTATGAGGTCCCCAATTCTTATTAACCTTTAATACAAAGCATCAAGATAAATGGTAATGACAAAACAAACTTGTCGGTCGTGCTTAATTCCTAGCTGGTGCGTGGGTTTTCCAAAGAACCTAACTTTACGTAACACGTGTCAAAAGAGCTGCCAACAATGCTATCTGGTCCTCCTCGTTTTCATCTTAAACGTACCTTCTTTTGGTGATAATTAATGGGTGGGTTAAGGTTGATCATGTTACGGACCCTAAAGGGGACAAAATTATCTTAATCACTAGTTTAAACATTAATTTTTATATGCATTGTATTATATAAATTTATAACACCGAAGGGGTTCATGTGGGGGATAATTGTTCCTTCTCTCGTCTCTCTATCTATCTTAATCGCAATTAAGTTATTGTGTTTACGAAAATTTCGTTCTTTTTAACACATTTTCTTGATACATGATGTTAAACCTCATTTAGCACGGGATATAATTGAACTTAAATGAGATGGATCATTAAGTCTCGTTAGCATGCAATTGAATTGAATTAGAAAGAAAGCAGCCAATTTCAGATAGAAAATTTGGGAGCAAAAACTTTGATATCATATTTTAAAACCCTACAATTACTTGAAAAGTGCTTTTGAAAAATTCATAAACCTTATAACCTCAAATAAGTTATCAAAAAAAAAAAAAAAGAAAAACCAATGATTGATGGGCTAAACACTTTTAACTATTGGGTGTTTTCATGGAGTCAACGAGATATGAGCTTCATTTGCACGATGATATATAGCCTTTGGTTGGCTTTCAATGCTGAATAGGGAAAATTAAATCTTAATCTACTTCCTATTTCCTTTGGCCTGAAAATCCCGACAAAATCTAAGTCGGTGTCTTCACATGTCGCGCTGGCCGAAGAGTATACTTTTTACGTATTTGTTTTTGTTTTATATTCAGAGGAAGATGCACCAAAGCATTCCATGTGCACTGGGGGCTAGTGGGGCCAAGTGCCATTTGATCTTACTTAAAGTTCATAACAGCTGTCTGCTTTCTTACCTGGCAAAATATAATATATTTTGTTTTGTCGGCTAAACTTTTCTTTTTTAGAAATTAATAATTGTAATAATATAATTGCCAACTTATTTACCAAGATTGAGTTTGGTCTTCTTTGTTGACGACGGCAGTTTTCAACACAGACAATAACCACTCGGTTGTACAAACATACAATTTTACCACGTACAGGCAATGTGATTACAACAATGCTCAAGACAGTGATACGACTGAATGGTCAACCTCCGACCCATCAAACACTGCTACCCATCCGACCACGGTGTCAGTTCCTCTACTAAAGCAACGGATCACGTACTTCTTTTCTGGGAATTATGATGGGGATCAATGCAAGAATGGTCAGCATTTCAAAATAAATGTGACCCATGGACAAGGGTTGCCCGAAAGTCTCAAAGATCCAGCCGCCGACGGGGCTCCTGCACCAAACAGTCCTGACATAAGTGGCGATGATTCGGTGCCGGATACTCTGGTGCCGGCAAATTTCGATCATCCTGATAGCCAAGAACAAAGTGATTCCATGGATTCCGGATCTCTTTCACTACATGTGAGGTTGCTGAAAATGAAATATAATGGTATCATAATTCTTTCGGGTATATTGTTCTTTTGATTAGTACCAATATTTTTTTTTTTTAATTTCACTTTATATCAAACATAAGAAATCTAGAAGAAATTGTTCACTATGAGATTTTTATTTTTTATTTTTTATTTTTCTGGTGTGATGTGTTTGCCCTTTGGAGAAGTAAAATCCCTTTTATTTCTATCATACAAACCACTATTAGTGACGGATCCAGAGCAACAAATTGGCATCAAATCCAAGAAGACCTAAGGTCTCCCTTTCTTATTCCACCCATATGCCTATTCCCCCCGCTTAGAATATGCAAAGCGGCTGGCATCCAATTCACAAATGTTTTTAAGATATACTCTTTATCATATCTTTTTTCAATATATATACATATATATTGCAACATTAGGGTTTGAATACGTTTTAAAAAAATTAAGAATGACTCGTATTAAAATACAATAATAATTTTGATATTATTATTAAATTAATTATATAAATTTATTAAAAATAACTAAATTTATGTTAAAAAAAAAAGTCTCGTTGGAGTGTGACCAAAGATAAAAAAAGTGCAAATGCCACAAACAATCATTGCACGTTACCCCACTTTGAAACGAAAACAAGACGAAACGTTTTTCGTTATAAAAAGGTCGATTTGCACGGCTGGCTCGGAGGAGGAGAACGTCTAGATGATCGCTTTCAACGGCCACGATGAGATAGAAGAAAATTAACAATGCCCAAGAAAACGAGGGCAACTTGGTACAAAGGAAACGTGACAAACAGGATGGATTAGAATCGGACTGAATCGACTAATCAAATTGAAAATATTGATAATCAGTTTATAATTTAATTTTATTATTTTTTAGAATTAATTAAAATAAATATTAATATAAAAATAAAAAAACTGAGCAATTCAACTAAAAATTAAAAAATTAATCCTATTTTTATGAGTCGACTGATTCTTAAAACATTAAATTAAATTGAGAATAAAAAAGACTAGAGTGTAAATGGTAAAAAAAAAAAAAGAATTATATGACTTAATTATTAAATAGTATTATTAAATGTGAATAATTTAATTATATAATTTTATTTTTATATTTTTCTAAAAAAAGTTTATATTATAATGAAACAATTGTAAATATATTTTGAAATAATTGTGTGACAATTTATTTTAATATACAAGTAAATAATTTTTTATTAATATATTATTAATTATTGCAATTTAATAATCAAATATTTATTTATTTATAGTTAATAAAGTTATAATCTTAAATTTATATTAAAATATTTAATAAAAATAAATATATTTTCAACATACACTCTCAAATGAGTTTAATTTAAAATTAACTTTGTTAAGGAGAATCGTAAGATACAAATTAATTTAGTTAAAAATTTAGATATTTTAGAGTGTTTAGACAAATGGTCGAACAATTAAATCGAAAATTAAAAAAATATATAATAAAATTAATAATACGTACGCATCTCTATCACTGTGGCAGCTGTCCTTGCCTTGGGCTTTTCCACAATACGATCGAAACTAACAGTGAAAACTAAATCCCTAAAAAATAAAAAATAAAAAATAAAAAATCATTGCATTCAACTAAATTATTAATTGTCAAAGATGGCGGCGGCGGCGGTGGCGCAGGCGGCATTGCTCCCGCGGTGGGTGATTATTAGCGTCTGTCTGACTCTAACCCTAGCGCGTCTGGTGTACGGGAACTCGGAAGGAGACGCGCTGTACAGGCTCCGTAGAAGCTTGTCGGATCCGGACAACGTGCTCCAGAGCTGGGATCCGACCCTAGTTAATCCCTGTACTTGGTTCCACATCACCTGCAACCAAGACAATCGCGTTACCCGAGTGTATTACTTTTTTCTTCAGCTTGTCTTCTTCTTCTCCTTCTCCTTCTTTTCTTTTTCCTTAATTTTTTAAAAATTTATTGCATATTTCTGTGTATTTGATATATCTACTTATTAAATTCAGATATGTTCAACTGAATTTTGGTTTCCTTATTTTGATTGATTTATTTAAGTTTTTCTTAGTACGTGTCCGAACTAGGAGTGACAAATGGGGGATTGGGTCGAATTTAGTTCCGGTTATTTCGTGTGTATGTTAGGTTTCGGGTATGTCGGTTATGAGTCATTTGCTTTTTCAGTTTCAGTTTATGCGGGCTTTGTTGATTCTGTTTATTTGGGTCGAGTCAGCTTGTGTCACTTGTAAGCCAAGTTTTAGTTTGGTCTGCGTTGAGCCGTATCCCTTGATTTTCTGAAAATTAGGGGGAGGGTAGAGACGGATTAAATTAGTTGTCTGGTTGATTTTGCGGGTGTTTGTTGGTGTTTTAGAGCTTCTTGAGATTTGGTGTTGCTTGACTGGTGTTTAGTTTGAAGTGCTGCACTTGAATGACTCTTGACTGGTTAGTTCTTTGATAAAGGAGTATGCTTATATTAGCTATTTCTGGCCATTTTAACTCATTGATGTTAACCATTATTGATGGGCCTATTGCTAGCTTGTGCTGTTGAGTGGTTAAATGACCTATAATGACAATGAATGGGTCTTCCAGTATGAAAAGGAGTGAAAACTTTTAAGGCACAAACTTTATATGCACAGCCTTAATGGTTGCAACTAGAACCTGTTTTGATTCTAGGAATAATCCTTTTTGGTGATTTTCTGTCAACAACCATTGGATTGCCCATCAACTTAGTAGTCATATGAATGTGTTTTACCTCCTGCTTGATTGCATTGTACTCAACACTACTTTGTGCACAATATATGGTAAGTAAAAAATTGTTGCCTCATTCACTTCATCTTCTTCGTTTTTTCACTTTCTAGATTATATAATTCCTCTTGGCTCTGAAAATGTAATATTATTTTATTAAATTCATGCATGTGCTTCTGAGGCATCATGGCCTAATTGATAGACCAAAGCATAAACAAGATTCGGATTTGAAAGAAAATCAGATCATCTTTTCTATTGCTGGATACAGTTATTAGAATATTTCCTAATCCATGAACTAATTTATTGTTATGTTGGCATATCTCACCGGCCATGTATTTTGTTGCACCTTATGCATGTCAGCTTATTTAGTGTCTAAAGTACTACCCTTCTTTAAGAAACCATTCATGTTGTGTTGTTACATTTGCTTCACTCATTTTTTACAGTGACTTGGGGAATTCAAATTTATCTGGACATCTCGTGCCTGAGCTTGGTAATCTAGAGCATCTGCAATATCTGTATGTTCCTTCCCTTCAATTTTCAACTTGATAGTATGTGCAGGTCTTTGGATTTCTATTTTTCTAGCCATCTCTAAATGATAGTTAAAATGAGTTGTGGCTTTCTTTCATTATTTGGGAAGTCATTACTATTTCAAGCCTCTTTGATACATCTGCGATGTAGGGAGCTTTATAAAAACAACATTCAAGGAACTATTCCTGGTGATCTTGGCAACTTGAAGAGCCTCATCAGCTTGGATTTGTACAACAACGACATCTCAGGGAGCATTCCTTCTTCACTAGGGAAATTGAAATCCCTTGTCTTTTTGTGAGTGAAAGAAAACCTAATGTAGTTGCGTAATTATTAGCATCTTACTGCAAGTGTCTCTTGTAGATTGAAAATCTTGCTGTATTTACTTTGAAACATAAATGAAAAATGATTCAGATACTGAAATAAGCCAATAAAATGGCAGAAACAGATTCATCCATGCAATTCTAGTAAATCTGTGATTAAAGTTTAGTTGAGTTGAAAGGAAACTAGTTCTGCATGGAATGGCTTTTTCTGACTGCTCTTCCAACTTGCTAGTGAATATCTATGAGTGAAGCTTTTTGGAACGTTCTGCATCTCATTTGAGCTGATGTTCTTCTGTCTTATGTTCATTCATCCGTGCATGCATGTGCACTTGCTTTAGTTATTTATTCAATCTGTATTGGAAGATCCACCTTTATCCTGTCTATTATTGTCATTTTATTGTTTGGCAGACGGCTCAATGACAACAAGTTGAGTGGACCAATCCCTAGGGAACTTGTTGGTATTTCAAGCCTCAAAGTTGTGTAAGTGTCTTTCTCCTGCTTCTTTATTTAAATTATTATAATTTTCTCTGATATTTGGTGTAAAGTAAGGTTGTTGTCCAATTTCATTTCCTTTCTGTTCAGGGACATTTCAAACAATGATTTGTGTGGCACAATTCCCACCGGTGGACCATTTGAGCACATACCTTTGAACAAGTAGGTTCTTACTTCCATTAGCTTTGTTTACTTATTGTGGATGTTATATCTTACCTTATTACTTGTGTCTTCTTTTGTTTGTTTTTTTTGGTCTAACTAGATTTTCAGCATGGAGAATATTTTGTGTTTTTTTTTTTTTTTTTTTTTTTTTTTGCATTTTTTGCACCCAGAGGGGTGTGGAGGGGGAAGGATTGTGGTGGAAGTGGGTAGGACTCTTCCACTCTATGGCTTGTATGAGACACCAAACTTTTTCCTTGGACTTAGAAATTGATCTCTTCTCTCTCTTGTGAACCTGCTTTCTCTTCTTGTTTGGGTTGCCATACCATGTATATGATTGTATTTACTGATTCCTAAGGTAAAAGACTATTCATTGATTAAGAACTCTTATCTTTAGAAAGAGCCAAAGAATGTATAGTTTCGTCTTGATGTCAATTGGTTAAAGTACATGACAGTTGCCTCTAAACTATTATTACACTTGCAATCTTTGTATGCATAATTTGAGCATGTCTGGTCATTGTAGGGATCATTTGGGAACACACTGCTTTATTGGCTTTCTGCCTTTTCCATCTTTGTCTGGGAAGTCATTCCCTGGCCCCTTTTGTTGTAGTTTGTGGGCTTAAGCTTTATAATAATATGGGTGGCTAGCATGAGGATTCACTTATGATGGCCTGGTTTTTCCCCTATCTGGGTTGAAAACTGGCCCAAGCTCTACTTGTGGTCTTTTTAATATTACTGCTCTCTTTTCTCTTTCAAACAATTTATGGTAGTAATTGAGTATCCAGGGCCACAATAGCAGCATTTTATAGCTACTGATCAGTCCAAGGTGAAAGCAGGATCCATCTGAAACATATTGGGAGCTCTAGTTACAACTATCCAGCATTTATTTTGCCAATGCATTTTGGATGAAAATGTGGAGCCAATGTTTAATTGCTTTTAAGATTTGCTTAGATCAATGAAATTAGATGTTGAGTGTACAGGGCAAAGTAAACTAGGTTGCAAGCCTACAAATCAGTGCAAATCCTTTCAAAATAGTGTTCGATATTTGTGATTTGAATCCTTAAGCTGGAATTCTAAGACAGACATTCTAGCTATATTCTTATGTAGTTGGGTATGAATTTGATGGCTTGTTTGTATCAAGAAATATCATATTTTGGCACACATTTTTCATTGATTAGTTCAATAGGGTATTAGGAGTGGCCCATTTTTATTTCAATTGGGTAGTTATAGGAGTATAACTCATTCCACATTGCCCTGCTGAAAGTGCTCACCATCTTGCTGACTTCAAAACAAATTCTCTGTTTATTGTTGCCATAATTTCATGAGATGGTATTTTCATCTTGAACTGATGGAGAAAGGATTGCATTAGACACCTGATTCAGGGTAAATGCTGCTGCTGGAGGAAAATGGAAGTTCTGGCACAGCTATCTGACCAGTATAAGATTGATTTTGTTAAAACCAGTCTGACTCAGCTTGTTTATTTTTGGGCAATGTGGAGTGTGTGGTTGGTGTATCAATAAGATTACCTTGTTATGACTTGGAGACAACAAATTCAAGTTACAGAAACAACTTTGTGTGAACAAGGTTGTTTACATCTGACCTTCCCTAGACCTCAAAGCCTCGAGCATGAGGATGCCATTAAAGTGGATGTTGACAACAGTTGCTACACTTTTTTTTAAAGGATGAGGAATATTAAAGTCTGAGTTGTTACCACCGTAACGTCTCCTGCTTGAAACTTTGAATGCACTTCGGGGGATTTGAACCTCAGACCTTGTGCCTAACCCACACAATCCCACAAGCTGATGTTGACAACAATCACAACACTGTTGGTGGGCTTCACATTGTGAGATTCAAACGAAAAATCTAGATTGGGGCCCTGCCTATAATCATTGAAACATTGATTTATATAGGCATTAACATGGCCTTGCTGTCATTTAGTCTATGTCATTGCCCATTGGCAACTATGGCTAAGGTGTCCACCTTACTGCTTATTTTTAGAAGTAGGATTTTGTATGTTTGCTTTAATAATATGAAGTTGAAGGGCATGCTTACAGCCTATCAATGGAGGACAAAATTTCCCCAAATCGTCAAGCATTTTGTATTGGGGATCTCTTAATCACAACCTTTTGAGCTTTTGAGTGGGATTAAAGTGAGTGCAACATGGGGATCTAAGCAGCTTTGACGATGTGGGATTGCTGTTATGTAGGTTTTAGAAAAGTTATCCCTTCGCTGAGTGTCAGATCAGCAGGAATATACCGGAGCCATTTTTTCTTACTCTATAAAGGTGATTCTCTTGAAACCTACAAAGATATTGATGTAGGCTCGCAAAGTGGTGGTTTTATCCGCTGGAAAGCTAAGCTAAGACGCGATCCTTATTTGCCATGTGCCACCTAGGAATTGTGCTGAGTGCCATATGAGCTGTGGAATCTGGTGCGGGGTAGGGAAATAATGGATGATCTTTGTTGGAACTTGAATTTGTTTTCCATTTTTTATCCCCTCAAACTGAGAGTCTCTCTCTCGCTTTACATGGTGATTGTTGGAAATGATTTAGACAAGTAAATATCAGGTTATTATTTTCTTCAGTTGACAAAGCAACTGACTCTTGTGAGTTTTGTTGAACTGACATAGCTTTGAGAATAATCCACGACTAGAAGGTCCGGAGTTGCTGGGACTTGCAAGTTACGAGACAAATTGCTTGTGAAGAGTAAATCAATTCAGGACGAGAGGAATCTTTCATGTACTCCAGAATTGATAGCGTATTTCTCACTGTAATGAGGTGGGTGAAACCCACCCCCCACGTATTTGTGTATCATGTGATACTGCTCAACTCAATGCATCTGCTCGATGCTTCAGCATTTGTGACGGCCTTGCCCCTTTAATATCTTCAATGATAAGCATTTGGGTCGATATAAATTTAGGAAAAGCTAGGCAATATGTCCATAACCTTGGTGAATGTTATTAATCGATACGTGACTCTGCCGATGCAGTGGCTTGCCATGGTAGAAATTGAAGAAATGGTTCGAGGACGTGGTAAGGAAGGGTTGCATGTCTTTACATTAACCAACGTAGGTTCGAAGCTCACGAAATCACCATTTATGGGTGTGTATTGGACGCTTCCATTCCAATGAACATTGCTCCTAGAGAATACATCTCGAAGTCAGAGTGATGTCGACTGAAGCCTGTCTGCCAATTGTTTTTGCAGGCCTTTCTGCAGCCCAGGAAGGAGAGCAATGCGTACGTATTTCAAACATGTGCATTTGGTCAGATCATATTGAAATCACTGCTTTTCCACCCGCCCCATAAAAAGATAATGAGAGAGTCGTGCATGCACGAGGCCATTCTCATTGTATTGCCTGTTCTGCAATTGGGACAAAGATCTTTCATCCGTCAAGGCACCGGTAACTGACTTTGCAGAAGGTTACGTCTGATTCTGAACATTAAAGGTATACGAATGTGTGCAATTTCGAGGTGTCTAAAAAATGAACAAAAATCTTATGGTGAGTGAGATTGAAGGATTTGAATTTAAATTTCAGTTAAAATCAATTGAACAAAAATGAAAATCTCTTGAACATATGCATAGGAATTTCTAAACTTGATGATGATGCTGTGAGTGTAATTTTGAATTGTCTCATACAATATAACGTGTGACAATTAATTAACAAATCTTTTAGTAATAAACAATGACATGCATATTATTGTGTATGATATGGAAATGCTATTTTTTTAAAAATTATAAATCTTACTTTATGTGCCTTTTTGACTAGTTTTATATATATTATATCTAACAAAAAGTGTTTCATCTAATATTTTGCATACAACACATCTATGTTGCTTGGATAAATTTAAATTTAAATTCAAATTCAAAGGGTGAAACGAAGACCCGGATTAGATATTAGATGGAAGCAAATCCCAGATGCATGAATTTCGTGTTTCTCAATGCCTGCAAACCCAATGGACATGTTGCCAATGACTGAATCCATCGTGGTTGGTCTCTTTCTTACCATGAAGGCATATGGGAGCGTGTAATAAGCCGTGCCATGGTATACGCTTGAGTAACGCTCAAGCTAAAAGCAGCGCGAGAAAGACGCTAATTAACAAGTAGCTTTTAATAAATAATTCCATTACATGGACGCAAAAATTCTACGTAAAAATTGAATGTGGTATTGTATCATTTAATCTTAACTTTTAAATAAAGTTAGTTCATTGTTTATCAAAAGATGTTCTGATTGTAATTAATGACTGAGTTTAATCATATAAATTTGCATTGGATTTTTACGTTTAATTATTATGCGGGTATAATTTTCTTGTCAAAAAAAAAAAAAAGAAAGAAAGAAAAGATTTGACATGAGATTTGAAATTGGTTAGCAAATTGTCATTTGCAAATTTCTATCGCAAATTAAAGGAGCTTTAACCAAAAAAAAAAAAAAAAAACACTGTTTGCAATGAAAGGGTATATGAAACAAATTAGTTTTTAAGACTTGAAAAAAGAAGTTTTTTTTTTTTTTTTTTTTTTTTTAAGTCTAGCTTGGTTTGATAATGCCCCTGCACCATTTGGACGGACGGGGATTCTTAGGGGAACTGAGTGTAATGATAGCGTCTCTTATTCCTCTGTCGTAGATGGAAAATTTTTTAGTTCTGGGAATGGAGATGCTTTCATACTACTTCTCAAGTGCAAAACGTCGGAGGCCTCAGCCCTAAGCCATGCAGCAATGTGCTTTTACTATCTCTAACAGTATTCATAATACACATATTGCTCAATTAAAAATAAAATAATAATAATAATAATAATAATAACATCCCACCATATACAAATATTAAATTTCATATACTTTCAAGTCATTTTGCTTTTAAAACCTTACATGATATATAATATTCATACCAAATTTACTTCATTGAAAGCTTAACTAAATTTGCATTGAAGCTTACCACCTCACACTACCTTATTGAAAGTAGAAGCAGCAGCAGACAATCCGGTAAGATGACATTTGGATTGAATTGTTAGTGTCAAATTATTTGGCTTCTCGTCTATCGAATTTTAGGTATATTAAAATTTTCATTTCTTATGTGTTGGGTAAGATCACATTCAAATTAGATCATTTTGAGTTTCATATTATTTAACTTTCAAGCATATCAAGTTTTGAGTATAGTAATGTCAGATACACACAGTTTTAAATTCATCAAGTTTCACAAATATTAGGTTCAGATACTTTCAAGTTATTCTAATTTTAGATTTTTATGATTTTTTTAAATTCAAGTTAACTAAAATTTGTCAGATAAATTTTAATTTTAAATATTTCAGAGCAGGGCAGATAGCTTTCGAGCAAGTTGATCCATATTGTTTTAGCACCCTCTAAATATAGAGCATAAAAGAACCCATATTGCACCTTCAAAGTTCTTGGTTGGGTGAGACGGGGCAGAGGGTTGGCTAGTCATAATGGGCAGCATATGGACCTATTGATGCTAACACGATAACAAATGAACTAACATATCGATTGCGCTTCATGGGGCTCAAAATTCCTTCGGCTTGGCCCACGACCGGGCTCAAAATTCCCGTGTGCTTGCTAATTTGTGTAATTCAGATTCTCCCCGAGAGACTAAAATTTAACTAAAAAGCATTGCCCCATTATTTTCTTTTTTTCCTTCTTCACATGGAATGTTTTCTGTGCTAGCTGAGCTATAATCCAAGGACTAAGCTTTGTCTCAATAACTAGTGCGGCAGTTGGATTTTCACTTCGAGGAAGGCCACACCAGACTAGAGCAAACGGTTGTCACTCTCAGCAAGCTTTTTGCCTTTGCGTGTTCTCTTTCTTTTCCTGCCCCTACTTCTTGCAGTATTTTCACCATCTCTACCTTCCTGAACAGAAATTTTGCATGGTTATAACGTTGTCAAATGTCATTGTTTATCGAGCAAAGAGATTTAGAGATGGACGGTGCAGACTCATGCAGAGGTTGAAGGAACGGTGGAGAAGAATCGGCGACAGTGGAGAAAGTGGGAGAGAACTCAGTACTCACAAGTGCAAAAATGTGAGAATGAGTTCCAGGACCATGCTGAGAAAGAGGGAGGGAGGGAGGGAGGGAAAGAGAGAGAAGCTGGGGAGAAGAAGATAGTACTCACCTTTGCTGGTACACTAATTGAGTTTTCATGCTTCTTCTTTTTCTTCTTTAAAGAAAGTGGATTGGGAGCCTGGAAATTTCAGTCCAGTTGTTAATCAAACAAGCTTTGAGAATGACATAAAGACAATTAGCAGTAGAAACCGTAGCACACTGGAACATAGTTCATATTGGTGTGGTAAATGAAGCATTTGTCAAGACCCTAAGGTTCTGTTTCTAGATGCTGCCTTCGATAAAAGAACAAAAATTATACCTTTGCTTTCTTTCTCTTAAACTGAGGCCTGTCCTTGGAAACTGCTCCATTTCTTCCAATATGGGTCTTCTTCACAGGCTGCATTTCCTTACTTTGCTCCCTTTGGCCTTCATCTTCATCAGAAGAGTCTCTAGGTTTGTCATTTGCCAACAAGTTAACAGTTCTCTTTTTCAGCATTTTATAATCCAAATCTGTCATATGTAAGCGTTCTTCTTCAGAAGCCTTGGCAAACTGACGTTGAAATGCAGATGGTGGATCAAGGAAAAGGGCATTCCTCAGAGCAAATATGAGAGGCACACCTGGTACCTAAAGAACAACCACATTATGAACAATTGGCAACTTCAATCCAATAAATGTATCCATATGGCAGATATACCAGCTGATGCATATACCATATGGATCCATTGCCATGATGGCTAAAAGTGAAGGCACCTATTTATTGCAATCAAGTCCACACACTGGTGGGAAAGACCAAAGGGTCATAAAGGTCATAAGCAAGTTCCGACGTATTCAGCCATATGATATATAATATCCCAAAAATAAATCCACGCATTAATTGCAATAGTGAAGAAGCACAATATGACCAGAGAAGCACATTCTAGCAACCTTCTTGTTCAAAACCAATTAGCTATGGTTGCAATTGGCAAAAGTCAGAAGAGGGCATATCCACAAGTACAATGGCTAGCTATCAGTGAGAGATAACATGGTTTTTGAACAAACAATTTGCCCAAACTTAAAGGGGTGCAGTCCTGGTATAGAAAAATTACACAAGCCCCAACACCTATTGCACAATAAATCATAAACCAAGAAAGAAATACAATACTGAGCAAAATGGACCAACCAATTGAAGCTTCTTGCGCAAATCGGCGTCCTGAGTAGCAAGAAAGAAATGCTCAACGTTATTTTCTCCAATAATGTCCTTGATGCAAGACTCACCGGTCTTTATAGCTTCATGATCACATCTGATATTGGAATTCAATCACGAAACCCAGTAAGTGGACATGGAATTATTCAAAAAAGCGAAGCTCCCATGGACAAAAATTGCACTAAATTTAACAACTAAATAAATATCAGCATATCAGCAAATAAATAAAGTCAGAGTCTTTACCTCGCAACCATAAGCTGCTGAGCCGCTCGGAAAGATTCAGAATATGAACTGCCCAGCCTTTTCATCTCTGCAATAACGCATCTGCATCCCAAATAGTTAAAAAGAAATAATAAAAAATAAAGAAATAAAAAAAGCTTTAAAAGAACAATCAAGACCGAATGGAAGAAAATTAAGAAACCTGGTGGTGAACAGCTTGACAGGGCTGCCGAGGATATTTGAAAGAGCATTGTCAGCAGGTGCAATGTGATTAACTAGGAGGTGGTGCACAAAGGTCCCATCAAATAGGACCTTAAACGGCTGTCTGAACCCAAAACAAGCTACGAAGAACCTCACCGCGCGGCGATGTCGCTTCTGCTTCTTCAGCTTCATCTGTGCAGACCCAACCAATGTACAACAATCTCAAAAACATAGATTTAAAGACTCAAATTTATTACAAAAATTAAAACTAAAAAACAAATGGAGATTAAAATCAAAGAAATAAAGCAGAGCAGCAGCGGATGTGATTAAAAAAAAAAAAAGGCCACCTTAGAAGTTGGGGACTTTTACCGATTAACTTAAGGGCGTTATAATGGAGGAATTGGGGCCAACGGCGAGAATCGGGTGGTCTTTTACCGGTCAAGGCCAAGCAGTCGTCGGAATAGTTGATTCTTGGGTCAATAGTTTCGGCCAGAGGAGGGGTTGTCGTGGAGAAGCAAAGGTCGAACAGACGGCGGAAGAGTGGCGGTCGGCGGCGTCGAAGGAGAGATCGTCACCGTGCGGATGGTTCTCGCTCTGGAAGCGTCTAGCGGGCTGCCGCTGTGGGAGGTTTTTTTAGGGTTTTGTTTGTGTTTGTTGGGCCTTGGGCCTCACCAAAGATTAATAAATCTCATTGTGCATTAGAATTTTAGGGCTTCAGAGTTTTTGAGACTCACAGAAATTGGTAAGAAAGAAGGCTACATAGATATTTGATCATACACATTTATTATTGGGATAATTTACCATGTTGTTAGAATAAAGTTTAAAGCTTTCTTTTCTTTTCTCTTCTTTTCTTTTCTTTTCTTTTCTCTTCTTTTCTTTTCTTTTGGGGGGTTGGGGGGGGGGGGAGGCAAGCTTGTGAGTTGCGTTTTATGGAAATTTTGTCATTAGCAGTCAGCTAACCTAATCTTGTTCAACTTAGTCGTACTAATTGGTTTTATGAATAATAATAAACTCATTAATCTCGTAATAAATTAATTATAAATTAAATTTATGTTTTATGACACTTAAAACTCTGTAATATTAAGTATATGATCATATATCGACAGACCAAAAGTATCGGAAGAACTTGGGATTAAAGTGGGGAAACAGGAGGGCATGGGAAGTCACTGGCGTGTCCGTGTGTCTGCTTAACAAAACGACAAAAAAAAAGCCTTATCCAACTCTAAATCAACGGGAGCGTCCATAGGGACTTAGGATCGAAGAAGAAATTAATAAATATGGGCATCGGAGTCCCTTTTTTTTTTTTTTTTTTATGTCTTGGAATGAAACGCCTAATTTAATTAAGAATTGGCGTCAGAAAGTACAATTCCAAGTTCATGAAATTAGCAAAAAAAAAGAAAAAAAAAAGTCAAATTATTGTAATTTCAAAGAAATTTTAATTCAGTCAATCAAATTCAAATAGTGACAAATTCATCACGTGCAACACATAGAGAGAGAGAGAGAGAGAGAGACTGTGTAGTATTATTAATGCTTATTATGACAATGACGGGTTCCTACAAATATAACGCCGTCATATTTTCAAATTGTTGAAAAGTAATAATATCCATACTGTCATGTGCCGTGTGTATCTAACAGAGGCATTATGAGAACGAAAATTATAAGCTCCAAGAATATACAGATATTATTTTCCTTAAAAAAAATTGATAAGATTGTAATTAGTTTTAAATTTTTATGAATTTTTTTAATATATTATAATTTCATTTTGCTTTTTTAATTGAGTTAATACCTTATATTGACACGAAAATTGTTTTGAAGATACCCTTTTACAAAATAAATAAATAAAAAATATATATATATATATATATATATATATGCACATAAGCATCAATGATCAACCTAAACTTAATAAATAATAATTAGCATTATCTCGCCCATTTTTTGGCATTAAAACTCAAAATAATCCCCTAAATGATATAAGGGAAAATTGTTAGGTATTCTTATTTGCACAAGTTTACTTAAAGGGTAATAATTTTAGATATAGAATTAGATTTGTCACCCACACTACAACATAAAGAAATAAGTATTTATGCAAAATATTAAAAATATGTAATCTTATGGTCAGAAAATAACTGGACTCAGCATATTGGAAATTAATTCACATCCTCGTAGCAGTGACAAAATCAATATAATTGTTTTTTTTTTTTTTGAAAAAAAAAAAGAAGTAACCCAAAAAAAGTGTATATATCAGTGAAAGATTGAGAAAGAAAAAAAAATCATTACATAAAAATATCTATATTCTATATTTTCAATTGAATGTAATTTTATTTTATTTTATTTTTCTATAATATATAATATATATTATACACTGATATTTACATAATATGTCGAATATATATATATATATATATTCAGTTATGTAAACATTATACCCGTATCCTAATTTATTTAATTTCTTTTTTTTTTTTGTTTATGAATTAATGTTTTTTTCATGTTTGTGCGATGTCGTATTAAGGCAGATTGTTTGTGATTACAAAACGTCGATTGAAATAGATTTGCTATAATAAATTGGCTAAACCGGGCAATCTAATAAATGAATTAAATACATTCCCACTCATAATTAATAAATTAGTCATTAAACAACATTAGGGGTTTAATCTATTGCATTCACATAACTTGGTATATTTCAAGCCTGGTGCGCTGCACTGAGACAGACACACTGATCGGTTTTAATCTCAAATTTTCGTGTTCCTTAGGGATGCTTTACTCGTTAAGTATTGAGAGTACCTATTTCCTTTATTTTGTTTTTTTTTTTAATATAAAAAAGGAGAAGGAAAAAAAAAAAAAGGAATAACCCAACCTAGATATGATATATTTCATTGAGAGACAAAGATCTTATTTCAAAAATATTATCTGTAAAAAAAAAAAAACCCAAATTAAAATGCAATTGACCACTATGATATGTATGGATTAGCAAATGAATGTAATAACTCAAAACCCTTCTCGCAGTTAAGAACTGAACTGAACGGAGTCCCGATGAAAAATGAACGAGAGAAGTGATTTCGTTTATTGCATTAAGGAGATATATTGTGTTTGCGTGTAACACAGAAACAAGGCTTTTGTCAAAGTAAACAAATTAGAATAAATTAAACTAATATTATGTTAAGAGAATATTTTTTACTTAATAATTTTTAAATTAATAAGTGATATTCAAAATATAAATTATATTTTATATTTTAAATATCTATTATATAAATATGCATTGAGTTGATGTAAAATAAGTTTGTGGATGACACAATCGTGATACAATATTTAATATATATATATATATATATATTACATTATTTGTTGTAAGAAGCATGGCTGTGATTAGGAACTAGATCGCTTACACTCATCAAACGATTCAAATCGCATGAAAATTTGTTTTTTTTTTTTTTAAATTTTTGTTAAGATTAACTAGAATTGTATATAAGATTGGATGGAATAGGATTTATATATTTATATTGATTGTATTAAAATTTATTTTTTTTAATTTAGTTCACACGATCTAAAATAAATGTATACTTCAAATAATTACAATATAAATTGTTAAATTGTAAAATGAAATTGACTTTAAAATACTGTATCTCAAAATGTATTAAGCATAGCGGATTGCCGTATTTTAGCTCGGGGCATCATCGAGTAATATCTTGCTAGCTGCTAAAAATAACGACGAGAAGATGGAAATGGTCTAATTTCACACAAACCATTAGTGAGTACATAAAAGCAAAAGCAAAAATCAAAGTATTGTTGACAGCCATACCATTTATTGGTTGGCTAAAGAGGGTAATATCAATATATATATATATATATATATATATTTTTTTTTTTCCTTTTTTCTTTTTTTCTAATTAGTAAATGAATTAAATACCTTCTTGCTGTCAAAATAGGGTAAGGGAACAACGAATTTCATGTCAATATTAAAGATCTATCCGAAACCCGAATAAAGGAGTCGGGGTTGCATGATGAGCTCAAAACTAAGACAATATTTATGACATTTAGAAAGATATTGCGTAATTTTGTTTAATAAATAAAATTGTCACAATCGAGATTCGAATTGAGCATCGTCCGAAACTCATTTAAAAGATATAAAAAAAACAAAAAACAAAAAACGAATTTTGATTAAGATTAGAGTTGCTGTTGCCTTCGAGTGGAGGGTGTTCTTCTAGACGCCGTATCCTACCTTGTCCAAAGTTCATTGTCACAGAAACTAAACGTAAAACAAATTGAGGTAGAACAACGAGTGTGAAATTAATCAAATATTTTTGACATTAAGGAGAGATATCACGTTATTTGTTTTTTTTTTTTTTAAAGTAAATAAACTTCCAAATTTAAGATTGCCGAAACACATTAGAAGATTCAAATAGCATTAAAAATCATTTTCCATAAGATCAGGTAGAATGACATTGTAAGAATGGATAAAATTAAGTCTACAAATTTACACTAATTGCATTGAGATTTATTTCTTAGTTTGGTTCAAAAACTTTTAAGCGCTTATTATTATTATTATTATTATTATTATTATTATTATTATTATTATTATTTGTTGAAGTAAGATGGCCACCGGTGGTGACAGAGGGAGGGGCTTCATTAAAAGGATAAGGGACAGTGAGAGATTCAGACAAAAGACGCGGACCCCACAATGTCCTTTGTCTTAAATGTGAACCCTCTCAAAGTAATAAAAAAATAAACGCCTACTCCCTAGGCGTGTATTGGATTAACCCGACCTTTCCTTTCCTTTCCTTTCCTTTCCCCCGTCCCTCTTTCTCTCTCTCCCCCCTTCCTCTTGCCTTCCCTTGATATTAATATTAATATGACTCCTATTGCTTGATTTGCCCAATCGCCACCATCATCGCCCCAGCCCCTCCCTTTTCACAGCCACCAAGGCCTGCTCATATGGTCATATACCTCCATTTTTCCTCTCCTCTCCTCTCTCTGTTACTTGAAACTGAGCAAAGGGGGAGTCTTTTGTTGTAGGATTGACCTTGAAGTAGTGGGCTGAGGTCAGTTTCTAGCTTTACTGGTAAAGATCTCGGCCTTCTTTTCTTGTTAGATGGTTTTGTGTTTGTCTTTTATTATCTTTCTTCTTTCTGGATGTTGAATTCTTGTTTTGGTTTTTGTTCGGGGACTTTTACTGACATGGTGTTTATGTTAGTACCTTATTTTGTTTACTGGATTCCTGAAACTTTGAATTTTCGTTTGTGATTCTCCCTTTTTTTTTATTTTGATTTTTTTTTGCCTGTTTTGTGACTTTGGTTTTGAGGTTGGACTTGAAATGAATGAGCTTGTGTTAGATCCAAACAGCTCGACATCATTATGTGATTTTTATTTTTTTTTTTGGCTGGCGGCCTTTTAGTACAATATTCTTGCAACAAAAATACGGATTTTCTCACCGACCGTTCTTCCTGGAAAGTCTTTCTCCAGTTGTTTTACATGGGTGGGATCTGGATAGTCTAGTTGATGATGGGTTTAGCTCAGGAGATTTAGCCGATTTATTAGGTTACTTAAATCCTTCCTTGATTATGTTTCATCTCTTATCTTCATCGTATGTGAAATAACATGTCTTTTGTTTTATTATGATTTCTATCTTTTCTTCATATATGAATTCTGTGTGTTCCTTCTCTACCTTTTTTGATTCTTACAATGAAAAATTGTGTGCGTTCTTTTTGACGAAAATTACTCGGTGGTTTCCTTTTTTTTCTTTTTTCTTTTTTTGGAATTTATTCTTTCTATTGGAAGATTGAAAAGGAATCATTTTATCTGCTAATTGATTGGTGTTTTGAATGTAATTATTTTTTCAGTAAATGAAAAGGCAGACTGGATTGTAGTTGATGATTGTATACACCTCGAGTAGTAGGAAGCTTTATTAACCTTGCTGTATTTTTTTAATCTGTGTATTTTTAATTATGTCTGCAGATTTGAAAAGGCTGAGAATTTCCAGAGCTGGTAGTTTGTGAAGGCTAGTTTCTGGATTTGAAATTTGGTGGCTGAAATCTTTGAGAGATCCTTTCCAAAATTCTGAAACTTGGGGAATATCCTTCTGTGAATATGCTAATGTTTGAAGAGATGGGATATTGTGGTGATATGGATTTATTCTCTGCTTCTCTTGGCGAAGGAGATGTTCCCGCACCACAAGCTGAACCAGAGGTTACCGTGGAGGATGATTATAGCGATGAAGAGATTGATGTTGATGAGCTTGAGAGGAGGATGTGGAGGGACAAAATGCGTCTCAAGAGGCTGAAAGAACAGAGCAAAAGTAAGGAAGGGATTGACATCGCTAAGCAGCGGCAGTCCCAGGAGCAGGCTAGGAGGAAGAAGATGTCAAGGGCCCAAGATGGGATCTTAAAATACATGTTAAAAATGATGGAAGTTTGTAAAGCTCAAGGTTTTGTTTATGGTATTATCCCGGAGAAAGGGAAGCCAGTGACTGGTGCATCTGATAACCTTCGAGAATGGTGGAAGGATAAAGTCAGATTTGATAGGAATGGTCCGGCTGCCATAGCCAAGTACCTGGCAGACAATTCAATTCCAGGCAAGAATGAGGGTTGTAATTCAATTGGCCCAACCCCTCACACATTGCAGGAGCTTCAAGATACCACCTTAGGTTCTTTATTATCGGCACTGATGCAGCATTGTGACCCCCCTCAGAGGCGGTTTCCATTGGAGAAAGGTGTTCCTCCACCATGGTGGCCTGATGGAAGTGAGGACTGGTGGCCTCAATTGGGTTTGCCCAAGGATCAAGGCTGTCCACCTTACAAGAAGCCTCATGACTTGAAGAAGGCTTGGAAAGTGGGTGTTCTCACAGCAGTGATTAAGCACATGTCTCCTGATATTGCTAAGATTCGCAAGCTTGTGAGGCAGTCTAAGTGCTTGCAGGATAAGATGACAGCTAAGGAGAGTGCTACTTGGCTTGCAATTATCAACCAAGAGGAGAAATTGGCCCGAGAGCTTTACCCTGATTCCTGCCCACTTTTGGCTTCGTCTGTAGGAAGTGGGTCTTTTGTTATTTATGATTGCAGTGAGTATGATGTCGAAGGGGCTCAAGATGAACCAAACTTTGATGTGCAAGATTGCAAGCCTGAGAATCTCATATCTTCAACTCTGGGGATGGACAGTGTGAGGGAGAGATCGTCACTTAGACAGCAGCCTTATCCATCCAAGGAAGAAGTTAGTGCCGATGTGGATTTTATTCGGAAGAGAAAACCATCCAGTGATATGAACGTGATGATGGATCAGAAGATCTATACATGTGAGTTCGTTCAATGTCCTTACAGCCAACCTCGCATGGCTTTCCATGACAGGATTGTTAGGGACAATCATCAGTTGACTTGCCCATACAGAAACACTTCTCTTGAGTTCAGAGGCTCAAATTTCCATATTAATGAAGTGAAGCCTGTTATCTTTCCTCAACCCTGCATCCAATCCAAGCCAGCTCCTCCATTGGCAAACTCTGCTCCATCTTCCTTTGATCTAGCAGTCGTTCCTGAAGACGGTCAAAAGATGATTAGTGAGCTCATGTTGATGTATGACGCTAACATTCAGGGCAACAAGAATGCTAATTCTGGTACCATTGCTGTCACAGAAGGTCACAATCTCTTTCATCCGAAAATTGAACATCACCAAGGAGCTTACTTTTGTGGCCAAGGCAATCCGATGGAGGGAAACATCTTTGCAGAGTCCAATCCCAGCAATAACCATCAAATGTTTTCACAGGAAGGAAGTCGATTTGACAGGTTTAAGGCTTTGAGTTCTCCGTTGGATTCCAATCAAAGCAACAATGGCTTTAATTTGATGTTTGGGGCACCCTTTGATTTGGCATCCTTTGACTACAAAGAGGATTTGGAGGGACTAGCAATGGATGCTGCAGCCGTGCCAAAGCAGCAGGATGTTTCAATCTGGTTCTAGTAACAATGTCAAGTTACTGATACGGAAGCTCTTTTTTACGTGGATGGAGAATCTGTCTTGAACTTCCGCTGCTTAACCGCATCCTTCACTTTGTAGGTCTAGAATCTAGATAGCTAGCAGGTACCACTATCACAGTTGGGATAATAAACCTGTTAAGTAGTCCCCATAATATGGTATCCGGCTGTTAGTAGTCATTATTATTATTATTATATCTGTCATATAAATAAGTCTTTAAGCTGTTTTTCTTTTCTTTTCTTTTCTAGTTTTGTCAGTTCATCCATGTTTGAATCTTCTTTCTGGTTAGAATCTGACGCTGTATTTGTTTTGTCTTGTAATGGATACATGTTGGCCAATTATTACTCGTCTTTTTTTGTAAAGGTTGGTGTTCATGCCCATGTGGGTTTTAGGCCCACAATTAGTTGCAGATGCATGCCAAAGTTGACCATCATCCTTTATGTATATCATGTCATATTTCAAGCGGCGAATGTGGATGCAACCCCACAGGCAAAATGATGGGACAAAAAAGCCAAGAAGTGATGTGGTGGTGGTGGGGCATATTCTGAGGTTGGCTATTTGCCATCTTTAGATGGCTGCGTTTGGTTAGCCATCAGATGCTTGGCTTCTTGCTGACTTGAAAAGGAGTTTGGAACTTATCATTTCAATGAATAATTGAATGGTTCCCCGTTCTGGAAGATAAACGTTGCCTTAAGACTCACGTTTCTTCGACCTTTTTATTTATTTATTTCCGACTGTTCTCGCTTTGCTAGTGTAATATATATATATATATTTTTTATTTTTTTTCCTAGCCATGTGATATTAAGCATGTGCGTTACCTCTAGATATGGTCATAACATAAGAATAATCGATTTGACTTGGTAATAGCACGTAAGGTGGGGAGTTTTCATTGGGTGCTCTTTCATGTGCGCTGCCCATCTTGTTAGGGTCCCAATGCATATTTGTGCATTTCATCTCTTCCAAGTGATTATAGACAAATGTATTGATGCCACGCAGAACCGTGTAAATTCATTAATATTAATATTAATATTCGGGCGGCATATATTTTTTATAGAGTCGAATGTCCACAAATATTACGGAAATGCTAATTTTTGAGGCTCAAATCTGTAACTTTTAAATTGTAATTAAGTAATCTTATTCCTGTGGGATCTATGTTTGAAAGTAAATCTAAAATCCGATGTGAAAAAGATTCAACATGGGATGGGTAGGACACTGTTATGAAGGAGATAATGCACAATAAGGCAGACAAAAAAAAATATTGATTTATGTGGCCGGGGTTAGATTGGAGAAAATCGAAATTTCTTGGGTTTAATTTTTTGTTCTCAAAATTACGAAAATATCCTAAATATCTACCTTTGTCATATTGGATACGTACTAATTCTATGTCGACATGCGCGTCTATTTTGCGTATCATTTTTCATTTGAATTTTCTTTCTTTCTTTTTTTGTTTTTAACTCACGGGTTTTGTCATATTCGACAGGTGTCGGTAGCATGCGTCCTTCTCATGTCCAACACAGTAAAGGTGTAATGTGTGTCAAGTGCATGGCCGACGCAAACATACATCTCTTTAACTAAACGTGTCCACAGATTAGGGTTTTTTTTTTTTTTTTTTTGTAAGGAGTAGGAGTCAGGATAGAAGGGGTGGAGCTTTGCCCAGCTATCAGGCATGGCCCTGCCGGCCCAATGTTTCTCTTTTAGATTTATTGAGGAAAGCAATACAAACGGTCTTAATTTTAAATCTTCATAAATAACAAAAATACGAACTGACAGGAGAACCCGTGATCAGAAATGGTTGCTTAAAATTTTAAGGCCCGGAACAGGTTCAAATTTCTCGATTTGTCCACGCAAAGACCCGAGTAGACAATGCTTTGAAGAAGGTTTCTCCCAAAAGGTGCAAGCTGATTGTACACGGCCCGTATAATGGGGGTGGGTTATCCATTATCGTTCCTAGGCCTGTCCTCTCCGAACAGGATGCATACATTTCCTCGTAGCAAAGACAAAGAGGGCCATTTAGTGGGGCACTCCTAAAGGGGCCTCTCAAATCTATGATTATACAATGCGAGATATACCCCTCTTGTTTAGTTTATGCCCCCCAATAAGAGCAAAGTTAAGAAGAGGATGCCAAAACGCAATTTCTAATGTTGCAAAACCGGTTTGCATACAAACAGGTGAAAAAAAATCATCTATATATATATATATATATATAAGGAAATTGCAAAAGGAGAATTTAAAAAATATATATGTGAAGTAAAAAAAGCAAAAAAGTATAAGTGTATTTTCAAACGTGGGTAAAAACGTAACTCCAAGATCTACAAAGGTTTTGTAATGGTATTGCAAGTATGGTCATTGGCAAACAAGGACAATTCTGGGACGATGGTTTCTAAGATCAGAACATTTAATTTGCCGCCAAATATAAATAAATCATTAAGGTCCTCGAATGACTGTAATATATCCGGCCACCCACTTGCGGGTAATTTAGAATTTTGCTCTGGTTGGTGGACTTTTCTTTTAAAATTGATAACCAACCTAAATTGTGATATACTTGAATTAAGACATGTCCTGACTTTTATGTTTTCATGCACACACACACATATATATTATATATACAAGACACAAGGCGGCAACGCCATGGCTGTGCCTAAAGGCCAAAAGGAAAGGAAAGGAAAGGAATAAGTGTCTCTCATGCTTCTTTTCCCCTTAGCAACGTGTCTATTGTGTTTGTTGTGATGCGTTTCCCCCTTGTGGGGAAGATCAAGAGTTTGTTGGTTTTATTGACATCACAATCTATGTGAGGCAAAAACCTTAAAGGTTGGCTCACTCTTATTATAATGCTGAAATTAATGTGTGGTTATGAGAGTAGTTGAAGCTAGAAATTTTTTGTTTTTCTTAATTGTTTAGCTTCAACTGATTCTAGAATTAGTTAGGAATATGCGCTACCATTACTTACTATTACTTATGCCAGTTGATTGTTTGGTTTTGTTCTTCAGGGTTCTTTCTATGGGAGCTCGAGCCTTATCCCATTGCTCTTTCCTTCGTTCTTTCTACGTTATGGTAAGGGAAA
Source organism: Ceriops zippeliana (assembly GCA_037897445.1). Taxonomy (NCBI): domain Eukaryota; kingdom Viridiplantae; phylum Streptophyta; class Magnoliopsida; order Malpighiales; family Rhizophoraceae; genus Ceriops; species Ceriops zippeliana. The sequence continues at coordinate 2,620,155 of JBAPLH010000174.1, forward strand.
GTTATTATGTAATCACATGACTTGGAGTTACGTGGTTATATGCAAAGTGTTAGACATTTAATTAATGTTTCAAAAAGAATTTGTAGTTATTTTTCAAATGCACGTTGCCTTTCAAACTCGTAGCATCATCCCTGCGAGAGTTAATCTAATTTGTCCTCGTTCATCATCCTGTATTAACTATGACAAGGGATTGAATCCTAATTCCAAGATAAAAGTTAGTTCAAGAATAAAAAATTGACATTACCTTCGTAAAGGTTAAAAATTCTCTCAAGAATCGACGTGGGATACAACATTTTTGAATAGTAGAACCTTTGTACATGCGTCCACTGAAAATTTGACTCTGCTAATACCTAATAAGAAATTAAATACTAATTTTACTACAAAAATTAATTTAAAAATAGAGAATTTACTCCACCTTTATAAATAGCATAAAAACCCTCAAGAACATATATCAAACTATGAGGTTTTGATTCTTTAAACATATAATATTTAATTAAAATGAAAAGCTAAACTAAATACACCAAATTTCCATATATATATATATATATATATTTCAAATATTTCTTTTTTAATTACTTTAGCTTATAAAACAAAAAGAGTTGGTATAGGCAGAAGTTGACGAAAGTGCCTTGAAATGACAGCAATATTGAAGATTAGGTTTGCTTTCGCGTTTCGCCAAAGTGAAAGAGCTCTCCTACTCGTCCTGGTGAGAGCCAACCGTAAATTGTTTTAGACAGTGGATGGCGGACGCGGTTCATAGAATTGCTCCAGTCTATCCGACAACCTGTAGCCAACTCCGATGAATACGATCGAAGGCTGACTACAACAGATTTCTTTGAATAAATTTACAAATACACCTGTAAAAGAGATTTTCTTTTCCCTTGTGATTTTATTGTATTTTCTCCCAAGGTTCTCTAATTATATTTGCTAATTGAATAATAATAATAATAATAATAATAATAATAATAATAATAATAATAATAATAATAATAATAATAATAATTACACTGATTCGATTGAAATGACCTTTTAGCATGTCCCATGTTAGGATTAGAACTATGTGGATTTCTGTTAAATTCTATTATAATCCTATAAATTTTAATATATTATTACTTAATTTTAATATCCAAAGTCTAAATTCATTATATATATATATATATAAATCATATAAAAATATGTATAAATTTATATTGATTTAATAAATATCTGATTAAATTTTTAATATCTTTTACTATATTATATCGTTTTGGCATGCGTACGTATCCTGACACCAAATAATGAACTGTACTCACATTCCCTTTGCTTTTAGTCGGTCTTTCGAAACCAAATCCTATAAAGAAAAACTTTCGTTAGATTTAACAATGATATATATTCTCGTCAATACAATTAATTTATATTATATATTACAAATATATAAATTACCTTATTTATAAATAAAATTATGATATATATATATATATATAAACTTATTATTTAATTATTATTATTACATTTATGTGATTTTTTTCACGATTAAATTAATTTTAGGATTAATAAATTTAAAAATTATTATGATATATTGAACACATATTTTTAATAAGTGAAAAAGGATAATGAAAACTCAGACAAATATATAAAAAAATACAGCAAAATATCATTAAACTATTAATTAGAGTAAATACATACATACATACATATATATATATATAAATAGTGGAAATTCATAAATGGAAGGATGACAGGAATGTTGCAACATTTAGCGTCCAAACCGTGCTGAAAGAGACTTACTTCACGCGGTGCCGGTACGCGGGTTGGCCGTGGTACTTAAAATAAGCAAAATTGCTTGCTCCTTCCTTGACTCTGCGTATGCACACCATCACCCTCACCCTCAGTTCTCGTCAGGCGCGATCTAAGGAGATTATACCAAACAACTTCGAACACACTGGGTGATTATTGTGCTGTGTTTTCTCTTGTTTTTCGTTCTTTCTTTTGATTGTTATCCACACAGAGAGAGTCCCGAGGCACAGCATATCTTCACTTCCCAGTCTTTCTCTCTGTCTCTCTCTCTTCCAACCCCGGCCTCAACGTCATGCACAGAGAACCAGCGACAGTCGTGATCAGCTCCACAGTGGCCCACGGTGTCCATCCGCTGGACGGGGACTCTTTCTCCTCAAGTCCTGGTCAGCTTACGAGAACTACCCCCACGGCGATGACGGCGGACACAACGACGACATCATGCCGGAAACATGATCCGGGCTTCCCAGCCACCACCACCACAAGAACAACCGACGCGCCTCCTCCGGGAACCTACGTCGTACAGATACCCAAAGACCAGGTCTACCGTGTCCCGCCCCCGGAAAACGCCAAGCGCTTTGAGCACCTCTCGCGCCGGAAGCCCCAGCCCAACCACTGCCGCTCCTGCCTCTGCTGGTCCCTCTCCATCATCGTCGTCGTCGTCGTCCTCGCCGGCATCTCCGCCGTCGCCCTCTACCTTGTTTTCCGCCCTGAATCGCCCAACTACTCGGTAAAATCCATTTCCTTCAAGGGTTTCAACCTGACGTCATCGGAGCCCATCTCCCCGGAATTTGACGTCAGCGTGAGGGCCGACAACCCTAACGACAAGATCGGGATTTATTACAGGACAAGAAGCTCCGTTAACGTTTATTACAACGACGTCGGGCTCTCTAGCGGTTCTCTGCCGTCGTTTTACCAAGGGCCGAACAACGTCACGGTTTTTCAGACGGCTTTAAAGGGTTCCGGGATTGAGTTCACTGTCGCAGTCCGCAAGGCGTTAGTTAAGAGGATAAGAGAAGGAAGGGTTCCGTTTCGCCTGGATCTTCGAGTGCCGCTCAAACTGAAAATCGGGGCCGTTAAAACTTGGACAATCACCGTTAAGGTTAACTGCGATGTAACGGTTGACAAGTTAACGTCCGACGCAAAGATTTTGTCCAAAAATTGCGACTATGCCGTGGACCTCTGGTAGAAACACTTTTTTTCTTTTCTTTTTTTTAATGGACAGAAAGATGAGCAAATTAAATGTCATATTTTATTGTTATCATTATTATTATTATTATTATTAATTCTTATTTTGCAAGGTGACATTCCCTTACTGTAATAGTTACAGGCATTATTTGTTTTTGTTTTTTTTTTTCTGAGACATTTTCATTTATTTATTTTCTCATTTCTTCAACATTTGAGCACTCTGTAAAGGATTTGCCTGCCAAAATGGTGTTTGGGAAAGTAAGTAAGTGGGGGGGATGGAGGAGGAAGTAACAAAACGGGTGGTGACGAGATTCTAAAAGGGTCAGTTTCAAATAATTATTACGTAAAGATTTGGTTATCAGCATCCACCTTCTCTTTTTACGAACGAACAAATTTCACAATTTTGACTCAACCATCGCAAGAAACCCCTCCATCACAAACATCTTCCTCCTCACTTTAAACTTTATATTATCCACCTGTTTTGAGACTTTTGGCAGACGATGATGACCTACTGGAATCTCCCATCGGAAAATATTCATGGATAAAGAAAATTGACAAAGAGTGAGGGGAGGGTTAGAGGTGACTTTGATACGTGGGACTTAAGTTTTCATAATCGTTGTTCATCGTTCTCAAGTTTCTTTGCACACTCTACTATTATTATTACACATCACGTGTCTTTCTCAATAAACTTAAAACCTTTATATATATATATATATATATATCAGAAATGGCGTCCTCTATCCCGTCATTCTGGCCCCCGCGGTTTGTATTTCTTTGTCTATGCAGTAGAACTACTCGTCTATGATGGACAAGAAGAAACCTTTCCGAGTAGATATTGTTTTAACTGGTGTAACTATACATTTCCTTACATTAGAATATGGTCTTCTTATAGAGTTTAATATTTAACATATTTCTTTAAATTTTAAATTAGATAAGAATCTATTTTTTTTTTATTTTTTGCATATTAAAAATTAAAATATTCATTAAAAACAATTTGAAAGAGTATTAAGTTTAAATGCTAATTACTTTTAAAGTAATATTTTTTTAATTATCAAAAATAGAAATTAAGAGTAAATAGTTAAATATAAGTACCAAGTCCACATTGAAAAGTTGAAAAGTTGAAAAGAATTAGTGACCCGTAGTCAATGTAGATCCTAATAAATTAACTTTCTAAAAAAAAATAAATTAAAGCTATACATCCTAATAAATTAATTTTTTAGAAAAAGAATAATAACCTCGGTCCGTTCGAATTCAATATCTGCTACCAAACACTTTAGATCCAAAATTAGGGAGAGTAGGCAGAGAAATTCCGGTCCACAATGAGGACGTCGAGAAATTCGATGGAGGAGAATGTGATAAAATCTGACATCCAAAAAATAAAGGAAATCTATAGACCTTATAAACGAGAGTGCTGTAAACTCCAATAAGATAATCTTTTGAAAAGAAGATAAAGACGTAACAACATGCTCCCTACATATCCATGCTCTTTAAATCAGAAAATATGATGCATATATATGTAACATACCAAATTTAACTCGTTAACTGGGAAGGCCATTGTTGGGTAGAAACCTTTGTGAAAAGAAAAAAGACACAGAACTTGTGAATTTCTTTCCATCATTGGCAACAAGATCGTCACTTTCAGTGATGGCTTTTAAGAACAAAGGGGGAATAGAATGAGGATGATTTCAGAATGACTTAGATTCAATGGATTCTCAGGCCGCTACTTTCTCCTTAATGCCTTGTAATTGCTGATGCCGAAAAAGATAAAAAGAAAAGGAACAAAAGCTCTATAGGATCTAGTTTTTTGATGAAGCGGAAATGTAGACCCCATCACCACAATAACCCGACCTGAAACGTGGGAAAGCCTATAGAAAGATTCGAACATAAGACTTGTACGTAACTCATGCAAATCGTAAATTCTTTCTCACCACTAGGCTAGAGCTATGGATAGTTACAGTCACTGTTACCTTGAAGAATTCCCATCCATCCCATGTACCCAACAAATACAGCCTGCAGACAGCCACACCACAACATCCCCCCACCCCCCCCCCCCGGCGGGGGAAAAAAAAAAAAAAGGAAAAAAATCCTGCCTCTGGGGCTCCATGAACATATCCCTGTTACAAGCTCTTATCAGCTTCTTTATTACCAGCTTGATTTTCCATGCAATACTGCAATACCCTTTTATTCCTTTTCTCAACCCAAATGCCATAACCAACTTAACTTTACCAGAGATTTGTCGTGTGTGAGTTTCTCTGATTACTGCTGCATTGTTAATACTAACAGAGGAATGAAAATCTTGCTTCTTGTCTATAACCCAACTCTCTTCCTGATTAGATGGATTGTGATTGAGATTTTACATGTTCAGACTTACTCTTAGCTTCCTGGATTTCCTTTTGAAGTTCTGCATACATTTTGACAGAAGACTCTGCAAATTGGTTCAGCTGACCAAGAAATCCCTCCAAGCTTGATCGAAACGCTCAAAACTGGAAATCATGTCCTCTGAAACTTCATCTTTTAACAAATTAACCTCAGAATCACTGCCATTGTCAGTTTTCTTGGATGTTTGGTCTACAGTGTTTCCTTGGTTCTTTTCTTGACGCGGTAAAAAGCGAGTAGTCTCAGTAGCAAAATTCTTTATAGACTCTGCAACTTCCTTTGCAGGCAGTGCCTCAAGCTTGTCCAACCAGGCACCACAAGTTACATATATGGGAGGGCCATTGATTCTCAATGAAGGAGCTGGTTGCCTCCTCCTCCTTTTTGATGGTTTCTCTGGAATAAAGACACATTTGTGAAGCCAATTATTTATGGCCTGCAGGTAAGACTTCTGAGCTCCAATCCACTTTGTAAAACTGGAAGATAGGGTAGCAAGTTCACTTCCAAGATTGATGGTAATGTGCCGATGTGCCTCTGCTGGTACAGAAATTTTGGCATTCCCATTGGTGTACGCTATTGAGATGATGTTGAACTGAAGCCTGTGGCATTCAAACATCACTTCCCACATCCGACTCAGCCTGCCATTGGCATGAAGAATGAAATAAATAAAGACAATTACTAACTTGCATTCATATCTTGCATCCTCACTGCACATTTATATACACATGGCAGAACATAGGCACAAATGTTTGAAAACTTTCATTCAGTGCATTGAATTAAATGTTAATTGCGTGAAGATAAGGAAGTGGGCAAATACAACATGACCATGCAATAAGTTTGGACATTTTTACATAACATATCCAATAGTAGCATTGAAAACTAAGCCAGACATCGTGTACCGCCTACAAGACCCAACTTTTGTCCACTCTTTGCTGAACCAAGGTTAGGCCCTTTCTGTTTCCTCCTCTTCTGGTTGAAAGCCAGTTTTATTATTGGAAGAGAGAAGGGGAGAAAGACAGGGTGCAAGAAGGTGTGGGGAAGACATAAGTGATCTCTCAAAGCTAGTAGATAGAAAAACTGCATATTGATACACTAACTCCAGAAATAATTAGACTTTCAGCAGTACAGGTGGTGCAAATAATATTAGCTGGATGCAAACTCTATAGGTGATAACAATACATGTGTCTGTGTGTGTGAGTTCACATGTTGCATGTCTGTGGATCAATATATGCAGAGGCAGCAATGGTGAATTAGGCTCAAAGGAGAGTTAAATATACAGTGTAAAAAGCAAAATTTCCACACATCCAAAACAGTAGCAGGGGATAAATAAACTGAGACAAGATGGCCTTCCCAGCAAACAGAGATGGACAGTTTGGTCTCTTTCCAAAATAAATGTCAATATGGACTTTAAGACATAGCAACCAAAGGGTGACATGGAGAAAATCCCTGTGAATTGAAACTGAAGGCTAGAACTGGAAAATCTTTATCCAAAATCCTCCAATCACCTATTTTATCAATTTTCTCTTGGAAACCTACTACTTGTAATTGATAACAGCACATGCTGAATGATAAAGCCTCACTGTTGGAGGCCAGGATTGCACTGAAAAGAAAACACTAAAATGGCAAGAGCTGGGAGCTAATAGCAACCATAACACTCGTCTAGATCACCAGCCAAATGTACCTCAGAGGGTTTAGCAACATCCCATTTTAATAATTTCTCGGTTCCACATTCTTTAGAAAATGAGAACTTGAAGCAGTATGATAGTGGACTAGAAGCCAGAATATTTTCCTACTTTGAATAATTTAAAACTATTACATCATCAACCCACACTAAGATTGCAAACAAATAGAGCCTCAGATCCATTGATATACAGAAAAGCATCCCAGGTACAACTTTATGTTTGAGAATAGATAATACTCCTCCCTTGAATTGATGAAAAGAAACACATACCCTTCAATTAACTCCTCAAGTTGTGGTTGGAGTTCCTTGTCCCGTAATTCTTCAATCCTCTTTGATATGGAATCAATTCTATGGATTGCAACTCTGATTCTGGAGTGTAGATCTTTGACAATGGCACGAGTTTTATCAATTTTATGGGAACTTTCTCCATTTGATTCCAGCTCTCTTAGATATTTACACTTGGTGTTGTAATCCCTTCTGACCATCTCACTAGCCTGCACTAAATCAATGTATCATTTACAGGAGCAGAATAAACAGAAGACAAATATATTTCGCTAGAGATGCTGAAAATCATCAAAAACTTTCTACTTTCTAGTTTGCACTTTTTAATTCAATGCTCTTTGCATTTGTCAGCAGCTCAAAAATCAATCATATTTTCCATGAGACTCTGATTCTTAACTACCAAAGCTCTATATCTGTTTTGTTATTGTTCACAAAATAATAATTTAAGAACATACAATAAGAGAATCACTTATTTATACCAAAAGGAATTTACATATAATGTTGAAAAAGTTATTGCCGCGGTAGCAACCACTTTAAATTTTGGTCTTTCTAAATTAGAGAAGTCTGACCAATGTTCAAGTCAATCAGCACTTTGCCTTCAATGTTGAAAGTAAGGGTGATGTGCAACTTTCAAAATCTATAGTCAATCAAGCTTTTGTTATTGCACAAAGACTGTGGATGGCCAACGCATCAATGTAGAGGAATTTTGTGAGACTGAGAGGGTAATAGACAGTATTAAACTGCCACAGTACATGGACTCAAGTCAGCCTCTCTTATGGCCATTCTTCAGACATTTTGGAGCAATGTCAGACAAATACAGTGCAAAAGAACAATTCCAAATGATTTTCCACTTTTCTCTTCATATGAAAAGGGTATGTAAATGACTTTCGAGCACTCGTATGAAAATCATCGGCAAAAATTTGAACCAATGATATGGCAATGTTACCACTAATTTAATACCTTCACTTCATCGTAAAGTTTCCTCTCCCATGCAAACAGCCTGTCCAAGGTTGAAGCGTGACTGCCAGAGATCATGCAAAAATTTTCAAAAACATTACCAGTAAGATCCTCTGTGTCATCCTTGACATTTAGTCCAGGAAGATTTCTGGATGAAGATGATCTTGATGATGTTGTCCTATGCCAGGTTAAGTACTTTTCAGCAGTTTGCACAGGCTCTATGAGGACACAAGGAAAGTTAAATGAGTAGTGAAAGCAACAAGAAGAAAAGAAAAAATGACATTTGCACCATGGTGCAGGGGGTTGTGGGGTGAAAGAGGGGGAGGGAGGATGATGAATACCAACAATAAAACCTGCCCTTCAGAGTATTGTTGTAACAAAGGAGAAAATGTTTTGTTCTTCACATTGAAGAATAGAGGTTTTACTTTCAAACTTCTACTTTTGAACAATACCTCAGCATTACAGCTCCTAAAAGGATAAAGACAGCCCTTCATATTGATGAATGGAATTTTTCTAAGCTTTTAAACTTGGTCTTTGCAAACATGCCTAAAATTTTCAATTCTCAAAAAGAAGTTTACCCACTTAATGTATCTTTGGAGATCTGTTTCACTTCAACCAATATAAGAGAAATTTGGAAAGGAAATTTTGCCACTGTAATACATGTGCTGAAGCCTATTCTCTGGCAGGACTTGTATTCTCAGCAATGAAAAAGGGAAAATTCCAGCATCAATAATGTCAAAATGTGACAGGGACATCATATATAAAAGGAGTGTAGGTTGTTATACAGCCAAGAGCTCCCACATTGTATAGAAACATAATTCAAATTCACCTAGCTACTGACAACCTGGACTTGTGTTTTTAGGCCATGTGGGCAAGATCATCCCAACAGGTTATTGATTAAAGAGCAGCTTTCACGCATGGAGCTTATCGCATCCACTTAAAAGGTTCATCAGGTACATTGCTCTTCAAAAAGCATTTACATCTCATATTTGTGCTGGTCCCAACAAAATGTAAGACCTCTTTGCAAGGAAGGTAAAAAAGATAAAAAAAAAAAAAAACAAAAAAGAAGAAGAAGAAGAAGAAAATTGCATTGGTATAATGAGAGATACCTTCTGGCACTTGGCTAGGGTCATCTCCACAAGAAAAACAGGCTCTAAAGAATATAAATACCACAGATTGATCTGCAAGAAATGAGGACTCACTGGTTAACACAGCTTCATTCATACATACAAGGAGAATATATGCTCAACTAGTTTTTAAAATGTCAAGAGTTTGCTAGACTTCTATATCTATATGTAAGTATATATTATCAAAGTTGATAGAAGACTCAACTGTTCTTTTGCCATATCATCCATTTGCTTATGTAGCAATATTTGCTTAATTTTAGGATTTTCTTAGTAAACTCCTATAGTTTTTAGTAACATCAACTTATAGTTGGCTTGTAGTCCTTTTCAGTATTTGAATATAATTAGGATTTTAGAAAGAAAACCTTAGTCAAGTGGAATTCTTTCCAACCAATTAATAATTATTGAAAATTTTGTATAATGAAATAATCATAAAAGAATTTAACAATGTATATTATTATTATTTCTAATTATTCAATTTAATTTAATAGTATTTCACCTTAATTTCAAAATTTTATGAAATTAATATTCAAATTCTATAAATATTAATCTATCTAGTTTTCTTAGAAGATTCTAGCATTTTTTATAGTAACAATTATGGTTAGAAATTTAATTTACTCAATTGTGATCTATCACATATTCATTCAATTTATGTTAAGGATTATTCATATACATTTAAAATCTGTTCAACACAAGAAATATAAAAGGAAAAAAGGAAAAAATTGGAAAAAGAGAAAAAAAATTACTCCTAAATTTCTCTTAAAGGGGAAAAATATTCAAAAGGAAAATAATATTCCACATTTCTACTCCTAAATTCCTACTCCAAATTTCTTTAAAAAAAAGGAAAATAATATTCAAAATTTAAGTCTCTTTTTATTTTTCACTTTTAAATAAGAGATAAACAAAAATGGATTTTTAGCAAATATGATAAATCCACATAGTTATAGTATAATGACAGCCATGAAGCAAGCAATTTAATGAACTTATGCTTAAGAACTTACATAGTGAATGACAAATCACAGTTGTTACTATCCAAACAACCCAAATAAACATGCTCATCTAATCAGATAATAATTCCTGAGATTGACAAGAGAATAAAAGCAAACTCCACCCCAAAAAATCAATTTCAGAGAGAGAGAGAGAGAGAGAGATAGAGAGAAAGATCATTACTTTCTTTAGATGTGACTATTGGTCGAAAATGCAACTTATTTGCTTCAAGCATCCTAGGAACTTCTCTTCCAGAATCTGAGGCTCTAATAAACAGATACTCAATATCTTTTATGCTTGAAATGAAGTCTTTTGGAGCAACCTTCTTTTCAGGTTGACCTTCTTTTACTGGTGTCTTCTTTGTGTCATTTGAAATAGCAATGGCCGAAGATGGGGTTCTTAATGGTGATGCATCAAGGGTGTTGCTGCCCTCCCCATTCAATAACTCAGTTTCTGAAGCTGCCGAAGGCATGGTAGGTGAGCCACTTTGTACAGCTTGATCAACTACTCTATTAAGATTTTCAAAGCTTCGAACTAAAGTATCTGTAGAAGGGTCATCAAATTCATCCTCAGAGTCAGCAGAATCTTCACTTTCTTTATACGAGTCTTTCTCTTCTTCATCATCTTCTTCTAGCTCAGGAACCCCCTCTTCTTCCCTACATTGTCTCCAATCATCAACATTCTCCAGACCTTGGTTCATTTCCTTTTGTTCTTGAGAAGAAAATCGATGGTCAATTGGATGGAAGAGTTCAAAATAGTCCCATGGTGGAGTTCCTGGTGGGACTGAAGAGGGTTCAAAAGGTGGTGCTTCCGTTTTCTCAGAGGATCGAGCTGTGGTACTTTGTGGAGTGCCAGAGGACATTACTGTACCTGTAACAACTACAGGAGGTTTCTCTTCAACCTTTTTCAAAGAAAAGCCCTTAAACTTCATGTGATTTACTTGGAACTGACTAGAACTGAGAGGAGATGATAATGGAGAAACATTTTCAGTAGCCTCAAAAGGGTGTGATAGAGCAGGGGAGGAGAATGAAAATTGTGAAACAGACTTCTCAGTTAAAGCCAGTGGCTCTGGCGTTGCACTAGTTGAAGTGTACAATGAAGATTCAATTGGAGCTTCAGGCTCAACAAACTTCCATATAGCATTTCCTGAATTTTTCAGAGATTGAATATACATAGAATGAGCAGCTGCCAAGGAGCACCTGCCATCAAGTGCTTGCCTAACAAATTTTCTTCTTTCACGACAAAGTTGCAAAGCCTTATCTTCCTCTATTTTAGAGCTAGAGACCCCCATTAAAGTATCTAAAGCTTCTATGTTCCCTTAATCAAACAATCAAGTCACCTTCTTCCTGAAAATTGGTCAGTTCAAGTAGAACCGCTGTAACTCTGACAGTAAATAACAATATCTGGAACAACAGCAATTTATAATTTTCCTGGTATCAAAATTTATATTTTCAAAAAAAAAAAAAGAAATAAACTGATCAGCAAAATGTACAATATATCACGCAAGAAAAGGCCAAGGCAGTCTCTCAATGACCCAACTAAAAGAATTTGTTTTTTTAAAAAAACTTAAATTAGTTGCCGTAAAGGCAAGAAGGTTCTAAGGTAAGTATAAAAAATTGAAATTAACTTGACAATCACAATAGGGTATACAGTTACTTAAATCCCTGGATCAATACAAGTGCTTAACTCTCTCGACTGTAAACCCAGACTCTTTGCAAAGCACATGAATCAAAGAGCAGAAATTTCCAGATACGTTTAGCCTCTAATTCCTAAACCAGAAGCTCACAGAAAGCAAGAAATCTGAAACGGTAGCTTAACCGATAAATTAAACCTAAAAAAATAAAACCAGAAAGAAAAGAAAAGGCAAAAAATAACCACAAAAAAAATAGAAGAGGGGGAATCTCTGTGGATATTAATCTATGCAGACTCCAAAGCAACAACACCGCTTGTATAATACGAACAATATCTATCAAAACACCCCCATACAAAACCCATCTAAAAAAGGAAAAAAAAAAAAGAACAAAAATTGAAGAGATGAGATAAGGAGCAAACCTTCGAAATGATAAAAAACCAATAGCCCTTTTGACAATTTGAGGTGAAACGTATCAAAATGAATGCCAAAAACTCAGAGAGAACCTATCAGAAGCGGGAGCAAAACCAGTGTGCACTGATCAGCTAATTGATTAATTATTAGTCCAAAATAGACAGAAGTAGCACAGAAGAGATAAGCAAGTAGACACAACAAGAAAGCTGAAGTAACAAGAACAACAAAATTGAGTGGGAAAATGACCCAAAAAATAAAAAAAACACTCATTAAGCCCATACCCCAGTATCGATCAAAACCGCAAGAATCGGAATAAATCGAAGAACAGATTCAAAGGGGTGACGGCGATTTAATAATACTATTTTTCAAACTAATTCCTATGATTAACCCCACCAAAAAAAGAAGACGGATTTGGCTGAGAGATTCTGATTGCGTCCATGCGATGTGCAGCACAAACGCGAAAGGTAAAAGTGAAATGAAAGACTCGGCCTTTTTGCACAATTAACCCCCCCCCTCTCTCTCTCTCTCTCTCTCCCTCTCTATCTGTGAATGTATCCATGGCGAAGCGGGTCCCACTAGCCACCTAACTAGCCCCACCAGCCACCACAGCTTCCTTTCAGACACAGACTTTTTTTTTTTTTTTCCTCAAAAGAAATGATAATTTTCTTTGTAATTGTGACTCCCTCTTTTAGTAATGAAAATAAGAATTTATAATAATTAATTTTGCTTTTATTTTTGGTAAAGTTATTTATTATTATTATTATTATTATTATTTTGTGGGGGAAAGTTGAGATTCAATGTATAAATGGGGAGTTTTAAAAATTGTTAGAGGCTTTAATAAAGATATTATCACAGGAATTGTTTATTCTGTGATTAAAAGGAATCCAAGTAAAGGAAAGCATTGATTAGGTTTTGTTTTAAAGTGCACACAACCAAATAGACAAAACACGAAACGGCAAAATGCACTACGAAATCACTTAATTAAATAATCATTGAATTATTATATTGTATTGCTTTATTTTAAATTATTTTTTAAATATTTTTATTTTATTTAGATTAATATTAAATACCACAAAAAATTTTACTCTATCATTAAAATATTATTTTTATCACATTAGATCATATTTTTACTAATAAGATCATTTAATAAGAAAACAAAAATATTCGTTTCAATAAACATTACATTTTTTTTATGATAAATTAATAATTTTTTTAATATTTAATATTATTCTTTTATTTTAGCTCATTTCCGCATAATCGATGTTAAGCTTCTTTTGAAACGATTTTAAAAACACATTCACCCACGTATATAAAAGTAAAAAAGGAAGTATCTTTATTAATTGGAATGTTGTCTTTTGGATTTCTTTCTTTTTTTTTTTCTTTTAATAATAATACTCAGACAATTAGTATTTTTTTTTATGCATAGATCATGTCTATTCTGTATTTATGAGACTGCAAAAGACTCTTTTTTTTTTTTTTTTCATTCCCCCCACCCCCTCAACCACTTAGATTTTTTTTTTTTTGTTTTTTTTTTTTTTTTTTTGGCCAACTTCCAGCTTTGAAGAAGATGACTATTTAGTGATCAATAAGTAACTTGTGATTAATGACAATGATAACTTAGATGTTTGGTCTTTTCATGTTTTTTTTTTTTTAATTTTATTTTCACCATAATGCAAAGCCCTCTAACTTCATCCCTCTATGAATAAATATATCCTACACCATTAATAAGGCAGGCTATCCAGAGTATAACTTACAAGGAGCACAATAATAAAAGGAATTATGCATAAGGAGAAGCATAAAAATGATAAACTTTCCAGAGAGAGAGAGAGAGAGAGAGAGAGAGAGAGAGAGAGAGAGAGAGAGAGAGAGAGAGAGAGAGAGAGAGAGAGAGAGAGAGACCCAATAATAAACACCATCCGTAGGCAAAGAAAATTTTTGGGCTTGGTGGCCAAGCTTTTTATCGATCTTCGATTATTCGGGTCATGAAAAGGAATCTATGGGGGTCCCAGATTGAAGAGTGATGACTCACACACATGGGGGGGGGGGGGAGGCAAAGATACAAAAGTAGTGTTTTTTTTTTTTTTCTTTTTTTTAACCTTCCTTTTGTTTGTTCACGAGGAATATGCTGGATCTGGTCTATCAGCTAAAGTGTATCTCTTCGATGGCTACAGGGCTCTCTCTAACTTTCTAAAATTTTGATCATTGGCACCTTGTCAAGCTTTTTATCTTTGTGTTGGAGAGCATTATGAGATACCATCTAAAAGATTAAATAGCCCACCATTTGAAGTGAGATGAGAAGAGATCTCCGTGTGAGTTTTGTTCCTGTTCAGCACGCAAAGACTTAAAAGAAGAAGAAGAAGAAGGGATATTTGGCAAAGGTTCTGAACGATTATGATGAAAACACCATCAAATCTAAAAGTTCAGGACTCCGTAAGGATTAACTCCGTTGTACAACTCAACGTTTAAAATCCACCGACAGATGTGCACACACATAGATAAAAAAAAAAAAGAAAGAAAAAAGAGTACATCTCGTTACAAAATATTCTTACATTGTAAGATTTTCAAAAAAAAGTTAAATATATACAAATTTACTTATTACTTTAGATAAATGCTGCTGCTTTCAAGAATTCAAATACACACGCAACGATGTAAAACGCAAAACCAAAAAGAATAATCTGAGAGATTAAAAAAAAAACAAACAAAAGGATACGACCCTTCAACATGGCAAGTTCCTAGTGACCACACTCAAATGGGTAAAGATTAGACTCATCTTCAGTGCTTTTCTTTTCCCAAGGCAAGATCGGCATCAGATGAACGGGTCCTAGAACACTGGATTTGGCAGCTTTTAGTTCTGCATACTTTCATACACATGCTGTGTACTGTCCTCTTCTGAAATGACAATACTTTGTAAAATTGATCTAATTGAGGATCAAAGTACACACAAGTTACCAAGTCAAATCGTCACGGTTGGATATTTTTTTTCTTTAAAAAATAAAACAAAAAGTAAAAATAACACCTTATAATTCTGTTAATAAAATAAATTAAAATAATATTCTATCAAAAGAATAAATTTTAAATACATATCTCACTAAATATCTTTAATAAAAACTTTAAAATTTGTAACTTTTATCTCAACATTTTGAAGTATATATAATGTTATAGAATTAGATTCAAATTGTACTAACTCACGTGATACTTAGACATATTATGAGAAAAGATAAATTAAATAAGTTTTAAAAATTTTGAGAGAATCGACTTAAAATTGAGAGAGAATAGAAAATTGAAAGTACAAAAAAGAGTTTTAAAAAGAAGAGAATTTTCAATTTAATGGTGTATTTTACAAATGAGAGGAGTAAGGTATTTATAATAATTCCACTTCTTTAATGTGTGATTACAATTACTTATTCTAGATTTTTATGGAACCCTTAGATCAAAACTATTTTAGAATAATTTAGATATTTATAAGAGAGAATTTTAAAGACTTGATATATAAGTATTTGTCTAGAATGTTTTGATTAAGTCTTTAGGCAACAATTGGACTAAGTGTCTAACGGGCCTAGTTTGACAATACTCTTGGGACAAGCTGTGACATCTTTTCCTACTTAATCTTCTCGTTCCTAATTAACTTCATGATATGGTAGATGTTTTCACTTAACTAAGTATTCGGTATAGTTAAAAAATCCCCTTTTTCATATCACCTTATTAGTAAGGATGCATTCCACTTCCTTGTTGAATTCGGTGATGATGGTAGTTGGTACGTGCTTGAATTCCTTACGACTTGGATCTTTAGTGTTTTCATGAAAAATCTTTAGAAGACTTACATGGAAGACATGAATTTTGAGCTTAGGGGAAAGTTAGACTTGGTAAGTAGTCTTCCTTACTTGCTTGATTATGGAAAATGACCCTTTATATCTCCTCAATAAGCTTTTATGCACTTTGCGTAAGGACTTGAATTGATTTGGTAGCAACTTTACTATCACCAAGTCTCCCTTCGCGTATTCCTTTGGGTGTCACTTGACATCGACCCATTTCATCTATTTGGTAGCTTTGTCAAGGTAGACTCTTATGATGTCTACCTCTTTATGCTATTTTTTTGCAAACTTGTAGACAGTAGGGTTGTTTCTTATGTAAGAAGAGACAACAGTACTTGGGGTTAAAGGCTGTTGTCCCATGAAAATTTTGAAGGGACTTTTATCTGATACTTTGCTCTTTTAGAGGTTATAGGAGAATTAGGCAACGTCAAGCAGCTTTACCCAATCTCAGTAATGAGCATTGATATAGTGCTATAGTATTGTTCTAACAAAATATTGATGTGCTCGGTTTGATCATTGCTTTAGGGATGGAAGCTAGTTAAGAAGTTCAAATCAGCCCCAATAACTTGAACAACTTGCGCCAGAACTTGCCTATGAAGTGGAGATCTCTATCACTTATTATGCTTTTAGGTACTCCTTATAGTTTCACCACATTCTTGAAGAATAAGTAAGCTATTTTGTCAACTATGCAATCAAAAGGGGCTGAAATGAAGGTGGCGTACTTGCTGAATCAATTAACAATCACCATGATGCTTCCAACCCCATCAGACCTGGGTAAGGTCACAATGAAGTCCATTAAGACATTTTCCCAATGTTTTTCAACAATTGGTAGTGGGTCAAGTAGATCGAAAGGGTATTGTTGTTCCATTTTGTCTTATTGACAAATGAGATAAGTCTGTATATAGGCCTCAATATTGTCCTACATTTGTGACCAATAATAGTTTTGTTGAACGAGGGCAAGGGTTCGTGTTAGACCTCGGTGATTAACCCATAAGAAATCATGACTCTTTGAGAATGTCCCTCCATAGGTTTCCCCACATAAGTATAAAGACTCAATTGTCAACTGTCATGAGAATTCCATCGTTTAGCCAAAATTGTCGAGTCTTTGCTTCATTAGCCATCCTTGCTAGATTTTTAGCCAAATTGTCTTGCGACATGCCTTCCTTGATCTGTTTCAAAAAGTTACTTTTTGGTGTACTAGTGGATAGTGCTATTAGTTCCACCTTTTGACTTAATGCATTGATAACAACATTGGCCTTACTTGGCTTATATTGAAGCTTATAGTTGAATTCAGCCAAGAAATCTTGCCAACGAGCTTGCTTAGAATTAAGCTTTTTCTGTAATTAGAAGTAGTTTATGGCGACATTATCTGTCATGATCACAAACTGACTTTCAAGTAAGTAGTGCCTCCATATGCGTAGGCAATAGATGATGTTAATCATCTTTTTGTCTTGAATAGTGTACTGTCTCTTTATATCATTTAGTTTACAACTTTTATAGGTAATGCGGTGCTTATCTTGTATTAAGATTCCCCCAATGACAAAGTCAAATGTGTTCATATAAGCTTCAAAAGTCTTCTGATAGTTAGGTAGCACTATGACAAGTTCTTTAGAAATTGAATGTTTCAATCTCTTAAAGGAAGTTTGACATTCTTTCAACTAATGCCATATGATGTTCTTCTTAAGTAGATTCGTCAATGGTGCAGTGATGATAGAATATTCTTTGATAAACCACCAATAGTAGTTGACTAATGCTAAGAATGATTGTAATTCGAGGACATTCGTTAGAGGCTCCCACTTTTAAATAGCATGAACCTTTGCTCAATCCATTATAAGTTTGTCATCCTTTATCTCGTGTCCAAGGAAGTCTATCTTTTCCTCCATAAAAGATCATTTCTCTTTCTTGACATACAACTTATTTTCATGGAGAACTTGAAAGACTTGTTTAAGATGCTTTTTGTGCTCCTCGAGAGTGTTACTATAGGTCATTATGTCATCTAAATATACTATTACCAATTTGTCAAGAAATGGATGAAGTACCTTGTTCATTAACGTGCAGAAGGTAGCAGGGGCATTAGTGAAACCAAAGACCATAATTAGGAACTCAAAAATTCCATAGTGCGTCACACACGTAGTTTCGATTCATCACCAAGTGCTATACAAACTTAATATTACCCCAACCTTAGGTCTAACTTTGTGAAATACCTTAGTTTCCCCAATTGATCAAAGAGGTCGGTTATTAATGGAATTAGATACTTATTCTTGATGGTTACTGAAGTTCTCAACTTCTTCTTAGGATATACTAGTTTGTGATACTAAGAGGAGGGTGAATTAGTATCACCATAATTCGCAATTCGTAGGTAAGTAAACAACTTCAACCTCTTCTTAAAAGTGAAATCTTTCTCAAATTCGACTAAAGTAGATATATTGCTACCTATTAATTATAATAGTCCCCAAAGTCACTTTTCAGATATCTTACCTAATAGACAATTCATATGTTCTTGTTTAGGTCTTTGTTAGGTTATGGTTTGGCTGATACTTGAATTGCGTTCATAACTCAATTCAAAACACAGAACGTAAAACAAATTAAGAACACATGAGATTTACATAGTTCCGTCAATGTGACGTATATCCATGATGGTAGGGACTCTCTATCTATTGAGACAATCCACTATACTTGAGAATTTCAGTTACAATGGATGTCTTAATCCTCTGCTCCTTTCATTATTGCAAACACTAAGCAAGTATAATACAAAGAGTATCACTTACTATGTTTACGCTTCTTCTATCTTGTCTTGCCTCTGTTGAATTAAATAGCTTTTTACTGCCGCTCAGAAGTTTACCATAACGCTCTCTAACCTCTCTTGAAGAAATATGGAAATACATTGAGTTCTTTCAATGTTTTGCCGAATTTCTTCTCTATGTTGTTTCACACAACTCTTACTTTCATCTTCTCACGGTCTCACTCGTCTCTTGTTTCACGTCTCACGGCCTGCCTTACGTTTCTGGTTTGGTGTTACATATCTCACGCACATTTCTGGTTTGCACCCTTTACTGGTCACACACTTCTAGTTTAGCGTTTCACATCTCACGTACGTTTCTGGTTTGCACCCTTTACTGGTCACACACCTCACGCATGCTTCTGGTTTGGCGTTTCACGTTTCACGTAAGTTTCTGGTTTGCACGCCTTACTGGTCACACACCTTACCACCGTTTCTGGTTTGCACTTGTCTATTTTACACCTTCGGACAGCTTGGTTTACTCTTCTGGTGGTCTCCTTTTTCAAGGTTTCTCCTCTCTTCCCTTACGGATGGTGTTGTCTTCTCTCTTATATGGGTCACATAGTTTTCTCCAACCGTCACACCTCTTTGCCATGTGTTCTCGCTTGCCATCCAGCTTTGCTTTGGTCGTTCTCCTCCTTGCTTGGCCATCTACCCTTTTGCCGTTGGTTGTATTTGGCTGTGTAGATTGGTTTAGATATTTACCTTGTTTGGCCATGTAGGTTGGTTTGGACATTCACCTTTGGTTAGCCGGTTGTCCTCTTTTGGCTATCCCTTTGTGTTTTGTCGTCTAGCTCTTGTTGTCTAGCTGTTCCTCTCTTGTTTTCTCTCTTTGGCCAGTCACCCTTTGTGTTTTGCCGTTCAACACCTTTTGATTTGTGATTTGCCATTTACCTTTGGTTGCTGTCTAGCCGTGTCTTTTCCTTTATAGGTCGTGGTTTGCTGTTTGCTGAGTGGTTTGCTTTTGACGTCTTTTTGTCTGGCTGACTCCTTCTTCACGTTTTCTCTCTTTGGTTGACTAGTTATCTAGGTTTTCTATCTGTTTTGCTCAATTGCCAATTTTTTTTTTTGTTTTCCAATGACCTTTATATACTCCTCCATGAAATCCTAATAGGGCTTACTTGCGACAAATTTATTGTCTTGCCCTTCCATGTGTCTTTTACGTTCTTACCCCTCTATGTGGCTTTTACCTTCTTGCCCTTCCATGTGACTTTACTTTCTTGCACATTTACACCTAGTTGACAATAATTACAACCCATACAAGACTATGATAACAACAGTTACCTTGTTTAAGGCTCGATAGCCATTGTACATTCATAACAATCCATTTTTTTTCTTTTGAAATAGGATTAAAGCACCGTAAGGGGCTTTTGATGACTAAATGTAGCCTGAGTCAAGCAAATCTTGAAGTTGCTTCCTCAATTCTACAAGTTCGAGAGGCCATGGCATGAGGCTTGGCATCAGGTTTTAACTCGATGTGATGATCCACATTTCGCTTAGGAAGAAGTTTCTTGGGCTCCGAAGGCATTACATCCTTAAACTCCTTAAGGATAGCTTGAATAAGTTGCAGTAGTGAAGGAGTAGGTTTTGCCATGTCTTTCTCATTCCTTAATTCTCTTATTGTGATACATAACTTTGATCCACCTTGAAATCTCATTTGAATTACAAGGCAGAAATCTTTGATGTTTTATATTTCTTCATGCTTTTCAATGAAATCACTTGGATCTTATGGTTGTTAAAAATGACAAGGAAATTTAATGCAGGAATGAGAAAAGTTAAAACTTTGCAAAAGTAAGTAAGACCTAAAACCATTTTAAAATTATTCATAGGGACAATGGTAAAGTTTAGCTTACTGTACCAATCGTCAATCTTGATGACTACTCTTTCCATTATCCCATGAATCGGCTTTACTTTGGAATTGACTGCCTTGATGGTGCCAACTCCCTTGGAAAGTTTGAGATCCAGATGCTTGGCCTATTGTACGTCCATGAAGTTATATGTGACTTTTGTGTCTAGTATAATACTCACAACTTTACTTTCAATAGATGTATCAACGTATAATAAGCTTTTTTCCTTAGGAATAATTGGGAAGAAAAGCTTAGAAAGAGTACCCAAGTGTTGGATAGTTTCTAAATCAGCTTGAGGCTCTTCTTTAAATCTTATGCCATAATGACATCATTGCCTTACGATTAGGGTAATCCTTAACACAATGTTATCCGTCACAAATGAAACAAGGCCTTAGAGGTCTACTAGCATTATGCTTATTTGAAAAGTCCTTGGACTTGCTACTTGAGGATTTTTGATATCCTTTCTCATTGTGCCTTACTTCTCTTTTCTGTCCACCCTTCTCTCCCTCACTTTTGTTAAAATTAAGCTTTTTACTCTTAGAATGGGCAGAGTAGTTGATCAACATTTCAACTACAACAATGACATCATCCAAAATCTACACGTTACGCCTATCTAGTTCTATTTTTGTCCAATACTTCAAGCCATCCTGAAAATGGAAAAAAAAGTCTTTGTTGACAGGTCATCGATTTCAAGTATAAGAATAGTAAATTCCTTAATATATTTAGAAACACTATTTGTTTACTTGAGACGATGCAGCTTTCCTCTATTTTTGCTATCCGCATTTTGAGGGATGAAGTGTTTGTATAATTCGACCTTAAATTGTTCTCATGTGTTGATCACACACAGACCTTTCTCTCATTCGGAATGCTTCCTTCTCCACTATAGTTGAGCAGCATCCTAAAAGAAAATTAAGGCATTGCTTATCCTAGTAATATCATCAACAATTCCCATGACCTCAAAGTATAATAAGAGAAAGTTTTTCACAACGGTAGCATTATAAATACCATTATACATTGCAGTACTTGTACTAGTAGTACTTGTCGAAAGTGGACTGCTTTAACGAAGTGAGCCTATCTTTATATGGAGGTTGTGAATCTCTTCTTCAATGAACTTCTGTAGGTTAGACAATTCTTGCTTAAAGGAGCTCAATTCTTCCTTAAATGCGTAGCTGAATTCTTCAATCATGGACTTAGCAACCCTAGTGATTTCAACATTCTCATGGATCAAATTGTCGATTTGGTCGTTCAGCTCTCTCACTAAGGAGCTCACATTTTTAAGACAACCACACGAGATTCCACAAGTTCCTTTGTTACAGCTTTGGACTTTCCACGTTTAGCTGGAGCACGTTACTCCTTTTGCCCACGAGCTTAAAGCTCGATCTGTTGCTCCTCAATGGTGACAACAACAATTCCTTCCTCACTTGCCATACTCACAACTCAAGTAAGAACCGAGTTAAAACTGGAATTCAACCATACTCTAATACCACCTATCACAGAGTTAGACTCGGATAGTGCTAACCTGCATGACACTTAAACACCTTGTGAAAAAAGATGAACTAAGTAAGCCTTAGAAAGTTTGAGAGAATTGACTTGGAGTCAAGAGAGACTAGAAAAAGGTTAAGAAACCCAAGACAAGAAAGTTTTGCAAAGGAGAGAACTTTAAATTCCACCTATTCAATATGTGACTACAATTACTTGTTCTACATTTCTATGAAACCCTCTAAGTCAAAATTATTCTAAAATAGTTTAAATATTTACAAGAGAGAATTCTAAATACTTGTCACATAAGTATTCATCCAGAATATTCTGGCTAAATCTTTAGGTAACAATTGGGTTAAGTATCCAACGGGTCTAGTTTGACAATACTTTTGGAACAGACGGTAACAATAAGCTTTTAATAGATAATATGCTTTTCTTTCAACCAAATGCCATCAATTCATGCCCACAGGACCTTCTAAAAAGGGAAAAACAAACTGAAACGAGTCCCATAATTTGGAACTCATTCGTGCTTATGACCTGTGGCTTATGGCTGTAAACATCAACTTGACCAACAATTAAGAAATTACAAGACTAAAAAAGGCGTCCTTCTAACCTCTTGAATCTTCCCAACTCGATCTCTGACTAGAAAAGAATGTAGAAAGCTTTTGCTAAGAATGAATGCCTGAGATGCTTGTAGTTTTCAAGGGAACGAAGAGAAAAAAATGGAGTTACACCTCTCTTTCTCCATTCTTTTTTCCACCCTTGTTTGTCATGCCCTCCAATGCAAAAATAAGGTCTTGACACCACCACCCTTGCCCAACCCCGTCTTATTTGAATTTTGGTAATAGATAAGCAAAATTTTAACTCAGTGGTAGAATTAAAAATATTTCCCAAATATGATCACCTTGCTGTGAAAAGAAAAAGAACACTATCATAACTCATTAATACATTGGGATTTTAAATGTGTTCGAGATTTAGCCCCCATTTAATTAAAAAAGAAAAAATTGTATTGACTAGATATGGAAAAATTATACTTTGGAATAAAAAAACAAAAAGGAAAAATTATCATTCCATCCCATATTTCTGCCAAAATAAGAGGACAAAAATTCAGTCATAAGGTTGGTTTTGCATAAAACAAAGGCAATGAAAGAAAACTAGTGTTAGGATCAGAGCTTTTACATTACATCAATGCAATATTGAATGAACCTACTTATACACCGCTAGACTCAAAAAAAAAAAAAAAAACTCAAGTAGTACACACAAGCATTTTGAAAAAACATCTTAAGACTATGATGACATATTTAAGAAGGTTTCACTTCCAGCATCTCATTATGCCCAAATAAAGATACCAAAATGTAAATATTTCCACAAAAGAATGAAAAAATACACATTTATATATAATGAGAATAGAAACCTTAATCAGCAATGATTTTCCTATGCAAATGTTTGCCTAATAAACCTCTGTGTCCATGGTGATCATGATCATGAAAAATAAGCATCAAGACTCCTACCACACATAGCACTGAACCCACAAGTAGCTTGTCATAATGCTCTACCCAGTGAAACTTGAGCTGGCTGGCGCCATAGAAGGTTAGAGCCACAAAGGAGGTCATCACAGTGATGGTACTGCCAATCAAATACAACTAAGGTCAAACTTCAAAATACCAAATTGAACACCAAACCCTGTCACCTAAAACATTGCCCAGACAATGGCATGGTATAGCAAGCACAAAAGCAACTCAATAAATAGAAGAAGCTTGTTTATCTGGGATTCCAGATGCAAGGTTGTGATACATAAGATATGAGTATGCAAAAATTTAGCTGATCTTTCTTTTTCATATCTCACTTTCCACACAAAAACAACCATGTTTGCATCTGCGAAAGCATAGAGAAATAATGTCATCTAATCAAATTTCAATTCAGAGACAAAAGCTCTCCTGCATTGCTGCCTTTGTTAACATGAAACAAGGCACCAACTCAATTAAACTTCAGATACTCTGCTACTATTTCAGAAGAGACAACATCTTGATGACCCATTTGGACATGGTTTCAATTTGACTGACCTATTTTAGGTTTCATCAAACTACAAAAGAGAACAAGGGCAGAAATGAAATTCATGGACAAACAGAAGCCAAGAAGTAACTTTGTATACACATCCTTACCCCACAATGGGTAAGGATGGGTAAGGATGGTGCGGTGAATAATAGACAGTATCACTTGTACATCCTTACCCCACAATGGGTTCATAAGCAACTATTAACTTCTTAAATGCTTTGGACAACAGAATAATGTTATAAGACATCGTAAGACCTGTGTGATGCTGCACACAACCTTGAGGTTTGGAAAAAAGCAAGTTTTGGGAATTCAATTAACTCCCAACAAGTATTAGTGTCAAGATGACATTATGCAATAGCATCGTACCCTTTAAAGAATAAAAATGGACAGTGGTGGTGAAAAGAAGGTAGCACCTGGAATTGATTTTGTAATGTGGCACATCTTCAAACGTAAACATCCAATAAAATAGTTCTAAATAAATAGGTAAAATATTATGATATCTCAGAGCAGTTTTACATTTTTTTATATATATATAAGTAACACTTTTATAATTATTACCTGAGTAGCAGAACTATGATGGCAAGCACCATCATGTAGGACGAATCACCAACAGCAAGAAAAACAGGAAGTGTGGTTGCACAAGGAGATAATGCAGGAACAAGGACAAGCCCAGCAACAGCCATTTTCTCCATCGGCTGGTTATGTGAATGACTATGTCCACCCTTTCCAGAAAGAAACAGTATGACATAACTGCCACCAAGAATTACTAGCAGAAGTGAAGCAAGCTTGTGCACTGTTTCTTCACCAGCAATCGTGTTTGCCATGGTGATTGCTGTTATGCCAAGAAGCGATGTGGACATCACATGTAAAACTGCCCCAAATGCAGCTGCAGAAAGGGAACATTTATAAACCATCTAACTTTGCATCAAGCACCAAACTTAGATATAATGAGATCAAGCAATGTTCTCAGTGTGCACTGAGACTTCCACACCATAGGGTCAATGGAAGGTAACTTACCCTTGTTTTTTAACAAAGAGGCTGTTTTTGTGACTCAAAATTTGACTTCCAAGTTACAATGGAATAACCTTAATTGTTAACACCAAAGCTCACCCTTAAAATAATGGAGATCAAGCAATGTGATGCAGGCTCGACATATTAAGAGATGGGGGACTGTGGTGGACAAAGGAAGGGTTCTACAGTCTGGCAGGAAAACTTAACTTATTCAAATATCCAAGCTATCAGAACAGTTGTGATTAAACCAAAAAGCCTCTATTACAGTGAAGCTAGCTGCCTCCTGCGTCTAAGATCAAAGGTCTGGCCTTATCAACTTGTATCAGTCTATTTGAAACAGACACAGGAATCTGCATTATCCATGGCGTTTGCTCCAAGAATAAGAATGATGAGTTTTATGCTTCAAGAAACACATTTCACAATACAATTGGTACACACTACTCATCATTGCAAACACACCACAAAGAATTTCCGAAAAGGCATTTCAGTGCACGAGACTCTTTACAATATAAAATGTGGAAAAGGAGTAGATTTACACAGCCTTACCCTCCTTTTCTACAACTCCTACCCATGACCTCAAAGAAATAACACGTCAGTCAGAGTTCCCTCCCTTTTTTTTTTTCCCCAAAAAAACCCCTCGTTCCTTACCATTACCAGTAGCAATTCTGCATTCCTAAAAACAAATTAAAAAAAATACATAATGAAATAAAAATTTAGCAAAAAAAAAAGGAAAATGAATACAACTAAAAAATAATAATAAACAACGAAATCCGATAAACACAGTAATAACCAGATGCCGTCGTCTGAGAGAATATTTAAAGTAAGCTGACAAAGAAAATTGGAAGTTGAAGAGAAAGGAAGCACGTACTGACGAGAAGAGTTCGGGAGAGAGTCCATTTTTGGGCGCGGCCCACAATGGAGAAAGGAAGCCAATGAGTCGGAATGAACGAGTGCAGAAGCGACACGGTGGCGATTCCTCCGATGGTCGACAGATCCTCCGCTGTGAAACTCTCCATCGCTCTCCTTCTCACCTCCGCCACAACAACGACGACGACAACGCACGAAATAAAGCTAATAAATAAATAAATAAATAATGCGGGATCAGTGGCCGGCCCTGTGTGTTAAAACTAAATTTGTTCCAAGTTGCAGCCACTCACTCGACTGTGATTTACCAAAACTTGGCAAAATCGATTGCTGACAAGTCTTGGATGTGCAGGAATTGTACGGCGATAGTTTAAAATTTTGATACCCTCTTACGTGACATTAGTACTTCTCGATTTCGCGTTGTCAACAAATTTTATTTTTGGCAGAGTTTATGAGATTTAAGTCCATGCGGTTAAACTCTTTTAAATTTATTGGGAGTCACTTCATGTGTAAATAAATAAAAAATTATACATTTTGTGTTTTTCTCACTTTGTGGGAGAATCATTTTAAATTTACATTAAACCCCCCCCACCACCGTAATTCTGATTGCAACCAGAAAGAACTTTGCCAACAGAGTAGATCATTTTGGAAGATAAAACATGGAATTGCGAGGTGGATTGACAATAATAATAAGCAAAAACTTCTGGGCCACAAAAAAAAGAAAAAAAACTGGGCTTCAAAACAGTGCACATGAAAATCCAGATACAAAGGAAATTGAT
Source organism: Ceriops zippeliana (assembly GCA_037897445.1). Taxonomy (NCBI): domain Eukaryota; kingdom Viridiplantae; phylum Streptophyta; class Magnoliopsida; order Malpighiales; family Rhizophoraceae; genus Ceriops; species Ceriops zippeliana. The sequence continues at coordinate 2,647,190 of JBAPLH010000174.1, forward strand.
TTTGTCACATCCCACTTGAAACAACTAAAAGACTATTGACGAAGCTTATAGGTTCACACAATAATCTTCTCTCTAACAATGCTATAACTTCCATTCGACCGCCACGATCTTCCATTAGGAACAACAACGAGAGAAAAAAGGAAGAAACAAACGGGAAGAGAGAAATTCAGTGGTCGCCTGGCATGCTCTTGATGATATCAGAATCGCCTGCAACATAAACAAGATATTAATACAATCAAAATCACATAAACCACAGCAAACAGAAGAGATCAACCCAACGAAGTCTTTAACACAAAACCCTTATATGTACCTGGATCAATAATGCTGAGGCAGCATACTCTGAAATATTTGCCACAAGCAGTACCCAAGTCCACGTTGTCTGCATAATTACATATCCATTTTATAAGGAAGAACTGCCATAAAGCATATGAATGCTTCCAACAAATAAGACCATAATTACACAATTTCCCATAGGGGGTCCCCATTACCATAGAATGACAGCCAAACAAATCCGGCTATCCCATCATATAAATAAGTTCATAAAGAAATTTGACAAGGACACTCCACTCTAATGGAGTCAATAACCAAATATAATTAGTTCCAGGGAAAACAGACAAGTTGGTAACAACATCCACAACTTCCAATACAAAAGATGCATGGATTAGAATTAAGCTGAGAAACTTACTCCCATTGTAGTGGTGAACCCCAACCTTCGACAACATTGCATAGTACTCTATCTCAGACTTCCGAAGAGGAGGGCAGTTGTTGGAAATGATAACCAGCTTTGCTGCAAGATTAAAAGCAATATACAGTACTTTATTTCATGAATCATGAAAATGCAAATAAAAAGCCCAAAATCAGTTCAGCATTAAATTGATGTACAAAACATTAATGAAAGCAAACATGTTAAAACTTAGGAGCACATGATGTCTATTAGTAAGATTAAACATAAGCACATCAAAGTAATAGAAAAACCAATTCATAAGCTTCAGGCATAAGTCAAAACAGATAGAGAAGCAGGAGAGCCACCAGTGATCCCAAAATATTCCCTATTATCACAGACCAAACATTTTAAATCACACTTCAGCTACACAAAACTAAACAGATCCCCAGTAAATCAAGATAAGATTCATTCCATTACTTTAAAAGTAACAAAACATTCAATTTTCTTCAGCTACCCAATGTCAGAAATGAGTAATGGAAGCTCGATACAAGGGCTTTCACAAAGTTTAAGTTGGGGGAGACTACAATGGGACATTGGAGGGTCCAGCCCAACAGTTCCCAGTAATAGCACGAGGACAGAACAGACTATTTTGCACATTGAATATATACCTGACCACCAAATCCACTGGTTTGATGATAAATTAGTATACATTGACCCTATACTTAACAAATCAATTAGAACATCGTCCTGGATAGGACCCATGTTCGCCGTTGCCCGTCTCAATCCCGAATAAAAGAAGGCTGTGGTAGGTTTGGTGACAAGCATAATAGCAGCCACACCTGTGTGATTTAATGACCCAATTGGAAGTTTCGATAAATTAAGCTATCAGTATGTCTGCACTAAAAGAAATAAAAAATTTGGATGATCAAAATCTATATAATATCCACCATTGATTCACTACCAGATGTTCAGCAATATATATTGGAGAACAAATTAAAAAATAAAAAATAAAAAGACACGGACACACCTTTGGAGGTCCTGAGAGTCTTGAGAACAGTCTTGTATCCCAAGGTGAACTTTCCACTCTTCATCACAAGAGCCAGCCTGCTGTTGATGCTCTCATGAGTCTTCTTCTGTTTGTTACCAAATCACACACACAAACAACCCATGTTAATCCACCATTTCCATTTACATACACATTCAGACACGCAGAGAGAAAGAGAGAGAGAGACGTACGCTCTTCTTGGAGGACACCATGGCTGCGAGCTTCGGAAGACACGAACGGCTAGACGCTGATTATTCACTGCTTCAAAGATAGCCGCCTCGATTGGCTAGAAGTGGAGTTTTTATACATATACAGGAGCTAGAAGGCTAGGGTTTTTTGTGTCTCTGTTTGGGCATTGGAGTATTGTTATGCACATGTGCCGAATAATGACTATATTAAACCCGTTTTGTATACTCCTCACTGGATTAGTAAATTATCACCGGGATCGTCGTGTTTGGACTTTGGGCGTTTATCCTTTTTTTTTTTTTTCACCTGTTTTCTACCAAAATTTTGGACAATTTACTAATGATAATAATTTTTGAAAATGTAATAATAGCTTTTGCAATGGTTTCATATTTATTTTTATACTTAAAGCATAAAAAAACTTATAATGAAATTTATTTTCAACCATAAAACTTGATATATAATTGTTATTAGTAATTATAAATAATTATACATATTAAAAAATTATATGCTACTGATTAAATAAATATTAAGGTCAAAATTAAAATTATGTGACACTAATATATATTTTTAATTTAAAATTTTTTAGATATATTTTATAAAATAAAATAAAAGTTATAATGATGATATCTTATTTTAATTTAATATTTTTATTAATTTTTTTAATCGTACAAAATAAAAAGTATATTCAATACTATGTATTAGTTTTTATGTTGTAGGACAATTTGTTTTGAGAAATGAAAATTTTTGCAACAAAAAAATTTGATAAGAAAATAATTTAAATATCAATTTTATTTAGTAAAAAATAAAAAATATATATATATATTTATTTAAAATAATTAGATTTGTAATTAAAATAATAAAATAAATTATTAAAAATAAAAAATATTTAAAGTATGTTATTAAATAATCTTATAATTTGTTATACATTCTAGTGTTTTTGTAATAAATTTATTAATTTTTGAAAAAAAAAGAAATTTTAAAAACAATTTTTTTTTTATATGTACAAATTTTTTGATTCCCTGTTGAAAATCTCTTGAGAAGATCAATGCAAAAAAAATAAATAAATAAATAAAACATTAAAAGGTAAGGTTGCTCAGCTTGTTAAAGAAGCCTAAACCCAATGTTGAAGGCCACTTCAATTCAACGTACCAGAGAAGTTGTTTTTTTACCCCCCCCCCCAAAAAAAAGGCTTCGAATATATATATATATATATATATATATATATTTAAAAAAAGAAAATGAAGAAGACGGAAAGCAAAATATTTGCTGAAAGAAAGAGAAGAAAAAGGGGAGCACTCAAAAAATATCCAGTGTCTCTCGAATTGTTGCATTTTCTTTGGCCTTTTGTTCTTAGGGTTTCATCAAATCGTTCCCCCCCCCCGGCGATAACGAAATCAGTCACGGCGAAATGGCCGAAGTCATCAACATGCCGGTCGATTCCCTCGACCGCCGTGGCCGCGACCGCAAGGAGAAACCCTCAGGGGAAGACCCTCAGTCCTCCCCTCTTCCGCCACCGCCTCCACCACGACGACGCGACAGGGACTCCAGAGAGAGGCGCGAAGACAGGGACTTCGATAGGCTGCCGAATCGACGCGGCGGCGATTATTATGACAGGAATCGCTCCCCGCTGCCGCCTAGAGAGAGGGAGAGGGATTATAAGAGGAGAAGCAGTATGAGTCCTCCTCCCGTGCCCTACAGGGATAGGAGGCACTCTCCGCCACCGAGGAGGTCCCCTCCTTATAAGAGGTCCAGGAGGGAGGACGGAGGATACGAAGGGAGGAGAGGAAGCCCAAGAGGTGGCTTTGGACCCGGCGACAGAAGGTGAGTGACTGAGTGGCTCTCGGTTTTCTTGAGAGGTGCTTAACTGTAGGAAATGAAACTTTAATCTTCAAATTTTTCAATTCAGCACTGAGATATGAGGAAATTAGGAAAGAAACTTTGTTCCATGCAAAGTCTTTGTAGGCAGGCTGATTTCTGGATATATTATTACTCTTTTATGCACATTTTTGGTAATTTAATTTTGTTGATTGCACATTTCTGGATTTATTATTTTGTACAACTTATAGACTAGGAAGAAACTAATGCTGCCAAGGTTGATTGGAAATGGCTAGTTGATTGGGGTTAAGAAGATGTGGAAAAGAACTCACCAACTTATTAGCATGAGGTTTTAATCAATTTTCTTGGTATGAATCACAGGAGCTATACACTGGAGAGAGGAGTAATCTGTAGCCTTTTCATAAAGCCCTCCCACGCTAGTGCTCCAACTTATCTATGACCTTTTTTTCTCTTAACTCCGAGTCAATGAAATGATTTTTAGTTTTGCAACATTTATTTCCTTGCCTTCAAAATTTATCTGAGTCATGAATTTTATCAAATGTCAACTTGAGTTGAATGAACACTGCTAAACTTTATTGTTCATGCTTGAATTCTGTATGAGTCATTCTGTAATGAAGCAGGGGAGTGTAGAAATTAGTAGTATTAGGATTTAGGATAGATGGGAAGAGTCTGCTACTTATCATATCAGGGAACACAATATGAAAGGATTGATATATATTTGAGGTTATTCTTGACGTAGAGTCAATTTCAAATGGATGTGAGGTGGAAGGATGTACACCTTCTTAGTATTTATCTTCTTTTTCCTTTTGATGATGAGTAATCCTTTGTGGGCCAACTTCGGAGAAGAAGCACTTGTGCTCCACTCAAACAAACCAAAGTGTTTCTTTTCTTTCACAAGGGTAACCAAACTTGTCACATGTGCAATGTCTCTCTTTTATTTCCTTTTTTAGGGGCTACTCAAGAAGCGACTTAGATTTTTATAGCCATGGAAAAGAGAATTTTTTTTTTTTTACTCAGGAAGATTAGGCTATATGTTGATTGTGCAGGAGACTGATTTTCTCATTGCATTGTTGTTAAGTGCACATTATGGGAGATACTTTTTCCTGCATGGATTACTGTTCAGGTTACAGCAAGGTCAATCTTGATGAATTATGTGCTTGGAGGGAAATAAGTTTTGCTTGCTTCTACTATATTTTGTTATTAAACATTTTTGGCTTAACGGACAATGTTGTGATGGCATTTCAATGGTGTCTGGTTGTCCTTTTATAGATTTTATTGACAAGAAAAAATTACTAAATCATTTTTATAAACAAACTTGCCTGAGAACCTTGGCTTGAGCTAGCTGTTTCTTGGGTCAATATAACTCTATTTGGTTATTTAAATGTATCAAATGTTGGAATGCTAATGGACAGTGTTTCTCCCAGTGACTCTTGAAAAGGTAACAGAACTGTTTTGCAATTCAAGAAGAAATAATAACGGGATGAATTTTTTTTTTTTTTTTTTTTTACTTTTGGTTTATAGAAAAGTGAAATAATCATCTTTATGTTTGTGCGACATTTTAAAAATTGTCTTAGTTGAAACAGGAATTCTTGGAATAGGATTTAATTTTGCTAGAATTTTAATATTTTAATTTATTCAACAATTAAAACAGCTTATGGAGACTTGGGCAGCTTGGAGCTTGAATTTTATAGGTGGTCAGATTTCCTTTCATGTTCCTGCTCTCTTCTATACTGTGTATGTCTCAAGTTGGACATCACTTTTTTTAGCTGAAATTTTAATCCAAATATTTTAAATTTGATCTTTTATGGCATAGATTTGGTTATGACTATGCTGGTGGATATGAGCGTGAGATGGGTGGTAGGCCCAATTATGGTGAAGAGAGGCTCCATGGCCGGTACATGGGTCGTGCAGGTGGATATCAAAGTGGTCCCTCAGGTGTATTCTTTATTGCATTCTGATTGCAGCATTTTGATTTTGCAGTAGGTTGCATGTGTGCCTGTTGTGCTAGATGTAGGCAAAACTTTAAGTTAGTTTTTCCCAAGTAATTTTGTTGACCATAAGTGATTTTGATTTTTGGATTTGTGTTAGAATTTCATTTCTTAGAACTCACCTATCAAGTTTATGAAATTTTATGGAGAATCTAAAGACATTTCTCTGCCACAAGTGTGGGAAAATCCAGGTCATTTACTGAATGTTTTGGTTTGAAATATTGATTTGACTCTATCAATATGCTTTTCTCCATTGTTATCATGGTTAAAAGTGTGCTTCTTTGAAAACTTTATTCTCCTGTGGTCACAAACTATTTTTTCTTAATGTCTTTCAGACTGGGATTCTGGACGTGGTAATTATGGTGATGCTTCCAACACAGCTGGCACTCAAAGGTTAGTTGATGGACTCTACCATAGTGTCAGTCTTGACTTAATTTTTTAACTTATCTTTCGAAAAAGTTGCAATTCTACCAGTTGTCAAATTATTTCCATAGTTGGGTCTAGATTGGAAGATTTACCATTTTTCTTTTTCTCACTCTTGATACTTGGTATAAAGTTTTGCTTGGAAGCTTGTTTCTCAGCATGCTTCATCATCCTCTTGCTCTTGCTTTGCACTGCTGATCAATCCTATTTGCGGCAAATATTTTGGATTTAGAAATGGTTGGTGTTCTTGTAAAAGGTTGTCTTCCCTGCTTAGTTTGTTTTGCCATCTGCTTTTGGCATATGGAGTATGTTTTTTAGACAATTAGTAGTGTTCAGTAGGTGTAACTCAATAAATGTCACATCAAACTTGAGTTTGGCTGTCTCCTTATTTTATAATTCTCTTTAAATATTTTGAAAAAATGAAATTTATTTTATTGTGATTCTTTTCACTCATCATATCATATTGTAAAAAATCCTTTGCAGAGAAGGCTTGATGTCATACAAGCAATTCATTCAGGAGCTTGAAGATGATATATTACCAGCTGAAGCTGAGCGCAGGTTTCCATTCATATCCTTTGGTCTAACTGTGAGTTCAGTTTGCTTCGTGACCATGTTAAAAGTGATCATGGCCTTGTGCAGATATCAAGAATACAAGTCAGAGTACATTTCAACACAGAAACGAGTATTTTTTGAGGCTCATAAAGATGAGGAATGGTACTTCCTTCACTTATTCAATGTTTACTTTTGTTTTCAGTTCATTGTTCTAATTGAGGTGATGTTTTTTGTAGGTTGAAAGACAAATACCATCCAACCAATTTGATTGCAGTAATAGAAAGGTTGGCTTCAGTTACTATTTTATTAAGGAGGCATCATGTGCTGTTTCTGGACTGGTTACATATTTTCCTGATTATAATTCTTGAGGTATATGGTTAACTGTTCTTTGGAATTTTTTTTTTGCAGGAGAAATGAACTTGCTCGGAAGGTTGCAAAGGACTTTTTGCTTGATCTGCAAAGTGGAACCCTGGACTTGTAAGATTGGGATTTGTGCTTATATATACAGTCAACCAGCATGCCACATTGTCTATTTTGTGATGTCTGACTCTTAGTTTTTATTCTATGATGCCAGAGGCCCAGGTGTCAATTCCCTATCTTCAAGTAAATCAGGGCAGGTGAGTGATCCAAATTCTGATGATGAAACAGACACTGCTGGCAAAAGAAGACGGCGTGGTCGGGCAGCAACTAAAGAAATCAATCTTCTTTCTGCTGCTCCTAAGGCACATCCCGTTAGTTCAGAACCCAGAAGAATCCAAGTAGATGTTGAACAGGCACAATCTCTAGTTTGGAAACTTGACTCTGAAAAAGGAATTGAAGACAATGTCTTATCTGGATCTGAGAATGACAAAATTGGTAGAGAAAAATCCCATGGTGGCTCCACTGGGCCTGTTATTATCATACGAGGTTTGACCTCTGTTAAGGGCCTGGAGGGCGTCGAACTGCTGGATACTCTTATCACTTATCTTTGGCAGGTTCATGGTTTGGATTACTATGGAATGGTTGAAACAAGTGAAGCCAAGGGTCTTAGGCATGTTAGAGCAGAAGGGAAGAGTTCTGATGTAACTAGTAGTGGCACTGTGTGGGAAAAGAAGCTTGATTCTCACTGGCAAGAGAGGCTGAGAAGTCGAGATCCTTTGGAAATAATGACTGCTAAAGAGAAAATAGATGCTGCAGCTGTTGAAGCTTTAGATCCCTATGTCCGGAAGATAAGGGATGAAAAGTATGGTTGGAAGTATGGTTGTGGAGCCAAGGGTTGCACAAAGCTTTTTCATGCTGCTGAGTTTGTACATAAACATCTCAAACTGAAACATGCAGACCTTGTGATGGAGCTGACCTCCAAAGTACGTGAAGAGTTGTATTTCCAGAACTACATGAAGTAAGTATGATAATATGAATGGTCTCTTTTTTCCTTTTATATTAGTTCTATGCTCTGACTATTATGTCTTGATGACAGCGATGCAGATGCACCTGGTGGGACGCCTGTCATGCAGCAGCCAACAGTGGTACACTTGATGAAATAAATACCGTCTTATAATCTATGCAGATTTACACTTCCATTGTGTATACCTAAAAATCTAATTCCTTTTTGCCCTTTGAAAATGTTTTATCTTTGATGGAGAAAAATGTTTCACACTTGCTTGTGTCAATTATAAGATTTTAAAACTGTTGGTTCCTAATTCAATGTGTGGCTCAGCCAATTTTGCTCTCAAATTAAAATCCCTCGGGGGCATGATGCACTGTCTAATTTATGCATATTTAAACTGCAAGTCCTTTATTTTAACATTCTGGTGCCATGAAGTTTTGGTGACTGTAATGAGATGTGTATTATTGTGGCTATGTGATATTATTTTATCTTTAAAATTCTGCTTTGCAGAAGGACAGGCTGCTGAGACGCAAGCTAGGTCCAGAGAATCGACTGAAGGATGACCGTGGCAACCGAAGGGAACGTGATAGTCGACCAAATGGCAGTGAAAGATTTGATAGGCCTGAAAACCTCCAGTTGATTGATTTCCAATCCAACAACGATGGTCCTGAGGGAGGGAATCATGATGAACCTATGTTTGATACTTTTGGTGGACAGGGCTTGAATGTACCCCCTCCTTTCCCCTCGGATATACCTCCTCCACCAGTATTAATGCCTGTTCCAGGTGCCGGGTGAGTCTTGTGACAATTCCAATTCTTGTGCAATAGAGATGTGTAGTCTATCTTCTTGTTGTCTTGATAGAGGTTGTTCTGATAGCAATATGTTGTATTTGTAGTCCACTGGGGCCCTTTGTTCCTGCTCCACCTGAAGTTGCGATGCAAATGTTTAGGGAGCAGGGTGGTCCTCCTCCATTCGAAGCTGGTGGTAGAAGTGGAAGGGCTGGTCCACCACTGGGTGGACCAGCTCCCATTCTTTTATCTTCAGCCTTTCGACAGGATCCTAGACGTATACGAAGGTAATTAAATTATTGTTGCAATACTTTCTTAGCAAAATTCTTATTTTTTCATGCACTTGGTTGTGTGTTTCCATCTGTGTGTGTGAGTTCTTTGTATATGGTGCGCTTTTCCTGTAGAGGGTGCCATCATTTGGTTCAAAGGGCAAAATAATTTCAACGAGAACAACTTTAATGTTTAAAGACAAATCACTTTCCAAAGACATCATAATACACATACCGGAACAAAGTAAAAGGGTTTTTGGACAACTTGTATTCTGTGGGGACAAGCAATAAAAATAGCCAGTATTTTGAAATTGGGAAATTGTTTAAATATAAAAGCTGTTATTAGCTTTGGTTTAACAGTGAGGTTATTCTATGGTCACTTAGAGGTCACATGCTCGAATTGCCAAATTGGCCTCTATAAGAACAGTGGCAATGTTATGTATTTGACCTTTCATTGGATTTTGTAACGTGGGAGCTTTTCTGTCTAGGGTGGTGGTTTTTTTTTTTTTTTTTTTAAAAAAAAGCTATTTATCTATTCCCTATTGATGATCACATCTTTCCCAATCATTGAATTTGATGCAGCTATCAAGACTTGGATGCACCAGACGATGAAGTCACCGTTATAGACTATAGGAGTTTGTAGGGTGAAGATGATATTTTTTTTCCCTCGTATTGGAGGATTTTCAATTCGTGTCCAATCAAAAATGTCTGAGGCAAAGCCAGTGTAGGAGTAATGACCTTGTATCTAAAACCATTGGGTGCAAACTGCTTGTTGCGGATCAGCCATCGGCGGTTCATCACGCTGAGGGTAACAGTACCTGCTGCAACATCACTTCAGATTGCGTGCTAGTCATGCAGAGATTGGTCCTGGCATTTTTCTTTTTGATAAATCCCTCTCAGCTAAAATTCCGTGAAGAATTTGTTTCTTGTATTTACCGTGGAAACGTAGAAGTACCAACATTTTGTATCCCTAAAACAGAACTTTTGCATTACAAATCTCAGATGGCTGTCCGCTTCTATTGATCAATTTAGTATCGCTCTGCTTGAATGTTCTTCGACTTGGTAATAAAATTGGTTAAGCCTCTATAGATGATGACGAGTAGTTATGATTTTTTCGTTTCCATTTCGAGGATTCTCTCGTGTTCGGGGCAAGTTGATTATTTTTATAGGTGATATAATTGCGGCTGAGTTTGTAAGGAGAAAAGAACAAAGCTACAGTTTTGGCGTTTCTCCTCCGCCTTTGCTTGCTTGTAATGCGATGGCGATGTAAGACCACTTGTCACGGTGGAGTGTCAAAACTCGCCTTGATCGGTAATCAGCGAAACGGTTTGTTGATAGTTCATTCCTGTAAGAAAGGAATTGACCAGCCAAATGTAATGTAAGAAGCTTCGTTAATTTCCGATGAGTCAAAGGTAAAGAAAGCAGAATGTTACGTTTTGAGGGAAGCTTGTGTCACAAAGTTGAGAATGGGGCGGAAATGCGGTTGGGGATGCCCCGGCGATGGGGGTTGACGTAAAATTTTAGCACATCGTGCGTGCTTGAGGCAATGCTAAATACTTTTGACGTTTCTACATGATAACCTTGTATCATGGCATGCTATCCACGAAGCCCATGAAAGTTTCAATTACATGCCATAAAAGTATCCATGTGGCAAGTCTTATTAGTTGCATGAAATGGTAGATTATAGATAAGATGGATAAACAAAGAAGTACGATGTAGATAGACTTATAACATGTAGCGTTGAAAGAACAATCGATGAGTTCTCAAGCAAATGATAGTTTGACAAGCAACAGTTCAAAAGCTGGCAACTTCTGTTTGATCGAAATAGCATCCGGTGGGGCCCGGGTTGGGCAAAAGGGCACACTTGACTGGACCTCTAGCCCCCCTCTTCCAGGTTCATCGTCCCTGTTGAGATCTGTGTTAACGAAGCCAGGATGAACACTGGTTATTAGCATGCCAGGATGCTTTATGGCAAGGATTCTGGTAGAGGCATTAAGGGTGGCCTTGGAGATGCTATAAGCTGGCATCATCAATGGCCACCCCCCAGCTTCAAGTGCATTTTCTTTGAGATCATGCAAAAATCTCTTCAATATGGTATCTAACTTCTTTTCGGTGAGCATTTCACTGTCTCCGAGTCCGCTTCCCAGGTTTTCACCAGGAATTTTCTGCAAAGAACATCGACATTGTTATCCCATGTAGAAGGAACAAGTATGCAGATTATTGGATTTGGAAAGCTGCTTCCATAGTCCACTCACAGTAATTTGGGTTTATGGTTATATACATACATCAGCATTGAGTAAAGGGCATTTCCAATAAATGAGGTTCCCACAAATGTGAGGTCTGAGAAGGACAACTTTTAGTGCAAGGATAAATATAACTTTATTGCGACCTATAAGTGATAAAATTCAATTTGCGGAAACCACCTTAAAAAGGTTGAGGGTGGCTTCCTTTACTTTTTTGATCAAATTTGTGGGAATTGGACTCTATGGTTTGTTCATATCATTAGAAATATACAAAGTGAAGAGACTTAATTTCAGTTAATGAATAAGTTGATTGGAAGATATCCTCGGTGTAAAAACCGAAAAAGAAAATAGTGGGTGTGAGTCAATACTTGCGTGTAGCTCACCCATGAGAGAGGAAACATTAAAATCCTTGCCCCTGAAGCGGAAAGTTGTGGGAGTGGAAGGAAAGCTTCAGTTAGACTTTTGACACCCTAGTAATTGGTATTCAAGCATTCCTCTACCTTCTCGTATGTTTGCTTTGTTAAATTAATTAACATGAGTAGTCCATATCATTTAAAGTATGACTCAAAATAAAAGGCCTAATATGATGGTCGGTTAGGCATAACGATAATTTGGGTCATCGGGTTTAAAATCTCTCCACTCTCCCTATTAAGAATAAACGTTACAGGAAAGGAATATGTGTATATATATCTTTCCCTATTAAGAATAATCGTTACAGGAAAAGGAGTATCTTCTCATTTAAGATAATTATTACAGAAAGAGAGGACCTTCCTATTTAAGGTAACGGTTACAGGAAAGGAAGATGTGTATATATATATATATATATATATATGCTATTACAGACCTTTCCGAGAGTTCAACCATCAGAGAGAGAAAACGTAAAGAAAAGAAAGGGGAAAGAGTAGGAGAAAAGAGAGAAGCATTCAGGAACGAAACAGAAGAGACTTCCCATCTCCACTGCGGGACATCAACATAATGGACAACGGTATGTTGATTTCAATTACAGTTTTATTGCTAGTATTCGCATAAAGAAAGATCCTGCAATATATGAAATAAGAATTTCATAAAGAGAAATTCTAGAAAAGTCCAACAATTGGTATCAGAACGGGTCTGCGAATATTGCAATTTGGTTTTCTTTATCTTTTTGTGTCGTATAGTATTTTATTTTATTAGGCTGTATTTTGTTTTTCCTTTGCGTGTAATCAATAATTACAACGCGGGACAAAACAAATATTTTGGTTGCCTGGTACGCGGGTCCCACCTGCAGTATGGTGGTGCTTGGGTAGTATTTTATTTTATTACGCTGTATTTTGTTTTTCCTTTGCGTGTAATCAATAATTACAACGCGGGACAAAACAAATATTTTGGTTGCCTAGTACGCGGGTCCCACTTGCAGTATGGTGGTGCTCGGGTAGTATTTTATTTTATTAGGCTGTATTTTATTTTTCCTTTGCGTGTAATCAATAATTACAACGCGGGACAAAATAAATATTTTAGTTGCCTGGTACGCGGGTCCCACCTGCAGTATGGTGGTGCTCGGGTAGTATTTTATTTTATTAGGCTGTATTTTGTTTTTCCTTTGCGTGTAATCAATAATTACAACGCGGGACAAAACAAATATTTTGGTTGCCTGGTACGCAGGTCCCACCTGCAGTATGGTGGTGCTCAGGTCCGAATGAATATCATAAAAAAAAAAAAACTCCCACATAAAAGATAATTTAATCTTCGTAATTGAAGATTATTAAATTCACGTTAATGAGTCAAATATTAAAAGCTTGTTAGTCACCAAAGTGACCTGGCTTTGAATGGATTTGAACAGCTGACTGTGAATTTTAATTGTTCATTTTGGATGCTAATAAAATGTTTTGAAATGAACAATTGTGGTTATTAATTATAAAGCTAGGAGATCATCCAAAGATGGATCATTGCTTATAATTAATGACACTAAAAGGGATTAATTAATATACTAAGTAAACGTGATTGTATATCCAAAGATGACATTCATGTTAATTTTAGTATGATTAATTGATCTATTAAAGTTTATTTAAATTAGCATCATTATTGATTAGAGTTATGTATTTGAGGATCACCCAAAGGTGAACTTAAATACATAATTAAAGTTTGTAATGCATCTGAATCCATTAGAGTTTACTCAAAGCATTAACGTATAAATTTGGATTATATTTGCAGCTTCCACCAATGTATTCGCCTTAGGCAATTCAATGGTCAAATTCAATGAGCTGAACTATGCTGAATGGTCTGAGCATATTCAGTTTCATTTGGGTGAATTGGGCCTGGACTTAGCAGTCATTTCGGATGAAAAGCCTGCAGTCATTACAGGGACTAGTACAGAATCTGATAAGTCTTTTTATGAGGCTTGGGTACGATCCAATAGGCTGAGTTTGAATTTGATGCGAATGACGATAGCTGAAAACGTCAAGCCATCGATGCCTAAGACGGAAAATGCAAGGGAATTTCTGATGAGAATTAAGGAATACTCTCAGTCAGATATAACTGATAAATCCATCGTAGGAACCCTAATGAGTGAGCTGACGACCAAGAAATTTGATTGGTCACAGCCCATTCATGATCATGTGACCAGTATGGCTAATCTAGCAGCAAGGTTGAAAACAATGGGCATGGATGTGAGTGAATCATTTCTGGTTCAATTCATCATAAACTCACTGCCTTCTGAATTTGGCCAGTTCCAAGTGAATTATAACACTATTAAAGAGAAATGGAACTTTCAAGAAATTAAGGTCATGTTAGTTCAGGAGGAAGGGAGATTAAAGAAGATGAAGGATCACTCCATTCATCTCATCGTTCATAAGGATGCTAGTGGTAGCAGGTCTAAACCACATAAGAAAGGTAAGAAGAAGGACAAAGCCTCTATGAAAGTTACTGGAGGTCAGATCCAGAAGGATCAGAAATGCTTCTTCTGCAAAAAGATGGGTCACTTCAAAAATGATTGCCCAAAAAGAAAGGTTTGGTTCGAAAAGAAAGGTACGTACTGTATATCAGTATGTTTTGAATCAAACATAATTGAAGTGCCCAATAATACTTGGTGGTTAGATTCTGGAGCTACTATTCATGTGTCACATATTATGCAGGGATTCCTTTCAATCCAGCCCATAACAGGAACTGAGAAGTTCCTCTATATGGGAAACAGAATGAAGGCACGAATAGAAGGGATTGGGACGTACAGATTGATCTTGGACACCAAGTGTCATCTAGATCTAGAAATGTCTCTATGTTCCTGAATGTGCTAGAAATTTAGTTTCTGTTGCAAAGTTGGATAAAGAAGGATTTAACCTCAAGATTGGAAATGGTGCATTTTCATTGTATAGACATTCGTACTATTATGGATCTGGTACTTTGATTGATGATTTGTACCGTTTGAATCTTGATGCTATGTATGCTGATTTCATATTTCTTGTTGAGCATGGTATAGGTAACAAACGTAATATGCATGATGAAAGTTCTGCTTTCTTATGGCATCAAAGATTGGGTCATATATCCAAAGAAAGGATATTGAGGTTGATGAAAGGTGATGTCCTGCCTCAATTGGATTTTACTGATTGGGATGTATGTGTTGATTGTATAAAAGGGAAACAAACAAAACATACATCAAAGAACCCAGCCATAAGAAGCAATGAGCCTTTAGAATTGATACACACTGATGTTTGTGGCCCGTTTGATATCCCAACATGGGGTGGTGAGAAATATTTCATCACCTTTATAGATGACTACTCACGATATTGTTACTTGTATCTACTGCATGAAAAGTCTCAGTCAGTAAATATCCTAGAGGTGTTTATTAATGAAGTTGAAAGGTAGTTAGATAGAAAAGTAAAAGTGATTAAGTCAGATAGGGGTGGTGAATATTATGGAAAATTCAATGAAAGTGGACAATGTCCTGGTCCATTTGCAAAACTTCTTGAAAGTCGAGGCATATGTGCACAGTATACAATGCCTGGTACACCACAACAGAAGAATGGTGTAGCGGAAAGGCGGATCGCACACTTATGGATATGGTTAGGAGCATGTTGAATTACAGTACTGTACCCTTATCCTTGTGGATGCATGCATTAAGAACTGCTGCATATCTGCTGAATAGAGTTCCTAGTAAGGCTGTCCCTAAAACTCCTTACGAGTTATGGACAGGAAGGAAACTCAGTTTGAGACATCTTCATGTTTGGGGTTGTCCAGCAGAAGTAAGGATATACAATCCACATGAAGGAAAGCTTGATGCAAGAACCATTAGTGGTTACTTCATTGGCTATCCTGAAAAGTCCAAAGGGTATAGGTTTTACTGCCCTAACCATAGTACTAGAATAGTTGAGTCTGGTAATGCTCGGTTTATTGAAAATGGTCAGTTCAGTGGGAGTGGGGAATCACGAAAGGTGCATATTAAAGAATCACAAAATGAATGGTCCACAGTGAGTACTCTTACTCATGTCGGTATTCCCACACCCAGTGTTTCTACTCAAATTGTTATTCCTTATGTTGCATCACAATCACGTGACATGCAAGGACAACAAATTGATACTCGAAACACGCAAAGTGAACATATAAGAGATGAACCAAGTGACAATATTCAATTTACAAATGAACAAGTGATACCACAAGAAATGGCATTACGGAGGTCTACAAGACAGAAAAGGCCAGCAGTTTCAAATGATTATGTGGTTTACTCACTTGAGCATGAATCGAAATTGAGCATTGATAAAGATCCAGTCTCATTTAAACAAGCCATGGAATGTAATGATTCTGAAAGGTGGTTCAATGCCATGAAAGAAGAGATGAAATTGATGGATGTAAACCAAGTCTGAGAGCTAGTAGAGTTACCTGAAGGATCAAAACGAGTTGGCTGTAAGTGGGTCTTCAAGACCAAGCGAAACTCGAACGGTAACATCGAAAGGTATAAGGCCAGACTTGTAGCCAAAGGTTTCACTCAAAGGGATGGTGTTGACTATAAGGAGACTTTCTCTCCAGTTTCTAAGAAAGACTCTTTAAGAATTATTATGGCATTGGTGGCTCATAATGATCTAGAGTTCCACCAAATGGATGTAAAGACCGCCTTTCTGAATGGTGACTTGGAAGAGGAAGTGTATATGGACCAACCTGAAGGTTTCATCACTACGGGGCAAGAAAATTTGGTGTGTAAATTAAAGAAATCGATATATGGACTGAAACAAGCCTCTCGACAATGGTATATTAAGTTCAATAATACCATTACGTCATACGGTTTTGTAGAAAACACCGTTGATCGGTGTATCTATATGAAGGTCAGTGGGAGCAAGTTCATTATATTAGTCCTATATGTCGATAACATTCTTTTGGCCGCTAATGACATAGGTTTGTTACATAATATGAAGAAATTTCTCTCTGAAACTTTTGAAATGAAAGATATGAATGAGGCATCCTATGTGATAGGAATAGAAATATTCCGTGATAGATCACAAGGATTGTTAGGATTGTCTCAGAAAGGCTATATCAATAAAGTATTAGAGAGATTTAGAATGGAAAATTGCTCAACAGGAATAGTTCCAATTCAGAAAGGGGACAAGTTCAGTGAATTACAATGTCCAAAGAATGATTTGGAACGGAAAGTGATGGAATCAGTTCCCTATGCATCACTGGTTGGAAGCCTGATGTATGCGCAAACATGTACTCGGCCAGACATCAGTTTCGCAGTTGGAATGTTAGGCCGATATCAAAGTAATCCTGGAATAGATCATTGGAAAGCCGGAAAGAAAGTACTTAGGTACTTACAAGGCACCAAAGATTACATGCTTACTTATAAAAGATCAAGTCATCTTGAAGTAGTAGGCTACTCGGATTCAGATTATGCTGGATGTGTAGACTCGAGGAAATCTACATTTGGTTACATGTTTCTCCTGGCTGGAGGAGCAGTTTCCTGGAAAAGCGGGAAGCAATCTGTCATTGCTACTTCCACTATGGAGGCTGAATTTGTAGCATGCTTTGAGGCTACTGTTCATGCATTATGGTTGCGGAATTTTATCTTAAGGCTTGGTTTGGTCGACAGTATAGAAAAGCCGTTAAGAATTTTTTGTGACAATTCCGCAGCAGTCTTCTTCTCTAAGAATGATAGGTATTCTAAAGGTGCGAAACATATGGATTTGAAATACCTATTTGTTAAAGAAGAAGTGCAAAACCAAAGAATGTCCATTGAGCATATTGGCACTGAGTTGATGGTAGCGGACCCGTTAACTAAAGGTTTGCCACCGAAAACATTTACTGGACATGTTGATCGAATGGGCATTATGGACAGGTCCTCATACACTTGAAAGCCAATATTTAGAATGCTTATATCATTGTGACACTCGTGAATTCAATTAAAGTTATGGTTTTGCTTATGCTCTGTTATCTCTATTTAGATGTATACAATTATGGTTTGTGAGATAATTAATGGCATATATGAAAATGACAGTTTAAAGTTTCAATGTTCCTCAGTAAAGTTATTATGAATTATGATGATCATGTGATGCATGGAAGGAATCATGTCGCTATAAGATGTGTGACCGCCATGATCCAATCATTTTAATTCAATTAAGTGTTGTGATTTGATGATCTTTAAGAATTGTGCGCACTTAATTATTATTGTTTCATCGAGTCATGACATGGACCAAGTGGGAGATTGTTAAATTAATTAACATGAATGGCCCATGTCATTTAAAGTATGACTCAAAATAAAAGGCCTAATGATGGTCGGTTAGGCATAACGGTAATTTGGGTCATCGGGTTTAAAATCCCTCCACTCTCCCTATTAAGAATAAACGTTACAGGAAAGGAATATGTGTATATATATCTTCCCCTATTAAGAATAACCGTTACAGGAAAAGGAGTATCTTCTCATTTAAGATAATTATTACAGAAAGAGAGAACCTT
The DNA here is from genome assembly GCA_037897445.1 of Ceriops zippeliana. Classification (NCBI taxonomy): domain Eukaryota; kingdom Viridiplantae; phylum Streptophyta; class Magnoliopsida; order Malpighiales; family Rhizophoraceae; genus Ceriops; species Ceriops zippeliana. The sequence goes on from JBAPLH010000174.1 coordinate 2,665,462, forward strand.
CCTATTTAAGGTAACGGTTACAGGAAAGGAAGATGTGTATATATATATATATGCTATTACAGACCTTTCCGAGAGCTCAACCATCAGAGAGAGAAAACGTAAAGAAAAGAAAGGGGAAAGAGTAGGAGAAAAGAGAGAAGCATTCAGGAACGAAACAGAAGAGACTTCCCATCTCCACTGCGGGACATCAGCATAATGGACAACGGTATGTTGATTTCAATTACAGTTTTATTGTTAGTATTCACATAAAGAAAGATCCTGCAATGTATGAAATAAGAATTTCATAAAGAGAAATTTTAGAAAAGTCCAACATGCTTGATTGCAACTTGAACCATGTTGGTTACCTTGCCCGAAAGCTAGGTGTCAAAAAATGGTCAAAGGGTGCCTGTTTCTGACAGGAGTTTATTGGTCAAACGTTGTAAGGTTTTTGTTCTTACCCATGTTTCGGGATCAATGTTCAAGGTCCTCAGTTTTTCCTCGCCAACCACACTTCCAGATGCTCCAGCATTGTTAACCTGACAAAATTTGGTGTGCCAATCAACAAAATCTACTAAATGGATTGTTAATCTCTTTCAGCAACATCCTGGAACATGTTTTGTTATGGAGGCATTCGATTTATAGTCTAGAATCAAAATTGGACTCGAGCAAAACTGGACAAGACATTGGGCTGGACTAGTTCTAATTGGTCCCATATTGTATGCAGTAAATATTTTGAACTCCCGACCGATTTTTCCAAGTAGAGGAAGCTAAAGTTTTACCAATATGTCAAGCCTTCCAAATTTTTCCTTTATGAAACTGGCAAGGGACTGGATGCTAACTGGGTCCACAACATCCAGCTGATGATAAACCACATTTGGCAGACCCGTTGATTGGAGCATGGAAGTGGCATCCACCCTCTCTTCTCATCTCTAGCTGTTAACACCATTGTGATCCCATTAGATGCAAGTTGCCAGGCAGTCTCAAAGCCAACAAATATTCAGCAAACAATCCTGTCCAAGTCAGGAAATGTTTCAAAAAGAATATGAGTGAAAACCAGGTATAGAACTATTTACTTAGCCTCCGAATGCTTTCCATCGGTATCCATTTCCGCTAGACTTGGATGACTTGGTAATTGCTTCCCTCTCAAATGAAAAGTAGCAGACCAGTGTGGTTTTGCTTAAGAAGTGATTAGAGACAGCTATTAAATAGAAGTTAGAAACTTATCTCATAAAATAATCCTTAATTAATTAACAAACACTGTGTTGTTGGTGCAGAAAATAGTTTAAAAATTTGGTCAGTCACAAGCATGTCCATAGAGTTTGCCTACGAAATGAATTACAACAAAGTCAGACAAGCTTGCTAGAAAAATAAGACACCATCCTGAAGTTCAAGTTTATTTTTCGAAATTACTTCAATGGCTGCTGATTACAAGACATGTTGAAGCACACCGAGAATGCTCGAGAGCAATTTGTACGTGTTAATTGACTATGAAATTTTGTAATATCCCACAAGAGCAATTTTCTCCAATTCTCTAGTTTTCCATTGAACTAAAACATGGGTTGGCACCTTTGTATGGAATAAGTTGGCCTAGCAACTAGTTTCGGGAAGTGCAGGTAAAGCTGAACGAGTAAAGCCGACAATAGGTACCAATAGAGTCATCTACAAGTTACTGTTGGGTTTCAGTTGTTTTGCAGTAAAGTTTTTGCAGAGAATTGATGTCAAGACAGAAAGAAGAGGAAGAGAAAAATAACCAGTACGGCACAACGTGAGGTTAGTCCCATCAACAAAAACCCACCCTCTCATTCCTTTTGCTGGAGGCTTCTATCTTATATAGGGATTACATAATCAAAGTTGAAATTAGCCGTTAACATTTCACAATTTTTACATTTGAATTTTGAAATTAAAAATTTAAAATTTAAGTTGTATATTAAGTTAATATATAATTAATTGCAACGAAAAGAAAGGCAGCTTCAACCGAGAAACTAAGGACAAGCTTTTTGTCTCAGCGAAATGGAAGCACCGCTAAGTTTTTTTTTATAAGTATGCTTAACATCACGAGCCATTAATTCTCTTCAAAAGGATAATTTGTTGGGACGAACAGTAGCCATGTTTATAAAACCTAAAATTCTCTTTTTTTTTTTGACAATATGAGAGTTAAATAATGTGCACCCATAATATTCTCTCACATCGAATTCATCGATAACCTTGTCGATGTTTTTGAATACGCACTGAGACAGGTTTTCGACATTCTGCGCCAAGTTAAGGATCTCACAATTGATAAGGGTAAGTTCTGATACAACTTATTACGAAATTATTACCTTATTCACAAAAAACTAACCTGTTGAAATATGCAGTACCTACGTTTATAAGATTCAAGATTTCCCTCGACAATGTGAGAATTAAGTAGTGTACACCCGTAACATTAGTCTTATAATTAAATTCCATAAACTTAGCATAAATATATTACATATTTCAAATAAATTTCTGTTAAAATAAAAGTTGAAGGAGTAAGTCAAAATATGAACAAGACAAGCTTGCAATGTTGGGTGTCTTGGGGGCTGATTCTAACGTGGGCTTGCCTGTTTTGTATCAGTGCAATCTGCCTCCTTTTGTTTTGTTTTTCTTGTTTGAGTACATTGAAAAACTCGAGCATTTTGTTACCTTTTTTTTTAATAGGCAAAATCAGTTCATTAAACAATAATAATAATAATAATAATAATAAGATTGTTGCAATCGTCTGGATGTCCACCTAAGAAAGAACACCGCAGCTATATTCTCCAACAATAAAATTAAGTGGAAGGCATGAGAAATCAGAAGCAGTTCGAACAGTCTACTGCCAAGCTTGTTTTTACTTCTGGGTATGACCCTGCGGTGCAAATGCGGGACCTGGAACAGGGACTCTCTCTATTGCATCATCTCAGCCCCTTGGTTTTACCATCCGGGCAGTTGCAGCGGATACAAAACTTTTGGTTGCTGGTGGTACTGATGGATTCATCCAGGGTTGGTGGGCAGTGGAGGGCCTGCAACACTTGTTCGACCTAAGAGGTTCCAAGGTGCCAAACACCGAATGCTAACACTTGTTTCAACATTCATCCAGGGTTGGTGGGCAGTGGAGAAGCTAGTTTTAAAATGACTTCCAATAGAACCAACTAGGCTTGGCTTGGTTGACCAAAGCAAAGCTCTTGGGAGAAGGTTGGGAATTCAAATCTCAAACTCCCTCAAATTCTCACAAAAAATGTGGGTTTTACTTCCTATGTACCTAAAAAAAGAATTATTAAAAGAGAACCCACAAAAATAGTTTCCTATTAAAATCATCTACATAAGCCTTTTACTCAAGGAATAATCAGGACTAATAGACCATCAGGAAGGAATTGTTCCATGGCTTCCGAGTTTCATTCATTCAGCTTAAAAAAGGAGGAAATTTGGCTCCTTTCTTTGGAAGTGAGAAGTTGGAAGTAATCAAATAAAAATAAGGGCCTACCAGATGGAAGGTGCATGCTTTTGTCTTAATTTATTTAGTATGTCAGTTGCGTCAAATCCAGCATTATCACAGAGTTGTTGTGGGATGACCTGCAACATTAGTCAGATAATCTTTAAGAACTTCGGCAATACTACAAAGGAGATTTTCATCTTAGCACACAAGGCAAGTGGTGTACATTGAAGGCCCCTTGATCAACACTTCAAGGAACTGTAGGCTGTATTGACATCAACCTAATACCTAGGTAATTTGGAAGAGAGCTTTCTAATATCCAGGCGATTTAGAAGAAAGCCTCTGATTACACCAAGGTAAACCACAACAAATTCAAGTGAATCACCTACTCCAACAATAAGTTCAAAGTCAGATATTCCACGATACCAATTACCACATCTTCATTAGTATTAACAACTTCTGTTGTTCTTTATTACATATATGCACGCTTCATGCGGTATGGATATGTGGACATACTACTCACTAGTTACCTCAAGGGCTTTTGCATAAGAGTTAATAAACAGCTGAGACTTCCCAGGTATTGTGTGAGCATGCTGCCTCAAGTAGCGACTTATTTCCATCTGTCATCAGCAAAGATAAATACCAAATTAAGCCTAACATACCCTCAAGCTGCATAAGATCATGACCAAATCAGTTTAGATAGGCCCATACATCTACAGCACCACCTCCAGCAACAACAGTTGAGTTCCTCATTGCTCTTCTAATAATCGTTATTGCATCATGTAAGCTCCGTTCAGCTTCTTCAATAAACTGAACAATGACAATCAAAATCAACATAGGCAATTTATAACTGTCAGTCATTGTTTCAACAAGTAACAGACCTGATCAGCTCCACCTCGAAGAACTATAGTAGCTGTCTTTCCAGAAGCGCATCCACTAAATATATTAAACCTCCCATTCCCAACTTGCCTTTCCTCAAATACTTCACAACTCCCAAGAACCTTAACACCAGAAGACAAAGAATGTTTTCATAATGGGTACAAAATTCAGAGTAAAAAATGCTTTTACAAACAAAAATACATATGTTAAAATCATTGTACATCTCCAAAGAAAAAATGTTTTACCTCATCAATTATGTTGTTGATAGTTGTTTGTACTGTTCCACCAGTTGCAGCAGCAACTCTTTGCAGATCTTCTTCAGCTACACGACCAGCACAAAAAACATCTCAATCTGCAAAATATTTTCATAAACAATGCATTTGAATATTACCTCAAAACTAGTCCCAAAGATGCATTCTAACACTAAAAATGGTATAGATAATCACACTATGCCATTATTCTATGGCCCTTATAAAAAACCATTAAACAGAGTCTATATAAAGGAGTATACCACTAAAAAGACAGTTAGAGAGCACAAAATATCAAATCAACAACAAAAATGCCATTATTTCTTGTCAATACTTGTCTATCCAGAAGTTTCTTTTAGGCACAATAATCTTATTAATAACATGCCCCACCATGCTTTTCTTAAGATCCTCTGTCAAATGGGGCTTTGTCAATCAAATATAATTTCATCAGTTATGAACAAACCCAAGATCAAAGTCATCAGCACAAAGTGGGGTAGAAAAAAAAAAGCCCATAAGTAGTATAATTTACACAAATAGCCATACATTATCCATACCCCGGTGAAATCCTGAGAAAAATGCATGGAAAATATTAAAGAAGAGTGCTAACCTGCATTGCTAGATCACCAATAGCAAGTCATGAAAGAACAACTTTGGCTCCAGTCTGCACAAATTTATTAAGCTTGTCAGAAATGATATTCCATTCTGCATCAACAATGGACTGATATTGTGCTGGGTCAGATAGCCTGCATCATTTGACAAAAACAGCATTGCAATCTTCAGCAAATCACACAGCAGAGGGAACTATAATCAAATGAAATCCATAAAAAATCCCACCTTATTTCTGCATTCTCTTTCTCAGATTTCAGTTCCAATTTGACGTAGAGAAGAAGTATTTTTGGATTTACAAACTTCTTTGGTTGCTGTTCAAACCCAGCATATGAAAATGTTTTCTTAAAGACAACGCCATTTACTAGAAAGGAGTCACACATGTTACCACCTGGTAGCTGTAGAAACAAACAGTGACACGCACACGTAAAGCAAAATTAAGATCTTTAGAGTTTTACTAACTTTGAAAATGTCACATCAGGCCAATCCTAGACCTTCAAAGGAAAAAAAAAAAAAAGCAACAATGAAGAAATATGAGCAAAACTAGAAAAACATGAACCATGGTAACAAGGAGTTAGCAGGATGACATGGATGCTTTGTAATCAAGAGGTAAAAGTTTGGAAATTTATCAGCATTCAAAAGCCTGATAAATTAAATGGTAAATCCAACCAAGTAATGTACAGATAGGGCCAATTCTTGGATGATTACTCAAACAATAGGATAAGCCAATATGACCCAAGCTACATAACCATATATCCCACCTTCTTGATTCCAATCATATTAAGCCTATCATGATTCCCTATTGCAATGACAGCATCAACAACCATTGACGCAAAAAACTCTTTCTCTCCAGCAATGAGTTTTGATGAAAGCGTTGTAGCAGCACATTTAGACAGCAAGCTCTTCTTTTCTTCTAGAATTTTCCCTTCAATGCTAACAGCCAATTTCTTGACCTTTTCAATTGCCTATAGCATTTCATTTGTTCAAATGGTTAATATACAAGATCACACTTAATTCTTAACATCCCAACCATGTGCAAATGGAACCAAAAAAAGTGTCTGACCAAATTGCAAGCAGATCTGTAACTTCATATCAAATTCTGTGGGTGTCCTCTAAAAACGGTTTGGCTTCCTTCAAAAACTGTGCTGCAAGCATAACCACTGTAGTTGTTCCATCGCCCACCTGTAGCACATGCATAAAAGAAAGTTTAATCTCCCATGACACTTTGAACAATGTATTTCAGACAGCACTGAAAAGTTTGTCAAAAGCAAAAATTTTATGGTTTGGCATAAAATCTGGCAAAGAATGTTTCCATCCCATTAACAACTCCAGAATGGCATCATACATTTCCACATGTCCTACATCCCAACCCTTCCAATAACACAAATTTAGTAACAAATCGCATCCAGAGTTAACAAAAGCACAAACACATCTTACAACCCTGAAATATTTACAAAATTGGCTTGCAATCTATGAGGAGAGTGTGATCGTCCAAAGAGCACCTGCCTCTTCCTAATCCACATCTGTGATCATAATTTCTTCACATGCAACTTGCCAAAGCAAACTTTCCCAAAGGCAAAAGAAATAACTCAATAACATTCCTTATTACTTTGACTCAGGATCCTAGGCATATTATTGAATGCTAGTGTGGTTTAACTAACTACACCTCACATTACCAAAAGCTGGAGGCTTAGCTTAGCTTTCAAGACAAGCATCACTTATTAGGGTTTGCTTGTCACTTGCTAAGACAAAAGAAACCTATGTGAAGACAGAAGTCAAGATTAACACTCCCAATTCTCACTTACACAATGAAAGAATATCCACAAAATTCAAAATCGTTACAAAATGCAGCTAAAATAACTAATTCCACAACACAGTTTTTTTTAAATAACTAATTTAAAAAAAAAAGAAAACAACAGAAAGAAAAACAACCTCGGAGTCTTGGGACTTGGCAATGTCGACGAGAATCTTGGCGGCGGGGTGTACAATATCGAGCAAGTTCATAATGGTGGCGCCGTCGTTGGAAATGGTGACATTTTCTTTGTCGTCGTGGATGAGCTTGTCCATGCCTCCGGGGCCCAAGGTGCTTTTAACGACGTCTGCCACCGCAATGCACGCGTTGATGTTGCTGACCAGTTGTGCCTTCCCTTGCGACGTCTCGATCCCCTCCTTCAACAGTATGATCTGCGGTTGCTGCCTCATTTCACCGCAAGCAAACAAGTAAGCACACTCTGCATACGAACAGGCAGATTATTACGAAGAATTACTTGGAAATTGTCGGTTTCTTACCAGCATGGCTGCCATTGTTGGAGATTCGTAGACTCCAGAGAGAGAACGAGAGCAGTTAAGGAAGTGAAGAGAGAGAGACACAGAGACTGGTCTAGGGCTCTTATTTTTGTTTTTTTATTATTATTTATTGATTTTTTTGAGAGGGGTCCAAGGAATTATATGGTGCGGAAAGGTCTATAGTTGCGTCTTTGTGTCAGCCTCTGTTGCCTTGCCAGATGGGGCATTCCATTTCCAGTAATTTATAAATTAGTTATTTTTTTTTTTTTTTTTTTTTTTTTTTTGGCTCGTCACATCCAATAGTCAGATAGAAACACATGGTAATACTTCATTCTTTGTGGGAACAATATGGCTAAAAATAAATTTTAAAGAAACAAAAATTGTTTAAGAATCGTTTTGTAATATTTGTTTTGCATACTTTTAGAAGGCCTGAGAGCAATGGTAAAAGGAAACACCCTGACCATTTGATCACTGGCACGACCTGCACAATTTTGACAATTGAAACGTCAAACTGGGGGATTTTTGTTCTTGTGCTTTCACTATTTGCTTCCACAGAAGCCGAAATTCTGGAAGCAACTTTGCAATATTAAGGTGATTTGTTGCAACTCTTTAAGTAGTGCCAGCGTGTTTGCCTTCGCATGATTGGGAGGAAATGAAGGTGATCGTGTGCTTAAACCTTGAGTTACCAACAGTGTATCATGCAAAATGGCAGCGATATAAAAGGTGGGGGATTTCATGAGGTGTTCCCATTTGAACTATTCTTTCCGAGTGTCTGAGGAACTCCATATATTTATTCCTCTAATCTAGGTTGTGTACTCAATAACACTAATGCAACTAAGATTGTATTCAACATTGAAAATGATAGTGTCATTGATGTGCAAAATATATATTCAATACACATAGCTCAGCAAAGTCGTCGTGATAATAATGTTCCACCACTTGAAGAAATTATGAAATTTTGAAAACCCAACTAAGTGCAAAATACATATTTAACAGACATAACAAGCTGATGTCTGCAAAATTCATGAAGCCACAGCCTTCAGCGTGCCTCATACTGAACAACTGCAAGACAAAAATTGACTTGTGTTAACCAAATGGTTCCAGCACCGATGAGCCTAAAGAAGATGGGGAAAAATGATTATTCGGGGGGGGGGGGGGGGGAGATATGATTTTGGTACAATCGGAGCTTCCAAGAGTCTACATGCCTTAGAAAGATATAGACAGCAGAAAGGCAAGCAATGACCAAATAACAAATAAGAACAAAATGTTAAACCCATTCAATACATCCAGCCACAGGAACATAAAATGCACACACTGCAATAAGAAGACTTAAGGGATGTTTTACTTTTATTGTTTTCCATGCCTTTGAACTGATATCACGTGCGCAACAGAGGGATTGTGAGTAAGACCTATAGCTTAGTTCATATAATAGAAACTTTCACATGCAACACAGATGCACTGTGAAGATCTGTTTGAAGCTGCCCATCTCTTTGAAGATGGAAACCAATTCTCTCTCTCTCTCTCTCTTTGAAGACAAATCCCTAATAAGAAGTTTCATCAATTAAGGCCAATTCTGCAGTTCTGGATGTATGAAGCTAGAAAAAAATTCAAGGACTTCCCCCAATTTATGTCATAAGTGCAGCTACAATACAAATGCATGCAGAGAAACACTCCCTAATCCTGATGACAGAAATTGAAGTCAAAAACAGTGGCATTTACCAAATTTACTGTGCCTAATTTGGAAACACTCTCTAGAATCAGAAGGTAGAGCTGACCAGCATGAATTTTTCTATCATTTGGCTACATCAAAAGAAGCAAAACAACATCCAAAAGTACCAACAAAAAACCAAAACCATGTTGCAGCATTCAGAATCAGGTTATAATCAAGCCAAAACAAGAACACATGTGAAGCAAAAGAACCGCAGAGTTGCCATAACAACAACACTTCTGCCCAGTTGGCAGACTCCTTTTCAGCTGGGTAAGCAAGTAATCGTGGGGCCACCTATGAATCCACATAAAAACACATCGAGGAAACATTAAAAAAATGCAGTACATGATAGATTTAATGCACACAAGGATGTTTCAATAAAATGCACAAATAGGCAAACAATTGGGAGAATAAAAAAACCAAATAAAGTGGAAAAAGAAAAATCTCACTTCTACGGGTGCGCTTCTTGTAAAGAATTCGGTAGCCACACTCACGACACTGAATGACATCCCCAGGCTTCAAAGTGTTCTCCATTCCACAATCTACATTTTTCAAATTAACAAACTCTCAAATTTCTAAATTACCTTTTTTTTTTTTTCTTGGTGAGTTATCAAAATGTTCATGTCCTAGTCCACCGCAAGTGATGATTAGATTTATATCGAACACATATACCTCCACAGACGTAGCTCACAGGCTCAGGTTGAGGATCCATCTTGGATTATCTGCCAACCTGTAATTGAAAACCCCTAATTCAGACAAAAGCGACGAGACACAAAACCAAAAACAAAAATTTTTCCAATTCGTAAGACACCCATGTCGACAAAAACAACCTTTTAACTGAAACGTCGTACTATAGTGGTGGTCCTGTAAGCAATAATGAATCTAAGCTGCTGCCATCACCATAACTTACCAAAAAAAAAAAAGGTTTGAATTTTAGAAAAATAGGGAATTTTTTTTTTAAAAATTACTTATTTACCTTCAAGATCACGGGGGCGAGGAATTCGGATGCGCCGTTGAAGTAGTTCCCGTGAGGGCCGAGGAGGAGAAAAGAAGGTTTCAGGCCAATTAAGAGAGGAGAGAATTTAGAGGCGGCGGCGCCTGCCTGGGCGGGTTTTAAAAGGAGAGGCAGTGGTCTTCTTTTCGGTCAAAGGACGGTGCTCATTGGCTCTTCTCTATATCAACAGAGATTTATAAATTAATATAACAGAATTTAAATCTAATATGCAATAATTAAATATTAAAAATGTTGTTTAAAGCTTAAAATGAATAATTTAAATTTATAAAAATAATAATTAATATTTTTACTAATATCTCCTAATCTATATTAAAAAAAATCGATTAGATGATTAAATCACACTCAATTTTACTGATATGTAAGTAATAAATTTATTTTATGAGATAGTCAAATAAAAACATTAATATAATAATTAATATTTTTGCAATATATGTTTTTCTCGTGTTTAAAAAAGAAAAAAAAAAGCATATTACATTATATGGTCAGTGGGATTGCGATTAACAAGAATTCATGTGTGTAAAATTAAAAGATTAGCCGACAATCATATATTTAGTGTTGAAGTATTACATATTATTAGTCTTGGTTTAAATATTATAAAATTTACTCCTGGATACATTTAGTATAATGGCCTAGCCCGTTGGTGCAATCTTTACCCTAAAAAACAAAAAGAAAAAAAAAAGTAAAAAACAGTTGAACTATCTGCTTGAGTAACTTGTTCGAAAGTCGCCGACAATATTCAAAATTCTGTAATTGCATTCTACGTTTGAAGTATGAAGTATGATAATAAAATTGTACTAACACATTCAGAATTAAATGATGAACGATGCTTTCTTTGGGCAGTAAGCTCGCTCTCAGGCAATCTAAACAAATAATAAAGCAGTAATTAACGTGCACAATCCAATCTGGACCTCATCATGACCCAAATGTTAATTAACAGGCTGAGCAATAGATGGTAATTTTATTTTGATATATAAAAGAGAGAAGAGGAATTGTGACCTTGGCATTTTAAACGAGGATTGTCGTCAAATCATACATTTTCTTGGACATCAAATATGACTAACCCTAGGATGCTGATAATTATAGAACATATTCCACATCATATCTTCATCTACTTCTATCTGTAAAGGTGGTACCAGAATCTAGACCTTAAAGATTGCTTCATGATCTTGTCCACTGAGGGGCGAGGCAACTTGAATGAACTGCCTTCCTTGGCTCCCTCTCAAGTACTCCCAAAAGGTTATAAAACTGTGGGCATAAAATCCATTGGATTATTTTTAGTGCCACTCTCCGTCATTAACATTATCAAGATGTCATGTAAAATCTTAGTGCTGTACAGGCTAATATTAGATTATTTCTGTGAATGCATGCGATAAAGGTATTTTAAAATAGTTATCTACAACCACAATTATTGGCATCATGTTCATCAGTTGGTGTCACCTTGCGTTTTCAGTTCCCAGCCACATTACTCGTAATAGCAACCCTGCTAGGTTACGCTGAACACAATTGACTCCATATGCAATGTCACCCAAACCACCCCCCCCACCTAAAACTTTGCGACTCACCATTATCATTTGGGTCCTTCTCAAGATGACTGTCAAAAAACATTGTGGAAAATTGATGTTCACCTAAGAAAATTCATGTCATCTGATAGTAAAATCTATACACAATATGAGTCAAGTCAGTTCAGGTCATTGTTTTGTAATGCAGAATTTTATAATATTAAAACATCCACTTGAGATATTTTAGTTGAGGGCAACGAAACTACAATTGATCAATTGTAATAGGAATTACCAGAATTGGATTAAATTGGTTTACATTACACTCAATACATAGAAGACGCAAACCACAGGTGCAAATTAACAATGGGGGAAAAAACAAACTTTAAACTGTAAGACGCGAATTGTTACCGAACCCAAATTAGAATTTTTTTTCAATATTATTTAAAATTCAAATCATTTCGTGGAATGAAAATGAATGGAAAGATTTGTTAGCAAGAATGCAAAGAATACATAAAAGCACGAAGTGCAATAGTCAAGTAGCACCCCCAACGAAGTACGTGTACAAGCAACAATAAATTGTGTAAATACGAGATCTTTAATTCTAAAGACAGACTCGATTAGCATCAACAAGCTATAAATAAATTAGTTTTACTAACCCTCCAGTGTTTGTTGCCCCTCTTTGCTTGCCTCCCGACAACAAATAAAAACCAAAACCTTTCTCTTGCCCAACCCCAATTTCTAAAACCCTTCTTTCCTTTTGCACTATTCCTTGCTTGTTCCTTTCATTAATCTAACTGCCATGCGACTTTTCGGGTAAGAGCTGCTGTACATGTATTATTATGTTGGTGTGAAAGTCGCATTAAACAATTTTATTGTTGGAAGAAGGATTTTCACAAGTGGAATGAAGAAAAGAAATTAATATTTTGTTCTGAATGTTTGTTGAGCAAAACCCTCCCAGCCGTCCTCAGGGCAGGCATGATTCCATTGGCAATTTACTTTGCAAGTCAATGCCCGCAAGCCACTTAAAAGAAAAAGGTTCTATTCGAGTTGACTAATGTTTTAAAGGATCGCAGCACCTGTTCGATTGGCGGATTTGCTTCCCCCATTAAAGGTGTCCTAAATTTGAGAGACAAACCAGAGTGGAGTGGAGGAGCTTAGATTCGGCTTTTTGCAAAGAGATATTCAAATATTCACAGAAGCCATGCTATATGGGCAACATAGATAGGGCCAGTGGTTCTCCTCACGACATGTAGAGCCTACTCAACGATCAACGGATATGAAATACATGGTACTTGAACGCACCAAGTGAGTGACAGATAATTTGGGGGATTTATTATTTTTTTTGGTTTATGGGAATAAGAACTCATAGTTTGTAAGGAATTTTTTTTTATTTTCAAAGGCTTTGAACTCTTAGTTTTTTTTTTTAAAAAAAGAAAATTCTATTATTTTGGCCAACAAAATTAAACGTGTTGGGTTATAATTTTTTGTTTGTGATTAGAGTTTTCTGGGTCATATATTGTGAAAGAGGAATTCTTTGCTCATTTCTTTGAAAGAGAAAAAAAACAAACGTTCACTTTACAATGTGACATAGAATTGATCACGGCATAATTAATAGCTAATCGTTCAGACACAAAGTATGTTCTAAGAGGAAGTATAATATTTTGTCCACTCACAAAACCACCCATGTGCGAGACATTTTTGGCAAAGGCATCGCTAGAAAACATAAGTGCAGTCCAGCCACAAGGACATCACCAGCTTTTTCTGGCTGGTGGATTTGGTATCAATCTACTTGGTGACAAAATTAAGAAAGACCTAGCAAGCTTTTCGTTGTCAAAATGAGCACCAAGTACAGTTCAAAATATCACCACAAAGATTTATGGAATCGAATTCAACCTCCAATTGGTAGTGTTGGTACCATGTTGAGTTAAATTTTTACACTTTTAAAACGATACTAAATAATTATAATTCAGTTAAATTCATTTTATCACTTAAATGTGTATTTATCAAATAAAAAATTAATTTAAATTTTTTTTACTTAAAAACATACACGAAATGACGAAGTAATCTAAAATTTAATTTCTAAATCAATCGAACTAAATGTTATTCTACCATAACAGGCTAATTAAGGTTTAAAATGTGGTGAATGATAGGTATAGCTTAGTTTTTGATATTAAATTTTCAATAAGAATAAATTAAAATTAATAAAATCTATTTGATATAATACTGCCCCCTTGAAATATTCGCAACTTTGATTTCAAAATAATAATTTATTTGGATTTATTAGAAGGTCTGGTGGGCTATCTACACAATAAATGGTAGTTGTTTTTCTATAACTCTTACACCACCCTTCCAAATATTTGATATTGTGACCTCCAAGCCAGATATCAGAATAATTTATTTGATTTGATATCAAATATTTGGACATGATTTTTAAGGTTAAATTTTGAGATTTTACATTTTACCTTTTAATTATAAAAGCCATTTTGTCCATCCATCAATATACATGAACATTTTGTCCATATTCGATCCAACTATCTAAAAATTGTAAAAATCGTTCCAATAATAAGAGCTTGTTTGGAATTCCGTTAATATCAACCGTGTTTTGCAAGTAAATCGAAATCAACCGTGTATTGAAACTAGGAATTCTGTAAATATTCGGTTTCATTCCATGTTTTGCAATGTATAAACATTTTTGAAAAAATTGTTTTCCTTCATAATATAAACAGGTCAATCTCTTCTTCTCAGTCTTCGTCGTCAGGCTTGTGTTGTTTTTACTGTGTCTTTCAAATCCAACCCCGATGCATGAGATGAGATAATTAAAGTTCTTGCTTCACAAATCCACTAAAAGTAACCACGGTTTTGAATTATGGGTTGCGGTCTATTGTATTGCTATCAAAATTGCACTTAATATTTACAAGAAAGAATAGAATTAGCAGTAAAACTTGTACAGTATCATAAGTTTACAGTAATACGTTTAATAGACTTGATGGTAAAATATTTCATTGTCCAATGTCTAGTTGCTTGTAGTGATAATATATTACCATTGTTAAATAGCACAAAATTCTATATTACTAAAGAATAAAGGCTAAAGTAATTTATATTATCATTAGAATTCCACAAGCTTAAGCTTTTAAATGAATGTTAAGATTTTAAGGAATTATTCAAACGTTATCAGAACCTGATTCATCCTCTTACCTGCACTCGCTGCTCCAGGTTGACCTTATATCTCCGTAAATTGTTACGAATACAGAGTGACTGGCAATTTGCTCCCAGAACACGATATTATTTGTTTCTAAATACAACATTATTTCACGCAATACTACTTCATTCCAAATAGGCTTGGGGATGGGAAGAAATGGTCTATCACGAGAAAGAATAGCCTGTCAGAGTGACTGACAGTATGCTCCCACAACACAATATCATTTCACTCAATATTATTTCCTTCCAAATACACTTGGGGATGGGAAGAAATGGTCTATCATGAGAAAAAAAATCCTGTCAGGTAAACCAAGGTGACTGCCTGGGAACCATACGTATGCCAGGACATCTCAAAACATGGCAATATATATGCAGTAGAAACCTCTTGGATATATATTGACCTGCAGGCAAGTCATCCTTGGCTTCCAGATTACAGGACTATGATCCTCATGTTAGGCCTCCCTTCCACTCGAACTCTCATAGTTCACAATGACTTAGAACTTTTGGGGATCGCCATATATATAGTAATGTTGAGGAATATAAATCACATGTGAATCCAATACTCTTGTGCTTGTTGATCTCAATTGTCTGGGATGCCGATAATGGAACATATTCATCTGCCATTTTCATATCTCAAACGGTGTAGGGACGTGCGCGATGAAACACGTGAAGACTTCGAAACTACCACATGGACCACACATCCAGGAAAACAATTTGTTTGCTAATTTTATTTTATTTCGATACGTTGGAATAGGCAAAAAAGCAAAGGGATGTGCTGATCTACAAAAGTCAACTTTAGGGTCGAAGAATAGTCGGCTGTACGTACCACCGCTTTTGTTTTCAAAAAAAAAAAAAAAAAAAAAACAGTTGTTTCTGCAGAAGGAATCTACAACCTCCAAATTATAGTGGACTAACCTTTCAAATAAACAAAGGCTCATCTTTAGGAATGTTTTTTTTTTTTTTTTAACTTCACTTCAGTGCGATTGTGAAACGATAGAAATAATTGTTATATTTATTCATTTTTTATTTATGCAAATATTTTTTTTTTTGGAAAAACATATTATTTGCACATACTATTAAAGTAAAATGTGCAAATAGATATCTAGTTTGTGTATCTAACACCAACTATATGTTTTTTTTTTCATTTTATATGTATATTCTATCTTATATGTTTGTACATCCATCACCTTATTTCTTTTATTAACTATTAGGTATCAAATTAACTTTTCTCCTTTATTAGAGGAGCAAAATTAGAATATCTTACAATTAAAAAGTCTAAAATTTTATCACCTTACAATTATGGCGGCAGTTTACTATTTAGGATTTGTTTGAGATTGTAGTTAAATTTTATTGTTATAATTGGTAAACTGTTTGCAGCATTTAAAAATAATAATAATAAATTTAAAATAATTATTTTTTTTGTAATTCAATTATAACTATTTTATATAAAAATAAACATTATTGTTTTAAAATTTTATTAAATTCCATTTTTTCAAATGCAAATTTTACATTACACTATTAAACACTGACCACAAAATATATATATATATATATATATAGTCTAATGGTGGTAGTGAAAATTGCTGTAAAAGTTGGTTAGTATTATTCTACACTCTCTTCTTAATTAGTTCTTAGGGTACAAACAGATTATTTTGTTAAGTTTTGTTCTTTGGAAAATTTTAGAGCTGAACCACATAATCAATGTCAATTAAAACTGTTAATTAATACACAATCAAAAATAATTACACAAGCACATAATAGTGAAAGCATCATTTTGATGAGTGATCATGATCGTATATTATTATGATCAGAGAGAACTATTATGATCCCAGTAGATGCATTATCGTGATATATTGAAATTTAGGTTGGCGACTTGGGGATTAGCTTTCTGATAAATAGGAACAATTTATTATTACATGATTTTTGGTATTGAATCGTTATCAAATGATAGCCTCTCCAAAGATATAAAGAATCTCCTAAATTGTGTCATACTCGAATTGGGAGACCCAGATATATTGCATCCACTCTCTATTAACCCTAATTGGATGTTCTATCCATACTCCAATCTATAACCAAACACACAGATATATAGATATATAACAAAATAAAACATCTAAAAGAGCAATTATGACGAGGACCAGCACCAACAATTCAACACATATTAGAACCATGGAGCGTGCTCCTTTTATAAATTTAAAATTTAATTCATATAACACTTAAATTAAAATTTTTTCGTATATGGAAAGATTGTGGGTGACATTCATACTTTTTTTAATTTTCATAAAAAATAAAAAGCTCATCACCACAACCTAACAACGGTTTTATTAAAATTTTAGCGCCTTGAATATACGCCCTCTTGGTTGGCACCATCAGCAGTTTTATTCTTCCTTCTCTAATATTGTTTTGAGTCCGTGGTTTGTCAACCTGCGTACACTTTTCTGCCTAGGACGGACCTCAGCAAGAACTTTTCCACAGTTAGAACAACACCTGCAAGCAAATGGATGACACAATAATAATTAATCAATAACTCGATCGCAAATTAGTTTATTGATTAAGCCAACACCCAAAAAGAATAGAATAAAACATAAAAAGGAGAAGAAAAGGGTGTCATTAGGCATGGACATGGCAGCCATTGCTAACCTGAAATTGCCATGAACAACTGCCTTACGTAATGTGAGACAGTGAGTGCACCAAATCATTTGAGTTGTCATGTTGCTACTATTTTACGATTTACGACCTACAGGATTCTTCGTATTGAGGTTGCCCTATATATACACACACACACACACACACACATATCAGTATTATATTTAAATAAAAAAATTAAATTATGATTATTTTTCTTCTTTAGGAAAAGTTAAATTTGAGTATCTAAATGAAAGATTTGGGGTAGTTCTTTTCCTTTATTCTCTTTTGAGTAATGGAAGTCCTTTCTTCCTTTTGAAAAAACAAAAGTAAATTTAAGAGTTTTTTTTTCCTTTTAATCTTTCTTGAAAAGAAAATTTTGATAATAGTTTTTTTTTTCTCTTCAAGAAAAAATGGGCGAATTTACAATTTTTTTTCTTTTTATCTTTCTTTAAAAGAAATATTCCGGAATAATTCTTCTTTCTTTTTGTCTTTTATTTTTATTTTGTTAAAAAAATATAATTATATAAATTTAATTACAATTAAAGTAAGATTCTATGAATCAAGAAAATT
Source organism: Ceriops zippeliana (assembly GCA_037897445.1). Lineage (NCBI taxonomy): Eukaryota > Viridiplantae > Streptophyta > Magnoliopsida > Malpighiales > Rhizophoraceae > Ceriops > Ceriops zippeliana. Next base: position 2,683,508 of record JBAPLH010000174.1, read on the forward strand.
CCTATTTGATTACAATTAAATCAATATTAATTGATTTATAGAATCTTATTGTAATCAAATTTTTGTCATTATAAGATATTATATTACCTTTAATAATATATTATAATTAATTTATATTTAAGAAAAATACTAGCTAAATTAAATTGATTTTAAGCAAGATTGTTTCCTTCAAATCTTTTGTTACGGAAACTAAAAAGAAAAACATCTGAAGTAGTTCTTTTTTCATTAAGGGACTTCGAAAGTAATTTGAAAAAATTTTAAAATAAATGATTGAGAAGATTTAATAAATAAAATTATATTAATTAAGAGAATATATATTTGATTATAATTAAATTTATATTTATTAATAGAATTAAGTATAATTAAATCTTAATAATTATAATATATTGTAATATTTTATTTATAAATTTATAAAAAATTATTTCATAAATAATATCTAAATTTATTTGTTAAAATTGCGTAATATATATATATATGAAACCGTATGTGTAAACACAGTTGGGAGTCCCGGACCCACTTAAAAAAAAAATTCTGAATCAGTAGTTCTTTTTCCATTTATGGCCAACCCACAAGCCGATGTGCTTGAAGACTGCCAATCATAGCCTGGCCCGTCCATGTCCGTGGAGTGAGCTCGAATCCTTTTTGGGCTTTACGTTTTTATTGAGTTTGGTCGGATAATTAAGCCAATCCATGATCCTTAATTTTTTCGAGTGTTGATACTTTTAGTCAAACTTGGAGCATCCTTAGTATTTTTCTAATAAAAGATAGAAAGAAAGAAAGAAAAAAAAAAAAACAGATGGGTGTCGTTTTGTACGTATGCACGCATCGTATTATTTATTTATTTATTATTATTATTATTATTCCTTTTTGGATGATTCATGCGCATGTAGTCCATTCCTCGAACGGATCATCTGGCCTAAGTCGGGTCAGATCCGCGGGCCCGAATGATGTCACACGTGGCTACGACTAGCGTTTTGATTTTTGGTGCCCGTAAGTCAATGTTAAAATGAGTCAAGACAAGGAGCATGTACTCAACGACGACGGTTACGCTCGACCGGCGATGATATCGGCGGAGGAAGCGCTAGAGATAGTTTTAAAGGTGGCGCAGCGGCGGCTCCCACCGGTCACGGTCGCACTTCTCGACGCTTTGGGCAAGGTTCTTGCCGAGGATATCCGTGCACCTGATCCATTGCCTCCTTACCCTGCCTCGATAAAGGCAAATCTTTGAACCGACTCCTCCGGAACAGTTTCAAACAAATACGAAGAAACGTCGTCTGATTCTAGGGTTTCTATGTAGGTTAAGATTGAGTAATTTATTTATTTTATCATTATTATTATTATTTTGCAGGATGGTTATGCGGTGGTTGCTTCCGATGGGCCCGGCGAGTATCCGGTGATTACGGAATCGAGAGCAGGAAATGACGGGCTCGGAGTTACTGTCACTCCTGGGACTATTGCCTACGTGACTACTGGAGGTCTGTTTATTTTTTTTGTTTTTTTTTATTTGTTGATTTTTTTTTAATTGCCGGTTCTTCTTTTCATTATTTTGGGACTGATATATTGCTATATATTGTCTGCTGGGTATGATTGATGTATTAGCTATATTTATGGGATCAAGATTTATGTTGAATGCATCAACTTTCTTGTACTTCTAGCAAGTGAAGTTATTTATGACATCATTGCCTCCTGTGATTTAGTTAGCTTACTTTTATTGTGATGGTTCCCGTGTTGGCTAATTGGCAAGGAACCTATCTTCCGTTGGCCCCTGTAGTTTTAAGGCTGACTCCAAATCTTTCCTGTGTGTAGATTCCTGCTCCCAAAGTATGTTAAACTTGTTTGAACAGCTTTATCATAGCTTTTAATGCTAAAAGTGACAAATTTAAACCTTTCTGTTACTGGTATTGAAATGCTTGTTGTTATGCCTGATTTGTATATTGTTGATTTAATTTTACAAATTTACAGTCAAGAGCAAAACTTTGCTCTGAAAATTTGGCCGGATCTTGTGAATCAAATTGGTTTGTATGTTAAGGTTCTTGAACTGTTATCCTGACTTTATTTTTGGTTTCATAGGACCAATACCAGATGGTGCTGATGCCGTGGTTCAGGTTGAGGATACTGAAGAAGTGGAAAGCGCTTCAAGTGATTCAAAGCAAGTAAGAATACTGGTGCAAACAAGCAAAGGTGTTGATATTCGTCCAGTGGTATGATGTTAATTTTTTATCCTCTTCAGATTTACATGCATCAAATATTTGAGGTGAATCTCCTGTAGAATATAGGTAGTAAGATCATGGTTTACAATAAAATTGCTCAATGATGACGTTTGGTTGATGTAAAAGAATGCATAGTTCTTGGGACAGCATGTTCTTACCAACACGTTGGCTAAAAGTATTATAAATTATGGAATGTTATGTGGGTTGCTGTGTGTTTTCCCTGTAAATCTCATCTCAAGATAAACATAAGCTCTTCTGCTAAAAATTTTGTTGATTAAAATAAATTTGTTCTGTTAGTTCTCAAGTCAAGAACAGTATATAACTAATGGAATGGCTCTCTGCGAAGTGTACATGACAACTGGATTGTGATGTGCCAAATAGCCAATAAGCTTATAGCTTATCAGGAATGACTATGGAATTGCATGGATCAATTTGAGTTAGTGACATTCTTGGATGTTCCACCACAGTATGTCTCTTGAAGAAACACAGTAATATCTATTATTGTTCATTAACCAGGCCAAAAAAATCATACTCTGAAGGGAATTCAAACTACCTGATGCAAATTCCAAATTATATTGGTGATAAAGGTGAGGAGACACTCTAGATTTCAATTATGTTAAAAGGCAAAGTTAAATGGGCATTTAATATGTCACTCAGAGATCATTTTGCAGTTTGCTGCAGAAAAATTCAAATATCAGCAAACTGATGCAAGAGTTGTTTTGGGGCCTGTCAATTACCCTGTATGATCATTAAGAGGTTAATCAAAATAGCAGACTGATGTCAGGCACAAACCCATGTTTGGCAAGTTAGGTTCAGGTCTTTTTTTTTTTACCAATTTTTCTTCTTATTGGAGGATTATAATGAAGCACTCATGTTTGTTTTAGTTGCTTGATAGATATGTAACACAGTCACATGGAGTAAAGTGAAGAGTTGGAGTCATAAATTTTTCTAGTGCAAAGAAATGAAACTAAGCATTATACTTTTTCACATGTACACTTAGTTTTCTCGCATACCTTGCATTTTTGGAATTTCTATTTTTTTCTCGTGTTGTAAACCCACTTTCACCTTATCTCATGCTTTATGGTACAAGTATCTCTTTACCAGGGATGTGACATTGAAAAAGATGCAATCATTCTAAGATCTGGAGAAAGGCTGGGCTCTTCTGAAATTGGTCTACTTGCTACTGTTGGTGTAACGATGGTCAAGGTATCATTTTTACTTCTCCTTCGGTGCTTAGTAAACTGATGATGCACCTGACCAACGGTGGTGTGCTTCAGGTATACTGTACTCCTACAATTGCTGTGCTTTCCACAGGAGATGAACTTGTGGAGCCAACAAATGGCTTTTTAGGTCGTGGCCAGGTAATGCGCCTTATAAAGTGTCAACTTGCACAAGAGATGGAATTATTAAAAATGGAAAATGGTAACAATTGCCATACCAAACAAAGAAATATCTTTGAGGACTTAGACTTCCACCACACCATATAAAAAAGGTTCTTAAAACCTTTGGGAATGCCGATGTATTTTTGGCTTTACTAAAGTTGCATGTTAGTGGCTTCCTTGTGTCTCATAATGTTTGAAGTTTGATCACTTAACTGTTTTGCTGTTGTAGATTAGGGACTCCAACCGAGCAATGTTACTGGCAGCAGCAGTTCAGCTGCAATGTAAGGTTCTTGACCTTGGGATTGCTAGAGACAAGGGAGAAGAACTTGAGAAGGTTCTGGATAAAGCTTTTTCTTCTGGGATACATATTCTTCTGACCTCAGGTGGTGTTTCAATGGGGGACAGGGACTTGGTCAAACCATTATTACTGAAGAGAGGAACATTACATTTCAACAAGGTCAACTGATGTTCATTTCTTCTTCTTCTTCTTCTTCTTCTTTTTAATAAATATCTCTGTAATTTCTGGTGGCTTATTGTATATATGTGGTTTAAATTCAGTGGCTTCAATTTATATCTCTGTAGTTTAAACCAAACCCTATTACCTTAAGTAATAAATTTAATATTTTCTTCTTTGATCTCCTTTGCCTCTTCAGATCTGCATGAAACCAGGCAAACCTTTGACATTTGCAGAAATCAATTCCAAACGGGCAGATAATGTTGGAACAGAAAAAATCCTTGCATTTGGGTTACCAGGAAATCCAGTGAGCTGTCTGGTTTGTTTTCATCTCTTTGTAGTCCCTGCCATCCGTCTTCTTGCTGGATGGGCAAATCCTCATCATCTGAGGTTCCTAAACCTTTTCAAACGTCATTCTTCTCTCTCAAAATACTACTATTTGTTCATCATTCAGGAGAACATTTCATTCTAGATTTGTATATAGGCTATCTTATTTTCTGTTTCTGTGTTTTATGCAGAGTGCAGGCTCGTCTTCAACAGCCCATTAAGACTGATCCAATACGACCAGAATATCATCGTGCTACTATTAGATGGAACACCAATGATGGATCTGGTAATCCTGGGTAAGATGTTTGGCAAGTTGCCTTCTAGGTCATGGATGGTTCAAAAATGGTTTGATTGTTTTAGATCTTGATTTTTCTATGTTATTTGGTTTGTCCACCTTAAAATCCCTTGGCCAATGCTTATCATTTCCCTGTGGACATCAGATTTGTTGCTGAGAGCACCGGCCATCAGATTAGCAGCCGGCTTTTAAGTATGAAATCAGCTAATGCTTTGTTGGAGTTGCCAGCCATGGGGAGTTTAATTCCTGCTGGTACGTTGGTGAGGGCCATTGTAATTTCTGATTTAAACTCAGCTGCTGCTGCTGAGAGTGGTGTTTCTGATTCACCTCCCTTACAACATGGAAAATTGTCCACTAAGACAACCAGTGATGGGTTACAACAAACTGAGTTCAGAGTAGCTGTTCTGACAGTAAGTGATACTGTTGCATCAGGGGTTGGGCCTGATCGGAGGTATGATGCTTCATGTTGCATTTGACATCTCAGCATTTGGCATTTTTTGGATTGAAGCTTTATTAATTGCTTCATGGATTGATCGCCAATAACTAGTTTTCCTGCTGTCCTAGTGCAAAGAGTTTGATAAATTACACCTCTACTAAGATTCGTATTGAGACGTGATGGTTGGAATTGTTTGATGTGTTTTCATTTGCTTTGTCAATATTTTTAATGAAAAAGTGTGCCTTGGGCCTTTAGTGAAGGTGGTTGTCATTATCTCATTGCTTGATTAGGCACATATGCCTGGTCATCTGTAACTTGGAACTTATGATACTTGTGGATGATACATTGCCTGTTGGTATGGAATGCTACACAACAATTGGTAACTTGTTATTTAATTGTTCTGTCTCATAATCCTTTTCAAGATTGAGAATCATAATTTTCATTTAGAAGATTGTGTCCTAATATATTGGAACCTTAATCTGACTTGCTATTCCCATGGTTCTATATCTAACCCGAACCAGGGGGCCAGTTCTGGTTCAGTTCGGTCTGAACATGGTTTGGTTCTGGTTTGAACCTGAACTATGGTTGAGTCCTGTTCTAACTGCTGTGTGAAATCTTTTCTGCCTTCATTATGTAACTGGAACCATGGTCAGGCAGGTCTAGTTCTGACTGCTTTGTGAAATCATTTCTGCCTTCATTATGTAACTGGAACCATGGTCAGGCAGGTCTAGTTCTGACTGCTTTGTGAAATCATTTCTGCCTTCATTATGTAATGCAACTATGCTGTGAGTAGCAACATTTTGCCACTGTTTCCTATGTGGTTAGATATCTTGAAATGCCATCCCTGGCCTCTTCAAATGATTTCATGTCACTGATTTAAGTGCTGCCTGTTTTATTGGGGAACTGGATATTTTTTACAAGGTCATCTAGTGCTCTGATTTGCTTTACTAGAGGTCTTATAGTTGAATATTTGAACTGTGGGTTTAAAACAGCTGGGAAAAAATGTTTTATTTTATTTTTCCCACTTTTCTTTGGTGGTTGTTCTCATTTAACTGGTTGTTTTTGGTTTGGTATGCACTTTATTGCATCAAGATCTTTTAAATTTGCAGTGGACCTAGAGCATTTTCTGTTGTTAATTCATCATCAGAAAAGTTGGGAGGAGCAAAAGTAGTTTCAATGGCTGTTGTTCCAGATGATGTTGGAAAAATCAAAGAAATTTTGCAGAGGTGGAGTGATATTGATGGAATGGATCTTATCCTTACCCTCGGTAGGGTTCCTGCAACTCTTCAGCTTGACAATATTATAAATTTAACAAAATAATTCACCTTTAAATTTTATTGTCCTGAGATCTTTCCCCTGTTCTAAGACTGTTTTCCTAATCTAGGTGGCACTGGCTTCACCCCAAGAGATGTGACTCCTGAAGCAACCAAGGAGGTGATTGAGAAAGAAACACCTGGCCTTCTGTATGTTATGATGCAAGAGAGTTTAAAGGTACTGTTAGTGCATCCCACATATGCACTATTTTACACTTCCAAATTTATCTTGTGCTTTCATATTGAATTTCTCAATCTTCATTGATTTGGCATGATTTCAGGTCTTAAAATATAAGATGTCATCCCAGAAATTATTTTTTGGGATCCAAGTAGATTTTGCAACTTATAGTAGGACTACTAGGACAGACAGTTTATAATCCAAATGTTGGTCGTAATATTTATGAACTCTGGAAGTGGAAATGTTTTGTTTGGTTGAGAGCTGGAAAGTGATATTATTTGCACCTGTGATTGTGGTCCTCAATTTCTAGCTTGTTTGCTGAGCTGAATTGAAATTTTTTTTTTTGTCAATTCCAGATGCTTAATCTTTCAAAGAATTGCTTTTCGTTGATAAGTATGAATACATGTTCAGGCTCTAAAAAGGAGCTGGCTGCCTATGTACAAGATCAGTATGCAGTTTTGAATTTCAAAATATCAGAAAGCACTGTCCACATTCTAATTAAAGACTATCCAAAAAGTTTAATACATGCTGTCAGGAAATGCAGAATTGTGGCACTTTTTTAATATAAAATTGTGTCAAAATTACCCAAGTCTTGGAAGCTATCAAGTTCTTTGAATGGACAAAATAGCAAAGCAGACAGTTTCAAGGCTATCCTCAAACTCAGCTCTAAAAAGAGAACATCTGCTTAAATTTTAGTGCCTTTGGAAATTCAGCGAATATATAACCTTTGATCCAGGGAGAAAATGGATGTTATTTTGGCACATGTCAATTGAGGGCTCAAAATTCTATTTGCTAGGGAGAGCTGTGTTTTTAGGTCTTGCAATGAGCATGTTGAAATGGTATTGGTGTAGCTATGTCTTGGTCAGTTCCCAATGTTTGAGCGAATGCATTTACTGCATACTCTCCTTTTAATCATTAGTGCTTTGCCCCATATGATTATCCCTTTGTAGTAGCACGAAGAAAGAGTTAGACTCTGAACATGCAAGATATGTTTGCAACTAATGTGCAAAATTGGGAAGCCTCTTCGCTGTTTTGTCTTTTTTTTTTTTAATTTTGTTTTTTATATAATTTTTTTGGGGTGTGGTATGTTTAGGATTAAAAATGTTTATACTATCAAAGGGATTCATGCTTCATGTGTCCCTAAACAATGTTTCTTCTTCCTGTTCTGTTTTTAAGTAAGCAATTAGGCAGGACTTTGTGCTTCTTCATGGAGTCTCAATACCTTCATCTTCCCTGGTCAGTTTAGCTGGAATTGAACTTTAAGATTTCTAACTCAAAAAGTTCTCCCTTCTTTTTTAACTTCCAATGCAGGTGACACCATTTGCTATGTTATCGCGGTCTGCAGCAGGAATAAGAGGGTCAACATTGGTAAGACCACATATATTTAAATTGTTGCCCCTGGAAATGAGAGGGTCTGATTCTCCTTGTTTGCTCTATATTCAGATCATCAATATGCCTGGAAATCCCAATGCAGTCGCAGAATGCATGGAGGCCTTGCTGCCTGCTCTTAAGCATGCGCTAAAGCAGATAAAGGGAGACAAGAGAGAGAAGCATCCTCGCCACATTCCCCACGGTGAAACTGCAGCTGTAGATACATGGGAACGCAGCTACAAACTGGCGTCTGGAAATGGTATGGAACCGAGTTGCTCTTGTTGCCATTAATGTGAAAACGTGGAAACATGCAATGTTAACTGAATACCAAAGGTGCCCTGGTAACATGTTAGCTATAATATCCAGATTTTTTTTTCTGCATTATTAACTACACGGGTGGAACTAGTTTGGTGTGCAACTTGAAGCCGAAAGAGGAATTTTTCATCATTCACCAAGGAGAAGTATTTGAATATTCAGTAACCCGAGGGCTAAGACAGTCCCTTGAATCCAGCAACTGCAGGATTTATCCTACGTCTGGTTTTACTGATGGGGTTTCCTTATGTTATTTATTTTGCCTAAAATTTAGCTCTTTCTTTGTGCTTCAAGAATTTTTGTTTTGGCCCTTCAAAAATATTATATAAATAAAACTCTTACCAAACGCACGCTAGTGCGTGCTGAAATAAGGTAGCAGAATGCCTAACTCTTCTGACTGGGGAGCTGGTACAAGCGGCCACCAAATTATAAACAAAAGAAAAAACAAAAAACAAAATGTCGACTAGGATTCCACTTGGAATTCAGTAAGTCATGGTGGTTCCACCTTCTCCTACCAACCCCATATGAATTATGAAATTGTATGACTAATACGTAGCCGACGAAAATTAGGAAACCTTTTTCTTCTTCGTGGTTAATCGCCATTCTTTGTTTTTAGAGGGATAATTGCCATCACTCCTTGCCTACCAGCCTTCTTGTTGTGATCTTCAATTATCATGAAATTAAAAAGGCTGCTTAGGTGTATTTCGGATACATTAGGATATTCCACGCAACTGAATGGATGATTATAACACGTCATTACATAGTCAAGCTTAAAAAAAAAAAAACTTCCAAAATACTGAGAGATACAGTGAGGAGAATTGTACGGTTTTGAATATTTGTATTTATAGATCAAAATGCCATTTTGTAATGGGGAACATGGTTTGTTCTCTCCCATTAATAACGGTGATCAAAAGGGTTTTTAACAAAACTCATCGAGTCCTTACGTCAGTATTTATTCTAAAATTTGCTCAATTCTTAACGTTGTAAAGAGAGAGCACAAAATGTTAATCCTTTTAAGTTCGTTGACTTAAATAGTGCAAATAAATTAATAGTATTTTGCACTATTTTTTACATTGTGGATATCCAATTAGGTATATAAAAATATGTTTATTACAGCATGACATAAGAAGATAAGGCGGTAACGTCAAGGGAGAAAGGTCAATGGACCATTTGATCGGTACAAAAAGGTGCACTAGTGATGCACCAGCGTGCATTGACAGACAGCACGACAGCATACTGTTGGTTGCTGAGTGGTGACTTAAAATATATTAACACTACCTTTTCCCAGGCAAATAAATTCTCAATCGTTCTTTAGGAGAAGAGTGCATATTCCACAAGTTGGTTACCATATCAACGTATGTTGGCGCATGAGCTTTGGGCTCGAGCCAATGCTAAATAAGATCAGTTGCGAGCTACCCAACAAGTTGAGAGTTTGTTTGGGGTGAGACCAAATCAGATTGTACTCTATATATACCACAAAAATTAAGAGATTACAGTTGGTTTTTATCAAAACGTGGAAGGGGTTATTAGTGATAAAAATGACAAGTTTTATAGAAATTTTATCCAAAGTTAATGTGTTAGCATGAATTACTTCAAATAAAGAGAATATGAGTAAATAAAGAGAGTAATAGATCAAATTCTTAATGAAATTTAAATTTTTTAAAGTGTAATCACATATTTTTATAAAAAAAACTTAGATGTGTGCTCTTAAAAATGAGATATTTAACATACATGATTAGTTTTGTAGTTAAGTCATGTATACATTTAAATAATTGAGAGGTGTTAACTATTAATAATATATATATAAATAATGTGATGGTAAAATGTTATAAATCTTTTTTTAAAAAAAAAATTTACTTGTATGTAAGGCCTTAAGAAGTCCTTTATATTTGGAAGAAAGTAATAAAGATTAAAAAATAAATTCTTGTAAGTGTTCTGGTATTTTACACAAAACTTCCTTTCATAAAATAAAAAAATGGTAGAAGAAAACAAAGAGACAATAGAGCCCATGTAAGATAAATACATGCTAATTCATAGTAATTTAGATTAAATATATTAATAAAGTAATGATGTAACTATATCATTATATTTGTTCATTCTATAAGCATTCTCTTTTAATTCTTAATTGAAATAATTTTAATTGTCATTTAGCATAATAAAGTGTGAGAAAGGATGATATTTTTTAACAATAAAAAAGATATTGAAAAAAAAAGACAAAAGTAATGGACTTAAATGGACAAGAAAAAAAATTATACTATATAAAAATATTTTATATTTTATAAAAATATTTATATTAATATAAAATATCTTATATAAAGTATAAAAATTATTTTTATATATTAAATTTTATTACTTTTATATTTACCCAAAATATTTTCTACAAAATATATTAAAAGTTTAGTACAAATTAGTTTTTTTTGCCAAACAAAGACAAGATATTACTATAGTATTTGTGATATTTATTATTAATTATTTTTATATTTATTGAGAAATATATGGAATGACTCTATTTTTTTCATAAATTTTTTTATATCTCATTAAATTCTAAATTTTTTTTATAAAAATTTAAATTATTAATTATTATAATACTTCTAAAAGACTTTATTATTAATCTCAATGATTTATTCAATCATCAATAATGATGTCCTTTAAAAATCATCTAATAATTAAAAATTTAAATTTTATATTTGAAGTCTTAGTCTAAAATCTTGTGAGATAGGTGTAGGATTTATGAAAATAAGAAAATTTTATCTAATTATATAATTCAACTTTAATAGATCTCTCAATAAAAAAATTATGATATTTTATTATTAATTATTTATTTATTATAAATGTATAATTAATAATAATATTATTGTGACATATGCCCATTAAATCACTATAACTTTTATTAATTAACTAATCACACCAATTAAGCAAAAAAAAAAAAAAGGAAGAAGATAAAAATTAAATAAGAGTAAAAAAGACTAACTTTACATGTTCGAGAATTTATGCAATTATTCTCATTTTTTTTTTTTTTTTAATTTTTAAAATTCATTTAATATATTAAATATGTTAGTTAAATTGGAGTCATATTAATTTTTTTTTTGTTTCACATGGTAAGTTTTAGTCTTAAAAAATTAATAAGAATTAATAAAATGAAAAATAAATATTATAAAAGATAAAAAATATATATTTTTTATATTTATAAATTTAATAATATAATAAAAAAATAGAGAGAGAGAAGAGTATACTTAATTTATAATAATAATTAAGTTTAAGTAGCGAGATTTTTTACTTAAAAAAAATATAAATTCATATTGTTGAGTGAATACGACGCCACTACTTACAGTATAAATGTACCAAGTCTCCGCTCGTACAGTGCTCCTCACGTCTCTGATTGGCTCTCCTACTTCCTCAACCGCTCCCACTGCCATCCGTCATCTTCATCGCCCCCTTTTCCGTTCATTTTCCGTCAGGTACATAACTTAATTAGCAGCTTCATTCTTTTCTCACTTCATTTCACTTTCTCTTGTTTCTTGTAGATTCTTGAGACATAGATTCTTGCAGAGGTTTGTGTCTGATTTTCGTTAAATTGATAGATTCTGGCAGAGTTTTATGGCTGATTTTTGTTAAAATGATTGAATTAGAAAATCATCTGTAGTGTTTTTCATGGTTTAAGTGCTTGAATCTGGATTTTTATTTGGTGGGTTCTGGGTTTTTTTCTCAGATCTGGAAGATATGAATGGTTTTGTGTCTGATCCCAGTCAGTTTTGGCTGATGGGTCTGGTTTGATTTGGCTAGTTATTGAATATAATATAAACTTAGTATTTATTTGTTTATGTGGTGTGACCCTCTTCAAAATCTTGGGCTTTTGAATCAGCTGTCACTGTATTCTTGAACTCAATTTTTTATTCTATGTTGGTGGCTATTTGCATCCGTGGCTTCTCCTGTTTTCTTCTTGTTTATGCGTGTGGTCATTGGTTTGGGTGCAGCATGCTTTTTGTTTCTTTTCTTGCATGCAGGCTAGGCTTAATTTAACTAGATTCATTGAATTTTTACACCTGTTCAGTGGCAGCATGTAGTGTCTGTGTTGCACTCACGTAACTATTGATGGGTGGTGGTGTTCAAATTGTTGATTTCATAGTGCTGCACCCAAGTTAATTTAGTGTAATAATTGCATTGGTACCTACGGTAAATCATATCCATTTGTGGCATATATGATAATCTGAACTCTCTTTTGGTGGGTGATGAAACAGAGCAATGGCATCCCACATTGTTGGTTATCCTCGCATGGGGCCCAAGAGGGAGCTCAAATTTGCCTTGGAAGCTTTCTGGGATAACAAGAGCAGTGCTGAGGAATTGCAAAATGTGGCAGCCAATCTCAGGTCATCCATTTGGAATCAAATGGCTAATGCTGGAATCAAATATATTCCTAGCAACACTTTTTCATACTATGACCAAGTTTTGGACACCACAGCCATGCTTGGTGCTGTTCCCGAGAGATATGGCTGGAATGGTGGTGAGATTGGGTTTGATATCTACTTTTCTATGGCTAGGGGTAATGCCACTCTCCCTGCCATGGAAATGACCAAGTGGTTTGACACCAACTAGTAAGTGTTAGTTGGCACATGCTTCGTAATTTGGTTGGTGGCTACTAGTTTCATATAATCACACAAATGATATTTTTGTTTCTTGGTGCAGCCATTACATTGTCCCTGAACTTGGTCCAGAAGTCAAGTTCTCTTATGCATCTCATAAGGCTGTTGATGAGTACAAGGAGGCTAAATCTGTAAGCTAGCTTGATCTTGTGTCTCTTACATGCTTTGTCACATGTTTCTGCTGTGGTTGTACTTTTTTCATATGAATCATGGGAAATTTTGTATCCTTATGGATATTTGTTATATACTGGTCATTGGCATCAAGGATTCAGACTATGAGATATTTTACAAAGACTGAACAGTAAGCATGAAAATGTATGCTAGATGCTTGCAAACAAGAGTAAGATTTTAACACCACTGATGTCTGAAAGTTTCATGGTTGAGTATTAACAGTACTTCCTAATTTGTTGCACCAGCTTATTTTTCCAACTTCAATTTTGATTCAATTTTTTATAAGGTGATATTTTCTATTCTCTATCTTGCAGTTGGGAATTGATACCGTGCCAGTGCTCATAGGTCCTGTATCTTACTTGTTGCTCTCAAAACCAGCAAAGGGTGTGGAGAAATCCTTTCCCCTTCTTTCTTTGATTGACAAGATTCTTTCTGTGTACAAGTAAGATCTCAACCTTTTATTTCTCCGCAACTTTCTTCAGGTTTGGTTGTTATTAGATTCAGGCCTGTTACAAGCAAGCATAAGAAGAAGATAGATTGTACATTTTTCTGTCTTAGCATTTATGCTGATATCTAAGTTTTTTTAGGGAAGTTGTTTCTGAACTGAAGGCAGCTGGTGCATCTTGGATTCAATTTGATGAGCCCAAACTTGTGATGGATCTTGAGGCTCATGAAGTGCAAGCATTTTCTTATGCATACTCAGAGCTGGAGGCATCTCTATCTGGTTTGAATGTTCTGGTTGAGACATACTTTGCTGATGTGACTCCTGAGGCATATAAAACACTCACCTCTTTGAAGGGTGTAACTGGATTTGGGTTTGATTTTGTTCGTGGAACAATGACCCTTGATTTGATTAAGGGTGGATTCCCTTCAGGAAAATTCCTTTTTGCTGGAGTGGTTGATGGAAGAAATATCTGGGCCAATGATCTTTCTTCTTCCCTGGTTGTGCTGCATGATCTTGAGGGCATTGTGGGCAAAGGTGTGAACTGTATAATGCATTGTCATATTATTCTAAATTTATGTATAGTCTAGTTGGTTGAATTAACATTATCTATTTTGTTCTGCAGATAAGGTTGTGGTCTCTACTTCCTGCTCTCTTCTCCATACTGCAGTTGATCTGGCAAATGAGCCCAAATTGGATAAAGATCTCAAGTCATGGCTTGCATTTGCTGCTCAAAAAGTGCTGGAAGTAAATGCCTTAGCCAAGGCACTTGCTGGGAACAGGGATGAGGTACACCTTTAGTTTTCTTTGTCTTTGTGCTTCATTTTTTGAACTCAGAAAAAAAGGCTCTAATTTTTGTGTGTATTGCCATTCATAAAATGAGACAATTTAACACTCTCTGACGAGTCCTTGAAAAAAATGTGTGCATCATCTTTGTGTGTTCATTCAGATGTGAAATGCATTTTCTTCTTTGTGCATTTACTTGGATTCTTTGACTGGGGATTCTGCTCCATAACTTCCAGCAGCTTAGGTGATTACTAGTAAATATCCTAGCCATTTGTGCATTCCTTAAATGCATCTGAAGTCTTAGATGCTGATAATACTTAATTTTTGTTAGCCTTCCCATGGCCCACTTGGTTCTTGCTTCTGATTATTTTATTATTTTTGTAAAGTCATCATGAGCTTGATATTTTTTTTATTGAGCCAAGTTAGTGCCATTTTTTATTTGTAGCATGCATTTATAGATTATTTTCTTGTTTTCTTTTTTGTACACCAGGCCTTTTTCTCTGCTAATGCCTTAGCTCATGCTTCAAGAAAATCATCACCAAGAGTGACAAATGAGGCAGTTAAAAAGGCTGTAAGTTTTTCTAGATAATTATGCCCTTGCTATTTTCAATGTCCAAAATAATTTGTTTGTTCCTGTTTTGCATTGCTACCAAAGCTATGTAATTTGGTCATGCTTTGGATTTCTTGCTTAGGCTGCTGCTTTGAACGGCTCTGATCACCGCCGTGCAACAAATGTGAGTGGACGGCTGGATGCTCAGCAGAAGAAGTTGAACCTTCCAATTCTTCCCACCACCACAATTGGATCTTTCCCACAGACCATGGATCTTAGAAGAGTGCGTCGGGAATACAAGGCTAAGAAGTGAGAACTCTTACTGTTCAGATTATGCTGATAACCTCAACATTTCTGGTTGTCCTTCATCCTTTCTTGTATTAATATAGGATCTCAGAGGATGATTATGTCAAGGCCATCAAGGAAGAAATTAGCAAAGTTGTCAAGCTCCAGGAAGAGCTAGACATTGATGTTTTGGTGCACGGTGAACCTGAAGTGCGATTTTAACCCTAAAAGAAGTTTTTTCTGTTATTATGTGATATGTTTTTTAAGATTATGTTTCAATTGATTGCCAGTAATTTTTTTTTTTTTTGCATGACAGAGGAATGACATGGTTGAGTACTTTGGTGAGCAATTGTCTGGTTTTGCCTTCAGTGCTAATGGATGGGTCCAGTCCTATGGTTCTCGTTGTGTTAAGCCTCCTATCATTTATGGAGATGTTAGCCGCCCCAAGGCCATGACTGTCTTCTGGTCTACAACAGCCCAAAGTATGACCAAGCGACCCATGAAGGGAATGCTGACAGGTCCTGTTACCATATTGAACTGGTCCTTTGTTAGAAATGACCAGCCCAGGTGATAAATGCTGAGCAACTAATATTAGAATTCACAGCTTGGGGTTTATTAATGGATTTTGAAGTTATCTTGTGTGTTGTTAGGCATGAAACCTGCTACCAAATTGCTTTGGCCATCAAGGATGAGGTTGAGGATCTTGAGAAATCTGGAATCACTGTTATTCAAATTGATGAGGCTGCTTTGAGAGAGGGTTTGCCCCTAAGGAAATCTGAGCATGCTTTCTATTTGGATTGGGCTGTTCATTCCTTTAGGATTACCAACTGTGGCATCAAAGACACTACCCAGGTTCGTCATTCTGTTATTTTTCTTTCTTAGCTACTGTTTATAATTCATTATTTGCTTTAGAATGCTTTGCATTATCTGGAAGATGTGCCATTTTAAAATATGAGAAATCATGTGAGTTTTGCCCCAATTGAATGATTTTGCATTTGAAAATGATTGGGATTTTGGTGCAAATAGGCAGCAGCATATTAGCGTGTAAGGATTTCATGAATTTGTTGGGAAGATGTTTTGGAGCTAGTTGGTTGGAAGGGATTTCTTTGCTGATGAGTACTGGAATGTTGTAGGTAACAAAAATCTTAACAAATTCAACCCTAATAACTAAAACTATGTAATGTTTTGAGCAGATCCACACCCACATGTGCTACTCAAATTTCAATGACATCATCCTCTCGATCATCAACATGGACGCTGATGTGATCACCATAGAGAACTCTAGATCAGACGAGAAGCTTCTTTCTGTGTTCCGTGAGGGTGTGAAATATGGTGCAGGTATTGGCCCTGGTGTATATGACATTCACTCACCAAGAATCCCGTCAACAGAGGAAATTGCAGATCGTGTTAAGAAGATGCTTGCAGTTCTTGAGAGCAACATTCTCTGGGTCAACCCGGATTGTGGCCTCAAGACCCGCAAGTACTCTGAAGTCAAACCTGCCCTCAACAACATGGTTACTGCTGCCAAGCTCCTCCGTAAAGAACTTGCCAGCGCCAAGTAAGTTCTGAAAAAAAGTAAAAAACAGGGCAATGTTTCCTTAAATACCTGAGAGGGAGAATCTGTGGAAGCTCAATTAATAAGTTCTGGTTTTGTAAGATGGTATGTATTTTGTTCTATAAAGATTTTGTACTCAATTTTATGACATGATGCTGTTTTCTTTTCTTTATGAATGAAATTTTGTGTGCCATTCTCTTTTTCCTTTTTATTTTCTTAGAAATTGAGTTGCATTATTACTCTATGAATGAGGGTGGCAAGCCCTTCTTGGCATGATAAAAAATATTGTTCCCAAAAGCTAATCCCTCCCCCCTAACGTCAGCTTGACTTGAAAATTTTAGGATCTTGTTTAGACTTTATTGTTATTCGGCTTAACGTGAAAGCAAGGAGGTAAAAATTTTTCGTTAAAAGGATAATTTTAGTTGTGTTATTAGTTAACCTTTACTAATCTGTATTCCCATGCCATTTTAGGCGTTATATATATCCGTCATTTTTCTTTTTAATTGCTGCATTAGTCATGCTATTATTAGTCATGTTTTTATTATTAACTCGTTATCACTATTTGAAACCTCGACCAAATTGACACCTTGATTTAGTCGAGGTTTTGGATTTGTGGGTTAGATCAATAATTGAGCTAACATGTGATTAAGTGTCGATTTAAGTATTTAACGCTACTTAGATGATGATTTTACAAATTGTACCATAGCGATAGCTAATTGTATATTGTTAATATTTTGGGGCATTATCGTAATTAATGATTAGATCCCATGATTATAAATCCAATGCGAGCAATGTCAAATTGAATATTAAAGAATTTTGGACTAAAGAATTGTATTATCAAATTGTATTAAATTGTATAGCTAATTGTATGTTTTTAATATTATCTAAAGAATTTTGGACTCCCGCGTCTCAAATTGGTTGTGTCTACATAAGCTTTAAGCCGAATGCCATCCCCGTTAAAGATTTCATGGGTACTTACGAGTACTCTGTTCAGAGTGCCAAATATTGCACGATTGTCAATTTTCTTTAGTGAAAGAAATAAGCGATAATTGCAAAATATATATCTCTTACCTTTATAGCGAAAAAAAGGTTCTGATTTGTACAATTTTAATTTTGATCACTTGGCTGGGACAACCATTAAAGGAGTAAAGTGTTCACATAAAAATTAACTCTACTGACAAATAATTTTGACTTTTTTACTTTACGAAGAAATTACTAGTCCCACAGAGAATGAAAGTATCAAAAGTACATCACGCTGGAAACACCCCAAGTGTCCTTCATGATCATGCAACAATAATCCCAAGGGAAACAACTTCAGATTCTGTTTCGAACTCCAAACATTTTCCAACAGAATGAGAGTTGTTTATATATATAGGCTTCGGCAATGATAAAGAGGATTGAGAGGGAAAGAGATACACAAGACAACTGCAGGAGCTGTGCCGGAGGAGGCAATGCAGGATGGAGCAAGAGTACGGTAAAGTAGGGGTGTGCCTTTTGAATTGTAGAGAGAATAGCATAAATTCTTTATCACATTTTCCTTGAACATGACAGTTGCTTCAAAGACTAATTGCTTTGTTTAGTTTCATGATCACTGGGATTAATTAATGTTGAACCAGTTGGCTTCTAGTGAAGTTTACTGGTTGAATGCTAAGAATTTTAAAAACAATGACTGCCTAATATATAAATTAGCAATAAATGGAAAGATCATGCATTTCTCTGGTCTTTAACTCATTTGGTAGCTTTAAAATTTTAGATTCACTTCCTTGTAAAATGGCTAAGCATTTTAACTAGCAACCTGTCTTTTGAGTCTGTTATAGAGGGTAATGAAGTTATGTTCTTACTAAGTTACGAGAAACAATTAAATAACAAATTTCAACACAATATGCTTTCCATATATAAGATTTTGGTTTATGATTTCAATTTTTTTTGGCATTAAAGATTTTTTCTTTGATGCCTTCAGCTTTTTTTTGGTGTTCAGGTTTCTCGATCCCAAGCATAAAGATGAATCTTAGGACACCAAGTAATAATGATATTATTAGAAATTGAAAGAAGAATGAAAATTCTTACTTGAATAATATGTTAGACAATAACTTTAGACATGTTAGACCTAGTAAAAAGGCCAAACTTTCATTTTATTGGATGAAAAATTTTTTGACATAAAAGAATGAGGTAATTTGCCTTTGGTAATGTTTAACTAATTTTGTGCTTTAAGGTAATAGAAACCATATTGTTCTTTAGCATGTCTAATCATCTTCTCTGAATCCTTATTTTGAAATTCACAATAATTATGATGAAAAACTACATTACAATGTAAATCTTGAGTAAGTTTTTGTATAAAAATTAGGTTTATGGACAATTTAAGGACATGAAAGACATTTTTTAAGATCAATGATAGACTTATTTTAACATTCCCTACACTTTCTACAATGATTATAGAACCATCTGGTATGACCATTTTACTACTACTTACACAGGGACTATATGGAAAACATATTTAGTAAGTATGTTATATGGTCAGTAGCTTTTAAGTCTATGACCCAAAAGTTAGTAAAGGTCGTACCCAAGATATTTAACCTAATGGAGAATGGAAACTTACCTGAATATGCCAAAGAATAGGTACTTTAGGGTTTTTCAAGTTTGTTGATAAGTGATCCTATCCTTTCGATCACTTTTTGGTTAAGACTACCTCTCTTCTTTGGTGTTAATTCACTTAGTTATACTGTAGCAATATGGGTCTACTTATAGTTACTTGGTTGTTGTCCTTTCTATCCTTATTCTCGACTTAAAGAGCTTCCATGAAGCTTCCAACACCTTTTATAAGTATAGTGTGCCTTATTACAATAAGTGCACCACAAGCTATTACAGTTTTGAGTCTTTAGTTGACTAAGCTGTCCATTTCCAAAATATGGTGTTTTTTTTCTATATTTATAGCTAATTTGTTGTCACCCCTAACCATTATGATAGTTGTCCATCATTTATAACTCACTATCAGACTTGTTTTACTTTCCTCACTTTAGATTATTGTCATCATCTCATTAAAACATGAAACCTGTGACTTGTCAAGAATTTGGACCCTTGTTTGATTAAATTCAAGATTAAGACCAATAAGAAACTCATGAACCTTATTTTGCATAATGAATGCCTTTAAAACAACTACATTATCAAGACATTTGGTTTTTATCACCCTATAATGATCAAGTTCTTGCGACAAAGATTTCAATTGATTGATATATTTGGTGACTATTTTATTTCTTTATTTTGCAATCATTGTCTTTACTTTAATATCATATACTTGAGTTAATCCCTAGCTTTAGAATAAGTTTGTTGAATTGCATCTCAAATATACTTGACAGTGGTTAAGAGCATATATGTGTCATTAATTTCAATGATCATAGAACTTCATAGTCATGTTATAATTATGAAGTCTTTTTATCCTATACTTTAAAACTAAAACCTTTTGGCTTAGGTCATGTACCTATAAGATGATTGATCTTCCCTTTTCCTTTCAGAACCATCTAAACAAGTTGGGACCACTTAAGATAATTTTTTTGATCCAACCTATATGCTGCCTAAATACTTTGTAGTACTCTAATTTATTGAGATCAAACCCCTTTTGATTGGGCTGTAGTAGTTTTCTCTACAACCTTTGACATCTTTTATAGGAAAAGATAATAATTCTAAGCAATTAAAGCCTTTTATATAAAGTAGAAATCACCAGCAATAAAGACTAGCAAAAATACTTCGTTTTGATGTCATAAAAGAAGTAAAACAGAATGGAAAAGACTACAAAGGACAAAGGTTTCAATTCTAAAAGGAATTAGGCTTTGATACTATATTAGAGATTGAAAGAAGTATTTTCATTCTTACTTGAATAATATGTTAGATAATAATTTTATATATGCTAGACTTAGTAAAAAAGGAAATTGACTAAAAAAGTAAATAAGCCCATCAAATCTCATAGAAGACCTTAAAAAACTTATCTAAATTAGATTATTTTTAAAGATATAATTTGTTACAAGATTTTTCTAAAAATAGATAACTATATGTATAATATATGCCATTAATCACATTTTTCCACATATATCCAATTTAATTTTGTGGGCATAAAGGGTGCCGAAGAATTTTGTGATCTTACACCCTATAATGGTAGTATTCTTTTACTCTGATTTGTAAATTTTGTAGCTAACAAAGCTAATTTGGAATATCATTCTTAAGAACCAACTGCTTTACAAATTGGCATTTCACTTCCAACTTCTGAATTTTCAAGCAAATTGATTTTGTTTATCTACAATTGCTGTTAATCAATTTGTAGTGCATGTACAAAAATTTCATCTTTTTATAGATGAGTTGATAATATGCTAGTGCTGTAAAGATATTATGTTTAACACCAATGAAACTAAAGCATATTAATTGATATATAGATTTATATATGATCTCCATAATCAAAACGGAATTAGAGAAAAACTACTACTAGTGGGCATTTTTCCTCTTTCTATTTGTCTTCTCATTTTAGGGTCCAATTGATAGTGTAATGTGTCTAACTTTGTAATTTTGTCTTATCACAAAGGCCAGAAGGAACTTCGGTAACAATGATTTACTGTATGTGTTATCAACTTCACGTCATATTTTCTTGTGATGTTTGTCTTTCTTCTTATCTAGTAACTCTATTATTTTTGGTCTTATTTATTCTTTCTTTAAAATGTATATTATCATTACAAAGACCAATTGTGGGACTATTTATCACTTAAAAAATTGTGATTGGCCCTTATACTCCAATACAAACAAAGGTCTATCTCATGCTTTCCACTTTAAGGCTAAAGTTACAATTGATAGGAACAACTATGAGAGTTTAGTAGTTTGCAAAATTTTAAAGGAAGAAAAGAAAGCTGCTACAAAAGTCACCACAATGTCACTGTCAGCAGATGAATTTCAAGAGGTTAGTTATCTATTCTCAATCTTGCAATTTTACTCGTAATGTCTAACCACTGTTACAACTGGAATTTTTTTTCTTATCTTTTAGGAAAACCTTGGGTTCTACAAGAATCTCCTGTAAGAGTTATCTTAAGCAGAACATTTTTCTATGACAATAAACAAAATTGTAAAATTTGGCCCACCTTATATGTCAACTTTCTTTTCTTCAATGAAAGTAGAAAAAGAGGCATTTTATGGTAATGTAGGAAAATCTAAAAAGGAAGCTAAGCTCAAAACTATAAAGGTTCCTTATGCTATTACCTTTACAATTTTGAAAGAGTTATATTTCCTTCATTATTTGATAAAGGTGTTGGGTATATATCTCATTCCTATATCATCTTTATTTGTCCCACTAGTTTTTAGTAACTTTAGTTTTATCATACAGTGAAGTAGAATCTCATCAATTCATATATTGATGTGCCCTCTCTATCAAGGAAAAATGGATTCCTTAGGGTCACTTTGTAATCCACTACTAACTTAAATTTTTTGTTTTTTTAGATGCAACAAGGAAGAAAATAAGGTTGGCTTCCTCTAAGCCTATGGGAGACAAGACTCTTGAGTCTACTTATGGTTCACTCTTTACCATAGTTGCTGATTTGTAAAAGAACCTAAAAGAAAAGGGTCAATTGAGTTCGTTAGCTATTGTTGTATACAAAGACTATTCTACAAATGGTAACGAAGGATCAGCCTTAAAATTTAGTAATTCCTTAGCATCATTTATAAAATCATGCTTGAAGTCATAACTGATCGATTAATCATATAGGGCTATACTTCTCATACATAAACTTAAAGAAGTAAGTTTACTTAACTCAAAAGAGCACAAGGCTGTAGAAACAAGGAATTACTTACTAAGTGGTAAGGTTAAGGTGTACACATATCACCCAAAAATAGTTTTTCCCAATGGCATCACAGTGCTTCCAATCAATTATGACAAATGGGTTACTATAAGCTTAGAGCTTCCAAATGAGTAGGATTATTGACGATCTGGATCAAATGCTTGTATTACTTTCTCCTTAAAGTAACATATTTAGTGCTTGATTCCAAGACAAATTCTCTCTCCATGCTAAAGGTACGTTTAAAAGTCTCTTAAATAGAGATTCTCTAATTTTAACCATACATTATATTAATCATTTAGTATGCTAATTAAATCACTATGATATTTTTGCTTGATACTTAAGTAAAAAAACCAATTATTAACATTTTAAATTCTAAATTCTTTCTACTCATTGTTGGAACATGGAAATTACAGTTTGTGAGCTATACATTCTTTACTGATGACAAATTTAGAGTAGATTGCATGGTTAGTATTGGGCTAAGAGAAAAAGAAAGGCCTTATTGCTAAGAGATTGTTCCCTTCTTCCCTAATGGATAAGTTGTACAAAGAAGTGGTTAAAATGCGATTTAGTTAGAAAGAAGAGGCATTTTAGACTTTTACTCACATGTATAAAATATTATCTAAATTGCAATCATATATACATTAGTCACTATTTCAATCTTATGTGACCATCACTAAATATGGTCATATTAAACCACATATTTTAATCCTAATCGGCCTTTTTTTTATCATTATTGTTGTATAGATTATGGTTGCAATATTTCATTAATCAGTTTTCTGATTTTTTATCATTTGCATTAGATCTTGAAAGCAGGAAATTATATAGAATTTTCAAAACATCTAGCCTTTTATTTGTACTATTTGCATTTACAAAATATGTTTAAAGTAATGTTCTAGCATTAATAGGGTAGTATTCATTACAATTAAGAACGCTTATCCGTAGCTCCTTTACATCTCAAATTCTTCAAGGAACTTAATGACTCTTTTATTATACAGACTAAGTGTCATAACTAATAAACCATTTTCAACAAATTCTTTTGGCATTTTTGGTTTCTTCATCTCTGTTGCTAAAGCATGCCAAACCTACTCATAATATCCCAATTTACATTTAGCATTGCCATTTAAACTTATAGTTACTTTCTCTATCATCTTTGTGATGAGAGAGGAATAGCAAAGTATAAACTGCACCCAAGATCCCCTTCTTCCTATCTGATCTAGGAGTCAGGTTATATCTAAAGACCTACGTATTGCTTTGATATACTTGTCACATTCTCTCCTACTAAATCTATCGACCTCTTCATTGAGAATCAGAGTCTCTCCTGCTTACTTTTTTCTCGTGAAGCACTTAGCAACAAACATCGGAGTTGAGGTTTGGGTTGGCTCTGATACCACTTTGTCATGGGACTATTACCCTCTCCCCAAAAGGTAACCTGTTGGGGTGTGCAGCGTCCACATTTATAAGGCCTAAGATCCCTTTCTTCTTATCTGATGTGGGAGTTAGGTCATATCTAAAGGCCTACCCATTACTTTGATATACCAGTCACATTAAGAGATCTTTCCTAGTTATTTGAATATATGAAAAAGTTGATTGAATAATAAGTCTAACAACTTAAGCAATCATATAGAAGAACACACCAATTTTTACGTGAAAATTTCCTTTAAAGTAAAAAGGAAAAATCATGGGACACATTCATAATTCAATTTCACTATAATAAAAAAATGAGTACAATAGAGGTACATAACCTTAATTATATTAATCAAATTAAACAAACTTAATTTAAACCAAATAAGAGGCCAAAAGAGTTAACTGACATTAAATGCATTTTCTATCAACAATAAGTCAAAAGTTATACCTCAAAACAACAATTTAACTGTTTAAAATGAAATTCCAGATATCTTCTACTAGTTGTCCAAATTTCAACTCAATCAAACCACAAATTAATATTTATTTACACTATTGTAATAGAGAAAATAAAGCATTATCAGAAACAAGTGATTATGATTTTGAGATAAAAATCTGTCCTTGCAAAAAGCCAAATTACAGTCCAACCGTTTAGAATCAAGAAATATGTGTCCTCAATCAATTGACCATAAGACAACTAGATTGTACCATAAACAACCTTCTAATTATAAGGTTGATCGAAACATCCACCAAATCTGATCTCTACTATTTAGAATAAAGAACAAGATATCCTTTACCGTCAACTAAATTTTAGCTCAATTGGACAAGAATTTGCCGTTAGATTTTGAAAATAAGAATTATTTTCTCTATTGTACAAATGCCTTATAGCCCTAATCTTAATCTTATTGTACAAATGAGATATTTATACCTTATAAGGTTAACCTTTTTTTTTTGTTAAAGGTTCCTTCCACATAAGAAGGGATACCTAACAATTCTCTCCCTCTCAACTATGTGGAGGTATTGACCATTCTAACCAATGAACAATATAAATCAAACTTTCCTTTTGGCAGTATCTTTGTTAATATATCAGCAACATTGTCATTCGTATAAATCTTTTCAAGTTCTAATTATTTAGAATCAAGAGCATTGCATATCCAATGATACTGCACATCAATATGCTTTAATCTAATATGAAAAGTCAAATTCTTATCAAGATGAACTGTACTTTGGCTATTACAATATAACACATATTTTGATTGCTCAAAGTCAAGTTACTTCACAATCTTTTCATCTATATTAACTCTTTAGTTGCTTTGATTATAGCAATGAACTTTTCTTCTATAATTAATAATGCAATGCACTTTTACAATCGTATTTGCCAATTAATTGCTCCCTCACAAGAGTAATCAAATAACATAAAGTAGACTTTCTGGAATCAATGAAAGAAATCGGCTAACTACGCTAATTTTATATGTTATATCAGGTCTCATACATAATACTGCATATATCAAATTGTCCATAGCTGATGCAAAAGGAACTCTTAACATCTTTTCCTTATCTTCCATTGTAAAAGGATATTATTTAACTAATAATCTAAAGTGTGTAGCAAGAGGAGTGCTAACAAATTTAACTTTATCCATGTTAAACATTTAGAGTATCTTTTCAATGTACTGCTTTTGAGACAAATACAACTTTTTTTCTTTTCAATTTCAAGTGATTGACATGTCAATGATCTTCTTTGTTGGTCCCAAATCCTTTAAAATAAAAAACTTACTTAAATCTTATTTCAATCTATCTATTCTAATATTATTATGACCCACAATAAGTATATCATCAACATAAAGTAATAAAATGATAAAATCATCATCAGTGAATCTCTATATAAATACACAATGATTATAAGTTATCTGTTTGTACCTTTACTATCCCATAACAAACTCAAACTTCTTGTAACATTCTTTGAGCACTTATTTCAAGCCATACAAACTCTTTTTCAACCTGTACACATGATCCTCTTTTCCTTGAATTTTAAAACCTTGTGGTTACTCTATATGAATTTCTTTTATTAAGTTACCATGGAGAAAAGCTACTTTCACACAACTAAACTTAACTCGGATAGAAGACATTTCGACCACTGGTAAAAAGATATCATCAAAATTGACATCCTGTTTCTAGCTGAATCCTTTGACAACTAATCTATCTTTATATTGTAGATGTAAAGTATGTTCTTCTTGCTTTACCTGTAAACTTATCAATTTTTCAAAACTCTTTTGCCTTTAGGTAACTTCACCAATTTATAAGTGGAGTTATCATGTAATGATTTTATTTAATCTATCATAGCATCTATTCAGTGCTGTTTATGCTCACTTTTTATTGCTTCTTCATAACACTTAGGTTTCTCCCCATCAATTAATAATATAAACTCATCAAGAGAGAACCTAGTAAAAGGCATTAAAACTCTATTGGACTTTCGTGGTTAAAAAACACATAAAGGTAAGGTTGAATAATATTTTGTAGGAGCATTTAGATTACCTGCACCCTATACATTATGATCTTGCTGAACATTCTCACCATATTTCTGAATTTCATGTTTAGTATTACTTAAATCATCTATAGGTACTTGAAGAATTGAATCAATGTCACTAAGGTTATTATTAGTTTGAGTAGTTGTCTTCTCAATGTTTTCAATGTTATGATCCATAAATAA
Source organism: Ceriops zippeliana (assembly GCA_037897445.1). NCBI lineage: Eukaryota > Viridiplantae > Streptophyta > Magnoliopsida > Malpighiales > Rhizophoraceae > Ceriops > Ceriops zippeliana. The sequence goes on from JBAPLH010000174.1 coordinate 2,710,130, forward strand.
CACAATATCTTTATTTTTGACAAGTTTTTTCTCAATTAGATCATACAATCGATACTTAAAGTCTTTTTCATCATAACCAAGAAAGATACATTGTTATGTCTTTGCATCTAATTTTGCACATTCTTCTTTAAGGACATGAATAAAAGTCTTATAGCCAAAAATTCATAAATGATCATAAAAGGCTTCTTTACCAAACCAAAATTTTTCTAAAACATCACCTTGCAAAGGAATACTAAAAGATAGATTAATCATATATGTTATTATATTCAAGGTTTCACCCTAAAAAAATTTAGGTAACTTTTCATTTAAAAGCAAACATCTAACTTTTTCTATCAATATTTTATTCATCATTTCAATTGAGTCCTTCAACTGAGGTGTCTTTTAGTATTTGATTCCATATACTCTACAATACTTATTAAATGGACCACTGTACTCACTATCATTATCAATATGAACACATTTTAACTTTTTTTTCTGACTGTATTTCAACCAAGGTATGAAATTGCTTAAACACATCAAATACTTGATCTTTAGCCTTTAAAACATAAATTCAAAGTTTTCTCAAATGATCATCAATAAAAGTTATAAAATAATAAGCCTCACCAAATAAGCATACCTTCAAATGACCATACATATCATAATATACCAACTCTAACAACTCTAATTTTTCAGAAGGAATGTGTCTTTTAAATGTAACTTTGTTTTGTTTTTTAACTAAACAATGAGGACACTTCTTTAAAGTTATCCTCTTTATGCTTGGAAGCTGATTTTTCCTTATCAAATAATTCATCTCTTTTTCACTCATATGACTAAGTCGTTTATGTTATAAATCAATCAAATTCTTATTCTCCATTGCATTCATAACATTTCTAACAATAAAAGTTTGCATAAAATATAAATTTAAACATTTTTTACCTTATGCCACAATTAGAAGTTTCTGGTAAGTCTCTACTAACTATCACTAAAAATATTGCAAAAGCCCTCATTATCAAATTTTTCTATTAAAATCAAATTCAACTAGATATATGGAATATGTCTAACATCCTTCAATGTCAACTGTGCTCCACTATTAGTCCTTAAGCAAATATCACTAATGCTAATGACTTTTGTTAAGTTATTATTACCCATTTTCAACACCCAATGATTATTAGGTGTATATGTAAAGAAGAATTCCTTTCATAAAGTAATATGGAGGGAAGCAATACTATTTATCACCCAATTAATCTCATGCGATGTCAAATTAATCACATTTTCATCACAAACAATAATAAGGTTACTAGTACCAAAAGCTAAAACAATAGCAATACAATCATTATCATTATTCTTTTTCTTATGCTTATTAATACCATCTTTATTTTCTCTTTTCTACTTATATCATTTCTTTTGAATATGATTTATCTTTCTATAATAATGGCACTAGACATTCTTATACTTTGATATTGACTTACTTTGGCTTTTACTTATACTCTTTTTACCGTTTCCCTTTTCTTGGTTTCTCCCTTTATTTTTGGTAACCAAAACCTCTAAATTGGATGATGATGAACCCTAAGATCTTCTTCTCATCTCCTCATTCAACACACCAACTTTCACGAATTTTAATAAACAATACCACCAACGGTGGAATTCGTAAGTGAAATTTAGAATGTCTCCTGAGAATCAAGTAATATAACAAGTAACCATAGTCTAAGAAACTCATCATCAAATTTAATGTCCATGCCCAATAATTTATCAATAATACCTTAAAATTCATTCAAGTGGTTCACAACTGAACTCTCTTTTCTACATTTTAATTGCATCAATTTCTTTAGCAGAAATAACTTATTATTACGAAAGTTTAAAGCATATAATGTCTCAAGTTTGCTTCATAAAATACGTGTCAACAAATTGTCGTATAAAGTTACAAATTTGTTAATGCTCAAATTCTTATTCCTTATCAATTTTTTAATCAAGTTTAAAAGCAACAAATAATAGCAAATGCATTTTCTTCACAAACGAGAGGTCTTATGTCATTTAAACAAAACATTTTATTCATATTAAACTTTGTCATCTAAACAATTTAAAACACAACTTTACTTTGATGGGAGAGGGACAATGGAGTACAAACTATCCACCAAACCTCTCCCACTTGTTTAAATTTGTGAGAAGTTGATTGAATAACAAATATAGCAATTTAAGCAATCACATGGAAAAACACATCGATTTTTATGTGAAAAATCCCTTCAAGGTAAAAGGAAAAAACCACAAGACACATTGATCTAAAAATCAACTTCACTATAATAAAAAAAGTGAATACAATAGAGATACATAACCTTAATTATATCAATTAAATTGAACAAATTCAATTTGAACTAAATGAGAGGCCAAATGAGTTAACTGACATTAAATGCACTTTCTATCAATAATAACTCAACAACTAAATTTTAAAACAACAATCCAATCGTTCAAGATCAAATTCTAGATGTCCACTACTAGCTGTCCATATTTCAACTCAATCAAACTACAAATTAATATTCATATATGCAGTTCATATACACTACTGTAATAGAAAAAAACATAGCATTATCAAAAACAAGTAATCATACTTTTAAGATAAAAACCTACTTTTGTAGAAAACTAAATCATAATTCAACCATTCAAAATCAAGAAATATGAGTTTTCAATTGACTAAAAGATAATTTGATCATACCACAAATGACCTTTTAATTATAAGTTTGATTAAAAAGTCTACCAAATCTAATAATGAAGAACAAAATATCTTTTATTTGTAAGTTAAATTTTAACTCAATTGGACAAGTATTTACCATTGAATTTAAAAAATAAAAATTGTTCTTCATGTTGGAATTCTCTTCTCAATTTTTATCTTTCTATTTTTTTTTCTTTTCTTGCTCAGCTACTTCTAAACCCTAATTTTAATCTTACTATATAAATGAGATCTTTATATCTAATGAGAGTAACTTTTTTTTTTTTTAATTAAAAGTTCCCTCCACGATCTTTATATCTAACAAGAGTAAATTTTTTTTTTTTAAATTAAAAGTTCTCTCCACACGTAGGAAGGGATACCTAACACTTTGCTGCATTACGTACATGATTCAAGCTTTTCAACTCTGCTTGGAAGCTTTAATATTCTTGTGGGTCTCAGTCGGTTCCCCTCTTCTTCTGAGGTGCTTCCGAGCAATCGGCATTTTATGCCCCACTACTCTTTCCACTTGTTTGGTTACCAATTGCAGTCTTCTGGAGAGCCATCCTGAGCAGCCTGCCCTCGTTTTCCACTCATTTGATCTGGTGGTTGATCATATGTGGCGTTTTGAAGCACTTGGATTGCTGCAGATGAATTTGCAATATAAAGTTTGCCACCTTCAAACTTGGCACTGACTTTCATGGTATCATAATTTGATGGAACGGTAAGTTCCATGTGGAAATAGCTTCATTTATTATCACCAATTTGGCGTTCCCCCAAGCTTCCGAGGTTGTCAGCTGATGTTACTTGGACTTGCAGAACCAACAAAAAACTTTCATGCTCGTAAACTTTTGAGAAAGAACAAAAAATGACTAGAAAATGCGAAAAGAGATGCCATCCCGCTTCCCTCCCGGTAGATACACAAGTAAGGATGTCAAAGACAGCATCTTGCACATATTCTGTTGTGGGTTCAAAACCTTCGTAGACGCGATCATTAAGCTGAGCCAATGGCTTAGCCAGAGGACTTAGAATTTGCTGCGTCAGAATGCATCTGCCTTCAGGAAGAAGAAAGAAGATGACAAAAATAAAAATAAAAATAACAATAAATATTTCATTAAATGAAGCGTATGCAATTCCTACAACAGACAGAAGCAATTCCAATTTACTGAGTGTAAAACCCCAAAGTTTGAGCTTGGCTGGCAAAAAGGTTTGAGGAGAGTCTGTCAGACAACCAGATGATGCCCTTAACAAGGCAGGCCAGTTAAGAACGATCCTCTACAATGGCTAGCCTGCTGGGCACCGGAACCGGCCCGGTCTAGGTTCAAACTCTAAGACAAAATAGAGCAAGAGAATTGGATCAGGTAGATGGACAAACAGCTTATCGATGAGCCTCTCGTGCCCATTCCATTGCAGGTTCGAAATCTCAAAACACACCTTCAGCTGATGCTCCAGCGTTCGTGTCCATTTATGTCAGCCTTGCCTGTGATAATATTCCTGTACTGATATAATTGTTTGTGAATCAGCTGATTGACCACAAAAATTAAAGTTGGGTTTGATGATTTTTATTATTATGTTGTAGGTCCGCCAGTGTTAGGATTTGAATTCTAGTTGAACAAAACTAAAGAGTCCAGTTGTCCTACCGCGAGACAACACGAGTGGTGGCCAGTTTGATGCTTTTTTTGTACAGGCTTATGAAATAACTGACTGGTAACTTGAGATGGGAGCCTTCTGGGTTCCTGCTTGGGTTCCTTTTACTTTTCTTTCAACTCCCACCACGCGATAGATATTTGTCTGGTACTATTTTTTTTGTTTTTTTTGCAAGGCGAATTTCAGAGAGAATCAATTTTGCCCGATGAGATTCTCAGGTGTGCATCTTTTTGGCAGGTCCTCGAGCAAAAGTTTGGACAGATTTGAAAGAGTTGCATCGATGCCATCTTAAAATCACCGAAGCATGAGGACTTTTCTGCCTTGCAAAGTTTTATATCCATGCTTTGCTCCTGATGAGTGGATTGGAAATTGGATGTGCGAAGGATTCGTCTCTGACAAATTGCACATCACCTGTTGTTGGGGCGGTGCCGATTGTGTATGATCACAATGCAAATTTTACAGGCAATGTGCTCATACAATCCGACGACTGTTTGACTTAACGAGAATTCAACTTCAGATGTACGTGTTTTTTTGCCCTTATTTTCACAAAAATTTGCAACTCAGATCTGTGACTTTTATGTTTTAATACAAATCAAAATGCCTAAACTTTAATTAAAGTATTTCAATTAGTTACACCGTAAGTATGAGACATTTTATATTTTAAATTGTTGGGATGATTCTTTAAGTCAGATAACAATTCACAAATTATAAAAGAAAAAAAAAGCCATTCCCCCGTCCAATAAAGACAAAAATCCCAAGAAATCTTTTAATAGAGAAAGAAATCTCAAGAAAAAAAAAATTATAAATTTCCTGAATGTAGCTTTGAGAAAACTGGATTAGATGTATTTTATTAATAAATTGATATATTTTTAATATTAATTTAAATTTTTTTTTTTTACCAAAGATTAATTTAAATCTAACAATATTGGAATCATGCAAATTTTATTTTTTTTTTTACGTCCGCGTGAAATCGATTAAGTTCAACTCTCTATGTACGCATGTTTGTGTATATATTTTTAAAGTGGCCTCGTTACCGTTGGAAAAGTCAATTGTTAATAAAATAAAATAAATTCCTGTCATTTAAAATGACTTGGGGGGGGGGGGGGGGGGGGGGGGGGGGGGGGGGGGGGGGGGGGGGGGGGGGGGGGTCCCTTTGGCCTCTTTTCCGGTCGGTGCAGACGCAGAATTTGAAAACGCGTACTCATTATAACGGTAAGATTTTTGAATGATTCAACAAAAAAAAAAAAAAAAAAAAAGGGAAAATGCTGTCTAAGCATTTGAAACGCGCGTGGCGTTTTCGGGAAAGAAGAGGCTGCCTTGATTTTCGCCGGTTTCACGTGCCCAAGCGGATTACTGCTATTTTTCTTTTTTTTTTTTCTCTCTTTTTAATATAGTATCCTAATTGTAAGGAAAAAAAAATATTTTAATTGCATAATTTACATTTCACTACAATTTTATTAAAATAAAAAAAATTAAAAAAAACCTTCGTGTGTTTTATATTATTAGTAAAACTAGGTATACCAAATGATTAATTACTATATTAATATTACATTTTAAATAACCATTTATTTATCTTATATGAAATGGCATTTATAACCTTTTCAAAAAAGAAAAAGAAAAAGAAAATAGCAAAATTATGTACTTTCAAATTAAAATTCCTATTGAAAGTAAAATTCGACCATCTAATTAATTTAAAAATCATATGACTAATTTTTGGTATAATGATAAAAATTATTTCATTATAATTTGGCTGTCACATTTCCAGCTGCAAAAAAAAAAAAAAAAAAACTATTTTATTTGATTTTTTATTTCTAAAAAAAAGTAAGAAAACTGCTGATTGAGCTGGATGACAATTAACCGTATCCGAAGAGCACACCACTCATTCACCCACTTGCTGTCCCCTCTCACCGGATTGTTTCTCACTTGCTTTTGTGTGTGTGTGAGTGAAAAGAATGGAGGCCAGAGAACCACCGGGCCCCACCACCACCAATGAAATGCATGAAACACGACAGGCTTTTTGGCGGAGGATGCTGCCTGACAGAGACAACAATAGCTTCCCAGTTCGTTTCACATTTGTTTTTTCTTTTTTATTTTTAACTCCTTCGTTCTATAAATGTAACTCTCTCTCTCTCTGTCTTTGGGAGATCACTTGTGGCTTTTGGGTTATCACTTCACCTGCAGCTGACATTTTTTCATCTGCTTTGATCACTACAAACTTGTTATATTCGCGCCGTAATGCTTCATTCTCGTTTTCTTTTTTGTTCTTCCTTTTTGGCTGTTCCAACTTTGAAGTTCATGTATAATATAAGCTTTTGTTTTCTTTTACCTTTTTTTTTTTTTTTTTTACATATTGCATTTGAGTTTACTAACTGGACTAGAGTTTAAAATCTGCAGGGAGAGTTTAAGGTGAGAGATTGATTCAAGTACTACAAATGGGGAGATTGCCTATACCCATGTTGGGATTCGTGCTATTATGCTGCTTGGCAGCAGCACGAGCGGCAGCTGCTGAAACAGAATACTTGAAGTACAAAGACCCAAAACAGCCACTGGGAGCTAGAATCAAAGACTTAATGAAGCGAATGACTTTTGCTGAGAAGATTGGCCAAATGGTGCAGATTGAGCGAACTGTTGCCCACCCAGATGTCATGAACAAGTATTTCATTGGTATAATGATCATCCCCTTCTGTTCTCATTTTGTTTCACATACCCATTTCATGAACAAGACTTGAGTGTTGTGCGATGTTTAGGGAGTGTACTGAGTGCTGGAGGGAGCTCGCCAGCTCCAAAGGCTTCGGCAGAGGTTTGGGTCAATATGGTGAACGAGATCCAAAAGGGGGCTCTATCAACTCGTCTTGGAATTCCCATGATTTATGGTATTGATGCAGTTCATGGCCACAACAATGTCTATAATGCCACCATATTTCCTCACAACGTGGGCCTTGGAGTAACTCGGTGTGTTTATTCATCTATCTGTTTAGGCTCAGTGTCCCGTATCTAGCTAGCAAAACATCAAAATTCGTAGTCTATTTGTATTTTGATTAGACATTTCTTCATTTTTATCAGAGATCCTCACCTTGTTAAGAAGATTGGAGAGGCAACTGCTCTTGAAGTTAGAGCTACGGGAATCCCTTACGCCTTTGCTCCATGTATTGCGGTAATTAACATGACAAAATTATTTGGTTCGTCATTCATTCCGTGAAAATCTTTAGAAAGTCTTGCAATATCCTGCTTGTTTTCTACCACCTGCCTTGCTTTCACAGGTTTGCCGGGATCCGAGATGGGGCCGGTGCTATGAGAGTTACAGTGAGGACCATAAGATTGTTCAAGCAATGACTGACATTATACCAGGTTTACAAGGAGATCTTCCTGCAAATTCTAGAAAGGGTGTTCCCTTTGTTGCTCCTGGCAAGTAAGTGTCGTTCAAAAAATTGAAGTAGGTTGTCATAGGAATCACTTTAGTTTCCCAGTTTCTTGTGTTGTGATTCTAGTTGAATTCCATGCTTCTACTTTAAATATGTGGCAACTTGACTGCCAAAACTTATTAAAGAATTCTTTTTGCATTTTAACAATCTTGTGACGTAAAGAACTTGCCATATCTGCCTCTTTGGGGCCTTCCCACATTCAAGCTTGATCACTAACATTGACATTCTCTTGATTTATCCCTTTTCCTTGTTCATGATATTAGCTCCTGCTGAATATTGTGGGTGGTCCCAAGGTCTGCACCTCATGCAAGGCATTAGTCCGTTGAGTCGGGCACCTCCTCCGGATTCCCTGAACTCTGAAAAGTTTATTTCTTTTTCCAAGTCAACGCGGTGATGCAATAACAATAAGCTCATGGGCATACAACATTGATATTGCTCTCTTCCTCTTACATACTTCCTAATTTTGAATTAGAGTTTTCAAATTGTCTATTATGATCATGAAGAAACATTTATCAGTACATTTAAGGTGAAAACATGTAAATAGCAATTTCCCCTGAACAATTCATTGCTCTGGCTAGAACAAAGATTGCTGCCTGTGCTAAGCACTTTGTGGGAGATGGTGGTACGATCAAGGGCATAGATGAACAACACCGTTATCAGTTGGGACGGATTGCTCAAGATCCACATGCCAGCATACTATAATGCCATCGGAAAGGGAGTTGCAACAGTTATGCTATCCTACTCTAGCTGGAATGGGAAGAAGATGCATGCCAATCATTATCTTGTCACTGAATTCCTCAAGAAAAAGATAAATTTTCGGGTAAAGAAGCTTGTCTGGCAAAACATCAGAGATCCAACACAAAGTTTACTAACTGAAAGATACTAAACATTTCTATGGATAATTTTCCTTGGCACGTATGTTTCAGGGTATTGTTATATCAGATTGGCAAGGCATTGATAGGATTACCTCTCCTCCCCATGCTAATTATTCGTATTCTGTTGAAGCTGGAGTTGGTGCTGGAATTGACATGGTCTGTATCTGTATCTGTATCTGATGAAAAACGCACTACGATTTTAATACTTTGTCAAAATATGTTAAATGCATCCAAAATTCCATGCATGATGTATTAGATGAACTGCAAAGGACATGTGTAAGAATCCAGTTTGATCTTTTTCCTTTTTAAGTAGTGAAGTTTCTCCATCTGTACTGCAGGTCATGGTTCCCTATAATTTCACAGAGTTCATTGACGATCTGACCTATCAGGTGAAAACCAATGTTATCCCTATGAGCAGAATTAATGACGCTGTACGAAGAATTCTGAGGGTTAAGTTTGTTATGGGTCTTTTTGAAAACCCATTGGCTGATCTCAGCTTGGTCAACCAACTGGGTCGTAAGGTTTGCTTATTCAGTCCTTTTTCCTTTCTATCCCTTAAAATTCAATTCGTTTTTGGTTTGCTAATCACACAAGATGCCTTTTATAGGAACACCGAGAATTAGCAAGGCAAGCAGTTAGGAAATCACTTGTGCTGCTGAAGAATGGAAAATCTGCTGATAAGCCATTGCTGCCCCTTCCCAAGAAAGCACCTAAGATACTTGTTGCTGGAAGTCACGCAGACAACTTAGGCTACCAATGTGGAGGGTGGACAGTGACATGGCAGGGTCTTAGCGGCAATGATCTCACGAGTGGTATGGTTAAGAATTTTCTCAGGCGCAAAACATTAATTATGAGAAAAACTTTCAATACATTTCAGTATCACCAAAGCTAGTCATCCAAATGGGAATAAGTTGCATGGCTCTTTATAATCAACTGGTGAGAAGCCAGATGAAACTTCCACAATATTTGTTTAGCAGCAGATGAGCCAAGGATGATCTCAATGAAAAGCATTCACTGACCTTTATCGTAATGGCTAAATGGACTATATGTATTGGCATATCATATGACAGAATGCACCCTTTTGCAAAACTCTGGTCTATTTTACTCATAATTTTATTGCAATATAATAGTGAAAAACCTTGCTGTAAACAGGTACACAATCCTCAATGCGGTAAAGAACACAGTTGATCCTTCCACCCAAGTTACCTACAATGAGTACCCAGATGAAAACTTCGTCAAGTCTGGAAAGTTTTCCTATGCCATAGTTGTCGTTGGCGAACACCCTTATGCAGAAACGGATGGTGACAGCTCAAACCTGACAATTCCTGAACCCGGCCCAAGCACCATCAACAATGTTTGCAGCGCTGTGAAATGTGTTGTTGTTGTCATCTCTGGCCGGCCTGTTGTTATCGAGCCATATCTTGCTGCAATAGATGCCCTCGTAGCCGCTTGGCTTCCAGGAACTGAAGGCCAAGGTGTAGCTGACCTTCTGCTTGGTGACTATGGGTTCACTGGCAAGCTTGCTCGCACCTGGTTCAAGTCAGTAGACCAGCTTCCCATGAATGTTGGTGATGAGCATTACGACCCCCTATTTCCATTCGGGTTTGGTCTCACAACCACAGCTGCAAACGCCTAAATTCATTGCGAATATTCATTGTTTGTTTTCATTTTTTGAAGCTGGTAAATACTCTTAAAAGACTGAGGGTAATTTTTACACCCCCCCCCCCTCCCCGCGACATCATACGAGGAGTCCACGGAGTGAAGTTTTACGATGAAAGAAAATGGCAAGCGGTTTGCATGGATGTCCAACTCTTTCAAACTTAAGAATGGAAAGTAAATTCCGTTGTGGATCGTCTCGTTGCCCCACAGCTATCTGTGTAATGTGTTACTAATAAATTTTATCATATGATTGATACATTCAACTTGGCGAGGGAGTCGTTGGTAAAATCTTAAATGCTTGATTATATCATAACTACTAAATATGATTATTATTAAAAATAATTAGAATTTGTGAATTAAAAAAATTAATAATTTAAAATATATAGTTTTTAATTTTTTTTTTTTTTTTTTGGTAAAAACAGTGTCAATGTAAAGCACCAATGTTGGAATATTGTCACTGAGTAGCTGAATGAAATAAAGTGAAATTCATGTTGTTTTGTTGTTGTTGTTGTCGAGTTTTTCTCTTTTTTTTTTTTTTTTCCAAACAAATAAAACGAACCCTATCCCTAATTTTTTTTTTCTTTTTAATTGGATCATAATCCCAATGTCTTTTAAATCAACTATACGCATCCCAACAAGAAGAAAATGAATTTTACTCACATGGAACTTCAATTTATTACCAAATAATGATTAGAAAAATTCGGAATTTTAATCAAACAATAATGGGTTTAACTTACAAGGCAATGAAGTTATTGTGAGAGAGATACAGAGAGTAAGATTAACAAGGCTATAACATCTGAAAGAAGTTCAATCCCACGGATGCACGTTGTGTAAAATTGTTCTTATCCAAAATCAAATATTTAGTTTTATTAGGATAATGTCAGGTGGTCGTTGATTTCTAGTTGCTCCCCAAAAGCACTCCCCATAAATCAGTGCAAATCAGCAATTAGAAATTTCCCCAATAATCCGTGATTTTTGTGATCATCTCGGTAAAAGAGATACTTTTTGAGTCTTTTCCTGCTGCAATTGCAACCCCATCTATTTCATCAGAATCATCAGTTAGATTTTAGATTTTTTTTTAATTGTCCCACTTGTCTTGGCGTTTTGAGTTTTGGTGTTTGGAGCTCTTATTCTTCAGGTCAGAATTTTCTCTTTTTTTATTCTTTATCTTGATCTTTTCTTCTTATCTTTTTTTTTTTTTTTAATTCTAGTGTGTTCATGAACTCATGTTCTATCCTATTTTCTTCTTGGTTTTACTTTACTTTTCCTTTTTTTTTTTTTGGATCACTTCATGCATGTGCAGTGATGCATTGTAATAACTTCGATTTGCTCACTTGTTTTGTTGTTGGGGGTGTGAAGACTGATTAGCATAGTAAGAGAAGAACATACATATAAATATCGAATTTTTAGTAGTTATTAGTAAACACCAAATGACTTTATTACATGGACTCGATGAATCTAAGTCTTAGAAAAAAAAAATGTTTTTTTTGGAATAAAATTAATGAACTCTAACTTGTTGATATTAGAATTGTCTCGGTTTAGCATTCCCGCTGAAACCAATTAACCAAAAAAAAAAAAAAAAACAGGTCTTTGAATAAATAATTGGTCATTAGGCATGGACATGTGTCCAATAAATAATTTGCGCCTCTTTGAAAGAAGACTAAATTAAAATCTCAAACCAGATTGCAAGTGCAAACTTCAGATTTACCCCCCTAAATTTTTTCCTGGTCCTTTTTTTTATTATTATTTTCAGCAGGGCCAACTACAAAGAGTTGAGCAACCTTTTCTTCTGAGCCTACAAAGATGATGAGGATTTCTATCCCATTAGTGGGGTATCTACTATTGTTTTGCTGTTTTGCTGCCATGGCACCAGCAGCTAAGGCAGAACAATACATGAAATACAAGGATCCAAATCAGCCCATGAATGCTCGCATAAGGGACCTAATGGGCAGGATGACACTAGCAGAAAAGATTGGTCAAATGACACAACTGGATAGGACTGCTGCAACCCCCGAGATACTGAGGGACTACTCCATTGGCAGTGTCCTTAGTGGTGGAGGCAGTGTGCCACTTCCTCGGGCCACCCCACAGGATTGGATTAACATGTTTAACGCTTACCAAAATGGGTCTCTCTCCAGTCGCCTTGGTATTCCTATGATCTATGGCATCGATGCCGTTCATGGTCACAACAATGTCTATAAGGCTACCATATTTCCGCATAATGTAGGTCTTGGAGCTACAAGGTAATGCACTTTTTAAGGATATCAGAAAAACTATTTGTCGTTTAGACCATCTTGCACTGATTCTTAACTCTATCCAGTCAGTTGCAAGGATAATGATTTTAACTTGGATAGTATTAGTAATATTATCTAATTCCACATTGCAGGGATCCTGAGCTTGCAAAGAGAATTGGTGCTGCAACTGCTCTTGAAGTTAGAGCAACAGGGCTTAACTATGCCTTTGCTCCGTGCATTGCAGTATGCAGTAGATTAGATAATAACTTTCTGATGCAGTATGAACGTACTTGTTTCCTTGTGAATTTGATCTCTTTTTGCTTCACAGGTTTGCAGAGATCCCAGATGGGGTCGCTGCTATGAGAGCTACAGTGAGGACCCCAGCATTGTTGAGAAAATGACACAGATTATTCCTGGATTGCAAGGTGACTTGCCTCCAACTTCTCCAAAGGGTGTCCCTCATGTTGGTGGAAGGTGAGTTCTACTATAAATACACTTAGCTTAGTTAAAGTTTGTGCTTCATGAGTTTCTGCAAGGTGCTATATTGCCCTTTGCATTAGCTTAATTCTCTTTTATGTATTGTTCTTAGATCCAAGGCCCTGTCCAGAAAGACCCTGATTTGATACAGAATGCAATTATTCTCTTTTTTTTTTTTTATAGAAAACTACTTATGGTACCTTCAGCTCAGCCTTATTTTACCAGTTAGAACTCTTAACTCTTGAACCTTGTGATAGGAACAAGGTTGCTGCTTGTGCAAAGCACTATGTGGGTGATGGTGGCACTACCAAGGGCATTAATGAGAACAACACTGTAACCGATTTTCATGGACTCATGAGCATTCACATGCCGGGTTATTTCCACTCCATTATCAAGGGTGTTTCGACTGTCATGGTTTCCTACTCGAGCTGGAATGGTGTAAAGATGCATGCTAACCATGAACTTGTTACCGATTTTCTTAAGGGCACTCTTAAATTCAGGGTAATGAATTTTTGTAAACATTACAATCTCATATTCAATACTTAGCCACTGAGTCTGAAGGCAACCATTTCTTCTGGTTGTTTACATACAAATTGCAGGGTTTTGTTATCTCAGATTGGGAGGGTATTGACAGGATTACTTCACCACCCCACGCAAACTATACATACTCGGTTCTTGAAGGAATTTCAGCTGGAATTGACATGGTTAGTGGCAATGCAACTCTCTTTTTCCTGATCACAAGGACTAACAAATACTGAAGTTTCTAACGTGAGTGTGTTTCAGGTCATGGTTCCGTTCAACCATTCTGAATTCATCGATACTCTGACCAACCTTGTCAACCACAATTTCATTCCCATGAGTCGTATTGACGATGCTGTTGGTAGGATCTTGAGGGTGAAATTCATTATGGGTCTTTTTGAGAACCCCTGGGCTGATCAGAGCTTTGTAGACCAGCTTGGAAGCCAGGTTCATTAGCCTTTTTATTTTTCTTTTCCATCTGGATATGAGCATTTTACTTTTTAATTAGCCAGATTTGTTCTGATCTTTAACTATAAAGACTGATGAAATAAAACTCTCAACTCAAAAATTGAAAAACAGGCCCACAGGGATTTGGCAAGGGAGGCTGTAAGGAAATCACTTGTCCTATTGAAGAATGGAGAGAATGCAGATGGTCCATTGCTTCCTCTCCCCAAGAATGCGTCCAGGATCCTAGTAGTTGGAACCCATGCAAACAATCTGGGCTATCAATGTGGTGGTTGGACCATCAGTTGGCAGGGGCTTAGTGGCAACAACAACACTGTTGGTACGCACATTTCCTTCTCACCTCAATTCATGTACAAAAGGGTATGATAGTTTAGGAGGCTGTCATATTTTTAGGGTAAGACAAAGGGTCATATGGAAGTTGGTTGTTTCCATGACCTGGTCACAATAGAGTAGCCTTTCTATCATCGCCTTCCAAAATGTATGTGAACAATTAATTCTTTGATTGAACCTGTTCCGTTGTGATCAACAGGAACCACTATCTTGAATGGCATTTCCGCTGCAGTTGATCCTAGTACAGATGTTGTCTACAGTCAGAATCCTGATGCTCATTTTGTGAAGTCCAACAATTTCTCCTATGCCATTGTTGTTGTCGGAGAGCCTCCCTATGCTGAGACACAAGGAGACAGTTGGAACCTGACCATTTCCGAACCAGGTCCAAGCATAATCACCAATGTCTGTGGCAGTGTCAAGTGTGTTGTTGTTGTGGTATCCGGGCGTCCGGTTATGATTGAGCCTTACTTGACACAAATGGATGCTCTTGTTGCTGCTTGGCTGCCGGGAACTGAGGGACAAGGAGTCGCAGACGTCCTGTTTGGAGACTATGGATTTACGGGCAAGCTTCCTCGTACTTGGTTCAAGACTGTTGATCAGCTCCCCATGAATGTTGGAGATTCTCATTACGATCCACTTTTCCCATTTGGTTTTGGACTTGCCACAGAGCCGGTCAAGGAAAACTAAGCAGAACTCTTGTGAGACAACCAGCATTTTTTTAAAAAAAATTAATTTTTCATAGGGAAGTTACAAGAATTTATTGCTTTTTAGATCACAAGGTATTTTCTCCAAGTTTTAGTAATTTAAGGATATTGGATTTTTGGTTTGAGGTGGTCATGCTTGAGTTGGCTGCCGAGAACCAACCAATATAAATTATGTAAGGTTGTGCATATATATATATATATATAACGGGGTGGCATCATTCTCATACGCTTGTAGCTCATTCCAGCTTTCTACCGAGGTCTAATTCTCCCAGTGGTCCAAGAATACACAAGAAAAAATGTGGCCACCAGGAAAATGCGACTAATTATTATCAGATTTTTGCTCCCTTCCTTCTCCCTTCCCTTGTTAAAAACAATATTAGGATTGATTAGGTATGTAAAATAATGAATTTATTAGGATTTATGGGAAGGAGAAAAGACAAGGACTTTTTGGGTCAAATTGGCTCTGATTTTTCTCTTAGGTGTTGCTTCCTCTTCAACAATTAATGGTTATTGCACCTGCAACTAATAATTAATTCACTGTTTAAGGTATAAGAACTCCTAAAACATGAAGCCTTTTTGGGTGTGGCGCAACATTGTAGGCTCGTCTTCATCTGCTTCTATGATATTTTCTCTTCCTCAATATTCTGTTCCATCTTTCTATATAATCTTTGCAACTTGCACCACCGGCTGGTCTATGATCCCTCCTCGCTTCATCCAGCCGTATCTAATAGTGCCCTTGATTTCTACAGTTGCAAATTCGTAAGTTACAATTGAAGGGCTATTTTTTTTAACCTTCTTCTGAGATTGATCAAGGGAGCCTGACACACCCAAACACCGTCTCCAATAATCCCATCACCACAACATGCTGATAAATCCTGAGCAACAACACCAGCATGCATGGCAGAGACTATAGCAACATGGGTTTTAAGACTACTGGCAAATTTGGAAGCCAACTGCTGCCAAGAACCCCTAACATCCAAGATATCATCTCTTTGCCCAATAATTCCTCCTGTCCAGTATTCTCTGAACTCATTTTCATTAGTCATCTGAGCCATGCGCCCAAAACTCAAACTGAGATGCATGCACCTCATGAGTTTTTTTTTTCCCTTTTAGACAAAAAAAAAAAAAAAAAACAAAAATAGTGATCATTAAGTATCAAATATTTGATATGAACCTTAAGAGAATTATACCCTAAAAAATAACTATTAGAGCAGGGAAGTCTACAATCTACATTAAAATCTTATATTTTCAGCTTGTGACTTAAGTTGAATACCTTGCAATTAAAATCCTAACGATCTAATGCCAACGGCCACCATATATCCAGTCCGGAAAATATTGAAGTCACTATTGTAGTAGTAGGTTCAGTCTCAAGTTATGCCAATACCCCCCGGCGTGTAACTAAGAAAGTAATAGATAACTCTAATGCCAATTGATATGAACCTTAACACAACCACCCCTAAAAACTTGTTACTGAAGTGAAAAAAACCCAAAGTTTGTATAAACCCTAAGTTAAAATCCTCCACGTGAGATCTAAATCTCATGCATTTAGGATCTCAACATCAATTTCACATTTGGGCAGTGTTAAAACGTACCAAAATATCTCACAAACAGTGTTATTATTATTATAAAACTGTTGCATTTAAAAGACTTATGGCAAAACCTAGAGTCTGAACTTCTGAGAACCAAGAATCAAAAGCATGAAATTGCCAAAAATAATGGAGAGGCGACACTGATTTTTTGACGACCTCCAATAAGCTAAAAATTTGAAATTGTATTTAAGACTTCAGAAGTCTGCTTTAATAACTAAGAAAGATTAAATCCTTAAAAATAACATAATAATAATAACAATAATCCTGTTAACTAGGGAATCATATCAATTAGTTGCTTGTAATTTGTAAGGCATATTCAACTCAATACTGCCTTAAACCCTAACATAATAATAATCCCATTAAAGTAGGGAATCACATCAATTATTTAGTTGTAGAGCATATTCAATCCATTACTGCGTCAACAGCACCTGGCCAAAAGCACAGCTTCCGCATTTTCATTGACACAAAACTTAAAATAAAAAGGCAACGAACAGTTTTCCAGCAAAATATTTCCATACCAGTGTAAGGTTAGGCTAACATCGAGTATTAATAATACCCGTCAGAATCGAACTGGAACCAGATTGACCTACTAGTTAGGTTAGCCTTTGGCGCTCTTTGCCTATCATCTATAAATATAAAGGTTCAACCCAAGGGAAAACACAATCTATGATACAAAGTAGTATTCATACATCCAGTGCCGTAGTAAATTAATGCATCACAGCATCTTCCAATAAATCACTGCATCGATTCTTTGCAGGACTGCAATAAGCCAGAAAGATGAACTCAGTGGCAGTTTGAATACTGACATTCAATTTTGTTTAAAGTTCAATATTTTAAACTTGGTATCTTCTGCACCTGCCAGTAAATTGAAAGCCTGAAACATGTAGATAGAACAAAATTATGTTCCAGTGAGTTTCGCACCTTATTCTGCATTGTGAGACTGGTCATGCTCAATAAAGTCCAATGCTTTTCCTTGGAGATAACATCAACTCGGCTGACCCTGTTTTTATGTGACACCCCGTATATCTTATCAGCAACTTTCACAAGCTCTGGCCGAAATGTTGTGGTTATGAATTGTGTATTTGCCACATCAGCCAGGCGACGAATCATATCTACCAATGAAATTAAGGGTTGTGCACAAATGGCAATAAACCAAATGAAAACAGCAGTGGCAATAAACAATTAGCGAACAAAGAATAGGCAACGTTGTCAAACAAAGTAGTCAGCAATAACCAATGCTGATAACAGCATCAATCACTATGCATTAGCTACAACAAATGGAGGGAACAGTATGCCTCATGGCCCACGTGCCATGGAGAAATTCCAATTCAAATACAAACCAAATCTTGCCCCATATGGACTGATATGCTATGGAGCAACAAATGCTCTCTACCACATCTGAACACTGATGACCTCTCTGAATTGTTTTCTTGTCTAAACCACCGTAAGCCATTTTATATTAGACAGAACAATCCATAAATAACTGTTGTTATAAGACATACTAATTAGTCATAACTAAGGTTTTCGGGGGATATAAAAGGAATATACCCCGCATGGCTTGGTATATCACCAGTATTATAGGGCAGTTTTCCCCCTCCCCTAAAAGGTATCCTTTCTTCTTATTTCTTCTGGGATAGATCCTGGAAAACTAAACTCCAGTAAGCATTTTCATCAAATGAAGGAAGATTCTCACTATACTGTGCCCTCCTCACATGATTCTGATCACAATTTCAAATATTTCTCGTCACCAAGCAGCAGATTTTCTAGGGTTAAAACTAGTACCAGTATGATCTAAACTAAATCAAGTATTTCCAGTCCCATTATCAGATCTACCAATCCACATTCAACAAAAACAATCCTTTATTTGGTTAGCTTTTTCACTTTCACGTTGATTGAACAGACAAACAATGACTTGGCAGATTTTAAACTTATGTAATGTTTTATTCATAATTTCATATTTCTAGTTGTTCTTGAACAGATCCAGTTAGCCAAATGCCCAAGGAGAGCACAGAAAATCAATCACTGAATTGAAAGTGAAGCCAGAAACAACACAGAAGAAGAGGATACTTCCAACAGCTGTTCTGTATTGTGGATCCAATGCTGCGTCTATCTCATCAAACAGATAAAAGGGAGCAGGATCACTTCGTTGTATGGCAAAGATCAAGGTCAGAGCTACAACAGTCTTCTGCCCCCCAGACAGTTGTTTCATTGATTGTGTCTCTCCTTGGCCCGTGAATGAAACCTGTATAGCATAAACCAACTTATGAAGAAACTATATGAATTAAAAGTTGAGCATTCTTAAATAAAAAAGAGTGCAGATGCTTTGGGCATTTCCTACACCACAATAAGTTTTGGCTTCTCTTTATTTAATTAAAATGAAAGAGAAAAAAACTGATAGAAGGAAATTTAAAAGGCATTGAATGAAGGAAATTTTCTTTTACCACCGAGTGCTGTAATGCTTTTTCTTTACTGATCAGGTAGATGTAGAGACTAGTTACAAGCCAGTTGCTGGCAATTTCATAAAGTGGTATACAGCATGCTTAGAGGCATAGGCATTATTACAAGGAAATAAAACAAAGCATTATTAGAAGTAAATAAAACTAACAAGACTTGCCTTCACTTTCACACCAATGTATTTCTCAAACCTGCCCTCCAACTCTGCTTCACGGGGCTCATCTTCATCATGATCATCATCACCATGATCACCATCCTGCAGAAATGAAGACAAGGCATGCCACTTCATACTTGAGAAAAAGTTGAATACAAAATGTGAATTCATAAGATACATCAAACTTCATTTTCTTAATATAGGATAAAATATAAAGCTAATTATTATAGACATGAAAAGATTAAACTTGTGACAAAAGAACAAGGACAAGTGGCATTGAAATGTCAATAGAGCTATAAACGATTTTCTTTGGAATTAGCACTCAACAAGAACAACTTGGTGACAACTAGATTTGAGAACTGAAATCAATTACAGGGATTAAGAAGAGAAAAAATTATTAGACAGGAAAACAAATAAACCAACATGATCAAAATATTTGCAAAGGAAGAATCTAAAATAAACAGGATAACATACTTAAAAAATAATAATAATAAAAGAGGTATGTTCAAATGCTGATACCTCCATAGATGTATAAGTATAAAGGCAATTGACCAGCAAAACAACAAAGAGAAAATGAAATTAAAAAGGGGGGAAAACACTCAAAAGCTTGATGAACAAACCTTTTTCTTCATCATAACCAGATGGCCATGACCACCTTGAACAAGTTCAGAGAAAACTTCTCGAAAGTGCCGAGCAACACCTTTAAAAGTACGTTCTATAGATTCATCCTTTCGGTGATCTAAAACCGAGATAAGTTCTCTGATTTTCTGGAATAACAACAATTAAAAAGTTAATAACTGCTCAAAAATCACAAGCTCATATTACAAACTGTAAGTGCACACTGCACACAAGAACAAGAATTGTCAATTTATTTTAGTGGTACCTCATCACCCGCATCAAGTTCGGCTTGCCTTTTCTGGAGTTCTTCTCGTTGCTCTGTGAAGTTTACATACTGATCTAGTGCCTTTTTATTCACATGGCTGAACTGTTGCAACTGCTCATTACACCTGTGAAGCATCTTATGCAGCTCTTTGATGTTCTTCCGCTTATAACTGTCATTTAAATATAAGACAAAACATACCAAACAATTAATCGAAGCAGCCCAAATGTAAGGTCCAGACAGGTATCAGCAGTTAATTAGCTGGTAGCTATTACAATCAACATTCATTTAAGGCACAATTAAAGCAAGGTCCTGAGAGTTATCATTTATCACAGAGGAAACAATGGGAACCTAAAATTCCCAGGGATTTGAGATGTTTCAAAAGCATCTGGTGACAGAGGGCCAGCTGCCTAAATTTATGTGAGACACAATTAAAGCATGGTACACATAGATATCATTTATCAAATAGAAGAAAAAATGACAAAATTAGAAGCCCCAGGGAAGTGATACGTTTCAAAAGCATCTGATGATAGTGGGCCCAGTTCCCTAATTTTATTTGAGAATTCCTCTTGCTTGGCAAGAACAACATTCCTTTTACTCAAAAGCTGCTCTAGTTCTTTGGCTTCGTCCTGAAGTGTCCTCTCATAGTCATCTTCTAGAGTCTGGAGTCACAAGTCAGCAGTTAGACTTAGCAACAAAAGCAACAAAAAGTCATCTTTGTAAGAGGTTCACCTTTAATTTTATCTTCTCCGCTTTAGATTTCTTGAGTTGATTTGTTATTTCATCTATTTTGTCAGAAATTTCTGGAATACAATAATCTAACTCAAAACAAAGGCCTTAAATTCATATCAAAAAATTTAATTTGAGAAGAATTAGGTGTGTACCTTTGAGCCTGTGTGTTGTAACTTCAACCCTTAATCTAGCATCATGCAATTCTTGCCTTTTCAAGTTAGCTTCACCACGAAGCATATCAGTCTCCTCCGATGATGTTATGGCTTCCAACTCTTGCTTTCGCCTTGTTAGATTGGTTGTAAGGTTAGTCTCTAGCTCTGCCTTTCTTGTTTCAGTCTACACAAATGTACATTCATGGAAAGGCAAAGTTACAAATAAGAAAGAATATTTCATGACAAGTACAACAAGGTTGAATCTTTTAACCTCAATGCGCTGCGTCCTGCACTTAATGAGACTCTCTTTAAGTTCTGCTATTTCAGGGTTCAGTCGGGAGAGAAGTTCTTTTTCCTCCGGTGTTAAGTGATCAATGAGCTCTGTGCCCATTTCTGCTTCTTTCTCTACACTGGCATTAAGCTGATCGATTTGACTTTGAACATCTGCAAGTGATTTTTTCTGAAAAGGAAACAAAAATATGCCAATAACCAGAAGAAAGATTAGGACAATAACAGCTGCTAAATAAGAATGCTACCTTGGCAAACCATGCAGCAACTCAAACATATGAATTCCATAAATACCTTATTTTCAAGAGCTCTTGAAATAAAGTTCTTCTGCTTATTAGCATTAGCCATATCTTGCTTAAGCTGTTCTAATTCTGATCTGTCATGAGCCCTCTTAGCATCAATTTGCTGCTGCTCTGTGACACGCTCAGTAATTTTCTGGTCTAGATGTAAAATCAATTAAGTGAAAGCAAAGAGTACAGTAACATCATCAAGAGATGGAAGAATGCAAATTCTCAAGAATGTCTTGTTAAGTATTCTGCAGGTTGATGTTATATGACAAATGATAATGTGTGCTTTCAACAATTGTAAGAGAAGAACCTAATATCCTAATGAAAACAGTATGAAGTATGTAACATAGGCAGACAAGGAGAATGAGAATCCAGGCTGAAGGAAGTAAGAGCCTCAGGATAGCAATTAAAGGACAGAAAAACCAGATCTAAGTATGAAACGATGCATAGCTTTCTCCATTTCTCCCAGAGCTGATCTCTCCATTTCCCAATATTTTTCTTTTATTTTTCAGTTAACTGCAACAAAACTCCATTCAAAGGCCAAAAAAGAATGTGACCCTATCTACAAAACAATTCCTAGTATAGAAATCAAAGAATGAACAAAATCAATTATGTCCTACTCATTTCAAAAGTCATGCCCACTATATAAAGAAATTCAAGTATCAAGTGATCTTTTTCCAGTAGAGGAAAGAGGCATTCTTCCCCCACCTTAAAGCTAGGCTATCTTGTTCTCTACCCAACATGAAATTATGCAGTGATCATGCCTAGACTTTCCATCTGCATATGTTTAAATGTTAAAAACTTCCAAACCCAACCGTTCATCATCAGAAGACTTCATTCCAAATAATAGTTTGAAACTCTTTAGACATGCATTTCCAGTTTTTAAGTACTCACTTCCAAAACCATCACATGTTCTTTTAGAAATACAAAAGAATCATTAAAACAGCAACTGGGCACACAATCTTATATACACACAAAAAATGTAGGCACAAAAGAAGACAAAAGCCACCCTCACCTAAGATGAAAACAAGAAGCAAATGCTTCCTACCCTGTCTACTCCATTTCTCAAACCCATACCATAAGAACTGCTGTCCATTTTTAAAGCCAAGCCACAGTAAAATGCCTCATAAGTGGCAATAAATCATGTTTGTTAACAAGCCAGAGGCAGAAAAAAAAAATTTCCATGACACATGATCCAAAAGACTCATTCAAAAAGCAGGCATAAAACACTAGGAAAGAAAAGGATATCTTGCAGCT
Source organism: Ceriops zippeliana (assembly GCA_037897445.1). NCBI lineage: Eukaryota > Viridiplantae > Streptophyta > Magnoliopsida > Malpighiales > Rhizophoraceae > Ceriops > Ceriops zippeliana. Next base: position 2,732,932 of record JBAPLH010000174.1, read on the forward strand.
TAGATCTGACTTGCCTTAGTTCTTCCTCCTTTATATCAATAGATTTGGTGTGCTGCATAATTATATTCATAAACTTCAGTTTTGAGCGCCGATGGTCATAAAATCCCCCCGTCATTCCACCTTTCTTGCTTACTTGATCACCTGCTGACTCACCAAGGAATCAGAATGACATTTCAAGTCCATCATGCTAAAGTAAACATGAGAAATGTTTATGGCACCTTCCAAAGTAATGCAGTCCAGACCATCAGTTCGAGCAACTCTTGTGGCCACATCCAAATCTCGACAAATCACAGTTCTAGCAAATACCTGGGAAAACATAAGCCTTATATTTTTTCCATGTTTCCATATATTGTAGAAAACTTATTTTGATAGATGGATGGCAGAGTAAGTTTCCAAACAGGAATAGTCTGTCGTCCCACCCTTAAGCCTCAAGGTCAATACCAGGTTTGAAGTTCAAATGAGTTTTTTTGAGGAGTTCTTTAACTTTATGGTTTGATTCTCTTTGTAAACACACAGGAAAACAAGATAAACATAATCAGCACATTTGGGGTATGTGTTGACAAGTGTCCCACTGCATTCGCTGTATCATAAGAATACATAATAAAGGGTACCAAGCCCCTGGAGATTAATTAACCAAAAAGGGCCAATGAATGGGGCTGATGACTCCCCAACTCTAGGTTTGAGGCAGAGAAAGTACTCCTTTTCTTGTATAAGGCAGGGAAAGAATATCATCAGCCCTGTTGCCATCCCCTTCATTAACTTGCAAGAGACTTAACATGCTCACTATCCATGCTTACAGTCCAAAAATGGCTAAACACAAATTAGCCATGCCAAAAAAGACAATCAAAACCATATTTTTAAAACAAGATGCATGTTTGAGTTCAACCAACAACAATCAATGATAAAGGATGCAACTGTAACCACCAAGAATAAATAAGACCATAATTGGTAGTTCAACAAAACAGTAGACAAGATATTTACACCAGCATAACTTTAACAACCTGCATGGACCCCAAAAACATTCAGTTGCAACAGAATCACAGTAGATGCTAACCTGGGCAAATGCAGGTGTAAATATGGCCGAGAACTTCAACTTCTTCAACAAAGGTATCACATCAGAACTCTGTGGATAATTTAAGCGTGGAGCCTTAACCCTGTTCAGTGGAATAAATGTAACTCGTCCACCTTTTAATGCATTAAGGTGTCTGATTATCTGGGTTGATATTTCATCATTCTCAACCACAACATGAAATAAGCTGTTCAGCAAAAGGTAAACATAAGGTAAGATCCTTACAAGCATTGATGAACAGAGCAAAAGAGTTAAAGATTATAATCATCACTTAATCTGGTCAAGCAGACAAGTTTCACAACTCTAAGACTCAAAATATCAAAGATTAATAACAGACTAAAACCCATAAAACCTGTTTCCAGCAGTAACTTCAACAGCAGTGAAGAATTTTTCATCACAATCAAGCAACTCAATAATTGGACCAAAGACACCATTGATTTTATAGTCTCTGCAAATCCGCCGAATGGAATTGAGTCCTCTTCTCACATCCTGGTCATACAAAATGAACAAAAATGAAAAGAAGGTGATGCTCTTTCAACCAAGGAAGCAACTATGCTGCTGACAATCATTTTTATTTATAGAAATCTACCAGCAGCACATATTTTGTACAGTTTATAGTTTGTAACACAACCAAGATACCTAAAAACAACAATGCTTCACGCACTTTTCAAACTTCATCCAAAGAAAAAAAAAAAAAAAAGGACCCCCATTCAAAACAACTTGCTGTTCATCTAGCAGGTTGAAACATGCTTGGCTTAGCCACAAGTAAACTAATGCTTACATGATAACTTCACTGAATCCATTGGTGCATTTAGATATAGAAAATACAAAGAGAAGAAAAAAACTCTGGCATAAACAAGTCCTAGAAATAAAAGGGCAGAGACCACCCAGCTACTGAGTTACTGATTTTATCCATACATGGACTATACACAGAACTTCAATATGATCTAGCATGACAAATTTCAATGTTTTATGCATTGTGAAACCAAAGAAAAGGAAAAAAGAGAACAAAACAAGCTTCATATTCAAAAACTTATTCAGCAAAACTGGGCCACGAAAAACTTGTTCTATAATATTTCCTTTGCCCAGCTTGAGCTGATGTATATTGAAAATAGATACAGTGATCCATTTGCAGATTATGAATGCCAATAGACCCTATGGCTCAGTTTTACCATCATATAGGACAGTCATTTAGATAATTGAGTTTCCCTTTTACTGTTTCAAATAACTAAGTCAGAGCATTAGAAGCTAACAAGTCCAGAAAGCAATCACTCACACCAGGAGTTGCATGATCAAGGCTCTTCTCTGCCTTCTCAACTTCTGTTCTCAGCTTGTCAATATCAGAAGTAAGTTTACTTTCCTTGTCCCACAGTGACCTTGAGAAACAAACATATTAGATATCCTTGGACCCATTCAGCAAGTCCAACCCAAAATAAGAAGAGCTAAGAGTCATACTTCCGCTCATTGTGCAGTATGTCCCTCTGTGATCTATGGTTATTGAAACCTTCACGGGACAGGGAAAGCATGGCTTCTAAAGAAGCAATTTCAGTTTTGCGACCCTCAATATAGGCATCTCTATCATTTAAATCTGCATTAAGATTATCAATTTCATCCTGAAGCTTTTTCTCCTGGGTTACATCAAAGTAGAGTATGCAAAGAATCAGTAACAAATCCACAAGAACTTGGGGCAACAAGGCCAGAAGCCAGATAGCATAAATAGGAAAAAAACAAAAAAGTGATAAATCATGTTTATCAAGATTAGGTGCATTGAAACTAGCAAACAGATTAACTAATATAAATTTCTAAGATCCTTTTCATGTTAATGCTAGATATCTCTTACTATAAGCCATAAACCTGGGGGCCAGATGCATCAAATGTCCACAGAAAGTGTAAATTAAGAGGCCTCTTTTGGTGGATCAAGACCACATAAGTGGTGTAGGACAACACAGTTTACAGTTCTTTCCTCTCTTACCATCTAGGCACCCACTAAGACAATTACCAAATTTAGAAATCAAACTCTACAAGGTTAAAAATTGCAAATATTACTCCTTTTTTGGCTTTCAATTTCTCTTGGTCAATACACAAATCATCCCCTCCTACCTATTCCTTCTTCCCCATTTCTTTCATACCCTAAACAAACATAATTACTCTTTGTTGTCTTTGCAGCATTTGGAATAGCGCAGAGAAAGAGCCCTCTTTAGATGACAAATGGGCAGGAAAAAAATCATGTTAAAGGAACAGGAATTATTATATTTGGAGAAGAAATTAAATGTTAAAGGATACTATTTGTTCCAAACTTTGGTATCCTAATGATAAGCAAGTTACAAATCCCTCATAGAATTGAGACTGTCGAGGGGTATGGGCTAGTCCATTTCCTTTATTTTCTTCTGTTCATCAACATTCTTTACTTCTAACTCTCTGCTCAATTCATACAATGGCCACTTGTCCTTGTGTGGTATGTGAGCATGTTCGGATAAATCAAGTATATATATATATATATATAGAGAGAGAGAGAGAGAGAGAGAAAGAAAGGATTTGTAATAGCATGTGAAAAAAAAGAAATAATAGTCTGAATGCAAGGCATTTGACAAAAAGAAAAAACAGATTGCTTACTTGAGCCAAATTTGAAGATAGAACACGCTTTAGATCATCAATTTCCCTTTGTAGCCATCTGTCACGAGCAGCCCTACTTGAAAATTGGGTGGCACGACCTTGTTTTTGATAAAGAATGCTAAGCTGCTTTTCACGTTCCATTATTCTGCAAGGTGCCAAAACCATTCATGAAATAAAACAGGCACAAAAGCAGAAACTGTTTGCCAAAGTCCACGTAACTGGATTTTCATGGCTGTCCTTAGATAGAACCAAAGAAAAGAAAGAGAAAATTCTTCAGGGATGAGAAAATAAAAGGAAGCAGCCATAGACAATTTTCAGTGATTTGAAGCAAAGAACATCTTCTGTAATTGTAGGGCACTCTGCAAAGGCCTCATTTGGATGTCAGAGGTTTTGGAGTCATAAAGCACTCTGGGTACCATCAGTAAAGAGTCTGTCGACTTTGCTTCCTCAGTGAACAACATCAAGGCTCAAACATAAGTGTATCCAGAGATACATTCAAACTTTCATATTCATACATACCCTTTTGTGATCTCCTTTTCATTCATAACTTGTTTTTCATATTCCGGGCTAATCTGGTCAAGCTCCTCTAATGACTTTTGTATTTCAATTCGTAAAAGGTTGAGTTGATTGTTTGCATCCTCCTGAAAGCAAATACACGGGCTTAAAATACATGCCACATTCTTCTATCCATAGATTCAAATGAATTTTCCATCATTAAAAAAGGACCTTCAATTGGTCATTTCCAGAAATTCTCTCTTCCAGGTCTTTCAAATCAAGATCAAGCTCTGTCTGCCTCTTCATTGCTTCAACTTGCTGCTTTTCTGCTACCTCTCTGTCTTTGGATTTTACTTGAACTTGTTTTGTAAGATCTTTAATCTCATCATCCAACTCCTTAGACCTTTCGTGGGCATCCAGCACATTGTTGTACTTCTCAGCTGATGTTTCAGAAACCTTGTTTCGAGACTCCTCTAACTGAGCAAAGGGAAAATAGAGAACTTGGGGTATTGGTCCCATGGAAAGGAAAAGAGATGAAATGAAATAATGATTTTTAGATACTGGACAATGATGAAAGTCCCAATGACAATGAATTGCTAGGAAACTTTCATTTTACATTTTTCCCAGACTATTCAACGAAGCATGCATATCACAACAAGGACAGCCCTTCCCCTGCCCTAATTCACCAATAAATGAGAGAAAAGAAAAGCAAAGTATATCTTAAGCAGGACTGCTCTATTTCCCAAACTTCATTTCCGCCTATGCACTGGGATGCCCTTCTCCAAAGCCCAGTGTGGGAACCTTGTGCATTAAGGCCCCGTTTTTTTATTCTTGCCCAGCGCATCAAATATATATATTTTTTCCAACATCACATCCTCTGTGCAAGACGAATTAAAGGATATATAGTCATACACTCAGAGCACGGAGGCCTTCCAAAATCTGAATAATGCTAACACCATCTGCTCTACAAATCATGCTATGCACTTACCACATATATCAAGTAATTCTTTTCATCACAATCAATTTTTTTTCCATTATCTGTACAATCAACTATCAATCCTGGACTGCACACTCTAATCAAATATACTTAGTCAGAAGAAAGCACATACTTTTAGATCCCAACTTCAAAATTGACAGTCCAAAAATCAAAGCCACATAAACCTCTTAATAATAGAAGAATAGATAATCACTTTAGCCATGATTAAGCATCAAACTTTTACTGACCTCTGCCAATTTCTGGCGTGCATCATGGAGTTCCTTATCATAAATGGTATATTCTAGAGATTTACGTTGCTTGTCAAGCTGTTGATATTTTCTCAGCTCCTCTTTCTCCTCATCCAGTTCCTTCAGTCTTTCATCCAAGTATTGAACAACTTGAATTATCTGCTTCCTTTTGTTTCCTGATTAACAAATACAAATGCAATTTAGAAACATGCACAATGCATAAAAATTAACTTAATGAGCCCTTGCCTGTTTCTTGCATTATTTTCAAACTTTCACGACGTCTCTCCTCATATACACGAGTGCCACCAATTTCCTTCAGTAAATCCAACCGCTCAGAGTCTTTCATCAAGGTCAATGAGGCTATCTATGAAATGATACAGCATATAGGAGAAATGAAAATATATCAAAGCAGGGAAGCGAAGAATATGCTACCTTTAACAAAATCAATAAAATGAGTGAAAAAAAAAAAAACAATTATGTCTCCAACCTTTCCTTGCTGCACAACATAGTAAGGGTTGGAGCGAGAGAACCCAGCACTTTCAAGCAAATTCATAACTTCTGTTTTCCTGCAAATAACTTTCCATAGGTAGGCCAACAAGAATTTTACAAAAAGAAAAAAACACGAAGAATGACACTAACGTAATATGTTTTCCATCCAAAAAATACTCATCCTTTTTCATTGCAATTGTTCTACGTAAACGCACTTCCTCCTTATCAACCTATTCAAAGGCAAGAAATTCTTTAAGAAGTTGTCAGAAAACGGGAATAACATTGTCTAACTATAAGCAAAATATATGAATATATATAATAAACCTACAAAGATCCATTCTATGAAAAAGCAACAATTTATCAAGGATAAAGTAGAAGCATCTGTTTGCAAGAATGTGAAAATGATATACTTGTGGACCTACTCATACATGCAACATAAAAAATACATATAACCAACCTATGAAGAAAAAAAAAAAAAATTAAAACTACAATCATTGTTCTGTCACTAAGTAACTATGTCAATACCTTTGCCACCTTAAATGACAATGCGTGGTTACAGCCTTACACTTCTTTTTTTTTAGGTTAATGTTGAAAACCCAAAGTTGAGATAAATCATCAAACCAAGAACCTCCCATATGAAAGTGCCTGATAGGCACATTTAACAATAGTTAACTGATCTTAAAAACCCAAAAAGTAGCATGAAGATCAATTGGATTTAACAAAATCACTAACAATATGGCAAGATATGACCGCAATACACACAGAAGCAAGTGTAGTTCCACAATACTAGTTGATACTGCTAATTAAAAACACAACTGTTTGTCAAAATAAATCAATCATTTCAGCCAAAAAAAAAAAACATGCTTTCTGCTTGACCATATGCTCTCATCAGAAAACGGGATTTCTAACAATACAAACATCAGGAGCAGGGCAGGGGAAAAGTTTCAGCCAAAAACCAAAAAAAAAAATAACATTGATACAAAATGAGAACAAAGAAATCAGATGGGACCTCCACGGATACCCCCACCCAACACCAAACCATTAAAAAAAAAAACAGAAGAAGAAAATAGGAAAAAGAAAAGAAAAAAGGAAGCCAAGGTGAAGCATTACCGGTATGCGATTGTCATAATTATCAAACACAATCTCCACAAAAGCAGATAAAACCTGGTGCCCTGCACCTTCCTGGTAATAAAACAAAGAAGAAATTCAAAGGAACTATAATAGCATAATTAAGCAATCTCACCCATGGAGATAAAAGATCATGTTGGGAAACGTACATGTAGTAGTGCATGCCTATCCTCACTCCGCAAGTTTTGGAAGAGGTCACTCAAAACAAAACGAATGGCTAAAAAGTTAACATGATCAATATCTCGGTGTGAACCAAAAATCAATAAATAAATAATAACTAAGGAGGGTGCAAGAAGCAAGAAAGAACCAGCAAGCATTCCCTCACCATGAAAGAAGTTTGTCTTGCCAGATCCATTTGGACCAACTGCAGAAGCCATTTAAAGAGTTTGAGACTACAATAACTACAACTTTGGCAGGGATATCTGAAATACACCAAACAAGCCAACCAAGGCAATGGACAGCAACGGAGGCCTAAATCAAATAATACATGCGACAAATCTGAACCATTGAAAAGATTATGACAGTAATTACGGCTCAAATAAAATGGAATCACCCACCGGTTCCAACAGAGAGCAGATACAGCAAATCTCACTGATAACTTATACATAATTAATTTGTGCACCAAAAACTTAAAATCACATATTGCTCAATGTACTAAGATCACAAACAGAATTAATATATCAATCACATGAGATCAGATGGGAACCCAAAAAGGGAAAAAAAAAAAAAAAACACTTACTGACACAGTTTATCTTTGAACTGAAGGGCTCAGTAGCTATTTGTTCCCGATAGCTCTTAAAACCTTCGATTATAACCTATAGGAGAACTCCACAAATCAACATAGTTATTCAACAAAAGATCATTCAAATTCTCAAGCAGAAAAAAAAATAGAGGAACAAAAAAAAAAACCTCTGACATCTTTCCATGGAATTTACCTGCTTTATATACATCCTGACATTACCAACCTGTCCAGAATCTGCGGAACAAAAAAAAAATCATTTTCACTCGCAACCAACTAAAAAAAGGACGAGAAAACTACAACTCTCTCTCAACTTCAGAGTTGAAAAAGAAACAAAAAAAAAAAAACTCGAAGTCGTAAAACCTAACCGTACAGAGTGCACTAGATATCGAATATAAACACCACAAAAAAATAAAAAAGCAATAAAACAGCATCTTCGAAGCTAATTCCTAGGGTTCTTGCAATTTTATACGGAGACACTAAAGCGAAGAGAAAAATTTCTCCCCATAGAAGCTAACCGCATGGAGATTCACTGACTTCTAAGCTGTTAAAGAGGGAGAGGGAGAGAAAGAGAGATTTTCATGGAAGATTTGAGTTGCAGTAGAGAAATTGAAGACTGCTATTTACTTTTTACTTACTGCGTCTAATTGATCGTCGTGATCGGTTTTTTTTTGTTCGTTTAATTTGAGTTTTTTTGGTTTTGAAAATGTGGGTTGGTGCGCAGGTTAAGGAGAAAGCTCGGGATGAGGATTGTAGTGCGGGGACCACGCCTTATGGAGGGAAAAAAAAAGAGTGAAAATGTGTTTGGCGGTACAGAGGATTTTGTTCTTTTTGAGCGTTCAAAATAGGGAAAATATGACAGCAGGAGTTGCTATAATGCGCCTGTAGTGAAGAGTATGGTGCACGTCGTCACGATGGATGGTGTTTTCTTTGCGGGGCCTAGAGAATCAGAGAATCCCATTGTCATTGGTATAGAGATTAACAAGAGATTTTATAAACCATTTTGAGTATATTTAATTGTAATTACGTAAAAATTTTAGTATTTAATTAGCATCAGATTAAAGCCTAAATTTCTATTATTATTGTAATATCATTACCTTTTATATAAGACAATCTTCATTATATATATATATATATATATATACTATGTGAAATAAACGAGAGAGGTGCAATCTTTTTTAGTCTTCAAATCGTTGGTGTATATTTTTCTGTTATAATTTCTCTTATCTTTTTTATTAATTTTCTTATATATTTTATATTTTAATAATTAAAAGATGGGTGTTTTTTTCCTAAAGAATTTCTTTTTTCCAATAAAAGTTATCTGTTTGGTTTGTTTGAATTTTTTTAATAAAATTCTTATTTATATAATGTAAATTATTTTCTTTATGCAAATATTAATATACAAATTATAATGAAATCAATATATCATTATTCATGATGTTGAGGTCCTATCACGAAGCTGAAAAACCTCTTCCGATTTGCTCCTAAAAAATGTTTTCTCTTTCTCCTACTCTTCTCTTTCTTTTCTTTTCGTTTTTTCTAATGGTAGAGAGAGGAAATGTTTATAATAATAAAAGTTATATAAGAGTTATCTTTAAACGAAGAGTTACTCCTTTTTTCGATAACGATTATCTTTCTTATAACAATTATCTTTAAACAGGAAGAGTGAGATTTTAAACTCGATGATCAAAATTACTATTATGCCCAATCGACTATCATATTAGACTTTTTATTTTTGGTCATACTTTAAATAACATGAACTACTTATGTTAATTAATTAACAATCTCTTACTTGGTTCATATTATACTTGATGAATCAATAAAAAATAAGTGTGCACAATACTTAAAGATCATCAAACCATAATACTTAATTAAATTAAAATGATTGGATCATGGTAGTCACATATCTTTTAGCGACATAATTCTTTCCATGTATCACATAATTATCATAATTCATAATAACTTAACTGAGGAACTTTGAAACTTTAAATTGTCATTTCCATATATGCTACTAATTATCTCATAAACTATAACTGTACATAACTAAATAGAGATAATAAAGTGCAAACAAAATCATAACCTTAATTGAATTTATGAGTGTCACAATGATATGAGTAGTATAAAATATTGGCTTTCATAAGAATAAGGACATATCCAAAATGCTCATCCGTTCAACATGTCCAATGAATATTTTCGGTGGCAAACCTTTAATTAACAGATCTGTTATCATCAATTCAATACCAATATGCTCAATGGACACTCTTTGGTTTTGTACTTCTTCCTTAACATATAGGTATTTCAAATCCATATGTTTCGCACCTTTAGAATACCTATCATTCTTAAAGAAAAAAATAGTTTCAGAATTATCACAATAAATTTTTAATGACTTTTCTATACTGTCGACCAAACCAAGCCTTAAGATAAAATTCAGCAACCATAATGCATGAACAGTAGCCTTAAAGCATGATACAAATTCAGCTTATATCGTGGAAGTAGCAATGACAAACTGTTTTCTACTTTTCCATGAAACTACTCCTCAACCAAGAGAAACATGTAACCAAATGTAGATTTCCTCTAGTCTACACATCCAGTATAATCTGAATCTGAGTAGCCTACTACTTCAAGATGACTTGATCTTTTATAAATAAGCATATAATCCTTAGTGCTTTGTAAGTACCTAAGTACTTTCTTTTCATCTTTTTAATGATTTATTCTAGGATTACTTTGATATCGGCCTAACATTCCAAAAGCGAAACTAATGTCTAGTCGAATGCATGTTTGAGCATACATCAAACTTCCAACCAGTGATGCATAGGAAATGGATTCCATTATTTTTTATTCCAAATCATTCTTTGGACATTACAATTCACTGAACTTGTCCCTTTTCTGAATTGGAATTATTCTTGTAAAGTAATTTTCCATTCTAAATCTCTCTAATACTTTATTGATATAGCCTTTTTGAGACAATCTTAACAATCCTTGTGATCTATTGCTAAATATTTCTATTCCTATCACATAGGATGCCTCATTCATATCTTTCATTGCAAAAATTTCAGAGAGAAATTTCTTGACATCATGTAACAAACCTATGTCATTAGCAACTAAAAGAATGTTATCAATATATAGGACCAATATAATGAACTTGTTCCCACTAACCTTCATATAGATACACTGATCAACGGTGTTCTCTACAAAATCATATGACGTAATGGTATTATTGAATTTAATATACCATTGTTGGGAGGTTTGTTTCAGTCCATATATCGATTTCTTTAATTTACACACCAAATTTTCTTAACTTGTGGTCTTTACATCTATTTGGTAGAGCTCCAGGTCATTATGAGTCATCAAAGTCATAATAATTCTTAAGGAGTTTTTCTTAGAGACTAGAGAGAAAATCTCCTTATAATCAACATCATCCTTTTGAGTGTAACCTTTGGCTATAAGTCTAGCCTTATACCTTTCGATGTTACCTTTTGAGTTTCGCTTGGTCTTAAAGACTCATTTACAGCTAACTCATTTTGATCCTTCATGCAACTCTACAAGTTCCCAGACTTGATTTACATCCATCGATTTTCTTTCTTCTTTCATGGCATTGAACTACTTTTTAAAATCATTACATTCCATGACTTGTTTAAATGAAACTGGTTCTTTATCAATGCTTAATTCCAATTCATGTTTAAGTAAGTAAACTACATAACCATTCGATACAGCTGACATTTTCTGTCTTGTAGACCTCCGTAATGTCATTTCTTGTGGTATCATTTGTTCATTTGTAAATTATATATTGTCACTTGGTTCATTTCTTATGTGTTCACTTTGCGTATTTCAAGTATCAATTTGTTGTCCTTACATGTCATGTGACTGTGATGCAACAAAAGGAACAATAACTTGAGTAAAAACACTAGGTGTGGGGATACCAACTTGAGTAAGAGTGCTCACTATGGATCTTTTATTTTATAATTCTCTAATATTCACCTTTCATGATTCCCCATTCCCACTGAACTGACCATTTTTAATGAACCGAGCATTATTAGACTCAACTATTCTAGTACTATGGTTAGGACAATAAAACCTATACCCTTTGGACTTTTTAAGATAGCCAATAAAGTGACCACTAATGGTTCTTACATCAAGCTTTCCTTCATATGAATTATATATCCTTACTTCTGTTGAATAACCTCAAACATAAAGGTGTCTTAAACTGAGTTTCCTACCTGTTCATAACTCGTAAAGAGTCTTAGGAACAACCTTACTAGGAACCCTGTTCAACATATATGTAACAATTTTTAACGCATGCATACACAAGGATAAAGGTACAGTACTATAACTCAACATGCTCCTAACCATATCCATAAGTGAGCGATTCTGCTTTTTGGTTACACCATTTTGTTACGGTATACCAGACATTGTATACTGTACACATATGCCTCGATTTTCAAGAAGTTTTGCAAATGGATTAGGACATTATCCATTTTCATTGAATTTTCCATAATATTCACCACCCTTATTTAACTTAATCACTTTCACTTTTCTATCTAATTGCATTTTCACTTCATTAATAAATACCTTTAAGGTGTTTACTAACTGGGACTTTTCATGCAGTACATATAAGTAACAATATCGTAAATAGTCATTTATAAACATGATGAAATATTTCTTACCACCCCATGTTGGAATATCAAAGGGGCCACAAATATCAGTGTGTATCAATTATAAAGGCTTATTACTTCTCATAGCTGGGTTTTTTATGTATTTCTTGTTTGTTTCCTTTTTACACAGTCAACACATATGTCTCAATTAGTAAAATCCAATTGAGGTAGGACATCACCTTCACCAACCTCAATATCCTTTCTTTGGATATATGACTCAATCTTTGATGTCATAAAAAAGTAAAACTATCATCATATGAATTACATTTATTACCTATACTATGCTCAACAAGAAATAGAGAATCAGCATACATAGCATCAAGATTGAAATAGTACAAATTATCAACCAAAGTACCATATCCATAATAGTACAAATGTCTATATAATGAAAATGCATCATTTCTAATCTTAAAGTTAAATCCTACTTCATCTAACTTTGCAACAAAAACTAAATTCCTAACACATTGAGGAACATAAAGACACTTTTCTAGATCCAGGTGACACCTAGTGTCAAAGATCAATCTGTATGCCCAATTCCTTCTATTTATGTCTTCATTATGTTTTCCATATAAAGGAACTTCTTATTTCATATTATGGGCTAGATTAAAAGGAATCCCTGCATAATATGTGATATATAAATAGTAGCTCCAGAGTTTAACCACCAAGTATTATTAGGTACTTCAATTACATTTGATTCAAAACATATTGATATACAGTACATACATTTCTTTTTGAACTAAGTCTTTCTTTTTAGACAATCTTTCTTGAAGTGACCCATCTTTTTATAGAAGAAGCATTTCTAATCCTTATGGATCTAACTTCTAGTGACTTTCATAGAGGTTTTGTCCTTTTTCTTACTCTTCTTATATGGTTTAGACTTGCTACCACTAGCATTATTACGAACAGTAAGATGAATGGAGTGATCTTTCATCTTCTTTAATCTCCATTCTTCCAGAACTAACATGACCTTAATTTCTTAAAAGTTCCATTTCTCTTTAATAGTGTTATAATTCACTTGGAACTGGTCAAATTCAGGAGGTAGTGAGTTAATAATGAATTGAATAAAAAAGGATTCACTAACATTCATGCCCATTGTTTTCAACTTTACTGCTAGATTAGACATACTAGTCACATAATCATGAATAGGCTGTGACCAATCAAATTTCTTGGTTATCAGCTCACTCATTAGGCTTCATACAATAGATTTATTAGCTATATCTGATTAAGAGTATTCCTCAATTCTTATCATAAATTTCATCGATGGCTTGACATTTTCAGTTATCGTTATTCGCATCAAATTATCAGATTATGTACTATTCTCGGTAATGGCTGCAAGCTTTTTATCTGAGATGATTGCTAAGTCCAAGTCCAAAACACCTAAATGAAACTGAATATGCTTAGATCATTCTACATAGTTCAGCCCATTGAATTTAATTATTGCATTGCCCAAGGCGAATACATTATTAGAAGCTATAAACATAATCTAAATTTACACATTAATTCTTTGAGTAAACTCAAATGGATTCAGACACATATATTACGAACTTTGATTATGTATTTAAATTCACCTTTGGCTGACCCTCAAATACATAACTTTAATTAATAATGATGCTAATTCAGATATATTTTGATAGATCAATCAATCATACTAGAGTTAATATGAATGTTATCCTTGGATATGCAATCATGTTTACCTAGTATATTAATCAATCCCCTTTAGTGTCATTAATTACAAGCAATGATCTATTTTTGGATGATTTCCTAACTTCATAACTAATAACCACAATTATTTATTTTAAATCTGTATAACATTTTATTAGAATCCAAAGAAATGAACAATTGAAATTTACAATCAATTGTTCAAATCCTTTCAAGTTAGGCCACTTTGGTGACTAACAAGCTTTCAATATTTGATTTATATTGATGTAATCTCAATAAATTTCAAAATGTTCAATTATGAAGATCATTCAATTTAACAAAATATCAATAAGCTATCATGATATTTAAATTTTCCATTTTATGGGAGTCAACACTGGCCAATACGTCGTCGGCGTATTGTTCCAGTAGTCGGGCCATACTTCACGCCAACAACCGCCAGTGGTGCAAGGTCCAGTGGCCAGTGCATGCTCCACGCCGACAAGCCCCGACAGCATAGAGTCCCCATACCTATACACCTATTCGAGTCAACAGGAACCATGGTTGTACCCACCCTAGAAGTATAGCGCTCACTAGGAAGCCCTTCCGCCAGCAATTTGTGTCCTAGCCATACCCACCAAATCGATCCGAGTCTCCCATCATACCCGGAAGCACAGCCCTTACTAAGAGAATGTTCCACCATACCCAGCAGACCCATGTCCGATTCAGGTCCCTGGCAGTGCAGAGTCCAACTAGATTCACACTCAATTCATGTCTCTGACCATATCCAGAAGCAAACTTAGACCGATTTGGGTCCCGACAGCGTGGAATCCCACTAGACCCACACTTGATCTTTGTATCCGGCCATATCCAGAAGCAAACCCAGATCAATTCAAGTCTCGACGGCATAGAATCCCACTAAACCCATGCTCGATCCATGTCTTTGACCATATCCAGAAGCAAACTCATACCGATTCGCATCTCCCACCATACTTGGAAGCACCCTCACAGGGAGAATGTTCCGCCATACCTAGCAGACCCATGTCTGTTTCAAGTCTCGGTGGTGTTTTTCCTTTCAATGTCGGCCGTTATTCCTTTATGCACCGCCAGTGTTGGGCCGACATTAAATAAAAGCAAAGAAAAGAAAAAGCAAATTGTAGTATTCGTATACCCGCTCTAATACCAATTGTTAGTTTTTTTTTTTTTAATTTCTCTTTCATGAAATTCTTATTTCTATAACGTAAGGTCTTTTCTTTATGTGAATATTAGCACACAAATCGTAATGCAATCAACATATTGTTGTCCATGATACTGAGATTTTGTCGTGAAGATGAGAATCCTCTTTCGATTTGCTCCTAAAAAACTTTTTTTCTTTTTCCTATTCTTTCCTTACTTTTCTTTTCGTTTTCTCTTATAGTGGAGAGGAAGAAAAATCCGTAATAATAAAAGTTACATCAAAGTTATCTTTAAATGTGAGTAACCCCTCTTTTCAATAACAATTATTTTTCTTATAACAGTTATCTTTTCTTATAACAATTATCTTTAAATAGAAAAAGTGAAGGAATTTTAAATCTGATGATTTAAATTACCGTTATACCTAATCGACCATACTTTTTATTTTGGGTCATATTTTAAATAATATGGGTCAGTTATGTTAATTAATTTAACATAGTTTGGCAAAAAACAATGAAAAAAAAATGTCATGAGAAAGAAAGTGCTGTTTACCGGAATATTCTTTTTTTTTTTTTTCATGCGTTTGAAGAATCTAAATCCAAGAGGAAAGGAAAATGACGAGATTTTCGCATTCTCTTTGTCCTTTGACTAGGAGACCACCCAAGCAAACTTGGGTGGTTTTGTTTGGTTTGTTAAAGAAAAAAGAAAATGGTTGGAAAAATAGAAAAGTATCCCAAAAAATTAAAATAATAATAATAATAAAAAGATTTCACTGAAAGGGTGAGAAAGGCTGCAGAAGATTGGTAAAAATGGCGTATGTTGTTATTTAATGAACATTAATTTTTAAAGACTAACTGAGGTAACATCACAAACACATTTTGAACAAACAAGGATTAAAAGTATGCTGGCAAACTCGATTATTCCTTAATGCTGCAAATAAAGTAGATCAACAAGATTAATAACATTGAAATGGTAATTTCCAATTCCGCATTGAAAGGGGTGGCAACTATGCGTGCAGGTTCCAGCGGAAACACACACATTAAGCAGATGGTGACAGCCCAAGTAAAGTAATAAGATTCCCTGAATTGATCATGTTCGCATCGTACACATATTTTGGGAAAGACGGCAACAAAATCACCAAATGGGCATTCATAGATGGGAGAATAATCTATAAATTTTACAAGGTTACATTGATGTCAGAATCCGACTTTCGGATATCCTCTGTAGTTGCTTGTATCAGAACTCAAGGCTACTACTGCCAATCATCGCCTCTCCTTGTTCCAGCACCTCCGGAGTTGCCATTCCAACCGCCAGAGTCAGCATCAAACCTTGATGTCGAGTATCTCTGCCGAAATCTTCTCGTTCCAGCACTACTGGAGTTGCCATACCAACTGCTAGAGTTGCCATGCCAACCACCAGAATTGTAAAGCCTTGATGCCGAGTATCTCTGATGATACCGACCACCAGAGTTCTCAATAAAGGGTGTCGGTGATTCTGGGAACAATGGGGTTCGTATATGACTACCATGCATTTTCATAGAAGGTCGAGAATTTGGTAACATATAGCAGGCGGTTGTGCTAGAAACTTCATGTTTATTATAAAATGGTGTGGAAGGAGACCTCCAGGAGCCCCTTCCAGACCTTGTTTTAGATAAATCTCCAGAGTTCTCTGTAATCCAATCACCTCTGCACTTTGATTTATCTGGTGTTGTGAGTCCTTGTTGTTTACCTTTGTGCTTTGATTTTTGTGGCCTTGCGAGGTGTTGTTCTTCTGACTTGGACTTCAACTTGGATGAATGTCCAGGGTGCTCCACAGTCCGCCTACCTCTGTTCTTTGGTTTCTGTGCTGTTGTAATGCCTCGTTCTTCAGACTTGCTTCTTTTCCTTTTATGATCCTTATTAAGATCACGAGGAGCATATTTACTTTCCAACTTGTTTCTATTGTTTTTGGAGGTTGACAGTACACGCTTCCTCTTTTCAGCCCAGGAATAAGAAAAAAACAATACCAATAAGGAAGCAGAATATTTCCATACGTAAACAATAAGAATGATGGAACAGCGTGATCATCTCTTCTGAAACCAACCTTAACAGATCTTGGGCACTCACGAGCAAAATGTCCTCTTTCACCACATTTGTAACAAGAACCAGGTGATGCTGTACTATTGGCTTCCTCATGTAACCTCAAGCAAGCCTGCGGGAGATAAATAATACAGATTCTGCAAGTCAGTGTCAAGGCATGGATTACAAAAAGAACTCGTACAAAGAAGAAAATAACACTACCAGTCAAAAAGATGTCATCAAGCTTTGTGAAAACAGAGTTTTGCAAAACCAACAATGCTTGAGCATACCAGGGTTACAAAATGTCAAAACAAGATGTCAGTACATTCTACAGAGTTCCAAATCATCAAAAAAACATTTAAAATAAAGTAAAAACCACAGCATTGACATACTTCTAAGCACCATTCCACAACAAAATAATTGAACTGGAAAATAAATAAACCTTCACCAAGAAAAATTCAGGATTTTTATTTGTTTTGGATGGGGGATCAGTTAGCAAGTGTTCCATTCACAGACTACATAGAGGGCATGCACAAACATACACCAGAAGAAAAGAGCAATGGAAATTGACAGCATTGAAAAGGACTTACCATAGCATAATGACCCAGTTCACCACATTTGTAGCAGGACACTTCCCTTGCACCATCATCAACAATTTCAGTACAACACAAATGGCCAATACCATTGCAGATATAACATTGAATTTCCTAAATCAAAGAGAAAACATTAAGAACACTGCTCAGAAACTCAAGTTATTTAAATATGATAGGCTAGGGGAAAAAGACCTTGTGCATAAACAAAATGTGAACAATTCAAATCACAGATACTTGAAGTAAGGCACAACCTTCAAATCATCAAGAGGATAACCATTCTGGCATGAAAACATATCATGCCCAGAATATCCACATTTTAGGCATTTTCTTGCACCCTTTTCTTTATTTTTCTCTGGACAATCTTTTGCTTGGTGCCCTCCTTTTTGGCAAATAAAGCAGACTCGTCCCTGAAAAGGAAAAAAAAAAGGAATAAATACCAAAATGAAAATATACACAAGTTACAGGACCAACTTTATCTTGAATTACATAGCTAAATTGCACATTAAAGTATGAAGAACAAAAGGCTAAAGCAGAAATAGAAGAAGGTGTAGAAAAATATATGTCAACATGAGAGCACTAAGATATTTTATCACCCAACATGAACAATGATTTTATGATAATTGCATCTACTAATTGCCAAGAGGTGTTAAACATCTCTTAGCTTCATTTTGGACCAGTGGGCCTCTCGATAAAATGAGATATAACAAAAGTAAAATGGGATGTAGTCAAGCCATAAGCAACTCCATCTTGCAGTTATGTTGCACATATGACTACCACCCGATATCTTCAAGTGACATCAGACACAAACTCACAAGCTCATAAATTTCATTTGATCAGAACCAAAGTTCCAAATAGCAGATATGTATTTATATGCATAAGTACTGTTACACTTGCGGATACAAACTGTTAAACTTGCATATACAAACAGATCAATCTATGTCATTAATATGTATAACTACAACTAGTCCCACATGACAAGAAATTTATTCAATAGAAGCTAAAATGTCAATCAATATGATGATCCAATTATGCCATTCATGTAGAAAACAGTAATTATTTTGAAAAACAAATGAATATGAGGGGTTGAGCTCATAATCCCTGGTCTGCTTACTAACGTTCTTGCATTCCTTGACACCATGCTCCAGACTACCACAGACAAAACATGGTTTTTTCTTCTTCCCAAGGGACAGACAGTTAACTGCCATATGACCTTCCTCACCACAATTATAACATGTCAACCAGCCATTCTCTGGAGGATCAAAGTACCTCGGTCCCCGCTGACAGAATAAACATAACAAAGACATTAATCTAAGCCTTTCAAATGGAAATACTCTTTCTTCCTTCCTCATAACAAAAACCACATATCACATAGCAGATATTTCACACTCACAAGAAGCTTCCGCAGCACAATATTATCGGATATCATTACACCATTTGGATTCATGGATTCCGGTAGTTCCTCCGAGGCATTGAAAGCTTTCGGAGCTTTAATTGTTTCATGCTTCTCTTCTTCTTTGCAACAATAACCTAACACAAGTTAAAAGTCATTCGAAATCCTAGCTATCTTAAGTCAGACCTGCAAGTAAAAGTACTCAAAGCTAAACTAAGATTATTTCAATACTAAAGTTAATTAGAACAAGCAAAATAAAAAGAAAAAATAAATAAATCCACACATGTCTCTTCAATTTCCATTTTCTTAGTATTCTTTTTCTTCTTCTTCTTTTTCAGCACAGAGGTTACCGTGGCAACAGCTTCAGCCTCTATTGACGGAGAAGAAGAGAGTTCTGCAACCTGAATGTAGCCGACGTCGACGCCGCCGACAGTGACAACGTCGCAACCATCTTTAGACACGTCGTCGCCAGAAACCACAACTGCGTCGTTCTCGTTTTGATCCAACCTCGCCGCGGGCATCAGTAGCGCTTTCTCGACAACCTTCAAGCCCGGATCCTCGTTCGCCTGCCCGTCGTCGTCGTCTTCGCCGTCGTTTCCTTCCATCGCCAAATTCGACTCATTTTCTTCTTCGACATCGTTTTCATCAATGTTTGCACGTTGCTCCTCCCTCTTCGCCATTTTGAATTTGGTAGAGAGGCTGGAATTATTGCTATCGCCTAACGATGGAGGAACTCTGTCCTTTCCTTAGGGCTTGTATCGGAATTTTGACAGATTGTTTGCAATTACCGAGGGTTGCGCGATCAACGGCGCTGATGCATTTCTGTTCATTTTAATTTTCGTGGGCCGGCTGTGCTCCAAGGGAAATTTTGTGTAAAAATTACAGGAAGCTAAACGCTTTGTTGCCACTCAAAATTCTATCCACCCAAATCAAAAATTGTTGGAATAATTGACAAAAAGACTTAAACTAGTAAAGAATGGTTGGAGTTGCCATCAATTCTTAATGATTTTACCTTTAAGTTAGTTTGTTTAATCTATTAAATTTAAAAATATATAATTATATAAATAAATGATTATAATTAAATACAATTTGAGCCATATATAATTTATAAACATTTGTTTTATTTTTTTTAATTTGAAATTAATGAAATTGTTTATTTACGTGATTGAAGGATCACAATTACTTTTTTTTGAAAAATGTTTCTTTTATAAAAAAGAAAATTAAAAGCACATAAATCTTTATTTCTTAATTTTTACAAAATAATAAGATTTTTATATTGGAGATGATTAATGTATTTGTAAAATTTTGTAGAAGCTCATTAGCCGATTTTTAAAAGTTTTAGACAGCCCTCATGTGTGTGATGGATATGATATTAAAGGCGTTCCCTGTACATTGGGGATCATAAGTTGACTTTCAAATCAGACGTTGGCCTAGTAAGCCTGGAAAGAGACTCAGGTTTGTCAAGATCAAACCGGAGATAATACCCACACGCACGCACGCGCGCACGCACGCACAGAGTCCATGCTGCCTGTACAGAACACGCAATCATTCTCACCGAATGAATAAAGAATGATGCAGTGTAATACCATACGTGACGAGTGTTTATTATAGACGCAGAATTTTGTAGTTAACATATTTTTTAATACATAATAGTAAATTAGGGTTAATAATTATGATAGATTCACTTTAAAAATTTCGTTATTTTCCAAATAAATATTTTTTTTATGTGACAAACTCAATCATTCGGCACCAGCAATGCCTAAATATTGCTGGCCTCAAAAAGTATTCAAGAGGGGTCGAATGAGTTGATCGTAAATAAAAATATAATATAGTATTTAAATGAATTAATATTATCTTAATAATATTAATATTAGTTTAAATAAATTTAATTTACAAAATTAATTTTCAATTTTTTAAAAAATATTTATATGTATTATAATTAAAATTTTATTGAGTATATGAGTTTATATAAAAAAAAATTAAATTTGTAGAGGATAAAATTTTAGAATTCTCTCAAAAATTAAAGGTTTTGAAATTATAAATTTAACTCAAAAATTAAATTTAATAATAACTTGATTGTCAATTACAATCAAATAAAAATTTATTATTTTATTACAATACATTCATATAATTATATTTTTTAATTATTAATTTCTTAATTTTAAAATCTAAAAAAATCACAAATCTTTATTTAGAATTTTATTCACTTTTAACAAATACATTTTTATAAAATTAATTTGATATAAGTTTTTGGTGTGTGTATTATTTTTTCTTCTATTACAAATAGAATTATATACCAAAAAAGAGTTGTGAAAATTTTAACAATATATCAATTAGTCCAAAACAAAAACAATATTTGTTTGAATATTTTCATATTTAAAATTTTTTTGTTGGCTTATCAAAAAAAAATCTATTTAGATATTTTTATATTCAAATTTTTTTTTGATCCATTAAAAAAGATAATATTTTTTAAAATATTTCTATTTAAAAATAATTATTTATTAGTGGTATTTTATTTTCATGTTAGTTTGTTGGTAATTATAATTTTTATGCCAAAATAATTAATTTATTTAATAAAAATAATTTTTAACAAAAATTCATCTTTTACCCATTATTTATTTAAAAATAATTATACAACAATATCAATTCAATAAATAATCAAAATAAAATACTTAAGATTCAAATACTTTATTTATTATAAATATATATATTCAAATATTTATAATATATATGATAAACATTATAAATAATTATAATAATATATCAAAATATAAAACTAACAACCCATAATTTACCAAACTTGTGTTGTCACGGTTCACTAAAGCACAGAAAAATACAAAGACAACAAACACACAACCCCGACTAAAAGTCACTTTTTTATTATTATTATTATTATTATTATTATTATTATTATTATGTTTTCGGCTCTTTCTCAGTTCCCTTCTCTTTCCTTTCCGCCCTCATCTCTTGTACTTCAACTCTAATAGCCTCAAATCTTTCTGCTCACTACCTTGAGAGAGAGAAAAACAAAAAAAAAATAAATAGCATGTCTTCTGCTGCTACCACTCCAACGCCTCCTCCTCATGAGGTCGATGAATGCAGAGGAGTCCTTCGGGTTTACAGCGACGGCTCAATCTGGCGTTCCCCTGAACCTTCCTTCAAAGTCTCTGTCCAAGACGATGGTTCAGTTGAATGGAAAGACGTTGTCTTTGATCCAACTCGCAATCTTCTCCTCAGGCTCTACAAGCCAGCTGGTTATTCCTCTTCTGCCAGCAAGCTCCCAATCTTTTACTACATCCATGGAGGTGGATTCTGCGTAGGGTCTTGCACATGGCCAAACTTTCATAACTACTGTCTCAAGCTGTCCTCGGAGCTTCAAGCAGTGGTTGTTTCACCCAATTATCGGCTTGCTCCGGAGAACAGGCTTCCAGCTGCCATTGACGATGGCTTCACGTCTGTCAAATGGCTCCAAGCTCAAGCTTTGTCGGAGGAGCCTGATCCTTGGTTGACTGGCGTTGCTGATTTTGGCAAGGTTTTCATTTCTGGCGACTCCGCCGGTGGCAACATTGCTCACAATTTGGCGGTTCGGCTCAGGGCCGGTTCGCCGGAGTTGGCTCCGGTTCAGGTGCGTGGTTATATCCTTTTAGGACCATTTTTTGGTGGGAAGGTTAGGACAAAATCAGAAGCCGAGGGACCCAAAGAAGCATTCCTTAATTTGGAGCTCATTGACAGGTCTGTCTCATTGCTCTTGAATTATAGTTTGTGTTCGTTACTCGTACCTATTATTATAAAAGATTCCCCATCTTTCATTAACTAGTAAAAAGTTTGCCGGCCGCCCTGCTGCAGAAATGATCCGTAACCTAACCAAAATTGGGTTCTATGTTTTGTAATTGCCATTTACATTTTAGACCTCCAAACAAGACATTGGCACCTCATGAAGCGCCCAACACCGTCTAGATAAGATTTCTGTTTTTAGCGCGAGACACTATTTCAGCTAATAAGCACGGAATTGCTCCTCTTATCTGTTGCGGGTCGAGGACTCGAATTCGTATTTTTCACATAGAAATCGCTGATAAAAATAGAATAAAATCTATTCTGCATCATATCTGAGCGATCTCTCAATTTGGGTCAAAGAAACAATGTCATTTCATCGTTATCAAATTGACTGCAAATCTTTGTTTTTTTTTTTTTTTTCTTTTTGTTTGCCGTGAGGATCCACTAGAGTGCATTCTACTTCTAATAAGTTATGAATTAAATCAGAATCATCCTC
Organism: Ceriops zippeliana; assembly: GCA_037897445.1. Lineage (NCBI taxonomy): Eukaryota > Viridiplantae > Streptophyta > Magnoliopsida > Malpighiales > Rhizophoraceae > Ceriops > Ceriops zippeliana. The sequence goes on from JBAPLH010000174.1 coordinate 2,756,459, forward strand.
TACAAGTCCATAATAAGCAATGTAACAAAAAAGGAGAAGGAAAAATATGCCAGGTCTTGGTTCTGGTAAGGCGGGGGCCGGCTCTTCTTGACAAGTTGTTTTCCTTTTTTTTTTTGGGGGGGGGGGGGGTGCGCTCAGGTATTGGAGACTGTCACTTCCAATTGGAGACACAACTGATCATCCACTGGTGAACCCATTTGGGCCTACTAGCCAGAACCTTGAGCTGGTGGATCTGGATCCAATTCTAGTAATCGGAGCGGGTTGCGATCTGCTGAAAGATAGAGCCCTGGACTATGCAGAGAGACTGAAGAAGTGGGGGAAAAGGATTGAATATATTGAGTTCGAGGGACAACAACATGGCTTCTTCACCCTCAGTCCCAGTTCGGATGCAACAAAGAAGACGATGCATGTCATCAAAAGTTTCATTGCTCAAAACTGCACCTAATACAAAAGGATTGTCTACTTCCCTTTTCTCCCATGTACTGGCATCGTTATTTACTACGAAATAATTTGCATAGATTTTTATTTCTATTTTTGCATTTTAATTCAATCTCCACGTGAAAACGCTTATGGTAAATGTGTTGCGATAGGAGGGAAACAACCATAATTTTTTTTTGTTTCTATTCTCCTTATAAAATTCGAGAGCATGCGACCAATTAATTTTTTAGTTGCATAATATTGAAAGTCGCTTTCCAAAACATAAGAAAACGAGTTGGATTCATGAGACATGTGAAAAGGAGTTCAATTTACATTGTCGTAACCTTAAACATAAAAAAATTAAAAAAAAATTACCAATGCACACACTTTTTATTTACCCTCGTCAAATGTGAGTAGGAGTGTTTTTTTTTTTTTTAACAAAAATAAATTAATTTTTATAAAATTAGACATGTTCAGGAACTTGAGACCCTAACATGACTCAAGCGCCTCCACTTGCAAATATACAAACATCAGCATAGGAGATGGGCCTAGCTTGAAATTTATGTTATAATTAATTAAAGTCTGGTTTAACCCTCGAATGTTATTTACAAATAATACATTTTTCTATGACCCTGCCTTCCTACCTAAACAAAAGGGTTTTTTTTTTTTTTTTTATTAAAAAAAGAAGACATTTTCGGTAATTGGCTCACTTGTAACTTGTACGCTAGTTCTAGAGATAAATTGGACATGGAGAACTTTAAGACATTAAATCTAAAGATCGCAGAGAGAGTTTTCCAATTAGAGGATTTTATAGAAAACATAGACTGCCCCAACCTCTAGTTCTTTTTTCACCTTCGGATGCACTAATTTATTGCGAATACATCTAAACCATTGTCCTTGCAAGGGTAATGAGAGCAAATTGTTCTTAATAGAATAATGATGACTAAAATACTTGATTAATTTCAGAGTTTTTTTTTTTTAATAAGAAGAAGAATTTACGAGTAAAATCTCGAATCAACTAAAAGAATATGAAAAGGCATGTCTTTAGCCATGTTTGAAAAGAGATTGGGCCACGCGTGACCTCCATTTGTTTATGGAAGCTTATTTTTGCAATCAATAAACAATGGCACTATAACGGTTTTAGGTTCCAAATCTACACATATGGGCTACGGATATAATTTGTGAGACTATTGCATGTGTGTTAAGACTTTATAAAAATTCCTTAAAAGCCAAAATAAAATTGTAATAATCGTATAATTTACGAGATTCATGAGGGTGAAAAGAGAGAGAATAAAATACAAAAGAGATTTCTAAGTAAAAATTGACAACAAAATTTAGTTGTTAGAAAAATTTTTAATTTTAAATTTAAGGTTAAAATCTTAGTCTCAATAAAAAAAAAAAAAAAAAAAAAACTCCTTATTTAACAAATCTCACTAATATTGGTGAGGAGTTTCTTATTTTAAAAAAGAAAATAAATTTCAATACATATTTGTCAAATCAGAGAATTGACCATATTATATATTATAATTTTTCTAATTATTATTTTCAAATAACGATATTATTGCACTAATGGTTTTCTAATTGATACGTACAAGTTTGATTCGATAAAATAAAGTTATTTATAAAAAATTTTAGTTTAATTTTATTTATTTTTTATTTAATATATTCCTACAAATTAAAACATTACTTAACTATTTCCAGGGTGTACAAAAGTAGACGCCAAACGGTCAGAAAATTTGAATCCAGTCATCCTAGCCGTCCATCAAAGAAATTCCAACCGTCCGATTATCTCTTTTTAGGGTCTTCCCCCCAAGGGTCCCAGAACTTCTTGGGAAAAACACTTCAAAATCTGTTTTTCCCTCAGTTTGCACATTTTCTCTGATCCCAACCGGCCACATTCCTCTGTGTGATTCCCCTCTACAATAATTTCTCTAACACCAAAAGCTAGCATAGTTTTGCTTCATCGCACAACGCTGTCCAAACAGACTCGGTTCGGAGAATTTTTTCCATTGTCTGCGAAATGCCGTTGATTTCGGAGGCAGCGAGTGTCATCAAGAGCCGGTTTGGGTTCCAAGACCGGCCTTCCGCCTCGGAATCGGCTTCAATCGTGCCAAGTTCACCTGATCTGTTGAAATCCGTGTCTCGAGAGACTGCTGCATCTTCCACTTTATCCGTGGTTCCCGCGTCCGCTGCAGTTCGGAGTGTCTGCGAGCGGGAACATGGTGATTCCAGTGGCACTGGCTCGGTTCTGCCCCAGGCGCAGAACTTTGACTTCTCGGAGGACCCGTCGTTCTGGAAGGACCACAACGTGCAGGTAGTGAATCGACTATAAAGCTCTAAAGATTAGCGTTAATGTTTATTATCGCTTCTTGTAAATTTGATTTACAATACTACAATTCAGACCAATTATTTTACAGATTCAGCCATCTAATCACTGATGAATTTCTCACACATTCTCCTTCCCCTCCCTGAATTTGTAAGGAGTTAAGTTGATTCAATTTAATTTACATTGTAAAAAATCGGTAAATTTCCCACTTGATGTGATAAGTATATTTTCTGTCATTTAACTATTGGAATTGTGTGCTTGAAGCTTTTATTGTCCAATCACTTGTTAGTTTAAAAAAGAAGAAAATTTGGGTGTAAGTAGGGGATCTAGAGATGTATTTAGAAGAGAGCGTTGAACTGTTTTTGGCCTTGCGAAGTTTAGTTTATGGTATTTTGCTTCCACTAGGAATTAAGAGGGTTCTTGAACTGTTTTCAGCCTTCAGAAGGAATGAAGTTGACAGTAAAATAGTTAATTGACTGGAAAACTATAAGAATTGTTGCTAAAATATTTAATGACTTTCTGATTGGTTGGTAACAATAACTTAACACAAATACTGGGAATATATTGCCTTTTACTTGGATTTTTTTTAATAGAAAGTATATAATGCATATTTGAACATTGCATCAAATTTGTCAATGGGTAGATCTTGTTACAGCTTAGTGCTAATGGAGTTATTGATGTTTGTTTGGATGACTATCATTTTAATTTTCAAATTTTGTAGGTTATTATCAGAGTTCGTCCACTAAGTAGTATGGAAATCTCACAACAAGGCCATAGCAAATGCGTTAGGCAAGATAGTTGTCAATCAATTACTTGGACAGGACATCCAGAATCACGTTTCACATTTGATCTGGTTGCAGATGAAAGTGTTAGCCAGGTATGTCCTTCCTTTTCTTCTGGTATTCTTCTTCTTCTTATTTAAGTTGGTTTTGACATTATGCCAAACTCATTTACCTCTGTAATTTGTGGATTCATTGGTGCAATATGATAGGAGAAGCTCTTCAAAGTTGCTGGTGTGCCCACTGTGGATAATTGCATGGGAGGATATAACAGTTGCATGTTTGCTTATGGCCAGGTTAGCAATTGAAAAAAGCTTCAGATTCTTTTCTATTTCATGTCATTTCTATGGAGTCTTAATTTGTTAGTGTGGAACATTTAACTGCGAATTTAGTTAGCAAAGGGTTTTTTTTTTTAATCTATGATAATTTGACAATGCATACCAGATTACTCAGTAAAATTTTGTTATCTGGTTTTGGTTTTGGCTTTTATGATTCTGCAATTTGTGTACACACATTGCAGACTGGAAGTGGGAAGACTCATACCATGCTTGGAGACATTGAGGGAGGCACCCGAAGACACAGTGTCAACTGTGGAATGACACCAAGGGTATTTGAATATTTGTTCTCAAGGATCCAGAAGGTTTGTGCATTGGAGACTACTTTTGGTTTTCTTTCCTGGTGAAAGCATACAGGATTTTTCACCTGAGACCATTTGTTGCCAGTGATAATCATTGAAACTCTTTAATACTATGCAACTTGCATGTACTTTTATGCAAGAACTGATTAATTTTTTAAATGAAGAGTTAAGAGAATTTTCTCTTCTTTTAAAATTCCATACATGAATGTGTGTTCAATTTTGAGATTGACTTGTGTTACTTTGGCTTCTTCATCATGACAATAAGAGACAACAAACATGCTGTTTATTTTCTTTTATGGTTTATCAGGTGCATTCAGCAATTATTGATTTTCATTTAAAATTGTGTTCATGGAATCATACTTGTGCTTCATTAGCAAATTAGTTGCTTTTTTTGCAATGTGAATTAGTATTGGTTTTTGCTTAAAGTCCATAAAGTGCACTGTGGAATGCAAAATAACTCTCACAGGCCAAGCTAGAGCTTACCATTTTGAATTTTCTTTAAGCTCTTGCTCTCTTATACATCTCAACATGTCTTTATATGTAAGTATCTAATTGTAATGTTGAATTGTATAATCTTATGGCAGGAAAAAGAAGCTCGTCAAGAGGAAAAGTTAAAATTCACTTGCAGATGCTCATTTCTGGAGATATACAATGAACAGATTTTTGATCTTTTGGATCCATCTTCTAGTAACTTACAGGTGGGTGATAAGTTGTTAGAAGTTGCTTTTGTTGCCATTGCTTGCCTTCCAGTGGCCTTTATTGGTGTGGTTTATCATCAGTTTTATCTTTTCCAGCTATCATGTGAACAAATTTTAAAGGTGTAACATCAATTTGTGATAAAGGACCATAAAGTTCACAGATTCTTCTTTTGTGTTTATATGGTTATCAATATACTTTAACAAAAATCTACTTTCATACACATTAGACATGCCCCATATTGTATTTTATACAACTATCCTCATTGGCTTTCTTTGATATAACTTTTGGTGTGACTGAAAATGTCTAGTGGGAATATTTCAGATAAGAGAGGATGTAAAAAAGGGTGTTTATGTTGAGAATTTGAAGGAGATTGAAGTTGCAAGTGCTCGAGATGTGATTCAGCAACTTATTCAGGTAGCAATTAAATCTCTGTCCCTGTCTTTATCTTTGTGTTTCTCCTCTCCCCTTTCCATTTCTTCTTTGGCCAACAATTCTTTTATCTGTATCCTTGTTATATTGATTTGTATCTTTTATACTTTTTAAACACATTTTTGGGCTTACTAACCATGAAATGGAAATATTTATCACATTCTCAGGGTGCATCAAATAGGAAAGTAGCTGCCACAAATATGAATCGTGCTAGTAGCCGTTCTCACAGTGTATTTACATGCATCATCGAGAGCAAGGTTTGCAGATCTCACACAGTGAAAAGATGTGCAATTTCTGCTAAATGGTTTATTTCTGGAAGAGTGAAATGTACTGTAATATACTTTAATCTGTACTTTTGGGCTGAACATTTTTTTTTGTCAGTGGGAATCTCAGGGTGTAATTCACCACCGTTTTGCCCGGCTTAATCTTGTTGACTTAGCTGGATCTGAGAGGTAATATGAAATTAAAGGGGGATAGATATAATTAGTTAATATTAGACAAATAAATTTCAATTAATTTAAGAATCATTTTTTTGTATGTATTAGGCAGAAGAGTTCTGGTGCTGAAGGTGAACGTCTAAAGGAAGCTACCAACATTAACAAGTCTCTTTCGACCTTGGGGTATGATGTTGCTGCTTTTCATCTCTCATTTATTTACTCAAAATTTCTTTCCATGTCAGTTACAGAGTGCAAGATATCCATCAATTTATTCCATTGAGATTTTGGTGTTTGCAGACTCGTGATAATGAACCTTGTGAGCATATCCAATGGAAAGTCTCTTCATGTTCCTTATCGGGATTCCAAACTTACATTCTTGCTTCAGGTAAATGCTTTTATTTTGGCCAATTTCAAATATGGCTAATTATGGGACGACAGTCCACTTTGCAAATATGATTTCACATGTAATAAGAACTTCTAAAACTTTAACTGGACAAAGATTGATGCTACCCAACTTAATTTAAATTTTAATACAAGGCCATATTTGAAGGATTGATAAACTCCTTAGCTGTTAGGCCTAAAACTTGGCAATTCAGTTCATAAGAGTGTGCATTTGACACACAAAAATGAAGGTCTGGAACTGAAACTTGAGACTTTCACTGGATTGGAAATGTAGGCTATATTTCTGCATGAATGTATAGGGCTTGGTTCATTGAAGTGCTGGGATATATAGGATACCTGAAATGCTTAACTATTTGGCTTTTAAGTTGTTGGCATTTTCATTGGCAAATCTGTTCTTTTTGGTCCAGGGTCATTGTCTGTTTGTGATATACAATTTATCTATTCAATTATTCTTCCTCTTTATAGGATTCTCTTGGAGGAAATTCAAAAACTATTATAATTGCAAATGTCAGTCCATCTCTTTGGTAAGCTGCCTATCTATTTGTGTGATTATTTGTATATTGCTTCATTTAGTGCCCCTTTGGAATTCCCTGAAGTCCTTTAATTTTTACATAAAAAGTTTTCTTTTAATCACATCTAAACTTACTGATGATGCTTAAGACATGGTTACATGCATTTAATATGAAATAGTTTCTAATTAGGAGAATCAGATTCATGGATGCCATCTGTGTTTTGCATAGTTTTTCTGAAATGGGGCAAAATTTTCACAAGACCAGTTTTTTGCTATTTGATTTTGCTTCATTGCAGTTGTTGATCATGAATAATTTCGGTCATGAAATTACAATAACATGGTTCATCTTTGTTTAATCTCAAACTTGATCTTCTCTCTTTTCCTTGATTGACTTTTGACTAGTTAATTGTGTGTATATTGGATATTAATCTTCTCTTTCTCCCTCCCTCTCATTTTTTTTCCCCTTATTTTACCTTTTGGTGGTTACCTTGCAGCTGTTCACTGGAGACACTAAGCACATTGAAGTTTGCGCAACGTGCAAAATTTATTAAAAACAATGTATGGAATCTATGCTAGTTGTTCTGATAATGATGTTTGATTATTACTTAGAAATCTAAACCTTAGACAAAAGTGGTCAGAGAATTGTTGAATATTATCTATGGCACCTTTCAAGTATGTAATTGCTAAAAGGCAATTTCTGATTTTCTCTTCAGGCAATTGTTAATGAAGATACGTCAGGAGATGTTATTGCCATGCGAATGCAAATTCAACAGCTGAAGGTATTGGACTTGGGATGCTTTTTTCTGCAAAACTGTACCATTAAATGATAATATGCATAGTATTTGCCAATTAAAGTTGACTTGGAACTTCCTTTTCAACATGGAACAGGTTTTCCTTTAAGAAAAAAGTAATACATGTGGTTTCACGGAAAAATAATACTAATTGGTATTCAATTTTCAGAAAGAAGTGTCCCGGCTACATGGTTTAGTCAATGGAGGAACTGAAAATCTGGAACATGATGTACTAAGCTTTCCAGGGTCTCCCAGCTCTCTTAAGTGGGAAGGGCTTCAAGGATCATTTAGTCCTCTTGTTTCTGAAAAAAGAATGTCTCAGGTATCCATGTTTATACTCAAGTCAATCCATCCATCTAAACCTTTAGACAAAGATTAGTATGACATATAAACATTTGGTTTCCCGGTAACTGTTCAGAAGAAAGACTATGAAGTTGCCCTCGTTGGAGCTTTTAGGAGGGAAAGAGATAAAGATATTGCATTGAAGGCATCAGCAACTGAAAATCAGGCAGCTTTGCAACTGGTAAGCATGAAAGGAATTTTGTTTTTCCATTATACTTAATGGCTGCATATCTGAGATGTACTCAAACAAGTGCGAGGCTTTGCTTTTGGTGAACTTAGAAACTGGGAGATTACACTTAAAGTGATCAATGTGCATGAACCCTACATTTTATGGACTCTCTCTCTCTCTCTCTCTCTCTCTCTCTCTAATGTATGTGCATGTATGTCTGCTGTACTCTACAAACTCTCATCTTAGAACTTTCCTCATTTGTTCACTAGGCCAAACAAAGAGAGGATGAGATAAAAGGCTTAAAAATGATATTAAGGTTCCGAGAATCAGGAATTAAAAGGCTAGAGGCAGTTGCTTCGGGAAAGATGTCAGCTGAGACACACTTGCTAAAAGAAAAGGAGGAACATATGAAGGAGATTGAAGTTCTGCGCACTCAGGTTGATAGGAACCATGAAGCAACAAGATTTGCCATGGAGAATTTACGTCTAAAGGAAGAAATCAGAAGGCATGCCATTTTTAGACCCATATTGTTAATTCTTAGATATTCTTGCATCTTTCTCCTATTTTTTGGATTTTCTTTTCTTGGTAAGTTGGAATAAGGGATAGGAGTGAACACATTTGTATTTATAGCTGTAAGGCATGATGCAGCCACAAAAGATTTATGTACTAGTTTTCAGCCATCTTCCATCAATCCTCTGAGAATTTGGAACTGGGGCTAGAATAAAGTAAGTCCAGGCGCCAGAATTCACATGATTAGCAACTCTTATTAGGAATAACCAGAAAAAATAGTAACTTTTATTAGCAACAGAGACACCTAATACTTGCTTGGTGCAGAAGTCAGATGGTTTACATTGATGTTTTGGTTCTCATCTAGTCACCTTTTTTTAATCTATATTGCTTATATTTCCCTTCTTAAAAGTATTAGATCAATACTGGTTTATTCCTTTCCAAGATTAGTAGGATTCATCTGAAATTTTGTTCTTATAAAGTGACTCCTTATTCTGGCTTTAATCTGCAGACTAAAGTCATTTTATGAGGAAGGTGAAAGAGAGATAATGAATGACCAGATTGTGGCCTTACAGAATAAGGTGCAGAAAACAATATCTAAAATATTTAAGATCTATCTAGTCAGATTATCCAAGTTTTTGGTTTATTCTATCATCTTGGATTACATATGCAGCTACTGGAGGCACTTGATTGGAAACTTATGCATGAATCGGACTCATTGGCAGTTCAGGTTTTTTGCAAACTTCACTTTGAAATTTGATTTTTTCTTTTTTCATTTTTTTTAATGTATATCTATTGTCTTGTTAAATTTGAGTTGATAATGTCTTTATGGTATAGAAAGGAAATTCATGTGTAGATACAGAACCTCCTGGCGATCTACCAATCCATAGTAACCAGGTAAATTTTCAAATTCACAAGTTTTATTTTCTACTGCATTGTCCTACAGTGCCACTCCTTAACCAACATCTCTTTGAAGTTTTGGCACATCAGTTCATGTTAATGAGGGGAAGTAGAGGATAAGTGGCTTATTCATGCTATTTCATTTTCACCAAACTTTGATGATACGTGATTGGCAAATAAATATTCAATTTCTTTCTTTGTTGCAAAGTTATTCTCCACTTAATTGAAATTTGTATTACTGGGTATGATTGTGAGATTCTTGTTCTTTAATTATTAGGTTCTTTCCCCAAAGTTCATGTTTTATTCTTCTGAAAACTTGCCATTTTGACTTGACCATAGTATTATGAATGCTTCTTTATTTTTCACCGTTGTATTTACAGCTTGATTTTTTTTAACTACTTGGTTACCATGCCTACATTCTCCTGTTAGCATTGCATGGATTTTTTGTTCATGGTCACTGGTGCTTGTAATGATCTTCTTTCAATACCATCCTGATTTAAACTTATCACAATTAGCAGTAAACCAGTCATGCAAATCTCATTTTATTAGTTGATTTCATCGATAACAAAAGGCTAATATTTTTGCTGGTTTCTATTGTCATCATCACCACTACTGTTTCAATAACAGCTCTAGCATTTTGTTTTGCAGTGCTGAAGGCTTAAAATGTAATTTTGTTTTGTTTTTTAAAGCTGAAACACATGTTAGAAAGTGCTAGATGCATATTTTAACCTGTGGTGTGTTGTCCGCCTACTCACTTGTTTGTATTGGCAAGAAACTTTGTTGATATTCATTTGGTACTCTGTCAAACACAGGAACCAGGATCACCTTGGCACTCTAGAGTCAATGAGGAGAATGAATTCCTCCGCATGCAGGTAGAACAAGTAATTTTTTGAAAAAGGAAGTTTTCATGATTACCTTGAATATAAATAATTGGAAAATAAATTCCATCCACAGGCCATTCAAAACCAGGCTGAAATTGACACACTTCATAAGCAGTTGGACTTCTTCATTGCTGAGAAAGAAAAAGTGGAAAGGTAATCAGTTGCTTCTCTGTTATCTTAATCGTGTTTAAAAAGATAAATGTTTGAAGTCGATTTTGTTCTTTGATTCTGAACTGAACAGTGTTAGTCGAATTTTCTTTTATTATGTATGCAAAAATGCACACCTATTTATATAGCATGTAATTGAAAGCTTTGTTGCTTTCTGAAGAATGATGTTATCTGCCTGAATAAATCATACTGTAGGCATGTCAATGATCTACTTGCAAAGCTTGAAGAAGAGAGATTGTTTAGAGTGACCAAGCAAGGAACACAGCAAATTGAGCTACCTGCTGCACCAACCAACTCATTAGCTGTCAATATTGATAACCAAATGGAGCTCAAAACAATGGTAGATGCCATTGCTGCAGCAAGTCAAAGAGAAGCTGAAGCCCACAAGAAAGCAATTATACTTGCTAAAGAGAATGGCGAGCTACAGTTGAAGCTTGATGATGTGATCGAGGCAAACAATGAGCTAGAGACAAAGCTTAAAGCCTTGATTGATGAAAAAAACAGTCTCATTGAAATGTATGAACGGGCAGCTGACAATGGTTATACGAATATGGAAGAAGCTATTAGATCTGAACAACATGAGAAGCAAGTTCTTGAAAATGTTGGTGATGCTGAACTATTAAGAGAGACAGAGGTGAAAACAGTTGTTAAGAACCTAGAGCACCAGCTTAAGGACATGCACAAGGAGAATGAAAACCTAATTAATTTGTATGAAAAAGCCATGCATGAAAGAGATGAATTTAAAAGGATTGTTTCTTCTGGTAAACAAAACAGGGTTGAATTTAGAGAACTTGACTGCCCAGAAAAGCTCGTTGAAGTTGATGGAGGGGAGTGGTTCAACTCCCATGTGCCTCCTGTTTCCACTGATACAGATTGTATAATGGAGGAAAATGATGTCTTTGAGATTAATGCAAAGGATAGGGATAATGTAGAGGTCAAGGCAACTACAATATCTGCTGAAATGGAAGCACAAATTAATGTGCAAGATGGAGCTACACATTGTGTTTTAGACACTGGATTAGGGGAAAATATGGTTGATCCCCAGAGAAATAAGTTTCTCAAGTCAGCTGAACCTCTTAATGTCGCAGAAGCAAATATTCTTGTTGATAGTGTTGGGATATCCACTGCATCCAATAAAGCAGACGTCGAAAATGAACAGCACAGAGATCATCAATTGGATGCAGGAAGCCAGATCTATTTTGAAACTTTCTCTGATGTGGAGACAGAGCCATCTTGTCTAGATTTGGTTAGAATGAAACTAGATTCAGCACAGGAAAAACTTTCAGATTCTGCCAAAGTTCTCACAGCATGTGGTGTGCTTGAAAAAGCTTTCATTGAGTTTGGTGAGGTCTCAAGAGAAATCAAAGCGTTGGAGGAAGAACTTCAGGTCAAGCAGGAAGAGCTTGGAACTCTCCAACTTGTTTGGTCAGAAATGCGAGAAAGAAAAGATGCAATTGATAAGAAATTATCAGCACTTAAGTATTGTTTCTCAAGTTTTTCTTCATCGGTTGCTTTCTTTGAACAGCGTGAAGCTCATGCAAATGCAAGGTTGAGCTCTTCATTGTCTTACCTGGGACAAAAGAAAGAGGAATTGGTTGGTCTTCAAGGCTGCAAGGATAAACTGGAGTCTGCTTTGGGGAAGATTCAACAATCAGAAGTTGAGTTAAGGAATAACATAACATTTTTGAAATCCAAACTTGAGGAAGAGAACCAAAGGCAGGAAAATGAGAAGGTTCTCTTTGCCATAGATAACATTGAAAAAGTGGACACCTCCCAGCGAAACTGGTATGCTGGAGGTAAAGCTACTGATTTGCTCAAGTCTGAGGAAGAGAAAAACAAACTGCAAACAGATCTGAAGCTGTCCCGTGAAAAACTTGGGGTCACGAGAAAGGAATTCGAAGTTTTAAATAAGAAGCTTGTGGAGAAAAAGAGTGAGATACAGGCTGTTGAACTGGAGATACAGAAAGGTTCAAGTTATGCTGAGGAGATGGAACTTGCACTTAAGGGTGCAATCCAAGAAAAGGAGTCTCTTATAGAGATGAGAAAGAATGGAATGTCTGAAATCCACTGTATGGGTAGTGAGTATTGCCAGCATGTGTTTGATGCAGATTTGAAGGAGGGCGAGATAGAGATACTGAAAGAAGAACTGATGTGCAAGTTGAACAGGATAGAAGAGTTGAGATTATTGAGGGTAGCAACTGCTGAGAGGGTGACCAAGCTGTTGGATGACACAAGCCTCAATTCTTGCTCCTTATCTCGACAGATGGAAGAGGAGCTATGTAGCATACGAGCTTCTGTTCTAGAGGCAAAGGTTCTAATTGGAAAAAGTAATTGAAATCTTGGATAGTTACAATGATTGCAAAGCTGTATAGCCAGCGATTTGCCTTTTCCTAATTAACAACATACTTTTGTTTGTCAATCTTTGGGTTTAGGTTTTGGGCTAAACCAATCCATGGCAATGGCACACATCTCTGTCTCTTCCCTCCCCACTAAACCACAACGTCAGCTGCTCTCTTCCTTTTCTTTTTGCACTACCTAACTTTTAAGTTGTCCTTTTCCTCATTTTAATAAGCTGCAATTGAACTGAACAGAGGAGCTATCATTCATCATAAAACAGCATGACAAGTTTCTTTAGTTTTTGACAGAAATTTGCCATGACAACGATGGGAGATCTTGAAACATAGCAGACAGACAGGCATTTCCAGAAAATGTAAAAACATGATGCACCAAACTGAACACTACAATGATGCAGCATCTCTCTCTCTCTCTCTCTCTCTCTTTTTCTTTTATTATTATTATTATTATTTTTTTTTTTTTTAGAAAACGATGTACAAGCATGTTAAGTTCAAGGTTAAGGCATCAAGCATCAACACTAGGTTCAAGCTAACTCGCTAGCTTGCTTGCTCTGTAGTGCAAACTTAATATTTTTCAGAAGAAATACTCAGACTGGACCAAGTTGAATCAGGCCCAAGATAATAATTAAAAAAAGAAAGAAAACTCTTACCAAAAACCATTCAATTTTTTGAGTGGGCCAGATTTTTGGGCTTCAGAAGAACAGGTTCGTGTTACATGTGCCGACCGACCGGTCGAATCGAACGTTGTGGTTAGATTCCACGTTGCGTTGGCCAGCCCTTGCCTTGTCGGGGTCTGACTCAAAAAGTGGGTAATCCGAATCCAAATCAGCTTTGGCAGGCGACGCGTCGCTTGACTGACCGACCTACCGGGCACGCTGCCACCACTCCCTCCTCCTGCTCCTCCTCCTCGTATATAAATAAACAGAGACAAAATAACGAATATCAAAACTAAAGTTAACACTTTTTCAAATTCCTCTTGAAATCAGATCAAAAAATTTTTCTATATATAAAAAGACTCTGATTAATTGGACTTCAAGCAATTCAGTCGTTCTCTCTCTGTGTGTTTTCTGAACTGATTGACCTGAAATCGGTAGTTTTAATTAGTTATAGAGGCAGAAAAAGAGCATTTTTGACGGAATGATGTTCGATCCGGAGTTGATGAGGCAGGCTCAGGAGCAGATGAGTCGCATGTCGCCAGCCGACTTCGCCAGGATCCAGCAGCAGGTTTTCCTTCTTTGTTTTTTTTTTTGGTCCTTTTAGATCATTTAGTTTCTTTTTTAAAATTCTTTTAGATTTTATGGCTGTTTAAATTAATTAATTCTTAGGTCGCTTTAGTAAAGTAGTTAATAATTCGGTAATCTTACATTGGATGAATTGGGAGTTCGCGCTCAGCTCAGTTTATATGTTAGAATAAAAGGGTCTTTGTTAAAGCTCAGAATCTTTCTTTTTGAACTTGAAATTCTTACGGTGTTTAAATACCTCCGTTTAGGCTTTCTTAACATACCGTTCCAGAATCGAGAATATGAGAATTGGATGATCTGGGTATCACTAATCTCGTTTTTTTAGTTTGTTTTGCTTGTCAAATACTTTGGTTGTTGATGGGTCATTGTGGTGGGTTTTGTTGGCAATGCGGTCAGGTGATGGCTAATCCTGAATTGATGAGAATGGCCTCAGAAAGCATGAAGAATATGAGGCCTGAAGACTTGAGACAGGCTGCGGAACAGTTGAAGCACACTAGTCCGGATGAGATGACCAAGATTGGTGAGAAAATGGCCAGGGCATCTCCTGAGGAGATTGCCGCAATGCGTGCCCGTGTTGATGCCCAGGTTACTTACCAAATAAATGCAGCTCAGATGTTGAAGAAACAGGTCAGTATAGCTCTTGGACGCAAATAACTGATACTTGCATTCTCCTTCTTGGGGTAGGAATATGCCCTCATTGGATCTTAAGGTTGCATGTGGTATTGTTATTGTCACCAGCAATGCATTGGGAATAATAGTGCTAAGATTGCCATCTGAATTTGTGATTGCTTCTCTGTTTCTTTCACTCATATACTTGTAACCACCCTTTGGTAGGGTAATGAGCTTCATAGCCAGGGAAAGTTCAATGATGCCTTGCAGAAATATCTACTTGTAAGTGTTGCATCCATTTCTGTTCATGTTTTGCCATACAAGAATTTGTTCTCCTATTCTATTTGCCTTCTCCTTTTGGCAGTTTTGAACCTGTCTTTGCTTTGTTTCCACTATATTAGGCAAAGAAAAATTTAAAAGGCCTTCCAACTTCCCAAGGCAGTTCAATTTTGTTGGCCTGTTCTCTTAACTTGATGTCCTGCTACCTCAAAACGAAGCAGTATGATGAATGCATAGTAGAAGGCTATGAGGTATGACAACCACTTACAAATTTGAATTTAGAATGAAAGCTTATTTTTTTTAAAAAAAGGAGCTAATTTAATATATATACATTGGAAGGGAAAAAGATTGTTTGGAACAAGGTTCTATCTTTGCCATTCTTATAAATGCTTTTGTCACCTACACTTTATTCTTTATGCTTTTTCTTGTACCTATGTCTTCTTTTTAGTTGATGCACTATTTATGTGACCTTTTAGGTTTTGGAAAATGATGCAAAGAATGTGAAAGCTCTCTATCGTAGGGGTCAAGCTTATAAAGAACTTGGCCGTTTAGAAGTGAGTATGCTATGTACATCTTTGAACTTTGTGATTTGAACTTTAGGAAAATAGTTAACCTTGTATAACCCTTTGTTAAACTGTTCTCATTAGGTAAATTATCTAATGGCTTTCCCATATCTGTCAGGATGCTGTCTCTGATTTAATGCAAGCACTTGAAGTTTCTCCTGACGATGAAACAATTGCAGATGTTTTAAGGTATGAGTTCTTATGATATCAGAGGCTACCAATGGGGCAAACCATAGGCTGATTTTTTCATTAAATTTGCCTTATTTTTCCTTGGATGTCTGCTGTAAACATTCTGATTGGCACCATGATAGTGCCATTAACTTCTGACCTTGCTCTTTACTTAATTTCCTTTTTTTTGAACGATTGCCCTTTTCTTAATTTCAAGAATAGCAGAATTTATTATAACTTGATAGACACTTAAAACTGAAGATATTTGATTAAAATTATTGTTATTATTATTCTTTTGGTTAATGAGTTAGAGTAATGATACAGGGATGCAAGAGAAAGATTGGCTCAAGAAGGCAGTCATCATGTGCCGCATGGTATGCTATCTGTCTTTCTGTAGTGTTCTTTTTCTTCTTTTCTAATTGACTGCTTTGCTTTATCAAGTGCATTCCATTTTCAAATTGTAATAGACCATATCTCTTATTGTGTTTGTTAGGATTGGTAATTGAAGAAATAACCGAAGAAGTGGGGACTTTGTCCTCCAAAAATGTTAAAGATTCATCCGCAGAAAAGTCAGTGGCACAATCACGGGGAAGCAGCGACGCATCTAACGGTGAAAGTGAAGTTAGTAGTTGGGATTCAGCAATTTATTCAGAGTCTGCACAGGCGACAAAAAATGACTCTGAAACTATAAGGTTATCTTTAGTTATTCCCAATTTTTATTTGCTGCTTTGTATTTATCTATTGCTTGAAGAGTCCGGGCCTAGCTGTCTTAACTGTTGAACAGTACTTTGAGACAGGCAAATATTATAGTTTGACAGCATCACAGTAGGACTTTTGAAGTAGGCTATTAGTATCTGAAGATACTAAGTAAATTGCCCTATGACTTTCTCCCAATTCTCAAATATCTTCTCCTTTCCTTTAACTTGAAGTTTTTTTTTTTTAATTTTAGAAGCTAAGTACCTTAGTGATGGACTTTCTCTCCTCTTTCCCTCTTACTGACTCTATAAATTATTGTCAATTAATCATTAAATAAGTAATTGAGCTTGATTGTCAAATTTCTCTCTCTTTTCTTGCTTCTCATTGCAGATCATTCCAAAATTTTATTTCTAATTCTGATCCAGAAACTTGGTCCGCTTTAAGTGGTGGGGTGGCTGGAGAGAGATCTCCTGAAATGATCAAAATGGCTTCAAACATGATCAGCAAGATGTCTCCTGAGGATCTTCAAAAAATGCTACAAATAGCTTCTTCACTTCAGACAGAAAACAGTTCTAGCTTTAACAGCCTTGGTCATGGTGCAGTGCCACCAAATGTTACGCCAGATATGCTTAAAACAGCGAGCGATATGATGGGCAAGATGTCAGCAGAAGATCTTCAGAAAATGTTTGATGTGGCATCTTCCTTGAATGGAAAAGATACAGTTCAAAAAGAACCACTTTCAAATTCTGCTGGACCTAGTTCTGATGCTGCATTGAAAACAACAAAATCTCAAGAAAAATTTGCAGTTGATGATAATGCTGTTATCAAAGAAACTAGTTCCTCTAGTAATTGCTTTTCAAGGTCAAGAGATGACCCCCCATCAAGCTTTCCAAGTTCTACCGCTGATTTGCAAGAACAGATGAGAAATCAAATGAAAGATCCAGCCATGCGGCAGGTGAGTTCATCGGGTTTGCTTCATTCGTCTATTCAGTAAGTCTATCCCATGCATCCGATGACATGCCATTTTAGTTGTCATTTATACCAGATGATTCTTTGTAGTTTGACATGTTTGGAGCTAGTTTATTTTAATGCTAAGGGGGATAAGTTTATTTAAGGTGGGGATGCCAAGATATATGCACCAGAATATGAGAAAACTTCAAATAAAGAACTAATGGATCTTTAAGAATGTGGATGTGGTACCAGTTGGACATGACACCATTTGGAGATAATTTTTTCATGTATTAGGTATGTTAGTGTGGAGGAGTGAATGGATTTGGCTAGTTAGAAGGATTTACTTTGCACTGAGAGAGAGAATTGCTTGAGCTAAACCAAAGCACTTATCCTGATCAGGGATGAGTCTATCCATCTAAATGTCTAGGAGATTGTTATTGGGCTTGAATTGAGTTGTGCCTCACTTAGTTTGATTGTTTATATTTTTAAAAGGGCAATGGCCATGTTGTAAGTTTGAATTTTTGTAGGATAAGGCAATGTGTATAAGCTATTAGTTAATGTGTCATGCTCATTTTATGTTTCTGTTCTGTACTTGCGTTCTTAATGTCTGGATGCACTGCAAATTGGCAGATGTTCACATCAATGTTGAAGAACATGAGCCCAGAAATGATGGCTAACATGAGTGAACAATTTGGGTTAAAGCTTTCCCGGGAAGATGCAGCAAAAGCTCAACAAACAATGGCATCTTTATCGCCAGATGACTTGGATAGAATGGTATCATTGACCATCTCTCTCCCTCTCTCTTTTCTCTCTCTTGCTTTTGTTTCCAACAACCGAGGGCTCTGATGATTTGGAACTTAATACTACCTTCATCATTGGTTGTTGGTGTTTACCACTAGTGGTTTGGATGAATTCTATCTCTAGTTAACCAATGAAATTTATTTTTCAAATGTGAATCAAGGTTCATTCTAGGGCATTCATGTGTGTGCTAGTAAAACCAAGAAAAAAAAATGCAACAATCAAGAATTCCTGTATGATTGGACATCCCCTCACAGCAGGTTCAAACTACATGCTTGTTTGAAAAGAAACGGTACTTGTTTTTCCTCCAAAATTAACGAACCGCTGAACCAAAAAGTAAAGATAGGTTCGACTGTGTCAGTCTGTTGCTGATATTTGCGTTGTTTACCATTATTTGCTAATATAGAACACACAATTATTACTAATATAGAACATAGATAATCATGGTGAATTGGTTGAAATATGTTAACTCTCTTTATAGAATATAGTTTTTGAGAATGCTCTTTTGTATAGACCTCTGGCATGCATTGTTCTATCTATACTTTATCTGTGGCCTAATTCTACCTATCAAATATGCAGAAGGTGCACCTATTTTTAGATGTAATTTTTTCATGTTAAGCATATGTGGATGGAATTGTGTCAACATGAGGCACTTTAATGTCAGGTCTAGTTCCAAAACTAGCCATCTTAAGGGAGCATGTGCAATTATATTCATATGTCTTGAAGTTGGAGCATATTACAAATATATAATTGTTTAATTGGTCAAAGAAAAGCCTTGATTGTCAATGGTGGCTGTTTATGTTATAATAGCTTGCACCGGATATTGTTTTCCTTTTGGCATGAATACTGCAACACACAGTATCATGGCAATTGCCTGTGATATTAAAAACGAGGAGCTGCAAACCAAGTGGCCTATGAATGCCATCTATATTGGCACCATTGACAGTGAACGTGAAAAAGCTATTTCTTGAATAATTTTGCAGATGCGATGGGCAGATAGGATCCAAAGAGGAGCAGAAGGTGCAAAGAAGGCAAAGAACTGGTTACTGGGGAGAAGTGGTATGATTTTGGCTCTATGCATGCTCATCTTGGCAATTGTCCTTCATTGGCTGGGCTACATTGGGAGGTAGAATATCAAAGATGGCTGCCATTTTTGTGCCATACGGTAACGAGTTTGACCTTCATCTGAGCTAATGTTGTTGGGATCTTATGTTTATTATCTTTAGACATGGGAAAATGGGTGGTGGAGCACTCAGAATCCGAGCAATGGTTAGCGATAAACAAGAAATATTTTCTACTTCTTTTTATTCTTTTCCTATTTTCTTCTTTTGGGGGGAAGATGGGTTATTGGATTCAATGGGAAAAGGTGGTGGCTATCATTTGTTTTGTATTGGAACATGCACAACGAATAGTTATTATTATTTTGTTTTTTCTTTTGGGGGGCGTTTTTGGTTCTTGAGAAACCTCAGAAATGACTTAATACAAGGCAGTGAGAGAGTGGATCCATTGTTTGTTGTTGAATTGAGGGGCCGCCACTTTTGTGGGATGTGGTGTGTGAGCATCAAAGCAATTGTGGGTTGAACCCAAATTTGTGTGCATGTGACCTAACTCTGAACAAAAGGAGCATGGATTGGTCTAAAGACTATTATTGGCACAAAAGTCTTGCTTTCTTTCTTTCTTGATTTTGCAATATCGAGTTTCTTCCATGCATTAATTTAACAAATTTGTGAGTTTATTATATTTTACATGCATGGATGAAGGTTAGATGCATAATTGTAGCTTTTATTGTTAATTTTGATCTTGTATTAAAAAATAAAATAAAATAATGTGTAATCAATCATTCAAATCTTATATAAAGCATGAGTCTATTTTTAAAACGCGTCAAATTGACTTCATTTAAAAAAAAAAAAAAAAGGAAATCAAGATGATTAAGTATTTAAAATTTTCATCTTAAAAATTTTAGACTCTAATCTCAAAACGGGATATAAGATTTCCAATCATAGAAAAAAAAAATTACCTCAATTTTATAACTCACAACCTAATGTTCTCTTGATAAAACTAAAAGAAAAAAAAAAACAAAATACAAAAAAGAGGGATCTTGGAACAGAGTTCCAATTATTGAAGGAAAATCTTAATTCTTCATTTTAGTTGCATCCTAACCACGTTATTTTGGGGAAGTTATTATCTTGTTGGATAATAATTTGGATTCCACAAGTGATTGATTATTATTATTATTCTGATTCTTTTTGAAAATCTTATCCAACCAGACGTGGCATCCAAGGCGGGAAATTCTCAGGAGGGGGTCCTTTCCTATTCCGCCGGATACACACACATTACATTACATTTGCATCACATACCATACACTCGACCTATGCTCCCAAAATCATTTCTCTTTTTACACTTTCGAAAACAATTAATTATTTATTTATTTAGAATGCTCTTCCCATACAAAGAAGGAGAAACTAAATTAGGTTACGCACCACAACTTTCTAAAATAAATAATTAATTAATTAATCTACGGATTGGTTTCTTCTTTTCTTTTTTTTTTTTTTTTTTTTTTTTGACTTCCTTCATCCAATACGGAATTGTCTCTTAAGAACAGCTCGTAAAATTTTTATAAAATCAAAATTGTAAGGAATGAAATTGTCCAATTTATCAGTTTCTCAATTCAACAACGTTACCTAAGATTGGGGAATTGCCATAACAGGGGCAGAGAATTGCTTAAGATTGCGTTAGATCAATTGTAAGAAAAGAAGTGCATTGACACGAGATAAATACGAGTGTTTGCATAACATCTTATTATTATTAACATTAATTATAATATATATAATTAAGAATCATAATTACATAATGTAAAATTACACTTGCCTCACAGGGAAAAAAATCTTTTTTTTTTTTTTTTCAGAGCAAAGATAACGATAAAAATGGTGCAAATCTAATGGAATCCCGCCAGCATACAAACGCGTATTTGGCCATTGGCACCAAACAACTTTCAGTTTATACAGCACAAAATCAAAACCATGGATATATATATATATATATATATGTATGCATAGAGCCGGAGAAGACCTTCAAATTCGTTATCGTTGCTTCATCATCTCTGTTACAGCACACCGCACAAACAACCAGCAAACAGTCCAATTTTGGGTTTCTAGCGGGCTAATCAAATTCATTTTCACTCCGCTTCTTTGGCATTTGCACACCTGTTACTCTAGGCCCTCCTCATTATTCTCGGTTTTGATCCGCTCTCTCTCTCCCTGTCTCTCCCTGTGGTTTTAACGGAAACCAATCCAGTTTTCTTCGTTATCCTTCATTTTCTCGGCAAGAAAATGGAAGATCACGAGACCCTTTTCCTGGAAAATTCCGTCCTTTCTTGATCTTTATTTGGGATGACAACAAGTTATCCGAAAATGCCAGAAAAAATCTAGAGATCCCCGGTTGCAAATTTCCTTGAAAATATTCCTTCCTTCCTTGTCAAAAAAAGAGAAAAAACAAAAGAGACCCAAAACTATATATATATTTTTTGTTTTTTTTTATAATTTCTTTTTGGTTTTTGAGTCGTTTTAGTCGACTCAGCATGAAACGGCAGGTCGTACAACGGTCACCACCAGTGATCCTCAGCCCCAAGAAGCAGCCTTTGTTGGCGCAAGCGCCGGCCGAAATTTTTGAAACGCCGAGAATTACGATGGGGAAGGGAGCGAGGGAAGAGAAGAGGACAACCGGCAAGCGGCTTGGGGAGGTGGCGGGAGGGACGGCGGCGGAGTGCGCGGCGGTTTGTTGCTGCTGTCCTTGCGCTTTGATGAACGTGCTGGTGCTGGCTGTTATCAAGGTTCCAGCTTGCCTGTGCAGAAAGATCAGGAAACGGCAGCGTTTGACGAGAAAGAAGAAGCAGCGGGCTCTGCTGGGCCCCACGGACACTGGTGGGTCCAGATTGGAACTGGAGAGGGAAGTCAGAGATGTTGTGGAGAGAGGGAAAATTGGAGACGATGAGGCCGTCGACTTGGAAAAGGAAATGTGGGACCGGTTTTACGGGACCGGGTTCTGGAGGAGCCCTTCTCAAAGAGCTGCATGAGCATGAAAAAAATGGATGGATCTTACGATGCTGACGGGTCAGGATGATTATTTATGGCGTGATGAGATATCATTCCATTGAACGGTTTGGTCCAATTTTGCTGTATTGATTCCGAGATTCTTCTTTGAAAGGAAGTCATTAATGACATTTTTTTGATTGTGGCTGCTTGTGTTGTTGGGACTTGGCGCACCACTGTGATGGTGGGTGTTCTTGTCCCCACCCCCACAACCCCAAAATCCCTTTTTTTTTTTTTGTTTTTTGTGTGGGGACGGATTTGGTGGGGCCGGCTGCATGGAGATTGAGTTAGACAGAGAGAGAGAGAGAGAGAGAGAGAGAGAGAGAGAGAGAGAGAGAGAGAGAGAGAGGGTCAGAGTTGCAAGTGCGAAAGGTGTTGCAGGGCATTGCAGAATTTGCTTTGATGCTTATTTTTTTTGGTAAATGGCGTGGCCAATTAGCCCTGTGGGTTGTTTGGCGTGTCGTCGGAAATGGAGAGTCTTAAAATTTCATATATTTTAATTTAAATTATTAACATTATAATTTTTTTATTTTTCTTTATATTAGCTATTGTTTCTTTCACTTAGAATATAAAACTAATAAGACAAAAGGAAAAAAGAAAAATTCTCATTAATCCAAGGTTCAAAATTGTTGAGTTGCTGGGATACTGTAGTTGTGGCCAACTGCTGTCATTAAGTTTGCTGTGTTGACAATTATGATCGCAGCATCAGAGTAGGCAGTATTACAACAATTTGGCAGACTCAATTGCTAACATCGTACATCATTTTAGAACTTTATTACCACACATATATGTTGTACGAATATTTTATGCTATGAGACCTAAGAATTGTTGAGATACGAACAACCTTATTTTCATTATTAAGAGAAAGCATTTTAATAACTAAAATTAATTATAAAATGATTTTATTGTTACAACAAGACTTGCTTTCCTGCAAACTAAATTAAGGTTAATTAAAATTTTAACTTGAGATCTTGGCTTTAACTAACTTATGAAAAGCATTCATGTATTTTTCGAAGACAATCAAGGGATTGCTTGTAACATTACAATGTCCATTTTAGTCGATGAAAAACAGATGATAATCTGGTCTCTGATACCATGATTTCCAAGGAACCCGCCAGGTTTCTTCCCTTCTTTTCCTGGCTTTGAAGTGCTTTTCTATATATTCCAGTTTTTCCACGTCTCTTGCCTTGCATTACTTTGCTTGTGTTACTGAGTGGAAGTGGACAAGCTTGGCAGGTTCGCTTAGACTGGACGCAATCTTCATGCTCATCTTTGCGGCCATTGGTGGATGCTGCCTCTGGTTGCTAATAAAGGGCATCAATTATTCCAGGCTTTTGATTTGATTACCCTGGAAATCGCAGTTGCTTTCATTTAAGCAGGACATTTCCTCTTTTTTACCTTAAAGCTTGCTCCGAGGTGTTTGGCAGGTGTCAGCGCAGCAGAAAGAAGATTGCTCCAGTATCAGTTCCGCAGAATGGTGGGCAAAGCCAGCCAATCCCTGGTATGGCAGCATAATAGCAGAGTCAAATGTTCAGCATTTACGCAGTATTTGGGGGTCGTGTTTGTTGGGGTGACCGTCTCTCAAACTTCAGCACTAATTTTAGTGACCGATCACACCCACATACACCCTCACACGCACACATATAGTCCAACCGTAGTGAAAATCTCTTCTATATGTACACAGAGTCTGTCTTCCAACGTGATCATAAAACTAAAACTTGCAAATAGCTCTTGGCATTTTACCATGCTATCATAAACACTCCTGGTTGGTCTAGCGGCAGGGGCAAATTTGTACTACGCACAGTCTCAGATTTTGATCCTTAGATGCATCCTATGTTTCAAGTACAGCTGCAATGGCGGGGGTCTTGTTTGGAACTCGGAATTTTTGAGAAAGAGATTCGAATGGCTCTAGATGGGGTCTACGGCCCTATGTTATTAGATCTGAACCATCTAAGAATTTGTCTAGTTACATTGTCCAGTGGCATATTATGTAGCTCTCTTTGAATAAGGCCGAATATGATATTTAATGCTGCTGGGCAGCCAAATGTCACGGAGTTAAGTTTTGCTCGTGCTAACTCGTACAACATTTAGTTAATCTTGTAAGAAAAGATGAGATAAATAAACCTTAAAAAGTTTGAATAAATAAGTGAAAGACATATAAGAGATAAGTGAGCAAATTAAAAGTACTTGAGAGAATGAGAGAAAGAGAAAGAGAAAGAGTACAAGAGAACTTTATAAGTGAACTTGTATTAAAAGAAAATGAGAGGAGTCACTTATTTATATAACTCAAAAGAAAGTTATAAAATAGAATATTCTCCTTATTTATAAGGAATATTTTAAATATGCTCCTTCCAAAATTTTCTAGACAATTGTAGCACATTCTGTATATTTTTACATGCTTATGGACCTTCCATAGATAATAAAGGGGCTGGATAATGCTGACAATTCGTAGAGGTTTAATCTTAACATGAATTTGTACCTTAATGATATGTGAATGTGTCAAATCAACGTATCCTTGTGACATCTTCGTCGTATTTTCAGCCTTATATTACCAAATCTAATCGACAAATTAGTAAAGTTGGTCCTCTCGTTTCCAACTGGCCTCTTGGTTTGGCAAATCTTTCCATTTTACTAAGTACTTGGTGTAGTTGGGAACTCCCCTTCTCCAGAACACTCTATCAACAAGGATATGTTTCACTTCCTTATTGAATTCGGTGACTACAGCCGTTGGTGCGCATTTAAACTCATTTCAGTTTAAATCCTCTTTATCTCCATAGAACAGTTTTAAAAGACTTACATGGAAAACGTTATGGATCTTTAGTTTTGAAAGGAGTTGGACTTGATAGGTAGCCTTTCCTACACGCTTGATGATAGGAAATGACCCTTCGTAATTTTGTACCAAGCCCTTATGTACTTTGCGTAGAGATTTGAATTGGTTGGGCAGCAGTTTCACCATTACCATGTCTCTCGCTACATAATCCTGGGTGTTGTTTGGAGTTAGTCCATCTTTTCATCTTTTTGACTACTTTGTCAAGGTAAGCCTTTGTTATGTTCGCTTCCTTATGTCATTCCCTCGCGAATTTAAAGATAAATAGGTTGTTGCCAGTGTAAGAAAAGGCAATAGAACTTAGTGTTAGTGGTTGTTGTCCTATGACAATCTTAAACAAGTTTTCGTTTATGGCCTCGCTCCTCTGAAGGTTGTATAAAAATTGGGCAGCGTCAAGTAGCTTTGCCTAGTCTTGTTGGTGAGCAATAACATAGTGTCTCAAGTATTGTTCAAGTAAGGCATTGACTCGCTCAGTTTGCCCATCACAAAGACTCAATTTTCAACCATTGTTAGGACTATGTCGTCCATCGAAAATTGACGAGTCTTCCCCTCATTAGCCAATTTTAGTAGATTGTTGGCCAATTTGTCTTGTTCTGTACCTTTCTTAATTTATTCAAGGAGGTTGCTCTTAGGGGTACTAGTAGCAAGAGCAGCTAGTTTCGCCTTCCTACTTTGCGTATCAGTAACAACATTGGCTTGTCTCAGCTTATATCACAGTGTGTAGTCGAATTTAGTTAGGTCTTGCTAACAAGCTTGCTTAAAACTGAGTTTCTTTAGGGTCTGGAAATAGCTTGTAGCAACATTGTTGGTCATGATCACGAACTTACTTCCAAGGAGATAATGTGTCTAAGTGTGTAAGCAGTGGATGACAATAATTATCTCTTTGTCTTGGACAGTATACTATCTCTCTGTGTCATTCAGCTTTCAACTTTCATAAGTAATAGGATCCTATCCTGCATTAAGACTCCCCCAGTGGTGAAGTCAGATGCATTAGTGTGGATTTTGAAAGGCTTTTTATAGTCCGGTAGCATCACGATAGGTTCTTCGGAAATTACTTGCTTTAATTTCTCGAAGGAAGTTTGGCATTCCTTCATCCAATGCCAAGTGTGGTTCTTTTTTAGTAGGTCGGTCAAGGGTGCAGTTACGACAGAGTATCCTTGGATGAATCGATGATAGTAGTTGACAAGCCCCAAGAAGGATCGTAATTCCGGGACCTTGGTTGGAAGCTCCTATTCTTAGATGGTGCACCTTTACTAGATCCATTAAGAGCCTACCATCCTTGATTCGATGACCAAGGAAGTCCACCTCTTACTTAGCAAATGAGCACTTCTCCTTTTTAATGAACAATTCATTTTTCCAGAGAGCTTGAAATACTTGCTTAAGGTGTTTAACGTGCTCCTTAAGTGTGTTGTCATACACTACAATGTCATCCAAATAAACTACCACGAATTTATCAAGAAAAGGTTGTAGTACCATGTTCATGAGTGTGCAGAAGGTGGATGGTACATTGGTGAGACCAAAGGGCATGACTAAGAACTCGAATGCTTTATAACGTGTCACGCAGGTCGTCTTTGCTTTATCACCTTGTACTATACGGACTTGGTAGTAATCCGATCGCAAATCTAGCTTAGTGAAATATCTTGCCTTCCTGAGTTGGTCGAAAAGATTAATTATCAAGGGGATTAGATACTTATTCTTGATAGTTACCTTATTCAAGGCTCAGTAATTGATACACATGCGAAGCGATCCGTCCTTATTCTTTTGGAAGAGGACTGGGGCACCGAATAGGCCTTTCGATGATTGAATGTAGCCCGAATCAATCAAATTGTAGGGCTACTTCCTCAGTTTAATGAGTTCTAAGGGTGCCATGTGATAAAGGCTTATAGCAAGAGGGTTAGCATTGGGTTCCAGCTCAATATGGTGATCCATATCTCACTTTGGTAGAAACTTCTTTAATAATTTGGAAGGCATGACGTCCTTGAACTTGATAAGGATAGCCTGAATCAGTTGCGGTAGTACAGGAGTTGGTGTTGTTACGTCTTCTTTATTGCTTAGATCCCTTACGGTAGCGATATAACTGGGACCCAACTTTAGACCCCATTTGAATTGCAGGGCCGAGATTATCGATGGTTGAGACCTCTTCTTGTGCTTCAAGGGAACTACATGGATCTTTCGAGTGTCAATGATCACAAGAAATCTTGAAGTAGAAATAGGAAAAGTCAAGGTTTCACAAAAAAATACAAGACTTAACACCACCTTGAAATCATCCATAGGAATGACGGTAAAGTATAACTTACTGGTCTATTCGTCAATCTGGACAGCTACTTTATGTATCACGCCTTAGAAAAGCCTTACTTCCGAATTTATAGCTTTGATGATGTCATTTCCCTTTGTTAATTTGAGGCCTAGACAGTTGACCGCTTGTATACCCATGAAGTTGTGCGTTGACCCTATATCTAACATCGCACAAGTTGATTTACCCTCGATGGAAATATCAATGTACAATAGTCCCTTTTCCTTGGTGACTGTTAAGGAGAAACGCTTCAAAAGATTACCCAATTGTTGGATAGATCCCATGTCCCCTTACGTTTCTTTATTGGCTTTTTTTCGAGTTGAGTACTGCCATTATAGCATTCATTACTTTACAATTGGGGTAATCTTTTATCTAGTGTGGTTCGTCACAGATGAAACAAGGTCTATGAGAATTAGCTAAGTTGTGCTTACCTGCAGACTTCTTCTCATGCTTAGGACGGTCACTTGAGGGTCTCTATTGTTCACTTTTATTGCAACCAAAATTCTGCTTCTTTTACTTGGTTTTCTCTCCCTTACTTTTGCCAGAATTTGGCTTCTTACATTTGGAGTGAGCAGAGTAGACGATGAAGGACTAGGTAGCGGCAATAGCAGTATCCAGGGTCTGCACATCACACCAGTCCAACTCGACTCTCGCCTAATCCTTGAATTCATCTTTAAAGTAGAAAAGAAGTTCCCTATCGAACATCTCAATTTCAAGTATAAGGGTAGTAAATTCTTTAATGTAATTGGAAATACTACTTGCCTAACATAGGAGACACAACTTTCCTCTAACTTCACTATCTGCATTGTGAGGCACAAAGTACTTATGCACTTCAACCTTGAATTGTTCTTAAGTATCGATGATACACAAGTCTTTCTCCCGTTTAGAATACTTCTGTCTCCACTAAAGTTAGACAACATCCCTTAGGAAGATTGAGGCGTTGTTTACCTTGGCTAGGTTATCAAGAACCCTCATGACCTCGAAGTATTGCTCAAGGCCAAATAAGAAGTTTTTTACGATAGTGGCATTGCGTTTCAAGCCATGTACTGCAGTGGAGTTAGTAGTGGCAGCTATACTAGCAAGTGAGTTGTTTCGACGCAAAGACTTCATCTCCTTATGGAGGTAGTGAATCTCTTCCTTAACGAACTCACGCAGGTTAGACAAACCTTGATTCAGGAAGTGTATTTCTCCCCTAAACAAGCGGTTAAACTCTTCGATCATGACTTTGATAGCCCACGTGATCTTTGCATTCTTATGGATCAAGTTATCAACTTGATTGCTGAGGTTGCCCACAATGGAACTTATATCAGTAATGCTACTTTTCAAACTACCAACACGAGAGTCCATGGTTTCCTTTGTTGGAACCTTGGACTTGCTATGTTTAATTAGAGCACGTTGTTCCTCATGCCCACGAGCTTGTTGTCTTGCTTGTTGCTCGTCCATAGTGGTCTCCACAAATTCTTCTTCGATTGTCATACTTACAACTCAAACAAGAATAAAGTTGAAACTAAGATTCAACCGTACTCTGATATCACTTGTCACGGGTTAGGCTTTGCTCATATTAACTCGCACAACATTTAGTCAATCTTACAAGAGAAGATGAGTTAAATAAACCTTAGAGAGTTTGAATGAATCAATAGAAGATGTGTGTAAGGTAAGTAAGCGAATTGGAAGTACTTGAAAAAATGAGAGAAAGAGAGCACAAGAGAGTTTTGCAAGTGAACTTGTATTGAAAGAAAGGATTTGTGTTGTACAAATAAGAGGGGTGACCTATTTATACAACTCAAAAGAAAGTGTTAAAATAGAATATTCTATGTATTTACAATAAATATTTTAGATATGATTCATTTCAGAATTTTTTAGGTAATTGTGACATATTTCACGTACTTCTGTATGCTTCTAGGACTTTCTTTAGATAACAAAGGGACTAGAAAATGTTGACAGCCTAGAGAGGTTTAGCTTTGGCCTAGACAGATCAATGTATCCCGTGACCCTCCATGAACTTCCAACTTCCTTATTTCTTTCTTTCCTTTTTTTTTTTCAGGTTGCATAGGAAATAAACATACTTATTTATATTTTGTCTATATTTACGGACATTTTTTATAATACAATTTCTTACCTAGTTCACACCTTTTATAAAATTTAAATATGGGAGAATGTTTATGTTTGGATTCTTGATTATTATGGCTTGTCCTCGAAACTCGACTTTAGAATTGAGAGAGAATTTATGTATCTATAGTTATGATCTGCAACATAGACATACGTGTGTAGGCCTTTTAAAAGAGAAAGAGACAGGGCTTTTTACCAGTGACTTTTGGGCTGCGGCCCTCCGGTGACCCAACGCTTTCCTCCACACTCAGTTTCCAGGTTTTAACTCGGGAAAACTGAACTTCACGTGAGAGCCAGCTTCTAATCTAATTATCGACGATCAATTTTGTTTTTTTCTCCTTTTAATAATAATTCATGATTACTTATTTGTCAAACCATTAAACTGGGGACTTCATCATTGAACTAGTCCACAAGCATGCTTAAGTTTTTGGTGCTCAGTATTATTACCAGGGAATTCTCCATGTGGCATAGGAGAGAGAGATCATTGAGCCCTTTGGCCCCAGTTGTTTAGTCATAGAATTATGGCAACAAATAGTTCTAACAATAAAAAAATCTTGTTGCCGAATATATTTAGTGCCTTGTAGTGTTGATAAAAATAATTAGAGAGAGAGAGAAAAAAAAGAAGGATCCAAACCAAAAGACCAAAAAAGAAGAATTTCTAACAATTTCTTGTTTGGGCCGATTTCTTTCGACTTTGACTTTGCCCAGCGCCATAGCCACTGCAATTCTTTTGAGGAAACCTGGGTTAAGCCTGGTTTGGACTGACCACAAGGATTGGCTCAGTTTACCTGTGGTGTTAACATAGCACGAGAGCGCAAAAATACCCTTAAAAGTTCCATGCCAAAATAAATTGAGATAAGCATGAATTTGATTTTAAATTGATTATTTTTTAACAAGAAGTGATTAACTATACAATTTTTAACAATTTTGATTACTTTTTTTTGGGTCTAAAAATAAAAATATAAAAATGTTTAAAATTAAATTATAAAAATTTAAAACATTTGTTTTCCTTTTATATCTCTTTTGCAACTTTCAATGGAAGGAAGATTGCTGCATTCATGTGGGGGGGGGGGTGGGGGGAGAACTTCCTGAATCTTCCTGGTAAATCATGACTGGCTTGACTGGACCAATGTCACTTCCCGTGGGAATGGAACAAAGACGAATGCTTAGGGTCAGCATCTCGATAATTTTCAAGGCCAGTCCCTCGCGAGCACCAATATTGACCACCAAAGCCAAGCTGCTCCATTTCGGCTTGTCGTCCCCATTCTTTTTCTTTAAATACATCAATAAATAAATAACTCACACAGACACTTTCAGTCCTAAAGATAATTTTAATAAATATTGAGTCCAATAATGTCACTCTGTGAACCCCACATAATCAATTATTGAAAATTGTTTATATACGATATGACTATAAATCGAATCTAATTGGTTAAATTAACTTATATTAGTTATCAAGTTAATATGTTATAACTTTGATAGAACTTAAATTAGATTCATTTTTTTTTTTTGTTGAAACCATATGCATGTAATATATTAAATTTTCCTATTTCTTAGTAATAAATCAATGAGCTTATTTTTGCAAATAAATAAATAAATAAATATAATAAATTTGTTAGTTAAAATATCATGACACCACTTCACCCTAAAAGAACCCCCTCCAAAAAAAAAAAAAGAAAAAAGAAAAACTATTAGGATCAATAAGTAATTTTATTTTTATATCAAATTAATATATTTATCGATTATAAGTAAATGGTATGGAATGAAATAAAATATTTATATTTTATTAAGAAATTTATTAAATAATAAGTCATATAATAAAATGATTTTATTATTTATATATAATATACATATTTTTATAATTATGATGTAAAATTTTGAAGAAAAAAATTTAAAAATTTTAATTAAATTCTTAATTAGTGAGATGCGGACATGTAAAGTATTTCTCCCCCAAGATTGAGGGCTATGTTAAAAAGAAAAGGACAAAAGAAAAAAACAAAATATGGGAGGACGCGGCAGGAGAATGAAGGCCATTTAGTGATTACCATCGCGGTGACACGTGTTGATCACGGAGAGAGCCAACGACCCCCTTGAGTCATCGCCGAACTAATCCTACTCCCGAATAGTTACCAAACGAAACACAACCCCGGCCTTTCCCAAACATCCCCCCCCCCCCGGCCCCCGGGAGATCTCGTTGCCTCAAGCTCCTTCTTCAGACAACTCTTTAGTACAATCCGAAGCTCGATCGTCGAGGTTTTATGGAGGTACACACACTCACTCACTCACTCTCTCTCTCTCTCTCTCTCTCTCTCTCTCTGTTGTTTGTGTGTTCTGTTTGGTTGATGAGAAAAGCAATTAAGTAAAAGGACGAGAGTTTCCTTATTGAGAATTCTCAGCTAATTTATTTTTTTTCAAATAGAAAATTTCTCCCTTTTTAAAAATTATTATTATTGCTATGAATTTCTTTCTTTAAAAAAAATGATATATCTGTTTGTCTATCATCGGTGAAGAAAAATTGATTGTGGTCTCTGTTCTATACAGTTACTGTTGTGGTGGTTATTAGTTGTGTATATGTGTATCATTGACTTTTCTTTTTATTTTTATTTTTAAATTTCTATCTCTGCCTATCGTGTTTTAGTGTTTTAATGATGATTGTTCTGTTGAAATTGTGATTAATTAATTCTTTTTGGATTGCGGAGGAAGGGAATATTGGGTAATATCATATTCCTGCTTCTTGCTGGTAATTTTTGATATATTGCACTTTTTTTTTTTTTGGTGGTGAGATACTGAAGGAATAAAATGGTTGATGCCATTTTCAGGCAATTGCAGGAATTCTAAACATCAAAGAAATGATAAAATGCAATTGAATTATTGAAGTAGTTTGGTGAGTTTGTTTGTGCACACGAAAGTTGCGATGAGAGCAATGTTCAAGTTTCTAGATTATCAAACCAAGGGAGAAAAGAAAATACCATGTTTAGTAGCTACGATAAAGGGGTCATGAATTTGAACTGGAAAGTGACATCCGATTTTTTCACAATTACCATAGAAACATTGCTTCCAATAATCAAATTTACAAACTTGGATATCCATGCAGAACTTTATATTTACAATGGTAGCAATATTGGATGTGTTGGTCTCACATTTCTCTCTGTTTTTGGATTATAATTTGAACTCCCCTTTATGCATTCTTGCATATTCTGTATCTATGGAAAATTAAAAGGGCTACAAAAGCTTTGCTCAAACTTTTGTCAGACAATTCTCTGTCTATATAGTTGGTCCAAGTCTTTCATTCATATTGGCATTCATATTTGCTGATGAGAAGATTAGATAAAGTATATAAAATCTATGGGCTTTGACAATTAATGCTTTAATATGCTTCTCTCTTGATATAATCTTGTTTGTTCATCGGGGTTTTTCTTTTTTCTTTTAATTGTTTCATTTGTTCTCAATTGATTACCACTTTCACAACCTTATTTTCCTTTTATCGTGGCTTAGGGTAGGACATCTTCCTGGGATTTTGCATTGACTGGACATTTGAAACTTAATTCCTTGAGTTGATTTTCATAAGAATTGCTAATTTAGCTAGATGCTTATGCAGTAATGCGTCATTGACTTATATATATATATATATATTTGTGTTTCTGCAATCATATGAGTAATTGAAGTCAATGTTTTGTGTCTGTTCCTTAAGGGAGTAGAAGGTACCACAAAATCTGAGGCACATTTGACTTCAGCCGCAGCATTTGTAGAAGGGGGAATTCAGGAGGCCTGCGATGATGCTTGCAGCATATGCCTTGAATCTTTTTGTGAAAGTGATCCATCATCTGTATGTTTAGCAGACTTCATGTTCAGTTTCTAGTCAACATAACCTTTAAAGCAGCTTGTAATTGTAATTTTTCTTTTGCAGGTGACCAGTTGCAAGCATGAGTTCCATCTTCAGTGCATCCTTGAATGGTATTTCCTTTTTTTTTTGCCTTAGATTGTTAAATTTACAATTTTGATCATGGTATGATTATTATTAGATTTTAACCTTATGTAACTTCTTATTATGGTTAAATCACCGAAATAGCCTTGGTGGAGAACTTGGGGAAAGGTTGCATCCAATCATAGACTCCAATGTTTGTCGGAATTGAATGAATTTATGGTATAAATGGTTGATGGACATTTTTTTTACAATGAAAATAGTTGTTAAGAAGGACACAAATGATAATTTCATGGTCATTGCATGAAAGATAGTGCTTCTAACAAAAGGACGAGCCTAATTAACATGAAGTGAATAGAAAACCACATTATTTAGGAATTGATCCACATAACATTAATATAAAATGCAATTCAAGATGAATGACACCATTAGTTGATGAAAGTAAACACATTTAGTGTTTTAATGGTGTTTAGAGGTATTTGTTTTAATTAATATACTAGGTAGTTTACACATAAATGTTAATTTGATGATCACTGTATTAAAAAGTGTGTTTGGTATGACAAGAGGAGACTTGATAACTACAAATGATGGGAGGGTCTTCCTATTTTGGAATTCAACCAATTAATATCAATAAGAAATGCTAATCAAGATTAAGGACTCCATTGTTTGTTGGAATTGAATGAATTCATGGTATAAATTGTTGATGAATTTTATTTTCACAATGAAAATAGTTGTTAAGAAGGACACAAAAGATAATTTCACGGTCATTGTGTGAAAGATAGTGCTCCTAACAAAAGGAGGAGCCTAATTAGCATGAAGTGAATAGAAAGCCTCATTATTTAGGAAATGAACCACATAACATTAATACAAAATGCAATTCATGATGAATGACTCCATTAGTTGATGGCAGTAAACACATTTAGTATTTTAATGGTGTTTAGACTTCTTTGTTTTAATTAATATGCTAGGTAGTTTAGGTATAAATGTGAATTTGATGATCACTGTATTAAAAAGTGTATTTGGAACGACAAGAGGAGCCTTGCTAACTAGAGATGATGAGAGGGACTCCCTATTTTGGAATTCAACCAATTAATATCAATAAGAAATGCTAATCAAGATCAAGGACTACATTCTTTGTTGGAATTGAATGAATTCATGGTATAGATGGTTGTTGGACATTGTTTTCACAATGAAATAGTTGTTAAGAAGGACACAAATGCTAATTTCATTATCATTGCATGAAAAAAAGTGCTGCTAATAAATGGAGGAGCCTAATTAGCTTGAAATGAATAGAAAGCCTCATTATTTAGTAATTAAACCACATAACATTAATACAAAATGCAATTCAAGTTGAATGACTCCATTAGTTGATGGAACTAAACACATTTAGTGTTTTAATGGTGTTTAGACTTATTTGTTTTAATTAATATACTAGGTAGTTTAGCAACAAATGTTAATTTAACGATCACTGTACAAAAAAGTGTGTTTCAAATGAAAAGAGGAGCCTTGATAACTAGAAATGATGGGAGGGACTCTTTATTTTGGAATTCAACCAATTAATATCAATAAGAAATGCTAATCAAGTTTGTTAGAATTGAATGAATTCATGGTATCCTCCCAAGACCGCTATGAATGAGTTTCTTGTCTTGAAAAGGGAATCAACATCGATCACTAAAATGTAACTATTTGGATGCATTTCTTTGGGGTTTTGTTTTGGCATTCTTAAGTGATGATTGCGAAGGTTGTTTACCTTCTATAATATGTATCATTAAACTTTGTATTATTTCAGGGCGTGTGTTTCTCCATTGGTATTTGCATTCCCTGAATTTGGACTTGTATTTGGTCAGAATTAAGCATTCTTAGGATTATAATTGTGATGTTTGTTTCATCCGTATTCCTCACTAATCCTAAACAGTCTACAGTAAGATGTAAATTTTATTGATGATAATGAAGGAAGGAGCTGGGCAAAAATAATGAGAATCTAATTAGGGTCAAAACTGGGTCCACTTCTTGGAACATGGGACTACACTTTGCCAGTTTTGCCTCAAACTAAAAATTTTCAAATTTAGTATGCTGGTGAAAAGCATACCAGCTGAGATACCAATAAATTTGAACGAAAGTGCTGTCCTAGCACTAATGAACTTCTGGCAACTTGAAGAATGATATATCTAGTGTTAAAATTTTCCAGATTCCTTCTTAACAGAAGATAACCTTACATATTCTGTGACAGCACTCTCAACAATTAGAGTGAAAGTGAGCAAGGGATATAAGACTTTTACTAAGGTTTCTATACTAAATCTGATGTGATCCAATAATCTTTTGTCTTGTAAGTGGGCTTCACTGCCTAAGATGATGAGTTTGATTTTGCAACATGCCACATTATTTGAAAAAAAAGTTTTGATATAACTTTTAGTGTCCCTGGCATTACTCTTAGCATAAAGATCCATCTAAATTCCCAAATAATGTTCCATACAACTGTTAAAAGCATTATTTTTAATGGATTTTCTTCTTTTTTTTTTTTTTTTTAATTCTGCCCATATTTCTTTAAAGTATAGGACCTTATTTTTTATTTCTTTTTCTTCTCACAGGTGCCAGAGAAGCTCTCAATGCCCCATGTGCTGGCAGTCCCTGAGTCTTAAGGATCCTGCAAGGTACAAATTATGTTTCCTGCTCATATTACATTGGTTTTCATTACAAATAGTTGGAAATAATCACTGTTTTACCTATTTGGGCAGTCAGGAATTGCTTGAGGCTGTTGAAAGTGAGAGGAGTAGTAGGCTTTGTCCTTCAAGAAATGCCACCATATTTCATCATCCAACGCTGGGGGATTTTGAATTGCAGCATGTTTGTACTCTACCTCCTGCTTATCAGAGGCTTCTAGTCCTTTCTTCTTTGCTTCTTTTCTTCTGCTTTGACTGCACACAAACTTAAACTCTGCAATTTTAATGGTTTCTTTAAATGCAGTTGCCTATAGGAACAAATGATGTGGAACTTGAAGACCATATAATCCAGCACTTAGCTGCTGCTGCTGTAATGGGACGGCGTCAGATTGCCAGAAGAGAAGGCCGGCAGAACAGATCATCTCAAGGCCGTCCACCAATTTTAGTATTCTCAGGTCATACTAATGCACCTACT
Source organism: Ceriops zippeliana (assembly GCA_037897445.1). Lineage (NCBI taxonomy): Eukaryota > Viridiplantae > Streptophyta > Magnoliopsida > Malpighiales > Rhizophoraceae > Ceriops > Ceriops zippeliana. Next base: position 2,792,887 of record JBAPLH010000174.1, read on the forward strand.
GCTAGTGGAAACTCTTCCTTTCCAACTCAGAGAGGAGGGGGTGAGCCCGTTTCTCCAATTTCAGTTTCTATTCCATCTGCAAATTTTGGACAAGATTCTCCACAACTGATTGCACCAGCATCCACTGATGTACAAGCTGATTCTACATCTGCTTCGGTTTCTGGATCTGGTGTTCTGGCTGCCAATGCACAAGGAAATTCCTTGAGCAATAGGTATCACCATATTTTCTGGTTTTTTTGTCCGTTTCTGGAGTTAGGTTAGCTTTTGTGTATGGATATTTTCTTGATGGGAATTTTTTGTTTTTTGGGAAACTCTGTCTTTCTTGTTTAAATTGCAACTTTACATGTTATTTTGCATTATTAGATCTCCTAATCACTCTTCCACAAGCAGTCAAGAGTCTCGAGACCGAGCGAGGCCTTCAGACTTTCAATCATTTTCAGAGTCTTTTAAATCTAAATTCAATGCAGTTTCAATGAGGTATCATATGGAAAGAATGTTTCTGACTAGGAATTCATCACCTTTTAGATGGTCATCATTAATTACTCCTTTTCCTTTAGATACAAAGAGTCTATTTCAAAGAGTACAAGGGGATGGAAGGAGAGATTTTTCTCTCGAAACTCAACCATGGCAGATCTTGGTTCTGAAGTTAGAAGAGAAGTCAATGCTGGAATTGCAACAGTATCACAAATGATGGAGCGTCTAGAAACCAGAGACACCAGTAGAACCAGCAATGCGTCTGTGCCAAATGGAGAGGATCATAGTACGGTTGCAGAACCAGACAATCAGAGAACTCTAGAGGCTGGAGGTGCTAGTCATTTGAATGATACTGCCACTCCCAGCAACAACATGCAAACTTCATGTGCTGCTGGCTCTGGTTTAGGTTAATTACCATTTCAGCAATTGTGGCCAAGCATTTAGAGAAAAGGTAAGTTCTAGCATATAACTCCACACTGATAATATAAAAGCCTTGCATTCAGTAAGGATTTCTATGTGGGAGACGGCTCCTTGGATCAAACCATGGTTATGACTATGCATTATTGTCCCGAAAAATTGAGATCTTGCATCGTTGTTCCAAGTGATACAGTAGTTTTATACTTTTATTCCAATGGTGAATTTTTATACTTTTATTCAAATGCATTAATCTTGGTTATCTGAACATCTTCGTTAATTTTCACTTATTGTTTTGTCTTTTAGAAGCCATGGCTTATAAAGGCTCATGAATGAACTTGAAAAGCAACAAACAGCGAAGGTTGTCTATGTTTGCTTTATTGTACAGGGACAGTAGTCTCAACTTCCCATAGCTACTAACCCTGCACTTGCAGGTTTATCCAAACATTGCCTTGCTAATAACCATTCCCATTTTCTGCTTTTTGTTTGTTTTTTAAAGTAAGAGATTTCTACTGGTGGTACTGAAAAATTATAGCTCATCAAAGAAGCTTTTGTGATGTAATGTGAACTATTGTTTTGCAGATATGGTGTTACATTGGATGGGATGCTTCATCCTTTTCTTCAAGCTACCGGATAGGCCCACAGTCACAGAATTGGCTATTGGGCATTTAAAATCTAGTCACAATAAGGAAAAGTCTGAGTCAATCTTGTCCACTCGGACTCAGATCATGGCTTTAAATCTATTATTATTTTTCTGCTGTATTTTAAGTGTCAATAAATTAGTGTCCAACTTTTTCGAACTGTTTGCATTATGAGAGAAGTGAATCAAAGCCATCCTGATTTGGAATATTACCCAAGAGAAACATTTACACAAGTTTGAGAAACATTTACACAAGTTTGGAGGGAAACTTACTTGGACTAATTTAAGCAATGAAGATTTTAAGAACCACACGATTGAATTGCTGTTGCCAATGTAATTTTTCTATGTGCATATATCTAAATAGAAAGTTGCCCTCTTTTCTACTTGTTCACTCAACTTTTTCGTTACCCTTTGGAAGTTTTTTTTAAAAAAGAAAGAAACCCAAGAATCGAGAAGAGAAAAGGAGAAATCAAGTTCTTTTCCCATTTTCTCTGTCACAGACTGTAAGAAAGAAGCAGAAGAAGTTTAAGAAATCAAGGGGCTATTCGGCAACACGGCTATTTGGCAACATGGGGCGAATTCTCCCTTAACACGGCGTCTTGGTGCACAGGTTGAATGTTGTGACCCTTTTTCTTTTTTGGTCATAGGTGCTCCATTTATTATGTAAATCATTAAAATCTGTTTTAGTAAATGTCAGGTGGGGTGTCAGGATGCCAGAACCCTGTTCTTTCAATAGCCTTGATTAGTATAAAAATCTGGCATTTTATTTGAGGGTAAACAACTCTAAACTCAGCATTGCTTCACAGCTACCGAAGGAGAAGAAAAATCATTAATATTAACCATACCCATAATAGTAACAGGAAAGAAAGATTATCAAGTAATTGAATGTGTTTTCTAATTTGAAAGGAGTCAAATTAACTCAATACCAAATAAAGGAAGAAAAAAAAAACTTTCAAGGAATCCAACTGAAATAGAAAAAAAAAAAAGTAATATTAGTTCTACGAGACATAATATTAAAGCACACTCACAATTTTTTGTGAGTAAACAAATACCATAACTTGATTCTTTTAAGTAAAATACTAAGAAACCATATTCAACAAGTCCCAGCCCCCACAGAAACTAATAGAATGTTCTAAAATACTATCACCAACAATTTTTCGTTTAAGATCGCTTAATTCAAAAATCCATATTTCTTCCCTTCCCTTCTCCAACACTTTCTTAGCATCCAAACCCAAAATTCAAATGTCTTTTGCATGCACACAGGATCAGATTGTACATTCTCACCTTCACATGTAGTGTGTCACTTGTCCCCTCCTCCCACCTTGTTGCCATCAAAGCAGATGTCTGCGAGGTCATTTGCAAAAGCTCTATTCAAGTTGGCAAAGTAATTCTTGGTCACAACAGTCAGATCAATCAACTTTGTGCTGAAATCCTGGAAACCACTCAAGGGGCTATCAACTCCATGGAAAAAAGACCTCAATTCCGTCTCCACACATTTGTGAAGCCTTTCCAGAGCAGACTCTGCTGACCTTGCAAGTACTCAAAAAGACTTTTCTCAGCCGTCTTGTCCTGTGGTATGTAATATCCATATGCATAAGTCCATGTCAGGACCCTCCTGCATTCAACTATCTGAAACCAAGCATCCATTATAAACTTCAGCTGTGATTCTGATGTTTTATACAGGTCACTGATCTTTTTAAGGTTTGCAGTCTGCATATTCGAATCCTCAATTGCCTTTTCCCTGGAAGAGCGATTGCTACTCCATCGTTCATAGTAATGAGCGTATTTCTCCGCCATACTCTTTGCCATATCCCTCCTCCTCGTTATAGGTCCCCTCCCTCTCGGCTTTCTTGTAAACATTGCAAGAATAAAAACCGCCCTCCTAATGAGAACTCCACGAACCAAGACATAACCAGCAGAACTCATATCGGCAAGGAGGCCTACACGTCATGTGCATACAACCTTGGTTTTTCTCAATTGGGGTCCTGCAAGCGGGACAAGGCCTCGAATTTGCTAAAATCCAAGTCATAGTTTCACCATCCGAGCTGATCTTAATCATCCACTTTCTCACGGTCTCGCAACTCACCGGACTGTGAGCCTCTTCGGTACAATGCCAGCAGAACTGGTGTAAACAATCACATAAGATATGAAACACGTCAACACTACCACCATCTCCTCCAGCAACAAACTCTATAGCATACTCGCAGCCCGGGGCAGGACACCACTTGATCGCCCTGCTCCTTTCAACATAGGATCTGAGAAGATACTGTTCTACTTGTCTCCGTAATCATCCGAAACCAACGAATTAACCGTGTCTGGGTCGATAACTACCCGACAAGACGGTTCGGGATATTAACGTACACCAGATAGCCGAGTATTACGTAGACAAGCGAAAAAAAAGATAAGAAGTTGCAATGGACTTTTTCGATATTTTAATTAAATTTTATATAATGGTATTTTCGTAATTTTAATACAATTGTATGCACTATATATATTTTAGGGTTTCTTAATAAGAGAGGGAACATATTATACTTTACCCTAATTGAAAGAACCCTTTTCTAAGATGGCTTGTGTCTTTTGTTCTTTGGAATTCAATCGTTGTTATTGATTTCCTGTTGTTGATTACGCTTCCTCGCATCAAATTGGTATCAGAGCCTGGCAATTTCCTGCGAAGATGTCAATCAATCAAGGTGTGGATGGCGGTCGTGTTCTTGACGGTGTTCAGGATGTAGGAGTCCAAGGAGCTGATCAATGAGTTTCTAGGACAGAGTTCAATACTTTAGATCAAAGAATCCAACGCTTAGAACGGCTTTGATTGAGCGCTTTGACTCGATGAATATTAGTGGTAATAGACTTAAGGTAAGAGATGAGTATGTTAATCCAATTAACATACCTAGAGTTGTTAATAGGATTGCGCAGATCTCGGACAATGAATCTGCAAAGGGGAATGGTGAAGTGGAGCCAGCTTATGTGATTAGGCGAATGATGTTAGTACCAACACAGGAGACAAATACCCAACAACATCAATTGTTCCGTACTAGGTGCACGATTGGGAGAAAGGTGTTTGACGTAATTATAGATAATGGGAGTAGTGAAAACATCATCAGGAGAGAAGTTGTTAAATAGTTACAGTTGTCTGTCGAAAAATATCCATACCCATACACTATTGGGTGGATTAAGGCAGCCGAGAAGATTGAGGTAAAGGAGAGGTGCAAGGTGGCATTTTCTATAGGGAGGTATCAAGATGAAATTTTCTGTGATATTATTGACATGAATGCATGTCATCTGTTATGCGGGAGACCTTGGCAGTTCGATGTGAATGCCCAACATGCAGGTAAAGAGAATGTTTATAAGTTAGAAAAGGAGGGTGTGAAGTATACTCTGTTACCTTTGAAGTTAGAGGGTTGCTCTAGAGTTCGCAAGATAGAGGAACGCTCTTTTTTGACTATTGCCCAATCAGAGAAGGAGATGGTTAAGGATTTGAAAGAGTCGAAGGTGGCTCATGCACTCATTGTTAAAAATATGATAGTTGGGGATAAAGATGCATGTGAAGAGGTCCCTGAAGCAGTTAAGGGAGTATTAGAAGAATATAAAGATGTGATTCCTAATGACTTACCTAAGGGACTACCACCCTTGAGGGATATTCAACATCAAATAGACTTGGTACCTGGAGCAAGTCTTCCAAATTTAACGCATTATAGGATGAGTCCTAAGGAAACTGAGGTCCTACAGGAGAAGGTCCAAGAGTTGTTGGACAAGGGGTTCATTCGAGACAGCATGAGGAGCTGGAAAATGTGTGTCGATAGCAAGGCCATCAACAAGATCACCATCGGATACAAATTCCTTATACCATGATTGGATGACATGTTAGACAGATTGAGCGGGGTTAAGGTATTTTCCAAAATTGATTTGAAGAGTGGCTACCATCAAATCAGAGTTCGGCCTAGGGATGAGTGGAAAACAACATTCAAAACTAAGGAGAGATTATATGAGTGGATGGTAATGCCATTTGGCCTCAGTAATGCGCTAGTACCTTCATGCGCGTGATGAATCAGGTATTAAAACCCTTTAATGGTTTATGGTAGTATATTTTGATGATATACTGGTATTTAGTAAGTCAGAGGAGGAGCAAGTCTTCCAAATTTGATTGTAAATAGTAGGAGTTGTGAAAAAAGAAAAATTGAGAGGGCGAATATGAAATACAAAATGGCTGCTAATAGACATAAAAAGGAAAAACTGTTTAAGGTTGGTGATTAGGTTATGGTATACCTGAGAAAGGAACGCTTTCCTGTGGGTAATTATAGCAAATTACAGCTAAAGAAGTATGGTCCTCATGAAATTATTGTCAAGTTTCTTAATGATATGAATTTCTTCGAAACATTCAATGTAATTGATTTATCTTTTTTCCATCCAGATGATATGTTTTTATATCCTAAAGAGAACTCGACGTCGAGTTCTTCTTTGGTGGAAGAGAATAATGTAGACTAGATAGCCGAATAGATAGAAACTGCAATGAACTTTTTTCTTATTTTATTGATTACTGTTATTAATTACTGATTACTGTTATTAATTACGCTTCGCATGTCAAAGCCAAGCATCCGGACCATCGTCAATGCTTATGCTCACATAAAGAGACCAGCACGCTCTACAAAAGGGGTGGCCACAGCCAACCCAAAGAAGGCCATCCTTCGTAAAACTCTCATGGCAAATCTTGCAAATGAGTTTGTGTCCATTGTTCAATGGACCACCACCATCAACAATGTTAACCGATTCCTTGTCCGTCAAGCCAACAGATTGACGTACCTCGTCTTCGTTCTCAAACCATTCCTCGTGAACTTTGGCAACATCCCAGTTATGCTGCCAGAGAAGTACGCAAGCTGCGCTCTTCGATACAGAAAGTACCGCCGCCACCTCTCCGATACAGTCTTCCAGGCGCTGCCGGATATCTGCTTCCCTCAAGACAGTATAACTTCTCTTCCCGCGGTCCTCGAAGTCGCTGTCATGAAGGTCGTCGTCGGAGAAGTGGCAGTCAGAGTCCATGGCGCTATAGGTTAATATTATTTGAGGGTAGGGTTTGTCAAGGTCAGGGATATTGGGGGAAAGGGTGATGACGACTCTGTGCATATTTATAATGAGGTGGAGGGGGGGGGCTCCGATTTCTACGGTGATACGGACTCATGGCAACCGTTGCAGCGACGTGTCGTTTATGGTGGGAAAGCCTCCCCCCGCCCACCTCCTCTCCCGTCTCGGAATCTCAGCACAATTGAGAAAACAAAAAGAGAGTGAGAAATTTTTATTTTAGTTTCCTTCCTTTTGTGTGGATTAAAATAATTTAATATAACAATTACAAATTATATATATATATATATATATATTAAAATTGAGAAAATTTTGGTGTAACAAATATTTGTTTAATTTTAAAAATCTTGAAATATTTGATCAACTTCCAATTTTTTTTGATAAATTAGTATTTGATATTAATTAATTTGTAATATTTTTTTAGTTTTCTAATAGAATTAATATTTTTAATATGCATCTGATTTATTTAATTGGATTAATTACCATTTAATATATATTGCAATTTAATTAATTCATATTAACAACTGTATATATATATATAATCAGCTGAAAGCAAATATTTTTACAATAATGATTTTTTAAAATGGAAAAATAATTTTAAATTCCTTGTTTTATTTTTCTAGAGAGGAAAAACCAAAAACCATTTTAAAATTTCTATATTTTCAAAGAAAAGAAATACTCATAATTCAGGTATTTATTTTAATTTTTCTCTTTTTTTTTGAAATGGAAAAAAATTTCTCAAAAAAATTAAATTAAATTAAAATATTTTCATTTAATTTAATGATAAAGCATCAAATACATACACTTACACATGGCTTATTGGGGTTGGAGTAAAGTGAATCTGCCAAAACCAACCCCCCCCACCCCAACACAACAAAAACAGAGGCAATAACAATCCTTGATTGTACAAAGATGAAACTTACAAATACGCAAATCGAAGATCTTCATTTCACGTTTTGTGGGGTTGAGTGCATCTCGTCGAAAAGCCTACTAAGTTAGCCTATTTACAGATGACATGATTTATAGTCCATTTTCGTTTTGTAATTTTTGATAATTTTTATTTATTTATTTTTCCCTCTGTTAGACGACCCCAGAGAAACGAAACCTGCTTCCAAGTAATAGCTAACAAGAAAGTGCTACATTGACTCAAATCTCGCAGGAGATACAAGTCAGCCCATGCAAGCAAATGTGAGGATACATTGCTGCACTACACAGGCAAATAGCAGAACCTCCAACTTGATTAAGCCTTCCAACAAATTATATTCGGAAGTTCTCTAAGCAGTGTAATGTTTTTAATAAGCTGCAGAAGTGAGGGGAAAAGTGTAAAAAAAAAAAAAAAACAACAGGGACCCCTTGTCTTAGAAACGACGGAACAATCATCTTTTGTCTGGTCACTGTGTTTCAAGCCAAGGGGTAGACTGCAATAAAGGGCATTAGAACACTCCCCATCCACAGCTTCCCATCCCTCTCTTCCACTTCACTAATCGCCCTAACCACCTTTCCCTGATTGTCCTCCAGTATCTTTAAAAGCTTACCTTCTGCACTGTATTTGACAGCTACTGCATGGAGCCGCCCACCGACGTGAAGCAGGTACTGAATCTTTGCTGGAAGTGGAAGCCTGAGCATAAATGTCCTCAGTGTTGGATAGATTGCCATCAGATAACTGTAATGTGTCCGACGACAGTGGACTGCTACCCAGAAGTCACCTTCCTCATTTCTTCTAACATTGTCAGGAAATCCAGGTAAAATTGCCAAGACTTCTGATGTTCCTGCTTTCTCACCCTTCAGCCAGTATTTGCGTAATCTACATTGACACACCCAACATGAATAGAAGTTCAGAAATGAAACAATAGCTACATCATCTCTTGAATTATTAAGAATGTCTTGACATGGCGAAGAATGTACCACGTTCAACTAGCAGAAGGATTGCATGAGTTTCTTCCCTTTCCAAGCTCTAAAAGTTTGGAACTATGGGCAGACTACTCAATTTTGGACTCATTTTATCTAACAACTAATTCACCACAATCGATGAAGCTGAAGTTCTGTAAGAACTGTGGCAAAATATGAAGGGGCAACTACCTTTTCTAAGAATCAAGAATAATGAGAAAGGTAAAATTCAGGCTCTAACAGGTATAAAATGGTTTCCTTCAAGTATGAAACCCTCAAACAAGGTATTAATTTTTGCAATGTCTTAAAATGCTCAAAGCAACAATGAGTGATGACAAGTGTGCAGATAACATTGCAGGTAGATGTCAAAGTCATACATGCCGCCCGTATAAGACCAGAGAACCATCTATAACCATGCAATGATAAAACATTGAGATCAATTTCAGGAGAAACTTGTGTGTGTGCATGAAGCCAAGCCAATTATATCCCCCATCCTTGTCCTATGTGATCTATTCAATGTCATGCACATATACTGGCCAAAGTAGTGTAGAGAATAGGTTACAAAATTTTTTGCCATCATGTATTTTGGTGTTCTTGTAAAATTTTAGGATTGGAAATGACTATTACACTTCAAGTGTGTGAAATATAAATTCCTGTAAAGGACAGTGAAGGCAACATAAAGATGGATACCAAACACAGGTACTGGCTCTAGTAGCATAGACCAAATAAGGTATGATTGACCTGCCAATAGATCCTTCACAAAAGACAAGGAAGGAACCATCTTTGCTTATAGATACACCGTTTGGAAATTGCAGATTCCTCACAAGGACAGTGGTTTCTTTTGTAGTTGGATTATACTTTAGTAACCTTCCACCATCCTCTCCAGAGAACACCAGCTGCATGAAGTTCCTGAAGAATATTATGGTGTCAATCGATATGGAAAAAATTTATGTGTAGCAATTTACTGAAAACAACATAAAATAACAAGATTCCTCCACTTTTCATTAAAAAGGTTAAAAGTTATGCATATTTTGTCTCCATACAAATAAGATTAATCTAATGATTCTGCACAGTACACAATTGTCTGGGTATTTATATATCGAGGTGAAGTGAGCAATCTAGGTGCATCACTGATTAGGACACAAAATGGTTTTCATATGGCATACTGTTCTTTGTTGAAGAATGTGATTTCTACCGAGCAGCAGTTTTCTGTTTGCACTCCCCCTAACATGTTATTTTTATCAATATGAAAACTAGTAAAGCCCCAATTATCTTATTCAATGCTCTGAAAAACGGCAAATTAAACTCTGATGCACCTATGGTTTAGCATTGTAAGTGCATCCTCAGGTTCCTGATCACCTAACGAGGGGGATTGACTACAGAGAAACAAACTGAAAGGTTCACCAAAAAGCCTACCTCCTTTGGTACACTGAGCTACTGTCTGTAAAGTAAATATTTCCTTCATCATCAATGTCAAGGTCGTTTGTAAACCGCAATGGGATCCCTTCTGCCTCCGTTGTAAGTGATGTTGCCAAACCTCCCTCTGGCCCTACCTTCATCAGCCCAAAATATGCATCTGCAATGTATAGATCACCAGTTTTCTTATGAAACCGGAGCCCCAAAGGCCTGCCACAGACATGCTCATTCTTCAAATAGCTCAGAGGCAAGGGCTTGGGATCACATATTTCTGACCTGAATTTTTTCAAAACAGAAAACAAAAGAAAATAACGGATTAAGGCAAAAGTAGAGTTGCCAAGATTAAAAACCACACAAACAGGAAGTAGAAAACTTTGACAGTTACCGAAAGCTAAAAACTGGAATCAGAGGCCTTCTTCTCTGTAATCGAGGAAAATGTTTTGATTTAGATATCCTCTAAGTGGTAAAGCAAAGTCTGCTGTCATGCATTAAACTTTTACCATACAAGTTCTTTGCCTATCCTATGTCAGTCGTCCAGTATACTGATCAAAGGTTGAGAACCATGAAACTTGCAGTGTGTTATTGAGCAATTTCAGTCCCAGTTCGTTTCAAGAATTAATACTCATCCATCATATTTACAGATTTGAGTACAATCTGCACCCTCGTGCTCCATAAACAGTGATTAGTTACAACATTTTACAGAAGACAATTTCACCTGGTAAATGTCTGAATATGTCAACCAGTGCAGTAAGATGGACATGAACAAAAGCATACAAATATAAATATAGAAGGCATTTCAAGATCTATCCAGAAGAATATCACGATGGCTTCCTATTGTTCCAAAAGAACCAAAATTTCTGCAGATAGAAACGTAAGTAAAAAATCCCAAAACCCAATTAACCTAAAGTCACCTACTTTCCCCTCCCCTCCCCGCCGCCCCAAAAAAATGCCCAAACCAGAATTGCCGAAGTTCAATCACTTTTCCAATAATACAACGATAAATGCCAACACCCCTGCATAAGTCTACATTACCCAAATATGGAAAGAGAAATCTTTGTTAAAAACAAAGATAAAGCTGGATACATATGACCTTCCCAGAAACCTTCCCACAACGCACAAGTGTCAGAACCTCGTGAACTGGGAACGCCCATGACCCAAATATACAGATTGATCTCCAAGCACAAGTTTCCAAACGCAGAGAACAGAGAGCAACACGAACGCGAAAGGGAATGAGGTAGGGGTGGGGAGGATGGAAATTGACCTGTTACTAGAAGTGTAAGCGAAATCAGCCCACTTGTGGCTATCCCAGAAGAGGATTCTGCCATCAGCAACACCAGTGTAGAGGCGGCCAAGAGCGTCAAAAGCAACGCTCTCGGGGCCCTGAACTTGGTTCCTGAAATGAATGTCAGAATTCTGCAACAAGTTGAGGTTGTCTGAATCAGTGGGGACGCTTGACCAGGGTGGCATATCAACTTTGTAGGACTTGAAGTCCGGGAATTCCGAGATTGCACTGTGCTTCAATGGGTCGACGCCGCAGTACACAGCAAGAATTACAAAGACAGCACCCAATGCCCTGGAGAGCGTCATTGACGGAGTCCTGATATTCCAGGGCCGCCGGTGTACTAGAGAGAGAGAGCGATATATGAGAGAGAGAGAGAGAGCGAGAGAGTGTGTGTGTGTGTGTGTGTGTGTGTGTGCGCGTGCGTGTGTGTGTGTGTGTGTGTGGTATTAGTAGTAGTTAAGCGAATGGTCCTATACTTACGGGTAGGTAGACTTGCATTATACTGGTTTTTTTTTTTTTTTTTAAGAGACGGTGGGAAAGATAGGCTTGGCTGATTGGTGTGGTGGGAGCCACCCTGTTGAGCTCCAACACTGGTAGGTTTGGAAAGAAAGACCAGTGAATGATGACCTAAAAAATAAGAAAAAAAGACAAATCAATCGGGTAGGTTATGGTCACAAGTGGGGTGACTTTGTCTTAAAATCATAATTCCAAAAAACAAAAAAAAAAAAAATCATATGATCTCATAATTATTATTTTTTAAAATTTGAAAATTTTATATATTCAAGATATTTATAAAAAAAATTAAAGTCCTTTAAGAAATAGTTTAATAATTAAAATTTACATTTTTAATCTTAAAGTTTGGATTTTAATCTTGGAAAGAGAATATATGATTTATAAAAATAAAAAAAATAACCTATTTTGTAGTTTATGATTTAATGAATTCTTTAATAAGTCAAAAAATATAAAAATTCATACTCATTAATTAATTAAAAAAAAAAAAAAGCACGACATTACCTACTTTGTTTTTCTGCTAGTTATGGTAACTTATCTTTCTTTATGACAAAAGATTTTGAGGATTTAAATATAGAATTTCTTCATAAATATACAATAAATTTTTAGTGATTCATGCAACACAACACATACACGAAGAAAATCGAATGCTTTTATTTACCTTTCCATTTTTTTGTTTTTTGTTTTTTTCTTTTAAAATCTATTCTCGCCGTTAAGTTTCTTCTCCTCTCCCAAAAAAGGCCAAACAGTAGTTGTATTTTGTTCTACTCGTGATTATAATTTCCACCCGTTTTTTTGGATTGCAATCAGATGCGTACAACATAATCCAGTTCAGATCAATTGATAAAATTAACCTCTCTTTTTTTTTTTCAAACTTTTTATTTTATAATATTTGGTAAATATTTATTTCACTTTTAGTTTATTACAATTGTGGTTAGTATTTCATATTTGGTCAAAAAAAATTCTGATAAAACAATGATGCATGTAAGGTGGGTATGAATTCTAGTTAGTTTGAGTCCAATCTATAGGGTTGATTTATTGGACATAACATAGGCCAATCGATCGCAAGTGATAAATTTTTTATTGATTAATTTTGCAAGTGAATTCACTTTAAACTTGTAGTAATAAAAATAATAATAATGATATCTTGTCTTATGTGATGTGATGTAAAAAGTAAAGATGAGAGGATTTAGGAATAAATGAAGAATGTGAGTTCTAGGTAGCAATCCCCTCTCGTACAAGCTTACTCAATGTAACGAAGTTAGGTTCGAGACGCGCTTTAAACGTGCTAATCTGTGAAACACTTAGTCAATTTTATGAGAAAAGATATTAAGTAAGTCTTAAAGAGTTTGAGAAAATCGACTTAGTGTCGAAAGAAACTTGAAAGGGACAAGGAAACTGAAAACATAATAGAGAGAGCTTTGCAAAGGAGAGAACTTGCAATTCAATGGTGTGTTTACAAATGAAACGAGTGGGGCTATTTATAATAGTTATACTTCCTTAATGTGTGACTACAATTGTTTTTCTAAAATATCTTAAATATTTATAAGAGAGAATACATAAGTGCTTATCTAAGCGAAGCACTTATCTAAGCGTTTACTTAAGTGAAGCGCTTATGCAGAAGATTAAGTTTTTGGAGCATCAATTGGACTAGGCATCCAACAGGCCTAGTTTGGCAATATTTGTGGACGGGTCGTGACATCCTCCCCTACTTAATCTTGTAACGTCCTCATCACACCTTCTTTGTAGCGTTGTACATGATCTGCAAATTGTCAAAGCAAATCTTCTCGTTCCCAACTAACCTCATGGTTTGGTAGATCTTTCCACTTGACTAAGTACTCGGTGTAGTTAGGAATTCCTTTTTTTTGTATCACTTTATCAGCAAGGATGCATTCCATTTCCTTGTTAAATTCAGTGATGACGACAGTTGGTGCACTTTTGGATTCGCCACAGTTCGGATCTTTGGTGTCTTCATGAAAGGTCTTTAGAAGACTTACATGGAAAATGTTGTGAATTTTGAGTCTCGGGGAAGTTAGACTTGGTAGGCAGCCTTCTCTACTCGTTTGATTATGGGAAATGACCCTTCGTATTTCCTCACCAGGCCTTTGTGCATTTTGCGTAAAGACTTGAATTGGTTAGATAGCAATTTTACCATCACCAAGTCTCCCTCCGCATATTCCTTTGGGCATCGCTTGGCATCAGCCCACTTTTTCATTCGTTTGACAGATTTGTCAAGGCAGGTTCTTGTGATGTCTACCTCTTTGTGTCAGTCCTTTGCAAATTTGCAAGCAACAAGGTTGCTTCCCGTGTAAGAAGAGTCAACAACACTTGGAGTTAGAGGTTGTTGTCCCGTGACGATTTCAAACGGACTTTTGCCTACTGCTTCACTCTTTTGGAGGTTGTAGGAGAATTGGGCAACATCAAGCAACTTTGTCCAATCTTATTGATAGGCACTAACATAGTGTCATAAGTATTATTCTAACAAAGCGTTGATGCATTCGGTTTAACCATCGCTTTAGGGATGGAAGCTGGTTGAAAAATTCAATTCAGTCCCCAACAATTTAAACAACTCGCGCCAGAATTTACTTATGAAGCAGGGATCTCTATCGCTTATTATACTTTTAGGTACTCCCCACAACTTCACCACATTCTTAAATAATAAGCGAGCTGTTTCATCGACTTTGTAATCAATGGGGGCTGGAATGAAAGTGGTGTACTTGCTAAATTGATCAACAATCACCATGATGCTTCCAAACCCATCGAACTTGGGCAAGGCCACGATGAAGTCCATTGAGACACTTTCCCAAGTTCTTTCGGCAATTTGTAGTGGCTCAAATAGACCGACCGGACGGTGTTGTTTTACCTTGTCTTGTTGGCAAACAAGACAAGTCCTCATATAGGCCTCAACATCATCTTACATTTGTGGCCAATAATAACTTTGTTGGATAAGGGCAAGGGTTCATGTCATACCTGGGTGACCAGCCCATAGAGAATCATAGCACTCCTTCAGAACGTCCTTTCGTAAGTTTTCCCACTTAGGTACGAAGTCTCGTTGGCCAACCGTCATGAGAATTCCATCGTTTAGCCAGAACCGTTGAGTTTTCCCTTCACTCACCATTTTTAGCAAATTCTTGGCCAAATTGTCTTGTGACGTTCCCTCATTGATTCACTCAAGGAAGTTACTCTTTGGTGTGCTGGCGGCTAATAACACTAATTCCACCTTTTGACTTAGTGCATCGGCAATAACATTAGCCTTACCTGGCTTGTATTGAAGCTTGTAGTCAAATTCGGCCAAGAAGTCTTGCCAACGGGCTTACTTGGGGCTCAATTTCTTTTGCGATTGGAAGTAGCTTATAGTGACATTGTCAGTCATGATCACAAACTGACTTCCAAGTAAATAATGCCTCAATGTGCGTAGGCAGTGGATGATGACAGTCATCTCCTTATCTTGGATGATGCACCACCTCTCCATATCATTCAATTTATGGCTTTCGTAGGCAATAAGATGCCCATCCTGCATCAATACTCCCCCAATGGCGAAGTCAGATGTGTCTGTGTGGACTTCAAAAGCCTTCTCGTAGTCGGAAAGTGCCATGATGGGCTCTTTATAGACTAAATGTTTCAATCTCTCAAAGAAAGATTGGCATTCCTTCGACCAATGCCATGTGGCATTCTTCTTGAGTAGCTCCGTTAATGGTGCAGCTATGGTAAAATATCCCTTGATAAACTGCCAATAGTAGTTAACCAGTCTCAAGAATGATCGCAACTCAGGGACCTTTGTTAGAGGCTCCCACTCTTGAATGACATGGATCTTTGCTTGATCCATCACATGTTTGCCATCCTTGATCTTGTGACCAAGGAAATCTACCTCTTGCTTCCTAAAAGAGCACTTCTCCTTCTTAACGTACAGCTTATTTTCATATAGAACTTGGAAGACTTGTTTTAAGTGATCTTTATGCTCCTTAAGGGTGTTGTTGTAGATCACTATGTCATCTAAATAAACTACCACGAATTTATTAAGGAAAAGATGAAGTACCTTGTTCATTAATGTGCAGAAGGTAGCAGGGGTGTTGGTGAGGCCAAAGGGCATAACTAGGAATTTGAAAGTTCCGTAACGCGTTATGCACGCAGTTTTCGACTCATCACCAGGTGCTATACAAACTTGATAGTACCCTAACCTTAGGTTCAGCTTCGTGAAGTACCTTGCCTTCCCTAATTGAGCAAAGAGATCGGCTATTAGTGGAATTGGGTACTTGTTCTTGATGATTACCTTGTTTAAGGCCCAGTAGTCTATGCACATTCATAATGATCCATCATTATTCTTCTGGAAGAGGACTAGGGCATCGAAAGGGGCTTTTGATGACTGAATGTAGCCTGAGTTAATCAAATCTTTAAGTTGCTTCCTCAACTCCACGAGTTCGAGAGGTGCCATGTGATAAGGGGCCATGGCAGGGGGTTTGGCACTTGGCTTTAGCTTGATGTAATGATCTACATCTCACCTGGGAGGCAATTTCTTAAGCAACTCCAAAGTGTGAGAGTGCAGGAGTAGGCTTTGTCACGTCTTCCTCATCCTTTAGTTCCCTCATGGTGACAATATAACTTTGATCCACCTTGAGACTCTGTTTGAATTGCAAGGCAGAAATCATTGTGGTTGTCAAGAATCACAAGGGAATTCGATGTGGGAACCGGAAAAGCTAAAGTTTTGCAAAAAAAAAAGCAAGATCCAAAACCATTTTAAAGTCATCCATAGGGACAATGGTAAAGTCTAACTTACCTTACCAATCATCAATCTTGACGACTACTCCTTCCGTTATCCCGTGAATTGGCTTTACTTCGAAATTGACTGCCTTGATGGTGCCAACTCCCTTGAAAAGTTTAAGACCTAGACATTTGGCCTCTTATATGTCCATGAAGTTATGTGTGGCTCTCGTATCTAGCATAGCACCCACAACTTTACTTTCAATGGACGTATCGACATACAATAAGCCTTTCTCCTTGGGGACTGTGGGAGAGAAAAGCTTGAAGAGAGTACCCAAATATTGGATAGCTCCCAAATCAGCTTAAGGCTTCTCTTTGGATTTCTCCTTGTTGAGTTCCGCTATAATAGCATTCATTGCTTTGCGGTTAGGGTAATCCTTAACCTAGTGTGGTCCATCACAGATGAAGTATGGCTTCAGAGGTCCATCACACTTGCCCAAAGAGTTCTTGGGCTTGCCACTTGAGGATTTTTTATGTCTTCCCTCTTTGTGGTTTGCCTCCCTCTTCTGTCTACCCTTCTCTCCCCCACTTTTATTAGAGTTAGACTTTTTGCTTTTGTAATGAGTCAAGTAGTCGATCAGCATTTCAGCTGCAGCAATGGCGTCATCCAAAGTTTGCACATTACGTCAATCTAATTTTACTCTTGCTCAATCCTTCAAGCTATCTTTAAAGTGGAAGAGGAAGTCCTTGTCGGACAAATCATCAATTTCAAGCATAAGAGTAGTAAATTCCTTAAAGTATTCAGAAACACTACTTGTTTGCTCAAGATGATGTATCTTCCCTCTAACTTCGCTATCTACATTGTGAGGGATGAATTGTTTGCACAACTCAACCTTGAATTGCTCCCATGTGTTGATCACGCACATGCCTTTCTCCCTTTCGAAATGTTTCCTTCTCCACCATAGTTGAGTAGCATCTCAAAAGAAGAAGATTGAAGCATTGCTTATCCTAGCAAAATCATCAACAACTCTCATGGCCTCAAAGTATTGTTCAAGGCTGAATAGGAAGTTCTCCACAATAGTGGCGTTACGGATGCCATTATACATGACAGGTTTGAGAACTTTTAGACTGTGCCCAATCGTAGTGCTGCTTGTGCCAGCAATACTCATCGAAAGTGGACTACTTCGACGAAGAGAACTCATCTCTCTACAAAGATCGTGAATTTCTCCTTTAACGAATTTTCGTAGATCAGACAGTTCTTGACTAAAGGAACTCAGTTCTCCTTTGAAAGCATAGCTGAATTCCCCAATCATGGACTTGGCAACCCTAGTGATTTCAGCATTCTCTTGGATCAAATTGTTAATTTGATCACTTAGATCTCCCACTAAAGAACTCACATCGATCATGCTACTTTCTAAGATAGCCACACAAGACTCCACAGGCTCCTTTGTTATGGCCTTAGACTTCCCACGTTTAGCTAAAACACGCTGCTCCTCTCGCCCACAAGTTTGAAGCTCGATTTGTTACTCTTCGATGTTAGCAATAACAATTCCTTCCTCACCTGTCATTCTCACAACTTAAACAAGAACAAAGTAGGAACTGAGATTATTTTGCTCTGATACCACCTGTCACGAAGTTAGGCTTGAGACGTGCTTTAAACGTGCTAACCCATATGACACTTAGTTGATCTTACGAGAAAAGATGTTAAGTAAGTTTTAGAGAGTTTGAAATAATCGACTTAAAGTCGAAAGAGTCTTGAGAGGAACAAGAAAACCGAAAACACAAGAAAGAGAGCTTTGCAAAGGAGAGAACCTGCAGTTCAATAGTGTGTTTACAAATGAGAGGAGTAGGGATATTTATAATAATTTCACCTCCTCAATATGTGATTACAATTATTTTTTTAAAATATTTTAAATATTTACAAGAGAAAATACCTAAACACTTACTTAAACGAAATATTTATTACGTAGAAAGTTAAATTTTTAGGACATCAATTGGGTTAGACATTTAATGGACCAGTTTGACAATGTTTGTCAACAGATCGTGATATCAAGCTCCCAATTCCATAATGGATTTCGCAACTTTCTCTTCACCGGTGCCCAACCCCCGTGGAACGGCTGTTAAGTAAAGGTCAGAGGGGTCAATTTTTGAAGATGATGCTGGAGGACAGTCTTGGAACGAGTGTTGGTGGCAATTAGTCAAGTGGAAGAAGAAGGTGGTTGCTTTTGTATTAAAACCAGGGAACACCCTAATATTCATTTATTGGATTGTTCTCTACTTTTCCTGATTATTGGAAGGAAGGAAGGAAGGAGGGTTATCCCTTTTAAATGGCCCAAATCCGTCCTTCAACAAAATTGGGTCGTCCAGCAGGCCATTCCTGGCTTTACGGCGGTTTTTGTTTACATCGTGTGAGGATTTTTAGACCATATAGACCAAGAACTCTCCCACCCCCCCCTCCCGCCCGCTAAACCATTCATCTCGCAAACCCAATGTCATGGCCTGTTTAAGAAAGATCCACCCAGCTTATTCGTGTTTGTGTGTTTTTTTTTTTTATAATTTTCCTTTGACCCAAAAAAAAACTTTGGTGTATATTTTTAAATTTCGTGAAAAGTTAGGTATGTGTTTGTGTACAACTTATGTATAAATGTTAGTCACAATTCCCTCTCGATATATATATATATTATTTATTTATTTATTTATATATGTCAGACACATTAAAATATGTTTATTAAAAAAAATAAAAGTACAGAATATAGATGCACATATGATTCTTCTCATTGGTATATCAAACACATATCAAATGCTGTATATATATATATATATATATATGACAGCTATCTGAGAAGCCAACTTTTTTGCAGACCACCTGGCCGTGTGTGCAGATTTAAGACGCCAATCCTTCTTCTTCTTCTCTTCATCCATTATCAGAGGCGTCTCTGGTTGGTGTTGCTTTCAATAGGTAGTATATTTTGCTTCTTTTAATTTTTAGATGTATACATGTGTGTGTGTGTGTGTGTGTGTGTATCATGTGTATCATTTGCTTGGGTTTCAAACTAAGAAGCTGTTAGATGTACCGTACCAATGGAGATGTCGATTCTCTCTGCACAATGCTTCCTCCGTTTTTGTTGACTTGTGCGATCTTGAACTCCAAGCAATATAGAGGTTTAGTAAAAAGGTGGACTCGTGTCCAAGTCTTTGTTCCTTGAGGCTGCAGCCTATGCTCTACTCCAACCTCCCTATGCTTTGCCCAATTGAGCCAAAAATCAAGGCCACCCCCACGACATTATGCAATTGTTGGCCACTAATCAACAAAATTTGGAGCTATTTCATCTAGAAGAGATCAATATCTAAATTTTGTCCCACATTTCATAATGTGTGGAAATGACCTTTCATTTAACTAATTGCAACTTTTGGGTGAAAGTTTGCATGTGAGAATTAATTAGATTTGATTGAAACAGACTAACTAGATGATATATAAATGAACTAAGGTCTAAGGAGAACGTAGGAAATGGTCCATCAGCAGACATGATGGTTTAGGATGTTGAGATGTTGTAATCAATCCGAAGACATGCATACATATTCTTTCCCAACTCTTTTTTGTCTCTTTTCTTGAGATAATAATAATAATAATAATAATAATAATCAGCATCATTATATAGGCTTAAGTTAATATTTTATTAGTATGATTGTTGATGCATGTTTATGATTTTATCATTAACTGTAATTATGTATTTAAAAATTTTAAATATATTATTAATAGTTATAAGAGAATAATGCATGAAATTTGTTAAGGTGCAGTCACCATAAAAAATTGAAATACATACAAACACAATAATTTTTTGTAATATATATATGAAATTTAGATACAAAATAAACACTAACTCCTCATAATTGTTAATTATTATATATTAATTAATTGAAATTAATGGTTATGATAAATTAATATCTATTTTATATCCAAATGTAATGTTTTCTTAATCAAATTCATTTTTTAATTATTAATGCCGGAAGAAAGAGGATTGTAAGCATCTCATTCATTTCCCAATAAACTCTCCCTCCCTAACACACACACGCACACAATTTGTAATCCCTAAACATTCCCAATAGCATTAATATCTCCCCCCCCCCCCCCCCCACCCCCCAAGTCCGCTACAGAAAGAGAGAATGGTTAGAGACGAATGAATCCCACCCCCACATTCCCTCAATCATAAAACAGCCCCCCGGCCCACTGTCCCCACAAACACAAACGCAATTCTCTCTCTCTCTCGCTCTCTCACACACACACACACACACACGGTGCAATTTTGCCATCTATCCATAAACACACCTTTTCCTTTTCCTATAAACCTCACTCCACTACAAAGAAAACCACTATCAACCCACCTACTGGCACTGTCTCCCCACCAGAGCCAGTTCGGCCCGACCAGTCCAGTCCCATCCTTTCTTACACATCATTTGGACACTTCTCTCTCTCTCTCTCGCGCGCGCGCAGAGGACAAGAACATTTTTTTACGATTTCTTTTTCCATCTTTCTTATTTGACCTTTTAGGTGCTAATTTCTTCGTAGAATTCTTGATCTTTATTTTTCTATACCTCTTAAAGAGAATTCTCCTCTACCATCTGACCTTGTTACCTTCAGTTTGAAACATATATTAAAATATGTCACTGAACTTGGCATCTGAACCCATTTGTTATGTTCACTGCGGCTTCTGCAACACCACTTTAGCGGTACAGTGCTCAATTCTCTCTCCTCTCATTTCCATATACGTATTGTCAAATACACTGTTATCTATCTATATCTTCATCCTATTTTTCTTAACCAAAAGATTCTTATTTTCATTTTTTATTTGTCTCATGGTCACATCCTTCAAGAGTAAATTGAGGTCACTTCCCAGGGAGCTTTTCATTACAGAATGATTTTGGTTTTGTAGGCAGATAAGAAAAATTCAGTCGAAAGACTGAAGTGGATGATTAAAGATTCGGGCTATTGGAGTACTAGACTAACCCCTTTTCTGAGATAATTTCCATTGAACCATCATGGATCAATGAATTTCCTTGATTTTACATGGAAATGGCTCAGAAAAACCATGTCATTTCTCACATTTCATGAGATATCCTAAAAGGGTTTTAGCCCAAAACCTGCAAGAAGAATCAAGACCAGAAACTCATCCTCGTATCTTGATTCTCGAAGCTTTTTTTTTTGGTACGGTGCAGGCTATAATTTTGAGGGTTTCAGTATTTAGAGGACTAGAGGTAGCATAGTCTACGGGATAATCCAAGCCCTTGATGATGCACCAAAAATAGAGAATTTCAGGGTTAAGAAAGCAATTCCTAACTTTCTCTAGCTAGCTCAAGGCTTACTGTAATTGCTAGGGTTCAAAGCGGGGTCACCCCTACACTCTACTACAGATCAAGACAAGCTGGTTGGCATCTTACATTGTTGGTTGCTTTGGTTTTAATTTAACTTATTTCGGTGCATGGTAGTCTTTTTCCGATACGCCATGACTTCACATGTACATACATACATACATGTGCATATTTTGTCATTCTTGTGGTCATACCCAGGTAAACACAGGACAGCCGATCTCTCTCTCTCTCTCTCTCTCTCTCTCCAATGGAATGGAGGTATCTTAAGCACTTGCACAAAGATCATAAATCATGTCAGCCCATAATTCATCTCTCTTTATTCATTGCTCTCTTTGATAGATGTGTTTACTGTTCATGGTCATATTTCCGTTGCCGTCGCGTCGTTTTCATCACCCCCTACTCTTTCTCTCTCTCTCTCTCTCTCTCTCTCTCTCTCTCTCTCTCTCTTGTGGGCAAACTTTCCTTTCTGCTATCTTTTGTCAACTTTGCCCCCAGAGTGTCAGG
The DNA here is from genome assembly GCA_037897445.1 of Ceriops zippeliana. Taxonomy (NCBI): domain Eukaryota; kingdom Viridiplantae; phylum Streptophyta; class Magnoliopsida; order Malpighiales; family Rhizophoraceae; genus Ceriops; species Ceriops zippeliana. Next base: position 2,815,158 of record JBAPLH010000174.1, read on the forward strand.
CAAAAAGATAGAAAGGAAATATTTGGGAGTGGCATTTTAATTTAGGGCAAGGCCTTATAGTTATTACACATGTAAGGTAATCTGTGGTAAGCGTGTGGGAAGTGGGAACTTGTAAGAAAGAAAGATCCTGAGGATCTTCCACACACACATAAACATTGCTCCCTTTAGAGCCTAGCCCCTCCATATGAAGAATGTAATGCCACTGAAACTGTGTGAAAGACCTTCAAAATCTTGCTTCTATTCTTTTCTACTTCACCCTTTCTGTCTCACCCACAAATGTCCACAGGCAGGCACGCGCGCCCACACACACATAATCTTTCTTTCCATTGAGTTTGCGATGCTTCCTATGCCATTGACGTGTAGTGAAATATGGAAACTTTTGGTTATACTGTTCTTATTGTTCTAAGTAAAGGCTTTAGAGTGAGGGATCGATGGTTTAAGTGTGTGCATGTTGTGTCTAGAGAGAGAGAGGAGAGATGTGCTCAGCCATGAATTAAGAAATTGCCTTCATGAATAAAAAATTCCCATGGTATTGGCACAGGTTAGTGTTCCAAGCAGCAGTTTGTTCACTGTTGTGACGGTTAGATGCGGGCATTGCACAAATTTGCTATCTGTGAACATGGGAGCTTCACTTCCAACAGCTCCCCTTCAAGTTCCCCAGGTACAATTTCAGTTTCGTTTGACAATCCACCATTTAAATACATTATAAACCATTTAGTTTTACTGGATGGTATTGGAGTTTCCAATGGGAGCTAATTGATTATAAAAAAAAAAAAAGCCCATCACAAGTTCTTATGCATTGGATAGTCATACATATGCCCTGAAATAGGAATTAATGTATAAACTATTCTTGACCTCATTGGTTAACTCAAGTTTTGAGTTTAATGATTCTTTCAGCTAATATTTGAAAAAGAAGTATTTTGTTCAAGTTTGGCCACTTGTACTTTATAATAAGTTATAAATTTCCATGTAATAAAGAGAATCTTTGCTTTACTTGTAGTTCAGTCCGGGGAATTTACAGGGCTTTTTTTTTTTTTTTGTAGATAAGAAGATGTAAATTTTATTAAATAAAGAGTCTTACATTACAAAACCAAGCTAAGTGAAGTATGTACTGAAATTAGATTATCTAGTTGTACCTTATTTCGTTAAATCATCCACCACAAAGTTGGAATTCCTACTAATATGCTCAAAGCATCAACTATTACTGATATAAAGGCAGTTTATTTGCGAGCACGTTAGACATTAGTATTTATATGAATTCAACTTTTGACTTCAATTTTGGATTGAATGATTCCCTTTGTAAGCTTTTGCTTCTTACGAATTTTCATTTTTGGCTTTAAGCCTTATAGTTTTTCTAAAAATCAAAATGAGACGATCACAATTATTGTGCATTCAATTCCATTTGACTTTGTTCCCTACCTTGTCTTTTTTTTTTTTCTTTGGCTATGTCATTTGCTAATGAAATTAAATGCCCACCGAGAGTTATGTGCCTTTGTTCCCTACCTTGTCATTGGCTATGTCATTTGCTATGTCAAGTTAAGCTACAGTGGTGCAGAATAATAAATGCCCACCGAGAGCTTCCAACTAAATTGTGGTATCTTTATGGTTAAGCTTCATTTTGGTCGGGAAGTGTTTCATGGTGTGCTTGACTAACTCCATGTAAGCAAAGCCACAGAAAACTCACTTCAATTCTGGGGATCAAAACAAGGACTGTGGGCCATCTTATAAATGCGACAAAAGTTCTACATTCGAGGCTGTGGAGCACGAAACTCCTAGAATGCCTTCCATTCCCCGTAAGTCTTCCTCTCTCACACACACTAAGGATGAAAAGTTAGATTATTTACCTCATTCTATTGTGTACCGCTCTCTTTAAGAAGAAGGGGTAAACTCCGTGTAATGATAAAAATTATTCTTTTGTGACCCAAGGTCACAGGTTTAGAGGAAGGAAGTTGATTATGAGTGAGATCTAAGACAGAAATTCCATATCTCATTCCAACCTTTAAGCTTGAAAGTGGAAGTCCCTTATATGTTTTGGTAGACGTTATTCAATCCAACTATATTCGATTAATATTAGTCAATCCAACAATTTTTGATTAATATTAATCAATCCAATAGTTAATGCCTGATATGTACTAATTTTTTTGAACAGTAAGTTTGAAATATTATTAAACAGTCAGTTATAAAATAACACACATTAGTCTAATGTAAAAAAAAAAAAAACTGATAACTTTATGTGCCTTAAGTAAAAATTCCAATAAATCCAACAATACAAGCTTTCATCATATATAAAAATTCCAATAAATCTCATCTTATAATCATTCATCAAATTCTTTCGAAAAAATTCATCTATTTAGCTTTTTCTACTTTTCTGCCTAATATGTACCAAATAATTTTTTTTTTTTTTAAAAGAAAGAAAGATGGGGGGGGCTAATTCCTGATGATACAGATTGTATCTATCTTTTTCTTTGTACATGTCTAGTGTTTATATATTGAGCTGCAATTCTGTATCATAGGCAAAGCATTGATCGGACATAAATTGCATGCATGTGTGCACAATTAATGAAATTATATATGTTTATGCGGTGGATGCTGCTGCAGCCCCAGAAAAACGGAGGGTTCCTTCTGCATACAACAGGTTTATTAAGTAAGTTTTAACATCTCACTTTGCGCGAGGAGAGTAATATGACTTAGTTATCTACACCCTAAGTTATACCAAATATATGCTTCCAACATCATTTTGCAGGGAGGAAATTCAAAGGATTAAGGCTAATAATCCTGATATCAGCCACAAGGAAGCTTTCAGCGCAGCAGCCAAAAACGTAAGTGCTTGTATTAGATATATTTCTTTCTTTCTTTCTTTCTTTCTTTCTTTCTTTCTTTTTGGAGGAATAAGTCATTGATGCATTAAAATTGATGCAAGTGCCATTGCCATTGCAATGAAAAATTAGTGTGTTAATGTTCGCCAAAGTTGGCTTCTCATTCCAAATAACATGTGTCAATTATTTGTGAAAAGTAGACAATATATAGCCTGATGGTTCAAAAATATAAACCATACAACCATCATCTTTACATAGAAAATTATATGCTATAAATGCTAGTTGTTGCATTTGAGCAATATTAATAATAGTGCTATATATAGTCGAAATAGGAAGTATTATCTGAGGAATTAGCAGCATAGATATGTGTCATATATTCAACAGGCATGTCTTAGCATCCAATTGAATCCTTCTCATGATATATACATATATACTGGGGGTAAGTGCGACCTTTCTTTTCTTTTCTTTTTTTTTTTTTTGGGTGTGAGTGTAAATATTTTTCCAATAAAAGATGTAGCCTTTTGTACCAGATTAAAAGTATTTCAAGGAGATTAGTTCTTCAAAAAAAAAAAAAAGTTTTTTTTTTCTAACAAGTGATAGACAATTATTACTGTTACGAAAAGTAAAGATGAAATAATTTACAAATGCAACAAAGATTGTTGGCAAGAAAAAGAGAAGTCTTAACTACAAATGAAAATAAAGTGATTTTTTTAGTGACGGAAAACGTAGGCGGACAGAATTTAGGGATAAGACTGACGTATTAGGTACAATAAAATATTTTTCTTGAAATTTAATTTTTTTACGTCAACAATAACATAATGTGTAAGAGGATCTACAAAATATAAACTAGATCTTGTAAATAATAATTTTTTTTTTTTAAAAAAACAGGTTTATTTTTTTATTATTTTAGTTGCACATTTTTTTTAAACTCTTGTATATCAAGTGATTTTAAATTTGAAAAAAAAAATTAACTTTTAAGAACTAATATTTTATTACGGCTCTTTTATCAAATCAACTCATACTTATTGCAACAAAGTTTATTAGTTTCTTTAAAAAAGAAAAAAAGAAAGAAAGAAAGAAAGTCTCTTGGTTGGTGCCAATGTATGTGGTTTAAATCAGAACAAGGGATCTTTTATCTTTTTCCTCAAACCTCCTACATCAGGGGCCGAACCAACCCATCAAAAGAAGGAAAAAAATAAAAAATAAATAACAGAACCTACCAACAGAAGGCTCTAAAAAGAGGGGAAAAAAAGCAACGGAGTAAGAGAAAAAGGAAATGAAGACATTGATGAACTGTACAGCTTTACATATACATTTACCTGTAGGGATTGACAATCGTTCAAATATTCATGATGACTAAGCATCATTGCCCTTTGGACGGGTGCTTCTGCGTTATTTTTGTGCACTTTTACATTACCAAGTTTCGTATTTCCAAAATTGGCTGGCATGGATCTGAGTTGCCAAATATTTTCTTTTTACACAATAAAAGATAAGAACCATGGCCACATATGGTATCGGTTGGCACACAGTCGGGGCTGCCGGATGTACTATGTGTGCCAATTCATCATGGAAGTGTTGAACAGAAACCCAGAACTAGACAGCACACAGTTAGAAGTTGACATGTTCTCTTTTTTATGCACATGGGTGGATAGGATTAGACATATAAAACCCTTAAATTGGAAGGTTCAACACTACATGTTTTGGTGCTCCACTTGAACTCTTGAGACTAGTCCCGATGAACCTTATTTCGGTCTTAATTTGAGCTAAATACAAAAAAAAAAAAAAAATCGTCGGATTAATGCTTAATGCAAATTGGTTGTAATTAATAGTTGCATGATTAGGTTTTGAGTTTCTCTAAAATGTTCACCTCACATCTTAGAAACTTATTTTTAACAGAACAAAAATTGATGTGAAGCACTAACAATCAATTAAAGGTTTCTATGAAATAGTTTATCTTAGAAGGAATCCACATTCATCAAAGGTCCTGGTTTTGCAGTGGGCACATTTTCCTCACATTCACTATGGTCTGAAGCTAGACAATGGCAAGCATGCTTAACTGGACCAGCCATTTGTAGCAGAGGGCGCACACAAGTCCAACGGATTCTACGAGATCAACGGTACCAGTAGAAGCTTTATGGTTCTCTTCCTATGCATAATTACATTGCCACCCTAAGGCTATAACTAAGGTGTCGGGCAAGTGATCTCCTAACCAGAAAGGAAGGTCATCTTGAAAACCTCAATCCCATTGTCATTATCCTGTGATTCTTGCACTTGAACAATTTGGAATGTTTTGCAACTCTAGTATGAGTTGGGGCATAAAAATAACATTCTACTGATGCAGTTGCGTTTAGCTTATTACACTATTTTTGTACTCACTCAATTTTCACTATCAGTAACTTTTTATAATTAATTATAATTAAATGCTGCTACTTATGAATTTTCCTAGCATTATCTAATGATGCAATACGTATGCATCATTAAATCGCAAACTTCTTGTGAAGTCGAAAAATTACATATGACATAATCGTTCAAACCTGAAAAAAATTAATGCGATCATTATATAATGTATCGTTATTACATCACACCAGGGCTAACACATATTGAGATCCAAATGATTAGATAATCGTTTAAGGTATTGTTAAACTAGTGATTTGTTTTGTATATCTTCTGAACTGCCAATCCAATCCTATTTATAACCTTGTATTATAATTGCTGATACACATCAATGGAAAAACATGAGATTTATTTCTTAATTGGTTTAGTTTACAACATGGTACAAAATGGCTAATACTGTTACTTCCTCTTCTGTCCCTTCCAGTCTTCAAACTTCAAAGAAAAAGAAACCCAAAAAAAAAAAAACCAACATGATTTTCTCTCTAACTGCCTTCACAGTCGTTCCTTTGTCTCAACCTTCAACTCGTCATTCATTTTCTAGAAAGTTAACTCGCACAAACTATCTTCATTGAAAAAATACAATTTTCACTTGGTTAGAAATTACCAAAATATGCATGGCTATGTTGATGGCTCTCTTCTCTTGTCACAAGTAATCATTACTTCTTCGTCAGATCCTCAAACCCAAATTCCAAATCCATAATTTGCAAGCTGGTCTAAAATGATAAAATGTTGATGACATGACCATGAGTGTCTTTTTTCAAGGTCTCTCCTTACATTATTACTGGCCTTCAATCATCTTTCTACGTTTGGTTTCGCTTGCGTAAGGCATTGAGATTTGCGACCCAAACAAGAATGTCAAATTCTCAACATCTCAAAGTAGGCTAAGTTAATTGTTGAGTTAGCTGTCTTGCATGGAGGCCATCCATCATCGATATCTGAGTTTAATCCTGTAATTTTTCGAAATTTTGGTACAGATTACCGTTCTCTAATAACCATTGCAAATTTTAGGCCAGATGTTGTCCGCTTGTTGGAAGAAAATTGCAGAACTGCCATAAACAGACCCCTGTCAGCCCTAGTTGAAACCGTGCTCTTCTCTCTCTCTCTCTCTCTCTCTCTCTCTCTCTCACACACACACACACACACACACAATACACTTGTACACGAAACAGTAGAGACAGAGACGGAATATTCCCCGGAGGGGAAAATGGCCAGCCGCCCTGTTTGCCGTGGGGGAGACGAGAGGACCACCTAACCCGTATGACAAGCATATTCATGTTTTATATTGGCATTATTTTCAAGAAGTCGTGATCTCAAACCAGTGTCGGTTATGGATATTTTTTTTCAAGAAAAATCTTTTGAAAATACATAAATACATCATATCAAAAAGTGGATCCAACAACAAATATCTTTCTTTTAAAATTTTCACACTAGGGTTGATTTGAGTTGATCAGAGTGTTATTAACAAATTCCGTCCAATTTTATATTAAATTGGCTAAAACCAAAAACTAGAAGACTAAATAGATTAAAATACATGGAAGAAAAAATCGACTTTTTGTTGTGAAATATGAGACAATTTGGGTATTTAACAACTTCAAGCAGGTCATTATACGTGCCTTAATTATAAAGTTAAACAACTTTTATCTTCAATCCACCTTACAATCGCCCCCCCTCTCTCTCTCTCTCTCTCTCTCACTCTATCTATACTGTTCATTTTTAAACATGACTTGTCAAATGTTTGGCTCTGCCATACTGACGTGGTGTGTTAAAACCCTAGCTCCCTCTCTACCAAAAGATCAAACCCTGATATCATAACTGTGACTACTTAATTTCCACACCCTTGATCTGATAGAGATGTCTGATCTGTATGTGGGTTCCCCAGCGTGCAAAGCCCTGATCATCTTCTTATATGTGGGTACTATGCAGAAAAAGAATCATCAAAAGGTTGCCCTGTAAAGTCTGAAACGGGCTGATCAACAATGTAGCTACCGTGAACGAAACTTGCATCAGGAAAGCACAAGGCAACGAAACCCGAGAGAGAGAGTTGACAGTGTAAAGTTATTCCAACCGGGCTTTCCCTGGTGGGGTTTGGGTGGGGTGGGGAGGGAAAGGGTCAGGAGTACAGAATCTGATACGTTAAATCATGTAGTTTGGTGTTTTGGATTTTGGTGGTGCCGTTGCAAGTGGGGAGTGTGCGTGGGGTCATCGTGTCTGATAGATTGGCCGATTTGAACGGACACGGCCATCTGCACGAAGTCCCGTCACTGGAAGTGGGGCCCGTGTGATTTTGCGCAACCCTTTAATTTTTTTTTTCTTTTATCATAAAAAATACTCAATTTACAGTAGACCAATAATAATATACAATAAATAAAATATAATGTCACAAAGTAATTTTTTTATTACTTTTTATGAATTTTATTATTTTTATTGTACATTTATTTTATTTTATTACATATTTTAAATTAATAAAAAATAAAATGGCGTGTGAGGTCAATGCTACTTATCTGGTTATTTTTAACCCGTGTTTTGTCCGCGAGATTTTTTGTCCACCTAAGTCTTTCCGAATTAATTCGGAAATAATAATAAGGATAAATGATAACAATAATAATAATAATAATAATAATAATAATAATAATAATAATAAGAGAAAAGAAAATTATAATGATTAATAACGTTAATTTATCTAATCATTTTATATTTATAAGGATAAATGATATATTTATGTATGCCTTTAAATCTACTAATTTAATTACTTTATTAATAATAATAATAATAATAATAATAATAATAATAATAATAATAATAATAATAATAATAATAATAATAATGCACATATCAGTTTAAACATTCTCATTTATTGCATTGGTTACAACTAAACTATAATTATCATATATATAAATATATATAAAGGACATTAAATATAGTAATTTAATTTCTTTAATGACACACAAATTATAATTTTAACCTAAGTATAAGAAAATAATCTAAAATTCATTAACTCTAAAAGCTACATTATCTATATAATTTCTCAATTATCAACGACTAATAGATTAAATTATCAATTCCATGCCTACCAGTAATCATGATTTTAGGGCATCATCGCCCCAAGTATTTTGTATATTCCTTTGTCAATCTTAACGGCTAAACTTTGCTGACATAAAGTATTAAAAAGGTAAAATCTCTTTTAATACCATAAAGGATCCATGACGATAACTAAGGTTTCCTTTTAAGGGCAATTCTTGTTATTCCAGAGGAAGGCTCCTAATGGCCAAAACGTGGACTTAATTATTATTTTTTATTTTTTATTTTTTCAAATGCTTTATAAGAATTGTAAATTTCTTATGGCCAAGTCGTTTCGACAGCAGGAAAGTGATTTTCTTTTAATCGATTAACCAATGACATCAAGTTTTATTATTTTTATAGGAATCATTAATCAAGTACATATGTTATTTATTATGTACAAAAGAATATTTAATTTCAAAATGTATGCCCTGATATGATTTATTAAATTTATAATAAAAACATCATTATTAAATGTTAATACTTAAAATTGAATATATTCATATAAATAATATACTTAAATTTTTAGAAAATTCACCTTAACCCTAATAATCAATTTATATATATAACTTAAATTAGATATATTTAGCAATGTTCGAATCATCAAATTTGAGATTATTAATTATTTATAGTATTAAAATGTACAAAATTATATTTTATTACTCAAACTACATTATAATTGAATTTTTAACAAAAATATCACAACATGACTAATTGATTTATTGTGCAACTACACATCTACATTTTTCAAATTAAAAGTTACCCTTTATAATAATTACTAATTGACGATTTTTGATCTTTTAATTTAATTGATAATGATGACAAAACACGTAATGTGACAGTATAAGTCATAACCCATAACCTGACAGCATCAAATGGGAGTATAGCTTTCAAAAGAAAGCGGTGTTTAAGATGAAATCAGTAACAAAGACAAAGGATAAGGTGACTTGTTAGAAACTATTGCCCCATTCATCCAAAGCACAACCCCTTTTTGACCATAATAGTTCATGTCTGCATACACGCCATGATGACAAATAATTGGTGCGACACATATGTATAGCAAGCAAGCGCGCGCACACACACACACACACCATGTCACTACCTCGAAATCAGTCAATTCCAACACTGACCAGGATTCCACAGATCAAATTTTAACCTTATATCGTTACATTATTACCCCTCTATCTGCTTGTTTTGGTACCCCTTGTTACCAATTTGTACAAGGAGGGTCCCCAGTGCCCGATGGCAAGGGGCACGCAGAGATAATTTGATGTCGACATCACATCTGCTATGACGTGCACATTATATGTGCAGATGTTAAATGTCTACCAGCTGAAAATCTTGTTGGATCAAGTTTCTATTCTGATGCAGCTGATAAAAATCCAAAGTCCACCGCCCCTTAAGTTGGTAATTTAGAAGATCCACGCATGCATTCCTAAGTCGCTGGGTCAGTAATTCCGACTACTCCCTCCAAATACATACATTTTGTAGCATTCTGTCAGGCTTCACATTCAGATACCAAACGGAGAATGCTTGAATTGGAAGCCAAGCTTCATAAATATATCCTAGAATTCGAGATTTTGAGCTTTAAATATAATTTCAGTTAGCAAAGCAGATATGCTGCACCATATTGACCAGAATTTCCATTCACATGCAGGACACATGCAGGACCAGGCAACGAGAATTTTTTTGTGAAATTTCTAAGTTATGATGAATGTATTATATCTGCCCTTTGATTGAACCAGATGGGTAAATAAATATTTTGTGCACATCATAAACTGTGATATTGTTTGACCATATATAACATTGAAAAAGGTTATTGTCTCAATAAATTGAATTACCATTTCCCCATTTTACATCCCATAAACAGTGTGCCTATAAGTTTAGGCACTGTTGTGTCAAGCCTTGTTGTGAATCATACAGACAAATTTTCAAAGCCGTGCGTGTACTCGATGAAGCATCTCTTCTTTACTATTCGTTCGTAACATATTTAGACATTTGTGAGAAGCTCATATCCCCCTTTTTGTCAATTTTTTGGATCAAATTTCACTGTGAAGATACGAACTCGATTAGGATATAGAAAAGGGAAAGAGAGGAATAAACAAAAAAAAAAAGAAAAAAAAAATTGATCTTCTAGCCTTGCTATTAGGAAAGAGTTTGGGACCTTTTTTAAAATAGTTTGGAATCTATTTCAGGCAAATCTGGTATTATTAGCATGCTCTTACTGTTACAATTCCTATACAAAATTTTAAAAATATATAGGAGAATTTGAACATGAGACCATTCGCAAACATTTTTTTTTTTTACCTGTCAATTGGATCCTATTGAAGTTTTAATTCAGGAGCTTTAACAACAGGGGCAACAAATGCATCGGCCGGCGGTAAAGTACTGAGAGCCACAGAATTTTGAGCAGGATGTGGACCAAGCAAACAGTGGCCATGCCTCCTGCTCCAAGCTGGGCTTTCGTGTGTACTCTGGTACTGCAAACTGTCAACATTGCAAGGTCACATCTTATCCCAATATTGGAAGGAAAAGCAGAGTGGTCCGGCCCAGTTAAAGTCCAGCTATGATTATATGAGAAAGCTGATAAAGCTTCCATCTTTTCTCCTCTTCCAAGCTTTTCAGAGGCCATCAGACCGCATGCACCAGATCAAAATATTACTGATTTTTCAAGCTGTGCTCACGCATATTCATATTCTGATTTTCTAAAAATTAATGTGTCGTCGTATCCATATTCGTATGATGTTGGTGTCCAAGTGTCATAGATTATAGTGGTACATTTTATAGTTCTTATGCCTCGGGGGATTTTCTTGGGTTAAGAAAATTGATTAATGATGTTAAGCTTTGTCATGATGGCAATCGAGGTGAGGAGACCTGGACATGTTTTATAATTTCTGAATTTAATATCTCACAGAGCTAGGAACCCCAAAGGGTTTTGATTTTCCTTTTAAATAAGGCAGACAAAAGGACTTGCAATTTTTTTTGGCATTGTCTTCTGTTTTCTTTTTCTTTTCTTTTTTTTTTTTTTTTGTGGGGGAGTGGGGAGGGGGTTTTTATGAATTAACATTTAAATTTTAAACTTTGAATTAAGAGTTTTGGTAGCATTACTACTAGACTTTACAACTAATAACATTGGCATTTGCTTTCTCAACATTCAAAGTTGTGTGTTGTTGCATGATGAAGAGCCCGTGAGAGCATGGTCAAAGAATTAGGAGCATTCTACGACTAAATTCACCTGTAAACCGTTCAACAACATCCATACCAGTAAACCCAAAATCACATGGTTTACCACCAATTTCCCAAATGCGTAAGTTGAGCGTGAGGTATGTGCTCTTGGACTTGCATAGAAGGAGAGAGAGACAGAGAGAGAGCTAGCCTTGGCGCACAAATTGATCTAAATCACTCCCAAGTGAATTGACCCAAAAAGTGTGAAGAAAAACCAGAAAATCATATGCTTTGAGACTGATATTGAAGCCAAATTCCTTCAATAGATACACATCCACCACAAACATTCAAATCCCATACCACTTTTTTTTTTTTTTTTTTTTCTTTTGGCCTTGCTTGTTTGGTAAACATCACTTTCCAGTGCAAAGCTGCAATCTTTACATGATTGTTTTTTTTGGGTTCAGTAAAACAAAGCATATTCAACAAGTAAATTCCACATCAAAGCAGGTGATGCTAATAATACTTCAAGGGAACCCCAGACTAAAGTACATGGACCCAAGATAGTTCCAGGCTTTGTGCTAGCGCTCAAGCATCAGAGACCAGGGATCTAAAACCAATTTTGAACTTGAATCTAATGCAAGTCAGTTCTTCATTGTCATTGTCCTTCATTGTCATCTTAAGTGTATAAGATCCCTGTGAAAACCACACATCTTGTGTTACAGTCACAGGCATAAAGGAAAAAATAATGTTCGCAACAGTTTCAGGAGATTTCAATTTGGGGGGAGGAGTACTGCAAATAAACAAACAAAAATGCACAAGAGTATTAGTGTGAAAATATAAAAGCAAATTAGGACTTCATGTCTTACAAGTCTATTCACTAGAATTTCTATGAAGAACATAGATGCTGGCTGAGGTAATGGCTTTTTGAAAGCGGAACAAGAATGAAGTTATTTATCAATGCTAAACATCAAAGCACAAGCTCAACGGCAAATTGCGAGAGCTGAAGTAATATAAAACTTTAAATAATATCTTAGTTGTCAAAATAAATTGAAACAAAAAGATTAGATTAAAAAAAGCAGGAAAGAGAAAAGAGAAAGCCAGGGGTCAAACCAAAAATGAAACAATTGAAACTTTAAGCTAGCAGGCATCCCTAGACAGCTGAAGCTGGAAGAAATGTCATGTAACCAAATCCGCTAGTTTGGGATCAAGCTCGGTTGACTAGAATTAGAACAATGGAAAAATATGTAGAACAGTGGAAAGGTTGCATCGCCAAAGGAAGGCTATGAAACTTTGGTCATCTGCACTTTCAAGAGAGCCATCTGAATGAAGTATTTAGCAGGGTCTGAAATGTTAATTCTTCCCACAAAAAAAAAAAAAAAAGGTACTGGCAGGGCAGAATGTGGCAGGTGAAACAGATATTTCATTAACATAGAAAATGAATAAGGCAGGCAAGGGATCTTGTGAAAAGGTACGAATGAGTATGTCATCCATGAATCCATTGTTATTACTATTATATTACTATACTTGAGAAAAGGCCAATATTCTAAATATCAGTGTATACTAAAATAATTTCTCAGATGTATTGGTTTGTAGGCATACGAAGCTCTACACATAGGCCGTTGGCGTTGAGATAAATTCATGAAAGAATGAGGTTGAAATGTTTCTTAATTGTTTATTGCTCGTGAGCCATATACACAAATGTCCAAAGTTGGAAATTTTCAAGATCAATGCTTGAAACTGCTTGAGGCAGACAATGATGTGGTAGTACATTAAATTTTCATCCCTATTACTCCCAAATCATTAAAAACTTTCATAGAGGGGCATTGACTTCTACTTACTAAGCAGAAATCAAATGTTAGAACAAGTTCAACATTTCACTTTTATAGAAGGCTAACCAAATGTTGTATGCACTGTTTAGTTACAAGTCAAAAAGGCAGTGAGAGACAAATGCATTGTACTAAATCATATCTATTGTCTCTCAATAAACACTTTTGGAGCTAAAATTTAACTTAAGATCAATGAGTGTTGGAAAAGAGACACAAAAGAACCATGTTCCCAATGAAGCAAAAGGAACAGGGAATAGAGGTAAAAAGTTGCCAAACATGATCCCAATACACTTTAATCACAAAGGCTTTCTTCCAAGTAATAAATGTTGAAATCATTTGATAAAGACCAAAGATGATCAAGAAAGAGAAAGATGGAAGGCGCACTCTAAGTTTAGTTAGAGTAACACAGATCATTGCAATGGTCCAATGTTATTAAGAGCAAAAATGATATGATATTTTAATTCTGATGTTCCAAAAAAAAATTTCTAATATTTTATGTGGTACTAGATGGATGAAGACTAAATTCTATGATAAAAAGATATATCAATTTCAACTCAAAATTGCCCAGCAAGACAATAAGTTATTGGATGCTTTTGAAACTTCCAAGGATCTATTGTCAGAGTTTGAAAACTCTACGAGCAACCTGAGAAGAGAAACACAAAGATGATAAAGTCCTAGGCTTAATTACTGGAAAATATCCTCTCTTTTATGTCTGCATTTCAGGCACCAAATTTTATCATGCAACAGGTTCTTGTTCAGTTCATTCTACAGTATATTTACTAAATTCCAATCCAAGTCCAGAAGTTTTGGATAAAAAATCTTTAACTTTCTTCTTTCCGGCCACAAGATCCCCAGAGTATGCTATTGCATTCAAAAATTATTATTCAAACTAGAAACTCTTGTCTTGTTCCAGCCCAGGGAGGCCATACATGTATATTTTATCTCATCCTTAACCAACCTTTAAATGGAGGAAAATAAACCAAAATCCCTAGCTTGATGTCGATCAATTCATTCTTTAGCTTAAAGACTGGTCATGTATATAAAGATCCTACACAACAATTTTCAACTAGTTTACATTGAATGAGATGCTGATTATAATTGTAGAGGTATTTCATGACATTGACTTTTGCACATATTAAGGGGTTGGATAGCAGTCTTTATAACCCAGACACCAGCAAAATTGAAACTATCATCAGAAATAAGAATAATGCCAAAAATACAGACCAGAAAACAAGTGTGAACAAACTGGGAGGATAACATACCCCAACAACAATATAATCATTAAAATAACAAGTTTCTGATATTAAAAAAAAAAAAAAAAAACAGAAAGCGCTTTGCTTGCCAAGGGAACATGTATAAGGGAATAGTGGACATGAAATCAAAGTGTGCTGTTGTTGCCAAATAAGTCAAAAAAAAACCAGCAGCCAGCCTGCCCTATTGTTGAATATGCTGAAGTTACTACCAAAATTTCACACATTATCCCCAAGAAGTAAAAACAGAAGCAGAAGCAGATGTGATGCTAGCTGACAAGCTAAGGTCTACTTTCTTAAAATCCCCAAGCAACTATTCCTGGTGACTTTTTATCACCACAACCACTTTGGAGTGTTGGCATCTAAACAAGGTCATTCCCAATCAGCCTCACCCCAATTCAACCATAAGATAGCCTATTAACATGCCATTCGTCCAACTAGCCAGAAAATTCAAGTGACACTGATTTTTAGCAATTTAACCTAAGGTTATCTATTTGCCTATGTGTTCAAAGAAAGTACTTTCTACACTTTTTCAGTTTATCTTTAACTTTAGAAGACCATGAAATTACTGCATCATAAGGCTTCATATGCCTTGAGGCAATTTCTATGTAGCAGTAACCTCCTGACTGAAAATCAACATCCTTAGTATCAACCTATTACTGTTACTTGCCATCAAAACAACAGACATGAATAGGAAAGTTCTTCATTTTCATTTATAGCAAAAAATGCCAGACACCATCCACAGCATTGTTAAAAGGCCGAGAGCTAGTTATTGGCTATAGCAGTTAGTTTTGTAAAGCAAATACACACTCTCAGATGAGACACACACACTCACACACACGTGGATTGCTTGAATTTCCAATTCTACAATGATATCTATGAGCAATTAAAGTAAGCAAAATGACATGCTGGGGGTGAATTAAAATGGAACTGCATGAAGCATAAGTCTTGTTGCTGTAGAACTTACTGGTGGAGTAAATCCAGGTAATGTTTGTGTGTGGGAGAGCACAAAGCTGCCCACTGCAACCGGGCAGCATGTCTCATCACAAAGATCATGGATTTCTCTATGAACATGTATAGAAAAGTAAGAAACATCAATGATCACCTTGCCACCAGATAGAGCTTGGCCTGCGCAAAAGGAAAGCTTGCTCATGAAACGCCAAAAAGCAAGCAACATCATATGCAAAGCGAATGCCACAGGAAGCAGTAAAAAGAAATGATTGTTGGTAAGGACAAATGAGCAGTCAGGAGCTTAAGAATCAGTTCTTAAGTGATATCCCACAGATGCAACCAATATTTTGAGAATTATATAAACATCCAAATAATACTTTAATATGGAATATAAAATTCCAAAAGTAAATCTTTACAACCAGCTCTAAAATGATGCCAAATTCCATGAATGAATGCCAAAGTTTTGAAAGGACAGAAACTGGCAAGATAAGACAAGAAGACCCACAAGCTAAGAAGAAAAAGTACAGTAGTTATGCAGCATGATTCAAGCAATCAGGCAATAACAATCTATGTGATTTAAGTGTAAATGATTGAGATAAAGTTGAGTGCACCATCTAAATGAATCAGCTTCAGCAGATCTGATAATGAATTTGGTGAATTATTATATTTTTAAGTCATATTTTCCTGCTTTGATACCATGCAATGTAGGTCAATCAAGCTTTTACATCACCTTTTTGCTCTGAATCCCTTAGCGTTAGTATATTTCTATCACTAGGAGACTAGGAAGTATGCCGGCCCATAATTTTCAAGCATTTAAGTGTTCCTCAAATCTTTTTGTCAAGAAAGAAAGAAGGGCAAGAAGGGCAAGAATGGTGAAATCACCTGTAGAGCCTGATATGTTAAAGGTGGCTGGCTCGCCAGTCACCACAGGGTTAGGGGATATCTCAACTCCATAGACCTTCACAGCATAGTTTGCTTTCTTATCTGCATTCATTTCGTACGATTAAAAGAAAATACATAGGGACACAATTAAGTAGATGTGAATATGAAACTTATGATGATGAGAATCGATCAACCCAAAACAAGAGATTGAAAACACATCACAAAAGAATCAATATATCTCAGCAAAATTAAAACAATATGTTCTCTTTGAAATTCTATCTTTTAGCTCCCAGCTTGCCGCTGAGAAAAGTCACAAATACACAGGGATTCTTATCTTTCTGATTATTTGGAATCCAAAAGTAAAAAACTTTCAGAAAGAGAATGGGATATACAGGAACTCTAACTACAGAGTGAACCAGAAACCAACTAAACTGGGAAATGAATTCCTCTAACAATAATATCTCAAGCACCCGTACGGAATAAAGATGAAAATTAAAGAAAGAAAGAAAGAAAGAATTTTTCTTTTTGAAAAGGAAAAGAAGAAAAACAGAAAGGGAAGTGAAGTGGAGTGGGGTGGAGAGGAAACTGACCGCAGTATTTGACATCAGTGGAAAGAACAGAAGGTAAAAGAAGACAGGTAGCTATGAGGAGCAGATGGGTTTGCTTCAACCAAGAAGAATTTGGCAAACTCTCCATTGATTGCACCTTCCTTACACTTGAAGATCACCGCCAGATAATGTTTGGTTTGTGTCTTCGTTTTCACTCTCACAGTTCCAACTTTTGTGAACCACAGCTTTTCCACCTTGTTATATTTACCAGTATTAAAAATCTAAGATTATCTATGTAGTAAAAAAAAAAAAAAAAAAAAGGAATTTCACCACTGTGTACCATACTCTCCGTGGCCTTTGGAAATACGGCTTCTCAAAGCAATTAACATTTAAGACAATGAGCATGTAAAGACAGCAGAGAATTGGGTGTGGTGTCCAAATGCACTTAATGTTTCCTGCAGAAAAAGGGGCAGGCAGGTGCCCTTTGGAGGCCTTTCAATTGTAGTGTCACTTTCGCGGAAGTTGAGGTTACCCATTTGTTTGTTTGTTTGGGCACACTCGAGCAATGTTCTTGGCACAAAGCAAGCAATCTCAAATTTTTCAGAACTGATGAAAATTAAAACATAATTCCATGTTCAGAGGAAATGTTGTTGTTGTTGTTGTTTTTTTTTTTTTTTTTTTTTTTTTACGATAAAGGAAGATTTAATTATACCAGACCTCCTCTTCCTAACCCTAACTTTTGAGTTATAAATATTTATGTCGGTATTACATTATTATCCGGAAAAAGGAAGTCTGTCGTGGCTCTGGCTCATTGGTAAAGATTTCCCATGTGATGGCATTGTTGTAAAAAGGTGAAACTAATAATACCCCCCCGTAAGGACAATAAATATTATAAATCAATACAACGCGAAAACTCATTTTTGAAAAATAAATTTTTCAATGAAACATTTTTATTATCTAAAATTCTTTCAATGCTCTCAACTCATATTTTTTTATTTCAAAATCTTAATAGAGAATTTTATTTTATTTTTTGTCTTATGAAGACACTCTAGTTTATTGTATATAAATAAAATATCATGCCTATATTTAAGATATATATATAAATTAATATACATTATTTTCTATAAAACTATATAAAATGATAATATTATAAAATTTTTATATATCATCATTAGAGGATTTAATTAATTCGATATATAAAGTTTTAAAATTTGCATGTTAAATAACTTTCTTTAATCTGGAACTCTCAAGATTTATTTCCTTGGAGAAAGAGGAAGTAGTGGAAATTTAGGAAGATTGAGCGAATTTACAAATGAACCCATCTGATAGTCGACAGGTTCAAGGCAACTGCATGTGCGGCAGTGTCTAAGTAACTAAAGGTTGGGTTGTGTAGGTGTCCCCTTGCGTCTGTTGTTACAATTGCCAGCTTTTAATTTTTGATCATATAAATCAAAGAAGACCAAACCTTTCCAGGTGTTCCTAATCCCTAATGACCTGCCAATAAATGTACACAGCTGAATTGGTCTTCACTCCAATTAAAGAACTTGGAGCTCTCAACCTATTGTACTGGTTTAAACAACAATGCATACCATAAAAATACATAAATAAATAGAAGAAAGAAAGAAAAGAAAAGAAAAGAAAAGAAAGAAGGCAACCAATGCCCGAAAGCAGAAGGAAAGAGAAAGCTGACAGTGGTTTGACACAATGTCTGCCATGTGTGGGCAAAGAAACTTTCCTTCTCTATATAACTGCTTGTTAGGCCCAGTTGCTACATACACAAGGATAAATTTGTCAATAGATTTGTCTTTCACAATTCAAATGCACATGCACAGATCCTCCCCTGCCATGCCTATTGTATTATAATTAAGAGGGCCCAACTAACTAACAGTAACAGGCCGTGAAGGGTCATCCCAGCTGGTAAAAAACTATGTAGATTTTACAAAAAGAAGGCAAAGCAATGATTGTTTATTGTGTATCCGTTTACTACAAGTGGCAGCACAATGACACATTAGGCCATTCAACAAAGCAGTTGGGATCTTAACTCTTAGGGTGGAGTTGGGGTTGGCCATGGATCGCCTGATCCGCAAGATCAGGCTTCACCTTCTTGCCTGGCTTCATCGATCTCGTTCTGTTAAGTGTAAGTAATTCCACTTCACTTCACTTCTCTGTTTTATTTTTTGTCTTCACTTTCTTTTCTTGTTTACAATATATACTGTCCGACTGAATTTCCCTGTACACTTCTATTCTTCCTGGTTCACTTTTCGCTGTCATGTGGCAATTATTCAATCAAAACTGCTCGTTTTGTAGCCTTGAGGTTCCTGAACATTAATCAACTTTTACTTTGTTTGCCTGTAAATTAACATTTCTGACTCATCTTTTGGAGTTTAGACTGCTAAATTAATCATCAAGTATTGGAGACATTTAGTGCAATGAAGTCAGTGGTGGAATCTGAATTTAGGTGACAATGGATGTTTATGGACGTGTTTTGGCAACAATTAGACTTGATTTCAAGTAACTGGTCCTACATTTGATAGTTTTTCTATAGACAAACAAGGCAGCATCATTGATAATCTACACATATATATGATTATACCTGATTTCAAGTTTGGTTCTTATGAGATGAATGTCTTTAGCATTGTAGCATCATCATGACAGCAGCGGGAGTACAATGTTTTTCCTCACCTGCCAAGCTTATTTCACTGACATGAACATGTCGCCAGATATTGAGCCTTTGATAATTCTTAAATAACAGATGAACATTGACTCAATTTAGGTGTTCTTTCGATTCCAGAGCTTTTACTTTAAATGGTTAGTGAAACCTGCCTTCTATAATCTAGTGCATGGGTATTGCAGGCAAAGTGTCATTTATTAGGCACTTCTCCTACAAAGATGTGAAGAAGGCAACGGATGGTTTTCAGAGGATAATTTATAGCAATTCTCATGGCATTGCATACAAAGCTAGATTTCGAGATGGGGATGTTGCAATGGTGAAGGAAGTTACAGGCTTTAATGAAGGAAAATATCTGTTTAACAAAGAAGTTCAGCTCTTAGGGTGCTTGCATCACCGCCACATTCTTGCGCTCAGAGGCTTTTCAGCGGGACGTAAAAGGTCTTTCATGCTAACCTCTTCTATAGCTGCTGCCTTCTTTTACTCCCACTTCCCATAGCAAGGCAAAGTCAAACTCCATTTCAAATGACCGGAGAAGAGAAATTGCTTGAAATTGACGCATATGTTGAGGGTGTTATACCAACTCTAATGGGAGTTGGCGTAGGGCTTTGGCCTTGTGGGCCCACAAAAAATCATACAAAAAGCAGATAATCCCTCCTTACCCTCCCTCCCTTAATGGCTAAAAAAAAAAAATCTGGTTTTATGAATTCGTGATGCTGCTGTTGTTATGCACGACAGAGAAAGATTATGTCGTTTTCTCTATCTTTTTTTTGTTTTTTTGTGCCGCCAGTGGGGGGGTTGTCAAATTCTCTATCCGTTCCCATTTCTCCTCGTATGGTCACATTTTGCAGGTTCCTAATTTTTGACAACATAGAAAATGGAAGCTTGAAGGAGCATCTCAATGGTAAACATTCAAGAGCAAAACTTCTAAGTAATAAACGATTGCAAAATTTGATTTTCTTGCAAGTGATTGGCTCTTGGCAGATCCACTTAAGACTCCTTTGAATTGGAAGACAAGGTTACAAATAGCCATTGGGGTGGCAGCTGCATTGGTGAGTCCTTAGGTTATGATATGCTGTCTTCCTCAAGCAAGTCGTAGTTGCTGAATAATGCTTCTTGAGCAATGGAAAATTGAACACACACACGCACACGCCCACGCACACGCCCACGCACACACCCCTTTATGTAAGCATTTGATCTATCTGCACCAATAGGCTGGTGAGCAATATGAACTAGCAGGTTTTGGTATAGAAGTTGTTCCTTAAGCTGCATCCATCCACAGTACCGTAGGTATCATGTCAAGTATCATTATTTGAAACTGCAGGAATATTTACTTCTGTTCTGCAACCCACCAGTATATTATGTCTCCGTCAGCTCCAGTAGTATCATGTTAGATGAAAACTTCACTGCAAAGGTACGGTTACCTGCCATTTCTTTTCTGTAGTATGCCTCGTATGGTAATGTTTCACATATTTGAGTGATTTTGAGTCAAATTGTCGGAATTCTTATGGAGGATATGAATATGATCATCCCTTTTCTTACGACAGCTCTCTGATGTCAGCCTCCTTAGTTCAGGAGGAGACTGTGTTACGTCCCATGGTTCACGTTCTAAAGGTGATTGTCGACCATCACCTCGCAAGACATTCACTAAGCTTTTTTTACCTTAGTCAATATAGTGACCAGTATCTGCACATTTTCTAGCATTGCAGAGTTCATGGGAGACATAATATTCCAGCTGGGGGTGTTGATTCTGGAGCTAGTAACTGGTCAATCATCGGAGAAAGGAAGAGAAGATCTAATCCATTGGATCCAAGAATCTCGCATAAGCAGCACCATCCAAAAGATGATAGACCCTGATCTTGGGAACAATTATAACTCTAGAGAGCTCAAACATCTTCTCGCTGTAGCAAGATTGTGCGTAAAACGGGGGAATAACCCAAAATTTTCAATATCGCAGATATTCCGGTTTCTCCAAAAGAAGGAAGGCATTCCATATGACTAGTGTATACGACGGCAGCAACGGCAAACAGTTTTTATTGATACGAGGTTCTTCTTTTCATTTCATTGCTTCCAATCGAACATTTGTTGCTCAATGCAAGGCCTTTTAGGCCACTAATTCTTCATTTCAGTCAATTTCTGTTTAGCACTGAGACGCATACGTATGGAAATGGATTGATGTCGGCGTCATTCACTGATGATAACGCTCCGGAAGAACATCTATAATTAAGCTGGTTGGCCACCATCATCAATCACTAAATTTGAGGACCCGAGGCACTTACATCCTTCCTAATTAATTTTACCAAGTTAGCCTTACGTCCCAATTTTCTTACCCCTAATAGTTTTTTCTAATAATTTTCTTCCCTCAAAACAACCTATCGCTGGCAGAGCCATGTTGTAACGCAATTAGGAGATACCCTTCAGGAACCTTTAAACTACGACCCCAAAAAGGAGGTCTAAAACGTGCTTGAGAGGCTAATTTTCTCCAGAAACAACGTTTATAACACACCAATTATATCCCATTTATCCACCCAGAACACACCTGATTTGGAAGGAAGGAAGAACGGACGTAAAATTTCATAAGTTTTTCGAGATCATCTCATGTTCCACTAGCAAATCAGTATCCAACAACACCTCAGCAAACCCGCTACAATCTTCCCGAGTCTAGAGTCTAGGCTCGCACCACCTGAATTAAAAAGCTGTCTAGATTTGCCCCATTTCCTATATTTGGTACAATTACTGCTGGGCACATTGGACTCTCTGTGCACCACCACCATGCATCTCCTCATCCTCATCATATGCCTCCTGCTGAGCCTGCTGCTGCTTCCTCCTCATCTCTTCTTCAATGTTAACGTCATGAAGGGTGGTCTCCTCACACTCATCCAGCTCCATGTCCGTCAACTGACTCGACAATTTCGGTGGTAGGATTGTTTCCAGTGCCTTCACCTGATCTGGGCCCAACGAATCAGGGAAGTCCACAGTGAAGTGGATGTACAGATTTCCCTTCATGAATGGCCTCTGGTACATCGGCATACCCTCATCATTGATTGCCTTGGTTGAATCTGGTTGGAACACACAGAACCATCGCTAATCATTCCAACAAATGTGCAGTAAAAGAATGCATGCGACAGGAAGTTTATTTAATTCACCTACCAGGTTTCACAACTTCTCCAGGGTTTGATTTGATAAGAAGTTGCCTTCCATCCAAGTGTGCCAATACAAATTGGAAACCACAAAGAGCCTCGGTAAGAGACAGGGTGTGTTCCACGAAAAGGTCGTCACTCCTCCTTTTGAATCTTGGATGCTCTTTTTGCTGAAGGACGAAAACTATATCTCCAGTGACTGTATCCGGCTGCAGCGAGCCATAGACACAGAAGAATTCTGATAAGCTACAGTAAACATACACAAGTACTACTAGCTATTATCCAACCAAGACTCGGGAACATACCGCCTCATCAGCTTCCCCTGGGAAAGTGATCTTCTGTCCATTCTGCATACCCTTCTCCACTATTACTTCCAGGACCTTCTTCTCTGGAACAACCTTCTCTCCTTTGCACTGTGGGCAGCGGTCCTTATCACTAATGGATTCACCAGTGCCTTTACATGAATTGCAAGGATGCTGCATCTGCTGAATCATCGATGGGCCAAGATGCCTAATTGAGACCTTCATACCAGTGCCCTGGCAACCAGCACACTTCATGGATGCACCAGATTTTGAACCCTTCCTGTTATGCATGAAGATACCAAACAAAACTTTCAGCGTTAAAATCAAATTCACAAGCATCAAAAAAACATGAAAAACCAAAACACCCACCCACTGCACTTTGAGCAAATCACATTTCGGGATAGGGAAAGCTTCTTAGCAGTGCCGAGGTAAAGATCCTCCAAAGAAACCTTCAATGGATGAACCACATCCTCGCCTCGCCTCTGCCTCCTACCTCGACTGCTACCACCTACAAACAGCATGGCATCATTTCGTTACCCGTTCGAGCCACAGCGTAACAATATCAATTAAATGGACAAAGTTCCATACCTCCGAAAGGATTCCCACCAAAGAAGGATTCAAAAATGTCAAAGGGGTTATGGCCACCGCCACCGGCACTCATTCCTTCCTTAAGTGCATCTTCACCGTACTGATCATAGATCTCACGCTTCTCAGGATCACTTAGAACTTCATAAGCCTGAGCAAGCTCTTTAAACTGCAACAACATTCCAAAGATCCAACTCTCAATTCTTGCTCATCTCAAAGCCAACAACATCAACCCCACCCACAAGCACAAAATCATAAACCGCACAACATCCAACAAAAATCCGATGAAATTAAGGGGAAAAAAAAGGGTCAACTTGCACGCCAACCAACTAAACGACATTAAAACAAGCATCAACAAAGTTTCGGATTAACGATCATTGACTCAAATCAATTAGCTGTAGTATCAAAAAGCTACGACAAAATAGAAAATAACCGATCCGCAATCAAATCAGATCCCTTAAGCCTAAGGCTACGCTGTTTGCAAATTGATCATTAACGAGGAAATATGAAATAGTAATTAAAATAAGAAGAGAATGAAAGAACAAGATTGAACCTTCTCGGGGTCGCCTCCTTTGTCAGGATGATTCTTAATAGCAGCTTTCCGGTACGCTTTCTTCAAATCGTCCTGGGAAGCATTCTTCGCAACCCCAAGTATCTCATAGTACCTCGTGTTGTCGCTCTTCTTCGGTGCTCTTCCAAACATCTTCTCGCCTCTTCCCTCTCAAATTTACCTGAAAAAGGACAACCAGAAACAACGCCACCAATCCACCACGATGCCTCTCGGCTGGAGATCTAAAGCTATGAACAGAAACGGAAGCGATTTTGGCTGAGTTTATATCCGAGGGTTGGTATAAGCGAGGAGGTGTAGATGGACGGTTCGGATTGAATCCAGTTCTTCGCGATTTCTTTCCGAAGAAGACTCTAGAATTTACTTATTTTCGGGATTTCTCTCATCTGGACCGTTGGATGCGCTCCGATGTTGTTCTAGATGCTTCTAAAAGTTACCATGTTTTTTTTTATTATTATTTTTTTTTAACAACAACATTGCCTTTTTTCTTTTACAATTTTCTTTGGCTTTATATTATTTCAGCGTCTTTTAAATGAAATAAATCGTAACATTCGAAAATAATACTCAACGAGTAATTCTATTTTTCTTGATTTCATTTTTCAACTGAACTGAATTGTACGAATACATTAAATAAGAAAAAGATAAAATTAAACTATGAAATTTTCTGTTTTAGTGTTTTTATTTTGTCAAATTATATTTGTCTACATAAACTATGAAGTTATTTATCAAAATATCCAGTCCTTATAAATATAATTATTTTTAAATAATAATAATAATAATTGAACGAGTCCTGGGCTTCAATTTGTCTTTAGCTGGCGCATATGGTGCTAACGTACGCCAGGTGGACAGGAGGCCGACATGGCTCGTGGCGATGAGATCTGGATGTTATTCAACGACGCCGTTTCTGTCCTCGCAAAAAAAAAAAAAAAAAAAACCAAAAAACAAAATTCAGGATCGTTCTATTCGTCCCCGGCGTACTTTGCCGGCACCGGCATCCTCCCAAGGCAAGGGAGCAAGAGGTGTCCGGGGAGGGAGAGAGAGAGAGAGAGAGAGTGGTTTGACTCTGCTGGCTGATTGATATAGATCAACAGCATCAATCACCCGTTTATATCTAGTGGAAAATTAGGAGATGAGTTTGTGTTACGAACAATCTCTGCCGCTCCTCCTCCTCCGTCAGTTTCAGTTGTGCATTTGGAGCTCGCTAGCATGGCGCTTTGGGCGCCAGCAAAATCCAAATTCCAAGTAGTTATCGTGTAAGTTTTTGATTTCTGGAGGCTTATAGTGTAAGGTTGGTGTTTCTGCTACCTTTTGTTACCTTATCAAATCGCATTTGGCAGTGTTCGTGTTTAATTAGTGTTAATGTGTCTGGTCCTTTAGATGATTGAATATAATGCATTCGTCAATTACTGGAGTTTAAGTTGCTTTGGGAATTAATTGGCCATGCCTGATATTGATTAGCAAATGCTTGAGATTTAAGTCATGTATTCATTCCCTTCTATTTATTTGTTATTATTTTAACAACAGCTACCGTTTTGTGTTGCTGCGATTTCGTCATTTCGGTTGTGAACATTCCTGTGTCTTGATCACTTTGAACGGGTTGCATCACAACTCTGAAGCCGTTATAAGTGTTGCACACAATGCAAGCGCTGTTCCTCCAAATAGGGGCTACCCTGCCCAGAAAAATACCTGAATGTGGTTAGTCTGAGCAAAGGGATGTATAATTTTATGTCAGTTGCTGCACACCGTCGGGTAATCGCATGACTAGTGGCTGTCTGTTGGACTCATCAGGAAAGAAACTTAATACACTTTATGCAAGACAGATTTTTTGAGGCTATTCTCTTGCAGCCCACTCCGGTGGAGATTGTTGAAATGATCAATTTTTTTTCTTACCACACAATGTGCAGTTGGATTATGTGATGAATTTGAAGTTTCTGCATGGCAGGTTCACACAGTTTTTTGAGGTAAAGCAAAGGGCACCATGGGTGCGCCAGGGAAATGGATTAGAGCATTGGCCGGATTTAAAAGGTTGGAAAAGTGGCAGTGTTCAGAGAAGGATGAAGGTGTAGATACCTCTTTTCCCCTTTTTAATTTGATTTGATGTTTTAATTAGTTGAAGACATGGTTACTGCATGGGAGCGTTGTTGCTGAGGTTGTGATCCATTGTTGTGAGCTATTGTAATGGTTGCATTGCGATTGTCTGCGACAAAACATAATGTTTAACAGTGATTTCTGTCCTCATTGGAATTTGAATATCATGCTCCCTTTATTCTTCTTTCTCACATAGAATTTGCTAGAATAGGCTGTCTCTTGTTTAGAAGTCCAGAGGAAGGTCAAAAAGCTATTTAATTCATTATTCTGGAATTTTCTGGAATTGATTCTCTTGTTTACAAGTCCATATTGAAATTCAAATGAATAAAATGGCTTTTGCCTATTTAATTCATAATTCTATCTAGTCAATCTTATAAAACTTTTTATCTTGTTTTGTTATCCAATTTTTGCAGAAAAGAGCTGCAAGCAAGTCTTGGCATAGGAGAAAGCATTCAGTTGAAATTGATGCTGGTAATCTCTGAGAGGAGCTTAATCAAACTGTTATTGCTCCAATCAGTGGTACAAATGCTCTTTCCATAGCAGATGCTTCCGAATCCCCTTTTGCCTCACTTCAAGTGCAGGATATAGCTCCTAATCAACAAAAATTGAGAGAAGAAATGGCTGCAACACAAATCCAAACTGCTTTTCGGGGATTTCTAGTACTGCCTCCTTTATGTCATCTCTTGAACTATGTGTCACGGAGTTAGGCTTGGACGTGCTTCAGACGTGCTAACCCGTGCGGCACTTAGTCGATCTTGCGAGAGAAGATGCTAAGTAAGCCTTGAAGAGTTCGAACGAACCAGCGGAAGACTTATGGGAGGCAAGTAACCGAACAAGAAGAACTTGAAAGAGCTAGAGAGAGAGAGCTAGAGAGAGAGAGCACAAGAACTTTGCAAGTGAACTTATATTGAATGAATGAAGAGATGATTTACAAATGAGAGGAGTGGGGGTATTTATAGTAGTTCCACCTCCTTGATGTGTGGTTATAATTTCTCTCGATCTAAAATATCTAAGATATTTACAAAAGAGAATACCTAAGCGGGGCGCTTACCTAAGCGCTTACATAAGGGAGGCGCTTACATAAGCGCTTACCTAAGCGCTTATGCAGAAGGTGATAATTGGGCTAACTTTTGAGCCATCATTTGGACTAGCTTTTGGGCCATTATTTGGGCTAGGCTCCCATCAATTGGACGGGCCGTGACATATGTCTTTACATTGGGATCAGCCAATTCTGATCTGTTTGTTATCAAGCATTAGATAAAAGGTGCATTAGGAATGTTCTTTGCATGCATTTTTGTCTGCTTGAACTTCACATGAAAATTATCTTGTTCCTTTCTCTATTTTTTGCCATTTAGACTGTTAACAATGACAACTCCTAGTTTTAGCTCCTGTCTCCTGTATAATATGTACTGCCCTTGGAAATAACAAATGTGCAGATTTCATTTGCCTTGTGTGGATAAGTAAAGCTTGGAATCTGAATCATTGCCCTTTTTATGATAATTAATAAATAGTGGTAATAAGCAGAGATTCATCCTTGGTAATACCAAAATTAGCAATATTATAAACACTATGTGTTGAAAAATTAAATCAAATCCCTAATTTCTTGTAGTTAGTCTACTTATGTTAAAAATCAAATCAAATGTTTGATCCCTTGGAATTAGCTGACCATTGATTTTTGTTAAATGATCTCTCTCAGGATTGAAATTACTGTTACTTTGGCATTGAACTGCAGTTGATCACCTTGTTCTTTTCCTTTTGTGTCTATTGTACCCAACTCCCACATCGTCGAGGAAGATAGGGATCTGGGGCCATATAAACATGGGTATTGTACATTTCAACAAGTTGCCCGGTTGGACATTGCACATTCCAACAGGTTGCTTTTTGAAGAGAAGGTAATGGCCTTGTGACACTATGCTATCTTAAGTACATTTTTTATTTATCTTTTGCTAAGGAAGGTCAATGAGTTATAAGTTCTTGGAAGCAACAAAATTTATTCTATGTTTAGAGGCAAAAAAAAAAAAAATTGGGGGATGAGTTGTGAGAGGGAGGATATTCATCTAGCTATTTTGCCATAGAGTTTTTGCAATTGTTAAAATAATCAATGCGCTGATGATGGCCAAGTGCAGCAATTTTCTAATATAGGATGTGGAGATGTAGATTCTGAGACATGGCTTAGTTGGTTTGTCTGTGAAGACTTCAGTACCTTTTGAGAAAAAGAGATTTTCTTGACAGTGTATTGTGTGTGTAATCTAGTTATCATCATGGTGCAATTTGTGAATATCATGGCATTCTGTTTAGCAGCTCATCTTCAATGCATGCCTCATTATGATTTTGGTCAATTGAAATATTTCCATTCCCTATTAGGCTAGAAGAGCTCTGAAGCATTAAAAGGATTGGTGAGACTTCAAGCCCTTGTCAGGGGCCACGCTGTGTGAAAACAGGCTGCAATAACACTTTGCTGCATGCAAGCTTTCGCAAGAGTTCAGACTCATGTCAAGGTGTGTTTGTTTGGCCTTGGAAAGTCAAACAGCTCAACAGAAGCTTCAGCAGCAACTTTCAAATCAAGCTTGAGTTCGAGAAATTGAGGTAAGAAATGCTAAATCTCCTTATGAAAATCTCTCTCTCTCTCTCTCTCTCTCTCTCTCTGATGCAATATATATCTTTATGGTGCCAATTTCAACAATTAAGCATGTCATATATATATATTACATATATGATTTTTGCTAGATCCTGTGTGATGGATCTCTTTCTAATATATGGAAGGTTTTCCAGTCCTGGTCTAGACTTAGTTTTTCTGGTTTTATGAAATTACTTAGCTCTTATTTTGAAATATAATGGTTCCCCAGCATGCACCAGACATAGACAGGGGTGTCTAATCTGCTGTTACCTCCCTCAGGGGATGTAAAAGATGTGTGCCCTTGGTAGACATAAGCTACCTGCAGTTATTGCTTGTTCTTGTCAATTCTCTTCTTTTCCTTTCTATGCTTCTCAACATTCATCATTTTTACTATCTTGACATTGGCACTCCTGCAGCAGTCACTCTTTCCAGTGGCAATTTTGTTTAAGGGATGAAAGGGAGCTGATTTCTTCTCAAGTTTCAAATGGGCCCTTCTTTTAAGTCCTTGCTTTTACCTTGTTCTTTCTTTTTCTTTGGGCTCTTCCTTTTGTTGGCTTGCATTAGGATTAAATGGCTGGTATTCATTATGATCCATTTTTGGAATTGTTTCCAATTGGAACAACAGTGACTGGCACTGAGGAAGCATGGACCAATTTGTAAGAAACTGCAAAAATCCAAGTTTTCATTTTATAAGCATGGAATGTATTCCAAACTTCTCATGGACTTACAGTTGCACGGTGTTGATGTGCCAATCTCAACTCTCTCTCTCTCTCTCTCTCTCTCTCTGTTATGTTCCTTTTCATTCCCTTTTCCTCTCATAAAGAAAGCAAAATGGTGTGAAGAATTAACTATTCTTCTTTGGCAACAGTGAACACTTGTGTGTCACTTGAAAGCAAGGTGCTATTATGCACTGAAATTATGATGCTGTGGCTGAATTACATCTGCTTAGTTGTGTTAGGTCACTTTCTGGGAGTTTTGATAACTCGATGAGTGCTTCATATCAGTTGTGATTTGATACAGGAAGGGTGGTGTGATAGCATAGGAGCTGTTGAAGAAATTCAAGCCAAGTTGCTGAAGAGGCAAGAGACTACAGCTAAACATGAGAGAACCATGGCATATGCTCTGGGCCATCAGGTAAAAGTGGTAGCTTCCTTGCTTTGCTTATGGACAAAATGCTATGTCTTGTTTCAGCATAGGATGAAGGTCATAGTTTCCAGTAAACATTCTCTTTGTAATACTGTACATTTTGACTGTTTTCTAGACACAGCACAGTGTGGGAGTCTCATGAACTAGGACACCCTTTTTTTGGAAAGTCAGATTTCATCAGAACTTACATGTCAGAAAACACATATTTGAACTTCAGATGTGATGTGTCTTTAAGTGATAATCGGTTTTAGTGTTATGGTATGTATTTTTTATTGACTGTGTTTATACTTGTGGTAGAGACTCTTTTTGACTTCCTGGCTAGAAATTAAAGGAAAAAAATAAAGGTATAAAGAATTGGGTTCATTATTAGGTTTCTGTCATTATGTTATTCTGCATACTTCTTAGGAGGTTCCAAATCAGATGCTTAGGATGTAGACAGTTACCTGTTGGAGCATTTTCTTGCTGCAGCGAGCTGATACATAAGATTTACATCTGTTGGCGCTGTTGCAGGCAGGCTTAAGGCAAAAGTCTTCTCCCTCCGGTTTTGACGTAGATAAGAGCAGTTGGGGTTGGAACTGGTTGGAGTGATGGATGGCTTTTCATCCATGGGAGAATCGCTTTCTTCAAATTAATCTCCAAGATTGAGTGATGATTCACGAAAATGGAACAGCTGATGGGAAAGATACTACCAAATCCCAGTCGAAGTCTACTGCCAAGAAACCAACCACATCAAATCTTCAATCAAATGTTTCAAGTCAGAAAGCTGGTCCATCTCATTCTGATGGAGGTAGTTCTTCCCCTAGTAAGCCAAAGCTGAAGCCTAAGCCGGTCCCAGAAGATCTACTTGAAGAAGCCAACTCTGAACCTGTTACTGTACCAAGGTCCTGATGCAATTCCAAAGAGAGATCTACACAACAAGATAAACCTGGAAACAAGAGGCTGTCTCTGGCAAACAGATGTTCATTTTCTCTTGCTCTCTCTCTTTCTGACTTTCATTTGGGTCAGAAGCATGCCATGGGCAAGTTTCATAACAGCTTGACTCAGTCAAATTGGCCATCTTCTGGTTATAGAAGTTTACTTGAGATGAGAAAGTTGAGGATTCAGCTCTGCTTGGTTTGCCAGGGGAATAGGGTGAGGAGGTTTGGTTTGTATTTGTTGTAGTGATCTTAATTTGTTTCTGTTAATTACATGAGTATGCGGTATTTGATTGGAAATATATGCTCCTCAAGAGCTGTTGGTCGTCTTCTTATTGTCATTGATGGTAGGTTTTCTGCTCTGTTGGCCAATGATTCAGAGAACTCGCTTTCCCTGCAACTTACGTGGGAAGAAAATTGAAACTGGGTATGTGGAGAGGAACCATTTTGTGCGAGTCATTTGGTATGGGATTGAGACATAACGTGCATCATTTGGGTTCATTGAATGAAATTCCCTGATTAAACACGCAGAATTGCTGTTAATTTGATGTTTTTTTTTTTTTTTTTGACAGATAATCTCTGAGTTTTTGGGTACAAGAATACAATTGAAAGTAACGTTGAAGGATGGATGTCTTAATTTTGTGCCATTACTCTTAGTTGTCATGAAGGACCAGCCTGCAAATTACTGGATTACAAGAGTGTGAGTTTTTTTGTAGTAGGACGCGCTTTGCTTGCTTTGTGGGATCATTCCGATTTGGAAAAACATGGCATGATTATCAGGGCGAGAATGAGAAACTCACATCAAAGCCGGACCCAATAGTTGCCTTCCAGGAGTCTTCCATCTTATGGATGAACATGCAGTGCCCCATGTGTCTATGTAGTAGTGATGTTTAACCATTACATCTTATTTTATTCTTTTTCTTTTTAATAATAATAATAATAATAATAATAATAATAATAATAAATCCCTCGTATTTATTGCATTACTTCATAGTTTAAAATTAGAATGCCAAATCTTAATCCTGGTTTTGTTGTAGCTTAAAGCCTGGAAATGTGGGGGAACGATGGGGACACCAGTCCGTCTTATTTATTTTGGATGGCCAAGTAACTATCAAGAAGCTCACCTGAATTCTGGCGTGCATTACATCTCGTGTCTCCTTACACGCCGCACGAGAATTAGACAGCGAGAGAACTTCTTCTTTTTTTTTTTTTTGGACCAAAATTTCTCAGTCGCATTCTTTCAAAAAATAATTAAAACTTTAATTTTCATACTTAATGTAAAATTATAAAGTTTATAAAAATATGAAAATTTATTTCTAAAATCTAGTCTGGTGGTCTTAAATTTGTGGGAAAATTCTAAATTTTTTTCCAAGCAAACTAAACTTACTTTATTTGAGCAATAAAATATCTTGCAAATTTAATTTTTTTTTTTATAAGCATTGGAAATTTTTGCATTTTCTTTCTTTTCAACAAAGTATTGTAAAGATATTAATTCATATTTTTCAAGGCTGGACTGAAATTATTTATTAATGTTTTACTTCGATTCAAGATAATTAACGTAAAAACAAACACCCACAGCTGGAATAGTGACAGCTTCACGTAATCTCTGTCGTTCAAACACCAAGCCAACACTGAACTTAAAAAAACATTTTTACGGTGCTTCGACCATTTTTTTTTAACTTACCAAGATAAGAGATAGAAAGGGAACGTGAGTTGGAAGCCCATTTTAAATGCATTGAGAGGTGAAACTCTTGCAAGCGAGTCCGTGTTTTCTCACATCTGGAAAAAAGTTTTTGGTAATTTTTATTTGCTAAACCTCCCAAACATCAAAAGGTGGAGGAGAGTGCTCACTGTCAGAGATGTTGCGTAGAATCATCCCCCAAAAAAAAAAAAAAAAAAAAACTAACAGTGATATACGGGAAAGATTAGCTTGACGACTCCAAATCTTACCAAATTTGTTGTGAAATCAAGTCTACTTTGTTGCCGTGCATCTAAGGAGGATGTCTAATATTTTTTTTTTTTTTTTTTTTAAAGCATAGTCAATGACTTGCAGCAAAAAAATGACAAAATTACGAACAGGTTGGCACTCCCCTGCACTCTCTATGGAGTAGAGCATGCATAGAGTATGGCAGGCAGCAACCAAACAAACATCCATGGGGAGAAAAAGCTCCAAACAAGCAAAAGTCATAATAATAATTAATAATTAATAATAACAATAATAATGATGGGGACGATGAAAAAAGGCAGGAAGCCTCACCCTTCTCAATTTCCACACTTATTTCCAAAACAACCAACCCAGAGAGAGAGTCCATCTTTTATTTAAACTTTCCTCCACCCCCCTCGATTCAACGTCGTCACCACCAAATCTCAGAAACCCCTCCCACCTTCCTCCCATTTCTTCCCAACCAAATCCCCTCTTCTCACCACTTTTTGCCCTAATAACCCCCCCCCCCAACCCATCCCACCCATGTAAACAAAAAGAAGAAGCTCCAGCCACTCCAAAAATAAAAATAAATAAATAGAAATATCTTTCTGGCAACCCCAAGACTCCCCCCCCCCCCCCCCGAAAACCCCCCAAAACAAAAAATTCATCAGCAGACTCTTGAAAATAATATTCCAAAACTAATTTTGACCACAGCACTGGTTACTCCTGTCAAATTCTAATTCCCGAAACCAAACCACCAGGCCGCCACCACCACCCACTAACTGCATTTTATGCCAAATTGGCAAGCAACGGCGGCAGCACCAGCAATAGCAACAACAACAACAACGAAAGCAATCTCGTTCCAAAGTTGCTTGCTTTCATGCTTCCAAAAGATTGGACCTTCAATGTTCTCCACCCCATTTGTTCTGACTTTCTCTCTTCTCCTTTCCATTCCAATCCTCTTCCTCCTCTTGGCTCCCAAAATCTTCCCGCCTCCACTCCCCGTCCCCATCTCCTCTTCCGACGAGCATGACGATAACCTACTCTTCCGCCGGGCTGCCGTGGCCTCCTCCTCCCACGCTTCCTTTTTCTCCCACCTCTCCTCCTCCAAGCCCAAGCTCAAGATTGCCTTCCTTTTCCTCACCAACACCGATCTCTACTTCGCCCCTTTGTGGGAAAAATTCTTCAAATCCAACGAAGATCTCTACAACATTTACGTCCACGCTGATCCGTCCGTTAATATCACCCCACCCAATGGGGTTTTCAAAACCCATTTCATCAGCCACGCCAAACGTACATTCCGCGCGTCTCCCACCTTGATCTCGGCCACGCGCCGCCTCCTGGCCACCGCCATCATTGACGACCCCGCCAACGCCTTCTTCGCTGTCCTTTCCCAGAATTGCATCCCTCTCCATTCCTTTAAATATGTATATAATGCCCTCTTCAATTCTAGATCTTTCGATTTCTCTTCGTCGGATCAGGATTCCACCCAGTACGGCGTCCGGGTCCAATACAAGAGCTTCATTGAGATCATCTCCAAGGAACCTCGGTTGTGGAAGCGGTACGTTGCGAGAGGAAGGTACGCGATGACCCCGGAGGTTCCTTTCGCGCAATTCCGGGTGGGTTCACAGTTTTTTGTGCTTACGCGCCGGCACGCGCTGACGGTGGTCAAGGACCGTCGTCTATGGAAGAAATTCCGGTTGCCCTGTTACCGGGCTGATGAGTGTTACCCAGAAGAGCATTATTTTCCTACTTTATTATCAATGGTGGATCCCAGTGGGTGTACCCATTATACATTAACGAAGGTAAATTGGACGGGGACAACCGATGGCCACCCTTATACGTACCGGCCCGGCGAGGTTTCGCCGGAGCTTATTCAAAAATTAAGAAAATCCAATCATTCAAGCTCGTATCTTTTTGCCAGGAAGTTCTCGCCCGATTGCTTGAAACCCTTGTTGGATATCGCCAATGAAGTCATTTTCCGGGACTGAAATGTAAAATTCTGGGTAAGTTCCCTTCTTTTTTTTTTCCCCCCAATTTTTTTAGTAAAATTATTTTTCTTGTTTGATTTTTCTGTTTGCTTGGTTGGTGAGTTGTATGCCATAAAGATGAAATTGGCGATAGCAGGTACTTGGTTAGTGGGGTTTGTTTGGATCTAACACTGGAGAGCTGGAGATCAATTGTTTCATTGTCGTTTTAGACTCTTGCAGCCTACCTTACCAAAATTACCCTCCTCAGAATGACCTGTGACTTTGTATATTATATGTGCTTGTTCGTTTTGGAGTAATGCTACTATTTTCTCGTTGTTTTATGTTTTTGGTTCTTAAGGTTTTGTGTATTCTTGTTGGATCTTGGGACTGAACAATATGTGATTAAACACACCTGTTGCTTTGTTGGATGTTGGAATAAAAATAAACAAGGAAGCTCTGGTAATTTAAGAGATGCGCATTACAACTTCGGTATTGTAAGCAAGACGGGGTCAAGTTCTGGGTTGTCACAGGATGGCATTTCCCTGTTCGAGACAAGGCTACGTTTTCCACCTATATATTGGCTTCTTGCAAGTCTCGTCCAATGCAACCAAATGTCTTTCAGCACATTGGACGGACACTAGTGCTGCAAGATTCTTCTCTGGGGAAATCTGGCCCTTTTCTTTCTAGTTATCTTGATCAGTCTTGAGCTTTTGTTTTTAGTGGTACTGGCTGAATAGGCATGTCGAATTGCAAACAAGGAGCCCTCACTGAAGAAAGAAATTATGCTTTGTTTTTTGCGTTGTTGCTTTGTGACTGCTCCCTGTACAATCAAATTATTTATCTGTAAATTCCTATTTCCCAGTTTGGGCTGACTTGTCCGAGTGAATTGAAATTTTACAGTTGAGTGAAGATTTTGAGGATATGCGAAGAGTTGAACAAGAAGCATGATGTTGGAGGTAAATTTCTGCGGTGTGGAGAATGGTGTTGTTTTGGAAGAGGCGTAAAGTGCCCACAACTCACCAATCAACAAACCCCCCCCCCCTGAAGTGCTGCCAAACTAAGAAAGGTCTCTTTTTGGACCTTTGAAAAAGGGATCATAGCTACTAGTTACTCTATACTTGTGGGAAAGCAAAGGCAGATACTTTACTTGGTAAAGCTGCTTGTATTTTGATGGCGTAACAGCCTCCAAAGATTTTAACGATGGGTAGGGTTTATGGTCCCATTTTGTTGGGTGTACTTTTGTGTGTATATATATATATATATATAAATATGAGTTGCCCAGTGATGAATCAACAATTGCGAGTTGATGTCCCAAATGTAATTTCATGAGGAAAAGTGAATTCAATGCATCAATTGCCAAGGGAGTGAAGAATAGTAACAATGAGTTCAAATTGAAGAAGCTGAGCTGAAAATTTTTCTGTTTGTGTGATAGAATTAAAATGAGATCAGTTACCAGACTTGGATTCCAAACCCCCCCCCCCCCAACCCGCTGTTTCTTCCTTTCTCTTCACATTTCTTCTTGAAGTTTCAGATGACAGCTGCATTTTTGTTGGGTCGTTCATTGGTTTCTTACCTGCTTGTTTTTTTTTTATAATTGAGTTAGTAATTGGCTTATGCGTTTTTATTAAATTATTACTTTTGGCCTTAACCCAGAAGGAAAATTGATTGTGGGGCTGTTATCATTTGCTGCCGACAGTTCCACGTCTGCTCGTTGCATCAGGTGTCTGAACGGATGCCAGCCGGGTAATCTCCTTTATTAAAAATTAATTTAAAAAAGGGCCCCACCGGGGGGGTGGTGGTGGTTGCGCGGGGGGGTGGGGGGGGAGGAGGGGTTGTGATTATGAAGGGGATCAAAACCCCGTTTGGATTTTCATCAAATTAAATCTGCCTTCAAAAGGGTTCTGTTGCTTTCTACGGTTACTATTATTAAGTCCACCTCCCACCTCCCGATTGTTTTATGCCATTGTCATTTTTCTAGTCGCCTTGGTGACTTTAAAACAAAGACTCGACACAGCGTGCTTGCCGGTGTTATTTTTGCGTGGTCCTTTTCCGAAGCCTAGGAAATATATCTTCTTAGTTTCCATAGCTATCGAACATTTTAGGCTTTTTCTTTTGTTTTTTTGTTTTAACATCAACAAGAAGCTCTAATCTTACATTAAATTAGAGTTAATTCTCATCATTTTTTAAAATCATGAATTAAGTTAAAAAAATGTGAGGTCTAATTGTTGTTTTTTAAAAAAAAAAAAAAAAAAAACTGAAAATTCTTAAATTAACTTTAAAGTTGGTCTCTGCCTCTTCTTACACATAAATTTAATTACAATATTTGTAGGTTTAGTTAAATAGGTCTGAAGTCTAAATTAATGCAAGTGTCATCTCGTCAATTTATTTTAGCACTTTTTTCTTTTTTTTTTTGGGGGGGGGGGTTTGGGGGGTGGAGGGCACAATGGTCTTTTGATTTATAAAAAAAAAGACCTTAATTTCTCCCATACTTTGGGATTGCTCTTACGTTAGTCGGGGATCTTTTTGACTTTGGTGTTGATTAGAATTTGCTTGATTAGCTTGGCTTTGGCTTTGGCTCTGGCTTTGGCTCTGGCTCTGGTTCCAGTCTACCAGCCAACCTTTTTCCCGCCTTGATGTTCGAATGGAGTGGACAAAAGACAGGCGGCAATCCTTGGGATGCTGCCGTTGCCACCAAACCCTTACGTCCGGTAGTGGACAAAATCTTGGTCCCGCCGTATAATTATGGCAGGGGACAGTCATGGCTGCCTTGAAGGTGATTTTTTCAAACCTTCCTTCCCCCCCCCCCCGCCCCTCCACCCCTCGCCCCGTTCACATAACATGTGGCGGGCGGTGAAGCAGAGTAGGCGAAATATAATAACCCCCACCACCTGGCCTTTTTTTTTTTTTTTTTTTTTTTATAGGCACATCGCCTGAGGGATGTTAGATTCGTAACAAATTATATATATATATCCATGAAACAACAACCAATGGAGCCAAAATGCTGGATCAGAATGTTTTTCTTCCAGGGATTGGGAATTGAGAGCTGCAATTGAGGGGAATCATCGTGGTTCGGCCTTTCCTTTTCTAAGTCTATTATTAATGCATTTTGGAAAAATTTTATATTTGATGATTACTGGTTTATATTTAATCCGAATCTGACCATTTTCCTTTTGTTTGTTTTTTTTTTTTGGGCTCAATTCGGTTTCAAACTAAGGCGTGGAAAGGTGTCTCCTTTGTTGACTACAATGGAGTTAGTGAGAGGGGTTGGGTGGGGTTAGTTGGATGCCGACTGTCACAAAGATGACACATTGATTCGATATATTCATATATTTATATTTTTAAAGTGTAAATTCGAATTAATACCAAACGACTGAACAACCTATTTACTATCCACGGAAGACGCTGACTCTGCCAGTGTAGCTTTTGGTTCGAGTAACAACAACCCCCCTCTTTCACCTAGGCCGCCGATATGAAATATACCAATTTTGGGGGCACCTCGCCAACAATTTGTCGGTTGAGAGACTCAAGCCCTCGAAAAGAATGGAAGCTCGTCCCTTCCCCTGCAAAACCTGGTTCAAGCGCTATATATATATATATTTATTTATTTTTACCCCCAAGTTACAAGTTTTAAAATTGAATAAGGGATAAAAGGTTAATGAAAATAAATAAATAAATAAATAAAAATAAAAGGTCTCAATTTATATAATTCACAATCTCATATGTCTCGTAATAATAATAATAATAATAATAATAATAATAATAATAATAATAAAAGCTAACATTTTTGCAGACTACTTAGCAGAGATGGGTGTTAAGCGTTCACAAGATTTAAATTGCTTGGCTTTGTGCAATGCAGGATTTGTGAACTAATTTGCAGTGATGATATAAAGTAAGGTACGGTGTGGGTTGGACACAACAATTCCTTCCCAACAAATTCGATTTGGCATATCTCTCTCTCTCTATATATATATATATATATATATATATATATATATATATATATATACTTTGGAACTTCTTATATTAAATTACAACCAATTCAAAAAAAATTACATATTTAAATGTAATAATAATAAGCGTGTTTAATGGACTTTTGTGTCTGATTTCCATATTTAATATGAGGAGGTAAAGTTGGCCCCCCACCAAGACCCTAGGTTAGGGTGGGGCCCCGCCCAGCATTGTTACTAAAAGTGGCCGAACTCTCTTGACTGTCCCGTGGCAGCTAATTTCACTGTCCAACTCATTTATATCTGGGACTGACCTACTACGCGTTTGATGCGGTTGGGGACCTAATTAAAAGACCCATTTTAGTTTTTTTTAATCTCATATAAATCATTTAAAATGAATTCTGAAAAAAAAATATATTTAAAACTGTGCAAAGTATATGAAAGTAGCTATATATATATATATATAATTAATAATATAATATAATTTTTTTATTAACTTATTTTTTGCATTACTTATTCATTGTACCTTGTTGGGCCAATACCCACTATTTATGGGCCGGGCTAGAGCATAATCGAGAGGCTAAGCTAAAGTTTGGAACACATTTTCTTAGCGTAAGAGCCCGGGCCCGTCCCCCTTGAACAAGTCTCTCTGGCAGTGGCAGTGGCAGTAGCACTAGCCGAGGCCAGTCGGCCCGGCCCACCGATTTTGGTTTCCCTTCCCCACACCCACCGCTGCGCCGCCCCCGGCTGCTCCCGAAAAAAAAAAAAAAAAAAGAAAAGGGAGAAGAAGAACACAAAAAATCAGAAAACGAAACACAAAGGCGATTGATTGCAGACTGATCGAGAGCCGAAAAAGAAAGGAAAAATAAATTCAATTCGAGTGAAAAGGAAAGGGATTGATTGAAGAAACAAAGAAAGATGGGGAAGAGCGAGAAGACGGGGCTAGGTAGGGCGCTGGTGAAGCACCACAGCCACATGATCCAGCAGTCCAAAGAAAAAGGCCTCTTCTACAGGTCTCTCAACAAGAATGCCCTCCAGTCCGTCACCGACGTCTCCGCCATCGACGCCGTCGTCGAGCAATCCGACGACTTCTTCGCCCTCCACAGCCACTCCCTCCCCAACCTCCCCATCAACCTGTTTGCTCTCTTTCCCCCTTACTTCTCTCTCTCTCTCTCTCTCGCTCTCGCTCTAACTTAATATAATTATTTTGATTTCTATTCATTTTTTGTATGTATTCATTGGAAAGTAAAATATATGTTTTTTTACTAAGCCAAAAATTTAATTAGCTAAATGTTTGTTTTAAACTCCTTAGGCTTAAATGGCGTTTTTTATTTTTTATTTTTTTAATTTTTGTTTTTTTGGCAGGGACGCAGGGTCTGGTACAAGTAGTGATAATATGACGGCCGAGGAAAGGAGAAAGCAGCAGAAGGAAGAGGAGGCTCTGCATGCCAGCAGTCTCCGAGTTCCGCGCAGGCAGTAGCTCTTGTTTAATATCTCTTTGTCAATTGGTTTTTGGACCATTGTGTTGATTCATCGTCGGAAATTTTGCCTCCTTTTCCTATAGGCCACCGTGGAATGCTGGAATATCTGTGGAACAGCTGGATGCTAATGAAAGACAAGCTTTCTTAAACTGGCGTCGAAACCTTGCAAGGTGAGGTCTATGGTATTTGTGCTTTTGTGTGTGTGTGTGTGTGTGGATTGGTTTCAGTATCCATGTGTGAGCAAATGTGGGTTCATGTTAGAAAAATTGTTTCACTTTGGTAGAGCTAGAAGATTTGAATGAGTGGGTTCTGGCTTTTCTTCATTCATATGTCAAATAAGTCGTTTGCTATGTAGGAGTAACGAGATGGCCGGGAGCCTTGTGCCCTGAATCTTTTGAATTCAAATGCTATATAATGGTTTTCTGCTATTCAAACGGTTATAACTGGATGATACATCAGAATCCTAGTTTCTGCTTGGAAAATTGTGTTATTTTGCTGTCATGTTGTCTTGGATATAACTAGAATGAATTCAATACCAACCCTAATTGATACATTTGAGTTGCATGTGATACAATTGTGGAAGCCCATTGTCCGATATTCATTATTGGATAGAGTTCAATGACATTTTTTTACATTATATATATATATATATATATATATATATATATATATATATATATATATATATATATATATATATATATATATTTACTGTAATTGCTTCAGCCTTGAGGAGAATGAGAAACTTGTACTTACTCCATTTGAGAAAAATCTGGACATTTGGAGACAGCTTTGGCGGGTGCTTGAGCGTAGTGATTTGGTAAGTTTCTTGTTTTTGAACCACATGATATGTGATGTGAAGATCGTGCTTCCAAAATTGAACATTGACCTTCTTTTCCTTTGCCAATTCTCTTGTTCCCTCCCTGCTTTCCTCTGTCCCCATGTGTGTGTGTTTATTAGGTAGGCATCTTTCGGTTTCAACATCCTTATGTTGAAGTTGGGACAATGACTGATGGAAAGTTAAAATTATTACTAACAGCAAGTTACTATGGTTAACTGCCTTGGGAAAATGCAACTTTCACATATAAGTTCTTTAGGGGAACTCTTAAATGGCCATCTGCATCTTGATTACAGTGAAAAGGCTCTGGCAATTTGACCTCAATATATCTGGAATTGGTTGTGAATTCAAGATCTCTGATCCTGCTTAGTGGCCTTTCCTGCCTTAAATCAACATTCAGATAAACTTTTCTTATATTTTTACCCTCTCAAGTAGTTGATGAGAAAAGAATGGTGTTCTTCAGAAGGGATGCCTTAAAAGACAAGACTGCAATGGAAGAAATTTGATGTGTGAAAAACAACTGCAGTAAAT
Organism: Ceriops zippeliana; assembly: GCA_037897445.1. Classification (NCBI taxonomy): domain Eukaryota; kingdom Viridiplantae; phylum Streptophyta; class Magnoliopsida; order Malpighiales; family Rhizophoraceae; genus Ceriops; species Ceriops zippeliana. The sequence continues at coordinate 2,856,766 of JBAPLH010000174.1, forward strand.
GAGATAACCCAGAATGCCCATCGATGATTGGTTTCACATTGGCGTACAAAATAATTGCAAGCCGAAACCTGATCCGTGCTTTCAATAGTTCACTAGCTATTTGTATCTTTGCATGCAAGACAATGAAAGTTTGCATTGTGAGCCAAACCTAGGTTCTGCCTCTTGGACTCTAATCAATTAGATTCTGATTTTGCTGTCGAATTTTAGAACTAGCTACAGCCATAATGGCTTGCATCATGATTTTGTAAACTTTGTACGCTAAAGGTGTAGGAATTTGATGATTCATAGGGTACTAGGATATTTTAGGACTGAGGCTTATGTCATATGAAAAGTGTAACAATTTGTGTCACTATTACACAGAGTAGCATTTGTTGGGCATGTATTCTATGCTCCAACCCTTTAACATGTTGACTTGATTGGCATTGCAATAACTATCCAAATTTGATGCCATCTAAGCATGTAGCTTCCTTTGAAGTTTACTCTTTCAAAGTGTTTTCCTGATTATACTTATTTATGGCCATGGCTATGAATCAGATGTATCTTTTAAGAATGTCTGATTTATGCACATATGCTGCCTTTCAAAATTGATTTCCATCTGTTAACAAGTGCAGCAGACTAGATCTTTCCTTGTGGGGTATTTATTTTCTGATATTCTTTTATTCTTTTCAGCTGGTAATGGTTGTTGATGCCCGAGACCCCTTGTTCTACCGCTGTCCTGATCTTGAGGTATTGTTTTTACTCAGCTATTTCGGATGTGTGGCTTACTCAATTGAAGGGAGTGGACTTAATAGGAGGCTCATTTAAGGATGGGAATATGTAGGTTCGCTTTATAAGAAGCAATTCTTTTTAAGAATTGGAAGATATGAGATGCTTGCACAATGTTGTACCAAAAGAATTATTTTGCAACTGGTATTTCAGAATTGAGTACTTTATTGCTGCAATGACAATGGTCATCTTGAAGTTTGATCTGATTTTGTTCCAAGTGACATTGATTTATAAATTTATACAATATCTTGTTCCTTGCCTCTCTTGGCTTTCATTTCATTTCCTACTCTAGAATTTGTGAGAGATCATGTAGACTGGAGAACTTGTGCCAAAGTGTTGATTTATTTCAATTGGAATCTTTACCTCAAAGTACCTATTTCCGAGCTTTTCATGGGATAAAAGTCTTAGGGATGCTCTGGAATAAGGGAAGTCAGCTAAAGTCTGACACTTGGGTCCATTCCCAGCCGCAAATCCATCTAACATGAATTTAATGGTCAACTTACCTAGGATAAATCTGAAACAAGGAATTATGCTTTAGTTGACCTCTTTAAACAGGTCACAGTCTTTCTGCAGTGAGTATGCAAATTCTTTCTAAATTTGTTCTTCAAATCATTTTGTACTTAAAAATTAGGGAATGCATGATTGATGTTGGTCTTTCACTTGTCCTTCCATTATTGTTTGGTGGAGTTGGTAATATTGGTATTGTGATGCAATATAGTTATACGCACGGGAGATTGATGAGCACAAGAAGACCTTACTGCTCGTGAACAAGGCAGATCTTTTACCTTTGTCAGTTAGGTTAGTAGCTCCTGTTGTTAACTTGTGATCTCTCTTTGATTATCTGCTTCTTTAATCTGTTAAATATGGTTTTCTTTGCATAATTGGCAGGCAGAAATGGGCAGATTATTTTCATCGCAATGAGATTCTCTTCGTGTTCTGGTCAGCTAAGGCTGCTTCTGCAGCACTCGAGGGGAAAAAGCTTAATGACCCATGGAAGTCAGATGCTGCACTTCAAAAAACAGATGATCCTGATAAAGCGATATATGGCAGGGATGAGCTTTTGGCCCGTTTACAGTTTGAGGCCAAGGAGATTGTTAAAATGAGGAGAAAATCGGGCTCCAGTGTGACTAGCTCATCCCTTGGTGGAAATTTTGCTGGAGATTCATCTCCTACGAATGTGGTAGTGGGATTTGTTGGATATCCGAATGTGGGCAAAAGCTCAACAATCAATGCTTTGGTGGGCCAGAAGAGAACAGGAGTAACATCTACCCCAGGGAAAACAAAACATTTTCAGACGCTAATAATATCTGAGGAGCTGACCTTATGTGATTGCCCTGGATTAGTATTCCCTTCTTTCTCAAGCTCAAGATTTGAGATGATTGCTTCAGGGGTGTTGCCAATTGATCGAATGACAGAGCACAGGGAGGCTGTGCAGGTTGTGGCCAATCATGTCCCAAGGAACATTATGGAGGAAGTCTACAAAATAAATCTTCCAAAACCTAAACCCTATGAGCCACAGTCTCGGCCTCCTTTGGCAGCAGAATTTTTAAGGGCCTATTGTGCATCTCGTGGGTATGTAGCATCTAGTGGATTGCCTGATGAAACAAGAGCTGCCCGTCAAATTCTGAAGGATTACATAGACAGTAAGCTACCGCACTATGAGTTGCCTCCTGGAACATTGAGTGAGGATGGAATTGTTGAAGATGATGCTGGACCCAGCTTACCAGAAGCACCCGAGTCAGATCCCACAGATATTGACAACCCTCCAGATAGTCACAGTGAAAGTGCAAATGTCCTTGAACATGTACTAGATGATCTTAACTCCTTTGACATGGCTAATGGGCTTGCTGCCAAGAAAAATACCATAAAGAAGCAAAATGCATCACATAAGCATCATAAGAAACCCCAAAGAAAGAAAGATCGTTCATGGAGGATTGGAAATGACAATGCTGATGGAACACCAGTGGTAAGGGTCTTCCATAAGCCAGTTAATACAGGTCCTTTCAAAGTTGGGTAAGCCTATATGTCAGATATTGCATTGAAAGTGACACTCCTGTGCATCATTTGTCGTGTACACAACTCAGTAGTCACCTGGCAGATACCATGCCCAATATTTATGTCCCTCACACCGTAATAGAGAGGAACAAGGGGGTGAAAAAGGGAGGAGATATTCCAACAGCTTAAGCTCATATGCTATCGATTTGTGTTAGCTTGTATGTCTTATCTGTGCCTAGCCTACTCGTACATGTTTCGTTCTCGTACAGCTTAAGTTCCAACTGCTTGCGAGATGTTTCGTTCTTTTCATGTGCTTAACTAAAACAGATATCATGATAAAGCTGTGACTTTTATGCTAGGAGGCTTTAATATTTGTTAATATAGCAATTTATGTCATGGATTCATTACAAATGTGAACCTCTTGTACTTTTAAAACAGCTGCTAATGGAATACCGAAATTGGGTAAATTTTGGCTACAATGAGTCTGCCCGTTGAATGATAGTAGATCAGTATTTAGCAAACTCTGAATGGAACCTGGTAAATCTTCCCTCCACCTTAAGGGGTTTGATTTCAAGAATAAGTGATGAACAGTGTATCCCATTTAAATCTCATAATATTTGTGAGGATGGTCTGATCAAGAGCATGTAGGGAAAATGGACTTGGATTGTGTGGTGTTAATCCAACACAGTGGTCCACTTGGTTGCAGTGCAATCTTTGGATGGGTTGAGCTGGATCTTTGATTTTACATGCTTACCATTAGAGAGCACATTTAGTGCAAGTTGATGCACTACTGAATTAGAGTTGGATTGCATTGATGATTGATCCGGCTGAATCTTAATAAAGTCGGATGAGGAAGGGTTGGATCTCAAGCACCAGCTGAACAGGATCCACGACTTGCAATATAAAAGAAGATTAAGTTTGTGCTGAGTCTTAATGTAGCGTATTGACAAAGTTAAGAAATAATTAATGTTTAAGTACTTTAAAAAATGAATGAAATAATTAATGTTGCATGTTGACAAAGTTAAGCATCTTAATGTAGCGTATTACGTGATCAAATGACTAATTAATATATAAAGCGTTAATTGCAAATGCATTTGTTCGTGGACCCAAAAAAAAAAAAAAAGTAAATATAAAAAAATATATATACAGAGAGAGAGAGAGAGATTGAGATTCATCATGGTCCAATCCTTAATCTTTATTTAAAGAAAAAATTAGCAGAAAATTATTGCTAAGAATATTTCTTAATTGTTTATATACTTGAATATATTTTATTTAAAATTTCACATTATTGTTTATGTTATTTTTGAAAGAGACCATGCAAAAGTCAGAACCCACCCCAATCGGTACAGGGATAGTAAAATAAGAAAAGACATAAATAGAGAAAAAGGGGGACGTGAGAGAGAAGGGGCGAAAAGGCAAGTGTAAAAAGAGGAATGTTAAAACCATTTTTTAGAGGTAATATTTATTGTAAACATAAAACATTTATCTATTAGCAGCTGTTTGAGTCCAAAAACTACTTTAACAAAAATAAAATAAAAATTAAAAAAAATAAAATTTCCTAATCAGCTACTTTTAGAGGGCTATCAGCAATTAGCAGAAAAGAAAACATGCGTTGAAGCAGTCAGCAGCTTATAAAGTTTAAACCCAACACCTTTTAAACCCCCCCCCCCCCCCCCCCCCCCCCCCCCGAGGCAACTCCCCACCCAAAAAAAAAAAAAAAAAAAAAAGGGAAAAAAGAAAGCTCTCTTTTGGCATGTGCTAAATAAAAAATATTTTCGGGTACGTGTGATTCGTCAATAAATCTGAAGCGGAAATCAACCACTGTCTTAACTAATGATAAAATTTTATAATAAAATTACCTTAAATTCTTTGCATTTGGGTTCTTTTCTTTTCTTTTCCTTTTTATTTTTTAAAAGAAAAATGAACGGATCGTGAATTAATTGAAATTAATTAACAGAAAATACAATCGGTTGAGAGGCTATGATTGAAAACTTGCAAATTCTAAAGATTCTGTTATTTCTTTTAATCTTCTTTATTTATTTAAGCTTTCCGCTTTCTTTGTAATTTTAAAAAGCAAAAAGCAAAGAAATATTGTTGTTTATATCCAGCACGAAACCATGTGTAATCTAATGGAAAACGCAGGAGCCAAGATGCTTGTAATCTGAGGCCCATATTAGTACGGCCGAAGGTCAATCGTCAACTGTTCAAAAGCATCTTTGATAACTTGTAAACTGAGAGAAAATTTAATTAGCTATAAAATTATCAATAATAAAATAATTAGTCAATCTTTTTCTTAATTTTTTTTCTTAAAAATAAATCAATTAAATTTATTTATTTTTTATTTTAATTTATATCTCCTTAATATCGTACTCACTTACTAAATTTATACATTATATTATTAGGTTAAATTAATATTTTTTGCACTACACACACATTTAAAAAAAAAAGTAAATTTATAAGAACAATAAGTGTTACAAATAATAGATGCATATTAACTAAAAAAGTTAAAAAAAAATTATAACACTTGTATATCATATTATTTTATTTAATATAAAAATTTTATTTATCTTTGATTTATAAATTTAGTGGTAGCAAAAATTATTTTTTAGCAGAGACAAAGAAATTATGTGATCATATTATTATAACTGGTGTATACTATTCAACTCTTATATTATAAAAAAAAAATAAATCATATAAAAATAAATATTATACACCTAATAAGTTATTTAAAAAAAAATAATGACTCGTAATGATAAGGTATTCATTTACTTAAATTGTATGTTTTTTTTTTGTTTTTTTTACCATATTTTTCAGGTTGCATTTAATGCAAATGGGACTGGAATTCATTAATTACATATTCGGCGGCATCGAGCGTGCTCCGTCATTTTGATATTATGAAATTTGAGCTCAGGGTGACAAACTTCCTTCCCTAGTAGTTAAGTTGACATGCAAACGTTAAATCCATTTTTACTCAGTTCTGTTACACGGGGCGGAGGGGGGCTTCCTCAGGGTAATCCTCTGCAAGTTAAAAATGACAAATGCATGGCCATGGCAATTAGGATATCCCCCACAAAACCAAAACCAAAAAAAAAAAATGAAACTTTTTTAAATAATTGTAATTATAATAAAAATAAATATAAAATTTATAAAAATTTTAAAATATAAATTTATTATATAACTCACGATTTTAATAAGGTCAAAAATAACACGTAAAATGACAAACAAACGAGGAAGGCTGAGCCGTCAAAACATGCTTGGGGTGGGGGGCAAGGGAGGCAAGCCTCCCCCTTGCAAATAGGAACCGGTAATCACCGTTAATAGTTGATCCTGTCTCCGGTTAATCCGGTAATCCAGCCTCCTCTCTTTCCCGCCGTTATCTCCTCCTGACGGCGCTCCGGCACGCCGTCCGTACACTTCCCAACTGGCAGATAACGGTAAAATAAAAAGAAAAGAAAAGCTAAACATAAATTAACAATTAATTAATAAAATACAATACACTTATATATATAAAAAAAGGTTATTATTTGGTGGAGACAGAAAGCGAAGGTTGTTCGAGATAAATTGAATTTGCTATTAAATTATTATTATTATTATTATTTTTTTTTTTTAAAAAGAGAGGCTTTGAGGGTGTCTCTGTCCCGTTTCTTTTTTACTCTTGCTTTCTCGACCGGCACCTCGTTACTTTCTCTCGCTCGCAGAAAGACAGAGAGACAAAGCGTGAGAGAGAGAGAGAGAGAGAGAGAGAGAGAGAGGAGGTTGGGACTAATATATTTATATTTTTCTGTCCGCTTTAAATTTTTACGGGAAAATTGCTGCGAGGTTTTCTTTCTTTTGTTATTTTGGATTTTTGGATTGCGAAAACGCAGTCGTCGATCTTTGGCTAGGGTTTCGATTCGGTGTAAGCTGAATTTGCGGAGAAATGTGGATAAGTGATGCGAATTGGATGAAATTCTAGCTCCGATCTTGAAAAATTAGGGATCCGCTTGGGCTGGTTGAGGATATGGATGTGGACTCGTCGATGATGACGGAGACCGATCACGTTCCGGCTGTGCTGAGCGCTTCGTCGCCTATCGCAATGGATAGGGAGCAGCAGGTGGGTGACCAGCCGCAGCCTGCGGGTTCTCCGACCGCTGCGGCGGCGGCAACGTCACCTCCAACGTCGGCGCAGCCGCAGAGCCCCGTGGTGGGGCCGCGGACGGCGCCTACTTACTCGGTTGTGGATGCGATTATAGAGAAGAAAGAGGACGGACCGGGGCCTAGGTGCGGCCACACGTTGACAGCTGTGGCTGCTGTAGGCGAGGAGGGGACGCCTGGGTATATTGGACCGAGGCTGATTTTGTTCGGTGGTGCTACAGCGCTCGAGGGCAATTCTGCCGCCTCGGGGACTCCTTCTTCGGCTGGGAATGCTGGCATCCGTATGCGTTTCATGCCCATTTTATTGTTCTTTCAATTTCCTTTTCTGGTTAGATTGTTTAATAACTTGTAATTGTAGCTCCGAAGCTCATGTGTTCTTAGAAACTCTGATTCTTTGAAGCCCGTTTTCATTTAACCTTCACAAGTGTTTTTGCTTCTTCTTTTGATTCTAGTATTGTTGAGAACTAAGTAATTGCGGCTAGATAGGTTGCTGCTAGGGGTTTTTAAAATTTAACTTGGAACAATCATTTTTAGTTGGTGATTTCATTGTTGTTAATGGTGGAGTAAATGACAGTGCAATCTCTACTGTAGTGTTGTCCTGGTGCTATTCAGTTGAAAAGCATGTGTGAACACATTTTTGTTGAACCTTTACTTCTTTTCGCTGTTTAAGTACCATGTTTTGAATTTTAAGTAAATCAATTCTTTCTTTTGTTATCACTCATTAAAAAAAAAAAAAGGAATTTTGCCTTTTTTTTATTGCACTCTTCTTCATGTTGTCTATGGCTGTCATGATGGTCAATCACAACAATTGCATCAATAGGGATGGATGTTGATTTATCAAGAGGAAAAAGAATAAAAGAAATCTCAAGTTTTGTACTTTGCTAGGTTACATTTATGAAATGGCATGAGATGATGGATTTGGTTTATCTTGTTGGAGTCTTGCCGTGGGTTGGTTTTTTCTTTGAATTTTTGTTACCTTTGTGATTTGCTTGAATTTCAGGATTAGCGGGTGCCACTGCTGATGTTCATTGTTATGATGTGTTGACAAATAAGTGGTCTAGGTAAGTTTAGCATTCTTCATTCCATCAGCCTGCAACTAATTAAGAACACTGCTTCTTGCTCTACCATATACTATACTGATACAGAATGAACTTGTTTTTTTATAGGATTACTCCTTTTGGAGAACCACCCACACCAAGGGCAGCTCATGTGGCAACTGCTGTGGGAACTATGGTAGTTATTCAGGTTAGATTTTGCAAATTACTAGACAATTTTATTAGGGAGTAGTTCATTTGATTTTATCATATATTTTTTTAATTTGTGAATTGACAACTAGAATTGAAATTTTATCACAGGGTGGAATTGGTCCAGCTGGTTTGTCTGCAGAGGACCTTCATGTTCTTGACCTCACACAGCAGCGGCCACGATGGCATAGGTTAGGCAATTATAATGTGCTTGCTCATTTTTGCAGAATTATTACATCTGATAAAAATAAATGCTCATTTTTCTTTCTAGAGTTGTTGTTCAAGGCCCTGGTCCAGGGCCACGATATGGGCATGTGATGGCTTTGGTGGGTCAGAGATATCTCATGGCCATTGGAGGAAATGATGGTGAGTCACTTCACATTCTGTTAATTTGTTTTGTGTAATTGTCTTTAATTAACATTTTTATCTGACATTGTGAATACATGATATCCAATTTGAAAATCTTTAATGCATCTTTATATATCTGTTTGTTGCTTATTAGGAAAGCGACCTTTGTCTGATGTTTGGGCCTTAGACACGGCTGCCAAGCCCTATGAGTGGCGAAAATTGGAACCAGAAGGGGAAGGCCCACCACCATGCATGTAACATCTCTCTCTCTCTCTCTCTCTCTCTCTCTCCCTCTCTTCCTCTCCCTCTCACGAGTGTGTGCCCACACCTCTACACAACACATGCACCCACAAGTACTCGCATGCCCACACAAAATTGGACAGATGGGTGGCTGTATAAGTAGGAGTTTGTGGTGCATGCTGTTGATATTTTTGTATACTTAGCTATGTGCCATGTAGGTATGTATAACAATTTCTAAGGCCTTCATGGCTAAATTCATATCGTGTTGATGGAGTGTGGTCATTGAAGTCCTTGTGAAATTTTGTTTACTCTGTGGTTTCCAAATCTGTAGTCTTGCTGTGATCTACTAGAAAGAAACTTTGGACCTTAATGTAAGGTAATTGGTTATGGAATCTTGTATTCAACAACTCTCATTATTTGAAAATGGAAGATATCCAATTTTCTAGAATCCTTCTTGCATTGATTTTTAATGTGTAAGCCACTTTACCATTTCTTCTTCCTCAGATTTATGAACACTTGTTGGGACCTTAAGCGAAGATTTATTGCAGAATTGCAAGTTTTTAACACCTATAATTAGATTTATTATCATTGTTGCGCACCTTGACTTTGCTCCAGTTGTATATTCTTATCATATTCTGTTGTTGCTGATGTATGATTAGGTATGCCACGGCAAGTGCACGCTCAGATGGTCTTCTTCTACTTTGTGGTGGGAGAGATGCAAATGGTGTGGTATGTTAATAAGTTTGGCTGCTGAGCAGTTTGATTTTGGCAGATCTATTGTGGAACATTTATTAAGCCTTAATGGGTTTTATAATTATAAATTCTGATTGAGATAGACAGTTCAGGAATGTATTCTTGTAAACATAAATGTTAACAAACATTTTGTCTACAAATATTAGTCTCCTAAGGGTCATCACAATGTGGAAATGCTAAATGAAATTTCTGATTGTTAGCACTGAAGATATTAATTTGTGGAAGAATTTTGCAAAGCTAAATGATCTGTGCTGGGTATTTATGCTTGTAATGATCTGGGGAATCAATCCATCTGGGCCAATGACTGCAAAATGTTGAATTGGATTTTAAAAGAGAGGTGAAATTCAATTTCTTGTTGCAGGTCAATGATTTAAGTGTATTATGGATGACTATAATCTGCAGTTGCATATCTGGGGCTGGCATTACTGGGAAACCCTTTTAAATTGATGGGCCTGGGGACATCCAAACAGGATCTGTCATTAATTTTTACCAGGAAAATATTGCTCCTGCATGGCTTATAATTTCCCTCTTGTTGGTTGTTGGTTGGCATAGCCACTTGGTTCCCTGGGATCAGAATCATTTTTTTTTTTTGTTCCATTTCCTTCTACAATTGAAAGGAAAAGTTAGTCCATCGAAAAAAAAAAAAAAAAAAAAAAGACAGCATGATTTTTTCCGTTTTTGTCACAATTCCCTTCAAAAGGTGGATCACACGGTGGTTGTTAGATTCTAAATGATTTGATCAATTGGATTTGTATGTCTCAGGCTCCCTTGCCGGTAATAAGGACAGAACTCTTCTCTAAATACACATTTGCATGCCCACACAGATGTATTGTTTGGATTTGCATGTGTCTAGCTTTTGTTTTTTATTATTGCTTTTAGATTCCCTTGAATTCTCTAATTCAACTTTGATGTGACGGGGGTAAAATATGTATCTCCTTTTTTGTCATTGGGCAGGTTTGATAGTTATTTTCAGTTGCTTTTTGTTCTTTGATATGCTTTATATTTACAAATTGGGTCATATAAGGTGTTTTCTTCATGTAATTTTTTCTTTAATTTGTAACTAGTCAGTTTTTTTTCACTTTTCCCTTCCAATGAAATTGATTTTATTTGTTGAACAATCATAGGGTGCTGTCAAAATTTGATATCTTGTCACTTACGATAGGTTTGACAAATTGTAATCTGTTCTTCTTCCATGTAATTTTTGCAGCCATTATCAAATGCTTATGGACTTGCTAAGCATAGGGATGGCCGCTGGGAATGGGCAATTGCTCCTGGTGTCTCTCCCTCTTCAAGATATCAACATGCAGCGGTGAGTCTTTGCTTCCTTCAAATTTATTCCCTTTAGTTAAGTATCAGAGTCTTCTTCCCAGAATGATTAATTACTCTTTGTGTCACATACATAGGTCTTTGTTAATGCAAGGCTGCATGTGTCTGGAGGGGCACTTGGTGGTGGGCGCATGGTAGAAGATTCATCAAGTGTTGCGGGTACTTGATCATGCTGTTTGCAAATTCAATACCTATCTATGCCATATTATGAAGACACTTTATATTTACGCTGTCTTTATTATCATTATTTGCACTGTGATGATTATTATTGATTTTCATACAAAGTTGCCTTTGGGATGCTTTTTATCTATTTGTGGATCTATGTGCATTGTGTTTGTCTGAGCTGCATCTACATTCAGGAACACAAGTAATGTCCTAATATATGTTTATATTTCTGGGCACATGATACTTGTTCTTTTCATAGAGAAGCTTCTGTTTTTAGATTGAGGATGGAATTGCAATTTGAACTTTGAAGGAAGCATATTTGGATGTGAAAAACTTGTTGTTGACCTAAGTGGTTGGCATTTGCTGAGTTTGAAATAACAAAGATGTGATGCATGTATCTGAGACCTGAAGTTATGCAAAAATCTTTTTTTTTATAATTTCCTGTGGTGAATAATAGTATTTTTTTTTTGGGTGTTATTCCTTTTGTCTTCTTCCAACTTCTTGTGCAAAATATTACGTATACTGTTGTTTCAATTTATCTGCCCAGTATTAACTTTTTCGAACTACTATAATGTGCATGTTTTTGTAGATGAGTTGAGCATTTTTATGGCAATATAAACTCAATTGTTATTATTATTCCTATTATAGTGCGCTGGTTAAGATTCCTGCATTATGCTCTGTAGAGAGATGCTCTGGCCGTGGAATTCTGACAAAACCTTCTCATTCACTTGTAGTCTTGGACACTGCTGCGGGAGTTTGGTGTGATACAAAGTGTGTTGTTACTAGTCCAAGGACTGGTAGATATAGTGCTGATGCTGCTGGTGGGGATGCTGCAGTTGAGTTAACAAGGCGTTGCAGGCATGCAGCTGCTGCAGTTGGTGATCTGATATTTATTTATGGTGGTTTACGTGGTGGTAAGTATCTAAGCTACTTATCTTAATAACTCTTGCACTATTTAGCCTGTTTCCACTTTTCGAAGATGAGTCCAACCACCACCAAGAATAGCTTTATAAAGGATTTGTTGATCATACAAGTGACATACTTGGTTGTCCTGGAAAGGTGGATGATGACACATGAAGATGATTTCATTTGATTCTTATAAAAGGGACTGAAATGGGGGATTGGAGGCTGAAGTTGACCTTGTCTACAATAAAATTGGGGTGTAATATGCAATATTGTCAGAGGCTTAAGTAGAAAAAAACATGATTCATTTCAATGCCTTAATTGCTGACATTTCATGTAGAGTTAACACTAAATTCTCAGTCCACACATCAAGTTCTTGGTGGACCCAGGAATTTGGTTGAAAGTTTGAAAGCATTTTGGATTCAGGACTGGCTTTAGAGATGATGTGGAATCCAGTATAGGATTCATTGTAATAAGTAATAGTGTGCACATGCATTGATGACTTTTAATCCCATCTATTTTTTTCTTTTTTTGGAATTTTAGAATGCTGTATAAACTTATTGTCTAATTCATCTCATGATTTGCCTTTATATGTTCTTAATTTCCTCCAAATGGTTAGTGATGAAGATAAAAGCAATTCGGTTTAATTTTGCATGTTAATGGTATTTCATATGCTTCAGTGTAAAAAATTTTCATAGCTCAATCTAGGAGTTGCACAAAGCTTTTCCAATTTGTGGACATTGGATGTCACATCAATTCTATGTCTTTTTGAAACATACCAAACTTCATAGACTGTTAGTGTAGTAACAAGTTACATTCTTGCTATAGGTGTGTTGCTTGATGATCTACTTGTTGCTGAAGATCTAGCTGCTGCTGAAACAACCAGTGCAGCTTCCCATGCTGCAGCTGCAGCTGCTGCATCTAGTGTGCCGGGTGGGCGAATGCCTGGGAGGTATGGATTTGTTGATGAAAGATCTAGACAAACTATGACTGAAGCAGCACCTGATGGTGCTGTTGTGCTGGGTAATCCTGTTGCGCCACCTATCAATGGTGATGTTTACACTGATATAAGCACTGAAAATGCAATGATTCCAGTACCCAGGTGGGTTGGTTACCGCCTTAGTGTTTTTATCATCATAGAATGTAGACTAGATTTTCTTCAATTGTTTAAAGAGCTAATGCATATGCATCATCGCACAGGAGAATGACCAAAGGTGTAGAGTATTTGGTTGAAGCATCAGCTGCAGAAGCTGAGGCTATCAGTGCTACTCTGGCTGCTGCAAAGGCACGTCAAGTTAATGGAGAAGTTGAGTTACCAGACAGGGAGCGTACTGCAGAGGCTACTCCTAGTGGCAAACAGTTATCTACCATGATAAAGCCTGATTCTGCTGGAGCAAATAGTGTTCCACCAGGAGGAGTTCGTTTGCATCATAGAGCTGTAATAAGAATGCAATCTGAAGTCAATTTGGCATGAAAATATGTAATATCACCTTATTGATGTATGCTTCCTTGTGTTGCCAGGTGGTTGTGGCTGCAGAGACTGGTGGAGCTTTAGGTGGCATGGTCAGGCAGCTTTCAATTGATCAGTTTGAGAATGAAGGAAGACGGGTGAGCTATGGGACCCCAGAAAGTGCAACTGCGGCCAGGAAACTACTGGATCGGCAGATGTCCATCAATAGTGTTCCAAAGAAGGTATGATGAATGGTGTTTTAGGTTCTTATTTTCAGCTTTGTGACTCTGGCATTCTCACAAATGGATCTGCTGATGATTTATGGAATAGATGATTGATGCAGTGTTGTCCATACAGCTTATTTGTGTGTGGAGATTGTTGGCTTTCTTTATTGGTTGTGGAGATTGCAGTGTTGCCCATACGACATTTGGGGCATCTTTAACATAAAAAAATTTATGTTGTGGATTACAACAACAGACTATCCATTTTGTTGGTGGGATCTTCAATCTGTGTTAACATTGTTGTAGTAGGATGCATGTAGTTCTGCTTAGACCGAATTGCTGGATATACACTTTAGCCCTGTATTTTAGTGGAAGTGATAGCTTCTCTTGGGATGTGGCTTCCTATCTTATTCTACATGCTTATCCATGGGCAATTGTCATGGTCATTACTAGGAAGTGGTTGTGATAGCTGGAAGTGTCATGTGTGCACTTTTTTCTTCTTTCCAACTTGATTTCTGTCTTTTGTTCAATCATTATGTGGTTGTAGCCTTGCAGAAATTAACTTGCTTGAACTTGGTGGAACATTCATGTAGTAATGTCCATTATCCATTTGTCCATCATTCATCTACCCTTGAAATGCTAGGCTACCAGAACACTATTTAGTGGCTGATGTTATCTACATAATCTAAGGGTATGCCAATCATTCCTAATGTCATTAATTTTTTCCCTGTTTTTTCCCTTATCTGCAGCCTAATCTGCAATAATATGAAAGGAACTTTAGTGACTTTGTTGACCTATTTGAGGGCATACAATTTTAGATATTTGGATTTGTTTGCATCTGTTATTCTCCTCACGCCTAATTTTTGTTCTGGACTCTTCAAGGTTGATCTTTGGCAGTTGGCTTAGAGCTGTTGTGCTTGTGGATTGTGTTTGTGCCCTCTTTTCATGTTGTAGATGAATTGCCTATCATCATCATCATTTTTTTTTTGAAATGGGCATTATTCTTCTTTTACAGGTTATAGCACATTTATTAAAGCCTCGTGGCTGGAAGCCTCCTGTTCGACGGCAATTTTTCTTAGATTGCAATGAAATTGCAGATCTTTGTGACAATTCCGAAAGAATATTTTTAAGTGAACCAACCGTTTTGCAGCTTAGGGCACCTATAAAGATATTTGGCGATTTGCATGGGCAATTTGGGGATCTCATGCGACTTTTTGATGAGTATGGTGCACCATCAACAGCTGGTGACATTGCGTAAGTATTTTGGCCATATGATCCTGCATCTTGTGCATACTGGTTGATGTCCTGTGGCATTTTCTTTTTTTTTTAAAGGATGAAAAATGTCATATTAGTCAAACCTGCTTAGGCTAACTGTTTAATCCTTACATTCAGACTGCTGACCCCTATCAAACTTGTGATTAAGGTTTAGTTGAGTTGTAGAACATAGACAAGTTCCTTCCTTGACACGATTTCCACATTGAATTCTCTGGAACTGCTTTCTAGCTTGTTTTGATTACAATGTTTCCTAATCTGCCCCCCTTGAAATGAGCAGTGTAGCTGTTGAAATGCACTAAATCAAAAGGCTACAATCACTTTGCTTGGTCAGTGTGATAATAGATGGTCTTCTGACGTATGTTATGTTTGGATAAGGAAGAAAATCATTTCCGTTTTAGTTTAGTTAATTGGGTAATCTGGCATGCATATTATCTGGAATGATTCTAATTTTGTTTCATGACTGTCAGATATATTGATTATCTCTTCTTAGGAGATTATGTTGACCGGGGCCAGCACAGCCTGGAGACTATTACCCTTCTGCTTGCATTGAAAGTAAGGCTTGTTTCTATTTCTGTTCTTGTTCTCTCTCTACCACCCCCACCTGGCTGCCTGTGCAGGTGTTCTTGCAGTGAAACTCTCTTGAATTTTTCCAAGGCTGTAGGTAATGAAATTGATTTGACACTCTAATTCTGTAGATTGAGTATCCTCAGAATGTGCATTTAATCCGTGGGAATCATGAAGCTGCTGACATTAATGCCCTATTTGGTTTCCGGATTGAGTGCATTGAGCGGATGGTAAATGTTTTATCCATTCAAAATATACCTTCTTATTAACTGATTTGCATGCCAGCTTAACTAAATTACTGAACAGGGTGAGCGGGATGGAATTTGGGTTTGGCATCGTATAAATCGTTTGTTCAATTGGCTTCCTCTAGCAGCACTCATTGAAAAGAAAATAATCTGCATGCATGGTGGTATTGGTCGTTCAATCAATCATCTGGAGCAGATTGAAAATATTCAGCGTCCAATTACCATGGAAGCAGGCTCAATTGTGCTTATGGATTTGTTATGGTCAGTGCATGTCTATTTTGTTTTCATTTGTCCCTTTGATCATTGGTGACTTTTTTTCTTTTTCCTTAGGTCTGATCCAACAGAAAATGATAGTATTGAAGGATTGAGGCCAAATGCTAGAGGTCCTGGGTTGGTGACTTTTGGCGTAAGTGCAGTTTTTTTTTTTCAGTTTTTTTTGCCTTATTGACTCTTTCAAATATCTATTGCAAAATTTCTCCTTTTCTTTTCCTCTGCTAGTATAAACTGTTTTCATTGTTGAAAGTAGCAACTAGATGATGTATTGATTTGGCATTTCACTTCATAGTAATTTGGCTGGCCAGGGGGAGTGTACATTTGACTTTCCCTAGACCATGCAATGTGGGGGCCTCTTACTCTGGGAAGCCCTTAGAATTCTTCTAGAATAAAAATCAATTTGGCATTTTACTTAATAGTAATTTGGCTGGCTGGGGGGAGTATACATCAATTGTGTAAAAAAATTGCTATTGGTTGCACCAAATTCAAAAAAGTCATTGGAATTACCTTCTAATGTAAGCTTATAATCTGTAATGATTCATTGTTGAGTTCTAAGCCTCGGGAAGAAATTCTCATATGACAAAGGGTGCATGTTTGAGCGGGGTTTTCATGTGTGGGTGTTGATTATTGTGAATGTGAGTGGCAATGAAGTTGAAGAAGATTAAACTATCATTCGATTTGAATGTCCAAGAGTTGGTGATGGCATGGAATCAGTGGTGCCTTGTTAAAGAATAGACTTACAGGATGCCATTGTTGTGTCAATAATTCTGTTATTTTCTGTGTTTCCAGCCTTTTTCTTTCAACAACATATTTTCGTTTGTTTGGTTGGCCTATTTGGACATGTAATTGAGCATTGGTTGTCATGCCAGCAAGGGCTTCTTACAAAGTAGCAGGGTTGTTTGTATGGTAGGCACTCTGATTGTAGCTGTGATAAATTTTTGGTCTGCTAACCTCATGATTTGCCTATCCAGCCTGATCGAGTTATGGAATTCTGCAACAACAATGATCTTCAGTTGATTGTTCGTGCCCATGAATGTGTGATGGATGGCTTTGAGCGTTTTGCCCAGGGACATCTGATTACACTTTTCTCAGCTACTAATTACTGTGGTATAATTTTTTTTCCCAAGCTTCACAGGTTGCTCAGCATTGTAGTCAGATTCTTGGCCTCTCCCCACCCTTTTTTTTTTTTTTTGCAGGGACTGCTAATAATGCAGGGGCAATCCTAGTTTTGGGAAGAGATCTTGTGGTGGTTCCAAAACTCATTCATCCTTTGCCACCAGCAATTTCGTCACCAGAAGCATCACCAGAACGCCATATTGAAGATACATGGATGCAGGTCCGTACACATTCCGTTCTGTTTGATAATTTTTATTGAAATTATGTTCTCGTAAGTTATATTCCTTGTGATGTTTTCTATCCCCTTTTGTTTCTTACGAGAGCAGGAGTTGAATGCAAACAGACCTCCCACACCAACTAGAGGACGTCCTCAAGTAGCAAATGACCGGGGCTCTATTGCTTGGATATAATAAAACCTGCTATGGGTTCATATTACTGCCTTGGGTTTCTGGTATCCGTGTGAATGCATGATGCCGTGTCCAGGAATTCCCAAACTAGTGAAACTGGTTCTTATTAAAGTTCTGAGGCTGTCTGAACCTTTTGACAAGCCTTGGGATGATTGAGATATACGAGTTCGAGAACCAGGTTGCAGGCGGCATTTAGGTTGGGACTGATTATGATAGAAATTTGAAGTGCCAATTGTAGGTTGAGCCACAAGCAGGTAGAAGTGATCAGGGATGATGTTTATTTGGAGGGGTTGGTAGTGGTGGGTATTTTTCTTATTATTTTCATATATTTTTTGGATTCCTCTTTTTTAGGGCCCCCCCCCTTTATTTTTTTCTTACTATTTTCAGAGGGGCATGGGCTCCTTATATGTATCGTGAGCAAAAAAAAAAAAAAAAAAAAAAAAAACAAAGTCTTTTGTGAGCGTCCATGTATCATAGAGGGTGTTGTAAAATTCGCACTTGTTTTTCCTTGTAAAATTGTGTAATTTGTGAGAATATCAGGAACTTTTTGTCCTACAAAAGAATCTGGGAAGTTTTGATGGGATTGGCCGTTGGCTTTTGCTTTCCGTGTCTGTAATTGCAAAAGCTTGTTATACTGCGTAAGTTTTGCCATGAATAGTTTTTCTCTGTTCTATTTATTCACTCTTTTTTTTTTTTTTTGACCAAAAATGTATGAAACAAAGACGACAAGAAATTTGTTTCATACCATTATATAATTTATATTATAATTTTGATTATTATTTTTGTTCTACACTTTATGCATTTGTTTAGGCTGACCTCCTGTTAGTAGAAAAAGAGAAGCCTCTCTGAAATGGATTGAGAGATTTAACGCCGCGATCTATTTTGACGGACCTTTACTTTCTTCAGAAGTACGGTTTCAAAAACCTTACCCATATTAGAATCGCCCGCCCCTTCTAAGTGCTGTAATGAAGTAGCTACTTTAAAAATCATGACGAAAATCCACAAATTCCTCAAAGAACGGAAAATCGTTCCGCAAGATCCGTGAGCGATGTTGCCCAATCAT
Source organism: Ceriops zippeliana (assembly GCA_037897445.1). NCBI lineage: Eukaryota > Viridiplantae > Streptophyta > Magnoliopsida > Malpighiales > Rhizophoraceae > Ceriops > Ceriops zippeliana. The sequence goes on from JBAPLH010000174.1 coordinate 2,875,253, forward strand.
CTTTAATTGTTTAGGTCAAATTAAGATTGAACATAGTGTGTACCAAAGGGATCTTCAGCAAGGCCATAGTAACTAGTAATAATCTGTTTTCTATCAAGGCAATATACAACCATCCATGGCCTACGTGGACTCCTGAGGGGCGCTGGTTGTTAAATGTCACGGATGCCAACAAGTCCTACCATGCAAATTAAGTTTTTTTCACAGGCCTTTGAACATAGGACTTGTTGGGATCCTCCGTCTTCAGCTTCGGTGGCCGAGTTTCTCCCTTTTTCCCCTGAAAACGTTGCATGTCATGTCAGACATATGAGAGAGGATAAGGACATTAGAGTGGGGTATTGTCTATTCATTTTGAAGTTTCATGGAAAACGTGTGCGTATAAAATCTAAAATAACCGAAATCAGAATAGCCTAACCTTCTTGCCTGTCTTCATGAAATCTCTCCAGCTTGAAACCTGATAATCAGGCAAAAAAAACATGTAACAGATCTAACGAGCCAAAAATTGAAGTAATGAGAATAACATGACAATACATAGCATAAGAGGCCAAAAAGTATTCTCAACTTGTGCTACAATACAATTTTCAATATAGTTTTTTTTTTTTTTTTTTTTTTGGGACGGGGGGAGTGGGGAGAAAATGCAAGCATAGCACAAAAATAAGATGACCATGGAAATTTTATATGTATTTTTTTTCATAAAATAGCTGGAAAAATTTTCATGCTTTTATTACATTCTTCCCTAAACTTGAGCAAACCAAGCAAGAGTTTCAACCCAAAAGGGATCATATCTAGATTTTCAACAGCTTTCCCCCAACATTCAGAATAAATTGTGAATATAACATTTAAACAAAAAGATCATTGGACTTTTCTTCATAGCATACCTTATATGCCGTACAAATTTGTATGATTACCAGTTAATGAAGATTTGATCCATAGACACTGAACCGTAAAGAGCAAGGCACAAGAATGCACATATTTGAGAAAGAAAAAGCTGAGAAAATCAATAAAATCAAAACAGACCCTCTGTTCTCTTGTTCCTTCCCACTGCTCCTCATGCTCACGCTTTCTCTTCCACATCTCTTTCTGCTCTTCTTCGTCCTTCTTCAATCTACCTTCTTCTTCTGATATCTGAATGACAACGGAAGGGGATAACAAGGCAGGAGCTTTAAATTTTAACCCTACAGAAGAAAAGGAAAATGAGTTTCCAGCATACCCTCATCTGCATCTTCCTCCTCCGCCATTCTTGTTCAGTTAATATTTCTCGGACCTTCAATTTCAGCTCTTGTTGGAACTCTTCTGACTGCTCATACTGCTGCTCATATTTTCCCTGTTTCAAATCAAAGAGAAAGGAATTGCTAGCATTCTGAAAGAAGAGGCCTTATATTCAAAATTCAAACCAAAATCTCAGCCCCTTCAAGAAGAGAGACAGATTATTATTTTTTGAGGATTAGTTAAGAAAATGAAAAATTCCATTTGCCGCCAATTTCACAGATAATAAAGATAGCAAACAAGATTTTTAATGTCTATAAGATTCAAGTGGGTTCCAAGGACACAAACATCACAGCAGGTGATATGTATTATCAATGATCATCAACAGGTTAGAAACACGGCATCAAACTTGCAAGACATAATCTAGTGGCCAACCTTAAAATAATAATTTCAATGTCATAATTGTGCTTCCAGATTCACCAATACAGACATGTCAACTAGTGCCAAGGCAAATACTAAGTAATATCTTGCATACCTCATCAACTAGTGACTTTATTTTACTAGCAGTATCTTTCTTCAACTGCTTCTTCCTTTTTGCTCTAAGCTCCTCTGCAGTTCACATGATATTAATCATAAGCAATTTTCATGGTTGATAGAATTAATCTTGCCGACAAAAGAGGAACTGCCAGTCTGCAATGATGCATTCTAATGTTTACCAGAATACTGTCCTTCAAATTTTCAAGTGTAAATCAATTTGCAAATGGCCACAGAAGCACCAACAGCAACAGCAAAAATTTTGCTATGATTTCTGGTTATGGTCTTAAGAAGTCTGCCATGGCATGTGCTTTGAAAACTAGAAATTATGTATAAGATCACAACACAAACATCTATGTAGGTAAGGTCTACCCTCCCCATAGATCAAATAAAGAAAGAAGTACGCATTTGATCTGAACAAAGCTGATCAAATATTTGATTGGCTTTTAGCAAACATGAAAGTCAGATCTTTGTTAGGTCACTCAAAAAGTGGCCATTTGTAAAAATAGTTGCTTATATAAGGCTTACTAAGAGACTTACTTTTTCACATGTTTCAGGACTTTAAAAAGGCAGGGCAGCTATACATGGGAAGAGTACCAGTAAGAAAAGTATCAAACATTTAGCACTAACCTTTTGCTGCATTTACTTGGCTAAGAATGTAATCTCTTTCTTGCTGGTCAAGTAACAGCTGTTGGGCTTTTGCTAATGCTGCTCACAAGTCAATAACTCAGTCTTGGTGAACCATTGAATTCTAGTGGCAAAGAAAATAAGACAGGATTATGCATCTCTCTGTTCTTTGCCTCTACAATTGACACATAGTTACACCAGGAAAAATAAAACTATCAACCAATAAAATATCATACACATAAAAAACGTTAAAGACCACTATTATGGCCGTTGCACATAGACCATTTGTCAACAGCAGTGTTGGGCACAAAACAAACACACATGGATCTTCATTCTTTAAGCTTAAAAAAAAAGCACAAACATTCTATTCAGAAAAATGGCAGTTCACTGGTTAGTCCGTTTCATCCACTGAAATGATAGCCTATACATAAACACTCAATCACTTGCTGGTGCTATGTTCATTAAAACATATTTCCTAAACTGAAGTATGGTCACCATTCTATGCCAAAAGATGACACATTCACTGGCCATTAACAAGTAAATCTGCACCATTCCTCCATTTTGACTATTCATTTTCCGGAAAACCCATTGGTCATAGACTACACATCCATAATTGCCCCTAACAAATCAAAATGGGATTTAAACATGAGACAGGCCCATTTGTTAAGCATGAAATGATACTCAACTCCATTCCAGAGGCTAACTAGTCAAGTCTATGTTACAAGCATGAAAGACAATAACAAACTAAAGACAAAAAGGTTACTGTGATACTTACATCCCTCTAAAAGTAGCTATAGAGCATCAATAAACTTACCAGAAAAGGCCTCTTTAGCTTGCGGATGCTTGCATTTGTCAGGGTGAACCAGTAAAGACAACTACATGTTTGGGGACAGAATACATAAGCAACAAAATTATGAGGTAAGGAGGTATCATCAAAATAGCTAGTTTAATCCCAGTTGGATAAAAATTACCTTACGATACTGCTTTTTCACATCCTCTGGAGAGGAATCAAATGGTAAGTTTAGATACTCAAATGGATTTAGCTTGAAACATGAAAGAATCCTATAAGAAAATTACAAAAAGGAAAAAGATCAATTAGAAAAGAAAAATAAAAAATCATTGGGAAATAGACTGCAATAAGTAATTGTAGTTAACTGCTACAGTCATCTTAGGAGATCTCTAGATAGTGCTTCAATAGGATCCAATGAGGGAAAAATAAAGAAAAAGTTTGCATGTAGCATTCTTGGTTATGCACCTAGGAATCTCTGCTATTGAAAATGGACAACAAGAAAAGAGAATGGCAAGCCTCAGAAAGGTAGCCTTTCGCAATGACAGGAGAGCACCCAGTAGGTCCTCTCTCTCTCTCTCTCTCTCTCTCTCTCTGTGTCTCTCTCTCTTGCCCCACCTTTCTGTTTATCTCTCATTTTTATTTCTCCGACAAAAATTTTGTAAAATTAATGCTGCAACATAAAAGTAATAGGGGAGAACCATATAGAGTTAATCATTATCATAATCATCATCATGATATTTCCCAAAAATCAGAATTTTTAATCAATGGAGGAATAATATCCACTAAGTGAGGATTTCTTACATTTGGTCAAGCCTAAATGGGAATTCCATCAAACCAGTATGGCACCATGGGGAGATGACGACCATGCAGTCTCTCACTTTCCTCTAAAAGACCAATGTCTCTCAATCTGCCATCCTTTTTCTAATACTAAACATCTTGACTTAATCTCAGTTCATGGATTCACTCCTCGTTCTTTTGCCAATCATCCATCATAAATGTAAACAATTTAACCAAAAAAAAAAACAAAAAACAAAAAAACCCGGGGGCGAGGAAAATTATATATATATAAAAAAAAACCAGAATAGCGTAACTAATTAAACTGCTCGGATGTCCAAGCAATTAAAGAAATCAGATTTCGAGCATTCAAATCCATCTCAAAAAAAAAAAAAAACATTGCACTGCCCATCAAATGGAAATTTAATGACGATTTTATCAAAAACCGCAGCAAATCAACAAAAAATTATGAGAAAATTTACCCAATTTAACAAAATAAAAAAAAGAAAAAAAAATCAGAAAAGAAGGGCGGCGGGGGGAACCTAAGGACTTCGTTGTCCCTCTCGACTTCGCTGACTTCGGCAAAGAAGCTCTTTAGAAGTAAATCGTCGTCGGTGACTGTTTCTCCCATCCCCGCCGCTTCTCTCTCTCTCTCTCTCTCTCTTTAATTTTTATTGTTCACTCCGGCATGGCTTCCCCAAGAAATTGGATGTGCGACGCAGGAGAAGAAGCTACGACTACAACCACCCAGCCCAGGCCCAGCCTTCCGGGTGTTTTGGTGGTTTCGTATCGTATCTTTAGACCCAAACGACGGCGTCTCTTATATTTACATTTTCGCCCAACAACTTTAATTGACTTGACAATTTTCCTTTTCAGATGCATTAAATAATAGATTGCTTTTTTTTTTTTTTTTTTTTCTTTTTTTTTTTTTTACATTCAACTTAAATAGTCTGATGAACTTATTTATTAGATTTACTTTCTCAATTGTTTTTTAAAAAATATATTTAAGTCATTTAATTTTAAATTCACTATCTAATCAACTTTATAATGAATTTCAAAAAAAAAAAAAATCTAATTAATAGCCACATCAATGTAAGGACCTGGAAACTCTTATTCCCCCAACCCTTCCTTTTTTTCTTTTTTTTTTTTTAAAATCAATTTTTAAGTATAAAAAATGACAAATTAACTGTTAGTGTAATGAGTATAGACTACTTAACCTCTACATTATTAAGAAAAAGAGAGATTTTGGGTAATATAACATAAATAGTACCCAACAGAATTGATTGTTTTTTAAAAAAAAAAAAAAATTAATGGTCTCTTGACTTGGTGTTGGATAATGAGTGATGACTCTTGGTCTATTCGGGCCTGTTCTACTTCTAGTAAGGCCCAATGATCATTCAGGTAAACATTAAGGAGAGGTGGAAGCGGTCCAGCCTATATGGGTCATATTGAATAATCCTTTTAAAGCCCAAGGCCCATTATCAGTTCTGCTTACTGCAGAAAGAAGAATTAGAATTAAAACTTGGATTAAATGAAAAAGATAATATATATATATATATATATATATATATATATATATATATATATATATTATTAAAGCTTAGGAGCCACCAAGATTAAAGTCAAGCTTGGTGAAAACTTGTGGTTTGAACCTTGTATCTCATTTGTAGTTGAAAAAGTTTTTCTCCATATTTCAATTAAAACAATAATAATTATAAAGGGAATGAAAAAAAAAAAAGAGAAGAAAATCTACTAATAAATTAATACACATGTGATTATGTGAAGAAAAATTTAAATAAAATCTTAATATATTTAACATTTCTTTTGAATGAAATATTATCCTTCTTTTCACCTTTTATTTTATCTTACTTTTTTGGCTGATGTGGACCAGATAGTTGAGGAGTATATAGACAAGTAAAAAAAGGATAAGAAGTTACGAAAAGCTTAAAGAAGGGTCCAAACTAAAGGATTTTTTTTGTGATTTTAATTAAATTTTATGAAAAGAATTTTTTTGTAATTTTAGTACAATTTTATTCACTATATATATTTTAGGATTTCTTAGTGAGAGGCGGAACGTATTATACTTTACCATAATTGAGAAAAATTTTCTCTAAAGCAGTTTGTGCCTTTTGTTCTTTGGAATTCAATCGTTGTTATTAATTTCTTGTTGTTGATTACGCTTTCTTGTTACGTCAGATTGGTATCAGCGTCAGGCAATTTCCTACGAAGATGTCAGTCAATCAAGGTGTGGATGACGGTCGTGTTCTTGACGGTGTTCAGGATGTAGGAGTCCAAGGAGTCAATCAATGAGTTCTTAGGGCAGAGTTCAATGCTTTAGATCAAAGAGTTCAACGCTTAGAACAACGTTTTGAAAATTTGATTGAGCGCTTTGACTCAATAAATATTAGCGGTAATAGGTCTGAGGTAAAAGATAGGTATGTTAATCCAATTAACAGACCCAGAACTGTTAATAGGATTGCGCAAATCTTGGACGATGAATTTACTGAGGAGGATGAGTTTATGTATAAAGTAAGGCAACCACAGAGACGAGGTGGTGATATAGGGTATCAAAGGAACTACTATGGGTACGATTAAGGAGATGGGGGTGATTACCGTTTGAAAGTTGATATTCCATATTTTAATGGTAGTCTTAACATTGAGGAGTTTTTAGATTGGTTAGCAGATATTGATAGGTTCTTCGACTATATAGAGATACCAGAAGATTGTCGGGTTAGATTGGTGGCTTGCAGATTGAAAGGTGGAGCTTTTACCTGATGGGAGAGGCTGTAGACCAGGAGACAGAGAGAAGAGAGACATCCGGTGAAAACGTGGTTTCGTATGAAACAACTACTACAACGCAATTTCTTACCTCCAAATTATGAGCAGATACTATTTCAGCAGTATCAAAGGTGTCGTCAAGGGCCAAGATCTGTTCATGAGTACACCGCAAAATTTATGAGGTTAGCGGAACGAAAAGACTTAAAAGAGAGTGAGGGCCAATAGGTTGCACGATATGTGGACGGGTTGAAGTTGCAAATCAAGGATAAAATAGGAGTTGCGGTCTTAAGGAATTTAAATGAGGCAAAAAATATGGCTCTTCGGGCCGAGTTAATGATGCAGAAGCATAGCACTAGATATGTAAGTGGAAGAAGAGGGTTTGTGAGTGATACTACTAGTGTCAGTAAGGTGAGGGTTGAAAAGAATAAAAATGTGTTGAGTAAATTTGATGAAGATAATGCCAAAAGGGATGAAAGGGCAGAAGGAAAGAGACCTATGGAGTCTAAAGGAGTTCAGAAATAGACTAACCTGTATGCTATACCAATTTTGGGTAAGTGATATCGTTGTAATCAGTCTAATCATAGATCTAATGAGTGTCTTAGTATGAAAAGTGTTCATATTGTAGATAGAGATGATGAAGAAGAGTTGTGTTGTGAGCCTGATGGAAAGGATGAATATGATGAGGAGGAGGATGGTGAAGGGGAGCCAGCTTATGTGATTAGGTGGATGATGTTAGCACCAAAATAAGAGGCAAATACCCAATGATACCAGTTGTTCCGTACCAGGTGCACGATTGGGGGAAAGGTGTTTAACTTGATTGTAGACAATGAGAGTTGTGAAAACATCATTGGGAAAGAAGTTGTTAAACAGTTACAGTTGTCTGCCTATACACTATTGGGTGGATTAAGGCGGCTGAGAAGATTGAGGTGAGGGAGAGGTGCAAGGTGTCATTTTCTATAGGAAAGTATCGAGATGAAATCTTTTGTGATATTGTTAACATTGATGCATGTCATCTGCTATTTGGGAGACCTTGGCAGTTCGATATGAACGCCCAACATGCAGGTGAAGAAAATGTTTATAAGTTAGAAAAAGAGGGTGTGAAGTATACTTTGTTACCTCTGAAGTTAAAGGGTTGCTCTAGAATCTGCAGGATAAAGGGACGCTCTTTCTTGACTATTACCCAGTCAGAGAAAGAGATAGTTGAGGATCTGAAAGAGTCAAAGGTGACTTATGCGCTTATTGTCAAGAATATGATAATTAGGGATGAAGATGTGAGTGAAGAGGTCCTTAAAGCAGTTAAGGGAGTATTGGAAGAGTATAAAGATGTGACTTCTAATGACCTACCTAAGGGACTACCGCCCTTGAGGGATATTCAGTATCAAATAGACTTGGTACCTGGAGCAAGTTTTCCAAATTTACCATACTATAGGATGAGTCCCAAAGAAACTGAGATCCTACAAGAGAAGGTCCAAGAGTTGTTGGACAAGGGGTTCACTTGAGACAACATGAGTCCTTGTATTATACCAACTTTATTGACACCTGAGAAAGATGAGAACTAGAGAATGTGTGTTGATAGCAGGGTCATTAATAAGATCACCATCGGATACAAATTTCCTATACCATGATTGGATGACATGTTAGACAGATTGAGCGGGGCTAAGGTATTTTTCAAAATTGATTTGAGGAGTGGCTACAATCAAATTAGAGTTCGGCCTGGGGATGAGTGGAAGATAGCATTCAAAACCAAAGAGGGATTGTATATGTGGCTGGTAATGCCATTTGGTCTCAATAATGCACCTAGTACCTTCATTCGCATAATGAATCAAGTATTAAAACCCTTTGATGGTCACTTTGTAGTAGTATATTTTGATGATATACTGGTATTTAGTAAGTTAGAAGAGGAGCATATTGAACACTTGAGGTGTGTCTTGGCTGTGTTGAGGGAGAATAAATTATTTGCTAATTTGAAAAAGTGTGTCTTCATGTCAAGGCGATTGTTATTTCTGGGATTTGTGATTAGCAGCGAGGGTATCATGGTGGATGATGAAAAGGTGAGGGCAATCAGGGAATGACCTACTCCTAAAGTTGTTACTGAATTAAGGAGTTTCCTAAAGTCGTATAGGCGACTTATAAGACATTTTAGCACAATTGCTGCTCCATTGACTGAGTATTTGAAGAAAGGGAAATTCCAATGGGGTGAAGAGGCTGATACAAGCTTTATGAATATAAAAGAAAGGTTGTGTAGGGCCCCCTGTATTGGCACTACCTGATTTTGATAAGCTATTCGAAATTGACTGTGATATTAGTGGGGTAGGGATCAGTGCAGTATTATCACAGGAGAAGAGACCAATAGTGTTCTATAGTGAGAAGTTGTGTGAAGTTAGGAGGAATTGGTCAACTTATGATAAAGAATTCTATGCTGTTGTGAGAGTTCTGAGAGTATAGGAATACTATTTTGTAAAAAAGGAATTCATTATATACTTATACTATGTCACATTAAAATATCTGAGTGGTCAAACCAGAATAAGTAAAGATATGCATGCTAGGTGGATTCAATTCTTACAAAGGTTTCCTTTCAGGTTAATGCATAAATCTAGTGTGTAAACAAAGTGGCTAACGCTTCAAGTAGAAGGGCTGATTTGTTATTCACATTAAATACTGAAGTTGTGGGCTTTGAAAGAATACAAGAGTTGTATGAAGATGATGGTGACTTCAAAGAGATTTGGAGGAAGTGTATTATTAAGGAGCCTTGTGATGATTATCATATCCATGAGGGGTATTTAATGAAGGGAAATCAATTGTGCATTCCTGAGTCCTCCTTAAGGGAGAAGTCGATTAGAGTCCTTCATGGAGGAGATTTAGCAGGACATTTAGGTCGAAATAAGACCTTAACTGCTATGATAGAAAGGTATTTCTAGCGTCGACTGAGAAAAGATGTTGGTAAGATTGTAGAAAGATGCTACATCCGTCAGATTTCCAAAGGGCAATATCAGAACACTAGGTTATATACTTTATTACCAATACCTAAGAACATCTGAGAAGACTTGTCAATGGATTTTGTCCTGGGTTTACCTGGTACCCAACGAGGTGTTGACTCTATGTTTGTTGTTGTTGAGAGATTTTTTAAGATGACTCATTTTATTCCATGTAGAAAAACTGCAGATGCACAATCCATTACCAGGTTGTTTTTCAAAGAAGTAGTGCGCTTACATGGTGTTCTAAGGTCCATTACTTCTGACAAGGATAACAAGTTTCTTAGTCACTTTTAGAAAACGTTGTGGTTCCTATTTGATTCTTCGTTAAACTTTAGTAGCACAGCTCATCCACAGACTGATGGGCAGACTGAAGTGACCAATAGAACACTGGAAAATCTGATCAGGAGCATATGTGGTGAAAAGCCAAGACAGTGGGATCGAGCATTGGCCCAAGCTGAATTTGCCTATAATAGTTCTGTTCATAGAACTATTGGGAGATCACTCTTTTCAGTGGTTTACACTAAAACACCACAACATGCCCTAGATTTTTTTAAGTTACCCAAGGGGTAGAGGTTAGCATAACAGCTAAAAACATGACAGAGCAATGTGAAACTATCACTGAAGAGGTAAAAAGGAAAATTGAGAGGGCAAATGCGAAATATAAGGCGGTTGCTGATAGACACAGGAAGGAGAAACTATTTAAGTTTGGTGATTAAGTGATGGTATATCTGAAGAAGGAATGCTTTCCTATGAGCAAGTATAGCAAATTACAGTTAAAGAAATATGGTCCTTATGAAGTTATGTGCAAAATTAACGACAATGCTTATATTGTCAAGCTTCTTGATGATATGAATATTTTCAAGACATTCAATGTAGTTGATTTATTTCTTTTCTATCTAAATGATACACCTTTATATAATGAAGAGAACTCGGGGTGGAATTCTTTTCTAGTGGGAGAGAATGATGTCGACCAGATAGCCGAAGAGTATATAGCAAGCGAGAAAAAGATAAGAAGTTGCGAAAGGTTTCTAAGTAGGGTCCAAGTTTAAGTATTTTTTTGTAATTTTACTTAAATTTTATGAAAAGAAATTTTTTGTAATTTTAGTATAATTTTATACTTTAAAATTTCTTAACGAGAGGTGTAACGTATTATATTTATCCTAATTGAAAAATTTTTTTCTCTAAGGTGGTTTTTACTTTTATTTTTTGAAATTTAATAATTGTTATTAATTTCATATTTTTTATTATACTTTCTCGCGTCTCATCGCCGCTTATTAATTTGTCCCACCATTGAAAATTATAAAATAGGTGATGAATATATAACAAAAAGCAAAAACATATTTGATTTTGGCAGCTTAGTACGGATTGATCTTCTACCGCAACTCTTTTTCTTTTTTTTTTTTTTTAATATTTCTGGAAGAAAAGTGGCACAATCTGATATGGAAACAGTAGACACTTACATGAAATGTCTGTAAAGTATCGATTGATAAACTATCCATCGCAGGTATAAGTAACAGTCATAGAACTGCTTCCATGCCAGGACAGTCCTCCAAGATCAAACAGAAGATCAGCATGTTCCGGGGAATTAACATCAGTTAGGCCAGACAAAGAGCCATAAATTAAAAGGGAAAAAAAAAACAGAGAGAGAAAAAAACCCATTGGCCCCAAGAGGTAATGAAAAGCATGACAAATTGAAAAGGAAGATAAGGCAACGTAAATCATGCAAGAGACAGAAAGGACAGTCCTCCAAGGTCAAAGATTGATCCAAAGATCTTGTTTAATTAGTTAATACAACTAAACAGCAGGAGCTGAACCCAAAAAAAAAAAAGACAAAGGTTGTACATAATTATGACATTGCTCAAGTCATATCTCTCGCTGTCTGATACATGAAATCAAAGTATAGTAATAATAATGATGATCCCCCTAAAAGGGACAAGAGGAGGAATAGACACAATCAGAATCAGGTAGCAAAATCATTACAGTAACGGACTAGGAGGTGGCAATGCAATAAGGATCCCAGAACAAAAGAGACCTTCTTGGCTCCTTGCAGCCCTTCAAGAAAGGAACCAAGTAATCACCATTGTTCCCCCTCAATACTAGCAATTGTTGTTGCTCATTTGCCACAGTGTCCTTGGGCAGGATTAGCTTATTCCTGTTCCTTTTTGATGCTGCCATGCCGTTGGGCTTCCAGTAATACTCGTAAGTATTAAGGGAAGCCGCTGCTTTCGCCGTGGCTACCACCGCCGCTTTTGGCTGCGAGGTTTTCATCCGAGCCACCATGGGCCACGGCCGAAGTGATTGTGTAAGTGGGCTAATTGGCTCCACCGTCTCCTCCACTGCCTCGGCCTCCTCCCCATCCTCTAAGTTCACATCTTCATTAGCCAATAGCTTGGACTCGTTCATCGTTGGGGCTAACCTATAGAAACTAATGACCCTACGGGGCAAACTTGATTCTAGCTCCACTACAAGCCTCAGTTGATCCCCATCACCACCACAACATCCTCCTCCTCCTCCTGTCTCCTTTTCAAGTTCCTCCTCCACATCTTCCTTTGTTTCCTCCTCTCCATCTTCTTTATCAAGTTCTGATTCAAATTGGTCGTCCTCATTCTTGAGTCCCTCTCCTTCTTCCGGTGCTGGCTCCTCTTCATTGGTTTTATTGATGAAAGTGAGGACAAGCCGACTGTCCTGGCGCTGAGCAACTAAGTTGTTCATTGAAGGAACAGATACAGCTTCAAGAACCAACCTTCCATTATCACGACGTGACCTCATTTGCAGAAACGCCCCATCTTGGCTAGACAGTGATGGAATTGGTGGCGGGAAGGATTTTGGTGGCGATTTCTTGCTGCTAGTTGGTGCTGCAATTCTGTGCTTGGCTACTCGCCAATCCTCCATGTCAAATTTCTTTGCAGCTTGTTGATGGTTTGCATCTTGTTGTTGCTCCTCCTTTTTGTCCTCCTCTGTATCCCCAGTCTCTGACGGCTGATACGACGAGAACCCATCAGAGCCAGTCTCGGATCCGAGACTTTCAGTGCATATTTCGAGGCTGTTTTTGCTTAAAGAACTTGCTGATCTTTTAACCAGAGGATGGATATATGGAGATGGGTCATTTTTAGGGTCATCTTGCGGTTTCTGTGATAGAATTGAGCTCCATGCATCAAATTGTCCAGGCTGCTGCTTCTCAGCATTTTTCTTTTCGTCGTCGTCGTCGTCCTCCTCCTCTTTCTTAACTAAATGAGAATCAGTGTTGATGATCACTTTGTGCCCCTCTTCATAATCATCTTCTTCTGATGAAGATGAGTCAGTCATGGAGGAGACCTGGAATCCATCATCAGCTGATGCAATTTTCTTCAGTGGAAAGAAGCCACTCGGAGATAGCCATTTCTTGGAGGACATATCAGCTGAGAGAGTTCTCCTTAGAGAAGCATCATATTTGGTTCCATCGCTATCAGAACCAAGAATGGACACTATGCCCTGCTTCTTGTTCATCATCACCTCTTCTAAACTTAGAGAAGAAGACAAGCCAAAGATCTTGCCAAGTGATGACATCTCTTGTCACCAATGAGCAGATCTTGTTTATCTGCACACAAAGTGAGAGAACAATGAGAAAACAAGGCCGAAAAGCCATCACAGTGCACAAAAAATATTTACATAAAACATGCATGCAGTAATAGCTAGTTAATTGAATTGAGCTGAATTGTTATAAGTACCTGAAGGTTAAGCTAATTTTTTAAATTAAGAGAGCAACAGCAACCGACAGAGGCCTGCTAGACGACCACTGGTGTGCTCTCTCTCTCTCTCTCTCTCTCTCTCTCTCTCTGTCTGTGATAATGATAATGATAGATAGAGATGATTTTAGTGGCTATGGCTGATGGGCAATTCAGAGGAGGGAATTTGGGTATTTGTAGCAGGCCGAAAGCCCTTTGAAACCGTGTGCCTTGGGGCCCCTCACGCCACCATGGAAAGGCTATTTCATTGGTCTCCAATTTCTTTGTCTTACCAGGAAGGTGGGTGAAAAAAAAAAAAAAAAGGGAATTACACTTGCAGGGTAAGTTTTGAAGGAATAGATATTGTGATATATGAATTCTTAATTTCTACACTCCATGATTTAAGGCAAATCACTGCAATGAGCTTTCTTTTGTGGCACTGTTTTCTGTTTCTTTCATGAAAGAAAGCGTGGAAAACTAATTAGTGAAAAGAGTAAACAGCTAAACATCATAAGCAATGGTAGTACAGACTCGTCTCTAAGTCTAACGTACTCGAACTAGAGACAATTAACAAAAGAAAGCAAGATCAAGCCGTGAATAATGATTGTCGAATCCAATGATTATAGAGATTATTGTATTTTGTGATCAAGATTTCGCAAACAGATGTCAGAATAATCGGAGAATATGCTGTGTGTGTGTGTGTGTGTGTGTGTGTGTTCGTGCATGCATCAAGAGTGTCATAGCTATGGTGTACGCATATCTTTGACAAATGCAGCATTATTGACAAATTTCTTGTCGTCTCATTCTATTTACTATAAGAAAATATAAACGTGAAAATCATAGAAGAAATTATAATATTGAGTGTATTGATTTTTTTTTAAAAAGTGTGCGATTTAAATTTTAGTTGATTAAGTAATTTTACAAGAATTAATACTTAAAGATGAAGCCCCTTTTCATATATTAAAAAATGACAGCGTTCAACTATTTGTCTTGTGAACGAAGAGTTAACAATCAGAAGATAACTATAGTTCTTTGAATAGGTATATCGTCTCTCAACAAATCACCCATGAATTGTTCCCTTTTACGGAAGTGAGTTTTACAAAGAAGGAAAAATTAATCATCAGTTTAATTTCAACAAACTGAATCTATCTATCTATATATATATATATATATATATATATATATAATAATCGGATGGTAGTCATTTTCATTTTTCTAACTAAAGGATTTTCCGTTTTGGATATAAATCATAACAACGAGAACAAGTTAAAAGGAGAGGCAGACATGTGCTCAGCTTAATGAAGAAATAAGTTTTTTTTTTTTTTGTTGGGTACAGTCATGAAGAAATAAGATGCATAAATAGTTGATTTAGACAGCGACTAAATAAGAAAAAGGGCCTCACTATCGACAAAGATTTTAATTGCTAAAGCATATGGGGTGGTCCAATTGTTAGCTTGATTAAGTTGACAGCTGTAATTAGAGCTCTTAATGGAAAAATTGGTTAATTGGGAACGCCATGGAGAAAGATTACTTGCCAACGAGGTAACAATCTTGGTGGCCTTAAATCAATTTCAATCTCTAAATGTGAGGCAAAAATTTGGTGAGATAGATGTGAATTACGATTCATTGTACAGTCGAATAGACATTTTGACAAGGAAAAAGAAACCAACGTGAGCAAGCTCCCCGCCGTAGGGGCTTAAAGCGCGGAAAAGGCATTTACAGATATAGCCATAACATGCATGGAAATGACCGAAAACCAATTGGGTTAGCAGACAATGACACTGACTGATGTGAACGTGACTTAGGCAGGAAGCAAAGGGAATCACTTTTCAGAGCAGCAAGATGCTTAGCCGGCCAAAATCCCTTGATCGCGCCAAGTCACGAAACCATAGGCATATATGCATGTATATAAAAGAGGTATAATAAATATTATGAACTTTACGTACGTTTACAAATCTTTCACAATTTTTCAAACGCGACAATTTGTGTACCGTAGAAGTTGTCAACAACAAATTTAGCCCACTGTTGAGTCATGCAAACCGAATCCATTTGTTGACATGGGTGATTTAGCGGCGTTGGAAAGCCTCTCTCTCTCTCTCTCTCTCTCTCTCCTGGAAAGCATTTTCCACAAAACTCGTTTTTCTTTGGTGCATCAAAAAATTAAATATCACACAACTGTAAATATCAAATAAATATGGGTGTACATGCGAGAGAGAGAGAGAGAGAGAGAGAGAGAGAGAGAGAGAGAGGTGACACAATCAACTAATCACTTGAACGCGCTAACTTGCCACGAAGCCACAAACAGAAGAAGGGCGAAAAGGAAAACAGGACGATGCTCCTTGTCTGCCTACAAAGCAATCATTTCACTCAACGACCATCTTAAATAAAATAAAATAATAATGGGAAATGTTAGTTGGAGACAAATCTTTTATGTAAGAATGATACAAACCTACGAAATTGTAATTATATAGGTCGTTGGATTGCACATTTATTTGTGCAACTAACGATTTTGATTGCAGTTTGTTGGTTCATGTCAAACGTTGGGTGTTCGTGTAGTAGATAGAGCCCAACTGTAACTTCAACAAGCTTTGTCTTGCACTGCATTTTTTGGTGTTTAAGTGGATGCAAGTATATCTTACCCTTGATTTGATAAATTATTTTGCAATTATATTACCAAAGCTCAATTTTTTCTTTTTATTTATTTATTTATTTACTTTTTGCCAGATTTGGGGTTAGGTGGGTCAGATCAGGTGGGATCGTGCTGTGTAGAAGGCTCGAAGTGTTAAGTTTAAGTCAGATTATACTTCTTTGAGTTTGCCACGCAGTTTAAAGAAGTAGAAATTCTTCTACTACTAACTTTAAGTTTTTGGCTTTGGTATTCTGGCTATTTTTCACAATTTGTTTCATGCACTCATTTTATTATTATTAATGAAATCATTTATTGTTTTCTTTCTTTATTAATCTTGCTATTACGGTATTAGAAGATTGTTTTATAATTGTATCAAGTTCACCTTCTCGATCTGGCCACTGTTTCATGATAGTGGAGATAACAAGATATTGCAGAAAAGTCGTAACAGATCACAAATTGTTGGAAAAACACTTGCTATTGCATCTTACTGTGTCCAACTTTGTTAATCTTCTGATATGTTCATTACTAATTTGTCGAATCATCCTTAATTTATTTGGTGACAGAAAAGATTATAATTGGAATAAAAAAAAATCTAGTGTGATAGGAATTTTAATTACAATTACGTGAAGACCTACAGAACTAAACAGTTTTCTACTGCAAAACAATTATTTAAATAGACAGACACTCGTTCATATTATGTCCGAAAATTGCTGCAAATGCCAAATGGATGGTCTCCCAGTAAACAATAAAAACAGAAAAAGAAAGTTTGACCGCTATTAAGTCATCAGCCCTTTGATTGGCCAAGCATTCATATAAATTCACAAACATTCTTAAAACATAATTAGGATCACTCAATTAGACAGGACAAAATGTGCGTTAATTTAGGAGCTAAGCAAAAAGAAAGAATTTACGTCGCACGCCTGTTTTTAGAGTGCAAAAATTCGATGGATTCAAGATTTTACTTTGAAAAGATTAATCTACAATCAGAAGTGGCTCTCGTTATTTTTTGAATCTATCTATATATGTGGTGAAGTTACATGCATGATCACCGCCCAAACGAAAGATACGCTTCACATGCAGCTTCTTGTGGCTTGCTACAGTTAGAGCCAATGAGAAAGAGAAGTTAGAGGTGATGGATTTTACGTGGACCATAATTAGTATATATTTTAGCTAATTTGTTGACTTCATCGTCCTATGAAACCTTATCTTGGAGAGGAACGTATCGAGGCATTGAATTAAGATCACCATTAGGGACCAACCCAAGTTGTATGCTATTGACCATCGAAGCCTTGCCTAATCTTTTTTTTCATAAATATAGGATAGTAGGTGCGATACGCATAGTTCCACTAAAAGAAATTGCTCACTATCGAAAAAAGACAAACTTAATGAGCGTAATGTAATCAAGTCTTACGATATAGCCACTAACAGGTTATTGTACATCCTAACAGATTATTTTTTGGGGACTAAACTCAATTTCATTTTTTTACTAACATTTTTATTTAGGCAATATTAGTTACTTATTGTCAACATTTAAAAAAAAAAATCCCACCATTAGTTTCCACCTGATTGGTTGAGACCACACATAAGTTAGTTTTAATCCTAACTTCTTTTTTTTTTTTTTTCGGTTTGTAAGCTATAAGATGGCTTTTACTTTGCTCCACGCTTACTATGGCCTTCCAGTGGCCGCTGCAGGAAGAGCGATAGTGAGGGAACCATCCTGCTCTAGGCATGCTGGGAGACTCGGACGACACAGGCCTACCTTGCCAACGACCAAGAAAAACTCAGCGTTTCTATTTACTTGTTCTTGAGGGGGAAACAAAAACAATTGCAATTAAAGGGAAAACACACAGAGGACACAAAACTACTGATAAACCCCACAAGTTTAATGGCATCTAAAAAGGCATAAAATAAAGGCAAATAGCATTCAGCCACCTAACGAGGAGTTCAATGAGTCATTTGCCCATGCTTCTCCCAATAAATAAATGCCATAAAAGGGAGACCAGGCATTGTGGAACGTGGAAGCATATGGTTCTCTCCAATTAACTTTATTTCTATTTTTTTTTTTTTAAAGCATAACATGCGAAAACATTCCTCTCTCACTGTCTCTGATTCCCAGTTGCACTAAAAGATGCACAATATTGGATATTAGAAGTCTAGTAGGAGAGCCTCTCGCTCCACGCAGTCTTTCCATTTGGTTTCTTAATTTATTTGTTATATACTATAAAAACATGAATATGGACAATGGATATTGGATATTAGATATCTAATAGGAGAGGCTTTCACTCCACGTATTCTTCGATTTGGTGTCTGAATCCATTCGTCATACACTATAAAACAGGAATATGGAAAATGAAAATTTGATGTTCACTAATAGAGATTTTTCCTTATTTACCAACAATGTACTCCACAATCACAACAGCAAGCTCACATATGAAACACATACAAGTAATGTCCGTGTACACATAATTTAGGACTTAAAATTTGACATATTTGGACTTTTCCTTTCCCGTGTTTTGCTGGCTTTGTTTGATATCAGAACGACCTCTTCTTCCAATGGGAGCCTTCCAGTTTCTGCAATTGATCTGTAGTCTCGTGAGACACTATGATTAAAATATAATATATAATCTACATTTTGAATCTTTAAATTTTTATGCAAAATAATTTATTAACATAGTAGAGTTTTTATAACTAAATGGTTTTATGTTTCACGTACGCCTTCTTTACATTTAAATGTGAATTTCTATTGATATGATTTATATATCAAACCTCATTAAACAGTTAAAACTTTTGTTTTTTTTTGAAAATTTTCTCTGGTGTTCTTTTTAATTTACAATAACTTGATTATTCTGAAATTTGATTTATATTTACTAAATTAGTTTTAAATTATTTGGAGGTGAGGCAACTAGCGCGCAAACAAGCAAAACTAGCATGGCCAGGAAAGGCAGCCGCGACGTTACTAAATGGAAGAAGAGCTTTTAAGGCAGTGTAAATGCAAGCATTCAGT
Source organism: Ceriops zippeliana (assembly GCA_037897445.1). NCBI lineage: Eukaryota > Viridiplantae > Streptophyta > Magnoliopsida > Malpighiales > Rhizophoraceae > Ceriops > Ceriops zippeliana. The sequence goes on from JBAPLH010000174.1 coordinate 2,894,271, forward strand.
TAATAATTCACAATGCTTTAATTGCTTTCAAGATATTTCGTTGTATGAAGCTCAAGCATGATGGCTAAAAAAGGTGAAGGAAAGAGGACAATTGAACGGCATGTTGTAGGCTTCCTTGGGGAAGCAAAAAAAAAAAAAGAAAAACTGAAGGAATTAAGCAATCCATAGCCCTGCACGACAATCATGAAATTTCATGGCCAAAGGAATTGCAAATTCTTTCTGATGGCTTTAGAAATTGCAAGGCCATAAGCTGTCGTTTCACTGATATATGCATTCTTTTATATGTGAGTACATTAGTTTAGTTTGGTAACTTCATATTTTCTTGAGTTAGTTCGGTATATATATATATATATGTAAAGGATGCCAAATGCTTTGGTAACTTGCACGTTCCATGCACAAGGCAAAAGTGACGTGTATGAAAAGTGATACGCAAGGCAAATTTTGATTTTGTTTAAAATCCTTCCCCCGCCCCCCCCCCCCCCCCCCCCCCCCCCCCCACAAAAAAAAAAAAGAAAAGAAAATGTGGCCTTTGATATGAAATGTTGTTTCATTTGATTAAAAAAAATAAAAACAAAAATAAAAAAGGTGAGGGGGTGCTTCACGGAAAAAGCGGCACCTTTTGAATGGCATATTTCGAGGGATGGAACGCCATTCGATGGCTTGCTTTTATTAAAATTGGGGGCCTCTTTACAGAACGTTGTCTCTTTAAAGAGAACGGTTGATGGTCAAAGAAATTGTCAACTTCTTCTTCTGGTCAATTACTTGTATAAAAGATAGATAAATTATATTAAGAGTGACTGGTACGTGCCTGAATTCCATGCACAAGGTTCCCATTGAATATTATATAAAGCAAACCCAAAAAAAAAAAAAAAATGTGGGAGGCAAGAGTCCTCTGTGTTGGTTGTTGAAAGCCACGACAATATAGTAGTAATGGTGGGGTGGGATGAGTCTTGCAGCATACGAAGGGAAAGTGTTTAAGAAGCGCTTCTTGCTAATGGGACTCTTGAGAATTGCTCTTGCCGGTTATAGAAGTTAAAAACTCTAAAAAAACAAGTAACAGATGAAGAAAGAAAGACAAAAAATCATGAAATTGTCAGAATTGACAATCGACAATTCTTTCTAAAGCAATGGCTACGCCTTGGAGAATTTGAAATCCATAGAAAAGTCCCATGTTATATGGTTCTTAAAATAATAGGATAAAGTTGTGATTTTTGGTTCCAAAACCCATGCCTTCTAGAGGAAAAGGAAAGAGGTGCGTTAAGCACTTGGTTAAGGAAAGATATATATATATATATATATATTATTATTTTTTGACATCAAGTTCTATAAAATGAGTCCAAAAAATATATAATTGTACTAACTTTCATGTGAAAAAAAAAACTTTTTAAGTATTAAAAATATAATAATTGAATTGTTTACAATACCATTGTAAGAGATATACAATTTCTTTTAATCGTAATTGTAGTTATGTTATAAAATTTATGTGCTAATTAAATGTAACTTTGTAAATAAATCTTACTTTAAAAAATTTGATTGCATATAATTAAAAGAATTAATATGAATTTTAGTGAATAAAATATAAAAGAGATAAGTTTTAAGTGTATATTTAAGAATTACAAATAATGAAAATTTTAACTTAATAATTAATATAAGTCTTGAATTTAATGAGTTAAAATATATAATTAGTGCCATTAAAGTGTTATAATTAATTATTTTTGTGTGAGAGTCATATAATGCTTCATTTAATTTTTAAAATATTTTTATTTATATATTTAAACTTTAAATTGCAGGTAATATGCTATATTTTTAATATTTTAAAATTAGCATAAGATTGTTAGAATATTTTGAAAATAGAAACTAAATGTATCCATTAATTTGTTGGATGATTATATAAAGGTATCTTTTTATGAATTATGTCTATTGGTACTAATAAATATTTTAACTAAATAATTCTTCAATTATTATATATATGACAATTTTTTAATAAAAAAGAATATGCAACAAAAAAATAGTAATTCTATATAAAATAATTCTGAATAATTTACAAACTTATTGATAAATTGAGTTTAATAATGTAAACTATATTCAAGTGAACTTTACTTTATTTTATGAAAAATTTGACATAATTTGATTATACTATTATGAGAATAAATTTTATTTTTTAAAAAATAACAAATTTTTTAAATGACATTGCATATACATCTTTAAACAATTCTTTTATATCTAACTCAATCATATTTTTGTAGTAGAAGACTAAAATTTTTATTTTGGATTCACTTAATTTCTTGTCTCAAAATATTTGACCCAACAGCAAATTAAAACATTAAAAAAAAATTCCAATGTACCCAAAAAAGAAAAAAAAAAAAGAAAAAAGAGGTATCCTATGGTGAAATTCTAAGCGACTTACTCATTCCTCAAGCGAATAAAATAGAACCAAAAAAATAAAAAATAAAAAAGGCAAACAAAATTGTTGGCGATCGAATGTTACAAAGCTTTGTTTGGGTATTAAGTCACTAAACTTCTATTTATATTAAAATTTTAATTGTCCATCATCATTATTTAGCAACTTTTCAATAAAATTTTGTTTCATAGTGTTAATGAGGCCAACACAAGACTTTTAGGAAATAAGATATATTAATAAATTGTTATAAATTATATTGATATATCAAAGATTGGTTTAGATTATTATTTTTCTTACCAGTCTCTTGAGTGGGCACATAGAATATGGGTTTTACTCACGGATGTATTTTACATTGATGATATTTAACACACTGTTCATGCATAGAATTTGATTATAACTCATTATTTTACAGTCAATCAAGGAAAAGAAAAATAGCGATCTGAATTGAACCATGTCCAGCCCAGTGACCAATTATTTTCCGTGAAAAAAAAAATACCAACAAATCTCTTACGCGAAATAATGTTTTATGTTAATGTCATAAGAAGACAATGTTGGAACTAGGCTTAAAAATAAAATCTTTTTTTTTTCTTTGAGGGGGGTGGGTGTGGGGAGAAGAGACGAGGATTCAAAACCAGCCCATTTAGATTCCCTTGAAATGTAAACCTTAATTAATTTTGGAGTATCAAAAAAAAAAAGAAAGAAAAAAAAAAAGCTTTTGCACAAGAATTGAAATTTTCTTATTGGATGATTGGACCTGTCGATATTCGATATTTGCTTTTACGTGAAGCTACATTTTGTATGAAAAGTTCCATTACGAGAAAACACATTTATATTGTTTGTTTCTTGTGCCCACATATTAAGTACCCATCCCAAGCTCATTGCATTGATGATTAATGAGATCTAGTTATATTTCGATCATATACCCCGTTTAATAGATGTCCTAATTAATTTTAGCCAAGAAAATACACGAACGGTTCTTCATGAAAATGGGGTAACCTCGTGGACAAAAGAGAGACAAATTATTGGAGCATAAGGTGGACACTATCTAACTCCACGAGGTCATATAAATGTGAGTATCATACACCTCAATAGGTTCTTTTGATAAGAAGATAATGAATTCGTTACAAGTAATATCAAAACCTATTCTTATCTGTCGTGAGACTATCAACTTGGTTTACAATGCTGAGAACGTAATTTAGTGCATATAAAAAAATATCGACGAGGTGATTGGTGAATTCAATATGAGAAAATATAACGGGTGTACACTAAAAAGATTTTAGATCATATAAATATAAATATAAATACTACATAGTCTAATAAATTATTTTTTTAAGAAGATTTAATGGCCATAACAACAATAATGATACGATTGAAAAAGAAAAAAAAATCCATTTACTTCAACGGAGCCTTTCAATCGAACTTTGGTTTTCTCTTTCAAGGCAAAAAGCTTTCGAAAAGAAGGGCTCAAAAAATATGCTACGTGTATCATATACTTCACAAGGAATCTTGAGGGCATACGAAAGGATATAATTTTTTCTTGTCCAAATGTAAAACAATGGCAAATCAACGTCACACCACAAAATGGGAGATTTTTTTAAATTTGATTATCTTTTTAGTTAATCAAGTTAACTCAATACTAAATATTAGTATAAAAAATACATATATAATTAAGATCTAATTAAAAAATATTTAAATAGAACTCAATTTTATAAGATTTTTTTTTAATTAAGATAATTGATCAGTACACGTGGAATACAAAATAATATCACTAATATTTTCAGAGTCACAAAATAAAAAGAGTCCCCCTCACCACAAATTAAAAACCAAACAAACTAAACTAATAAAACCAATCAACGACAATTATACTAAAACATTTATATCTAAAGAAGAAAATTTGTATTTATGATAAATCTCTATTTTGATATTTTATCTCTAAAAAGAAATTTACACTCTTAAATAAAAGATAAAAAATTTTAATTTTTAATTTTATTATTAATATTTCTGAACACTAATACTATATCATAAGGTCTTTTATACGTATTATTAAGTCAAGCTATATAACAAAATATCTATTATACTTTTTAAAAAAAAAAGAAAAAAAGAAAAACCGGAATGATATAACAGCCTCGAGTTCATTAATTCTAGGACTTGGTCCAAATTAGAACAGCACAACCGATAATTTCTTTCGTACATTTTCTTTTGACCAAAAACCAATAATTTGTCAGTGAATAATTATTACATTATGCATCATTAGGGTTCCTTTGAAGCTCGTTTTTTCTGGACGGTCGGTAAAATTAACTTTGCATTCGCACACCGAAAGGTTGTGTGTCCAATCAATGCAGCTGTATAAAAAAGCTTCCACAATTATTCCTACTGTCCCACACCTATGGCTTTTCAGGACGTCGTCTGCCGTAGGAGCCTCCATTTGCAGATAAACTCTCTCTTAGAAAAAGAATTTCCCAAAAAAAATACAAAAGAAAAGAAAATCATGTCAGGAAATCTTTTTTTCCTTTTTGTATTTTTAAAAGATGAATGTGTAAAAAGGGGAAGAAAAATTCAACCAAAGAGGAAAAAAAGAGGGAGATATTCTCCTGCAGCACTTACCTGCTTTATGAAGCTTTATAGCAGAGGCTTTTCATAAAAAGCCCACCTTTATTAGTATTCTCTATCACGATAAGATCTTCTCTCCAATCCCAACGGCGATTGGACCATCCGTTTGGTTGCACAGAAACAAAGAAAGAAAACGAAGGTAAAAAGACAAACATCAACAACAATAACAAAGAAACTTTAACCCCAAATTCAATTAGGATCTATCACATGAAGTTAGTCTTCTTTTTCTTTTTGGCCACTTCTTTCTGTTATATTCATTCCGGCCATTTGAATAATAGAGTATAAACAACGAAATTGATAGCATTAAGAAACTTCCACATTATTTTATCTAATAAGCTGCCACAATGCATATGTTATATATTCTGGTGCATGGAAGAGTTCCCCATTTCCTTTCCTTTCCATGCAATAATATGGTGAGCAAATGTTAAGAATCACGATGCTGCACATAGCAGAAGAATAACAAGACAGTAGTTTTGATTAAGGGGCATTGGCTTGGAAAAATCTAATATATCAAAACGTCTCGGAGAAATCAAAACATAGCAAAGTGCATCTTGCGTAATGGAAAATTTATTAGGTTAAAGGAAATTTATGTGGTACATATTAGATTAAAGTGGTTAAAATTTGACATGTGAATATCTACATTTTATATATAGATATAAAGGCAAAAACCCAAACCCTAAAATTAATATAAAAATCATAAACATTAATTGGTTCGATCCAATTTACTCAATAGTTTGCCGTCGGCTTGAGCTAGAGCCCAGAAGCTGTTGTCATTGCCATGATCCAAGCCATAAAAAGCCCCTTTAGGTGGCTAGACCAACGATACATATAGATGATGGGGAGAGCAGCCATGGGCGGTGGCTTTGCCTTTTATGATCACTTGGGAAAATAACGACCTTTACCCACTTGGTATTGGAATCCAGCTAGCCTAGCAGAATCTGGATAACATTCCTACGTTTGTGTTTTGTATGTGCTTGTGCGTGTGATGTTGTCATACGTGTGGGACTTATGTCTTCTCCCTCCGTCTCATTTCCATGATTTTCCCCTTTTGGGGAATCCTTTCCGTGCCATGGTTAAAACACGAGAGCCTGTCTAGGAAGTTTTGATGGCAGAGAATTTTTTTTTTTAATGTGACATTAATTTAAAATAAAACAAAAATTTTATTGTTATCACATAACTTTAATCATACTCAAATTCGAGACGTTTAACTTTGAGAACGATGGATAAAAAGCTTATTTTCGGACTCGGCGGATTGATTCTGCCAGCATTCAGCATTGAGCGTTGCCCGTATTCAGAATCCAAAACTTTATTTATATTCTCAAGAGTTCACACTGTTCTCCGATCCCTACCCATTTGAATGCGACTGGTGCGCAGCTTTTAGCTTTATCTTGAAATTGGGCACACAAATCTATATTGCAGCCATGATTATTAAGTTTGTAAATAATGTTATACTATTCTTTTAATTTAATTTTGATTTGGACTATCTAAATGATATATATATATACATATAAATAAATATAAAATATTTTTATATTATGTACAAAATATTTAATATTACATATAAAACATTAAAATAGTATAAAATATATTGTATGCATATAAAAAATTATTTGTATTTACTAAAATTCATTACTTTTGTTTTTCGTCGTAATTTTTTTTTTTGTATTGTTTACTCACGAATTTTATTTAAAAAATTATAAGTATATTTTACAGATAACCAAGAAAATTATCCTATATTAAAGGTTTTTAGACTAAATTTTATGAATCAACCATATAAATATATTTATGCTTCAATTTTGAATATCGATGGCGGAAACCGCAATGTGAACCAAAAAGCCATGCACGAGTAAAGCAAAAGTGAAAAAATCATGCAAGAATTCGACATGCAAAGATTGCCAAGACTAAAAGGGTACATTTCAATTTTCTGTCATTTTCTTTGACCGATAAACTATGAAAAAGATGCATTTTATTTTGTTTCAAGACAGCGAGAGCGGGACAAGCATGAGAATTTGAGTGAGCACTTTGTCCCTGATCTTTGGAGGTGTGTATCTCTATGAGTTTTTTTTTTTTTTTTTTCTGAAAGTGTGAGAGAAAACTTTGTTGCTAAGTACACCAAGCTAGTGTACAAGACATAAAGAAAACCACCAAAAAAAAAAAAAAAAAGGCTCAAGCCATCACAGGACACAAACCAAAACATCTACTAAAAGTACAGTGCATATTTCATCATCAAGCAACTTGGAACATCTCAAGCCAAGCACATAAGGAGGTAAAGATCCGATGGAGCACTTTCCTTTTGTTGGTATCTTTACCTTGGAAGATTCAGTTTTTCCTTTTTCTTTTCAAAGATTCCAGCAAATACTTGTCGGAATCATAAAGCAGAATTTCTTAGGAAGCCAAAAAAAAAAAAAAACTGGTTGAAACTTCCAACAATGCAAAAATTCTGGCATGGTTGAAAGAAAAGGAGAAAACCAACTCAGGCATCGCAAGAAAACTTGCCAAATGATCCTAGAGAAGCTACAGTGTAGCATCAAATGATTAGCATTTTCATTATTGCTACAACATAGGGAATGTTAGCCACCAAGAGTAAGAAAATGGAGATCTTTGATGGAATGTATACTTCAACCAAACGGCTTCGATAGGAAAGGCCCTTGAACGAGATACAACAGACTTTTGTGGCAATTTCATATCAGAAAACCGATTATACACCTTCCACATATTTTTACATATCGACACAGAAACATCTTGAAGGCGTAAATTTTACAGGATTCTAGTATGCTAAAACAAGAATCATACCTAATCCAAAACGACATCATTGTGTAATTGGAATATTTTAATGGTTATCCAAAGCATTAATCTCATTAATGCTTTGAGCATATCCTTCAAATTTTGAGCCCTCGATGACATCAGCTGCATTGTAATTAGAAACCGAAATTGAAGTCAACAAATTCATTCTAAGCATATATATATATATATTGGAACCATTTGCTTTTTGCAATGAATGAATATACTCGCATTCCATTCAACCAAAAAAAAAAAAAAAAAGGAGTAGCCTTCGATTGATGTGATTAAGAACATTGTACGTAATACTATCTAAAACCAGCCAACAAGCGTTAGTTAACGTAGAACATATGCCAATATATGAACTTGTCCCAAATCTGATTAACAGTAACTTGTCCGGAATTTAATCTTGTAGGTAAGAAAGCAAGTGGCACATAATAATACTGCATTGCCGTAGTGCAACATTATAAAAGTAAACGAAAAACGTTGCAATTGAGGGACAAAACTATTTGTTGAAGTGCTACAACCAAGTACCCCACTAGCACCCGCTGCTAGCAATTCTTTGTGATATGCTCAGATCAGTCCCCATGTAAATGATTTTATAATTAATCTGAAATTTACTTTCTGTACACATGTTAATTTTTCTCTGATCAGAATTGGCGGGTGTCAGTTTAACTTTTTTTTTTTGGTTCGGTCCATTAAGAATGGTAGAATGTGAAGAAACAAGAGATATGCACAGCAAATTGTCAAAAAAAAGTAAAATTCAAGCTAATAATACATTATTTTATATTTATAGCATATTTTACTACTATTATTATACACTGCGTTGGTTTTTTTGGGTGAAACTTTTCAAATTTTAATAAAAAAAATAATAGATAGTAAATTTTAAAACGTAGAACTCACATTTGACGTTACCTTGGGCCCTCCTTTTTTCATTGTTCCCTGCTTATGTAATGATACTCAAGAAGAAAAATAGGAAACTCATTGCTTATCAAATAAATGCATGAAGGGTTAGTTTATGCATAATAAATAATTTATTTTATTGTGATTCATCAGTTATGGATTTAAATTGTAAAAATAATTTTTTTATAAAAAAAGAGTTGATACTATGTGCAAATAACTCTTTCAAATAGTCTTTTTTTGGATCGCTTAAAGATGATTGCCCACAGTGAACACATAACATTCATTTATGTCACTCTCTCTCTCTTTTTTTTTTTTTTATCATATTGCTAGTTCATTTCTTCGATGCATGTGTATATACGACTATTTGAATTTTGTCACAAGAACAAAGTAAGTCTCTAGAGTTGGAATTCAACCCTCACTGCTCTTTTAATTATTGGTTACAAAAAAATTTCAAATTCAATGCTTTTTAGATTTGAAAAGAAAATGAAAATTCTTTTACCAGGAAAATAAAGAAAAGGAAGTGGTGGGGGGGGGGGTGGCATTGTCAGTTGCTATAGATCAACATCTCGTGAAGAAAACACAAAATACACCAAGGGATCCAGGTGGGGCAGAAGAGAGCAACATGCCCCTGCCAAAAAATCTTACAATATCTCCAACACCATCCCCACAAGAAATTTTAGGCAATGAATAGTTAGAGAAATGATTAGACGTGCCAGAGATCTTGCAGGGATTGTTGGATATTTAGAGTTGCATCATGAATGGCTCGTAATTGACGAGAAGCCAACAGACCTAAAGAAAAGTTCTTGAAGTGGTGGAACATGGCGAAGGGACAGATTGACCAGCAGCACCAAAAAAGCATGGGGGATTGATGGAGTTTAGGACATTGTCCCCTCAAGCCACCATAAAATTGGTAACACTTAGATATTAGGCTAGACCCCAGTTGTTTTGGTCTTTCATTCATATTGTCGGCCCGTCGTAGATTCCTATATTTTATCCGGACGAGCTAAATTTAGCCCAGACCAAGAAAATTTTAGGCCAGCCTCCAAATCGAACAAATCGGGGTTAAGATAGGTCGTCCAACTCCGATTGAGATTGCATGAAATATTGCCACCCGCTCTCCGTTTTATCAATGATAATACAAAGTCTCTAGGTTGCCTTACAATCATCATCACTACCATTCCTACGCATTTGCACCAAGTTGCTGTCTTCTGAAAACGATCTACGTTGGCTAATGCCACATTTTAGTTTTTTTCTCTTCCGGGCGAAAACTTGATTCTTTTTGGCAGGGGAGAGGCAGGTTTGCGGTTCCAACTAAGCATATTTTATATAAACGGAAAGAGTAAAGGTGAATACTAAAGTTTTACATAAAAATTTGAAAATTTTAGCATTTTGTTTTGAAATGGCCCTCCATTTAACTTTTAGGTTAAAATTTAAATAGATTTTAATTTAAATTTTAAATAGAACTATCGCTCATAGAGCACTTAAAAAAAATAAAAAATTCGTGCCAAATTTATTAATTTAAGAATTATTCCAAACAAGAAAATAAAACTAGAATTGAACAATTATTTCCCAGGAATTGAATTGAATTCTATCAAAATGGGAAAAGAAAAGAAAAAACCTTGACTCCATACAAGCAGTTAGAGTAAGTTAAGTTCTCTCAATATAGTTTCATTCATGAAACACATATAATATATATTGCTATGTGATAATGAGTAATGAATTAAGCATATGTGTAAATGTACACCAACCAAAACAGGCAATGATTCTTGAGTCAAACTCAAAACCATATCAAACAAAACAAGCCTGATCTAACGATCAGTGCATAACTAATTAATAGGTCATCAATCAAGGTAATAAGGTTTAATTACCTAGAGTACCTGGTTAACAGATGCACAGCATTACAAGGAGAATTTTTCCACGTATCAGAGTGCAGCCTGAGGATCCCTCTTGCCTTGGCTTTCAAGTGCGCAGCAGAGTCTGCTTGCACGACCATGCAAAGCTTTGACACGACACCTACCCTCAGCATCTCTAGCAGAACATAATCTGTTGCAGAGAACTTTGAGATCAAGTCGAAAATGTGGATGGCCCGATCATCTGTTGTAGTAGAAACCCTGAGAATCCTCTTTGCCAACATTGCAGTGCCTCCTGCATGATTCAGAAACCGTGCTCTTCCATCTGCACAGGTACAAAGTTCTGCCAAAAGAACAAATATCAGTTCTGTTATGTTCTTTTCGGGTTTTTCTAGCTCAAATTCGATTAACTCGAAAACTGCATTAGCTTCAATGATTTTCATTTTGTTTCTGCCAAATGAAGACATGTCTATTAGGAGAAGCAAGGCTAATTTTGTGGCTTGCTTTGATGTCCTTTCTCTCAGCATTCCAATGACACCTTTGAAGAAATCGAGCTTCAACCTCTCCAATACTCTTTTAGATGCCACTTCTGTCACTTTCTTTAAAATAAACATTGCTTGTTCCTTCACAGCAATGCTATTATCCATCTGATAGCACTGAATAATCCATGTCAACGAATCAATGAAATCAACATTCTCCTCCACGTGCAGCTTGATTTCTTCTGCTGTGTCCCAAATGATGTAGAGAAGTCTCAATGCTTCTTCAAGACCAGTAGCTTCGACTTGTTTAAAGCACTTAATTATATAAGCAACGATGGCTTTGTCTGAGCCAGCTTCGACCATGCTCCTCTCATTTTCTGGGGCAAGGCCATTCATTTGCTTCAATGCCCTCAAATACTCATGAGGGTTCTCGAGATCTTTAATCAGTTTAACCACATGAGCCTTACTCAGGGAAGCTCTCGGGGTCGCAATACGATCTACACCATGGTTGGCATTTGAAGTGCACCATGCTTGAATCAGCCGCAGCAACGTGTGATTTGGCGTCAGGTCATAGTCCCTTGGCAACGGCTGCTTGGTTACTGGGCAAGATGGCTTGCCTTTGGCTCTCTTGACCCATTGTTCAATGCTCTCTCTATCATAAGTGATCCCTGTAATGGCAGTAACGGGATCTTTCATGATCTGAAGTGATATGGGGCAAAGAAAATACTGGGGAATTTCTACTTCATCCATTGCTAGCAGAAGATTTAACTACAAACAAATCTGTAGAACTTAAAACTGAGAGGCTTACATGAGCATGAAGATAAATTAGACATATAGTATAATTAAATGACGAGAGAAATGATGAAGAGCTCCAGAGAAAGCTGTATATATTCAATGGTCTGCTGCAACATGGCTGCCAAATGTTACGCATTTTTCAAGATAGTGAGTGAGGTTTGATTTTTTTTTTTTTTAATTAACAAAAAGAAAAGATCAAAAGGGAGGTTTGAATGTTGACATTATAAGCATTGACAATATATCAAAGCAAAACAAAGAAAATTCAAAATATTCTGCTGTTCGATCCTCACCAAATTTTCCACGCACTGACCTTTTGGGGTCTAAAAAAGCCTGCGCATGGCATTATGCAAAACAATGCATCACAATAGGAAGCCAAAAATACTTAATTTTCTTTTTTGTTTTTGAGGAATGTCCACGACAAAAAAGACAGAGGCCGGCCGGATAAGACTTGCTTGCTGCTTGCTTTTGCCGCAGTTTTGAATTATCTCCTTCTCTTCCTCTTCCATTTTGTTCTGAATATTTGACCCTCCGCCATAATCATTCTCGATAAAATTATTCAACTACATACGCCGTCTACTCTACACTACTTCTAGCTATTACACGATTAACAAATGACGACAAAGAGCATTTTTATTTTGCCTTCCCCACATGCTGTTCTATCCTGACCAAACCCGCAGTTTTCCTTTTTGGACTTGGTCTCAAGAGAACTAATGCAGGTTACGGATGACCCACCCTTTTTCATAATATTTGATTGAAATGAAAATTACGTAATGATTTATCAAGAAATTTTTTATTATTAAAATAAAATAATTAAATATATAAAAATACCTAAATCTTTACCTTTTACGGAGTATAATTTGTAAATTCTTTTTTTCTGGCTCTAAAATTAAAGAGATATAGAAAATTTGCTCTCAGTTTTCATATATATAAAGAATAATTCTTCTTATTTTTATATATTGCTTTATACTTATTTTAAAAATTTAAACTTAAATTTTTTTGGTCAAGACAAAAATTTAAGTAACTAACTAGTGGAGTATTTACGAGAATTTTCCCATAAAAATTATTTATTCATATTTTTGTTCAAAAAAATTATTCGTATCAATAAGATAGGTACAAATAAATGGAAGTAAATATAATAATAAAAAATAATTTCATACAAAAAAAATTTTAAAACACAAATAATCAATAAATAAAAGAATAATATAAATAAATATATTCATGATTATTAATTAATATTGACAAGTCAAATTTAATTATTATTTAATTAAAAAAAAAACAGGTAACATAACATATGGGTGTCTGCTTGATTGTAGATCTGGATTGCTTGGACCGCAAGGAGGCAATGATAATCCTCATGGTCGGCCGCATCTGTATTCATATGTACACAACTAATGGCAGGTGGAGTCCATGGAAGCTGTCCTTGCTTCGCAGAGAGTAGCGATTGGGAGAGACATGTCAATTGTCCTGCTGGTTTCCAACTATGTACAAATCCAAAGATTTCGATTAATAAAAACAAAAAACAAAAGAAAGAACGCGCCATGTGGGGATGGTGCCATTGCCAGCCCCGTTTGTTCCGAGTTTCCAACCACCGAACTGGCCAAACCATAGCTGTTTAACTGGTTTTTAACCGATTTTCCAAAACTCTCGGAGTTGAGGGCTTTTGATCGGCCCGAATCTTGGGACCAACTTCTAGTTTTTCTTTCGATTAAACTGGCCGGTCTGATTTTACAAATATTGCCACAAAACAAGGGTTGTTGGACTTGGAGGGTTTTGAGCTTTTGTGCCGACTAGAACGGGCGATCAGGTTCAACAAGGATGTAAAAGCAAAGAAGAACAGCCCTTATTGATAAATTTGAATTTATAATTTTTAATATTATAACAAATAATCTTTTAATAAATAATTTTTTGCTACATAACAAATCTTTAATAAACCAAAATAAATAAATAAAGTAAGGCTCTGTTTAATAATCAGCATTCCAAGGTTTCGTTTTTATTGGGTTTGTCATCTTTGATGCTCATGAAATCCCAGGCTATAAAATTTTCGGTATTTTTTGGAACAAAATAATATATGCCATGCCCACCCAGGTTATTTGGCCAAAAATTAATATATTGCTGTACAAAAATGTCTAGTGCTTGAAATTTACATCAATATTCAGTACAATGAACACATCATAATTATTTTTTAAAATTCTTAGAGTTTATAATTTTAATTTTTTTTACAAGCTCGCCTTTTTAACTTTAACAAAATTTTAAAAAATTACGAATTGAAAACAATTTCCAAAAAAAATATTATGAGTAAAAAAGATTAAATACGAGAATATTTAAAATTTATAATAATTTTTAGAATTAAAAAGAAGTTTTTAAAATGAATGAGATTATGAGAGAATATTATAATTGTCAAAATTAAAAATTATGTAGATCTTATAATGTAAATTAAAACTACATGGAGGAAAACACAAAAGAGACAAATTACAAGAAGCTAAGTGCATTTAACCTGAGAAATTAACCATGTTGAGAGGGACTGCTCTTTTTCTTCTCGGCCCTACTTCTTCTGCTTCAGTGCTTCCTTTTCTCTTTTCTCAAAAATTTCCCCTTTAAAGGTATTTTATATTTTCCTTTCAATTTCATTGATATATATATATATTTTCTATTTTCCTTTTTCAGCAATCATCAATTTCTATGTTGATTATTGGCTCTTGGACTCTTCCGTGTTGGAACTTTTCTAGAATTTCTCTTTATGAAATTCCTATTTCCATAATACAGGATCTTTCTTTATGCGAATACTAGCAATAAAAAAATTATAATTGAAATCAACATACCGTTGTCCATTATGCTGATGTTCCACAGTGGAGATGAGAATCCACTTCTATTTCGTTCCTGAACGCTTCTCTCTTTTCTCCCACTCTTCCCTTTCTTTTCTTTACGTTTTCTCTTTCTGATGGTTGAGATCCAGAAAAGATCCGTAATAGCATATATATATATATATATATATATATATACATATATTCCTTTCCTGTAATAATTATCTTAAATGGGAAGATACTCCTTTTCCTGTAACGATTATTCTTAATAGGAAGATACTCCTCTTCCTGTAACGTTTATTCTTAATAGGGAGAGTGGAGGGATTTTAAACCCGATGACCCAAATTACCGTTATGTCTAACCAACCATCATATTAGGTCTTTTATTTTGGGTCATGCTTTAAATGACATGGACCACTCATGTTAATTAATTTAACAATCTCCCACTTGGCCCATGTCATGACTTGATGAAACAATAACAATTAAGTGCACATAATTCTTAAAGATCATCAAATCACAATGCTTGATTGAATTGAATGATTGGATCATGGCGGTCACATGTCTCAGGGCGACATGATTCCTTCCATGTATCACATGATCATCATAATTCATAATAACTTTACTGAGGAACATTGAAACTTTAAACTGTCATTCTCGTATATGCTATTAATTATCTCACAAACTATAATTGTATACATCTAAATAAAGATAACAGAGCACAAGCAAAACCATAACTTTAATTGAATTCACGAGTGTCACAATGATATAAGCATCCTAAATATTAGCTTTCAAGTGTATGAGGACCTGTCCATAATGCCCATCCGATCAACGTGTCCAGTAAATATTTTTGGTGGCAAACCTTTAGTTAACAGATCCGCTATCATCAACTTAGTGCCAATATGCTCAATGGACATTCTTTGGTTTTGCACTTCTTCTTTAACAAATAGGTATTTCAAATCTATATGTTTCGCACCTTTAGAATACCTATCATTCTTAGAGAAGAAGACTGTTGCGGAATTATCACAGTAAATTCTTAACGGATTTTCTATACTGTCGACCAAACCAAGCCTTAAGATAAAATTCCGCAACCATAATGCATGAACAGTAGCCCCAAAGCATGCTACAAATTTAGCCTCCATAGTGGAAGTAGCAATAACAGACTGCTTCCCGCTTTTCCAGGAAACTGCTCCTCTAGCTAGGAGAAACATGTAACCAAATGTAGATTTCCTCGAGTCTACACATCCAGCATAATCTGAATCCGAGTAGCCTACTACTTCAAGATGACTTGATCTTTTATAAGTAAGCATATAATCCTTGGTACCTTGTAAGTACCTAAGTACTTTCTTTCCGGCTTGCCAATGATCTATTCCAGGATTACTTTGATATCGGCCTAACATTCCAACTGCGAAACTGATGTCTGGCCGAGTACATGTTTGCGCATACATCAAGCTTCCAACCAGTGATGCATAGGGAACTGATTCCATCGCTTTTCGTTCCAAATCATTCTTTGGACATTGTAATTCACTGAACTTGTCCCCTTTCTGAATTGAAACTATTCCTGTTGAGCAATTTTCCATTCTAAATCTCTCTAATACTTTATTGATATAGCCTTTCTGAGACAATCCTAACAATCCTTGTGATCTATCACAGAATATTTCTATTCCTATCACATAGGATGCCTCATTCATATCTTTCATTTCAAAAGTTTCAGAGAGAAATTTCTTTACATTATGTAACAAACCTATGTCATTACCAGCCAAAAGAATGTCATCGACATATATGACTAATATAATGAACTTGCTCCCATTGACCTTCATATAAATACACTGATCAACGGTGTTTTCTACAAAACCGTATGACGTAATGGTATTATTGAACTTAATATACCATTGTCGGGAGGCTTGTTTCAGTCCATATATCGATTTCTTTAATTTACACACCAAATTTTCTTGCCCAGTGGTGATGAAACCTTCAGGTTGGTCCATATACACTTCCTCTTCCAAATCACCATTCAAAAAGGCGGTCTTTACATCCATTTGGTGGAGTTCTAGATCATTATGAGCCACCAAAGCCATAATAATTTTTAAGGAGTCTTTCTTAGAAACTGGAGAGAAAGTCTCCTTATAGTCAACATCATCCCTTTGAGTGAAACTTTTGGCTACAAGTCTGGCCTTATACCTTTCGATGTTACCGTTCGAGTTTCGCTTTGTCTTGAAGACCCACTTACAGCCAACTCGTTTTGATCCTTCAGGTAACTCTACTAGCTCCCAGACTTGGTTTACATCCATCGATTTCATCTCTTCCTTCATGGCATTGAACCACCTTTCAGAATCATTACATTCCATGACTTGTTTAAATGAGACTGGATCTTTATCAATGCTCAATTCCGATTCATGTTTAAGTGAGTAAACCACATCATCATTTGAAACTGCTGGCCTTTTCTGTCTTGTAGACCTCCGTAATGCCATTTCTTGTGGTATCCCTTATTCATTTGTAAATTGAACATTGTCACTTGGTTCATCTCTTATGCGTTCACTTTGCGTGTTTTGAGTATCAATTTGTTGTCCTTGCATGTCACGTGACTGTGATGCAACATAAGGAATAACAATTTGAGTAGAAACACTGGGTGTGGGAATACCGACGTGAGTAGGAGTACTCACTGTGGACCTTTCATTTTGTGATTCTTTAATATCCACCTTTCGTGATTCCCCACTCCCACTGAACTGACCATTTTCAATGAACTAGCATTACCAGACTCAACTATTCTAGTACTATGGTTAGGGTAGTAGAACCTATACCCTTTGGACTTTTAAGGATAGCCAATGAAGTAACCACTAATGGTTCTCGCATCAAGCTTTCCTTCATATGGATTGTATATCCTTACTTCTGCTGGACATCCCCAAACATGAAGGTGTCTCAAACTGTCCATAACTCGTAAGGAGTTGTAGGGACAGCCATACTAGGAACCCTATTCAGCAGATATGCAGTAGTTCTTAATGTATGCATCCACAAAGATAAGGGTACAGTACTGTAATTCAACATGCTCCTAACCATCCATAAGTGTGCAATTCCGCCTTTCTGTTATACCATTCTGTTATGGTGTACCAGGCATTATATACCGTGTACATATGCCTCGACTTTCAAGAAGTTTTGCAAATGGACCAGGACATTATCCACTTTCATTGAATTTTCCATAATATTCACCACCCCTATCTGACTTAATCACTTTTACTTTTTTATCTAACTGCCTCTCTACTTCATTAATAAACACCTCTAGGATGTTTACTGACTGAGACTTTTCATGTAGTAGATACAAGTAACAATACCGTGAGTAGTCATCTATAAAGGTGATGAAATATTTCTCACCACCCCATGTTAGGATATCAAACGGGCCACAAATATCAGTGTGTATCAATTCTAAAGGCTCATTGCTTCTCATGGCTGAGTTCTTTGATGTATGTTTTGTTTGTACCCTTTTATACAATCAACACATACATCCCAATCAGCAAAATCCAATTGAGGTAGGACATCACCTTTCATCAACCTCAATATCCTTTCTTTGGATATATGACCCAATATTTGATGGCATATTACGTTTGTTACCTATACCATGCTCAACAAGAAATATGGAATCAGCATACATAGCATCAAGATTAAAACGGTACAAATCATCAATCAAAGAACCAGATCCATAATAGTACAAATGTCTATATAATGAAAATGCACCATTTCTAATCTTGAGATTAAATCTTTCTTTATCCAACTTTGCAACAGAAACTAAATTTCTAGCACATTCAGGAACATAGAGACACTTTTCTAGATCCAGATGACACTTGGTGTCCAAGATCAATCTGTACGTCCCAATCCCTTCTATTCGTGCCTTCATTCTGTTTCCTATATAGAGGAACTTCTCAGTTCCTGTTATGGGCTGGATTGAAAGGAATCCCTGCATAATATGTGACATATGAATAGTAGCTCCAGAATCTAACCACCAAGTATTATTGGGCACTTTAATTATGTTTGATTTAAAACATATTGATATACAGTACATACCTTTCTTTTCGAACCAAGCCTTTCTTTTTGGGCAATCATTCTTGAAGTGACCCATCCTTTTGCAGAAGAAGCATTTCTGATCCTTCTGGATCTGACCTCCAGTGACTTTTATAGAGGCTTTGTCCTTCTTCTTACCTTTCTTATGTGATTTAGACCTGCTACCACTAGCATCCTTACGAACGATGAGATGAATGGAGTGGTCCTTCATCTTCTTTAATCTCCCTTCCTCCTGAACTAACATGACCTTAATTTCTTGAAAGTTCCATTTCTCTTTAATAGTGTTATAATTCACTTGGAACTGGCCAAATTCAGGAGGCAGTGAGTTTATGATGAATTGAACTAGAAATGATTTACTCACATCCATGCCCATTGTTTTCAACCTTGCTGCTAGATTAGTCATACTGGTCACATGATCATGAATAAGCTGTGACCAATCAAATTTCTTGGTCGTCAGCTCACTCATTAGGGTTTCTACGATGGATTTATCAGTTATATCTGACTGAGAGTATTCCTTAATTCTCATCAGAAATTCCCTCGCATTTTCCGTCTTAGGCATCGATGGCTTGACGTTTTCAGCTAACGTCATCCCTATCAAATTCAAACTCAGCCTATTGGACCATACCTAAGTCTCATAAAAAGACTTATCAGATTCTGTACTAGTCCCTGTAATGGCTGCAGGCTTTTCATCCGAAATGACTGCTAAGTCCAAGCCCAATATACCTAAATGAAACTGAATATGCTCAGACCATTCTGCATAGTTCAGCCCATTGAATTTGATCATCGAATTGCCTAAGGCGAACACATTACTGGAAGCTGCAAACATAATCCAAATTTATACGTTAATGCTTTGAGTAAACTCTAATGGATTCAGATACATTACAAACTTTAATCATGCATTTAAGTTCACCTTTGAGTGATCCTCAAATACATAACTCTAATCAATAATGATGCTAATTTAAATATACTTTAATAGATCAATTAATCATACTAAAATTAACATGAATGTCATCTTTGGATATACAGTCACGTTTACTTAGTATATTAATTAATCCCTTTTAGTGTCATTAATTACAAGTAATGATCCATTTTAAACATAATTGTTCATTTCAAAAAACATTTTATTAGCATCCAAAAATGAACAATTAAAATTCATAATCAACTATTCAAATCCTTTCAAAGCCAGGCCACTTTGGTGACTAACAAGCTTTTAATATTTGACTTATATTGATGTGAATTTAATAAACTTTAAAATCTTCAATTACGAAGACCTAAATTATCTTTTATGTGAGAGTTAACATTGTCTGTGTCGACGTACTGTTTTAGTAATCGGTCCATTTTATATGGTGGTATCCATTCGAAAATTTCTTTTTTACCACCAATTGAGGACCTGCAGCAACACTATATTGCAAATAACTCAACTCATGTGTTGCCTCTAACCAGAGACCCATGACAATAGCACTATCATGCTGCGGGCGTTGCCCGTAGCACGCCTCGGAACAAGTGGCACAGGCAGCGACACCCGCAACACGACCGAGCGACACAGTGGCAGCACTACTGTACTGCTGCCTCCAGTCGGTCTACCCAAGGTGGCAGTACCACCGTGCTACGGGCGTCGCCCGCAGCATGCCCCCCGGCCAAACGACCCTCGGCGTCAGCACCATTGTTTTGCGGGCGTCGCTCGCGTGCTGCTTCCAAGCTGTCTCTGACAGGTCGACGAAGCTCCGTTTCACCGAGCCAAACCCATGCTCAACCCGCTGGCGCAGAGTCCAACGACTGATGCCCACACCGGCAAAGCCGACATCACCGTCCAGATCCACGCCCGATCCGGTCGCTTGAAGGGATCTCCGTCTGCAACCAACCCCCATGCGTTGGTTCTCCCTAACGTTGCCTCTGATGGACGAATATGGGGACGAGCTAACCTGTTTGGGTCGGATCCTCGAAGCGATCTGGATCTACAGCATCACCCGGAAGAGAGACCGTTTCACCACACCTACCCGACCGACCTGGATCCCGGCGTCACCCAGAAGAGAGCTTTCCCGTTCTGTCGTACCCAGATCCATTCGGGTCGGCGGCTTTACCTGGAAGCACGAAGCCGATCCGCCATACCCAGATCCGTTTGGGTCTGGTAGCGTACCGTCCTCGTGCCAACTTTCCCTCTTCCTTTCGACACCGGCCGTTTCGCCGGTGCTGACCTTCCATGGTCAGCGTTTCTCCTTTCAACATCGGCCATTGTCTTGGTTAAGCGCAACCAAAAAAAATATTTTTTTTTGTTTTGTCCCGCGTCATCGTTGTCGTTTACCATTATACGCAAAAGAAAACAAACAAATAAAATAAAATACTATACAGCACAAAGAGATAAAGAAAACCAAATTGCAGTATTTGTAAACCAGTTCTGATACTAATTGTTGGAATTTTTCTAGAATTTCTCTTTATGAAATTCCTATTTTCATGATACAGGATCTTTCTTTATACGAATACTAGTAATAAAAAAACTATAATTTAAATCAAAATATCGTTGTCCATTATGCTGATGTCCCGCAGTGGAGATGAGAATCCTCTTCTGTTTTGTTCCTAAACGCTTCTCTCTTTTCTCCCATTCTTCTCTTTTTTTTCTTTACGTTTTCTCTCTCTGATGGTTGAGATCCAGAAAAGGTCCATATATATATATATACATATTCCTTTCCTATAACCGTTACCTTAAATAGGAAGATCCTCCCTTTCTGTAATAATTATCTTAAATGGGAAGATACTCCTTTAACGTTTATTCTTAATAGGAAGATACTTCTCTTCCTGTAACGTTTATTCTTAATAGGGAGAATTGAGGGATTTTAAACCCGATGATCCAAATTACCATTATGCCTAACCGACTATCATATTAGGCCTTTTATTTTGGGTTATAATTTAAATAACATGGACCACTCATGTTAATTAATTTAACATTCCGTGCTTGGGTTTCTGTGATGATATTTTGTTTAATTAGTTTACCTTGTTAGTTATTTTCTCTATAAATTAGGTTATTTCTCTAATATCTCTCTTCCCCTTAAGCAAGCAATTCCAATTTGAACTTGTTTTTGCATTTTCTTTCTGTTTTCTTTTTTTCTGAAAATTTTCTTTTGGGGTTCATTTGATTTTGCTTGTTGACACTGCACATTTAAAATGTAACTATTCTATATCCTTTTCACATCACTTTTTGCCCTTCAATCACAATTTAATTTTTTTTTCTTCTTTTTAATGTCCCTCACTTATAATTCCTTTTTTTTTAATGATACACAAATCTAAAATTTTGACAAATAAAAGGCAGGATTGTTGCGACTCTCCATTTGTTTTAACTTTATATTTGAGTTACTTTTCCCTCACTGGTTGGTTGTATCTTCAAAGAATTTTCTTTTTCCTGCTTTCATGTCAATTTCGTAAGTTTACAGCATTCTCTCTCTCTCTCTCTCTCTCTCTCTCTCTCTCTCTCTCTCTCTCTCTCTGTTTTTTTTTTTTTTTTTTTTTTTGTTTTTCTGTTTCCTGTTTTTGTTTCCAAGCCTGTGGAATAGGTGGCTTCGTGTAGGCTTGTTGGTTCTTACATGCACCATTGACACTTTGTGGATACTTTGAGTTTATTTTCAGTGATATGATTGTTTTAAAATTTATATTTGTTATTTACATTGTCGTGTCAAAAATACATATTTTATAATAGAATAAAGTTATTATTTGAGATGTTATAAGTTAGAGAGAAACACTGAAAAGTAAAGATATTTTTTCTTTACTATTGGTTATTTTAAAAAAATTTTCTAAAAATTGTGATTATTTATTTTATATTTGGGTTTTTTTGCAATTTTTAAAATTAAGCTAAATATTTTTTCTTTAGAATAAATATATAATTGAATCAAATTAATTTTTAGTTTTAAACCATAATATATAGAAATAAATTTCTCTATTGTCCCTGAATACAAAATCTATATATATAATAAAAATTGACTTGATATTGTAGCATATATTTCATTTCTCTCTTATTATTCGATTTTTTTTATGCATCTTGCAAAATATTAATTTTTTTTTAAAAAGGAAAATTAATATTTATTAAGCGGGTCAATTATCCACAAGCTTGACCCATATAAGCTGGGTTTATTGTCCTGTCTCGGAAAGCAACTCCAAGGGTTTAAGGCCTTTGGCCTATACTTTTCCTAAACCCTATCCTCACAAGATTCAGCGTTTGGCGATCCGCTGCAACAGTGAAGCAGAGGGAAGAAGGTTATGGGGAAAGTTAGTTACAGACGGCTACAGGGTAGCCAGAGCCTCCGCCAGCGACTGCTCCTGGCGACTCTCTCTTCTACTCCAGTTCTCATCGAGGACATCCGCGCCAGCGACACGATCCCCGGCCTCCGCCCCCACGAGGTCTCCCTCCTCCGCCTCCTCGAGAAAGTCTCCGATGACTGCCTCATCGAAATCAATGAAACCGGTAACTTTTTTTTTCCTTGCTTGATCATAAAACTTGTATAGAAGCCGATTGAAGTTGTTCTTTCATCTTACTTGTTCTTGGTTTTGAATCCAAATTATAATTTTGGGTTCTCATGTGAGAATTCTTGTTCAATCTCTAAAAAGTGAAAATCAATGACCAATGAGAGTAGACAGATTGTCTGGAAAGAAAAAAAACTGAAAACAAATTGCTCTTTTTTTCTTTTTTGGGCGTTCATGCTTAATATAGGGGAAGTATGAACTTTGACAATTCTGAGCTTGAATCTGTTCTTTGCATTTACAGTTATTGTTGCAACTGACTTATCAGATTTGTTGTTAGCATTGGTGATCTTGATAAAGCGTTATTTCTGTTCTGTTCAAATATTGCTGCTGCTGCTGCTGCTGCTGTCTTGTTACTTGCTTTGTTCGATCTGATTTGATTGGAAATGTCTTACAGGCACAAAGTTCAAATACAAGCCTGGGATTTTGATGGGTGGAAGGAATCTTGTTCATGATTGCAGTGTTAATCGATCAATAGGCTATTTCCTGGAGCCATTGATTATTCTTGGGCTGTTTTCCAAGAGGCCCCTTTTGATTAGGCTAAAAGGTATTGCATTTTTTCTATTTGGAGATTTGGCATGCATTTTCACATGAAAGTATCAATAATCACACGCCTTTTAGGCAGGTCGCTACAGAATAACCTTAGGCCACATAGACACAGTCTCTTTGTATTTCAGCAGTTGCTATGACTTCCGATAAGGGAAGGGAAATAAATAACTTAGTAACAGGATAAGAAATTGAATAATTGTGAAATAATTAAGATAATTTTTCAGATGACAAGGCACGATGCAAGTTATGTGTTGTGTTTTATTGTTTATAGGAATTACGAATGATTCCAAAGACCCATGTGTTGATACTTTTCGATCTAGTACCTTTCCCATGTTGAAGAGATTTGGAGTCCCATCAGAAGGACTTGACCTGAAAATAGAGAGTCGCGGAGCTCCACCTTGTGGTGGTGGGGAAGTGGTTTTGTCAATTCCCATTGTTCAAAGTCTGATGGTGAGATTTTTGAATCAATGGTGACCTTATTTCCTGAAATTTTTGAGTTTTCTTTGCTAATTATGCTCAACAGCCAGTCACCTGGGTTGATGAAGGAATGGTTAAGAGGATTAGAGGAATCACTTTCTCAACCCGAGTCTCTGTGCAATTTGAAAATACCATGTTACATGCTGCCCGTGGAATCTTTAATCGCCTACTTCCAGATGTTCACATTTTCACTGATCATAAAGCTGGTCCACAGGCTGGAAAGTATGCTTTCTCTTCCATGGTCTCAATGTCCTGGTTATATTTGGAAACATGTGTGAAGTTTCTAGAAAACTATATCTAAAGAGACAATGGTTTAATGGCAGTTCACCTGGCTATGGAATTTCCTTGGTTGCTGAGACTACCTCTGGTTGCTTCATTTCTGCCGATACTGCAGTTTCTTATGCACGAGGAAATGATTTGGATGAAATGGAAGATGAGAAAAGTGAGTTGATGCCACCAGAGGATGTTGGTGAGCAAATTGCTTCTGTTCTTCTGGAAGAGATCGAGCAAGGTGGAGTGGTAGATTCATCTCACCAGGTTTGTATGGTTTATTATGCTCAATAAATCATTCTCTTTGTTTTGGTGAGATCTGCGGATTGTTCATAATGTTCATTTTCTTGGTCCATTTTAAAAGCTTTGCCTGATACATAAGTTTAAGTATCTTACTATTGACTCCTCATGCCTTCTGCTACTGCCACTATATCTTAACTGTATGCCTATTGGCATAGGCCTTCAAAATAAACAATCTGATTTAGTCTCCTTTTGAAATTGATTGATGCTAAAAGTAACCAGGACAAGCATGCTTTATTTGTTTAGCCCCGAGGAATATGCTTTGGATTGTTCTTCGTGGCAATAGATTGGTATCTATATGCTGGAGTTGTCAGTGAGTTAATATTTATGGATTCTATGATTCATTCCTTCACTTCAGAGGAAGGAGTACCATTAGGCATGCCTAAAGTAATTTTTTTGTAACTCGATAAATTGATGGGCATGCCAATTTACCAAAGCTAAAAGAAAAATTTATGGTCATGCCTTCATAATGCTGCATAATGTGGCGTTCATGCTTCAAAATTGCATTTGGTTGCAAGCCATGATGTTTTTTATTTCATTAAAAAACTATCCTATTTTAAAACAGCAATCTTGGGATTGCTGGATGTTTATAATTTTTTTCATAAACAGGGTGTGTGTGTGTGGCAGAGAGGGGGGATCTTCAGTGGTGGCTTTATAATGTCCTGTTTTGTGATGCTTTCCTTCAGTGGCCTGATATTATTGTTTTTCCTTTGTTTGTAGGGTTTGCTGTTCTTGCTTTGTGCGTTATGTCCGCAAGATGTTTCAAAGGTTCGTGTGGGAAAGCTTAGCCCTTATGGAATAGAAACATTAAGGCACATTAGAGATTTTCTGGGGGTTAAATTTGCTATTAAGCCAGATCCAACAACAGGTACAGTCATCCTGAAATGTGTGGGGTGTGGGTTGAAAAATCTTTCCAGGAAGGGTTCATGAAGCTAAGCTTGGTGATTGACAGTTGTCAACTGATCTGTGCCGGGCAAGAGGCAAGAAGTTGGAATAATGTGGGCAAAATCTGGTAATTCTGTGAGAAAATTTGTTCTTAGTGTTGTTGCTTGGTAAGTATGTAGGGAAAAGTTGGTTTTGTTGGACCATTATAATACAAGTTTAAGGGATAAGACGTTTTGAATAAAGCTAAGGGATTAGGAAATTGTTGCAACCTTCTAATTACTTGAATCCGAAGGGCTGCTAACTGCTTGAAGCTAGAAAGAGACTTTCTTTTTCAAAATAAACTGTTGCAGAAAACCACCTTGTTAGCCGAGAAATCGCTAGCTCGGTGACTTCCTCACTTTCAGCGTTATGCAAAACTGCAGTATAGTGGTATTGTTGGTAGATCTTTCCGTTCTACAGAATGCACAGAACTTGTATTGCTTTAAACATCAGTATTCTGTCGTCACCTGTATCTCAATTTGTCCATCAGGGCTATAAGTAGCAGAAAAAAGGCAACATCCCAATACCACCAGATGGACATTGATGAAAACTACCACAAGTGGGAAGTTGATGCGATGCAAAATTTACCCAAAGGAGAATACCGTTTGAACATATCGATGTTGACTCTAGTTTCAAGACAGTTTTTCTTCTTCGCTAAAAGCACATTGATGCTGATAAGTTGATTTGTGGTTCGAACAAGACAGTGACCCTGGGCATTTTTTGAAGTAGAGAGCTATGTCGGCATTTTTGGAGATAGAACATTCATGGAATTTCAACAATTAACGCAAACGAGACCAGTTGGTTATATTATCAGGAGTAGTTGGGAGGAGTTGCGTTCTTTCCTCTTAGCTGAAATTCCCACATTACAATCAGCAGTCCACATTGGATGAGCAGTTTATCTCCAGCTTCACGAGTAGCCTCAGTGATGATATTCGACCTATAAAAGACGCTGAAACCCACTTCCTTAACGCATTTGAGTTAGCAAATCTTCATGTCTCCATTGGACAATGATGAAGCAATGCACGTCATCTAGCCCCTTCTCTACAACTTCGCAAGTTGTCCCTATACCGTTAGTAAATCCACCTAGACCAACATTCTTTCGGTCTGAAAAAGAAATCACTCCTCGTTTTGGTGGCTGATATTGTTTGAGAGTGTTGACGGTTTAGTTAATCGAACCAAACTCCGATGAGATTATATTCAAATAATAATGAAGTATTATGAAAATTAAAATACTGAAAGAAAACTGCCACACATCATTGAATTGTTCTATTAAGTTTGACATCCAGCCTGGACCAGCGGAAATAGAACTAGAACGAAAAATGAATCGTTCAAGATGAGCGTACACAATGGACTAAATTTCCAATGTTCGATAAGCTGAAATACACATTCTAGAGGTTCTACACTTTCATCTCTGCTCAAGAGTGTGCTTAGTTATAATGTGACAGATCATTATAAAATACAATCTTTTTATGCAAGATTAAATAGGATATATAGTAAATGTGTTTTTCAGAATAAAGCAATGGAAATGCATTGATGACCTCCTTCGGACATGCGCGTATGCATATTGTAACACCATTATGTGCTCTCTGGTCACGAGTTTGAAGAATTGAAGCTAGTAGTTTGGGCGACATGACACACCCTGGATGTGGCATGTTGCCAAGATATCAACTGTCCAAACTGGTTGAACCATGACAGGTTCTCTGGTTCATAGAACCGGCCAATTCACAAACTTTTAACTAGTTTCAAGACTGGAGATTCGAACTCATGACTTTTGGTTGGTGTGTCATGTTGCCAAGATATCAAGTGTCCAAACTGGTTGAACCATGACAGGTTCTCTGGCTCATAGAACCGGCCAATTCACAAACTTTTAACTAGTTTCAAGACTGGAGACTCGAACTCATGACTTTTGGTTAATCGATATGAATGATTTACGTGCTCGATTCTTTAGCTTCACATCTTTGCCCTCTTCTTTTCTTTTCTTTTCTTTCATTATGCCCTTCCTATTTATTGGTTTAAATTACTATTTTACATTGCTTGAAGCTAAAATTTGTGCAAATGGAATGGTTAGGCTGCTTTTTATTTTTATTTTTTTTGTGTGTTTGGTCAATTTGAAAATTTGTGTTTTGTTGTTTTGTTTGAAGGTGTTTGAAGACGTTCTGTCTTTTAATGTCTAGTGACATTTGTCATCCAGTTTCCATAACCGTGGAAAGCAACGAGTATCTATCTAGATGCAAGAATTATTATTATTTTTTTAATTTTTGTGTAATGCTATGCAATTAGATTGGTGTAGGGGCCGAAGGTTTGAAATGGTATTATATTGGGATTTTGGCATTCCACGTTTTATTATCATGCTGTTTTTGTATATATATGTTGATGTGAATTGCAACTTGATACGAATCAAAGGGAATGGAAGGGAAACGGCACAAGGAAGGGAACCGTTGAAAAATAACCATTAAAAAAACCATTAGAATAATAAATAGAAACCAGTTAAATAAAGGCACGATGATACAATATTAAGCGTCTGACATGAGAATTTAGGAGTAGGAGATAAGCATATTCTGATAGTGTATTTACAAAATCATTACATCAATCAAGAAAGATTTAGGAATTGGATAACATGTATATAAGTCTATCTGTACAAAATCATTACATTAATAAGAGCTAGTTGATGAATGGGGTTCCATTCGCAATCTATGCCTCGCCCATATTCTCTACCAAAAAAATTGAGGTTACCTTTCCTTTCTTTCAATGAAGAAAATCTTAATGAGTGGCTCTTTAAACGTGGGAACTATTTTAAATTAAATGAATAAGTTTAAGATTGAGATCACTATTGGATATTTAGAGGACATTGCACTATAATGACATAAGAATTACATGAGCAAATGATAAGCAAATAGGTTTCCTGCGTGAGATTAGTATGTTTAGGACATTTCTTGTAGGTTTGGCACAGTCTCAATAAGAGACCTTTAGCAAAGTTGTTGACCTTCAAACAAACAAAATTAGTTAGTCATTATTAGGATCAATTTGACATATTATTTTTAAAAGTCTAGTTAATAAAAGAATATGAAGTCAATGATTTCTTGAATGAATTAAAATAAGCAATTAAGAATTTAGTGAGAATGTTCATGCCTAAAATCTTGCAACATGCATCTGTACTTGCACAATTACAGGTGGCAAATTTTGTAGTATAATAAAAAGGCTGATTTAGGTACAAAGGTCAAGGATTGTTAACCACCCTAAAACCTTCTTTTCCAATGGGTCAACTAATCAAGGTAACTAATAACTAAAATAAGAACTCAAAGCCAAAAAAACTTAAACCTAGTTAGATGTCAAAGGTATCTAAGGTTAAGGATAGGAATACAATTGATGAACAAAAAGCAAAAGGATTATGTTATTAAAGTGATGAAAAATATACACTAAGCTATAAGTGTTGGTAGAAGAGACTATTTATAATTGAAGTGAAAGATAGGGTTATAAGGAAAGATGTGGAGTAATTGTTGGTTGTGGACTCAACAATAGAGGAATGGTTACAAATCTTATGTATGTCATAGATAGGTGAATCAAGAAGCCAAAACCATAATGATCGTATGTCATTCTCAATCTTAAGTCATCCATACCTTGATTGACTCTAGTAGTATCCATAACCTTTGGATATTGGTATAATAAAGAAACTGGGGTGTTTTATGTTTCCATTTCCCTTTTGAATGTCAAAGTTATAGATAGAAATGTCATTTCTTACAATTATATGTGTATAGATTTTCAGTGGATGTTACAAGGTACTCTCTTTATTATAGATGTGTATTTACCAAGCTTAGGAGGGTGTGATATGGTATTAGGTATGCAATGACTAAGAACATGAGGTTGCATCATTTAAGATTTCAAGAATTTGACAATGAAATTTGAGGTGAGATAAAAAAGGCATGTTCTAGGGGGAACCTCTCATATTGACACAAATAAAGCAAATTTTAAGACCCTTACCAAGATTTTATAACCATAAACACAATAAGCTACTATGTAGTTATGTAGTCTAAAGGCTTGTAAGGTGCATTTTATGCTGAACTCACTGTTAACTCAACAAAGGAGACACAAACAACAAACCTAGAAGTGTTAATGCTTTTGGAACAATATGCAAAGGTATTTGGGGAATCTGCCTCTTTGCCAGTGCAAAAACCTTAATATCATAAAGTCCCTTTATTACTTAAAACTTAACTGGTAAGCATCAAACCTTATAAGTATCCCATATTGTAGAAGGATTTCATAAGGTTTTTAGTGCAGGAAATATTGTATAAGGGTATCATCTAGAATAATGTCTCACCCTTTGCATCCTTATAATCTTGGTTAAAAAAAAAACACAACATTTGGTGCTTTTATATAGATTACAAGAAGCTTAATTAAGTAACAATAAAGGAAAAATTTCCCATTCTATGGATTGAAAAGTTGTTGAATAAACTTAGGGGAGCAAACATTTACTCCAAACTTGATTTGAAGTCTATATATCATCATATTAGAATGCACCCCATAAATATACACTGAAACCGCCTTTAAAACACCCAAAGGCCATTTTGAATTTGTGGTTATGTTCTTTGGCCTAACCAATGCCTTTGCAACTTTTCAGAATTTAATGAATGAAATTTTTAAACCTTACCTAGGAAGTATATCTTAGTTTTTTTTTTTTATGATATATTAATCCATAATAAGGGTTTACAAGATCTTTTGCACCTTATCTTGTAACTAATGTAGTAAAACTAGCTTTTTACCAAAAAACCCAAAATGCTTCTTTATAGTGGTTGAGGTTAAGTATTTAGGTCACATTATATCTAGTGTAAGAGTATTTAGGTCATATTATATCTGGTACAAGAGTGTTCACAGACCCTAAAAAGGTAGTCGTAGTGATATAATGACCTTTACCTTAAGATATTAAGCAACTTAAAAGTTTTTTTTAGGTCTTGAAAGTTACTACAAAAGATTTATTGAAGGGTTTAGGAAAATATCCAAACCACTCACTAATCTTCTAAGAAAAGATCCCTTCTAATAGAATGCATAAGTTGATCAAGCTTTTGAAACCTTAAAGATTTTTTACCTAACCTTTAATCTTATGCCTTCTCAATTTTTTTATGGAATTTGTAGTGGAGATAGATGCAAGTGGGGTAAAAATAGGTGCTATATTAATGTAACAAGGCCATCTTATAGCTTATATCAATAAGACTTTTTTTCCCAAGCAATTTTTTTTCTCAATATATGAGAAAGAACTTCTAACCATCCTTTTTATTGTTTTTAAATGGCACTATTATTTACAAGGAAGGCACTTTACAAAAAAAGAAAATCATTATAGCCTTTAATATCTTCTTGAACAAAAAATAGATATAGCAAGTCAACACACATGGTTAGCCAAACTTATAAGTTATGATTATGACATTATGTATAAGGAATGCAAATATAATAATATGGTTACAGATGCTCTATCTAGAATTTTAAGCTAGCAATTGCAATTTTATGCTATTTGTATAGTCTTGTTTAACCTTTTTAGTCAAATCAAAAACGCCTAGAACACTAATACTCACTTATAATAACTAATTAGGCAACTTTAATAAGGGTAATTAGTTAATTCTCTTTATACTTGGTAACAAGAGCAGTTATTATGGAAAGAGTGATTGGTGGTAGGTCAAAATGTAAACCTTAAGTAATAGATTGTAGCACTATGGCATATAGGTCTTCATGAGGGCCATTTAAATGTTATAGTCACTATCAAGGAGTTATCTTCTCTTTTTTT
Organism: Ceriops zippeliana; assembly: GCA_037897445.1. Taxonomy (NCBI): domain Eukaryota; kingdom Viridiplantae; phylum Streptophyta; class Magnoliopsida; order Malpighiales; family Rhizophoraceae; genus Ceriops; species Ceriops zippeliana. The sequence continues at coordinate 2,925,733 of JBAPLH010000174.1, forward strand.
TAAGAAGGAACTCTCTTAGGATGTTAGGAATTATATTTGAACCTGTGAAATGTACTAAAGATGTAAATTTGACTTAACCACCTCTTCTAATTCTCTTTAACCTCTCCTTATTTCAAAAGAAATATGGTAAAACATTTATATGGATTTTATCACCCAATTGACTAAATGTGGATCAATAGAGTTTATCTTGGTCGTAGTGGATAAATTGTCTGAATATGCTCACTTTTTCTCCTTGTCTCATCCTTATACTATCAATTCAGCTACGTAAGTCTTATTGGACTAAGTTTTCAAATTACATAGATTTCCTTAAATCATTATTAGTGACCTTAACCTAGTGTTCTTTAGTATTTTCTTTAAGGAATTGTTCAAGATGTAAAGAGTTAAGTTACAATAACCTTAAACTTATCATCCATAAATAGATAATCAATTTAAAGTTCTTAACATTGTTTGGAAACATATTTGTATTGTACTACATCTAGTGCTCCTTATAAGTGGTATTAATAGTTATCCCTCACTGAATAATGGTATAACACCCATTATCACTTAGCTATAAGCATGACTCCATTTGAAGCTTTCTATGGCTACCTTTTTCCCATTCATGTTCCATATGTTTCCAGCAATACTACCACTATTATTGTGGATGAAGAAATTCACTTCTTAGAAATTATGTTACAAATTCTTAAATTCTACCTCTATCAAACTCAAGAATGCATGTGTTAGCTTGCTAATAGGCATTACAATGAAAGATCGTTTAAAGTTGGGAATTTTATCTACCTTAAACTATAACCTTACAAGTAGTCCTTTCATTTAATGTATAATTTCAAGCTTACTTGATTTTATAGGCCTTTCGAAGTTCTTATACTTTAGGACTCCCTCTTAGTTCCAAAATCCATCCTACCTTCCATATATCTCAATTCAGACTAGCTTGCTTTACTATGCCCTTGCCTTCTTCTATTCTACCTTCTATTTTTTCTGATCAATTCATTTTTCTCATCTCGATTGCTATTTTTAACCATTATGTAGCTTAAGTTTTAATTTAATGAGCTTATTAATTGGCATTAAAGACACCTAAAAATTCTATTATGACTTATAATGCATGTTTTCATCAATCACCCTTGAGGATAAGGAACTTGGGGAGAAGGAGAACTAATACAAATAAAAAATGAGTGAAAAGGAAACAATGTAAGGAAAAAGAATTGTTGAGAAATAGTCGTTAAAGAAATTATTACAATAATGAACACCAACTAATCAAATGAAGGCATAATAACATAACATGAAATGACTGACATATGGTATTTAGGAGTAGAAGAGGAACATATTCAGCTAGGGTAGTTACGAAATTCACCATTGTATATTATTAAATCATTTATCATTGAGGGATTATTATAGATTGTAATCATTAAGGAGGAAGAATTATAAAGTAAAGAACATTACATTTAATAATACAATTTCTCATGTCATTCTTCTTCTTCTTTTCCTCTCTCTCTCTCTCTCTCTCTCACACACACACACACACACACTATTTTCTTATAAATTTTGATTTCATTCCTAGTTACACCATAGCTTTACTTTCGAAAATATAATTGTACCCTTGGATTTATAAGTGTATTTCAGAATATTATGCACTAAATTGATCTTAGTTTTTAAATTGCTTTATTCAAGTGATTTTATTTCTTTGTTCTCTTGTCTTTTTTTATTATTATTTTTAATAATTAATAAATAGAGGATGTAATGAAGCATTCTCAAAGAAGTGATTTCATGTTGAAGTTTCTAACTTCAACTTAGGATTTACTAGTCTGTGATACTAAAAAGGGGGGTGAATCAATATCATACCCCTTAAAACACACTTTAATAATTTAAGTTAAAGTATTCTATTTATTTAATACTCTAACTCTCGTCAATACGTAGGTATGTGAACAACTTTAACCTCTTCTCAAAAGTGAACTTTTTCTCAGATTCGACTAAGGTAGATCTATTATTACCTACTAATCATAATAGTTCCCAAAGTCACATTTCAGACACCTTACCTATTAGACAAATTGAATATTCTTGATTAGGTCATCTTTAAGTTATGGGTTTGATAATACTTTAACTGCATTCACAATTCAATTCAAAACACAGAATGTAAATCAAAGTAAGGACACAAAAGATTTACGTGGTTCTGTCAATGTGACGTACGTCTACGGTAGTAGGGACTTTTCCTCTACTGAGACAATCCATTATACTTTAGAATACCAGCGTGGTACTCCCGATGTTCACAATGTAGTTACAATGGATGTCTTAATTTTCTATTCCTTTCATTATTGCAAATACAAAGCAAGTACAATATAAATAGTGTCACTTACTGTGTCTACCCTTCTTTTAACTTGTCTTGCCTCTGTTGAATTGAATAGGCTGCTTTACTGCTGCTTAGAAGTTCACCACAACACTCTCTAATTTCTCTTGAAGAAATTTAAAAATACGTTAAGTTCTTTCCAATGCTTCACTGAATTCCTTCTCTAGGTTGTTTCACACAAATCTTGCTTTCACTGTCTCACAATTTCACGGCTTAGACTTAAGCTTCTAGTCTGTAGTTTCACATCTTACGGCTTGCCTCACACTACTGGTCTGCCGTTTCACGTCTCATGGACTACCTCACGCTTTTGGTTTGCTGTTTCATGTCTCTCGCACGTTTCTAGTTTGCATGCTAGCTGGTCTCCTATTTCAGCTTTACTGGTCTCCTGTTTTAGGTCTCACGCCGTGGTCACCCGTTTCCTATCTCACGACCTAGTCACCCGTTTCCTATGTCATGACCTTGTCACTCGTTTCAAGTTTCACAGCCTGGTCATCAGTTTCTAGTCTCTTGTTTCTAGTCAGTCACGTTGTCGCATGTTCTGGTTTGCTCTCCTGGTGGTGACGTTTCTAATCTCTTGCCATTCTGCTCTTGTCGTTCTACTCTCTTATCGTGTTGTCTCCTTGCAGTCCAACAGGTGGTTTCTCTCTTATTATAGGGTTTTGTCTCACCAAAGTCTCTCTTATTGTTGGTGTGCTTTATCCATGTGTTGTGTTTTGTTGTTTTTTCTATTTGGCCATCTACTCGCACTTATGCCGTCTAGGTCTTGGTTTATATATCTCTTCCATAAAAACCCTAATATATTGTGATTTACTTTTTTGCCCCTCCATGTGGCTTCAAATTACTTGCACACTTAAATCTAGTTGACAACAATTACAATCCATACAAGGTTGTAAGAACAACAATCTCCTCTTTTGTAATTGTTGCATCACGCATAATAAAAAGCCATTGTACAGCAATTACAAGTCCCCCTAAATATGCGTTCCCCTTTTCTGAACAGCTCTCTCTGCACTATTAATTCTCTTTCCCTTTGTCAACCAATTACAAATTGGAGAAACTCGTAAATTAAAGATAGAGGATTCACCTGATTTTTAGATTTGAAGAGGTATTTGTACAGATAGACTCAATTTGTATTTTTTAAACAGATCTATGGATAAAGGTTTAGTTAGAATATTTGAAATTTGATCTTTAGTGTCAACATACTCCAACTGAATTGTACCCTATTCCACTTGATCTTTGATGAAGTGATACTAGATGTTAATATGCTTGCTCCTTGAGTGTTGGACTGAATTTTTATTGAGATCAATAGCACTTTGATCATCACAAAGTACACTCACTGGTAACTTTACTTCAATACCCAAGTTTACCAATTGTCTTTGTATCCATATCACCTGAGTACATGTTGCACAAGCAGCTATATACTCAGCCTCAGCTGTTCTCAAAGCAACACTGTTTTGCTTTCTACTTAACCATGCAACACACTTTGAACCCAAGTAGAAGCTGCAACTACTGGTTGATTTTTTATCATCTATACTTCCTGCCCAGTTTGCATCAGTGTATGCTCATAGTTTTATAGAATCCATGGCAGGATACTACAAACCCATTTCTAGTGTCCCTTAGAAGTATCTTAGGATTTTTTTTCACTGCCAACACATGAGATTCCTTAGGATCAACTTGAAATCTACTAGCAATGCACACAACTTGCATAAGATCAGGTCTTGATGCTGTAAGGTACAGAAGGCTCCCTATCATCTTTTTGTATTATGTAGGGCTTGTACTTCTTCCAACTTGATCTTTTGTTAACTTGCAGCCTATTGTCATAAAGGTAGTAATAGGTCTACTATCCTTCATGCCAAACTTTTTTAGCATCTCTTTGGCATATTTTGTTTGAGAAATAAAAATACTTTTTTCACATTGTTTTATCTGTAATCCAAGAAAGTAAGTCATTTTTCCAATCAATAACATCTCAAATTCCTCACTCATCTTTTGTGCAAATTCTAGGCATTGTTCAGAGTAATCCCCTCCAAAGATGATGTCATCTACATATACTATGGTTATCAACTGACTTTTCTTTAAATTGAACATATATAGGTTATTATCAACTATTCTTCTTCTGAAGTTCAACCTTCTCAAGTACGTACCCGACCTACTGTACCATGCCCTTGGGGCTCGTTTAAGGCCATACAAGGCTTTCTTCAACTTGCACATATGTGTCTTATCCTCACTGAGTTGTACTTCATTAGGTCATTCAATAGATACTTCTTTTTTTAGGAGCCCATTCAAAAAGGCTGATTTCACATCCATCTAATAAACTTTATACCTCTTATGTGCTGCCAAAGTTAGGAACATTCTAATAGTTTTTAACCTTGCTACTAGTGCAAATGTTTTGTCAACATTTACTCTATTTATCTGAGTGTAGTCTTTGCAAACTAGTTTGGCCTTGTTCCTCACCACTTTGTCATCTTCATTGTATTTATTCCTAAACACTCATTTTGTTCCTATGATATTTTTGTTAGTGGATATTGGAACCAACTCCCATGTATCATTCTTCTCGATTTGATCCAGCTCCTCATTGATAACTTTGACATAGGCTTTATCTTATGTAACCTCTTCAACAAATTTAGGTTTAACTTATGAGAGTAAAGCAATAACTCCCACAATTCTTCTTCTTATTGTAACTCCTGCTGATGGGTCACCTATGATCTGATTTCCTTAATGAACACTAGTCCATGTTTTCTTTCTCTTTCTTTCTTGCACAATCTTAGTTGCAAGAGGATCTCTTTCTTCATCTTCAAACTCACACTTCTCTAAGTCTGAACTTACTTCTTGTTCCTTTTCTTCAGTTTGGTCTGATTCTTCATGTACATTAAAGTCATCTTTTTCATTGTCCTTAGCTTCTCCATTCTACACTATTTTCTAGTTCTCATCTATTCTCACATCACTGGACATGATTACTTTTCCCAGTTTATGTAAGAACACTTTGTAACTTTTTGTCTTTGCTGAGTATCCCACAAAGATGCCTTCATCAGACCTAGTATTGAATTTTCCCAAAATTTTGCTCCTTATTCTTCCCCAAACATAGGTTGCCAAAGATTCTGAAATACTTAGTTGTTGTCTTCTTCCCACTTTATAACTCATATGGAGATTTATCAGTGTTGGGCCTTAGTAAAACTCTATTCAGTAGATGTAAATTTGTAAATGTTGCTTCTGTCCAAAATCTTGTGTAAAGCTTAGATTCTAACAATAGAATTCTTTCCATTTCAACCACATCTCTATTTTTCCTTTCTACCACCCTATTTTGTTGAGGTGTTCTTGTTGCTGCCATCTGATGGTGAATACCATGCATTTCAAGGTAATCTTCAAAAGTTTCATTTCTAAATTCAATGCCTTGATCTAACTTTAATACTTTGATCTTCCTTCTTTTCTCATTGTCAGCCAATCTTCTATATCTCTTGAAGCAATTTAGAACTTCTAACTTGTGTTTGAGGTGCATGATGCAGGTCCTTCTAAATAATCATCAACAAACGAGATAAGTACCTTTTACCATTCAACCCTTTTGTCCTCATTGGTCTACACAAATCAGTATGTACAATGTCAAGCACTACTTCAGAACTTAACTCTTTGGTTTTATACTACTTTTTGGCATGTTTCCTTTTAGAGTATGCTGAGCAAACATACTCCCTCTCTCTCCTGAGGTCAGGAATATCTCTAATTGCATAAGTAATGGTCAGTTTCCTCATGTTCTTCTGTGTTAAGTATCCCAGCCTCCTATGCCAGAGTTGATTTTCTTCTTTTTTGGTGAGTAAACAGTTACTTGTCTTGTTCTCATTAATCACATATAAATTTCCAACTGTTCTCTTCCCGGTTGCAACAGTATTACCTTTTTTTCTCTTTACTTGACAACCTGTTTTTATAAATATCACTTTATGGTCTCCATTGCATAGTTGGTTGACAAATACTAGATTATATTTGAGTTCTTTAATATGCAGAACATCTTTCAAATTCCCTTTTCCAATATTTACTGATCCTTGACCACTGATGTTGAGTGAATCATCATTACCAAACTTGACTTTGCCTTCTCTTGACTTGTTTAGCTTTGATAATTTACTTTTGTCTCCTATCATGTGTGAAGTGCATCCACTGTCAAGGATCTACTGCATATCCTTGTAGTTAACCTTTAGTGTAATTTCAACTATATTGGCTACCTTTCCCTTTTGTTTTATATTCTTTTCTTTGAACTGGCTTGAAGATAACTTTTTCCATTTTCTTAGCTTTGATTGTACCAATTGTTTTTATTATGCCATTGAGTGCCTTCTCCATTTTTAAGCTTCTGCACGTTTTTTTCACTCCTTTTGAGTTGTTGTTGAAGTCACATTAACTCTATCTTCATTCTTTTAATTTTTGAAGTCCTTAAGCCAAACTCTATTGTGAGGTCTTCACATATTTTGATATATTCTTCAAATCTTCTCTTCAAGTCAATATGTTCAGCTCTTATTTCATCCTTTTGACTTTCAGCTTCCTCAGACTTTACTTAAACTTGTTTTATGTGAGCCTCCAACCTTCTTATGGTTCTGCCCCTTCTGATTATCTCTTTTGAAGCTGCTTCCAACTCTCTAACCTCCTCTTCCTCTTCAAAGATTAAACTATCACTTTGAACTGATGCCATAAAGGCATGCTCATCTGACGAGTTTTCATCTTCCTCCTTATCAGTTTTTTTTATCTGACTCACATAACTCTTGAATGAGCCTCTCTTCTTCTTTTGTGGGTTGGCAGTCTTCTTACTGGACTTTGATTTGAATGATGGTCTTTTCTATTTTGAATTCGGCTCATCATCACCATTCTCATCTTCATCATCAAGTTTCACTTTGCACTGAGAAGCAAAGTGTCTAGTCTACCCACAATGATAACATCTCAAGGATAACTATCTTTTTCCTTTCTTAGACTCCTTCTTGAATTTCCTTGTGAAGTAAGCCAACACTTCACCTTCACTTTCTTCCTCATCACCATCATCATCCTCACTGGATGATTCTTCCTCTTCTTTTATCTTCAAGTGTCTCATAGCTTTGAAAGTTGCCTCTTTTGATACCTTTGACGTTGAGGAGCTCTCAATTGACTTTATTCTCATCTCATATGCAATGAGATTGCACAGGAGATCATGTTGAGACATAGAATTGAGATCTTTACTCTCCTTTATGGCTACCACCTTTAAGGCAAACCTCTCAGGTAGAATTCTCAGAATTTTCTTCACAATAGATGAGTCCTTCTTGTTCTTCCCATGACTTCTAAGGTCATTTACAGCATCAATAACCCTAGTTAAGAACTCTTGGATTGTCTTATTTTTTTGCATTATGAGAGATTCATATCTCTCCTTAAACACTTAAAGCTTGACCTCCTTTATTCTATCATCACATTCATAGACTTTTTGCAATCTGTTCCATATCTCCTTAGTAGATTTATAATCCATAACTTTAGCATATTTAGCATTTATCAATGCTGAAATGATGACATTTGAAGCCTTCCCATTTATCTCAAATTTCCTTAATTCCTCTGGGGTTAGATCTTTACCTTCTTCTGGAGCCACAAAACCTTCATGTACAGATTTCACCACGTTTATGCCCATGGTTACAAATACCACTTGCATTCTCGCTCTCCACATATGGTAGTTGGTTTAGTTGAAGATTGGAACCTTCTTGCTGTAAGTAGTGCTGGTGCTGGTACCGACATCTATTTCTCAGTATGCTGAACAAGTTAAAACTTCTGAAACCCTTCAAACTAGTGCACCAAGCTGTTAAGCTTAAAACTAGTGAACCTGTGCTCTGATACTAATTGAAATTCCTGACTTCACCTTAGGATTTACTAGTCTGTAATACTGAGAGGGGGGGTGAATCAGTATCACACCCCTTAAAACACACTCTGATAATTTAAGCCAAAGTATTCTACTTATTTAATACTCTAACTCTTGTTAATATGTAAGTATGTGAACAACTTCAACCTCTTCTCAAAAGCGAACTCTTTCTCAAATTCGACTAAGGTAGATCTATTGTTACCTACTAATCATAATAGTCCCCAAAGTCACATTTCAGACACCTTGCCTATTAGACAAACCGGATGTTCTTATTTAGGTCTTCTTTAAGTTATGGGTTCGATGAAACTTTAGTTGTGGTCACAATTCAATTCAAAACACAAAATGTAAATCAAAGTAAGGACACAAGAGATCTACGGTGGTAGAGACTCTTCGTTTACCGAGACAATCCACTATACTTGAGAATACCAGTGTAATACTCCCGATGTTTACAATGTAGTTACAATGAATGTCTTAATTCTCTGTTCCTTTCACTATTGCAAATACAAAGCAAGTACAATGCAAAGAGTGTCACTTACTGTGTTTACCCTTCTTCTAGCTTGTCATGCCTCTGTTGAATTGAATAGGCTGCTTCAATGCTGCTTAGAAGTCCACTACAACACTCTTTAACCTCTCTTGAAAAAATATGGAAATATGTTGAGTTCTTTCCAATGCTTCATCGAATTCATTCTCTAAGTTGTTTCACACAACTCCTACTTTCACGGTCTCACAATTTCACGGCTTGCACTTACACTTTTAATTTACAGTTTCATGTTTCATGACCTACCTTACGTTACTAGTCTGTCGTTTCACGTCTCACGGACTGCCTCACAGTTATGGTATATTGTTTCACGTCTCTCACAAATTTCTAGTTTGCACGCTTTATTGTCTCACATTTCAGTTTCATTAGTCTCCCGTTTCAGGTCTCACAGTCTGATCACTCATTTCCTATCTCATGGCCTTGTCACCCATTTCAGGTCTCATGGCCTGGTCACTAGTTTCTGGTCTCTTATTTCTGGTCAATCACACTGTCGCACGTTCTAGTTTGCTCTCCTAGTGGTGACGTTTCTGATCTCTTACTATTCTGCTCTTCTGTCGTTCTCTTATCATGCTCTCTTTTTGCCATTTTGCTCTCTTGTCGTGTTATCTCTTTGTCGTTCAGCCAGTGGTTTCTCTCTTGTTGTAGGGTTATCTCACCAAGGTCTCTCTTGCTGTTGGTGTGCTTTGGTCGTGTGTTGTGTTTTGCTATTTTCTTTATTTGGTCGTCCACCCACACTTATGCCGTTTTGGTCTTAGTTTATATATCTCTTCCATGAAAACTATAGTATATTGTGATATACTTTCTTGCCCCTCTATGTGGTTTCAAATTACTTGCACACTTAAATCTAGTTGATAACTATTACAACCCATACAAAACTGTGGGAACAACACATGTATTGTGAATTGTCTAGAATTATATTATCTTTTACTTTAACCAACTACTAACATAGAACATATTATGAAAAATATTTTTTATTATTTTATAAGTTATATTTTATAATTGATTTATTTATTTTATAGTATTTTAGTTTAATTATGAATTTTAGTTAAACTATTTTTAAAAAATATTTGAACTATTTAGAATTCTTTTTTATTTTAATCTATTTTAAAATATTTTCTCAATTAGTCATTAAACATTTTTTTAATTTAGATTAAAATATCTTTGTACTTAGTTAAATAGTTTTTAGTTATAAATACGTATTTAACTTTATGGGATAAGATATCTTATAAATTATAGAATTTTATAAATCATATTTTTTAAGAGTTATTATATTTTCTGGTAGATTTGAAAAATTCTTTTTAAAGGGTAAATTAAGTATTAGCCTTTTGTTATTTATTTTTGCACTTTTGTCCTGCATATAGTGGTATTAGAGTAAATTTGACCTATATTGATACTATTTTATGGGATCTAAGATAACTTGTTCAACAATGAAGATAATGAAGGAAAAATTTTACCTAAATTAATTTTATAAGATCATGAATACAATAAATCTTGTATTGAAAATATGGCTCATAGTCATTGTGTTCATGTTCATATTCTTGAATTCAAAGATATTTCTTTCTTTAATGGAAATTTCTTCATTAAAGATTTGTAGAATAGTTAGCAAAAATTAATGCATATTTTAAATACAATGACATTTCTAAGGAGAAGAAAATGAATCTTGCATATTAAAAACTCCAACATGGTGTAGCTGAATAGTAAGATGATATTTAATATTTTTGATTAAGATGTGGTAAGTTTAAAATTTAATTATGGGTAAAGATGAGAAATTTTATGATAATAATAAATTTGAGAAAATTTTTATTATTATTTTCTACTAACTGAAGAATCATATGATAATATATTTACTCACAATGATAATATAATTAAACAAGTTGATTTCATATCTTCTAAAGGAAATATCGATAAATGTAATAGAAAGATTAATATGGATTCTGTCAACTTAAAAGTTGAACCTATAAGAGGATCTTACTAATTCTTTACTTCATTGATTTCTTGGAGTGGATAATCAAGCACACGATGATTCGACATTATTATTTGTTAATGTCATTATTCTCGTAACAATTCATAAAAGAAGTTGTTAGTTCATGTTGAGGACATTAATTTATTTAAAGTATTTGTTCATATAATATGAAAAATGTTAATTTCTCGTTATCAACTTGAGAACAATTTTTTTTAAATGGAGAAGTTTAATGTAAAACACATCATGAAAATTATTTTTTATTGTTATATAAATTATATTTTGTAATTTATTTACTTAATCTATAGTATTATAGTATTTTAATTTAATTAAAAATTTTAATTAAACTATTTAAGAAAAATATGTGAACTATTTGAATTTTTTTATTTTGGTTTATTTTAAAATATTTTCTAATTTAAATTAAAATATTTTTTAATTAGATAATTTTTAATTATAAATACATATATAAGTGTATGAGATAATATCTTACAAATTATAGAATTTTATGAATTATATTTTTCTCTCTTTTAAATTATTATATTTTTTGATAGATTTTTAAAATTCCTTTAGGGCCTTTTGTCATCTATTTCTAAGCTCTTATCTTGCATCAATGGCATCAAAATTTAGATTTGCCTCCTTTAATATTATCGCTTCCGTGTGCGCTGAATATCCCTTGTGCAAGTTTAAGAAAAGTTACGAAGGTAGAGTTTTGTGAATCAAAAGTACTTCAAATAGGCATTTGAGCTTGGATTTTGAGGGTTCCATTTTATCTGCTGCACATCTTCATTCGTTTTTTCACTTGCCTTGTTTGATGATTGCATTAACCTGTCCTTTATCGTTAAATTATGTACAAGTGAATTCTTTGGAAATAGATGATATTCTTTTGCGTGATATTAAACTTGTTTGTTTCTTGTTGTTTTATGGAACGTTTGTTTCGATTGATACGTGATCAAGAGACAAGTCTTTATTTGAGGGATGATTTTGGAAAAGTATGCTTTTCAGTGTAAGTTCTGAAGTACTTTACCTCCTGTAGCAATTGCATTTTTGTGTTGTAATCCACAAAAATGGGTTTAGTCATGACAGTTTGTGATGAAGTGTCATATGCTTAGGAGATTGATTGATTGATTTTGCTTGTATCTTGCCACAGTACTCCTTCCTTAAATTGGATGCTGGGTTTTAGCTATGTTCATGGTTTTGTTTTGCTGATATCTGCATATTTCCTGAATCTCAAATTGAATTTAAAAACTTGAACTAGTGTTTGTCAGGCTTCTCTTCCCTACGCGTTTTCCCATCAGAATGCATAATTTGTAAGACAGAAGATCTTGGCATGCATTTTGTTATCTTGAGCGTAGGAATTTTCTCCTTTTTTATGATGTTATTGACTGAATTTACTGCTATTGTCTTCAGAGTCATCTGGAAGAAAAATCTGCTACAAGGTCTCCGCTAAGTTATGGCTAAAACTGACCTGCTGACACATGAATTATTTTTACAATTATCATGCTCTGCATTTTAACCTCGTCTTAGAAATAGCACGACATAGCTTAATGGTGTGGCTGATGAGCTTGATGCCACAACGGTTGGAGCAATTCTGGATGTCCCCCATATTTTTCCGATTGGGATGAGTGTGCTCATCCCTCACTTATGAGGCATCCCCGACTTCTTCGGTATCATATCAAAGAGTCCAGTCAATCTTATCACTTCTCTAACAATGATCAAGGAAAGATGACAATTACAATTTCCATCTTTTCTTTAGATGATATTCCTATATTGGTGACTGATGCTTTATTAGAACCACAAAAAAGTGTTAACCTATGCTTGATAGTCCAGTTTAACAGTGGTCATGGTCACATTCATTGTCATATTATGTGAGAATTGGGATGGCTTGTGAGGAACTACTGTTGGTTATGAACACCCTTTGATGCCGGATACGAGAAAGGAATTTGGGCATATCCTATTTTGACGGAAATATTGAGGTGAAGGACATGGAGGTAATTGCCCCGTACCATACTAGTAGGGCAATGTTCTTTATTTTTGGAATATGCCATAAATTCTAATGTTAATTTTCCCTTGGCAAATAGATAAGAAATGTGAAAGATGCAGTAACAAAAAACTTAGGTATTCTACCACTTCATATCGATGCAAGTTGTTATGATAATGTGAGTGAGTTACAATATCTTTCTAATTTACCCTAAGCCTAGCTTGTAGGCATACATTTTCTGGGAATGGGGAAACCTTCAAGCATCTACTTTTTTAATTTCAGGTTAAGGTGGGATGGCTCCCAGACAGACCATCTCAAGCACCCCTTCTTTTTCTTTTCTTTTCTTTTTTTTTTTTTTTTGGCTTCTTGAAGACAGCTGAAGATATGATCGAATCTAAATATGGAATCACATTTTCCATATTTTTTGTACCTTCAGCAAATTGTATATGGTTGACGCCATTGGCGAGACATTAAATTTTCATGCCCATCATTTTTTGTGCACCTTTTACAGTCAAATATAACCATATGCCAAAATTCATTTGATTACAGCAGAGCATTTCATCATAACAAATAAATGCGTTTTGTAAATTTGTGTTATGAATCAAACTAAAAATAAGCATTTGATACGAACAAGATATTAAATGCAGTACGTGGATGTGGAAAAGCATGCCTTTGAGATCGTCTTGAGAGAGACTCTATTCAATACACTTACCATAAAACCAATTTGAGAGCATAGCGTGTGATTCAATTTTATGTGAACAAGGAAGCCAGAGGTCAACCGTTTTCTCCCACTGCTATTCACTATGGATTAAAAGATTTGATTAAGAAGTGCCGAGTGGGTAGAGTCAGACTTATCAACTTTATTTATGTCACATTATAAAATCAACTTCCAGGAGAAATTTTGTCTTTTGAACACAAATTAATGGACTTATATTACATAAAAATATTTTATGCCATATCAATAATATTTTATATAATATAAAGAGATTTCATAGTTAATTTTTTATATCTGAAGAAATCTATAAAATTATAAGGTTATGCGACTATATATATATATATATATGTATATGTTTTTTTTTTTGGTTGTTTTACATCCCAAAAACTCTTTTGGAATTATAAGGGTGAAAACTAATATGGACCCATTCATCAAAGACACGACAATTTCAAAACATTTCCAAAATGTATAATCTATCTAATTTAACTGTTTTAGTGAACCCATTGTCACCATCTTATCGTTAAGTTGTCTTTGAGCGAGCATGAATCCTTGACGTACGGGACTTCTTTTCTTCTCCATTTGTCTTCTTTCGGAAAAGCACTTGTGATATGGACTGCCAGAGATCTGAAGGTATCCCAATTCCAGCGAATTTTTCCAAGGAAGGTAAGGTAAGGTAAGCTTATAGAACAATTTCTTTGAATGTAACTTAGATTAGATGCTAAACAATGCAACTAATCCTCCCATTTTGCTGCATTTTGTACAATCCCCACTAAGAGTCCGTACCAAGTGAGAACATGATGTGTCACTTGTTGGCCAGAGGATGACCAACAATACAATTGTCATTTTTTTCCTTTTTGCTGTTATTTTCTTCTTTCTTGTGGAAGCCACCATTGTTTGATCTTGAATATCTTTTTTAATAGATAAATGACATTCAAAACTGTTAGTTAGGTTAATAAACTAAAAACTTATAATTAAGTATAAGAATTAACGTAATTTACATTTATCATTATTATTACTTAATCATAAAATTCTTCATAATATATTTAACAAATGTCCGTTTAACAAGTCTATGGACAGCCCAATTTGTCTTGCTTCACGTCGATTTAACGTAAATGTGAAAGCATGGATTTACAATCTTCAATCATCGCCCCAAACGACGGATAATCTCTGTATCTGTCCAAATTTCTCGATGTCCAAGCCCTTATTCAAACCCATCATATGCCTTGTTTTTTATGAGTCAGAAATAAACCCATCAAAGCGTGTTAAGCATACGGAAAAGATCTCTATGGACAATGGAGAACTAAGACAAACAGAATACATGAGAGCAATCGAAATCCATAGACTGAAGGCAATCAGCGTTAATTTTTATCTCTTTTTTTTTTAAGTTATTTTTCTATTACCTCTTCTTTTGTTTTGGGGAAGGGGAAGGTTGACCCTACACAGTTGACCAATAATAGTAAACTTGTTGGCAAAACAACATGGCTTTTTCGTTTTTTTCTGTCTTTTTTATGTATTAGAAATCCTGGTGGATCGTGAACACAGTCAATCACACCCCCCCCCCCTAAATGGATTCACGTATCTCTAAAAGCAAGTCACGATGCTTTAATCATTAAGTTGATTGACACACACAAGAACTTTATGGATATATGGTGGATACAAAACAATTTTGTGAGATTTTTTTTTTTAAAAAAAGATAATCGATATTAATTACAAATGTAAATATAAAATATACAATTTTATTAGAGGAGACTGTCGTACTATTGAGTTCAAACTTTTCATTGCGTCTACGAATAAGTGATTTTAATTCATGTGATGCTAATTGGGGTATTATTGCATAGATCGAACTTGGAAGCTAAGTTAATCTTTGTAATTAATTATTTTGAGCTCAAGGATATCTTGGCAAGGACCATTTACTTTGGGCATTAAATTGAATCAAAAAAAGAGCCAAAAGAAATAGTTGTGGGAACAGTGCTAGGGGGGGCTTTTGTCGTTTGCGTAGACAAAAACCAAGATGCACAAATCAATTTGGATTTAGCAAATATTTGACACTAATATGCATTTGTCCAAATAGTCAATATTATCATGCCCCTTCGTGTCTCCATGTGGCTTATCTCTTCTCTACGCATACATGATGCAAACTTTTAATGGCTTTCCGTCATTATCATTGTCATGAAATGATTTGTGGTGCGGGTGTGTGGTGGAGCACTTCCCCACTCATACATAAAGTGAATGGTGCGCCAAGCCCTAATCAGAGTTTGTTTTTCTTTTTTCTTCATTTTCATATGAAGTGATTTTGACTTAGCTTCAAGTTTATGGCCCCATCTGATAACTTTCAATTTTAACGAAGCTTTTTGGGTCAAGTTGATTGGCTATGGCCCTACAAATCATTTTCGGTTGATTATTAGCTAGACAACTATATCTTGGTGGCCCCCTTTTTCTATTGTGGAACATGGATATGCACATCTACACTCAAACGGTCTAAAATTTTCCAACCTTGTTTCTTTCTTTCTTTCTTTCTTTTATTTTTTGGGATATTCTGGAGTTTCCATGAGAAAAAAAGCCAATTGTTGATTTGGGAGAAATCAAAGCAATGATCATCTCCAATGCAAGCTTTCACATACTACTGCAAAATATTACAAGGGGCAAACGGGTCGAATTAGGTCAAATTTAAATCAAATGTTTTTTAATTTTAAGTCATTTAGATTTTGAATGTTTGG
Source organism: Ceriops zippeliana (assembly GCA_037897445.1). Lineage (NCBI taxonomy): Eukaryota > Viridiplantae > Streptophyta > Magnoliopsida > Malpighiales > Rhizophoraceae > Ceriops > Ceriops zippeliana. The sequence goes on from JBAPLH010000174.1 coordinate 2,941,818, forward strand.
AGCTATTTGAATTTTAAATATTTGATGTTTAAGATATTTTTAGTCTCAATTTTATTAGATTTTGAATTATTCAAATTTTGAACTTATTGAGTTTTAAATACATCACATTTGAGTTCATTGAGTGTCAAATATATTAACTTTTACATCTTTTTGAAATTTAGATTTAGTTAATTCGAGTTTCAAATTTCATAAATTTGTGTTGATTGAATTTTATAGCAAACAAGTTTCAAGTCATTTTGAATTTTATAGATTTGAATTAATCAAGTTTTGAATTAAATAGAATTTAGGCTTTTTCAATTTCTAATTTTTTAGATTTAGATTATTTTACTTTTAGGTGATTCAAATTACCTAAAAGTAGGTTTATTTTTTATTGAATTTTGGATCAAATAAGTTTTTAATTGTTTCAAATTTCATGAATTTGAGTTAATAAATTTTTGAATTAATTATGTTTTATGTTTTTTTTATTTCAAATTATTTAATTTTTATATTATTTTGCTTTTAGGTGATTTAAATTACTTTTAAGTTTTAGATCATTGAAAATTATTCAATTTTTAATTTTCAATTAAAAATTAGGTAATATCAATTTTTAAATAAATTATTCAAGTAATATTAACTTTTTTTTACCTAAAAAAAAAAAGAAAGAAAGATAAGTTGCACATAGTGGTTCTTAATCAAATACCTAATACATCATTAATGGATTTTTTTTTTTTTACATTAAGTGATGTATAGATATTTTTTTATGAATCCAAAATTTAATAACACGGATCATAAAACTATAAAATTTACACAAAATTAAAAAATCCCAATAACAAAATTCACTTGAAAAGTCTCTTTTTGTACTTATGCTTAATATACATCATCCTCGTATAAAAGGTAGCGACCCATTACAAAATGAGCTATTAGCAACTTTGAACATATATGAGTTTAATTCACTTTATAATTTTAAAAGACTTACCTTGTTCAAATAAAAACAAAAAAACTTACTTTGAAAAATTAAGAATAGCTAGGCTCCTCATTCTTTCTCATATAAGTTGAAATGTTAAAAGTTGATATGACTCATCAATTCAATCCAAGCCCAATTGCAAAAAATTAACTTAATTCAACTTAAAATATAACATGATTTGAAAGTAATTCATTTTAAAATGACCAAATCTAAGTAACCTAAATTTAAATCCATTAGATCTAACCTAAAAAATACTTCTTTTTGTAATTGATTTTGTTTTTTAAATAATTTTTTGAATTTAATATTTTTTATATTTTTACTTATTAATTTATTATTTATATTTATAAAAATATATACACATCACTAAGAAAATGCTAGAGTAAGTGAAAGGGACAATTATGCCCTATATATATAAGTTATTGTTTAATTTAGTGGTAACCAATAAAAAGTATTTTTATTCCTGTCACATTTCAAATTTAATATCTAAGTATAATGTGTACTTTTTTGTTCCCATATAACATTTGTCCTTTATAAAAAATTACTATAAATTAGACATTACATATTATAAATGTATATTTTATATATAATATTTAATTTTATTAATTTTTATTTATTATATATATTTAATTTTTTAATATTGACAATAAATTACTCAATTTATATAATTATCTATTTTTATTTTTTATATTTATAATATTTTAAAAACATTATTCACTTATTTACATAAATATATTTTATATATATATATATATATATATATATATATATACAAACCTTTTTTTTATTATTAAGTGGCTCATTTAACTATGAGTTAAACAATATAGTAGTTTTTCCATTTTCATAAATCTCATACCATTTTCTTTTATTATTAAAATCAATAATCTCAAGAATTATAATAATATAAAGAAAAAACTCTCAGAAAACTTCCAATTAATCTTAACAACCACATTAATGATAGTTTTCAAAATTTTATATCTAAAATTATCATTTATTTCTAGGTGCAAAAAAAAATTGTTTACAATAATTTATACATGTCAATATAATATTTGTACCATGTTATTACTATATATAATCATAAATATATTGCCCAATATTTGTTTTATTAGAGATGTAACTTAATACTAAGAAAAATATAAGGGTATAAGGTGCATAAAATTAAGAAAAAAATAAAATCAAAGCAAATCATACATAAAGAAGAATAAAATTAAAAAAAATCTTAAATAATTTTTTATTTAATTTTTTAAAGAAAAATTTGTATAAGACTTTAGATTATTAAAAAGGATTTAAATAAATCTTTATTTAAATTTTTAAAGAGTAGAATTTATGAAACTTTAGATCATTAAGAACTATTGTGAAAAAGATGAATTTATAAACAATAATGACCCTTAAATAATTTTAACAATTAATTTATTATGAACAATTAAAACTTTGCATATGACACATGCACACTATTTTTTTTTTTCATATATTAACTAATATATATATATATATATACACACACCACACATACACATTACATTTAATTTATATTATTATTTATTTATTATATATATTTAATAATTTTATATTAACATTAGATTACTCCTTGTATATAATTATTTATTTGTATTTTTATTTTTATAATATTTTTAAAAAATTATTCACTTATATATACATATATACATACATATTTGTATATATTTTTTTATAGATAATACAATAAAGTGTATAATATAGTTACATACTATTTATATAAATTAATATAACAATAATATATTTTCACTTGAAATAAAACTAAAATATTAGTGAAAGAGACAAAAATTATATTTTAAGAAGGTTAATTTGCAAATCAACTTAGAACTGAAGGCAATTCAACCTAATTCAACTCAAAATGTAATGTGATTCAAAAGTAATTTAACTTCAAATAATTTAAATTTAAAGTAAATCAACTCGAAATTGTTTGATTTAATTCTTTCAATACTTTTTTTTTTTTACCTATTAATGACATTTATTTCTTCAATCATTATTTAGCTATACATTCAGGACTACTGACATAAAATTTTGATGATTTTTATGTATTACAAATTATTTCTATAAACACACACACACAGAGACACACACACAAAGGGAGGGGAACAAAACACAGAGAAATCGCAATCAAAATGTTTTGTCTTTCTCCTCATTATTATATCATCGCACTAGCAGCATGTTCTCTTCTCGAGGACTTGGAAAATTAATTATATGGCCCGTAAAGCAATTCATGGCGTGCTGGACAAATTTTTGGGTTAGAAGAGTGTCCAAAACAGTGATGTAGCAAAAATCTAAACCTAACAGGCATCATAAAATCTTGCTGACCATTGGCCAATTATAATGCCTTTAGGGTGGCAAACCCAAGCAGAAAAGGATCCATTATAATGCTTCCTTGGTTAATGATGAGCAACATAAAGTTTTTCCAATTTACATGATCTAAAGTTGCCAGGTTGTAGTTGGGGTGTTGTGGAACTGGCTTCTACGAGCAATTAATCTTACTATTATGAAAAAAAAAAAAAAAAAGACAAGAAAATCCTACTTTTTAAAAAAAAAAAAAAAAAGTTCATTATATTAGTATACTCTTGTGGCTAGTGTTGTCATGATATTCTTATATGGTTTTATATGATCAGTTGGCGCTGGTGGGCAATAATTTCAAATACTAAATTGGTTTTTGATTTCCTCACAATTATAACAGTTTTTTTTTTTTTTAATTTTAAAAAAGGCAAAGGATATGTCTTCACAATTAACCTAGAATTTTATTAGTAGATACGAAAATTTATTATTATTATTATTATTATTATTTTGGAAGTTTAAGTTATATTCTTCAACTTCTTTTATCATGATATAATGACAAAAATAAATATTAAAAAGAAGAAGAAGAAGAAGATAAACTAAAGATAAGAAAGAACGCATGGAGTTAAAACTTTCTACATTCTAATTGTGTCCTTAAAATTTGGGAATCTTAGAGAAACCAAAATAAGAATATAAAACTAGAAACAAGAGGAAAATAGTAACCAAATAAATAAAAAAAAAGTTAATAACAAACGTACACGATATGGAAACTTTTATGCTAATCTATGCAAACCCTAATTTATTGAGTCAAAATCTAGCTCGAAAAAAAAAAACCATTATGGAGTCAAAAGCATCATATATGCAATAATAAGTTTTCCAATTAGAGTAATTCTAAATATCATAAAATAAGATACCAGAAAGGTTATTTACTTTAATAAAAATAATGTTTCGCAATAAATTATTAAATTTTTTTTGTTATATATAGAAAATTGTTCTATCAATCAGTCCAATTAAAATTAATGTTTAACTCCATACATGAACAGTGACACGGGGTGACAAGGTAGAGGAGGGCAAACACATTTGAAGGGAAAAGGAATCCACTGCTGCGAAAAAGAGAGATTAAGTTGATTAAGGTCAAATTAGAATATATGTAATTCTGTAACATTAAATTTTATTTGTAAATCTTAGAACTTTAAGCTCTTATTTATTAATCTTAAATGCAGAGTTAATTAGATCAGATTTTCGAGTTTTATTTGTGGAAAAAAAAAATGTAATTCTGCACTTAAAGAACTTGATAGTTAACGCCTCTATGAATAAATTATGGAGAACATAGATCACAATACAATTTGAAGGACGAAAGCAGGAGAGCTTCCTTCTGCGGGGAATAGATAGATCGCCCTTTATTTATTTAGTTATTTTTGTGCGATTCTAGCTTTGACATTTATCCTAACTCTCTTTCTGATGGATTTTTGGGGAACTTTTGCATTTTTTCCTTTTTTTTTTTTTTTGGGGGGGGGGGGGGGGAAGATGATATGTTTGGTAATCATATGGTCTGGATGGACGTATACTTATTTATTTACTAAATCCAATCCAATGGAGTAAAGCATACTCTTTCTATTCTTTTATCATAAAGCAGTACTCTCTCTAAGCGAATGAATACAACGGTCATTGCTTATGTGAAATGAGTGTGTGTGACAAGTGAACAAAGCTATATATATATATATATATATATATATATATATATTAAAGGAAACAAAAAAAGAACAATATAACGACAGAAAAAGGACATATTCATGTCATACATAGATACCTCTGAATTGAACAGGAATCTTTTACCCAATTCCCCACAAAAAATTACCACGTTACTGTAGTGAGAAAAGGAATAAAGTACATTTTCAGACACCAATAAAAAGAAGCACAGCCCCCCCTCACCCCTCATGTGTGCCCAACTAGAACCAGTGCCCCTCCTTTTTATGCCTTCTCATACAATTTCTTTATTCCTCCTAAAAAGTGGCAGACCAGTGACCAGCCCCCGATTAAATAGTAGACTGCCAAATCCTCACCTGCTTTGAGGTAAACATGGACCACCCATACGCTAATTTCAATAATATTAAACCTGTGGAATTTTTAAAAAAGGTTAATCCTAGCTCTTATTCAATGGTTAATTGGTTAAGATGTCATCATCAAAGCCGAGACACCTCTACTTGAGCAGCTATATTCATATATAACCCCAGGAGGGTCATTATTTTATGTGGCTTTGGGAGTTATCAAAATGAAGGGAATAGAATAGAAGTCTCACAAGTTCCCATCAACCCATCAACCTAAGAAGGGCCTCTGAGTGAATTTTGTTTTTTGCTTTTTTTTAAATGGTGTCTTTTGATTGAATAAAAATTTTGGGACAATAACTTGTTTGTCAACCCACCAAAACATGCAGTACAATAACTTGACCAAGGAACATAGAAAAAGAAAAGGATAGAAAGAAAGATAGAAAGGAAAATGTACATGCAAAACAGTACCTACCTTTTGTATGAATAAGAGAAATGTTAAGAGTTAATGTCCCGTAGATGTTAAAGACAATAAGAAACAAGAAAATTTTTGTAGAAGTACATTGATTTTTGAAAGATGACGGAGAATTGTCCAATGTTCAAACTGTTAGGATATAGATAGGTTCATCATCAATCCACCTGAATGGCACGGATACCGTCAGGGTGCGAGAGAGCCTTGCAATAATGGAATCTGCAACTGGTCCCAACTCAACAAGTGATAACAATGGAAGAATGAGGTAGGTTATTGCCTTCCAAAGCCACTCAGGAAGATTAAAGCTAACCCCACTTACTTGGGAGTGTAAAAATGGAAGAGGGTTATCGGCTCAACAAATGACCGCCAATGTTGATGGTGTATTGCAAATAATTGCAATTGTCTACCCTTCATTTGATTGGGAATTGTGATGCAAATTTTAATTGGGTAGTCACGTTGCAGTCTTTTGATTTTCGGTTGCATACTTTTTTTTTTTAAAGAAAAAAAACAAAAACACCCTAATTTATTTCCCTTAGATGGAGGTGACCATTTGATTTTTGGTATAAGCTGGGGATAACCATATTTTCAATCCTCAAATTTGTATTTTTTGTTATTTCAATTTAATTTTAAATGTCATAATTACATATCAATTGAATCTAATTTATAATAAAATGAAATTTAATTAATAAATAAATACTTTGACCAAATTATAAAAAAGTATGAACATAGGAAATTAAATTATATTTCCATTTATTTTTTTCTATAAACAGGCTAAATACTCATTGTCTATATCGTTAATTAAATTAATTGACATGTAATTACAATATTTAAAATTAACTTAAAGTTTTCAAAATATTTAGAAGTACAGTGAAAAGAAAAAAAAAATTAGAACTGCAAATTTAATTATCCCGTAAAAGGTTGCTAGGAAAACTCAGGTTCATGCAAAGCTCCAAGAAGGAATCTCACTATCAATCAAGCTAACTGCAGAAAATGACTTGTCAAACATGTGTTGTTTGACATCCCTGCGACGCAATCTTTAGTTATTTGCAGTTTTGAGGATACCAAATTGGACAATATTAAATGCAGCAAATATTAAACCTTTTTTGGGGGTGTTGTGGGGGGGGGGGGGGATTGCCAGTGGGAATCCTTGGCCGCCAATGGATGGAATTGTCAATATAACTTAATAGGGTATCTATTTGTTAAATTAGAAATATGAAATAAATTTAGGAGAATTGGAAGCGGATGCTGCTTGACCCAAATTGGATCAAGCGAGAACACTTTTTTTTTTTTTTGGATGGAAGGCTAAACCATATTGGACCTAACTGATATATTGTTGAGGTCTTGTTTTTTTATTTTTATTTTTATTATAAAAAATAAAAAAAAATCTCTAATTCAATTTTGAATATGCTGTACGAGATAATTGAACTTCACGGCGTGAAAGAGTTAAGTGTGGTGCCAAAACATTGACGAGAGGGGATTCACAGAATTCCATAGAGTCTAAAAGGTTTATTTGGGGTACGTTCGATGTGAAAATGTTATGAATTCACTAATCTTTTGGAATTGAAGAGTTGTTTTGGTTGGCTTTGTCTGGACAAAAAATAAATAAATTAAAAAAAAAAGGACATTTGACCATTTTAGAGAGAACTGAGTTCCCCTTATTTTAGAGGTGAATTGAAATCCACTGGGAGTGGAATTATTATTTTCATCCTTCCCATCTTTAACTTAAAAAAAAAAAAAAATTAAAATCATAACTTTATTCGCAATGCTAAAATTGGTGACTTAATTCTTAGCATCTACTTATTTCATATATATATATATATATATATATATATATATATATATATATATATATATATATATATATATATAGAACTTATATTACATAGATGATATTATTATTTAAATGATGTAAGATTTTATATCTTATTTTTAGAAAATACCTAATTTAATGTTAAATACAAATAAAAGTAAAAATAATAATAAAAATTGCATAATTATTAAAAAGAAAGCACCTTTATTTTGTAGAATTGCTCGTAAATTCTTAGAAAAAGAAAAAAAAAAAAAAAAAAAAAGAAAAGAAAAACCTTTCCTCCGGACTTTTGGCTTTTCCTAATGACTCAGAATTCTTCTCTCTTCTCGACTGTTTCCATCATTCTCCAACTTTTCCTCCATCCTTACATAACACGTAAGTAAACAAGTTCACTGCTGCCACGCCCAAATCATCTGAATTAAGGGCAGAGACAGTGGCAAAGGGTCAAAGTCTCCCTCACCATATGACCTTTTCTTCTTATTCACTTTAATTCATCATCATAAACCACCGTCTCGCCTCTTGCCCAACTATCAACCCTCCTCGTACTGCTCCAAACACCATAATATTCGCACACACAGAGAAAGAACAAACACGCCCCCAACAAAATTTTAGAATTTTTGTTACAACTTAATTTGTTAATTTCGTGGAGAATTCATTAATTTTGGTGGAACCCATTTTGGTAAATTTTTATTACAGATCATTGACGATCTGACGCCAGCACGACAGCAGCAGTAAGAACCCACCCAACAGAACGAAAAACTTACCAAAAAAAAAAAAAGACAAAAAAAGGAAAATATTTTCCTACGTATCAGTGGCATCATCAGCAATTTCATCAAACTGGATGCCTGTTTCCCCTGTGTTTCTCTTGCAAGTCCAAAGTTCTCAGCTTTATGACTTTGTTGCGGTATTAATGTGGTTCACTTTAAGACCCAAAACGCACTTGTCACTTGGACCACTTGAGATTTCATTTGGCCATTAGCACAGCCAAGAGAGAGACAGAGAGAGAAAGAACGGAAATAATAGAACAGAAGAGAGGGAAATCAAGGAAAGAAAGAAGGAAAATTTTTAGAGAGATAGAGAGAGAGCTGAGAAAAAACATTCATTCAATTCCCTGAAACTGAATACTGCTGCCCACTTCACCAGCCCAGTAGTAAAAACAAGCAGACAAGCAAACCAACCAACTAGAATACAAAACAAAGACAAGAAAAGAAACCCCATTTCAGCATTCAGAATTCCTCTTAAGTTCTTTTTGCCACTTGGTATTTTTGTTCTCTGAGCTTCTTAGGGAATCCAATGGAGCAAACCGAGGCCACTTTCAAGATGGAAGCCTGGGGCATCATCTAGAAAAAAGCACCCTTTTCTCTAAAATCACCGTTCTTCTCGTAGTGCTTGTTTTTCATATATTTTGATTCTCCTTTTGTGTGGAGGAGGAGGATGGGGCGACCGAGGAAGTTGATATTGGCGGCGGAGAACTCGGATCCGGCGAGGAAAAGAAGCGGAGGCCTCAGGGCGAAACAGGCCGGAAGAGGCTCGTGTCGTGGAAGTTAGGGGAAATGCCCCAAAGTCTCCTTCTTCAGAGCGCTGATTGTTTTTGTTTTGTACTTTCGGCCTTTAATCTTTTGAGGAGCCGGTTGTGCATGTTTGTTGTTCTTCTTGTTCTTCTTCTTCTTCTCGTTGTTGTTGTTGTTACTTTAAGAAGCAGAGGAATGGGTAATTTGCTGAGAGAAGTGTTGATGACGCTCTGCGGTGTCAATCAATGGTCTTACGCCGTGTTTTGGAAGATTGGCTGCCACAATCCTAGGTAACTTTCCTTCTTCTTCTTCTTTGCTTTTCGTTTGTTTGGTTTCTAGGAAAATGAAAGGAAAAAGCAGGAAAAGTATGCTACTCATCTTCAAATGTTTTTTTTTTTTCATTTTTTTCATTTTCCACTAATTTTTTGTTTTGAGTCAACTAGGCCAGAAAATCGTAGCTGGGGGGCTTTGTTTCGTTAAACTGGAGAAAATAATGGAGTTTTGTTCATTCAGGGATTTTACTTTGGATGCCTTGTGGGAACTCAAAGGCTTCCTTAAGATGCTCAGTCGTTCTTGAAATCGCGGTGGTGGTGAATTTTGTTATGACACTACTTTTGTTATTCTTATTTTCCTTTATTTGTTTCGTTCAAATTCGTCTTGGTAACCAAAAGGGGTTTCTTTTTCTCTTTTTCACTATTTTTGAGGTGGCTGTTTTTGGTCTTTGATATGTCCTAGTCTGGTTACCGTTGTCTTGTCTGCTATTTGTAATCCAGTAGACCTTTTTCTTCCTGCTTTTGGAACCTTGTATCTTGGTTCCTTCTCCTTTGTCTTTGAGAATCTTAGTGAAAGTTTCTTTGCATTAATTTGATTAAACTGTCTCTGTGTTGGACTGATCTATTCTTAAATCTAATTGGTTCAGAATCTGTCCTATCTTGGTTGATTTTATTCGACCTTTCTTTCTCTTGTTTTGAGCAACATAAGGTATCAATTTTATCAGCTGTTTGAAGATTCTGCTGATGAGCCCATAGAATCAGCATAGAACATGAGAATCAATTTATTTTTTTTTAACCTTTTATTTTCTTAAAGAAAATTTCCCAATCTTCTCAAACTCCCAACCTTTGCCACTGAATGGAAGTTGGGGGTTATGATCTCTAATCACATGACTTCTGCTGTTTTTGGTTTAGAAAACATGTCATGCAGATGTCACGTATTAAGTAATTTGTGTTAAATATACTTTTAATTTGCAGGTTGTTGATTTGGGAAGAATTTTACATCGTACCTGCTTCAAGCTTATATCCCCCATCAAATCTTGGGATCAAGAACCCTGACCTGCCTGTTGGAGATCGACAATATTGGGGTTCTGATGTTCATTCTTCCCTGCGTGGGATTCAAGCAAGTGATAGAGTTCATTTGTTGGTTAACAAAATGATGATGAATAATCAAGTCAGTGTACTTGGTGAAGGGTATGCTTTTTTTCTTTTTCATTTTACTCCAACTTGCAACAAATCATCATTGGGTTTATTGTTTAAATGCATAAAGTCTTGGCCTTCGTTTCCAGACTAGTTGGACGAGCTGCATTTACAGGGAACCCTGAGTGGATCCTTGCAGGCAAATACAATGCTGGTGTCCATCCACCGGAGGTGTGCTACATAACTTTTTTTTTTCGTTGGTTTCCATAGACCCAAAAGGAGATCCAGAACCTTCTTTCCTCTTTTTTTCTTTTTTTTTTCTACTTTTTTTTTGTGTCCACAGAAAATTTAATATTCTTCCATTTTCTTTCCTTTCGGTCATATAGTTAAAAAACTTTTAGGTGATTCATGCATCAAAGCCTTTGTCTTGTAAGCCCAAAAATCTTTTCTTTTCACCTCATTGAACTGCAATATGAATTTGTACAAGTATGGCCACTTTAAATGGAGAAAACACCAGCTCATGGTATCTTAATGGGTATATCCATTATGTTTATTTTTTTCCCATCCTTTTAAAATGCTGAAAAGTTAGTGCTTAGTAGTTGGACATGACATAACTTTGAACACTGTGGTTGCTTTTAGGTTTCAAATGAGGTTCATCAGCAATTTTCGGCTGGCATGCAGGTTTGAATGTTCTCCATATGTTGTCTTTCTGCTAGGCACCAAACTTGTTCTTCATGATGGTACTTTTATTTGGCTGCAGACAGTTGCAATTATTCCTGTTTTCCCTCATGGGGTGGTTCAACTTGGTTCCTCGTTGGTTGTAAGTTCTATTTATTCAGTTTCTCAATGTAAATATGCTTCTTTTTTCTCCTTATTATCCCTGCATATGTTGGTTTATGATATGTATTTTCACTCAATGGTCAAGGAGCTTGTTCTTTTCCATATTAAGTGTGTGCCTGCACCACCTTCATGAACTCTTTGCAATCCAAGCATAAAGTCCTGTGTACTTATCATTCTATCTAGTTACTGAAACTCTGCCAATCTGTTGAGAAACTTTCCCTTGTCCCCTGAAGAGTTTTAGATAGGATCATGTATTGTTCGCCTTAGTTTCAGGGGAGGAACCTACTGTTGAACCTCCATCTATAAATGGTTAATACTTCAGCCTTTGGGTGTACGAGTTTATGAAAAAAAAAAAAAAAGAGTAGCAATTGTTTCTGTCCTGCACTGCTATTTGATACTTTTGATGAGTGATTCTTCTTATTCCCACTTGTCAAAGCATTTGAAACTCTTTTCACTATTGCATGCAATATCAGCAGTGTATTGTTAAGAGTGAGGTTCTTCCAAATTGCCAGGTGGCAATTCCTACATTTTATTCCATGGTTGAATTTTTGATCTTGTCAAAGCAGTTTTGTTGGTTGCTTCAGAGTCTGTATACTTATGTTTTGTCCTTGTTGCTTCAGATTATGGAGAATATGGGCTTTGTGAATAATGTGAAGAGTTTGATATTGCAACTAGGATGCGTCCCTGGAGTTCTTCTGTCTGATAACCATGTTGCAAGAGAATCTACTGAAAGAATTAGGGCACCAGTTTCTCCTGGAATGCCTATTTCCAAGCCATTGATGAAATCCACTCCTTTGTTGATCAATGGATGCAGTCAACAAAGTTCCTTATCTCTAGCTTCAAGATTTATTGGTCAACCTTCTCATGCCCTGGGTGAACAGACTCAGGATTGTGCACAGTCAACTCTTTCAACATTTCATATACCTAATATGACCAATAATTTAGCTAAATCTCATGCGGGTCACTCTGAATTGGAAATGAAGCCAGGTGATCAATTCAAGGGCCACCTACAGAATGGAGTTGTTGGAGCCCAGGTGATCCCCACAAACCCTGATATGTGGCTCAACCAGCATGCTGCTTCACACAATCCAAGGCCTGGATTATGTCATCACCCTGTTATTGGTCAATCAGACAGCAATAATGGCATGCTGAAATTATTGCAACAGCAGTTCTTGTCTGATGCGGTTGCCCAAAATCATGTTTGTGAGAATAAAGATGCATCGCAAAGCTTTACCATACCACATGTGAGGACAAATGGAAGCCCACTTCTTAATTCTCATGCAGTTCCTCTTACATCTGGGATGGAGTTGCTTAACAGAGTGAGTGGTCATACAAGCTTATCTTCTATTCCATGCTCCATTTCAAATTCACAAAACATGGTAGATATTAATCACTTCTCTGCAAATCTGGCTGGGGTTGGACCTCAAGGTTCTGTTTCATCAGGGACACAAGAAGTTACTTTATCTTCTCAGGGGGATCAATTAAGTGGTAGTGGCATGGTTTCAGGTAGTTCAGATCATAAACATATTTCTTTAGATGCAAAGTATTCTAAACATGAGTTAACTACAAGCAAAGAAAAAATGGACAATGATCTGTTTCAAACATTTAACAACACATGGTCAACTCAACCAGGCAGATGTATGACTTTGTCTGACCACAACTCCAGTTCTCTTCTTGATTGCTTGGAGTGTGAAAGAGGGGTTCAGAATATCACTGCTGCAAATGCTAGTTATGAGGATTCGTTTGCTCAACCTTGGTCAGGGGATGACTTATATGATATATTAGGCATGGATTTCAAGAACAAATTATTGAGTGGCAAGTGGAATAGTGCACTTGAGGATGGGCCCTATGCAAAGGCACAGATTACAGCGAAAGATACTTCAACATTTATGAATATGCAGGAGATGAATCCAGATGTTTATTCAGTTAATGAAAGAGTAACAGAAAGTAGCATATTTTCTGCAGCTGATGCTGACAATCTTTTAGATGCTGTGGTATCTAAGGCCCACTCTGCTGTCAAGCAGAGCTTGGATGACAATATATCGTGCAGAACTTCATTAACAAATATCAGTAGCTCCTCCATTCCTAGTGATTCCCCATCTCTTGGTTGTGTCAATGTGTCTGATCAACCCAAAAATGGCTTACTTGAAATTTATAAGTCGCCGGAAAAAGCAGGTTCCATATCATCTTGCTCTATCTTGTCTGGCTGCGCCAAGGATGGTATGAAAAGTTGTTCCCAGACAACTTCCATATATGGGTCCCAACTCAGTTCATGGGTCGAACAGGCACATAATGTGAAGCCTGAAGGCAGTGTTGTGACTGCATTTTCTAAGAAAAATGTCGAAGTGAGCAAAACTGATCGGAAAAAGCTTAAACCTGGAGAGAGCCCTCGACCCAGGCCAAAAGACCGTCAGATGATCCAAGATCGTGTGAAAGAGCTGAGGGAAATTGTTCCAAATGGGGCAAAAGTAATTAATCTCTGTGCTTCTTTTGCTGTATATCTGTCTTTGTTGCTATTACAACTTTTGATATTTGAAAACTGATGTGACTTCCTTGTCTTTGTGATTAAACTTGATTAAACAGTGTAGCATAGATGCTCTGCTTGAACGCACCATAAAACATATGCTTTTCTTGCAAAGCGTCACAAAACATGCAGACAAGTTAAAACAAACAGGAGAAGCAAAGGTATGAATGCATGTATTGATGCCATTTATGGTAATTTGCATATCATTTTATGTTTGCTTGTGTTACTTAGTTTGCTGAATGGAGGTAAGGCGCCAACTGTCATAGATTCTGCACAAAGATTAAGATTGAAAAATTAAACAGTTTGCTAATGATTCTTGGTGGGTTTTTGCCTTGTGTTGTGTGCAATAATGAGTAAGAAAATGAATTTTTTTTTAAGATGGTGTATGTTATTCTTGTCCAAATGTGCAGATTATTAACAAGGAAAGTGGAGTACTTGTAAAGGACAATTTTGAGGGTGGGGCAACTTGGGCATTTGAAGTTGGTTCACAATCTATGGTCTGTCCTATCATAGTTGAGGACCTGAATCCACCTCGCCAGATGCTCGTGGAGGTAGTGGCTACCATTTTAGTTTGTTTGTGTTAAATGTTTTGGTTTTCCACCGTTTGCTTTATCATTAAATTGTATTTCTCCTCATGACAGATGCTTTGTGAAGAACGTGGTTTCTTTCTAGAAATAGCTGACTTAATTAGGGGATTAGGATTGACAATCTTAAAGGGGGTGATGGAAGCTCAGAACGACAAGATCTGGGCACGCTTTGCAGTAGAGGTAACAGTCTAAACTGGAATTTGCACGGACCAATTGCATCCATCATAGCACTCGATAATTTTTTCTTTCATGCACTTATTTATCGTTAGTTTTCTTCCTTGAGGCCTAAACCTGCATATAAAGTGTCAAAAGAAGCTAGTGGAATGTCAATGAAATCTGTTTTGTTGGAGCATTTCCTTGGATTGAAATGAAATGGGAGTGTGATATTCTAATAGATTTAACATATTTTGGACGGAGACCCACTAGTAAACAGCGGAAGAACTCTATCCATTCTGGTCTGGCCCACTGATGCTCAAAATAATGAGGTCAAGTATGTGTTACATTTGATCCTTTTCTAGACACTGCTTGTCTCATGTATTTGAAATAACTTCTTTTGCTATAGGAAATATATTGAGAGGTGAATGTCTTTATTTAATTGGTGTGTGTTCTGCCTACCAAAATTTATTTGTGGGGTCTTGGTTGGACACATGAAAGTTTTATAGGGTACAAAGTATGGTGAAAGAAAATTTAGGAAAAAAGTCTTGGTACCCCATCATTGTTCTTATACATAATAAAACAATAAGCTGGCACTTGTACCCCATTGATCTTCTCTGGGGTTGCTTGCTTTTCTCTCGTTGAAAAGTCAGAATGGTCTTGTTTAAATTTCACCGCCTACATTATCTTGAATTAGTATCTAAATCCATATATAGGCAAACAGAGATGTAACAAGGATGGAAGTATTTATGTCCCTTGTTCGTCTTTTGGAGCAAACTATGAAGGGCAGCACATCGGCAGTCAATGCATTGAGCAACAATGCGATGATTCATCATGCTTTACCTCAGGCCGCTTTCATACCTGCAAGTGGTGGCCCCAGCAATTTACAGTGAGCCGCCCGGTTGCCTTGCTAGTCTGGATATGTTAAGAGCAAGCCTGTTTTGCTTGCCATGACTAACATGGATCCCATTACCAGGTGTTTCTAAACTTCTCCCGAAAAGTCTGATTTTGCCTAAGGGATAAGCATATTTTTGGTCCTAAGCTTTTTAGTTCTCTTCAATGTAGTTTTGAAATATTTGTTCCGTTTCAATTTAGCTCCAAATGTTATGATTTCCTTTGGATTGAAGACAATTATTGGCAGAAGACAGTTTGACCCTTATATTCTTATATTAACCAAATTAAAAAATTTATAAAAAATTTCAGAATACATAAGAGTAAGAGACTTAATACTACAATCTAAATATTTAACTCCCATCTGCATAAATCTCTCTCTTTTTTTATTTGTTTAAATTATTTATTTGATGGACAAATTTTTTTTTTTTTTTTTTTTTATGAATAATTGGATTTAATTGAAATGTAATTGTAATGTGTAGGATTAAATTGAATTTACAAAATATGTGGAACTATGTTCGAAAAAAAGAAAAAGGTTTAAGATTCAAAGTATTGACTATTGCATACCCTAACCTCAGGGAGATATGCTTAGGTAGTTTAAAGTGCTGCTGAAGGTACTCAGATGATGACAAATCTTGTTACGAGCCGGAGGGTGGGTGCACAATATTGGGTTTCTGTGGGTGCACCAACATGTAGAGGGGATATGGGGGTTATGGAACTAAGTTGTTATTGGTTTTCCAAGACACGGTGGCTTCGTCTTTCTTTTCTTGCAATTTTCTGGACCTTATTGTGCTTGAATTATCTCACTTGAATATTGAATTGCTGTTTTCTTCTTCCCCATGAAATGTTTTTCCAGTGTGTGGTTTTCTCACTTTAGGGTTTGAAGGTTGAATTTGTCACCTTATGACAAGCGTAGCGAGGACAAATCTGTCAATGACTTACTGTACTATTTAATGCAAAATAAAAAGAGCCCTATAACATGAACGCGAGTGTTTTACTCGAAAATAATGTCAGTTCACATGAAGTGTAATCAAAACAGTTGGTTATAAAAAGATTGAGACCAAAGCAGTGTAATCTAATGATCATAATTTTTGTGGCTTCGTGTTATTTTTCCTGCGAAAATTCTGTGTCTAATATTGGGGTGAGCTATTGGTCCACGTATTAGATAAAAACAAATACTACACTTAAATCTCAGTCAAGAAGTCGAGAAAGGTAAGATTTATGGATCAAGAAGAAGTGCCCTCTAAGAAAAACTTTCGCCTGTTCAACTAACGCGGTTGGTCTATGTGAAAGAAATTTGTGTATGTGTACATGAAAATGGAAAATATCTTTTCATTTGAATAAAATGTGCTGTAAGAACATCAGATGTAATAGAAAAGATGTTAATCATGATGAAAGGAATGCCTTAGTATGTCCATTTTGGTTGCAAAAACACCTAGGGAGATAGGTTAGATTTAGTTTGATACTAATGGAATTTGGATCAATGAAAAATGCAAAGTAAAAATAGAAAAACAAGAGGCTGCTAATAGTGAACAGAATGGACGAAAAAAAAGAACTAACTTGTTTTTATTACTCTACAATTTTCATTATATATAAAGATTTAAATGTAAAATATCATTACATTTTTTAATTATATGTATTTGATAAGTTAAACACCTCACTTTAGTTATTAATTCAACTTTATTCCTTGGATTACATAATAACACAAACTAACAGTCATTTTTTAAAATTAAAAATTTAAACTAATGCTAGCGATCCCTTATTCAATGAGAAGAAATTGTTAAGTCACCAACTTTAATAAAACTTGAAAGAAACAAACATGCAGCCACCCAATAGCAAATGTATCAACTTCCCATGTAGACTAATTACTTGCCATACAATCCATTGACAGAGAATGCAATTCTATAACACTATGGTGAGTTGCAATGACAGCTTTAATTCTTCTTCTTGGTGTTAAAGGATTATATACCAAGTTTACTTCTCAATTTAATAAATTTTTACTTTGGGAAGCATTATATGAACAAGTTGTTCATTAATATTGCAGTAAATCAACTCCACCTCATTGCTTTCTTATACTTCTCTGATGAAATAAAGTTTAATTTTGAAGTATTTGGTTTGTCAATGAAAAACGATATTCCTTGAGATAATAATTGAAGATTGGTTGTCATAGTGAATTGGGGTTGCATCAAATTGTTGCAAATTTAAATCAACAAGAAGTTTTCTAAGCTAGGTAGCTTGATTGACAGCAAAAGTGGCAGTAATATATTTTGTTTCTGTTGTTGATTGAGTTATTGTGGATTGTTTTTTTGAATTTGGGGAAAAGAAACCAACTCCAAGGATAAATGTATATCTCAACGTGCTTTTCATATGGTAAATTAGCCCAAGCATTGTTTATGTAGCCTATTAACTTTAGCTTTGTTGACTTATTATACATGATTCCAAGGTTTAGGGTTTCTTAAATGTATCTCAAGGCTTTTTTACAGCATTATAATGTGACTTACTGAGAGAATACATAAACTTAAAATGCAAGTTTGCAGTATATATAATATTTGGCTTTACAATTAACAAATAGAATAAATAGCCAATTGAACTTTTGTATTTGAAGGGATTTGTTTTCCTAGCCTGATCATCTTTCTGAAATTTTTGTCTAATTACAAAAGGAGTTGTTGTACTCTTGCAATTTTGCATGTTGAACTTGTTAAGGATCTCCTTGGCATATCTGCTTTGATATAGAAAAATCCTATGATTTGTTTGTTGCAACTTTAAACTAAGAAAGTAAGTTATAATACCAATATCTATTATGTCAAAAATACGTTCTATTTATACTTTAAACTGATAAAAAAGGTTAAAGCAATTGTCAATGATGAGCAAATCATCAACATAGAGGGAAACATATAACATGTGATTTGTCTAAGTCTTGATGTATAAAGTAGGTTTTAACTTGCTTTTGTTAAAGTTTAGGTTTAGTATATGCTCATTAATTTTATTGTATCATGTTCATGAAGCTTGTTTTAATATATATAAAGCCTTTTCCAACAAATAGACTTTGTTTTCTTGCCTATATTGATGAATCCATAAGGTTGCTCTAACAAAATCTCCTGTAGTCTATCATTGAAAAAAGCAGATTTTATATTTAGATGATGTACTTGCCAACCCTTGTGAGTTGCAATTGTAATAAGCAGCTTTATAGTATCCATTTTAGTTATTGGAGCAAAGGTCTCATAATAATCCATACCAAACTATTATGAGAATCCTTTAGCTACCAATTTGGCCTTGAGTTTGGTAACATTTTAATCACTTTGATGCTTGACCTAAAAGATCCATTTAACACTAATAATAACTTTATCTTTAAGTTTAAAGACTAGTGTCTAAGTATCATTAATCTTTATCGCTTGTAGCTTTTTTAACATAGCTTTTCTCTAATTTAGATTGCTTAAGGCCTTATCATAATCAACTGGTTCTAAGATAGCTTGTTGAGCCTTTTCATAGATATTAGAGATTTTTCTAGTCCTTTAGACTAGAAAGTCTTCTTTTTCATTTGAACCTTCACTTTTTAGATTTGGTTCACTAAGATTTTGCTCTGAAGAAGTCTAAGTTGTTTCAATCTTAACTTTATTCTAGTTGTAGTGTTGATTCTTACTGAATTTAAAATGTTTAGAATCTAAGATTTTAGCAGAATCAATGACATACACATTATAATTAGAGAATAACTCACTGTATCTAATAAAAACAGTGATAGTAGCCTTAGAATCTAGCTTGCCTTTTTTCCGATTAAGAATATAAACAAAGCATAGACACCCAAAGATTTAGGATGGTGTATGAGGGGCTTATAGTAAAACCATAACTCAAAAGGTGTTTGATCAATAAGAGTTTTAGTAAGTAATCTATTTAATAGATACATAGAGGTAACCCTAGTTTCTACCTAGAAACTTTTAGACGACTTCTTCTTTATTAGCATACATCTAACTATAACTATGATGCTCTTGTTCTTTCTCTCACTTACTTTATTTTACTGTGTAGTATATGAGATAGTAAATTGTTGTTGAATTCCAACATCTGCATGTATGACTTTAAAAGCTTTTGAGGTAAATTCAAACCCATTATCACATTTGATGCCTTTAAGTTTAAGGTTGGTTTGGTTTTCAATTTAGACCTTAAACCTTTTAAAGATAGAGGGAACCTCAATTTTTAGCTTTAGAAAGTACACTCAGCAGAACCTCCTAAGATCATCAATAAAGGTGATGAAGTATTTAATTCCTTTTAAAGAAAGAGTAAACATAGCTTTATATAAATTAGTGTGAATTAATTTTAGTCTTTGTTTGGCTCTTTATGGTTTACTTACTATAAAAGGTACCTTAGTTTACTTATCAAGTTAACAAATACTACATATGCCATTAGGCATTTGTATTTTAGGCGAATCTATAGTAAGGCCCTTCTTAGCCATAGTTTAAAGGCCTTTATAATGGAAGTGTCTAAGTCTCTTATATCATAAGATTGACTCTTTCGTAAAGGTAGATTGAGCCTTACTACAAGGTGTTGACCAATTCAAGTGGAAACTTTTCCTTTTCATAGGAATAATAATAAGTTTATAACCTTTATGATTGTAAATTACACATTTTCTATGTTTAAAAATTACAGAGCATCCTTTGTTAAGTAGTTAACTAATACTTAAAAGATTTTGAGTGATGTTAAGAACATACAATAAATCAAATATTAGCTCAATACCTATTGATGTGGTGATCTATAATATGCCTTTTTTTTTTTTAACATGGAGAAATTAACCATTCCCTATCTATACTTTAGAAGAGTAGGATTGATCCAAAGATATGAAGATATTTTTGTTTAAGGACATATAATTTGTGCAGCCATTGTCCATCAACCAAGCTTAATTAGAGGAGTCATTGCTATATAATTGCTTTTCAAATTATTAGTCATCATCAGCCACTTGAGCCTTGATCTTATTAGGTTGATCATGTTGTCATTGACTTGCCTTGTTCCTGTAATTCCTTTATGTATACCTATTCTTCTTATAGAAGTTTCATAAAGTATAAAGCCTCCTCTAACAATATTTTAACAAATGGTTAGTCTTGTTATAATGTTTATAAGGTGGATATTACATTTTCCCTTTAACCTTGTTTTTAAATTTTTTCCTTTGTTTCCTATTTTTTGCTATTTCTTTCGCTTTTGTTTGATTTGAAAGGCATTTTAATCTAAAACTTTTGGTCTTATAAGTTTCCTATACTTTTAAGCTTATAAAGCATTAATTATTTTAATTAAAGAGATATTATTCAGGTTTCTGGAATCTTCTAAGGTTGAAATCTTTGTCTCAAACATTTTAGGAATGTTAACTAGAACCTTTTCAACAACAAATTTATTTGGCAGTCTTCACTAAGAATTCTTATATGGTTCATAATCTTGAGTAACTTGTCATGTATTCCCTAATAGTTTTAGGTTCCTTTATCCTCAGCAATTTAAATTCCCTCATGAGGTTTAATAGCTACATATTTTGAGTTTTAAAGTTACCACTAAACTTCTTCTTCAACTTTTCCCAAGCATCTTTAGTTGTTTCATAGGTAATAATCATGTTAAGTATGCTTTCTACCATAACTGAGTAAATGCAGGTTAATGCTTTGTACTACTTGAAACTTTGCTTATTGTGGTGTTTGATTTGTGCCATGATTGGGTTAGAAGGAAGAGATTCAAGCTGAGATCCAAGTTTAATAACCTCTCATAGATCAAAGACTCTTAAATAAGTCTTCATTGTGATAAACCATTAAGTGTAATTATCTTTATTAAACTTTAGAGATGGTAAGAGTGTAAAACTTAAGGATGCCATTACTATTTTCTTGAAAGAACCTTTCTCAATTACCTTATTCTTTTATAAAACCCTTCTAACTCTTTTGTCTTATATTCTACAAGTTCCTAAAGGATTTATTATTGCTTTGATACCAAATATTGGTTGTGGCTTTGATACCATTATTAAAATTTAATTTTTGAAGGTTTTTGGTTGCTTGGAGAGCATTGAAAGAAATCCAAAAGCGAACTAGTTCTATGTCTAATTTTATGTTGTGAGCTAGTTTGTTACAAAATAAATAAAAAAGGCATATGATTACTAACAATTATATAAGTAAAGACTAGGTTTAATAATAGAGTTTAGTTTTCTAAATTTGTAGGGGAGGATTTTGGTTGCAAAAACATTAAGGGAGATAAGCTAAGTTTGGTTTGGTACAAGAGGGATTTGGAGTAATGAAAATTGCAAAAAAAAAAAAAAAAAAAAAAAGGCTAGTAACAATGAAGAAAGCAAATAAAAAATAAGGATTAACTTGCTTTCATTACCTTAGAATCTTTATTGTATATATGAAAATTCAAATGTAAAACATCATAACATTTTTTAATTATATGTACTTAATAAGTTAAACACCTCACATTAGCCATTGATTCAGCTTTATTCTTTAAGATTACACATTCAAAATTTAAAATTTAAACTAATGCTAGCAATCCCTTACTTCAATAAGAAGAAACTATTGAGTTACCAACTTCAATAGAACTTGAAAGAAACAAATATGATCCGATAATAAATGTATCAACTTTCCATGCAGATTAGTTACTTACCATACAATCCATGAACAGAGGATGTAATTCTGTGGCACCATCATAAGTTGCAATAATAGCTTTAGATGTGATCTAAATAAATGACAATTTGGATTTTATTTACAGCACAAAAGAAGTATGAAATGACATGTAAATTTTATAAGATGAAAAGAAAAGAAAAATTTGGAGATTTTGTCTTCTTTTGTTTTTTTTTTCTGGATTAATTATAGGCAAAGAGTATATTTTGCATTTGAGTTCTGAGATTTCGCTACTAGCCCCATTTCTTGTTGGAGATATTCCCAATAAAAAGAAAAAAAAAAAAGAACTTGCAACATAACAAATGCCATGGGTTGAAGTCACTTTTATGCCTGTCTGCGGACTGCGGTAGGCCATTCATTCCTTGGAATGGTCCATACAAAACTTTTTTTGAAAAAAAAAAAAAAGATAATTTCCTTAGGTTTACCAGCGCATGGCAGGGCTATTGTGCCAACTAAATGAAAGAAGTTGCCATCATTCAATACTTGGGGACTATTCTTTTTCATCGACCGTCTGCAGAAGTGTAGGACTCAGCGAAGCCAGTTGGCCTTGGTCGAATGCTACCCTTGCTGTCGCTAACACTTTCTATAACTCAGATCAGTGCCTTCCGCTGCCTGCCAGTTTTCCAACATCTGGGGAAGAGGCAGACTGTAGTCAATGCCACAAATTTCTTCTGATTCATCACTAATTGGTTTCCACTTTTCCACAAGCGGGGCAAGCACATTCACCACATGACTCATGTCAGGCCAATGGTTTGGCTCGCTTGCTGTGCAATGTCCGGTCAAATCAGCTAAGATTAAGATGCTTTCAAAAGTCTCTTCATTTACAATGAGACTTGGGTGGCAGTCATCAGTGTCTCTTTGCTCGACTTTGCTTGCCAAAGCCACTCTGCTAAGTATCGTCTTTCCTCAGAACGTCCCTCGTCAAGGGTCATTAACCCAGTCAAAAGCTTTCGTCAACACCACTACATAGCTGAACACATCAATCTTTGTTGTAATCTTTCCCATGGCTGCAAACCAGAAAATCTCAATCACGTAGGATAGAGAGATTTCACAAAAATCAAACAGTTTTAACTTTATGTCAGGGAGCACAACAAAAAAAATAAAAGGAAAAGAGAGCAATCAATTGGGGATCATGGAACTATTGTGCTACGAATTACTTGTAAGATACTTCGTGTTCACTGAAGTATATAATATGAAATGATCATACATGTGCTTACAACACTAAATTGGATGGCCAAATGCAATCCAAAATTCAACACCCTGCCATCAATAAGATACGAGGGAAAAGTCTTCCTATAAACAAGATCATTTTCCGCCACACAGAGAAGGATATGATGATAAACAAAGAATGGTTTTGTGCATTTTGTAAAGGAAAAATTCTAGCGAACATAACAATTTTACAGAAGTCCAAATCCACAGGGCATAGCTTAGAATTAGTGTCTGTAATCATTTTCAATCTCCTTATTATACTTGATGCCAAAGTAAGAGATCTGTATATGGTATTCAAAAAATTAATTCCTAACAGCATATTTGGGTGCAAGGTATCCAAATGTTCCAGCAAGTCTAGTTACAACAGACTCCTCCTGCTCCGGAGCAAGTTTCACCAACCCAAAATCTGAAACTTTTGCACGGAAGTCATCACTTAGAAGGATATTAGATGATTTGAGATCACGGTGAATAAAGCTCTGCCTAGCCAGACTATGGAGATGCTCCATCCCTCTAGCAACATCCGGTGCAATGCTCAGCCTTCTTTTCAAAAACATAGGCTTCAAGTTCAGGCTCTTCCAGTGAAAAACATGCTTGCTTAGGGCACCCTCAGTCCTATGCTCATAGACAAGAAGCCTTCCATTGCCTTCAATAGAGTATCCCAGAAGAGAAACCAGATGTTGGTGCCAAACCATGGACAGGATACGGATTTCAGCCAGAAACTCATCTGAAGCTTTGCTGCTTATCACCCCAATCTCCATTCTCTTAACTGCTATTCTTGTCCCATCCTCCAGATCTCTCTTGTATATGGTTCCAAATCCACCACAACCAAGCTGATTTTCTGCAGCAAAATTGTTGGTCACCTTGCGAAGAACTTGAACAGATATGGCCAGGTTTCCAGACTCAATCATATTCAAATTTTCCGTTGAACTGCTGGCATTACTTGCTGAACAAGTTGCAGTTTGAGCGGATAGGCTCCCAGTACTGTTACTTGAAATGGCAATTTTAACAGCATTCTCTCTATCAGAAGGATCTCTAGGGAGAACAACGATGGAATTAGGTGCCTCTGAAGATCTTCTCTTCCTCTTACAGATCCAAAATATAGGCAAAGCTATGACCACAGCAACTAATACTGAACCAGCTGTAATTCCAAAAGCAATTACTAGATTTGTTCTGTTTTCCTTTTGGGGTGCAGCCATGCCATGGACAGGACTAGAAAAGCTAGAAGGTGGTTTCATTCTTGTTGATGGTTGATTAGGGACTGAAGGTGTTGTGGCTGAAGGTGGAGTAGTGGATGAGGGTGGCAGAGGTGATGGATGTACGCGTGTACTGCCTGATGGAGGGTTCTCCAGACTGAAAGGTGGAAGGCTGCTAGCGGCGGACGAGGGTCTTTGACTATGACTACCATGAGGAACCAAAAGAGGATTTTCATCAATAACAAGCTTCACACAGTCCTGGAATTTCGGTAATGGGGGACCAATATTGTTTCCACTTACATCCAACAACCTCAAGGAGTTTAAATTCGTGAAGTTAGGGGGAATTGTACCATATATATTGTTTCCTCCAAGAACAACTTGAACCAGTGAATCTAATTTTGCCATTGAAGGACTTAGAGTACCACTAAGATTACGTCAAGACAAACTTATTACAGAAACCTTACAGTATCACAGTTCAATCCCAACCAGGGCCTTTACATGGATCATTACCAGACCATTGAGAAGCAAGATTCAATGGATACTTCAGACCACCAAGAAAATCTAGGAGTGCATTAACTTCTGGGACACATTAAATTCCAGGTTTGGACTGACAAAAGGAATTAGAATCAAGAGAAATCTTACCAGCCCTAAAATTTGGTATTGGACCCATCAGCATATTATTGTTCAAGTCCAAATTATCTAGCCGCATGTTGGCCAAGCTTTGAGGAACAACACCAACCAGATGGTTTCCATTGAGATTGAGGTCTTTCAGCAACGACAGGTCTCCAATTTTCTGCGGATTATCCCTGTGAATGAATTCCCATGAAGCCATAGTCGTGTCAATCCTGTCATGTTTGCAATTACATCAATTGAGCCACTCATACTTCCTCCTTCTTGATCATTCAACCACAAAATTGACATCAAATATTTTTATCCAATGCCAGCACACGTACACTAGTAAGTCCATCAAAGAAGGCTGCTGGGATTGAATCAAAGTCATTGAAGTCCAAAAAAGCAAATTGCAATTCAGACAATCCTTTGAAAGTTGGCAACTTGCCATTAAAGTTGTTCCTTTCGAGGCCTATATTGTATAGCTTGGAGAGCTGGTTAAAGTTTTGAGGAAGTGGCCCCAGAAGACCCAAGTCTTGAACTTGAATCTGTGTGATTCTACCATCAGAGCAGAACACATGAGGCCATGGAGGAAGCCCGCAGGATCATTCCCTTTGGCTGGCCATTTGAGAAGCTCTGGATTCTCCAATCCATTCTTGAAATCCATCAAAATCTTAAGATCATTTTCATCTGTAAGACCCCAAGCCAATTTATAAAAACACAGCATCAAAATGATCCAAATCATTAAACTTTTATTTTCCACGTCTGCTATTTCAGAAACTGATTTTAAGAAGAAGAAAAGAACCCCACAATGTGCCTTCAAATCCCATGTCAATCAGTGAGGATCCAAGTTAATCATCAACAAAGAGTGAAAAAAGAAAAAAAAAAAAAACAAGAACCTGGTGAAAGAAGGAAAGATTAACTTAGAAAAGCAAAGAATTTGATCAAAATTTTTGAAGATGACACAACTTTGAATACTGCAGTGTAATAATAAAAGAGATCTTGCGGGAAATTTTAAGATGAATTTGGACTCCCAGATTAAGGAAATCTTGCCATTTTTTTAAGACACAGACAAGTTACTTGAGGTTAACTTCCACTTTTAAAGGGGTTTATACAATTATTTTCATACACTAAAAGGTTGTCTACCAAAGACTCCATTACGCTCTCAGTCTCTCCCCACTATCATTCACTTTCCCTTTGTTTTATTTATTTATTTATTTATTAAATGTTACACGAAATGCTGTCAATTAATTGCTTATAATAGTGTAAAACGGACTGAAGAGTAAATTAATTTGTGCCAATTCAAAGGCAAAATTGGCAGGTTTTATGAAAAGGGCTCAATAGGGGCATGAACTGATTTATTAGGAGAGAGTGTTCTGGACTGAATGAAAATGACAATCACACGAATATATTCTAGCACAAGGAAACCTCTGAAATTCAGTAAAATTTCTTGCAAGTCTCTGCACATGCAAAGTTAAAATTTCACTTGAATATCTTTTTAAGAAGTAGGGAATGATGTAGACAATGAATTAGATAAGTTTCTGTGCTGAATGATAGAAGGAATTTTCTAATGAATTCATCCATAAGAAAATTACATTTTATTCTATCATGTTACCTTCCATTACTTTACTTTGCAGTCCAGCGGTAGCTGTTCTCAATCATTGATGTCATACTATCGTCTTATTCCAATTGCCTTCGCAAAATTGCAATCGCGGCCTGCAAGGGGACAAGTTTTAACTTGCTAGACACCTAGCATATTGGCATGATATCCAAAGTTTGATGTCAGGAAATTTCTACCTTTTTTTCTTTTCTTTTCTCTAATTTAATATCGTTTGATAATGGACCAAAAAGACAAGCTTACTCGCATCGTACTGGAAAGTTGGTTCCATGGAGGTCACATCTTATGACCCGCCAAAATGGGCAACATTTGGCCTAATTGATTATAACAACTGAACTCTTTTTTTCTTTTTTCTTTTTAAATCTAGGGGAGAGAAACAGAGGAAATATTGACTATAGTCCGTATATCAATTCCGATTACATATAAATGGAGTTTAGTACTATTATTATTAGTATACGATTATTTTAACACACGTTAAATTATTGGAGTTCTTACTTAATAATTATAAATAACAAAAAATTAGACCTATAGGATTTAAATGTAATTTCTAACAATAAAAATGTTAAAAAATATAAGTCCATTGAACCAATATATTTAAATATAAAAGTTCAGAATTAATTTTTAAAAAAGTTAGAGAAAATAATTCATATACTCATAAAAATTGTTACCCTTCTTTAGCTATCATTTTTTTCTTTTTATATGCTAACTCTAAAAAACCTTAACTATTAAGATAGACTTATTAATTAAATTTGTCTAGTCCATTAGATAATAATAAAAATTAATAAAAATAACTCATTTAGATGTTGAAATTCATCTAATTCACTACATAACAATATAACTTATGAAAATAATCCATTTAAATGCCTACATGTGGTTGCCAGCTCTAACTTTCATCCCAAGGTCATGGTTTTCATATTCCTCCACAAACGATACATTTGCAAGCCTTGGTGAAACCTCAATCATCCTTAATTTGTGCCTAACAATTTCCCGTAAATAAATGTTGTACAATAAGTTATTGAATGCTTCCTTTATTTTCTTTGACTTTATCCTTGTCATTGGTGGTTCAAAGTTTAACAAAGTATTAACTCTCTTGTTAATTTGAATTGGTATAGTATGACTTTTATCATTCTTACTCTTTGTAAAATGATTTATCCTTAAATCAGCATCTACATTATCAAAGATAAAAGGCAAAAGATTAGAAACATTAAATGTTACACTTACATTATGCTCATATGACAACTCAAGTTTATACATTATCATTGACTCTTGCCACCACTTGAAAAGGACCATTTTCCTTTGGTTGCAACTTTGATTTCCTTTGTATAGGAAATCTATCCTTCTGTAAGTATACCCAAACCCAAACATCAAGTTTAAAAGTAATATGCCTATGACCTCTGTTGGCTTATGTTTCATACTGTTTGTTTTTTTTTTCTCAATGTTAAGTCTATCTTTCTCATGAAGTTACTTAACTACTTTAGCCTTTTTTTTCCTATTTAAATTAACCCTATCCTACATAGACAAAGGTACTAAATCTAAAAGAGATAATGGATTAAAACCATAAATAAGCTTAAGAGGAGAATAACCTATAGTACTATGAACAACACAATTATAAACAAACTTTACAAAAGACAAACATTCTTCTTAGGTTTTAAAGCTCTTACTAATAACAACACGCAATAATGTAACAAGAGTTTGATTTACTACCTCAGTTTATCCATCTATTTATGGATGATAAGTTGTAAAAAACCACAATTTTGTTTCAAGCTTACCCCACAATATCTTTTAAAAGTAGCTTAGAAATTTTACATCATGGTTAGATATAATACTTTTTGGCACTTTATATAGGTGAACAATCTCTAAAAAATAAATTTGCAATGTATGTGACATATCTACTTTGGTACTAACAATAAAATGTGTCATCTTTAAAAACCTGTTAATTACAACAAGAATACAATCTTGACCTTTTTTGGACTTAGGTAACCTAAGAATGAAATTTATAGAAATATTGGTCCGAGGTTAGAATTTTTAAGGGCATGTACTTACTATGGAGCAAAACCCTATATTTAGCTTTTTGACAAGTAATATATTTATCACATATTCTTTTAACATCCCTTTTCATATGTGGTTAAAAGAAATGCTTATTTAAAAGATCAAAAGTCTTTTAAATACAAAAGTGTCCCATTAAACTACCCCTATGAGCTTTTCTCATAAATAGTACTTTCATAAACCCTTAAGGAATACAAAGCTTATCTACTTTAAACAAATACCTTTATATTTATAGAACTTACCAAAAATAGTTTTCTTACATACAGCATACATGTTACCAAAGTTAGCATCATTAGCATACAAATTAATAATATGCTTAAACCCTAACAACTTAACGCTCAAAGTGCTAATCAATGTGTATCCACATAACAATGCATCAGTAACAACATTTTTCTTAGCTAATTTGTATTGAATTACATACGAAAAATTTTTAATAAACTTAACTCATTTTGCATGTCTTCTATTCAACTTGCCTTACCTCTTTAAATGTTTAAAGACTCATGATCATTATGAATTACAAACTCTTTAGGCCAAAAGTAATATTGCCACATTTTTAAAGTCTTAACATGTGTATACATTTCTTTTTCATAAGTTGGATAATTCATTGTTGTCTCGCTCCACTTCTTACTAAAGAATACAATAGGTCATTTCTCTTGCATGAGAACTCCCCTAATCCTAATTCTCGATACATCATATTTAATTTTAAAGAGATTAAAAAAATCAAGCAAAGCAAAAAGTGATGCATTACATAACTTAGCCTTAAGCAAATCAAAGGTATCTTATAATTCCTTACCCCATATGAAACCCACACTCTTTTTAATCATTTCAATCAATGGTGCAACTATGGTACTAAAATCCTTGATAAACCACTTGTAAAAGCTAGCTAAATTATGAACTCCTCACATCGCTTATACTTTTAGGTGTAGGGCATTCTTAAATAGCATAAATCTTCTCTTTATCAATTTCTATGCCATAAGTGGACACAACATAACCCAAGAAAAGGACATGATCCTTGTAAAAATTACATTTCTTTAAATTGACAAACAATTTCTCTTTTCTTAACACATTAAGCACATAACGTAAACATTCAACATGCTCTTCTAAATTCTTACAATATATTAATATGTCATC
Source organism: Ceriops zippeliana (assembly GCA_037897445.1). Taxonomy (NCBI): domain Eukaryota; kingdom Viridiplantae; phylum Streptophyta; class Magnoliopsida; order Malpighiales; family Rhizophoraceae; genus Ceriops; species Ceriops zippeliana. Next base: position 2,971,739 of record JBAPLH010000174.1, read on the forward strand.
AAAATAAGCCATAACAAATTTTCCCAAGAAAGGTCTTAAAACATAATTTATTAGTCTTATAAAAGTGCTAGGTGCATTAGTTAAACCAATAGGTATAACTAACCATTTATACAAACCATTTTTAGTCTTGAACGTAGTTTTCTATTCATCACCTTCCTTTATCCTAATTTAATGATACCCACTTTTAAAGTTAATTTTAGAGAAGTAATAAGCGCAATGCAATTCATTAAGCATATCATTAAACCTAGGTATAGGATATCGATACTTAACTGTTATTTTGTTGATAGCTCTACAATCAACATGCATCTTCCAAGATCCATCTTTCTTTGACACAAGTGACACTAGCATTACACATGGACTCATGCTCTCACTTACATATCTCTTCTTCATCAATTCATCAACTTGCTTTTAATTTTTTTTTTTTCCTTAAGATTACTTATATATGCTGGTTTGTTGGAAATGTGAATCAATGTGATGTTCAATCCCTTTTTTTGGTAGTACGCCATTTGGGATCTCCTTAGGGAATACATTATTATAATCCTACAACAAAGATGAAATAATATCAAGCAAAGATAAATCAAGGTCAGTGGTAGAGAAATAAGAATCCTTGTAAAGGATCAAGATCATTTGTTACCTAACTTAGAAGACAACCCTAACATTTGCTCCTTTTGCAAAATACACTTACTTGTTTTTTCTTATTTTCATTCTTTTGAACCTAACCACTCTTGTACTTAGCACTCTTAAGTGCTTTCACCTTGTTTTTCTCTCATTCATTTTCTTTTTCTCTATACTTTCTCTTTCTTTTTGCTTATTCTCTTTTACTCACTTTCATAAAATCTCATTTGGTCTTTATACATCTGTTTTAGAGTCAATAAAATAAGTGCGAATGGTTTTTCATCCATGGTGAAAAAACAATGGCTCTTGTAACCATTATGCAAAACTTTTCTATCAAATTGCCAAGGATGATCTAATAATAAATGCCCTGCCCACATAGGTATAATATCATAAAACAACTTGTTCTTATATCTACTAATGGAAAATATAACCATAACTTGTTTAGTTACTCTTATCACTTCACTGTCATTTAACTATTACAAGTTATATTACCTATGGTTTTTTTGTTGTATGCAAGTTCAATTTTTTCACCAACTCTGTATGCTACATTAGTGTAATTACCTTTATCTATGATCAAGCAATATAGTTTATCCTAAACTAAACATTAAGTATGGAAAATATTTTCTTATTACATTTCAACATCATCCTTCATAACCTATACACTAAGGGTTTTCCTTATTATTAAAAGCCTTCCACTATGCTTTGGATACTTTATCCCCTTATCAACATCACTAGTATCTTATAGTGGTGGCATTAGCTCTTCATTATTAGCTTTATTGTTAGACATATAGTCACCATTCTTTTTAAAGTATGTGGTTCTCTTGTTAGGATATTGTGAAGCCATATGATTCCTATCCATACATCTAAAGCATTTGATGTTCTTAGTTTTTCCTTGGGTACCCTTAAGTTTTTCCCAAAATTTGACATTTTCAAGGCTACCCTTACTGGTCTTGGGTCTATATGAATTGGTAAGAAGCTTAGGAGTCATCTTTTCTTCCTTCTTCCATTAATTCGACTTTTAAAAAGATGAACCTGAGTTCTAATTATATCTAAAAATATGTTTTCTTTTAAGTTGCCTTTGAACTTTCATGTTAATATGTACCATATCCTCAAACTCTACATAATATTGTAGTTTTATCACATCAGTTATACTTCTATTTAACCTTTGGAGGAACTTAGCCATGGTTGCATCCTTATCTTCTATTATATTTGCCTTAGCCATAATAATTTCTATCTTCTTATGGTACTCTTCCACACTTTTGGAACCTTATATAAGGCTTTAAAACTTGTTATACAAATCTTTATAATAAGACTTAGGAACAAATCTCATTCTCATTATAGTCTTCAACTAATTTCAAGTTTCTATAATTCTCTTTAGTTTATTCTTTTAGTGGTAACTTGCTAGTCCTACCATATTAGAGCATAATTAGCAAACTTTATCACAACTAACTTTACCTTCTTTTCCTCGGAGAAGTTGTGGTACTCATATGTTAATTCTACCCTTCATTCCTAATCCAAATAGACATCAGGGTCAACTTTCCCTTGAAAAGAAGGTATTTTTATTTTAATATTACTAAGATTTTTGTTTACCTCTTTTTCCCTCATGGTCCTTCGCTCATAGTTTTTAATATACCTATCATTCTTGATTCCACTACCATGGATTCCTCTACCTATTCTACTACCTTGACCCCTTCTAAAGCCCCCTTTATAACTTTCATTAATGTTATCACCCTTTTCATACTCATCTTTATCCTTTTCATTAAGCTCCAATGCTAATAGTGCATATACTATTATACTTACTACCCTCCCAAGTCTCCCATTAAACTCCTTTCAATTATCTTCACCTTATCCCACATTTGACCAAGCATAAGCTTTATTCTCTCAAACTTCTCCTCTAGGGCTTTCATAAAAAATTTAAGATTTGGTAATAGAAATTCTTCTTCCCTCTTAGTAGGACTATTAGTTTTATCATGTGATATGTTTATAGCAGTAGAAAATGATAAAGAATAAAAAATGTAATCCTTTTAAATCGCTCCTTTATATGTTTACACTCCACTTAAAGTGTTTTATACAATCAATTGTAATTTCACACTCAAGATTTTTTTCAAAAGGTTCTAAGTAAAATAAATTTGATTAAACAAAACTTAAATATATCAATCCTAAACTTACCATTTAAAGAAATGACACGATCAAGAAAGATAGGCAATAAAACAAATAGAATGACAAAGAATTTGATGAATTTAGTAGTGTAATTAGACAACAATCGATTATTAAATCTAATTAAGTAAATGACCAATTGAACAATGAAGCCGATTTTCTTTTTTTTTTTTTGGTTAACTAATGGACATTTTTGCAAAATGAATGAACAGTAATAACGAAACATGAGAACCCACGAAATTTTTTTTTTGGTTAATTAATAGGTAGCTCTGCAAAAAGAATGAACAACAATAGCAAACCACAACAAACACATAAATTTTTTTTTCTTGATAAATCAACTAATAAAGAAGAACACATGAAAAGATGATAATAAAAGGATAACTAACCTAAATATGAGTGAAAGATCTAATACCAAATGATATGAACTCCAATTATATATAAACGGAACCTAACAACACTAATGTTGGTATAAAATTGTTCTAACATAGGTTAAAGGATTGGAGTTTTGACCCAATGATTATAAATAACCAAGAATCAAAACTATAGGATTCAAACGCCACTTTTAACGATAATAATGTTGAAGAAGATAAGTCTATTAAACTAATATAGTCAAGTATGAAAGTTTAGAATTAGTTTTCAAAGAACCAGAGAAAATAGCTTATACATTGATAAAAACTATTCCTTTTCTTCTAGCCATCCTTTTCCCTTTTTATATGCTAACCTTAAAAAACTCTAGTTATTAAGATGAATTTATTAATGAAATTTGCTTAGTCCTATCCATAATAATAAAAATGCAAGAAAATAACCCATTTAGATACTGAAATTCATCCAACTTACTACATAACAATATAACCCATGAAAATAACTCATTTAAATACCTACATATTAGTTGGTTGCCAGCTCTAACTTCCTTCTCAAGGCCATGGTTTTAATATTTTTCCACAAATGACACATTTGCAAGTCTTGGTAAAACCTTCATCATCTTTTAATTTGTGCTTAGCAATTTACTATAAGTAAATGTTGTATAACAAATTATTGAGTACTTCCTTTATTTTCTTTGATTCTCATTAGTGGTCTATGATTTTGTAAAGTATCAACTCCTTTATTAATTTAAGCTATTACAATATAGTTTCCATCAAAAGTTCTCTTTATTCCTTTTTTTGCCATTAAGGAATAAGCATATAATTTTATGTACTATCCATAAAACTATATCTACAACACTTTAATTTGTGATCTATGTATGAATTCTTGAAGGGTAGGTTAAAGGTTTATCCTATTATAATTGATCGAAAATAAAAACAAATCAAAAAGTTCCAAAGACAAATTCAACTATCATTTGAATTTTAAAATTACGGGTCAATAAATTTTTTTAATTAATTGACTCTAATTTAATTTTAAACTTAAGATGTTTAATTTTAAAAATAATCTTTAATATCAATAAATTAAACTTTATTAGTTGTTGAAATATTGAATCCACAAATTAAATTAACTTTTGTCATTCTTTAATTGTAATTCCTTTCGCTGAGTGATTTGATTTAGGAGTTGTCCATCGTTCCTTCACGCTATCATAGTTGGAAGCATCACAAATGCTCCTTGATAATCAAAGATTGCTCATTATAACCTCCTAAATGCGGGCTTATTTTTCAATAGGAAATAAAGAGGCAGGTTGATTAAATATAAACAACTTAGAACTAAGATTGTGACCCAATGTGCTGCTGCGAGTGCGGTAAAGCCAAAAATCTTGATATGGCTTACTAGTCAGATTCTAGGACTCCTCAATTCACGTGGGTCCAACACCATTTGAGCGATTTTTTTTTTTTTCAGCTTCCTTTATTAATTATGACAAGAACCGTTGGCCTGCATTTTCCCTTATAATATAATAATTTTTCATTAATAATTTTACTTATTTGTGACTACATAAAAAATAATAAAACATAATTAATTCACATTTTTATACATTTTATGTACCGTAATATATGTTGTTAATTAGCTTTATTCAATTTTTTTTTTATTCCATACATTTCTCTTCATTATAACTACGATCCTGAAAACCACTTTCCACCTCATCCAGTAGATTCAAACACAAAATTTTTAATTTGCATTTTCAAGCTTTCAATTAAGAATTTAAAGTACCAAATATTCAACATGAAAAACATTTATAGATGTAAAACTCAGATCGGACTGGATGATTCGACTGCTGAACCTGACCCCAAACCAATTCGATTCCTTAAATTGGGCCATTCATCCTATTGACCCAGTTACAAGTACCTTATTTTTATTTTTAAAATTATTTATGTTATAATCTTATACTAAATTCTTCCGTCACTAAAAATATTCGGATTTGAAGTCAAAATATTTAAAATATTAAATTAAAATTTTAATTTTTCCAAAACTAAAATCCTAAAATAAATTAAAACAGAAAACACAAAAATAGCATATTGTTAATATTATATATCTAAGATAAAGTACTGCGTATATTCTGTCACAGCATTTTAAATAACTTACTAGTCATCCTCCCACTCCCAGATGACAAAAAAAAAAAAAAAAAAAAATTGCATTTTAGGAATTACTTCTTAGGAGCAACTGAAAAAAAAAAAAAAAAAACAGAATTAACTTTTTAGAAAAATAATATGTAAAGAGAATCATTTTACTGATGTCATGCAGGCAATATCGTCATCGCCGTCACATCTCATATACATTGAAGCTCGAGGTTAGTTATTGCAGGAAATATCCGGTAACCAAAGCCATATATGTAAAGCTAGATATAGGTCACAATCATATGGATTCCATTCTAATCACTAACCAGGAAGTATGCTCTGACCCACAAATAGAGATGTATACTTGACACAATTGCCTTTCAACTCAATCTCCCCCCCCCCCACCCTCCCCCCAAAAAACCAGAACAATTTCCATCTTCCAGCTGTTTTCACCATAATCTGAATTAATTTTTAAGTTGTTAAAATTTTGAAAAACTAAGAAGAGGTTGTCCCTGTGCCTCTTCAGTCCAGCTAATGCACACACCCTCACTTGTTCAATTCAAACCTCAAGCTTGGTTTAGGATCTTTTAACAGCTAAGACACGGTTAATTAAATGAATGAAGATTTAGTTGTCAGTGGTCAAGAGAAGCAAATTGGTTAAGATCTTAATTGGGTAGACAACCTGTCTTGGATAGAACCAGAAGCTTAGTGCCTCCACAAAAGAAAACAAGATAAAAGGAAACGTTTGCTCATATGTAAGTACTAGTTCATTTCTTGAAGGCAACAAGAGTGATCGTACAATAACAAGATTAGCGCCACAAAAGAAAACAAGATAAAAGGGAAATTCAAAAGGCAGAGGCATTTTCTCCTTTCATCATCAGTTCCTAACTTTTAACACAAGAGGCTGCATCTGTGGCCAGGTTTAATATTTATAGTAGATGCAAAAAAGACTTCAGAAGCTAGCTAGCAGGTTTAGCTGAAGATAGTCATGGAGTTCTTGGCTTCTTGGGGCCACCACCATTATGGTGCAAAGGATCTGGTCCAGAGGGAACCGCCCTCAGCTCCCTAAATGCCAAATTGTTGCCATTCTTGGAGCTTGTTGGCCCATGCATACCACCCATCAAACCAACTAGTCCCTGCATGCACGCATGAGAAAGCAAGATGTATAAGGTCTAGATCAGATAATGTTCAAAGAAATATAGATTAGAATTTAAAATAAAAATAGAAGAGTGATCAATTTCAGAATTTCAAGGCTCCAGAAAAAGGAACCCAACCTTTTTGTTTTGAATTACCAGCGCAGGAGATGCTGCTTTTGCATAAATGCACCTTTGCACTCCATTGCATCCTGTTAAAACACATCAAAACTTTGAGCCATATAGATTAAAATCTCGTGCATTAAGACTGCGTGCATGGGTGCGTGCGTGCGTGCGGGCGTGCGTGCGTGTGTGTGTGTGTGTGTGTGTGAGAGAGAGAGAGAGAGAGAGAGAGAGAGAGAACGAGAGAGAGTCAACCAGAAGCTTCTTCCATGGTGACCAAGAACAAGAGAGCCACAGACAGCAAAGTACAAAAGGTAGTTTTGATTGCCATATTAGTGGAAACTCGAAACTGAACAAGCAACCCCACAAGTGTTTGTGCGCAACAAGGTCTATAGAAGCAAAGACAGTCAGCCCCACTGCAGTAGTAGAGTAGCCTGCTGGGGCAAGAGAAGAGACACCCCATAATATATAGAGCACAAAAAGTTAAAAACAGAGGCCTTTTAAAATTGAGAAATCTTACAAATGATTGCTTATGCAGCCATTTTTGGAGAAATTATTAGCAGAGAGACTCGGAAACAAACATCCAGATATATAAATATCGAGAGAGAGAGAGAGAGAGAGAGAGAGAGAGAGTGAAAGGAGATCCTACCAATGCTCTGACACACCCCTGACGGTAGGCTCTTTGTGATATTGACAGTCTCTGTCAAAATCCACCTTGTTGGCACAATGCCAGCCAGCTCGCACAGTCTCTTACGATGGATGACATCAACCTGCGTAGATACCCAAATGTCAAATACTGGCAGTACAATCATAAATTGGTGCCTACTTTTCGGATTATGAAGTAGAGTGCTCTTTTCCGTTATTCTTCTAAGAGAAAGTCCTGGCAGGTACAAATTTCATAAATATAAATGAACATAAAAAATATTTTATGCTGGTAAAAAATAAAATTAATTTATGTTACATAAGAAATATTTATATAAAATTATTTTATATTGTACAAAAATATTATTTATACAATATAAATTATTTTTGTGCTAATCTATGTTTACTAATCTTTGTGGTTAAGCAAGTAATGACTGCTTCTTGTAATTCCCATTTGGGGTTTATACTATTGAACTCGTCTATTAAATCCCTTCTGTTGGTTTTCGGAGGATTTCAGTAGAATATTTGCATGATATTTCACCAAGGTGTATATAATTGAAAGTTTGGATTACTTAATTGTGTAGTTCTCTTTTTCTTTTCTCTCAACTGCATTTAATTATATAGTTCAGTTGCGTAACTTAATACATGTATATTTATTTTCATAATATATTTATTTATTTTCAAATAATTTGATTCTATTTACATTGGTAGAATTATATTGAAAAAATCCATGTATATAAACCCGCTCGTAGCTTTTATGCTTGATCAGTAGGTAATATAAAGTGAAGAAAACCTAATTGGTGAAGAACTAAGTGAGTGCCTCGTGTCAATTCCAAGTTTAAAATTTATTTCAACAATAAGTTTAAAATTGATGTAAAATAATTTAAACAAATAGTAGACATGTACTGATAATTTTATCATATTTATTGAAAATTTTATTTTTAGTTAATTTTTACTCAAATGAGAAAGGTAAGAAAAATAGGAAGTAGCTTAAATTATTAGTATTTTTCACAAAAATAAATTTGGGAATAATTTTTTTTTATTTTTAAGAAAACAAGAGGAAACAAGTAAAAAAGTCTTAAATACATGAGTATTTTTTAAGAAGAAAAAAAAATAAATTTATAAATATTTTCCTCTCTAAAAAAAGAGTAATTTAGGATTTTTTAAAAAAATATTTTTTATTTTTCTTAATTACAAATATTTATGTTGTGCAAATTTTATAGATATGTGAAAAATTATTAACATAAATTAAGTAAATTGTAACAGATATAAAAATTGTAATTTATTAATTGGAGTAAATTAAATACATGTTGAAATTTTAATTTTATTAAAATAAAAGAATTTAAATCAATCTTTAAATTAACATCAAATATTAAAAATTTATGTAAAAAATTAATATTTAGTTAAATATTTAAATAATTTTAAAAAGTTTTAAAATTACATAGACATTGTGGTGACTAGTCTTCATCTATAGCATAGACTTAATTAACATTTACTGAAATAAGAGACAAAACCATGGTCATATATTAAATACTGATTTAATTTAATCTGCAGCTAGATGATTTTTGAATTGTCTGATAGTTTCTTGAAATTCTATAACTATTTCAGATAAATAATGAACAGTGTTCTTTCGTACCGTGCGTGCATCTGTACCCTAGATTTGATCACCAGGGCATGTGGAAGAAAGCTCTAGCGCGTGTTCATGACTCATTATGTTTAAAGGGATGACTTAATAATTTGTATCGAAGTCTATGGAAGGATGCGTGATTTGATTGATTGATGGAGTCTTCTTTTTCTTTATTTGGTCTTATTAAAGTAGAAGTTGCTGTCTTTTTCTTTTTCTTTTTAATAGAGTATGTATATACAACATTTATTAAATAACATAATAAAAATAAAAAAAATAATAACAATTAATAATTTTTAATATTTATTTATAAAATTAAATAAAATATAATTATTTCTTTTTTTATTTATTTTTAAAATGTTATTATCCAACTTTTTCTTTGGAGGACACGATCCGTTTTTCTACAAGAATATATAGAATGGATAAACACATAACAGTTGCTGCTCTCTCGCTAAGCAGATTGAGCAGAGGCCTAAATAAAATTAGATTTGCTAAATTAACTTGGCGTCTAAGCGCCGAGTTCAATCTAAATATACTTAGTTATATAATAAAACTTAATTCCAACACATAATTAATATCAAATCCTAAGATAAGTTTCACTTATTTAACAATTTCGTTTTCAATTGGGACATTGACTAATTTTATTTTATTTTTTTAATCAAATAACAATTGCACAATCTTTTTTAGAATAATTAGAATTTATCAAATACATTGTACAGAACAAAACAAAGTGGGTTTATCGAGAATCACTTTTAAAATCTACTCTATGAATTTGATCAAAATGGGTAAAAAAATTGCATAATATAATGGCTGTAATTTCACCAAAAACACTATTTTATAAAGCTTGTACAAGGTAAGGTAGTGTTTGTGGAAAGTATTTGTAGTAGTTTGCCATATAAAAAGTGATTTTGTTTTTTACATCAAGAAATAATATGTTATTATTGTAATTAGGGTAGACAAAATCCCATCTTTCTTAATGGGCCTATATCTTAAAGTGGAGACCTACACCTATGTGACTCCCATGTAACTAAGTTGATGCGTCGTATCATCTCTTATTTAGTCAAAATATGAGTAAAGAAATTGTATTTCAAAAACCAAAAAAATAAGATCATTAGTTTCCCAGGTGATATCTCAAAATAGTGGTACAAGATTTTAAACTCTTCCTACTCAATTATTTATCTATATTGTTACAGTGGGAGAATCACTTTTAACAATTAAAAAAGGGTCTTGAAGCATAAACAACAAATTTATTGTTTATACTTCTCTTATCCATTTATGAAAAAACAATAGTGAATGAAAAGTAGTCAAAAGGTTTGTTTTGAATTGTAAAAGTCAATCTTTATTAACTGCTAAGGAAGCTATACATTAATCCTAAGTTCAAGGGTTATGTCATCGTGATAAAACCATTCTATTATCCTTAGTGATACAATTCAGTGACACCTGAAATTGATGACACTCGAAATTGTTGTAATTACAAATCTAGACCAAAAATCCATAACTAGCAAGTAGGCCCCATAATAATAATAAAAATCCATAACTTATTTTGTAAGACTATATATGCTCATAAAATTAAAAATTATGGTTTTGTCATTGCATAGGTTATTAATTTGTAGAAAATTAAACAACGTAAATTATATTTTTAATGATATATAATTTGGCAAAAAAAAGTGAGTAATCAAGAACAAAAAGAATTGTACTTAACTGTGTTACTCGATCCAAAAAGAAAATCCTCTTATTTGTTTGAGCATCCAATAAAGAGGGGGTAAATACATACTTTGTTTTGTGAGATATTGATCTTTTTGTAAACATATAAAAATTTCATCACTTGAAAAAAGTTTAAATTGAAAGATTTGTGTTGGATATATTTTCACAAATGATAGGATCCATGATAATTTAAATATTTATACAATAATTAAAAATTTAATTATTATAAATATAAATTAAATCACATAATAATTATTTTTAATTAAAAATAAAACATATTAAAAAAATTTAGTTTATTATTAAAATCAATAAAAATTTTAGATCAATATAGTTTAGATTTCTCCGAGTTATTTCGAGTTTCAAATTATAGGAATTAAGATTAGTTGAATTTTAAATTATTTAGATTTTGAGTAATTCAATATTTAGATTAATTAAATCTCAAGTTATTTTAATTTTATTTTTTAAATCAATAAAAAAAATTAAGTTAAATTAAATTTTACATAAATTTGATTGTGTTATTTGGGTTGGGTGAAGGTTTGTTAGCTCTACTTCCTACCATGTGTTATATTGAGAATAGTAACATTCTTAAACCTTGTTTGATGATACCAATTATGGTTACAAGGAAAACAAAAGGAATTTGTTTCTTTGATGCCACAACTCTGAATTGCCACACATTATTGCCTACGACACTAGAAAAATCACAAAAATAAAAAAGGGGAGTGTAGTTAACAAATTCGAGAGTGAGTTTACAATAAAAGACTTTATAGTACAAATCCTCAATTTCAAAATATGAAGTATGCTTGGTTGTTTTGTGAATATTAAGAAGTACCACTAAGTCTATTTTTGTAAATCATTTAAAGAAATATGAGATAACTTTATGATAACACATTTAGATTAATAAGAATCAAATGATTTTAAAAAAATTGATGAGTATGAGGGTTTCTAAAGCCATAAGGCATGATAGACGAGTTCATTGGCATTATTAGATAACACAAATAAATTTAACATATGCATCTAAGATGACAATTATGTACAATTGATTTTGTGTTGTGTCATAACTTTTTCTTTTTCTTTTTCAATGCTAGTTACTTCAGCTCCCAGAAAAACTTTCAGTTAATCCGTTAGGAGGTCTACGATGAGGTGATCCACTCTCACCAGTTCAAATTTGCCAGGGGATCCCGACTATTCTTAGCAGACATAGTGTGATGTTCACAAACTGCCTCACTTCCTGAATGTCAACATCTCGAAAGGTTTCTTGCGTAGTATGAACATATTGGTTAGAAAAATAAAATAACTTGGGATAAATCGGTGCTTTCTTTTAATCAAAATGTGCTCGATGAGAATAAAATTTAATTCAGAATTATATAAGGGTTACAGCTGTTGAAAGCCATAGTGCCCTCTCTGCCTTTCCCTCATCACCGAATGCCTTGTTGGTGACGAGATTGGCACCATCGTCTTCACCGACCAACGGTCAGAAAGTGACCTCTTTGCTTGTTTATTTATGTCTTCTATTTATTTTCTTTACATATTTTTCCTGGGCAATGGTGGTGGCTTTCCATAGTATTCAAGATAAAAGGTCATAATAAAGAGTAATCAAGATGCTTAATTTTGATTAAAAAAGAATAATTTAATTTTTAATGCATCTAATTGGCTATTGTTTTACTTGTATAAAAGCAAGTAACTCATTAGCGGTTGATTGGATTGGCCCCACTTTAAATGAATTTAGCCTTATTGGCTATTGTTTCTATATATGTATATATTGGCACCATTTCACACCTTAAGGATTCATGGGGGTATATGGTTTAATTCATTTGTTGAAAGAGTTTGAAATTTTAATTTTAGTTAATATATTGAAGGAGTTTTAAAACTTTGACTCTTTTACATTTTTTGCAATCCTTCAAACATTTCATTATTGAGAATATAAGACTCTTTTAGTACAACTGTCAACTAAAATCAAACTTAAAGGAATGTTATTGGACTGAATTTTACTCTTGTTATTTCCATTTTGTGAATGAAATTGATGGGAAAGTTGATGGACATAAAATTGACTTAGATTATGTGGGTTGTTCATTTGGATGTCTAAAATTTTTTATACATAGAAAATTTTTCATTAAATTGTAATTTTTTTGTTTTAGAATTTTTATTATTCTCAAAGCTTAGAGAATACTTTTAAAAATTACAATAGAAATTGACTAAAATTTGACATTTTTTTTGATTGTATGCCACTTGGCTATTTATGCATAAGACCTATAATAATGCGATTGGATGACTTTTACCATAAAATAAAAATTTGATAATTTTTTTGACTGTATGCTACTTGGCTATTATATAGATTATAAAAGTATATTAAAAAGGTTGAAACTTAAATTCTTAAAAGTAAGTAGGTAGCTAAATATGATAGACTTATTGTTGAATTAAAATACTTAAAAATACTTTAAACTAAATGTTGAATTTATGTTAAATACAATAAATAAATTATAATGTATATTTAATTTTATTAAGGTATTAAAATTATAAATTAATATTAAATATTATATAGATTGTAAAAGTATATTAAAAATTTTGAAGTCTAATTCTTAAAAGTAAGTTGGCGGTTAAATATGATAGATTGGAAAAAGGAAATAGCCTATGAATTGGAAGTCACTCTATAAATACTTTATCAATCTTTCTTACATGTTTTGTTTTCCTATTGTTAGCTACCATTAGGCACAATGAATTGTAAGTCACTCTATAAATACTTTATCAATCTTTCTTACATGTTTTGTTTTCCTATTGTTAGCTACCATTAGGCACAAGAAATGCAAATTACCTTTGAGTGATCAAAGAAGCATGAAGAAAGATGCAAGGAAGGCCAAAGCTTGCTAGAGGGTATTGCTTCCCTCCTTCTGATAGGATATTGGTGGGCGAGTTTCTTCATAAGAGACTTACGGGCATAATGCCAAAATCTTATGAGTCTTTTGTGAAGGATTGTGATTTCTACAATAAAGAAGAAGAGTCGTGGTAGTTTTAGGAAAGGTTTAGGGACAAAGATGATTGTCGTGAGGAGGACCTTTGCTTTTTCACCCCCTTCAAAATGAAATCCACCAATGGAAATAGCTCTAGGATTGATCGCACCATGGGGTCTAGTGGTGGTTGCTGACATGGAAAGGATATTGGCTCAATGATTAACGTTAATGCCTTTATCAAGGGGGATTACTTGGCAACTAAGAAAAGATTTAGTTACCAGAATAAGGGATTAAAGTAGAACCGACTTTGGATAACAATTAGGTGCTGTGTCAATTGAGAAAGAATAGAGATGTTGTTACTGTAGATGGGGTTGCTTTAGGGAAACGCAGAAGAAAGTCCTTTGCAAAACCAATTATGACGAGAAAGTTACCAATGAAAATTGAAATTAATGTTGGCCAAAAGGAATGTTTGGAATCTTACAACCCTTGTTACCAAATTGATTACTGCCAAATTGAGGCCCACTTTAGGGTTGGTCAAAAATAGTCAAGGTCACTAACAAATGTCAACAATGAATACAATGGTGAATATAGGAAGTTGCTTATATTATTCATCATCGAATGGATGCTGGATTAAAGGTTGTTTAAGAGCAAAAAAAGTTACAAATATTTTTAAATGAGAAGAACTAACACCTAATAGGGTCTTAGAATCAATAAATGATGGACTTGATAAAGAACTTGGACTAAGTGATCTTGGTGACAAGTTCCTTAAGGAGCTTATTGATGATGATTTCTCTTATGACCATTTGCTTGGTTTTATAGGAGGATCAATTTCTATTGAGGAGTTTTTGGATGTGCCTTGCAATTCTGCAAAAGGTGAACCATGCCATGAAGAAATTGAAGTTGGTATGGGGGTTGCTTAAGTACCAAATGTGCAAATTCACCAAGGCGTAGACTCAAAAGAGGCTTATGATCAGGCGTAAGGACAAATATCACCTGGAAAATTTAAAAAGCTAACTCATTGTCATCTTTCATTTAGATGCTTGAATAGCTTGAGGAAGATGAAGTGACTATGTTAAGTGAAGAAGATAAGAGTTTTTCACGTTAGTATGAAGCTCTTTTTCCAAAAGAGGATCTAATGAAGATGCTTGGACAAGTTGAGGAAGATGACATGCCTACACTAATTGAAGAAGATGATAGTCCTTCATGTTTATATAAAGCACTTTTTCCCAATGAGGATCTGACTAAAATTTCTTAGACTATATTCAACTGAGGAAGAATTTGTAGTTCTAAAGCTATTATTTATGATTGTAGTAGAATTGAGACTTTTTGCTCAATGTACTGATTGGATTTATTAGTTACAGTATTACTATTTGATTTTCTTGTATTGTTCAAGGAGCTTCTATAATGTAAATCTTTTTTTATAATGAATATGCACGGATGGATTTCCCTTGTTTTCCCTTGTAGTTTTTTATTTTACCTTGAATAATATAGTGATAGATTATATTGAAGTTGTTGCTTCTGCACTTTCTGTTAATAATTTATTATAACCAATATACAAATTTGGGGCAAAATGTAGTGGTCTTGTAAAAGGAATATGATAGTATGAGAAGGAAAATGCTCGATGGTAGTTAAATTTAGAAAGTGCAACATGGTAAGAAATTATGCACTAAAATTTGTTACAAAAATTGTGGAAGAGGAATAAGTCACAGAAAAATTGCAACAGAAGACATGAAGTTAAGAAAATAGATTTTGGACTTATAAAGGAATAAAAAGGGGATGAAATCGATAGGACATCGGTGCATTAACAAGCTCTCAAGGGCTAAATTGAAAGAGACATTTACAAGTCACTTTGTATGCCTGACAGCTGAAGAGTTTTTACTCAATTAATAGGATAACTACCTTTATGGTCCCATTTCTCTATGTTTTTGTTTTTTTTTCTTATCCTTGAAATATTTGGTTTAGTGATGGTTTATATAAAGAAAATTGGGGAGTTGCTAATATCCTTATCCAATTTGGTTAATATCTATGGATAATAAGACTAGAGAGCATGAGCAATTAATAAGTGACTAATAATCAACAAGTGATTATTCCATAGAGTAATATAATATTAACCTTAACCTAAAGGAGGAGTTTTCTACCAATAAGAAAACTAAAAATATGTAACTCCTTAACCTTAGAAGAAAGTTTGAGATCTTAAGGATAAAAGAGGTAGAAACCATAAAGGAGTATGTAGATAAACTTTTGAAGATTTTTAACCAGATCAAGGTTTTAAGAGAAGACTTCCTAGATAGAAATATTATGCAGAAGGTCTTAGTAAGTATTCTAAAAAGGTTTAAGGCAAAAATTTTCTCATTAGAAGACTTTAAAGTCCTTGCCTCCATAAGCATCCTATAATTGCTCAACTCTTTTTAAGGTTAGGAGTAGAAAAGGCTTCTAAGGTAGTAGAAGAGTATTATAAATGCCTTTCCCATGAAACACTAAGCAGTCTCATGAAAGAAGGAAGTAATGAGGAAAGTATGAAAAGAAGTCAAAGGAGCATATTATACTTAAAGGTAGAAAACAATACCTACCATGTGATCATTACAAGAAAACAAACCATCCTTCCAAGAATTATTGAAAAAGGGTTGATCTTATGTGCAAAGCATGCAACAAAAAAAAGCATAAAAAAAGGATCTACTGGCATAGAGACAAGTAACAATAACAATTATAGCAACCTCAATAGGTGTAAGTAGTCGATGAGTAGCAAATTTTAGAGGAGTAACTATTTGTAGTAATAACTAACTTTTCCAATGATAAGAACAACATGTGGTTGGTTCATAATGATTGTACAAACCATATGTTACCTAATTTGCAACTATTATAAAAGCTTGATTGATCCTACATAGCCAAAGTGAAGATTAGTAATGGTAAACTAATTTAGGCAAAAGGAAAAGGCTATACAACCATCCATACCAAGAGAGGTATTAAATTCATACTTGATATCTTGTATATATGCATTGTAAGTTGCAGCCTAATTAGTGTAGGGCAACTCTTGAAAAAAGGATACATTTTAGTGCTTAAAGACAAGGCTGGTACCATTTCAAATACCAAAGGTTTCTTTATAACCAAGGTGCTTATGTATGGCAAAACTTTTCAAATGGAATAAGGCAACAAACAAATCTTATAATGGCTATATTTGAGAATGAATTATGTGCAATTTTTCATTTTAAAAAATAAAGAATGAATTTGATATTTTTTTAAGAAAATAATGAGCATTTTTCTTAAGAATAAAAGTAAATTTGAAAATATTTTTATCATCTCTAAAAAGGCAAAAAAAGAAATTCATGATTATTTTTTATAAATTAGTAATTATATTTTTATTAATTATTAATATTTGAATTTGTATGAATTTAAACATATAAAAATTATTAAAATAAATTAAATAAATTATAATGTGTGTTTAATTTTATTAAAATAATAAAATTATAAATTAATTATTAAATTAATATTAAATATTATATTGACTATAAAAGTATATTAAAAAAGTTGAAATTTAAATTCTTAAAAGCAAGCAGGCGATTAAATATGATAGACTTTGTTGTTTCCATAGTGTTGTATGAGTTGTAATTGTTGTCAACTAGGTAAGTGTGCAAGAAAGTAAAGACACATGGAAGGGCCAGAAGGTAAAAGTCACATGGAGTGATAAGAACGTAAAAAATACATGGAAGGGTAAGACAGTAAATTTACTACAAGTAAGCCTTATTAGGGTTTCGTGGAGGAGCATATAAAGGCCATTGGAAGACAATAAAGAAAGGAGTCAGCAATTGAGCAAAATGGACAGAAAACCTAGACAACTAGCCGACCAAAGAGAGAAAAAGTGAGGAAGGAGCCAGCCAAACAAAAAGACGTCCAAAGCAAACCACTCGACAAACACAAGGGAGCAAATGACAAACCACCACCTGCAAAGGAGAAGACACGGCTGGATAGCAACCAAAGGTGAACGGCAAATCACAAATCAGAATGTGCTGGATGGCAAAAGACAAAGGGTGATCGACCAAAAAGAGAAAAAAAAGGGGAAGACATGGCTTGACAGCAACCAAAGGTGAATGACAAATCATAAATCAAAAGGTGTTGGATGGCAAAACACAAAGGGTGATCGGCCAAAGAGAGAAAACAAGAGAGGAATGATTAGACAGTAAGAGTTGGATGGCAAAATACGAAGGGACAGCCAAAGGGAGACAACTGGCCAACCAAAGGTAAACGTCTAAACCAAGCTACACGGCCAACAAGGAAAATGTTTAAACTAATTTACATGGCCAAACACAACCAACGACAAAGGGGTGGACGACCAAGCAAGGAGGAGAACGGCTAAAGCAAGGCTGGACGACAAGGGAGAACACACAGCAAAGAGGTGTGATAGCTGGAGAAAACTGCATGACTCATGTAAGAAAGAAGACAGCTTACTGTCCGTAAGGGAAGAGAGGAGAAACCTTGAATGAGGAGACCATTGGGAGAGCAAACTAAGCTATCCAAGGTGTGAAACAGACAAGTGCAAACCATAAACGGTAGTAAGGCATGGGACCAGTAAGGTGTGTAAACCAAAAACGTACGTGAGACATGAAATGCCAAACCAGAAGTGTGCGTAAGGTGTGTGAACAGCAAAGGGTACAAACTAGAAACGTGCGTGAGACGTGTAATGCCAAACCAGAAATGTGAGGCAGGTCGTGGGATGTGAAATAGGAGATGGGTTAGACCATGAGACGGAGAAAGCAGGAGTTGTGTGAGACAACCTAGAGAAGGAATTCAGCGAAATATAGGAAAGAACTCAACGTATTTCCAGATTTCTTCAAGAGAGGTTAGAGAGTGTTGCGGTGAACTTCTAAGCGATAGTGGAACAACCTTTCAATTCAACAGATGCAAGACAAGGTAGAAAAAGGGTAGACACATTGTGAATGTAGCTAAAGTATCAGCCAACCGATAGCCTAACGAAGACCTAAATAAGAACATTTAAATTGTTTATTAGACAAGTTGTTTGAAAGGTGACTTTGGGGACTATTATAATTAGTAAGTAGTAATAGATCTACCTTAGTCAAATTTGAAAAAGAGTTTGCTTTTAAGAAGAGGTTGACGTTGTTCACTTATCTACGAATTGTGAATTGTGATGATACTGATTCACCCCCCCTCTTAGTATTACAAACTAGTAGATCCTAGGAAAAAGTCAGGAACTTTAGACTTATTGTTGAATTACAACACTTAAAAAGACTTGAAACTAATTGTTGAATTTATGTTAAATACAATAAATAAATTATAATATATGTTTAATTTTATTAAATTATTAAAATTATAAATTAATATTAAATATTATATAAATTGTAAAAGTATAGTAAAAAAGTTGAAATTTAAAATTCTTAAGAGTAAGTAAGGATCTAAATGTGATAGATTAGGAAAAAGAAATAGCATAGGAATTAGAAGTCACTCTATAAATACTCCATCAATCTTTCTTACTTGTTTTGTTTTGTCATTGTTAGTTACCATCAGGTATAAGAAATGCAGATTACCTTTGAGTGATCAAAGAAGCAAGAAAAAAGATGCAAGGAAGGCTAAAGCTTACGAGAGGGTATCATTTTTGCACCAGTGATAGGATATTGGTGAGTAAGTTTTTCCATAAGAGACTTATAGGCACAATGCCAAAATCTTATGAGTCTTTTGTGAAGGATTGTGATCTTTACAACCTAAAACAAAATCAGACCCATTAATACAACTTAGCATATAATTAAGCCTTTCTATAGTTGGGTCATACAGTTTGGATTTATATTATAGGTACCAAGTTTTTTTCTTCAATTTCTAAGCCTTATCAATCATCTTGTACAAAAAGATAAGTAATTATGCTTAGTTTAGCCTTGAAAACTTTTAGAACAATTTAAAAATCCTTTGGAACACCCTCTTTGTCATATAGCTTTATGATTAAGCCTTGTAAAGTTTTTTCCATCTTTTTGTCCTTGCCCTAGTCATTGGACCACCTATTCCTTGTAAACGATCTAGGGAATACTTGTTTTGTTGCACTTGAATAACACCTTATTCTTTATCATTCCTCCTTTCCTCAAAACTATTTGTCCTCAAGTCATCTGTATCAAATAAAGATAAGTCAGCAACATTAAAAGTAGCATTAATATTACCATAGTTGCTTGGTAAATCTACCTTGTAAGCATTATCATTAATCCTTTCTAGGACTTGAAAAAGTCCATCTCCTTGAGGCAACAATTTGGACTTTCTTTGTGAGGGAAATCATTCCTTCCTCATATGTACCTACACCCAATCACCAGATTCAAAGACAACCTTCACATGTCCTTTATTAACTTGCTTAGCATATTGCTCATTCTTCCTTTCAATGTTAGCTTGAACCTTAGCATGTAAATCCTTTTCAAATTCTGCCTTTTTCTTACCATCAATGTTAACATGTTCTTTAATAGGAAAAGATAAAATTTCAAAAGGAGTTGAAAGATTAAAACCATAAGTTATTTCAAAGGGTAACAAGTAGTAAAATGAATAGATCTGTTATAAGCAAACTCAATATATGGCAAACACTGTTCCCATCTCCTAAAGTTCTTTTGAATGATAGCACATAACAAAGAAGTGAGTGTTTTATTAACTACGTCAGTTTTTCCATCTATTTAGGGATGTGAAATAGTAGAAATAAAATTTTAGTTCCTAATTTATTCCATAAAGTGCACCAAAAATGATTTAAGAAATTAACATCCTTACCACTAACAATAGTTTTTGGCAATCCATGTAAACACACTACTTCCTTAAAGAATAACTTAGAAATATGTGTTGTATCATTGGTTTTAGAATATGCAACAAAATGAGCCATTTTTCTAAATCTATCAGCAACAACAAATATGTTGTCCTTACCACTTTGAGACCTTGGTAATCCTAAGACAAAGTCTATAAAAATATTAATCCAAGGTTGGTTATACATAAGTAAATGTATATAGAAGTCATGTGGTTTAACTTTAGTCTTTACTTACCTACATGTGATGCACTTATCACAAATGTAATGCACATTATGCTTTATATTAAGCCAATAAAAATACTCATGAAATACATATAGAGTCTTCTGCACACAAAGTGCCCCATTAAACCACCTTTGTGAGCTTCCCTAACAAGCAACTCATGAATAGAACAAATAGGCACACATAATTTATCTTTCTTAAACAAAAACCTTTCATGCTTATAAAAGTCACCAAACACACACTTATCATATGCATTCCATACTTGGCCAAAATCAAAATCATTCGCAATAAACCCTTAAGTAATTTAAAACCAAGTAACTTAGTTTGCAAAGAAGTAAGTAATGTATACCTCTTGGAAAATGAATCATCAATAACGTTTTCCTTTCCATATTTGTACTTAATAACATAAGGAAATGTTTTTATGAACTTCAGCCACTTAACATGTCTTTTATTAAGCTTACTTTAAGATTTCAAGGACTTTAAGCTTTTATGATCAGAATGAATGATGAATTCCCTCAATCACAAATAATGTTTCCATGTTTGAAGAGTTCGTACCAATACATAAAGTTCCTTGTCATAAGTAGGATAATTTAAGGTTGTCCTACTTAACTTTTCACTAAAATAAATAATTAGTTTGGAATCTTGCATTAAAATAACCCTTATTTCTATTCTAAATGCATCACATTTTGCCTTAAAAACCTTATTAAAGTTAGACAAGTATAACAAAGGTGCATTAGTAAGCTTTTCTTTGAAATTATTGAAAGCCTGATCATACACAACATTCCATTTGAAAACAACATTCTTTTTAACAAATTCATTTAAAGGTGCAACAATTAAACTAAAATCCTTAACAAACTTTCAATAAAAACTTGCTAAACCATAAAAGCTTCTTACCTCGTTCACGTTCTTAGGTGTAGGCTAGTCCTTTATTGCTTTACCTTCTCCCTATCCATACTAATACCTTCCAAATTGATAACATAACCAAGAAATATAATTGATTCAATGCAAAATGTGCACCTTTTGAGATTAGCATATAATTGGTTCTCTCTTAACATATTGAACATAGCATGTAAGTGTTTCATATATTCATATAAATCCTTACTATAAACTAAAATATCATCAAAGTAAATTACTATAAATTTCCCTATGAAAGCATACAAGACATGATTCATTAACCTTATGAATGTATTAGGTGCATTAGATAATCCAAAAGGCATTATTAACCACTTATACAATCTATATTTAGTTTAAATGTTATTTTCCATTCATCTCCCTCTTTTATGAGAATTTGATGATAGTTATTATTTAAATTAAAATTTGAAAACACACATGAACTATGTAACTTATTAAGCATATCATCTAATATAAGGATAAGATGTTTAGACTTTATAGTGATGGCTCGGTAATCCAAATACATGCGACATCTTCCATTTTTCTTTAGGATTAAGATGACAGGGATCGAGCATAGGCTAAGACTCTCCCTTACAAATCCCTTTTGCATTAACTTATCCATTTGTCTCTGTATCTCTTTTGTTTCATCTAGATTAGCTTTATAGGTAGGTTAATTTGTATGTTAGCACCAAGTATGAAGTCTATTTGGTGCTCAATTCCTCTTAAAAGAGGTAATCTTTAGGGAATCTCTTTGGGAAATAAATCTTCGAACTCTTGCAATAATGGAATAACCATAGAGTTAAAGTCATTAGATAAAAAATAAACATCCTTGCACATAAGTACAATTAGTTAGTGCATTGAGATCATAACACCCTTAACCTTACTTGTCCTAGTAAACACACTTACTTTCTTGCTTTTCTCTCCTTTTTGTACACTTTTCTCTTTAGCTTTTTTCTCTGCCTACCCTTTTTGCTTGAATTTTTTCCCTTAGCCATACTTTCTCTCTTTTCCTTTGACCTTTCACTTTCTTTCTTTTTCTTGTTCCCTTATTTTCTCATTTGTTCTTCTCTCATTTCTCATTCTTTTGTTATCTTAATTTGATCTTCTTATGCTTGAATAGGTTTAAAGGGAGTTAATAAAATAGTGTGATTACTAATCACAAAGGAGTATTTGTTCATGTGGCCATCATGAGTAACCTTTCTATCAAATTGCCATGGTTGCCCAAGGCGTATATGACCAGTATGCATTGGTGCCATATCATATAGAGCCTTATCCATGTAATTACCAATAGAAAATACAACTAAAACTTGCTTTGTTGCTTTAATTTCTCTATAGTCATCTAACTATTGTAGCTTATAAGGCTTAGGATGCTTAAAAGTATCCAAATTCAACTTCTCTACCAATAAAGTATTAGCAACATTAATACAACTTCCACTATCAATAATCATGTTACATACCTTGTCTTTAACATGGCATCTTATATAAAAAATATGTTGATGTTGCTCTTTATCATTATCATATTTAGGTTGAATACTTAGTGCATGGCTTACAACTAATATATCTTTATAAACAATTTTTTTAATTTCAACATCAAAATAATCCTTCAATGGTGGCATGTTATTATCACTTAAATTAATGCTTTCTATGTCACCATTCTTTAACATGATCATAGCTATTTTATTTAGACTTTGAGAAGCAATATATCCATGTCTTGACACCTAAAGCACTCAACATTATGTAGATTTAGAAGATGTCATTTGGTTTTACCTTTAGAAACACTAGTTGATTCTTTTGGCCTCACATCTGTTTTTGACTTTGAGGCTATTTTGGCATCTTTCCAAGTTGCCTTCCATGTAGAACTGAAAGTTGATCTAAATTTGAATCCTTTGGACTTGATTTGTTTCTCCACCTTAATAACCTTATGCAATAACTCCTTTATCTCTAAAAAGCGTTGTAAATCCACTACATCTATAATTTCCTTGTTCAAGCCACCATTAAGCCTTGCTATTGTAGCCTTTCAGTCTTCCTCTACATTAGCTCTAATCATTACTATGTCCATCTCTTTGTAATGGTGCTCCACACTCCTAGACCTTTACACTAGCCTCTGTAACTTTTTATATAAGTCTTTATGGTAGTGACTAAGTATAAATCTCTTGAGCATTATGATTTCATCACATCCCATAACTAAATTGGCCTTTTACCATTCCTCCTTTGACTTATCGCCAATTGGTGCCACCAAATACTTGCATAATTAGTGAATTCTATAGCTGCCAATTTTACTTTCTTCTCCTCACAATTATGGCAATCAAATACATGCTCACTCTTTCTCTTCTACTTCAAATAGTGTTCAAGATCATTCTTCTCTTGAAATGTTGGAATCTTTATCTTTATGCTGTCCAAATTGCTATCTCTTTTGGAAACAACCTTTTGCCTTTTCTTAAGCTTAATTCTTCATAGTTTGACTCTTCTTCATCTTCTTCCTCAATCACACACCTTCTAAAAGATGTAGATTTGCTAAGTGATTATAACTCATCTGGCATTGCTTTTATCATCTTAAATTGATTTTATCATTATGCACTTTTCCTTTACTACTAATGTTTATAACTTGCAGAAACACATTAGTAATTAAAAGAAATTTGTTCCTCACATATTCTCTCATATGTTTGCACTCAAGTCAAATTGTTATCACTTATGTTTCACTCTATTTTGACTTTTCTTAATGACGATCTCACCACTCTCACCTTTTTCCACTCAAGCTAGGCTCCTTTATGTTAAAAGACTTAAGATTAGAAAATCATAAGGAGCAATTTGTTAGATGGTGACAAATTTCAAAATTAGAACTTTTAAAGGAAATTCAAGATATCCTTTTTAGGCTTGGAAACAAAAAAAGATTTGCAACTTTATACACTATAGGTTGAAAGAATCAAGATGCATTTCCTAGCTCAAACACAACTTCTTCTTGCTTTTTTTTTTGTCATTTTTTGCCTTTTTTATTTTTTAACCATCTTTTTATTTTTTGTGTTTTTTTTTTACTTTTTTCAACTTTTTTTTTAATCAAATCAATCACCCATAGAATTAACACAACTTTAAGAGTAATAAGCTGATCAAAACAAACTAAAAGAACTAAGTAAAGAAACATAAGGAATGAATAAAGCACAATGAAAAAGTCCAAGGAAAGATGGAAAAAGAGATACGTTACTTATTTCTACAACCAAACCTCTGATACTAACTGATAAAGAACTTACTAAGTTTGATCATTTTGAAACCCTAAGGAAACTAAGTCCTAAAAGCCCTAATCTTAAGATGCCACAAAGGTTAATCACTCCTTTGATAAGTTAAGCCAATGTATTCTTCTAAAAACACAAGAAAGCAAAGTAAAGCTTGCTAAAAAATACCTCAATCTTTCTAATTCCTTTTTACATAGTTGTAACCTTTATATAGACATGTAAATATTACAATCCTATAGGGAAAAGGTGTTTCTTAACATAACTATATGGGAAAACCTTAATTATAAGTGATCTCTTTAATTAAGGAATACAATTTTACCTTTGTTAGGAATCCTAAATCTACCTTGATTAGGAATTTTTAAAAAAGACTACCATTAATGATATAAAGTCAAAGTAAAACCCTAACTAAAGTATCAAGACTCAATTGAAGGTACAAGTTCAAATAAATCTAAGAAGTTAAGCTTTTTTTACATATAATTCCACCTCAACTTCAAATCCAACAACTCAAAACAAAATCAGGCCCATTAATACAACTTAGCATGCAATCGAGCCTTTCCATAGTTGGGTCATGTTGCTTGGAATTTTATTATGAGTTCCAAGTTTTTTTCTTCAAGTTATAAGCCTTGTCTAGTATCTTACACATAAAGATAAGTGATTATCTTTGGTGTAGTATTGGAAACTTTTAGAATATTTTGAGAATCTTTCAAAGCACCCTCTTTGTCATATAACTCCATAATTAAGCCTTGTAAAGTCTTTTTCATCCCTTGTGTTCTTGCTTTAGTTATTGGACCACCAATTTCTTGTAAAGGATCTTGGAAATGCTTGTTTTGTTACACTTAAATAACACATTTTCTCCATTAAGAGGATAACGACTTAAGGATTAACATTAATGCCCCTATATTAGGGGGGATTACTTGGTAACTAAGAAAAGATTTAATTGTTAGAATAAGGGATCAAAGCAAAACAGGCTTTGGATAATACATGAATATTCTCTAGAGCTGGGGTAGAACAAGAGCAGTTAGGTGCTATGTCAGTTGAGAAAGAATGAAGACATTGTTACTGTAGATGGGATTGCTTCAGGGAAATGCAAAATAAAGTCCTTTGCAAAACCAATGGTAAGAAGAAAGTTGCTAACGAAAACTGAAATTGATATTGGCTAAAAGGAATGTTTGAAGTCTTATAACCTTTACTACTAAATTGATTACTACCAAACTGAGGCCCATTTTAAGGTTGGTCAAGAATAGTAAAGATCACTAATAATTGTCAACAATGAATACAATGGTGAATCTAAGAACTTTGCCAATATTATTCATCATTGAATGGATGTTGGCTTAAGGATTGTTCAAGAATAAACAAAGTTACAAATAGTTTCTGAATGAGAAGAATTAAGACCTAATTGAAGAAGTTGGCATAATTGAAGAAGATGATAGTCCTTGATGCTGGTATAAAGCTCCCTTTTCAAATAAGGATTTAATGAAGATGGCTAGATAAGTTGGGGAAGATGACATGCCTTCACTAATTAAAGAAAATGACAATCCTTAATATTGGTATGAAGCACTTTTCCCAACGAGGACCTGACTAAAAGTTCCTAGGCTGTAGTTAACGAAGGAAGACTTTGTAGTTTTAGAGCTATAGTTTATGATTGTAGCAGAATTGAGAGTTTTTGCTCAATATACTGATTGGATTTATTAATTGCAATATTACTATTTGAGTTTCTTTTATTGTTCAGGGAACTTCTATAATGTAAAGCTTTTTTGATAATGAATATGCACCGATAGATTTCCCTAGTTTTCCTTTACAACTTTTTATTTTGTCTTGATCAATATAGTGATAGATTGTCATGAAGTTACTGCTTCTGCACTTTGTGTTAATGATTTCCTATAACTAATCTAAAAATTTTAGGCAAAACATAATGGTTCTATAAAAGAAATATGATAGTATGGGAAGGAAAATACTTGATGACAGTTAAATTTGGAAAATTTAGCAGGATAAGAAATTATGCACTAAAATTTGCTACAGAAATTGTGGTAAGGGAATAAACTGTAGAAAAATTACAACATCTAGGGTTTGCACATCACACCTATCCAAATCGACTCTCCCTCAATCCTTTAAGCTGTCTTTGAAGTAGAAAAGAAGCTCCTTATCAAACATTTCGATTTCAAGCATGAGGGTTGTAAGTTAAAAAAAAATTTTGGAATTATAAAGGAATCAAAAAGGGGATAGAATTGATAGGACATTAGTGTATTAACACTCAAGGGTTAGATTAAAAGAGACATTTACAAGTTACTTTGCATGCCTAACAATTAAAGAGTTTTAACTTGTTTTCACTCAATTAGCAGGATAATTACCTCCAAGGTCCCATTTCTTTGTGTTTTTAATTTTTTTATCCTTAAAATATTTGGTTTAGTGATGGTTTATATTAAAAGAATAAGTAAGGGAATCCAATTTGGTTCTTTAATGGCTAATAGAGTCTAAAGGTGTTTCTTTCCACTTATTGATTGATAAGGACGATTATACAAAAGATAAAGAGACTAGAGAGCATAAGCAATCAATAAGTGACTATTCTATACAAAGGATTGGGATCTTAAAGAAAGCTGGGGAGTTGCTAATGTTATGTGACATAGATATTATCCTTTTAATCACTTCTCTAATTGAAAAGCCTACATTATTCCATGAAGCACACAAATAATTGAAGAACAAGCAGGTTGAATCATAATTTGTGTAATTTTGTTTAACTCATCATTATTGGTGTAATATTTTGTTTTTAGCGAACTTTTGTGGGAGTTTGAATTAGGCCCTTTGTTTGTAATTACGATACATATAAGTTATAGTTTGTTTGGTTGGCAATATAGACAATTCTTATAGATTACAGTCTACTTATTTTTTGCCCCATTTTGAATGTAGAAACCAACCATTTTTTGTTACAAAAAAAATATTGATATTTTAAAAGTTGAAATAATCATTCTGGTTTTAGAT
This sequence comes from Ceriops zippeliana, assembly GCA_037897445.1. Lineage (NCBI taxonomy): Eukaryota > Viridiplantae > Streptophyta > Magnoliopsida > Malpighiales > Rhizophoraceae > Ceriops > Ceriops zippeliana. The sequence goes on from JBAPLH010000174.1 coordinate 2,999,245, forward strand.
CTTGTTATGTCATTTTGCATTCTTTGTTGTGCTAACTAACATGTACAAACATAGCCAAAGTTTTCTGTAATTCACTGTGTTTGAGGGGTAGTTCCAAGTTTTGGAATGTTTGTTTATTTATAAGCATTTCTTTGTTGATATGACGCTTATTCCGTTATGAAACATATTGTAAGTGAAACTTTCATGGACAAAGAGGAAATTTAATTCTACATAGTACCCTTAAGTAATTTATTTGCTTCTTGAGCCTTTAATACATTAAACATCCATCTTTAATACCATAGGAAAGAGCTAAAAAGTGAGTACTTTGGAATGTAAAGTTGAACCTTTCAACATATGAATTGATTCATTTTTGTAGTTTTATAACTAATTGATTTTGCATGTCATTAGGATAGGAAACTAGAGAGCTTTGACGTAAGACTTATTTTGACCATTTTACAAACTGTTACTAGTTCCATTGCTTGCTTTCTAGTGTTAGTGTAAATTGGACCTTTATGAAGATCATGGTGCCCTTGTTTTGCTGTTGCAAATTACTCTTAAAAATTGTCAACTAATTTTCTTATTAAATCAGAAGTAGTTTTGACAATTAGTAGTAATGGTAATGATGTTAGTTGATATAATCAACTTTAAGGACCTCTCTAATAATTATTTTTTGACTTTAGTTTTATTTGTAATGATAAGTTTAATTTAAAATTAAAATATTTTAAATTTAAATTGAATAATTATACAATATTTGGGTAAAATTGACATTATGTTTTAAAAATTTGGTGTTTTAATTGATGTAAAATTGCTTATGTGTAAGGACTTGTAAATCCATTATGTAAACCTTTTTAGCCCAATATTGGAAGCTTTATTAACATGCCTTTCATCCTTCTAAGCTTTCCTTTCTTGTCTACATTCATTTTCTCATGATTTAAGCAAAAATAAAAATTATTGCTACCCTCTTGCAAACCAGCACACATATATGTACTAGTAGCAAACTAATAATTGGTATGCCAAATTCCTTGTCTCAGTAACCAAAATCCAACAAACTGATTTCTGAACTCGTAATATCTTACAAACCTCATAAGTAATCACCAAGGACATTAACCATTCCTTCTTAAAGCAAAATTATGATAGAATATTATTAAAACTCTTAAATACCTTCTTACATATGGTCTTCTTTAATTTCTCTCCATTATTCTCTAAAATTTATTAAGAAAAATCACCCTTAATGGATAGTAATAACAAAATAATATCTTAAATCATATGACTTATGGGAAGCCAGTAAAAAGGGTATTGAACCACCTTTATTGCTTACCTATCCTTCTCTAGGACAAATGAAATAAAATAATAAATAAACAATTAAATAGTACCAAACCTTGACTTACACTCATCTAGCTATGTCAAAGACCATTTTTAATAGAAGTATGGCTTATAAAACTATTAGGGATGTATACAAAAGGATGAAGGAGGAGTTTTCTAGTAATAAGAAAACTAAAAACATATAATTCCTTAACCTTAGAAGAGAGTTTGAGATCTTAAGGATAAAGGAGGTAAAAACCATAAGGGAGTATGCTAATAAGCTTTTGAAGATTTTCAACCAAATCAAGGTTTTAAGAAAAGACTCCCTCGATAGAAATATTGTGCAAAAGGTCTTAGTGAGTATTCTAGAAAGGTTTGAGGCAAAAATTTTCTCACTAAAAGACTTTAAAGACCTTGCCTTTATAAGCCTTCCATAATTGCTCAACTCTTTTTTTAAGCTTAAAAAGGCAGGATAAGAGTACTTAATGTCACAAGGATATGTTGATCCAACCCATTCAAGTATCCTTAAGGTGCAAATTCGGGCTAAGGCTAAACCTTTGCGGGCTGCTAGCATTGTCCAGCCCTTTTGCTACCCATAGAAGGTCCCAGAAGTATGCATAAATGTTTTCATCTAGAGAGTTCTTGCAGAATATGCTACAACTACCTAGAGAATTTTAGAAAGGACCATATTAAATGTATATCTAGAATACTCCTTGTAAATAGCTAGAATATTTCATTCTAGGACTTTCCTTTGTGATGTATAAATAGGTCTCCCATCCCAATTGTATAGCATGAATCCTTTTTCAATACAAGTTCACTACAAAACTCTTTTGTGCTGTCTCTCATTCTCTCTCGCACGTCTAATTTGCTTACTTGTCCCTCACATGCTTTTTGCTGATTCACTTTAACTCTCCAAGGCTTACTTAGCTTATCTTCTCTCATAAGATTGACTAAGTGTTGTGCGGGTTAGAAAGAGCAAATCCTAACTTCGTGATAGATGGTATTAGAGCACGGTTGAATCCTAACTTTAACTTTGTTCTTGTTTGAGTGATGAGTATGGCAAGCAAACAAGTGGGACAACAAGCTCGTGGGTGTGAGGAGCAGTATGCTCTAGCCAAACGTAGCAAGTCCAAGGTTCTAGCAAAGGAAACTATGGGCTCTCGTGTTGGTAACTTGGAAAGGAACGTCACTAACATAAGCTTCATTGTGGGCAACCTTAGTAACTTGATCCATGAGAATGCAGAGATCACGTGGGCTGCCAAAGTCATGATTGAATAGTTTGGTTGCTTGTTTAGGGGAGAACTATGAATCAAGGGTTTGTCCAACCTACAAGTTTGTTGAGGGAGAGATTTATGACCTCCATAAGGAGATGGAGTCTTTGTGTTGAAACAACTCATTTGCTAGTATAGCTGCCACTACTAGCACCACTGCAGTACATGGCTTGAAGGTCTTTAAGCCTGCCATGTACAACGGTACACGCAATGCCATTACCGTGGAAAACTTCTTGTTTAACCTTGAGCAGTACTTGACGACTTGGCCAAGGTAGGCAACGCCCTAATCTTCCTAAAGGATACTGCCCAGCTCTAGTAGAGACAGAAGCATTTTGAATGAGAGAAAGGCTTATGTATCATTGATACATGGGAACAATTCAAGGTTGAAGTGCGTAAGTACTTTGTGCCTCATAATGCAAATAGCGAAGTTAGAGGAAAGTTAGGTTTCCTATGTCATACAAGTAATATTTCTGACTACATCAAGGGATTTACTACCATTATGCTTGAAATTGAGATGTCTGACAGGGAGCTTCTCTTCTACTTTAAAAATGACTTGAAGGATTGGGCGAGAGTCGAGCTGGATAGGCATTTATGTAGACCCTGGATGCTGTTATCACGACTGCAAAGACCTTCATCGACTACTTTGATCACTCCAAGAGTAAGAAGTCAAACTCTGGCAAAAGTGGGGGAGAGAAAACTGGGCATAAGAAGCAGGATTCTGGCCATAACAAGGGTGGATAACAAAGACCCTCAAGTGATTGTCCCAAGCATGAGAAGAAGTCTGTGGGTAAACACAACTCAGCTAATCCTCCTAAACCCTATTTCATCTGTGATGGACCGCACTGGCTAAAGGATTGCCCCAACTGTAAAGCAATGAATGCTATGATGGCAGTAGTGAACTCGAAAAAGGCTGACGAAGAAACCCAAACGGCCATGGGATCTATCTAGCAATTGAGTAATCTTTCGAAGTGTTTCTCCCTAACAATTGTTAAAGAGAAGGGATTGTTGTATGCTAATATTGCCATTGAAGGTAAATTAACTTATGCGATGCTAGACATGGGGGCAACGCATAACTTCATAGATGTACAAGAGGCCAAATGTCTAGGCCTTAAACTAATGAAGGGAAATGGTACCATCAAAGCAATAAATTCGGAAGCAAGGCCTGTTTAAGGCATGGTTCACGGAGTAGCTATCCAGGTTCGTGAATGGACCTATAAGTTAGACTTTACTGTCATTCCTATGGATGATTTCAAGGTGGTGTTAGGTCTTGTATTTTTTTGTGAAGCCTTGGCTTTCCCTATTTCTGATTTAAGTTCTTTTATGGTTGCTTATGCTCATAAGATCTGAGTAGCTCCATTGAAGCGCAAGAGGAGGTTTCAACCATCGATAATCTTGACCTTGCAATTCAGACAGGGTCTCAAGTCGGGCTATGTCACTACCATAAGGGAAGTAAGAAGGAAGACATAGCAACACCAAGTCCCGTACTGTCGTAACCTATTCAAGCTGTCCTTACCAAGTTCAAGGATGTCATGCCCTCCGAATTACCTAAGAAGCTTCCATCAAAATGAGATGTGGATCACCACATTGAGCTAGAACCTAGTGCCAACCCTCTTGCCATGGGCCCTTATTGCATGGCACCCCTAAAACTCATTGAACCGAGTAAGTAGCTCTATGATTTGATTGATTTGGGCTACATTTGACTGTCAAAAGCCCCATTCGGTGCCCAATCTTCTTCTAGAAGAAGAAGGACAGATTGCTACACATGTGTATTGATTACTGAGCCTTGAATAAGGTCACTATAAAGAACAAGTATCCAATCCCCTTGATAGTTGATCTTTTCGACCAGCTTGAGATACTTCACTAAGTTGCGATCAGGTTATTGTCAAGTCCATATAGTATAAGGTGATGAGCCAAAGATGACCTGCATGACATGTTACGGAACGTTTGAGTTCTTAGTCATGCCCTTTGATTTCAACAATGCACTAGCCACCTTTTGCACGCTTATGAACAAGGTACTATATCTTTTTCTTGACAAATTTGTGGTAGTTTACTTAGATGACATCATGGTGTACAACAATACACTTAAGGAGCATGTTGAGCACCTCAAGCAAGTCTTCCAAGCTCTCTAGGAAAATAAGTTATTCATTAAGAAAGAGAAGTGCTCGTTCGCCAAGCAAGAGGTGGACTTCCTTGGCCACCGAATCAAGGATGGTAGCTTTTGATGGATCCAGCAAAGGTGCGAGCCATCCAACAATGGGAGCCTCTAACCAAGGTCCCGAAATTGTGATCTATCTTGGGGCTTGTCAATTATTATCGTCGGTTCATCAAGGGATACTTTGCTGTAGTTGCACCACTAATTGACCTGCTAAAGAAAAACCACACTTGGCATTGGACGAAGGAATGTCAAGTTTCCTTCGAGAGATTAAAGCAAGTAATCTCTGAGGAACCTATTGTGGTGTTGCTAGACTATGAAAAGCCTTTTGAAATTCCAGATTGATGCATCTGACTTCGCTATTGGGGGAGTCTTGATGCAAGATAGGCATCCCATTGCCTATAAAAGTTGCAAGCTAAACGACACAGAGAGACGGTATACCATCTAAGACAAAAAGATGACTGCCGTTATCAATTGCTTGCGCACTTGGAGACATTATCTCCTTGGAAGTAAGTTTATGATCATGATTCACAATGTTGCTATGGGCTACTTCCAGACCCAGAAGAAACTTAGCCCCAAACAAGCTCGTTGGCAAGACTTTTTAGCTGAATTCAACTACACACTACAATATATGGTAGGTTAAACCAATGTTGTTGCTGATGTGCCGAGCAAAAAGGCAAATTTAGTAGCTCTTACTACTAGCACCCCTAAGAGCAACCTTTTTGAATGAATCAAAGAAGGTACAGGATAAGACAAACTGGCCAACAATCTACTGAGATTGGCTAGTGAGGGGAAGACTCATCGATTTTGGGTGAACAATGGAGTCCTAAGAATAGTTAGGAATCAATTCTTTGTGCCGAAGTAAGGAAACTTGTGGAAAGAGATTCCCTATGTGATAGTCATCTAAGTATGGCACGAACCCTTACTTTTGTCCAACAACATTATTTTTGGCCATATATGCATACAGATGTCGAGACCTATATACGAACTTGCTTAGTTTGCCAATAAGACAAGGTAGAACAACAACAACTAGTCGATTTACTTGAACCACTACCCACTCATGAGAAGCCTTAGGAAATTGTCTTAATGGACTTTATTGTGGCTCTACCAAAGTCTGAAGGGTGTGTAAGCATCATGGTGGTAGTTGATCAATTTAGCAAGTATGACACCTTCATTCCAGCCCTTATTGATTCCAAGATGGATGAAGCTGCTCATTTGTTTTTTTTAAGAATGTAGTAAAGCTATGGGTGTGCCAAAGAGCATAATTAGTGACAAAGACCCCCACTTTACAGGCAAATTTTGGCACAAGCTATTCAAGTTGCTGGGAACCAACTTGAGGCATTATATCGGTGCTCACCAATGAGATTGGGTTGGGCAGTAGATGTGTTTCATGGCATAGTAAAAAGAGCAAAATTCAATGATTTTAAGTACTGCAGAAGTTGAATATATGGCTATAACTTAAGCTTATAGTTAAGTACTATGGATGAAACAACAGCTTAAAGATATGAAAGTAGATGTACAACTACCATTGTTGAATGGCTGTGATAACCAAAGTGCCATCAACTTGTCAAAAAATCTTGTCCAACATTTTAGAACTAAATATATTGAAATCAAGTACCACTTCATTAAAGAAAAGGTGGAGAAAAATAAAGTAAAGTTAGAGTATGTGCCTACCTTGGAGCAAGATACTAATATATTCACTAAACCTTTGTCAAGAAAGATGTTCTAGAAGTTAGGCTAACCCTATTTGTTCAGCCAACCCTACGTTGGATTTGTTGTCAAAGGGAAAGCTATGCATAAATCCAAAGAAAGGGTATGTTGATAAAAAAGGGAAGTAGCTTGATGGATAAAATGGGAGAACTTGTCAAGGGGGAGAAGTAAACAGGGGGGTAGCAAGTGATGCAAGTTTTAGGGGGAGCCAAATGACTTTATGTAAGGGATATTATGCATGATTGGATTTAATGTGTTGCCAACAAATCCAAAGGGGGAGATTGTTGAACCTATCATTGATGGCTAATGTTGGATTTGTTGTAAACACCGTCTCACACAGTTATATGTGTTAATGTGAGGTTATGAATGCCATTGAGACATAGTAAGGTCATTAGGGATGATAGGTCAACCCTGACATTAAGAAGTCAATGTTGACTATGACCTTAAATTTTAAGGGTCAAGATTGACTATTGACTATTGACCCTAAATTTTAGGAATCAAATATAGTTGTTGATTGTAGGGCAATATGTAGGAATTAACAATGATTGTTGATGATTATATAGCCTTAATCCCAAGGCTCTATAAATACCTTTAGGTGTCTTAAAAAAAAGGGCTATAACAATGAAAAGAACCGGCCAAAAAAAGAGGTGACTGGCAAACCAAGAGAAAAAGGGAGGGCAACAGTGGCATGAGAAAACTACTGCAATATGTAAGGAGAGCAGTAATGGCATAGAAAACAGTTGCAACACATGGGGAGAGCAACAATGGTGTGAGAAAATTGTTGTAGTGTAAAGAGAGAGCAGCAACAATGCGAGAAAGTAGCAATAACGTGTATGGACAGCAGTAGTGGTGCAAGTCGATAGTAGGAGCAGCACGTATGGATAGTATGAATAGCATGTGTGGACAGCAACTGCAGTACATGCGAGCAGTAGCTGTAGTGTAGGTGTACAGCAGGTGCAAACACCACGGACAATAGGAGCAATGCGCGCAGATAACAGGCACAATGCGTGGGGATAGCAAGCGCAAAGACCACGAACAATAGGAGCACAGTCAACAGGTATAGCTTGTGTAGACAATAGGTATAGCTAGTGCGGACAGTGAGCATAGCGTGTTTAGTGGATAGTAGGCATAGCTTGTGTGAACAGCAGGCACAATGCGTGCAAACAGTAAGCATATGTGGTAGCGCGTATGCATAGTATTAACTACACACATGGACAAACATAGCAGTGCATACAGACAGCAACAATAGTGCATACAAGTAATATTAATTGTGTACACAGACAGTAATGAACAGATGCGGTAGTGTCTATGGATAACATTAATAACATACGGATAGCAGCTAAAACGCACGCGAGTAGCAAGTGAATAACATCAATAGTAAAGGAATGAAAAGATCTATATTCTGCTCTACCAGTTTGTATACATTGTGTGATCATTCTCCTAGAATGGTTTTAATCACAAATTATTGATAAACGTGTTAAAAAAGGGGGAGATACCCTTAAAATGATCGAGAAATTGTTGTAAGTGGTTAATGAGTAGTTCTTTCACAAGTGGTTGACGAGTGATCCTTCCACACCATAATTGTATCCCTTGATAATAAGAGTCGATTATGTGATTTAGGAGTGATCCTATCACACCGTGGACGTAGCTTACACATTATGAGTGAACCACGTAAAAATTGTTGTGTGTTCTTGGGTGCTTACGTATTAATTTTTATTCATATAGTCATGCTTACATTAAGGAGAAAATTAAAAATTAGATCATCGGTTTTAATAAGTCATAGAGGTTAAATTCAGATCAATTTGTAAAAAGAGGATAACTCACACTAATTCATCCCCCTTCTTAGTATAAGACCTACAATAGTCCTTATCACATGTTTCGGGGGGGAGCTATGACAATGTGTAGGGGGAGTTGTAAATTTCAAAGGTTGCTATATGTGCATTATTGGATTTAATGTGTTGCCAATAAATCTAAAAGGGGAGATTGTTGAACCTACCTTTGCTAGCTAATGTTAGATTTATTGTTAATACCATCTCACATGGTTATATATGGTGATTTGAAGTTATGAATGTCATTGAGATGCAGAGAGGTCATTAGGCAAAACTAGTGATGATAGGTTAATCCTGAAGTTAATGAGTCAATGTTGACTGTGACCTTCAATTTTAGGGGATAAGGTTATCCGTTAATTGTTGACCATTAACCCTAAATTTTAAGAAGTCAATGTTGACCATTGACCCTAAATTTCAGGAGTCAAATCTAGCCATTGATTATAAGGCAACCTTTAGGAATCAACGATGATCATTAATGATCATATAACCCTAATCTTAAGGCTTTATAAATACCTCTATCCATCTTGCAATAAGGTGTGTGTGTAGTAGAAAATTGAGAGAGTTGGACAAAAAGAGGTAAATAGCAAAAAGAGAGGTAGCCACCAAAGGAGAGAGTGATCAGCCAAGGCAAAGGAGGTAGCCAATAAGGGAGGTACAGTCGAACAAGGAAAGTGCAACAACCAACCTAAACAGGGAGAGACATGCAGCAGCCACACTAAGAAAAGGTGCAATTGCCGACCATTACAAAGCCAATTGCAGTAGCCAATCATCACAAGGATAATTGTATAGGAGACAAACTAGTAAGGTCAGTAGCCACCAGCAGGTCCTGCAACAAGGGAGACAAGGTAATAAGGTCAGCAACCACCAAAGAGAGGTGCATATTATAGGTTTGGTAAAAGGTGTTGAAAAACCAGCAACTGCACAAAGAGAGGTGCATATTACCAGAGTCCGATAGTAGGTATTTCATAAACTAGTAATAGCAAAAGGTGTTGTAATAGCTGGGTTTAGCAGCTAGGTAAGTGCAAACCCAAACTTCTAGATTGTAGGAGTAGTAGTAGGCATTCCCTGTACCAGTAGCATATCTAGAAGGGTATACCAACACTAGTATTACGTCCTTACACCAATAGCATGTCCAGGAGGATACTAGCACCAATAGCACGTCCCTGTACCAGCAAACTAGGAGGTCTATTTGGAGGCGGTGCAGTAGCAAGAGGTCCTACACCAATAAAGTAAAAGGTTGGGCAGGAGGTGGTGCAGTAGTAAGAGGTCCTTACATTAGCAAACTAGGAGGTCCAATAGGAGGTGGTGCAACAGCATAAAGTCCCTATATAAGCAAACCAAAACTAGCAAGTATAGCAGCATCATTTGGGAATCAAACAACAAACTAGCAGCAAAAGATTACCATACTAACAATCCAAGAGACTCTCTATCAACAACAGATGTCCCTACACATCTATAAGGCTTTCTAGCATACTAGTAGCACTCGAGGCTGCTTTCTACTAGACTAGTAACACCCCAAAAGGCTTCCTAGCAGCAAAATCACACCCAGTAATCAAGCAAAAAATCAGAATGTGTAGTAGCAGATTATGTAACAATAGGCTTAGCAATCAATAGCCACCTATAAAAAGTGTAGTTGTAGGTCTAGGCTTTAAGCAGAAAATCAGAATATATAGTAGCAAGTAATGCAGTAGCACGTCTAAGAGGTGTCCCAATGCCAACAGCACATTTGGGAGGGACTGACAATAGCAGCGATGCATGTGGACAGTAATAGTGGTATGCGTAGATAATAGTAACAATGTGAATGAACAACAACAGTCTATGCGGGTAGTAGTAGCAGTGCGAATGGACAATAGTAGCTCGCAGGGACAGCAATAGTAGTATGTGCTGATAGCAGTAGCAGAACATGTAGACAAACAGCAGCAAAAGAGAAAACCTATCCTGATAGCACGTCTGATAACTTACAGTAGTAGAGGAGGAAACATATCTAGTAGCATGTCTGGCAGCTTGCAACAACAAAGAAAATGTGTCTTGGCAGTAGGACCAACAGCTTGTAGTAGTAGGAGGAGAAAACTTGGCTTAACAGCATGTTCGATAACTTGTAGTTGTAGAGGAAGCAACTTGCTAAGGTAGCAGGGGAGGAGCAAAGGAAAGATCTTGCCAAGGCAGCAGGTGAGGCAACACTGGCAATAAAAGTAGAGATAACCTATAGAGAAGAGATTGGCAAAGCCTAAGCAAAGAATGATAGTGAGGAAGGAGAAGATACATTTTCTTTAATGGCAGCCTGTGCACATTATGTGATCTTTTTCTAAGAATGTTTTTATTATAAACCTTTTGATAAACTGGTTGAAAAAGGATGGGATACCCTGGAAGTGAATGAGAGATCAACTCTTTAATTATAAGATCATTATAAGTAGTTAAGGGGTAATCCTTCTATAAATGGCTAAGGAGTGATCCTTCTATAACATTGTCATATCCCTTGATAACAAGAGTGGATTATGTGATTTAGGAGTGATCCTATCACATTGTGGATATAGCTCACACATTGTGGGTGAACCACATAAAAATTTTTGTATGTGCTTAGGTGCTTGTGCATTGATTTTTATTCATACAATTGATTTTACATAAAGGACAAAGATAAAAATTGGATCATTAGCTTTAACACATCATAAAAGTTAAATTAGGATCAATTTGTAAAAAGAGTATATCTCGTACTGATTCACTCCCCTCTCAGTGTGAGATCTAAAAAGGTCCTCATTAAGTGGTATCAGAGCTGGTTCCACTATTGATCCAATTTTTTTATCTTCATTGAAATTGTGTATTATTGTATGAGTTTTTATCTCTATTGTTACTTGAGATCATGGATATCATAAACAGTGTTAACAACAAGGTTATCCCTACTTTTGATAGATAGAATTATCAATTATGGAAGAATAGAATGTTCTTATATATGATGTCCTTTGATCTTGATGTGTTTGAGTCTACTGTTTGTGGCTTCATCCTTGTTGCTAAAGGTGATCCTATGACGCCAACTGATAAGAAGAATTTGGAGTGTGATGGAAAGGTGAGAAATGCCTTATATGTCTTCTTGTCAAATAAAGAATTCACTAAGGTGATAGAGTGTAACACAATTTGGGATAAGTTGAAGAACATTTATGAAAGAGACAAGGTTGTGAAGGAAGCTAAGTTATAAATCAAAAGGACCAAATTTGAATATATAAAGATGCATAATGATGAGACTGTAAATGTGTGCTTCACAAAAGTTAACGAAATTATGTGCTTCTTCAGAGGCTTTAGAGAGAAGATCCATGATGCCGTTGTGGTAACTAAAATACTTAGAACCTTACTAAAAGCTTACAATGCCAAAGTCTCTTCCATAAAAGATAGAGATTTAGATAAGCTACCCTTATATGACCTGCACAGCATATTGGTGGCTTATGAAATGAGAATAATCCTAATAAAGAAAGAAAAGATGTTTAAGGCAGAGAAAGAGCTTGCCTTCAAGGCAATGAAGAAGTTAAGGATTAAAGAGTCAGAAGAGGAATCCATTAGCAAATCTAAAGAAGATGATGATGATACTAAACTAGATAAGGTCATGACATACATCACCAATAATATGAGGAAAGAAAAAGAGAAGTACAAAGGAAAACTACCATTAAAGTGCTTTAGCTGTAGAGTAATTGAGCACTTTGCCATAGATTGCCCAAAGAAAAGAGAAGAAAATAGTGAGGATGATGATGAGCTAATCTTAAGGAGGAGGACAAAACAATCTAACTACTCTAAAGTTAGAAATTTAAATGCCAAAGGGAAAAATAAATTCGTTAGATCTAAAGCAAGAGGTGCTGATTTTGCAAGTTAAGCACCACAAGGTCAAGTCATCATGAAGAAAGCTTTATACAAGCCATAGAAGTGAAAGAAAAGTCATCATCAACAAATGCAATCAAAGAGGATGCTACTAGAAAATTGAATGAATGTCTAAGCAATCAAAGACCTCATTCCATGAGGAGGAAAGGAATTGGTTACATTGAAAAGCCATGTGAGAAGGTAAAAGAAAAGGAGAAATTTGTGTTTGTACTTGAAAGCAAGCACAATGACGTGATGGAGAAGAGAGACTAACCAAAGTTAAAATAAGTTAGGAAAGATGTGGTGGAGACTACCATCCATAAGAGACAAACTGTCAAAGATAAAGAGAATGTTGTCACACCAACTGTTAAATAAAGAAGACATAAACTTGGTAAAAAAAGTAAATCTAGGTTTAAAGGTTTTTGTTGAAACTATGGTAAGTATAGGAACAAGGCTAATGCATGTTAGAACACTTGGCCTATAATGAAGAGAAGTATGAGGCAAGAGTCTAGGGGGAGACTTTATTAAGAAAAAAGGCAGTTTTAGGTGGAAAGAAGTCATATTCTACTGAGAAATAGTTTTGATTTGCTATGAGAGATCTGTGGAAAATATGAAAGGGTTGGACACACTATTAAGGACTACATGACACTGCCCAATCAAATAAATCAAAGGAGAACATGCCAACCATTACTACTTGGTCAAGGAATGCAAAGGAGAACACCTACACATGCTCTGACATTCGACCAAAAAAGAAGAAAAGGAAAAGAAATAACTATGGTTGTGGAAGTAGCCTTAAAAGCTTCTAAGAAAGAAATGTCATGGATCCTATATAGTGTCTGCTCTTCATAATTGAGGGAGATGCATGTTTCAAAGGGAGCTGTGAAAATATACAGAGGGAGTTGTAAATGTCAAAGGTTGTTATATATGCATTATTGGATTTAATATGTTGCTAATAAATTCAAAAGGGGAAATTGTTAAGCCCACCTTTGCTGGCTAATATTAGATTTGCTATCAACACCATCTCACATGGTTGTATATGGTGATTTGATGTTTTGAATACCGTTGAGATGTAGAGAGGTCATTAGGCAAAACTGGTGATGATAGGTCAACCCTGAAGTTGATAAGTTAATATTAACCGTGACCCTAAATTTTAGAAAATCAATGTTGATTGTAAGGCAACCATTGGGAATCAATGATGATCATTGATGATTGTGTAACCTTAATCTTAAGACTTTATAAATACCCCTATGCATCTTGCAAGGAGGTATTTGTGCTATAAAAAATTAAGAAAGTCGGCCAAAGAAAGGAGAACGACAAACCTAAAGCCAAATGAAAAGGTGAATAGCAAAGAGAGAGGCAGCCACCAAAGGAGAAAGTGAGGAAGCAGCCACCAAGGGAGATGCAGCCAGCCAAGGAAAGTGCAGCAACCAACCTAAGGAGGAAAAGACATGCAGTAGCCACACTAAAGAAAGGTGTAATAGCTAGCCATCACACGGCTAATTGCAGTAGCTAGCCATCACAAAGCCAATTTTAGTAGCCAATCATTACAAATCTAATGGAAGCAAGCCTAGTAGCAAGGGAGACAAACCAGCAAGGTCAATAGCCATCAGTAGGCCCTACAACAAGGGAGACAAGCCAATAAGGTCAGTAGCCATAAGCAAATCCGGTAGCAAGGGAGAAAAACCAGCAACTGCACAAGGAAAGGTGTAAATTGCAAATCTAGCAAAAGGTGTTGAAAAACTAGCAACTGCACTAGGAGAGGTGCAGAATGCAGGTCCAGCATTGAAAGTCTAGCAACTGCATAAGGAAAGGTGCAAATTATAGGAGTCTAGCAGTAAGTATTGCATAAACCAGCAATAGTAAAAGGTGTTGAAAATCCAGCAGCAAGCATTCCTTGCACTATCAACACATCTAGGAAGGTATACTAACACTAGTAGCACGTCCAAGAGGGTATACTAGAATGAGCAGCATGTCCCTGTACAAACAAAATAGGAGGTTCGGTAGGAGGTGGTGTAATAGTAAAAGGTCCCTATAAAAGCAAACCAAAACTAGCAGCTGTAGTAGCATCATCTAGGAATCAAGCAGCAAACCAGTAGTAGGAGATTCCTATACCAGCAGTCCAAGAGACTCCCCAGCAACAGTAGATGTCCTTACTCATCCAAGAGGTTTTTTAGCAAACCAACAACACTCAAGGCAACTTTTTAGCAAACCAACAACACCATAAGAGGCTTCCTAGTAATAGAAGCATGCTTAGGAATTAAGCACAAAATCAAAATGTTCAGTAGTAGGAAGTGTAGCAACAGGTTTAGGAATCAGCAACTACCTACAAAAAGAGTAGCAGCATGTCCAGGCATTAAGCGAAAAATCAAAATGTGTAGTAGTGAGTAGTGCAACAATGCCTCCAGGAGGCATCCTTGCACTAATAGCACATCCAGGGCATCCTAACACCAATAGTACATCTAGGGGGACTGAAAGTAGCAACGACATACACAAATAGTAGTAGTGGTGCATGTGAACAATAGTAGTAGTGTGAACAAACAGTAGCAATGTATGCATATAGTAGTAACATTGCAAATGAACAATAGTATTGCATAGGGATAGCAATAGTAGCATGTGCAGATAGCAGCAGCAGAACATGCAAAAAGTAGAAGTAAAACAAAAAACTTGTCCCAATAGCATGTCCGATAACTTACAGCAGTAGAGGAGAATACATGTCCTGATAGTAGGACCAGTAGCATGTAGCAATAATAGGAGAAAATTTGTCCCGATAGCAGTTTTGGTAGCCTATAGTAGTAGAGGTGGCAACCTGCCAAGGCAACAGCAGTTATAGAGGATAGATCCTACCGAGGCAATAGGAGCAAAGATAACTTACAGAGAAGAGACAAGCAAAGCCTGAGTAAATACTAATAATGAGGAAGGAGAAGATTCATTTTCTTCAACAACAGCCTATGTACATGATCTTTCTCCAAGAAATTTTTTATTATAAACCTTTTGATAAACTGGTTAAAAAAGGGTGGGATACCCTTGGAGTGATTGGGAGATCATTATAAGTAGTTAAAAAGTAATCCTTTCATAAATAGTTAAGGAGTGATCCTTCCATAACATTATTGTAACCCTTGATAACAAAAGTGAATTATGTGATTTATGAGTGATCCTATCACACTATAGATGTAGCTCATATATTGTGGGTGAACCATGTAAAAATTGTCATATGTGCTTAAGTGTTTGCACATTGATTTTTTATTTGTACAGTCACTATTACATAAAGGAGAAAGAAAAAAATTAGATTATTAGCTTTAACAAGTCACAGAGGTGAAATTCGAATTAATTTGTAAAAAGCGTATATCTCACATTGATTCACCCCCCTCTTAATGTAAGACTTAACTAGGTCCTGATCAGAGGATGTGCAACAGTAGAAAATGAAAGTTTAGTTCTCAATTTATTCCATAAAGTGCACTAACAATGATTTAAGAACTTAACATCCTTATCTCTAACAATAATTCTTGGCAATCCATGCAAATGCAACACTTCTTTAAAGATTAACTCAACAATATGTATTGCATAATTAGTTTTAGAGCATGCAACAAAATAAGCCATTTTGCTAAAATTAAACTCATCATTACAAATAAAACCAAACTAAAAAATATTTGTTAGAGAGCTCCCTAAAGTTGGTTGTATCAACTAACATAATTACTATAACTACTAACTATCATAACTACTTATGATTTGGTAAGAAAATTAGTTGACAATTTTTAAGAATAATTTGCAACAACAAAGTAAGGGCACTATGATCTTCATAAAGGTCCAATTTACACTAACACTAAAAAGCAAGCAATGGAACTAGTAGCAATTTGGAAGATGGTTAGAACAAGTCTTACGTCAAAGCTCTCCAATTTCCTATCCCAATGACATGGAAAATCAATTAGTTATAAAACTATGAAAGTGAATCAATTCATATGTTGAAAGGTTCAATTTTTCATTCCAAAGTACATAACTTTTAGCTCTTTTCTAAGGGATTAAGGATAGATGTTTAGTATATTAAAGGCTCAAGGAGCAAATAAATTACTTTAGGGCACCATGTAAAATTAAATTTCCTCTTTGTCCATGAAAGTTTCACTCACAATATGTTTCATAATGGAATAAGCACCATGTCAACAAAGAAATGCTAACAGACAAATAGACATTCCAAAACCTAGAATTACCCCTAAAACACAAAGAATTACAGAAAACTTTGGTTATGTTTATAAATGTTAGTTAGCACAACAAAGAATGTAAAATGACACAACAAAATCCAAAACCAAAATGATTATTTCAACTTTTTATATATCAATATTTTTGTTTTGTAACAAAAAATGGCTAGTCTCTATATTCAAAATAGGGCTAAAAATAAGTAATCAATAGTCTGCAAGAATTTTTTATATTTCCAACCATTACAAATAAAAGGCCTAATTCAGCTCCCATAAAAATTCCCTAAAGACCAAATTATTACACCAACATTAATAAGTTAAACAAAATTACACAAATTATGATTTAACCTACTTGTTCTTCAATTATCTGTGCATTCTATGGAATAATGTAGGCTTTCTGGTTAGAGAAAACATTAAAAGGATAGTATCTATGTTACATAATATTGGCAACTCCCCAGCTTTCTTCAAGATCCCAATCTTTCGTTTTAAATAGTCACTTGTTAATTGCTTGTACTCTCTAGCCTCCTTATCTTTAGTTTAAATGTCCTTATCCTTCACTCAATATATGGAAAGAAACACCTTTAGAATCTATAAACCATTAAAGAACCAAAATGGATTCCCTAACTTATCCTTTTTATATATACCGTGAAAGAACTAAATATTTTAAGGATTAGGAAAAAAAACATAGAGAAATAGGACCTTTAAGGTAGTTATATTGCTAATTAAGTAAAAACAAGCTAAAACTCTTTAGCTGTCAGGCATGCAAAGTGACTTGTAAATGTCTTTTTCAATCTAGCCCTTCAAGGCTTGTTAATGCACCAATGTCCTATCAATTTCACCCCTTTTTGATTCCTTTATAATTCCAAAATTTGTTTTCTTAACTTCATCTCTTCTGCTGCAATTTTTCTGTAGCTTATTTCTCTGCCACAATTTTTGCAACGAATTCTAATGCTTAATTTCTTACCCCGCTACACTTTCCAAATTTAAATGCCATCGAGAGTTTTCCTTCTCACACTATCATATTCTTTTTATAAGACCACTACTTTTTGCCCAAATTTTGTAGATTGGTTATAGAAAATTATTAATAGAAAGTGTACAAGCAATAACTTGAGGATAATTTATCACTATATTGATCATGGCAAAATAAAGAGCTGCAAGGGAAAACTAGGGAAATCCATCAATGCATATTTATTATCAAAAAAGCTTTAAATTACAAAATCTCCCTATGCAATTCAAGAAAATCCAATAGGAATACTACAACTAATCAATTTAGTTAGTACATTGAGTAGAAACTCTCAATTTTGTTACATTCATAAACAATAGTTCTAGAACTACAAATTCTTCCTCTGTTGATTGTAACCTAGGAACTTTTAGTTAGATCCTTGTCTAAAAAAAGTGCTTCATACCAATGTGAAGGACTGTTATCTTCTTCAATTAGTACAGTCACATCATCTTCCTTAAGTTGTCTAGGCATTTGAATGAAAGATGACAATGAGTTAGCATTTTTAAATTTTCCAAGCAATATTTGTCCATACACTTAATCATAAGCCTCTTTCGAGTCTATGCCTTGGAGAATTTGCACATTTGATACTTGAGCAACCCCTATGCTAGCTTCAATTTCTTCTTGGCATGGTTCAACTTTTGCAGAATCGCAAGGCACATCCAAAAACTCTTCGATAGAAAGATCCTCCTATAAAACCAGGAAAGTGGTCACAAGAGAAATCATAATCAAGGAGCTATTTGAGGAACTGGTCACCAACATCACTTAGTCCAACTTCTTTATCAGGTTCATCTTCTGTTGCTTTTAGAACCCTAAAAGGTCTTAGTTTTTTCTCATTTAGAAACAAGTTGTAACTTTGGTTGCTCTTAAACACCCCTCAAGCCAACATCCATTTGATGATGAATAATATTAGCAAAGTTCCTATATTCATCATTGTATTCATTGTTGAGAATTGTTAATGACCTTGACTGTTCTTGACCAACCCTTAAGCAAGCCTTAATTTGGTAGTAATCAATTTGGTAGTAAGGGCTGTAAGACTCCAAACCTTCCTTTAGCCAGCATCAATTTTAGTTTCCTTTAGCAACTTTCTCATCACCATTGGTTTTGCAAAGGACTTTCTTTTGCGTTTCCCTAAAGTAATCCCATTTGCAATAACAATGTCTCCATTCTTTCTTAGTTGACATAACACCCAACTACTATTGTTCTACCCCAGCTCTAGAGAATACTTATGTATTATCCAAGGCCCATTCTGCTTTAATTCCTTATTCCAGTAACTAAATCTTTTTTTAGTTGCCGAGTAACCCCCCTAACATATGCATTAACATCAATCCACACTCCAAATTTCTAACTCTTTTTTAATAAACCTCTTGACCTTATTGTTGTCATGATAATAAATATTCATAGGTCTGATATAAATGAAAATTTCAATGATACAATCATAGCCAAATGCTAAGCAAGATCAACAAATAAAATTACAACACTCATTTCAGCTGAACTCCAATCTGCACAATCGAATTTTCCAATCACATCAGAGACACACTTAACGACAGGCTTCGTTTTTAACTTGAACAAACTGTATTAAGTGACTGGTCCAATAAACTTAAATAAATAAAACTGGGTGCTTTTTGTATCGGTGGCTTCGGCATGAGGTAGTACCTTATAGGCCCATTTGCTTCCTTGTCCTACGCATAAACATGTCTCGCGATTTGATCATGCCAACGAGGGTCGTGAATGGGAATTGTGCTACAGCATCTCTTCTACCTAGAGAAACAAGTGCCATGGCTGAACCAGGCTTATAACTGGTCATCTTGCTTTCTTTCCCTCCAGCCATCGATAACTTCATGTTCTTAACAGCCACCAAAGCATGCCTTTGGGCTATATACCCTTGTTTCATTTCCTGTTGTACTCAGACATGCACACAAGTGAATACATACATGTTTATGCATTAGTTTAAATGCACAACACATAACTTCATGTGGGAGGAAACCAACTTCGTTTAGAAAGCAGTTCGTGAAGTAATACCCTACTACCGCAAGCATTGTGAGCAAACAAAACAGCGACATGTCCTTTAGTCTTAGTGCACCAGTCAATTAAATTCCACACATCTACTAAATGGCACTAGATCAGATTATATAGATTCACCATTCTCATCAAGGCAAAACAACAGAATTTACAAGCACTGGCGACTAAATCTGTAATTGGCATTCATTTCCTTTTATTAAATCTAAAATCTATAAGAGAGTTGACAACCATCATGCAATTGTGTCAGTCATTTAAACAATCTCACTGAAAATTGATGTTCAGCTCTCAAGAAACTCCATAAGATGACCTAGGTCAATTATTGGGAGCTAAACCATTTTGTGGACTTTTTATGGTGGATACACCAACACTTGTATCCACAGCATTGGGTTATTTCATCCATGTGGCTCACCATCGTTGCCAAGAGGAGGGCATTTTGCAGGCATTTGTAACAAATTCATTACTTTTGGAGACCTAAATAACTGATTAGGTTAGCCTTTTGTTCTGGTGTCTTTTCAGTCCCTACCAAAATGTTCGAAAGAAAAGGAATGCATTCAAAGGGGAAAGAAAAAAAAAATGCACAGTGTGGAATAGAAGTAATATCTCCGATGGCAAATATATTCTTTCGACCTTCCACCCTCAAATAATCATCAACCACTAACCTTCCATGAATATCCAACCTACCCTTCAGCACACTATCCTTGAGCCAGGCTGAACCCAGTGGTTTGGCTGTGCATAGGAAACGACAATCTGCTCTGATAGTTTCCCCAGCAAAGGTGTGCTATATTTTGCTATCATTATCATTACCGGTATAGTCCAAATCAACTCTTTGTTCCAGTTTCACTTCAACATTCTTTGAACTCAACCATTGAAGCGTCTTATCAGCAGCTTTTGGTCCAACAAATTCCTGCATCCACTATGCACTAGAGAACTTTCTTTTCTTGGAAATCAACAGCAATCTCTCCAGCAAGTTCTACACCAGTAGGGCCTCCTCCTCCAACAATCAAAATGGAATGAGCAGACTTAATTTTTTCATTATCTGTCAGTGCAAAGCCAAACAGTGTTAACTTAGAGCAACAAATGGAGAAATGATATTCCTTTGCTAATTTTCAGCAAAATATGATACAATTTGGTTCCAAACAATGAATCAAAGCTGAAATTTTGACATTCTTGTTTGAGTGGTTAACTGTTCCTTCTGCTTACTTACTACCCAAATTGAACTGAAACCACTAGGTGGCTAACAAAGTTACAGAGGTTGCGTCATTGGAACAACCAGTCCTGCACAATTGGATCACAAAATAATGGAGTCTGATAAAACAAAGTGGGACTCAACAGTCCAAATCAACACTTCGTTCCAGTTTGGATGATATACGTGAATAGACTAAGGAAAACATGGATGTCCAATATGCAATTGATCAATGGCTTCAACAATCTGACTAGAATGAAAGGTAGGAAGAAAATTGAAAGCGGAAAAGACTTTAGTGGGACCAATAGCTTACCCTTTTGGTATTCGTGAAGTCTATCTTCCCTAGTTTTTGGGACGGGATCACTGTGGCCGGTGGCAATGACAAGATAGTCATAAGCAATTATATCGCCTGCTGCAGTGAATAATTCTTGTTCTGTGATGTTGATTGCAGTGGAAGTAACAATACGGCCATTGGTGAAGTAATCTCTATGATTGATCACGGACCTCTCTGCAAATGATGGCTCCACCATTGCTCTCAAGTTTGTCCATATAATCTCAAAATACTCCTTCCTGGTGTCAAACTTGCATTCAGAACCAAAATCGTATGATGATAACAATTCAGCCAACAAATAATTCCCAATGCAGCTTTTCTGTTTCATCTAACACCAGAATTCCATGATGTTCAGAATGAAATACTACACTAATTACACAAAAATCACCCAAACAAAGACACGCAGCATAAATAATTGATTGAATACCTGTCCTGACCACACAATTTCAGACACCTTTTACCGGAGCACAATTTAACTGCAACGCCCACGTTATTATTCTTCCAATTCACTGTGACCTTCAATTTCTCAATTCTTTCCTTAAAAAAACCCAAAAAGAAATCTGAATCTTGGATTCTTTGGCCATTCTCCATTTCTTCTACCTCCTAAGAGTCTGGCGCCATGAAGTTGGACTAAAAGTCTTTCCGTAAGAAATATCAAAAATTATTAAAATAAATTAAATAAATTATAATATGTATTTAATTTTATTCAAATAATATAATTATAAATTAATATTAAATATTATATAGATATTAAAAGGATATTAAAAAAATTGAACCTTAAATTTTTAAAAGTAAGTAGGAATAGATTTATTATTAAATTATAACACTTGAAAAAATTTTAAATTAATTTTTAAATTTATGTTAAATATTATAAATAAATTATATCGTATATTTAATTTGACTAAAATATAAAAATTATTAAATTAATATAAAATATTATATAAATTGTGAGAAGTATATTTAAAAAATTAAAACTTAAAATCTTTAAAATGTATGCATTTGACTAAAAGTGGTAGACCGAGAAAAGGAAATAGCGTAGGAGACGGAACTCACCCTATAAATACTCCGTAAATCTTTCTTACTTGTTTTGCCTTCTCATTGTTTAGCTACCATCAGACTCAAGCAACGCATATTACCTCTGAGTGATAAAAGAAGCAAGAAGAAAGATGCAAGCAAGGCCAAAGCTTGCGAGAGGGTATGGCTTCCGCCCCACTGACGGGATACTGGTGGGTGAGTTTCTCCATAAGAGACTCAAGGACACAATGCCAAAATCTTACGAGTCTTTTGTGAAGGATTGCGATCTCTACAACAAAGAAGAAGAGCCGTGGCAGATTTGGGAAAGGTGCAGGGACAAAGATGATTGTCGTGAGGAGGACCTCTACTTGTTCACCCCCTTGAAAAAGAAATCCACCAACGGCAATGGCTCCAGGATTGATCGCACCACGGGGTCCAGTGGCAGTTGCTGGCATGGAGAGGATAGCGGCTCAAGGATTGACGTTGATGCCTATATCAGGGGGGATTACTTGGCAACTAAGATTTAGTTACCGGAATAAGGGATCAAATCAGAACGGGCTTTGGATAATACATGAGTATTCTCTGGAGCTGGGGCAGAACAAGAGCAGTTGGGTACTGTGTCGGCTGAGAAAGAATGGAGACGTTGTTACTGCAGGTGGGATTGCTTCGGGGAAACGCAAAAGAAAGTCCTTTGCAAAACCAATGGTGACGGAAAAGTTGCCAACGGAAACTGAAATTGATGCTGGCCAAAAGGAATGTTTGGAGTCTTACAGCCCTTGCTGCCAAATTGAGACTCGCTCGAGGGTTGGTCAAGAACAGTCAAGGTCACTAACAAGTGTCAACAATGGATACATTGAAGAATATAGGAACTCTGCCAATATTATTCATCACCGAATGGATGTTGGCTTGAGGGTTGTTCAAGAGCAACCAAAGTTACAAATAGTTTCTGACATTGATGACAATGGTGAATGCTTCCAAACAGAGCCTTACTGGCAGCTTGATCGAGAAGAACTAATCCCAAAAGCAACAGAAGATGGACCTGATAAAGAAGCTGGACTAAGTGATCATGGTGACGAGTTCCTCAAAGTGCTCGTCGATTATGATTTCTCTTGTGACCACTTTCCTGGTTTTACAGGAGGATCAATTTCCATCGAGGAGTTTTTGGATGTGCCTTGCGATTCTGAAAAATCTGAACCATGCCACGAAGAAATTGATGGTGGGATGGGGGTCGCACAAGTACCAAACGTGCAAATTCACCAAGGCATGGACTCAAAAGAAGTTTATGATCAGGTGCAAGGACAAATATTGCCTGGAAAAATTGAAAAAGTTGACTCACTGTCATCTTTACTTGAGATGCCCGGACAACTTGAGGAAGATGTCGTGACTGCACTAATTGCAGAAGATGACAATCCTTCACGCTGGTATGAAGCTCTTTTTCCAAATGAGGATCTGACGAAGATGCCTGGACAAGTTGGGGAAGATGACATGCCCGCACTAATTGAAGAAGATGACAGTCCTTCACGTTGGTATGAAGCACTTTTTCCGGACGAGGATCTGACAAAAAGTTCCTAGGCTGCAGTCAACGGAGGAAGAATTTGTAGTTCTAGAGTTATTGTTTCTGATTGTAGCAGAATTGAGAGTTTCTGCTCAAAGTAGTTAGTTGCAGTATTATTATTTGATTTTCTTGTATTGTTCAGGGAGCTTCTGTAATGTAAAGCTTTTTTGATGATGAATATGCAATGATGGATTTCACTAGTTTTCCCTTGCTGCTCTTTATTCTGCCTTGATCAATAATGTAGTGATAGATTATCCTGAAGTTGCTGCTTCTGTTAAAAATTTCTTATAACCAATCTTACAAATTCTGGGAAAATCATAGTGGTCCTGTAAAAGCATATTGTCTATTGTCAGCCGCACGAGTCTGCATTATCCCAACAATTCATTTCTAAAAGTGTGACGAAATATAAAAATAAAAAAAAATTAGGAAATTTCTTATTTCCTTTTTTGGACCGTAAGAAGCGCGAGGGCATCCCCTGTTATTTGAACTTTGTTGTTTATCTGTGTCTGTGTCATTCGAACTCTGTCAGGATTTCTATTCTATATTTGATTATAAATGCATAAAGGATTTACACTGTGTCTAAAGAGAAAGACTTGTGATGATTTGCTTTCCTTTTCTCGCAGAAAGCAAACATCTCTAAGTTGTGGTTGTAGTTGTAGTTTCTTTCTCCATCAATCTTCAAGAAATTAAAGAAAATCACTGTTTGTTTCTCTGGAAGAATGAAGGATGCGCTGCTGCAATTTGCGGAGGAGTGGTTCTTGAAGAACGACTTCGAGAAGGCTTACAGACTCGCCAAGCTGGCCATGCAACTCGATCCCTTCTACGGCGGCGAGGGTTGTCTCGACAGGTATGTTGCTGCCTACCGCGTCCACCATGCGGCCGCCAAGAGTAGGAAGGAGACCGCCTAAAGGTGCAATTCAACTGTTGGAATGACAACCATGTTTTATAAAATATTACATCAGTTTGAATTGAAGCTTTTGGTTTCATTAAACTGAGCATTCTGCAATAATAGTTACAAAGGCTCCTGTGAGCATAGAATGCTTGGAGGGTACAATGCATGTCAGTGGAACAGAAAATAACGGAGAAAGTATCAGTGAGTACTTGGAATGTGCCAATGATGCTCATAGCATATTGATTTCACCTGCTGATGTTAAGAAAGAGAAAGACGTCTCAGTGCACCACAATGTCCTGCTTTTCTCGTGGACCCAGTAAAGCAAATGAACAGATTCAACTTCCTCTTGGCCCTTCATTATCTTGCAGAGATTCAAGTTTAGAACTGACAACCATTTAGGACAGTAAAGCAAGCCGATCGAGGCAGGCCATCTCTTTTGTTGTTGGTTTAAATGTAACCTCAACTGGTGTCTACCCTCGTACCCAACGGTACAAGTAGAACTATCTTACATTAGTCCAAGGTAGGATTTTATTGGGAACAATCTGGCGTGTCTTTTTTTTCCTTCTTGATCATTTGAGTAATACGAGATTTTATAAAAAAAATTGTGAAAAAATTCTCAAAAAAATTATAAATTCAAACAAAATCTAAAAAGTTTAGTCTATTGGGAGAATGAAAACGAGAGAGATTTTCCACCCGATGATAGGGGTGCCCGTCGGTTATGGTAGTGTTGCAAGGCCCGGATGAGTCCAAAGCTAAATAACAGAGGCACAATTACCTATGCGGAAAAAAGTTTGCCTCGTGCATAACAGTATATGTTGATTGCCATTACTTGGAAGCCATGATAATGTTTGGTCTTGCACATCATTAATCCTCATAGGTGTCGGCAATCCACTCTGGAACTGTTACGACAAGATAGTACAATTAATATTTTCCCCACATGGCCAAAGAATTCATTACATAGCTTGCGCATTACCTGGCTAGAGCATTCTAGCGGCGGAAACTGGTACTTCGCAAAGTTTCCCTGCCAAGAGATGTAGTGCATGAATACAGAGCTTATTAATCAGTCCATTGTTGACTGGGCACAAAGGAATGCTTCCCTATGCGTGCATCCAAGCCGGGAAGTTTGGAACTTGGAATGTTTTACATTCAGGAATTAAGGAATGTTAACTAACAGGTGAAGAAAATTTGAAAAGTAAATGCTGGGAACTGCTGGGTTCCATCTAATCTATCATAGACGAAAAATCATCCCAAGGCTCAATCATTTAAATCGTGAGGACTTCAACCATGTCTCCATACTAGCATAAATCAGAAATTCCTAGTCACAATGAAGGATACCTTCACATGGGTATTACCATAAGAAAATCATACCTTGTGCAGATATATTTGGTTAATTGTTTCTCTCAGTCTTCCGTCTGCTTAAGATGTTTTATGCTGTCAATTCTATCTGGACTACTCCCTTAGCTGAAAGGATGGAAGGAAATTGTAAGACTATTGCATGTTGACCACCTACAAAAATGAGTCATGCTACCTACATACAGGCAGGCCAACGTATATCGATCCATCATTCCATACGTATGATATGTATGTGTGCATATGTGCACACGACACCCAAGCCTGCTTGTTCAAGTAAATGCTCAGGAATGAGCAATATATGCCGAAGTGGAAACTTATGATTGGAGCCAATAAGATATTATCACAAAATTTCAGTTTCAGTTGGCAACTTTCCCGTCACCAATGGTTTTGCAAAGGACTTTCTTTTGCGTTTCCCTGAAGCAATCCCACCTGCAGTAACAACGTCTCCATTCTTTCTCAGACGACACATACCCAACTGCTCTTGTTCTGCCCCAGCTCCAGAGAATACTCATGTATTATCCAAAGCCCGTTCTGCATTGATCCCTTATTCCGGTAACTAAATCTTTTCTTAGTTGCCAAGTAATGGACAAAATCAAGGCTTTCTCCGTTGTTATCAATCAAAGACTAATTGCCGAATACAAAAGGACACTCTCAGACTCTTCCATGAAAACAATGTCATTTGCATTATCGAAACTTATAACTAGGGAACCTTCATTGTGTATTGTCACAAGCTAGTGACCAAAAATACAAAAGGAAATAATCTGACGACCAAAGGCTCAATGAGTACGCCTCAATCTCTTGTGTACTTCTGTAAGTTGAGTTTGCATGGGTCTAACTTGGTCGGTCAACTCCTGTCCATTATAAATTACAAAAAAATCTTATGCACAGAGAAAGTAATATAAAATTATCATGAACGATGGCATCTCGCTATCTTAAATCCTTACCTCAACAATTTGAAAGCTGCAAGGAAAAATACGCGGAGTTCAGTGCTTTCCCCAAGTCATATTATTCAATCAGAAGTGCCCTAACTTAACTAGACAATCACATAACTTGTGCCAAAAAATCTTGTATATTTAAATGATGGTCCAACATATTAAAGGTTTTCTCCAATGACTACATTCTCAGGAAAAACACCTAATGAGTTACATGGATGGAGTACAAATGTTTAAAGTGTTGGATTTTGGTTATTGAGACAAGGAATTTGGCATACTAGTTACTAGTTTGCTATCAATGTGTATGTGTGATGGTTTGCTGGACAATTGCAACATTTTTTTGTTTTTGCTCAAATCATGAGAAAATGAAAGTAGAAAGGAAAGGAAAGCTTAGAAAGATGAAAGGCACATTGATAAAACTTGGAATATTGGGCAAAAAAGGCTTACATTATGGATTTGCAAATCTTTAAATATAGCAATAGCTTCACATTAGTTAAAGTGCCAAATTTTGAAAACATAATTTGAATTTAAACCAAACATTATATAATTACTTAATTTAAATTTAAAATACTTTAAATTTTAAATTAAACTGATCCTTATAAATAAAATTAAACTTAAAAAATACTTGTTGAAAAGGCCCCTCAAATTAGTTGCATCAACTAACATTACTCATAACTACCATAACTACCTCTAATTTGGTAGGAAAGTTAGTTGGCAATTTTTGGAGAGTAATTTGCAATAGCAAGGGAGGGACACCATGATCTTCATTTTCCTTAATGCTACTATATTGGATTCTAAACTTACTCCTCAATTCTACAAATTTTTCCTTATGCAAACCTTTAGTGAAAATGTCTATAAACTATTCCTTAGATGAATAGTACTTTAGTTCTATTTGTTGTTTCTCGTCCATTTCCCTTACAAAATGTAACGTGATGTTGAAATGTTTTGCTTTTTCAATGCATCATTGGGTTTCCTCTTATAGGTTCTAGCAACATACTTTAATACATATAAGGCTTTTTTTAAGTAAGCATACCTTATCCTCATTTCTAAGAATGACAAAACCAGGTGGTTGTTCCAAAAAGATTTCTTCCAATACACCATTGAGAAATGCAAACTCAATATCCATTTGGTGCACCATTCATTGCTATATTTATTTAATACACTTGGCACCTTTGACTTTTTTTTGAAGAAGAAGATCTAGGAAAATCTGGTTAGGTTATCCATAAAGATGACATAATATCTATTTCCTCTTAATAACTTATAATCCAGAGGGCCATAAAGATCATTGCGAAGAAGCTGTAGCTTTTCTTTAACTCTTGATTATGCTACTAAGAATGACAACCTAGTTTATTTACTAACATAATAAGTCTCACAAATGGAGTTATGTTCTGTAATCTTAGGCAAATTATACACCATACCCTTGCTTTGCATCTTCTTAAGGTCAACAAAGTTAACATGGCCTCACCTTTTATGTCAAGTCATAATATATTGTGCCTCTATAGCCATTAAAAAATTTGTTTCTTGCCTCATTCCATTTGAAAGGTTTTGCCATACATAAGTACCTTGGTTATAAAGTAACCTTTGACATTTAAATTGGTAAAAGCCTTGTCTTTAAAGATTAAAGTATATTCTTATTTCAAGAGTTTCCCTACACTAAGTAGGTTGCAACTTACAATAAATATATACAAGATATCAAGTATGAATTTAATACCTCTTTTAGTATGGATGGCTGTATAGCCTTTTCCTTTAACTTAAATTAGTATGCCTTTACTAATCTTCACTTTGGCTATGTAGGATTAATCAAGCTTCTATAATAATTGCAAATTAGGTGACATATGATTTGTATAATCATTTTCAACCAACCATTACTGCTTTTATTATTGGAGGAGTTAGTTACTATAAATAATTGCTTCTCCAAAATTTGCTCCTTATCAGGTACTGTAAGTACTGAGGTTTCTGTGATTGCTATTGTTACTTGTCTCTGTGTTAGCAAATCATTTTTTTCTACTTTTTTTTGTTGCAAATTTTGCATATAAGTTCAAGCTTTTTTCAGTAATTCTTGGAATAATGGTTTGTTTTATTATAATGATCACATGGTAGATATTGTTTTTTATCTTCAAGCATAGTATGCACATTTGACTTTTTTTCCTACTTTCCTTATCGCATCCTTCTTCCATTGGACTTCGCTTAATGCTTCATAGGAAAGGCACCTTAAGTACTCTTATCTTGCCTCACAGTCTCTTTTGCTCTTGAGCTTAAAAAAAGTTGAGCAATTATAAGAGGCTTATAAAGGCAAGGTCTTTAAAGTCTCCTAGTGAGAAACATTTTGCCTCAAACCTTTCTAGAATACTCACTAAGACCTTTTGTACAATACTTCTATCTAGGGAGTCTTCTCCTAAAACCCTAATTTGGTTGACAATCTTCAAAAGTTTATCAACATACTCTCTTATGTTTACTACCTCCTTTGTCCTTAAGATTTCAAACTCTCATTTAAGGTTAAGGAGTTGCATGTTTTTAGTTTTCTCATTGCTAGAAAACCCCTCCAACCTATCCTATACATCTATATTAGTTTCATAGGCCATACTCCTATTGAAAATGGTCACTGAGTGGAACTATTTAGTTGTCTACTCATTATGTTGTTTTATTTGTGCTAAAGAAGATAGGTAGGCAAGGGAGGTGGTTCAATACCTTTTTCAATGGCTTCCCATAAGTCATATTCTTTAAGATAAGTTTTGTTATTATTATCCATTGAAGATAATTTTTCTCAATAAATTTTAAAGAAGAACGAAAAGAAATTAAAGGAAACCATATACAAAAAGGTGTTTGAGAGTTTTACCAAGATTTTATCAGAATTTTGCTTTAAGAAGGAATGATTAATTTCCTTGGTAATTGCTTCTCAAGTTTGTAGGATACTACTAACTATGATATTAGTTTGTCGGATTTTCGTTACTAAGACAAGGAATTTGGCATATCAATTATTGGTTTGCTACTAATGTGTATGTGTGTGCTGGTTTGCAAAAGGGTTGTAATAATTTTCTATTTTTGCTCAAATCATAAGAAAATGAAAGTAGACAAGAAAGGAAAGCTCAAAAGGATGAAAGGCAAGTTGATAAAGCTTACAATATTGGGCAAAAAAGGCTTATATAATGGATTTACAGGTCCTCACATATAAAAGTAGTTTTACATTAGTTAAAACACCAAATTTAGTCTTACATGTCCCTAAAGTTGGTTGTATTAACTAACATAATTATTATAACTACTAACTATCATAACTACTTCTAATTTGGTAAGAAAATTAGTTGACAATTTTTTAAGAGTAATTTGCAATAGGAAAGTATGGGCACCATGATCTTCATAAAGGTCCAATTTACACTAACACTAAAAAGCAAGCAATGGAACTAGTAACAGTTTGGAAAATGGTTAGAAGAAGTCTTACGTAGAAACTCTCTAGTTTCTTATCCTAATAACATGGAAAATCAGTTAACTATAAAACTGTGAAAGTGAATCAATTCATATGTTAAAATTATCAATTTCTCATTCCAAAGTACATACCTTTTAGCTTTTTACTAAGGGATTAAAGATAGATGTTTAATGTATTAAAGGCTCAAGGAGCAAATAAATTACTTAAGGGCACTATATGAAATTAAATTTCCTCCTTATTCATGAAGGTTTCACTCGCAATATGTTTTATAATGGAATAAGCACCATGTCAACAAAAAAATGCTGACAAACAAATAAACATTCCAAAACCTAGAATTACCCATTAAACATAGTGAATTATAGAAAACTTTGGCTATGTTTATAAATGACAGTTAGCATAACAAAAAATATAAAACGACACAACAAGATCCAAAACCAAAATGATTATTTTAACTTCTTAGATATTAATATATTTTTTGTAACAAAAAATGGCTGGTCTCTATATTCAAAATGAGGCCAAAAATAAATAAACAATAGTTTACAAGAATTGTCTATATTGTCAATCAAACAAACTATAACTCATACATACCATAATTATAAACAAAGGGTCTAATTTAGGCTTCCATAAAAGTTTGCTAAAGAATAAAATCTTACACCTATAGTGATAAGTTAAATAAAATTACACAAATTATGATTTAACTTATTTATTCTTCAATTATCTATGCACTCCATGGAATAATGTAGGCTTTCCAATTAGAGAAGACATTAAAAGGATAATATCTATGTCACATAATATTGGTAACTCCCTAGCTTTCTTCAAGATCCCAATCCTTCATTTTAAATAGTAACTTATTGATTACTCATGCTCTCTAGCTTTTTATCTTTAGTCTAACTTTCCCTATCCTTTCAATCAATAAATGGAAAAAAAACACCTTTAGACTCTATAAACTATCAAAAAACCAAATATTTCAAGGATCATAAAAAAAAAAAACAAAAACATAAAGAAATGAGACCTTAGAGGTAGTTATCCTACTAACTTAATAAAAATAAGTTAAAACTCTTTAGTTGTTAGGCATGCAAAGTGACTTGTAAATGTCTCCTTCAATCTAGCCTTTAAGACTTTGTTAATACACCAATGTCTTATCAATTTTATTTCCTTTATAATTTCAAAATTTGTTTTCTTCGTCATTTCTGCTACAATTTTTCTACAACTTATTCCTTTGCCACAATTTTTGTAATGAATTTTAGTGCATAATTTCTTACCCCATCGCACTTTCCAAATTTAAGTGCCATTAAGCATTTTCCTTCCCACACTATTATATCCCTTTTACAAAACCATTACGTTTTGCCCAAAATTTGTAGATTAGTTATAGGAAATCATTAACAAAAAGTGTATAGGTATCAACTTCAAGATAATCTATCACTATATTGATCAAGGCAGAATAAAGAGCTACAAGGGAAAACTAAGGAAATCTATCAGTACATATTCATTATTAAAAATCTTTACATTACCGAAACTCCTTAAACAATATAAGAAAATCAAATAGTAATATTGCAACTAATAAATCCAACTAATAAACTCTCAATTTTGCTATAATCATAAATAATAGCTTTAGAATTACAAATTCTTCCTTCGTTGACTACAATCCAGGAACCTTTAGTCAGATCCTTGTTAGGAAAAAGTGCTTTACACCAATATGAAGGACTGACATCTTCTTCAATTAATGTAGGCATGTCATCTTCCCCAACTTGTCTAGGTATCTACGCCAAATACTCATTTGGGAAAAAAAAAAAAAGCTTCATACTAGCATGAATGACTGTCATCTTCTTCAATTAAAGCAGTCATGTCAGCTTCCTCAAGTTGTCCAAGTATTTGAATGAAAGATGACAGTGAGTCAACTTTTTCAAGTTTTCCAAGCAATATTTGTCCTTGCACTGGATCTTAAACCTCTTTTGAGTCCATGCTTTGGTGAATTTGTACATTTGGTACTTAAGTAACCCTTATACTAGCTTCAATTTCTTCTTGGCATGGTTTAACTTTTGTAGAATTATAACACACATCCAAAAACTCCTCAATAGAAATTAATCCTCCTATAAAACTGAGAAAGTGGTCACAAGAGAAATCATAATCAAGGAGCTCTTTGAGGAACTCATCACCAAGATCACTTAGTCTAACTTTTTCATTAAGTCCATCTTCTGTTGCTTCTGAAACCCTATTAGGTCTTAATTCGTCTCGTTCAGAAATTATTTGTAACTTTTGTTGCTCTTGAACAACCCTCAAGCAAAGATTCATTTGGTGATGAATAATAGTAGTGGTTTTCTTATATTCACCATTATATTCATTGTTAATAATTGGTAGTGACCATAACTGTTCTTAACCAACCTTAAATTAGGCCTTAATTTGGTGATAATCAATTTGGTAACAAGGGCTGTAAGACTCCAAACATTCCTTTTGGCCAGTATCAATTTCAGTCTCTATTGGTAACTTTCTCGTCACTATTGGTTTTGCAAGGAACTTTCTTTTACATTTCCTTGAAGCAATCCCATCTACAATAACAACATCTCCATTATTTCTCAGCCAACATAGCACCCAACTACTCTTGTTTTGCCCTAACTTTAGAGAATACTTATGTATTATTCAAAGCCCATTTTATTTTGATCCCTTATTCCAATAACTAAATCTTTTCTTATTTGCCAAGTAATCCCCCCGAATATAGGCATTAATGTTAATCCTTAAGCTGCTATCCTCTTCATGCCAGCAACCATCACTAGACCCTTTGGTGTGATTGTTGCTCCCATAGCCTTATATAGATTGTAATTGTTGTCAACTAGGTTTAAGTGTGTAAGAAAGTAAAGCCACATAAAAGGGTAAGAAGGTAAAATCTATATAAAGGGGTAAGAATGTAAAAGTCACATGAAAAGGCATGACAGTAAATTCACCCTATTAGGGTTTCATGGAGGAGTATATAAAGGCCAACATAAGAAAGAGAAAGAGAAAATGAAGTCGTTGGAAGAAGGAGAAGTCAGCAAATTAAGCATATCGGATCAGACCGACAGAAGGAGAGAGAAACCCGACGGCCAAAACAGACAGTCGGCAAAATAAAGAAACTACTGAAAAGGGCTGGACGACTAGACGACATATTGAAAGAACAAAATGGCAAAATCCTATTCGGCTAACCAAGACCACCGTCGACAGAACAAGGGAAGAAAAGAGAAAATACGAGATGGCTGAAGGGGACTGGACAGAAGACCGGAAGAGAAAAATGGCAAAGCCATTACAAGAGAGAGAAAAATCATATACGACAAAATCAAAGTGGATTATGAAGGAGAGGAAAATCGGACGGCCAAACAAGGAAAGGAGATATGGCCAAAAGGCATACCACGGGCAGAATCAAGAGAGAGAGACGAATGAAGAGAGAGACACCGCCAGAAGAGCAGATAGCAGATCTGAGATGGCGTAAGACAAACAGACGACATAGCAAAGGAGAGAAAACCTGCTGAAAGAGAGAAAACCAGAGATAAAAAAAGAAAGTGCTGACAACAGAATAGGGGTGGACAAAGAACAACATACAACTAGCTGAAAGAAAACCAGAAACAGACAGGTGAGGGCAGGTCGTGAAACAATAAGACCATGAAACTAGGCGACGGGTGAGACCATAAGATAGTGAAAGCAGGAGTTGTGTGAAACAACGTAGAGAAGAAATTTGACGAAGCATTGAAAGAACTCAACATATTTCCAAATTTCTTCAAGAGAGATTAGAGAGCTTACGATGAACTTTTAAGCGGCAGTGGAGTAGCCTTTCAATTCAACAGAGGCAAGATAAGTTAGAAAAAGAGTAAACATAGTAAGTGACACTCTTTGTATTGTACTTGCTTAGTAATTACAATAGTGAAAAGAGCAGAAGGTTAAGACATCTATTGTAACTAGAATTTTTAAGTATAGTAGATAGTCTCGATAAGGAAGAGTCCTTATCACCGTGGATTTACATGACGTTAACGGAACCACGTAAATCTCGTGTATCCTTAATTTGAATTGAATTCAATTGTGATTTAAATATAGAGTATTGCAGAATGCTAGGTCATTTATTGGGAGCTAAACCATTTTATGGACGTTGTATGGTGGATTCACCAACACTTGTATCCCCAACATTGGGTTATTTCATCCATGTGGCTCATAATCGTTGCCAGAAAGAGGGCATTTTGTAGGCATTTGTAACAAATGCATTACTTTTGGTAGAGCTTATTGGAATAGAAGTAATATCTTCAATGGAAAATATATTCTTTTGACCTTCCACTCTCAAATAATCATCAACCACTAACCTTCCATGAATATCCAATTTATCCTTCAGCACACAATCCTTGAGCCAGGCTGAACCTAGTGGATTGGTTGTGCATAGGAAATGGCAATCAATATTATAGTGTCAACAATGGATACATTGATGAATATAGGAACTCTACCAATATTATTCATCACCGAATGGATCTTGGCTTGAGGGTTGTTCAAGAGCAAGCAAAGTCACAAATATTTTTTGACATTGATGACAATGGTGAATGCTTGAGCTCTAACATTATTCATCACCAAACTGAGCCTTACTGGCAGCTTGAACAAGAAGAACTAAGACCTAATAGGGTCCCAAAAGCAACAGAAGATGGACCTGATAAAGAAATTGGACTAAGTGATCCTAGTGACGAGTTCCTCAAAGAGCTCCTCGATTATGATTTCTCTTATGACCACTTTCCTAGTTTTACAGAAGGATCAATTTCCATCGAGGAGTTTTGGATGTGCCTTGTGATTCTGAAAAATCTGAGCCATGCCACGAAGAAATTGATGCTGGGATATGGGTTGCACAAGTACCAAATGTGCAAATTCACCAAGGTACGGACTCAAAATAGGCTTATGATCAGGTGCAAGGACAAATAATGCCTGGAAAAATTGAAAAAGCTGACTCACTGTCATCTTTCATTGTGATGCCCGGACAATTTGAGGAAGATGTCGTGACTACACTAATTGTAGAAGATGACAATCCTTCACGCTGGTATGATGCTCTTTTTTTCAAATGAGGATCTGACGAAGATGCCTGGACAAGTTGGGAAAGATGACATGCCCGCACTAATTGAAGAAGATGACAGTCCTTCACAATGGTATGAAGCACTTTTTCCGGATGAGGATCTGACAAAAATTTCGTAGGCTGCAGTCAGAGTAAGAATTTGTAGTTTTTGAAATATACCTTTGTATTTTAAATTATTTTTTTGTTTTTTTCTTATATTTCTATATACAGAGGCATAATAAAATTATGAGAATAGAGAGATTTCAGAGTTAGTCATACTATTTGTATCCTGTAACTCACTCTCTCTAATAATAAGAGTATTTTCTCTGTCTTTTTCGTAAACAAAAGTCACATAGACCAGTAAAATTCTGGTGTTATTTCCTTCTTTATTTTTATAGTTTGTGATAATAAATTTGTATAAGAATAAAAAAATCTCTCTCTCTCTCCTCAGCCACACACCCCACCGCCGATTTGTAAGAAAAGAAAAAAAAAATCTAAGAACACAAGGAGCAATCGAGACACACGGCTTGGACAGCATCACGAGCAAGCAAAAACACAAAAAGCAGGAGTCAAGTCAAGAATCGCCAGGATCGGTTTAAAGCTGGCCAAACCTTAGCGATCTTCGGCCAGCTTGGTGCTTCCGATGCCAGTCACAGATTCCAAGATTCTTCCAATTTTCAGAGCTTCCTTTTGCATTCTTGGAAAAGAACGCCGGGGCGATTGTAATAACAACGAAACCAGGATTTATAGGGCAGAGAACACAACGAATTTGAGAACCGGAGAAGGTTGTATTTCTCCGCCATTAGATGATCCTTCACTGCCTCCTCTAGAACCACACCCATCTCACACCGGCAAGCCCAATAGCCGATGCATCAAATCCAAAGTCGATCAGAGTCCGTTTGAGTTTCGGCGTACATATCTCGTCGTCGTGGCTCGTCATTTCTAGTCATTCTGGTAGTTATAGGAGATAATTTGTTTGATTGAATGACACTCCAAATTTTGAACTCATTTTTAATAAACCTCTTGACCTTACTGTTGTCATGATAATAAATATTCATAGGTCAGATATAAATGAAAATTTCAATGATACAATGGTACCCAAAATTTAAGCAAGCTCAAAAAATAAAATTACAACACTCATTTCAACTAAACGCCAATCTGCACAATCAAATTTGCCACTCAAGACACACACCTAATGACAGGACTCATTTTTATCTTGAACGAACTGTCTTAAGTCATTGGTCCAATAAACTTAAATAAATAAAATTGTGTGCATTTTGTATCAGTGGCTTCGGCATAAGGTAGTACCTTATAGGCCTATTCGCTTCCTTCTTTTGCCCACAATCATGTCTCACGATTTGATCATACCTGGCAAAAAGCCAATGAGGGTCGTGAATGGGAATTGTGCTACAGAATCTCTTCTACCCAGAGAAACAAGTGCTATGGCTGAACCAGGCTTGTAACTGGTCATCTTGCTTTCTTTCCCTCCAGCCATCAACAACTTCAAGTTCTTAACAGCCACCAAAGCATGCCTTTGGGCTATCTACCCTTGTTTCATTTCCTGTTGTACTCAGTTATGCACACAAGTGAATACATACATGTTTATGCATTAGTTTAAATGCACAACACACAACTTCATGTAGCAGGAAACCAACTTCGTTTAGAAAATAATACCCTTCTACCATAAGCATTGTGAGCGGCATGTCCTTTAGTCTTAGTGCACCAGTCTATTAGATTCCACAAATCTACTAAATCACACTAGATCAGATTACATAGATTCACCATTCTCATCAAGGCAAAACAACCGAATTTGCTAGCACTGGTAGCTAAATTTGTAATTGGCATTTATTTCTTATTATTAAATCTAAAATCTCTAAGAGAGTTGACAACCATCATGCAATTGTGATTGTCATTTAAATAATCTCGCTGAAAATTGATGTTCAACTCTCAAGAAACACCATAAGATGACCTAGGTCAGTCATTGGGAGCGAAACCATTTTGTAGACGTTGTATGGTGGATTCACCAAAACTTGTATCCACAGCATTGGGTTATTTCATCCATGTGGCGCACCATCATTGCCAGAAGGAGGGCATTTTGCAGGCATTTGTAACAAATGCATTACTTTTGGAGACCTAAACAACTGATTAGGTTAGCCTTTTGTTTTGGTGTTTTTTCAGCCCTTACCAAACTGTTTGAAAGAAAAGGAATGCATCCAAAGGGAGAAAAAAATGCACACAGTGGTCGGAGCTTAGTGGAATAGAAGTAATATCTTCGATGGCAAATATATTCTTTCAACCTTCCACCCTCAAATAATCATCAACCACTAACCTTCCATGAATATCCAACTTATCCTTCAGCACACTATCCTTGAGCCAAGCCGAACCCAGTGGATTGGCTTTGCACAGGAAATGGCAATCTGCTCTGATAGTTTCCCTAGCAAAGGTTGGATATATTTTGCTATCATTATCATTACCAGTATAGTCCAAATCAACTCTTTGTTCTAGTCTCACTTCAACATTGTTTGAACTCAACCATTGAAGCGTCTTATCAATAACTTTTGGTCTAACAAATTCCAATAACCTTGATCCACTATACACCAGAGAAACCTTCTTTTCTGGGAAATCAACAGCAATCTCTCTAGCAAGTTTTACACCTGTAGTGCCTCCTCCAACAATCAAAATGGAATGAGCAAACTTAATTTTTTTCATTTTCTGTCAGTGCAAATCAAAACGGTGTTAATTTGAGCAACAAATGGAGAAATGATATTCCTTGCTAATTTTCAGCAACATATGATACAATTTGGTTCCAAACAATGAATCAAAGCTAAAATTTTGACATTCTTGTTTGAGTGGTTAACTGTTCCTTCTACTTACTTACTACCCAAATTGAACTACAACCCCTAGGTGGCTAACAAAGTAACAGAGGTTATGTCATTGGATCAACCAGTCCTACACAATTGGATCACAAAATAATGGTGTCTGACAAAACAAAGTGGGGCTAAATAGTTCAAATCAACACGTTGTTCTAGTTTGGATGATATATATGAATAGACTAAGGAAAACATGGATGTCCAATATGTAATTTATCAACGGCTTCAACAATCTGACTAAAATGAAAGGTAGGAAGAAAATTGATAGCGGAAAAGACTTTAATGGGACCAATAGCCATTTTGGTATTCGTGAAGTTTATCTTCCCTAGTTTTTGGGACGAGATCACTATGGCCGTGGCAATGACAAGATGGTCATAAGCAATTATATCCCCTGCTGGAGTGAATAATTCTTGTTCTGTGATGTTGATTATAATGGAAGTAACAATACGACCATTGGTGAAGTAATCTTTATGATTAATCACGAACCTCTCTGCAAATGATGGCTCCACCATTGCTCTTAAGTTTGTCCATGTAATCTCAAAATACTCCTTCCTGGTGTCAAACTTGCATTCAGAACCAAAATTGTATGATGATAACTGTTGTTCCTACAGCCTTGTATGGGTTATAATTGTTGTCGATTAGGTTTAAGTGTGCAAGAAAATAAAGTCACATTGAAGGGAAAAAAGGTAAATGCCACATAGAGAGGCAAGAACGTAAAATTGATATGGAAGGGCAGGACGCAAGACAATAAATTTGCCCTATTAGGGTTTTATAGAGGAGTATATAAAGGCCAACATAATTGCCTAACACTGTAGAAAGCACAGTGCAGTCGTTGAAAGAAGGCGTCGGACGAGAGAGAAAAATAATTGGAAGAGAAAGAAAAGAAGTCTTCGCCGGAAGAGGGAGAGAGAACACCGACGGACAAAAACAAACGATCGGCAAAAGTAAAGAAACAGATAGGTGAGGGTAGGTCTTGAACAATAAAGCTGTGAGACAGGGACACAGGTGAGACCGTGAGACAATGAAAGCAAGAGTTGTGTGAGTTAATGTAGAGAAGGAATTCGACGAAGCATTGAAAGAAATCAACGTATTTCCAAAATTCTTCAAGAAAGGCTAGAGAGCATTGCTGTGAACTTCTAAACAGTAGTGGAGCAGCCTTTCAATTTAATAGAAGTAAGACAAGCTAAAAAAAGGGTAGTATAGTAAGTAACACTCTTTGTATTGTACTTACTTAGTAATTGTAATAATAAAAGGAGCAGAGGATTAAGACATCTATTGTAACTGGAATTCTCAAGTATAGTGGATAGTCTCAGTAAGGGAGAGTCACTACCACTGTAGATGTACGTCACATTGATGGAACTACATAAATCTCGTATGTCCTTAATTTGCTTTACAGTTTGTATTTTGAATTGAGTTGTAAATGCAGTTAAAGTATCATCCAACCCATAACCTAATGAAGATCTAAACAAGAATATCTGAATTGTCTATTAGGCAAGGTGTCTGAAAGGTAACTATAGGGATTATTGTGATTAGTAGGTAGTACTAGATCTACTTTAATTGAATCTGAGAAAGAATTTGCTTTTAAAAAGAGGTTGAAGTTGTTCACTTACTTGCAAATTGTGAATTGTGGTGATACTGATTCACCCCTCTTCTTAGTATCACAAACTAATAGATTTTAAGGAGAAGTCGGGAACTTCAATAACAATTCAGCCAACAAATAATTCCCAATGCAGCCTTTCTGTTTCATCTAACATCAGAATTCCATGATGTTCAAAATGAAATACCATAGTAATTACACAAAAATCATTGAAATAAAGACTAATTACCGAATACAAAAGGACACTCTTAGACTTTTTCATGAAAACAATGTCATTTGCATTATCAAAACTTATAACCAGGGAACCTTCATTATTTATTGTCACAAGCTAGTGACCAAAAAGACAAAAGGAAATAATCTGATGACCAATGGCTCAATGGGTACACCTTAATCTCTTGTGTACTTCTGTAAGTTGAGCTTGCATGGGTCTAATTTGGTCAGTCAACTTTTGTCCATTATAAAAAAATCTTATGCACAGAGAAAGTAATGTAAAATTGTCATGAACAATGGCATCATGCTATCTTAGAATCCTTACCTCAATAATTTTAAAGCTACCAAGGAAAAATAAACAGAGTTCAATGCTTTCCCGAAGTCATATTATACTCAATCAGAAGTGCCTTAACTTGACTAGACAATAACATAACTTGTGCCTAAAAATCTTGTATATTTAAATAATGGTCCAACTTATTAAAGGTTTTCTCCAATGACTACATTCTCAGGAAAAACACCTAATGAGTTACATGGATGGAGTACAAATGTTTAAAGTGTTGGATTTGGTTACTGAGACAAGGAATTTGACATACTAGTTACTAGTTTGCTACCAATATATATATGTGTGATGGTTTGCAGGACAGTTGCAACAGTTTTTTGTTTTTGCTCAAATCATAAGAAAATGAAAGCAGAAAGGAAAGGAAAGTTTAGAAAGATGAAAGGCATATTGATAAAACTTGGAATATTGGGAAAAAAAAAGGCTTACATTATGGATTAGTAAGTCTTTAAATATAACAATAGCCTCACATTAGTTAAAGTGCCAAATTTTGAAAACATAATTTGAATTTAAACTAAACATTATATAATTACTGAATTTAAATTTAAAATACTTTAAATTTTAAATTTAACTCATCCTTAAAAATAAAATTAAACTTAAAAAATACTAGTTGAAGAGGCCCTAAAATTGGTTGCATCAACTAACATTACTATCATAACTACCATAACTACCTCTAATTTGGCAAGAAAGTTAGTTGGCTTTTTTTGGAGATTACTTTGCAATAACAAGGGAGGGGCACTATGATCTTCATTTTTCTTTAATGCTACTATCTTGGATTTTTAACTTACTTCTCAATTATACAAATTTGTCCTTCTACAAACCTTTAGTGAAAATGTCTATAAACTATTCCTTGGATGGATAGTACTTTAGTTCTATTTGTTGTTCCTCGTACATGTCCCTTATAAAATTTAATGTTAAAATGTTTGTTTTTTCCATGCATTACTAGGTTTTGGTAATATACTTTAATACATATAAGGATTTTTTTAAGTAAGCAAACCTTATCCTTATTTCTAGGAATGACAAAACCAAGTGGCTATTCCAAAAAGATTTCTTCTTCTAATACACCATTGAGAAATGCAAACTCAATAGCCATTTGGTGGATCATCCATTACTGTGAGATATAACAGTCAAGAGAAACTTGATGACAAGTACATTATTTACATTGTCTTTTTCCTTTAAAGAGGAAAATTCTTATTGTATAAGTTATACTTGTTAACTAGTATCAGGTGTACAATGCTTATCAGACTCAATTACTACTTTTTACTAATTTCATTTTAGTGCTTCATCAAATTTCAAGTTCCTACTTATTGAGACTTTATTTGTAATAATGTTTTATAACCTTGTGTGTGTGTGTGTGTGTGTGTGTGTTATGTTGGTATAACTAATAATGATAACCATTAAAGCCCTTGGATCAAATTTGTTCCTCCCTAATTGAGGTAAGTGAGTGTAACATAAGTAACCAAACACCCTGAGATGTGCTAAGGAAGGCTTGATACCAAAACAACATTCAAATTGTGTGCAATCTATTAAGATCTTGGTAGGTTTCCTATTTAACAGGTACAATAAGGTGACTACTACATTAGGCTAAAAGAATTTAGAGAGATTGTTTTTTAGCCAACGAGCACTTTGTTAAGAAAACAATAGTCATGTTCTTCCTTTCACTCATACCATTTTGTAGAGGTGAGTAAGGAGTAATTAACTATTATTTGATGTTAGAATCTTTAAAGATTTGCTTGAATTCCTTATATGTACATTCTAAGCCATCATCTAACTTGATTGTCTTAATTTAATAGCTAAATTTCTTCTTAATCTAAGTGCTATATTTATTAAACACACTTAGCAGCTGTAACTTCTATTTAAAGAAGAAGATCTAGGTAAACCTGGTTAGGTTATCTATAAAGATGACATAATATCTTTTTCCTCTTAATGACTTATGATCCATAAGGCCATAGAGATCATTGTGAAGAAGGTGTAGCTTCTCTTTAACTTTTGATTGTGTTACTAAGAATGAAAACTTAGTTTATTTACTATACTAATGAGTCTCACAAATGGAGTTATGTTC
Organism: Ceriops zippeliana; assembly: GCA_037897445.1. Lineage (NCBI taxonomy): Eukaryota > Viridiplantae > Streptophyta > Magnoliopsida > Malpighiales > Rhizophoraceae > Ceriops > Ceriops zippeliana. The sequence continues at coordinate 3,041,341 of JBAPLH010000174.1, forward strand.
TATAATCTCAAGCAAATTATACACCATACCCTTACTTTGCATCTTTTTAAGGTCAACAAAGTTAATATGGCCTCACCTTTTATGTCAAGTCACAATATATTGTGCCTCTGTAGCCATTACAAGATTTGTTTCTTACCTTCTTCCATTTGAAAGGTTTTGCTATACATAAGTACCTTGGTTATAAAGTGACTTTTAGCATTTGAAATGGTATGAGCCCTGTCTTAAAGACTAAAGTGTATTCTTATTTCAAGAGTTTTCCTACATTAAGTAGGTTGCAACATACAATAAACATATACAAGATATCAAGTATGAATTTAATACCTTTCTTGGTATGGATGGTTGTATATAGCCTTTTCCTTTTGCCTAAATCAGTATACCATTACTAATCTTCACTTTGGATATGTAAGATTAATCAATCTTCTATAATAATTGCAAATTAAGTGACATATGATTTGTATAATCATTGTTAACCAACCACATGTCACTTTTATTGTTGAAGGAGTTAGTTACTACTATAAATAGTTGCTTCTCCAAAATTTGCTCTTCATCAAGTACCTGTGTGTACTAAGGTTTCTGTGATTGTTATTGAAGTTTTCAACTTCACCCTAAGATCTTCTAGTCTATGATACTGAGAGGGGGGGTGAATCAGTATCACACCCCTTAAAAACACATTCTAATAATTTAAGCCAAAGTATTCTACTTATTTAATACTTTAGCTCTCGTCAATATGCAAGTATTTGAACAACTTCAAACTCTTCTCAAAAGCGAACTCTTTCTCATATTCGACTAAGGTAAATCTATTGTTACCTACTAATCACAATAATCCTCAAAGTCACCTTTTAAACACCTTACTTATTAAACAAATTAAATGTTCTTGTTATGGGTTCGATTATACTTTAGCTGCGTTCACAAATCCATTCAAAACACAGAACATAAATTCAAAGTAAGGACACAAGAGATTTACGTGGTTTCGACAATGTGACATACATCCACGGTGGTAGGGATTCTTTCTCTACCGAGACAATCCATTATACTTAAGAATATCAATGTGATACTCCCTATATCCGCAATGTAGTTACAATGGATGTCTTAATCCTTTATTCCTTTCACTATTGCAAATACAAAGTAAGTACAATACAAAGAGTGTCACTTACTATGTCTACTCTTCTTCTAACTTGTCTTGCCTTTGTTGAATTGAGTAGGCTACTTTACTGTCACCTAGAAGTTCACCACAACACTTTCTAACCCCCTAGAAAGTGTGTGAAGTTGAAAGCAAACCCGTGAGGCGTGAAATAGATGGGGCAGTGCAGCAAAACCATAAAGGGGATGAGTGTGTAAAGTGTAAAACTAACAAAGTGGGCAAACCAGAAATGTGTGTAAGGCATGAGACCAGCAAAGTGTGTAAATTAGAAAGTTACGTGAGACGTGAAATGCCAAACCAGAAACGTGAGCTATGAGATAGTGAGACCGTGAGATCAAGGGACAGGTAAGACCATATGATGGTGAAAGTAAGAGTTGTGTGAAACAACCTAGAGAAGGAATTTGGTGAAGCATTTGAAAGAACTCAATATATTTCCAGATTTCTTTAAGAAATGTGTCTACTCTATTTTGTCATCAACTCGTCCACTCAGTTTTGTCGTCGACTTTTCCACTCTATTTTGCTATCGACTCTGTTTTGTCGTCCACTTCTTTATCGTGTTGTCTCCTTGCTGTCCAGCCCATAGTTTCTCTTTTGTTGTAGGGTTTTGTCTCACCAAGGTCTCTCTTGCCATTGGTGTGCTTTTGTCGTGTTCACTTATGTCTTCCAAGGTCTTAGTTTATACACTCTCTTCCATGAAAACCCTAGTAGGGCTTACTTATATTGTGATTTACTTTCTTGCCCCTCTATGTAGTTTCAAATTACTTACACACTTAAATTTAGTTGACAATAACACTTAAATCTAGTTGATAACAATTACAATCCATATAAGACTGTGGAAACAACAGTTATTATTACTTGTCTTTGTGCTAGTAAATTCATTTTTTATGCTTTTTTGTCACAAATTTTGCATAGAAGATTAAGCTTTTTCCAATAATTCTTGGACTAATGATTTATTTACCTATAATGATCACATGGTAGATATTGTTTTCTATCTTCAAGCATAGTATGCTCTTTTAACTTCTTTTCCTACTTTTTTTTATTACATCCTTATTCCATAGGAAAGGCACCTTAAGTACTTTTCTCTTGCCTCAAAGTCTCCTTTACCTTTGAGCTTAAAAAGAGTTAAGCAATTATAAGAAGCTTATGAAGGCAAGGTCTTTAAAATCTCCTAGTGAGAAAATTTTTGCCTCAAACCTTTCTAGAATACTCATTAAGACCTTATGTACAATACTTCTATCTATAGAGTCTTCTCCTAAAACCTTGATTTGGTTGACAATCTTCAAAAGTTTATCTACATACTCCTTTATGGTTATTACCTCCTTTATCCTTAAAATTTCAAACTTTCTTTTAAGGTTGAGGAGTTGTGTGTTTTTAATTTTCTCATTGCTAGAAAATTCCTTCTTCAACTTGTCCTATACATCCCTGGGAGTTTCATAAGTCATACTCCTACTGAAAATGGTCTCTGACATCACTGAGTTAGTGTAAGTCAAGGCTTGGTACTATTTAGTTATCTACTCATTATGTTGTTTCATTTATGCTAGATAAGATAAGTAGGCAAGGGATGGTTTAATACCTTTTAAAGTGGCTTCCCACAAGTCATATGCTTTAAGATAGATTTTTGTTATTATTATCCATTAAAGATAATTTTTCTCAATAAATTTTAAAGAAGAAAAAAAAGAAATTAAATGAGACCATATACAAGAAGGTATTTGAGAGTTTTAGCAAGATTTTATTAGAATTTTGGTTTAAGAAGGAATGTTTAATTTCCTTGGTGATTGCTTTGCAAGTATGTAGGATACTACTAACTATGATATTAGTTTGTTGGATTTTGGTTAATAAGACAAGGAATTTGGCATATTAATTATTGGTTTACTACTAATGTGTATGTGTGTGCTGGTTTGCAAGAGGGTTGTAATAATTTTCTATTTTTTCTCAAATCATAAGAAAATGAAAATAAACAAGATAAGAAAGCTCAGAAGGATGAAAGACATGTTGATAAAGCTTCCAATATTAGGCAAAAATGGCTTACATAATGGATTTTACAGGTCCTCACATATAGAAGTAGTTCTACATTAGTTAAAACACCAAAATTAGATTTTCAGGTCCTTAAAGTTGGTTGTATTAATTAACATAATTATTATAACTACTAATTATCATAACTACTTCTGATTTGGTAAGAAAATTAGTTGCAATTTTTTAAGAGTAATTTGCAACAACAAACTAAGGGCATCATGATCTTTATAAAGGTCCAATTTACACTAACATTAGAAAGCAAGCAATGGAACTAGTAATAGTTTGGAAGATGGTCAAAACAAGTCTTATGTCAAAGCTTTCCAATTTCTTATCCCAATAATATGGAAAATTAGTTAACTATAAAATTGTGAATGTGAATCAATTTATATGTTGAAAGGATTAATTTCTCATTCCAAAGTACATACTTTTTAGCTTTTTTCTAAGGGATTAAAGATAAATGTTTAGTGTATTAAAGGCTCAAGGAGCAAATAAATTACTTATGGGCACCATGTGGAATTAAATTTCCTCTTTGTTCATTAAAGTTTCACTTCACTCGCAATATGTTTCATAATGGAATAAGCACCATGTCAACAAAAAAATGCTAACAAACAAATAGACATTTCAAAACCTGTAACTACCCTTTAAACATGGTGAATTATAGAAAACTTTAGCTATGTTTATACAAGTTAGTTAGCACAACAAAGAATGTAAAATGACACAACAAGATCCAAAACCAAATTGGTTATTTCAACTTCTTAGATACCAATATATTTTTTTTTTGTAACAAAAAATGGCTAGTCTCCATATTCAAAATGAGGCCAAAAATAAATAAACAATAGTTTACAAAAATTGTCTATATTGCCAACCAAACAAACTGTAACTCATACGTATCATAATTACAAACAAAGGGTCTAATTTAGCTTACACAAAAGTTTGGTAAAGAACCATATATTACACCAATAGTGATAAGTTGAATAAAATTACATAAATTATGATTTAACCTGTTTATTCTTCAATTATCTATACACTCCATGGAATAATGTAGGCTTTCCAGTTGGAGAAGACATTAGAAGGATAATATCTATGTTGCATAATATTGGTAACTCCCCAGCTTTCTTCAAGATCCCAATCCTTCATTTTAAATAGTAACTTATTGATTGCTCATGCTCTCTAGCCTTTTTATCTTTAGTTTAACTATCCTTATCCTTCAATCAATAAATGGAAAAAAATACCTTTAAACTCTATAAACTATTAAAGAACCAAATATTTCAAGAATTATAAAAAAAAACAAAAACATAAAGAAATGAGACCTTAGAGGTAATTATCTTGCTAACTGAGTAAAAATAAGTTAAAACTCTTTAGTTGTCAAGCATGTAAAGTGACTATTAAATGTCTCTTGCAATCAAGCCCTTAAGAGCTTGTTAATGCACAAATGTCTTATCAATTTCATCTCCTTTTTTATTCCTTTATAATTTCAAAATTTGTTTTCTTAACTTCATCTCTTCTGCCACAAATTTTCTATAACTCATTCCTTTACCACAATTTTTGCAACAAATTTTAGTGCATAATTTCTTACCCCATTGCACTTTCCAAATTTAAGTGTCATCGAGTGTTTTCCTTCCCACACTATCATATTCCTTTTACAACACCACAACATTTTGCCCAAACTTTGTAAAATGGTTATAGGAAATTATTAAAAGAAAGTGTAGAAACAACAACGTCAGGATAATTTATCACTATATTGATCAAGGTAGAATAAAGAGCTGCAAGTGAAAACTAAGGAAATCCATTAGTACATATTTATTATAAAAAAAGAAAGCTTTACATTACAAAAGCTCCTTGAACAATACAAGAAAATCAAATAGTAATACTGCAACTACGCTTTATACCATGCAACGCTACCATTCACCACTTATGCATTTGTCTTGATTTTCTTGGAATATTGTAATTGAAGCTCACGTTTCGTGGTGATATAAGGGCAGTCGGATTTGAACCCAACCTCCCTCGGGAATTTTTCTCATAACCAATCAAATTAAGTCCGGTTGGTTATGCATCCATGCAAAGGGATCGAGTATTTAAAAGAGCTTGAAGATCAACAATTTGAAGTACTTAATATAGATGGATGGTAAATTCTTAGAATTGAGCATTTCTTTCTTTCTCTATTTATTGTACAAGTCAAAGTTCTGGGATTTATAGGAGATAATTTGTTTGATTGAACCACACTCCAAATTTCAAACTCATTTTTAATAAACCTCTTGACCTTATTGTTGTCATGATAATAAATATTCATAGGTCAGATATAAATGAAAATTTCAATGATACAATCGTAGCCAAAATCTAAGCAAGCTCAACAAATAAAATTACAACACTCATTTCAGCTAAACTCCAATCTGCACAATCGAATTTGCCAGTCACATCAGACACACCTAACGAGAGGTTTCATTTTTAACTTAAACAAACTGTCTTATGTGACTGGTCCAATAAATTTAAATAAATAAAACTGTGCGCTTTTTGTATCGGTGGCTTCGGCATGAGGCAGTACCTTATAGGCCCATTTGCTTCCTTGTTCTACCCACAAACATGTCTCGCGATTTGATCATGCCCGGCAAAAAGCCAATAAGGGTGGTGAATGGGAATTGTGCTACAGCATCTCTTCTACCCAGAGAAACAAGTGCCATGGCTGAACCAGGCTTATAACGGGTCATCTTGCTTTCTTTCCCTCCAGCCATCAATAACTTCAAGTTCTTAACAGCCACCAAAGCATGTCTTTGGGCTATATACCCTTGTTTCATTTCCTGTTGTACTCAGGCATGCACACAAGTGAATACATACATGTTTATGCATTAGTTTAAATGCACAACACATAACTTCATGTGGAGGAAACCAACTTCGTTTAGAAAGCAGTTCATGAAGTAATACCCTACTACCAAAAGCATTGTGAGCAAACAAAACAGCGGCATGTCCTTTAGTCTTAGTGGACCAGTCTATTAGATTCCACACATCTACTAAATGGCACTAGAACAGATTCTATGGATTCACCATTCTCATCAAGGCAAAACAACAGAATTTACTAGCACTAGTGATTAAATCTGTAATTGGCATTCATTTCCTTTTATTAAATCTAAAATCTATATGAGAGTGGACAACCATCATGCAATTGTGTCAGTCATTTAAACAATCTCACTGAAAATTGATGTTCAGCTCTCAAGAAACTCCATAAGATAACCTAGGTCAATTATTGGGAGCTAAACCATTTTGGGGACGTTGTATGGTGGATTCACCAACACTTGTATCCACAGCATTGGGTTATTTCATCCATGTGGCTCACCATCGTTGCCAGGAGGAGGGCATTTTGCAGGCATTTGTAACAAATGCATTACTTTTGGAGACCTAAATAACTGATTAGGTTAGCCTTTTGTTCTGGTGTCTTTTCAGTCCCTACCAAAATGTTTGAAAGAAAAAGAATGCATCCACATCCAAAGGGGGAAAAAAAATGCACACAGTGGTCGGAGCTTACTGGAATAGAAGTAATATCTCCAATGGCAAATATATTCTTTTGACCTTCCACCCTCAAATAATCATCAACCACTAACCTTCCATGAATATCCAACTTATCCTTCAGCACACTATCCTTGAGCCAGGCTGAACCCAGTGGTTTGGCTGTGCATAGGAAATGACAATCTGCTCTGATAGTTTCCCCAGCAAAGGTGTGATATATTTTGCTATCATTCTCATTACCAGTATAGTCCAAATCAACTCTTTGTTCCAGTTTCACTTCAACATTCTTTGAACTCAACCATTGGAGCGTCTTATCAGCAGCTTTTGGTCCAACAAATTCCAGCAACCTTGATCCACTATGCACCAGAGAAACGTTCTTTTCTGGGAAATCAACAGCAATCTCTCCAGCAAGTTCTACACCAGTAGGGCCTCCTCCAACAATCAAAATGGAATGAGCAGACTTAATTTTTTCATTTTCTGTCAGTGCAAAGGCAAACAGTGTTAACTTGAGCAACAAATGAAGAAATGATATTCCTTGCTAATTTTCAGCAAAATATGATACAATTTGGTTCCAAACAATGAATCAAAGCTGAAATTTTGGCATTCTTGTTTGAGTGGTTAACTGTTCCTTCTGCTTACATACTACCCAAATTGAACTGAAACCCCTAAGTGGCTAACAAAGTAACAGAGGTTACGTCATTGGAACAACCAGTCACGCACAATTGGATCACAAAATAATGGAGTCTGATAAAACAAAGTGGGACCAAACAGTCCAAATCAACACTTTGTTCCAGTTGGGATGATATATATGAATAGACTAAGGAAAACATGGATGTCCAATATGCAGTTTATCAATGGCTTCAACAATCTGACTAGAATGAAAGGTAGGAAGAAAATTGAAAGAGGAAAAGACTTTAGTGGGACCAATAGCTTACCCTTTTGGTATTCGTGAAGTCTATCTTCCCTAGTTTTTGGGACGGGATCACTGTGGCCGGTGGCAATGACAAGATAGTCATAAGCAATTATATCCCCTGCTGCAGTGAATAATTCTTGTTCTGTGATGTTGATTGCAGTAGAAGTAACAATACGGCCATTGGTGAAGTAATCTCTATGATTGATCACAGACCTCTCTGCAAATGATGGCTCCACCATTGCTCTCAAGTTTGCCCATGTAATCTCAAAATACTCCTTCCTGGTGTCAAACTTTCATTCAGAACCAAAAACGTATGATTATAACAATTCAGCCAACAAATAATTCCTAATGCAGCCTTTCTGTTTCATCTAACACCAGAATTCCACAATGTTCAGAATGAAATAGCACAGTAATTACACAAAAAGCACCCAAACAAAGACATGCAGCATAAATAAATGATTGAATACCTGTCCTGGCCACAGAATTTCAGACACCATTTACCGGAGCACAATTTAGCTGCAACACCTACAATATTATTCTTCCAATCCACTATGACCTACAATCTCTCAATTCTTTTCCCTAAGAAAACCAAAAAAGAAATCTGAATCTTGGATTCTTTGGCCATTCTCCATTTCTTCTCCCTCCTAAGAGTTTGGTGCTATGAAGTTGGACTAAAAGTCATTCGCTTAGAAAGGGGCAGCCTTACCCTTGTTGTTTAGGAAAAAGGCTGTTTCTGAGAATCAAACCCATGACGTCTAATTCATAATGGAGTAACGTTTCGTTATACCAAAGCTCTCCCTACATGCCATGAAGTTAGAGTAAACCAGAAATTCTCTAGCCAAGGTCAGCATTTTCTGAACTTCAATCATACATTTAACCCACTTCAATCGTCGGCAAGCAAAATCAGCCACAAACAAAATGTATGTCATGAAGCATTACCCTGTCTCCCCAAAAAGGGCAAAAATACGCAGCAACGATCCAAAAACCCCGGATAATGTCTTGCCCCACATCACCAAAACCAAGCAAAACAAAAGAAAAATGCAACAAATTCAATTGCATAACAAAACCAAGCTAACTTGTATTCCCAATCTGAAGAATTTGGAGAAAGAACGACAATGCCTAGTGAGGGAGGTCAAGAAATGCGTACGGATCAACGAGGGTGACATCGGCAATGAATTGGAGAGACTTGGCAACCAGAGATCCGGCGATTCCCCCTCCTACAACCACCAACCTCCTTCCAACTCCTCCCCATGATTGCTTCCGCCCTTCCATTTCTGCTCTTTTCTCTTGCGGTCAGGTTCTGCAAAGATTGGAACTTTATTGGCCTTTTTATTTATTTATTTATTTATTTATTTTTAGTGCTTTCGAAGGAATTTGACTCCGACTCGAGAGAATCCCCAATTTGTTTAAATCGGTAACGAAGGTGACGAGGAAAGCGTCAACAGAAAATTCATCCTCCTGACCTCACTGCTTACGTATAACCAACCAAACAGAGTCCCATTTTCTGATAAATCAGCTTTCTGAGTCATTACATTTGTCGGCCTTTCGACGGCTTTGCAAAGTCATTACATTCATTTCTCCTTCTCCTTTTTTTTTTTTTAAAATTATATATATATACGTCATTCAATTTCCCATCTGAAGAAATTGTCAGCATGAGATGACCCACCCATGCATGACGTTCACAGTTCTTTTCCAGTCAGCAATGACGCTCACGGTTTTAAAGGGCAAAAAAAAAAAAAAAAAAAAAAAAAAAAAAAAAAAAAGGCCCGTAAATCATCAAATTGTTCTGTTTGGTTTTTTCGCATTCGCCTGCCTGCCAATGGACAGTGCCATAATTTATGCGAGATCATTTTAGCAAAACTACAGCAGCTAAAACTGCACCCCCAACCAAAATAATAATAATAATAATAAAAATAAAATAATAAAATAATTGAAAGAACTACTAAGATCATTAATTTTCTTTTTTTTTTTTTTTTTTTTTTTTTGCAAATCACTATATATTTAAAAATGTTTTGATTAAAAATGAAATCTATATATTTTGTGATAAAGAAATTTCATTTCGGTTTCCCTTTTCCCTAAAAACTATTCGCTTCAAACGAAGTCGATTTTACAAGAAGTCTCTCGCCGCTTTTATTCTTTATTTATTTATTTATTTATTTATTATCTTTCTTTTCTTTCTTTCTTCGACCAATGTCCGATTAATAAAACGACCCCCCTTCACGAGAGCCCGCGTTTCATTTTCTGAATTATGAGGATTCCGTGGGTTGCTTGTTGGGCCAAGCTCCAGCCTGCGTTTTATCCAGCCCATCTAAACCATACCATTTACCTCCCCGTTGACCCTGTATCCCGCTGGCATTTATTTGTCTTATAATATTTTTTTTTTATTTTTTTTATAAATTATAAATAATTTTTATTTCTGGTAATATTTGATCCCTGGTCAAGACATTTGAAGTAAGAAAAAAAAAAAACAAGAAGAAGAAGAAAAACACTTTGTCTAATAAACAAAGCATAATACATACAAATCTTTAACAAAGAAAAAAAAAAAAGAAAACTTACAATTCAATGATATCTTTAAGAGTTTGAAATTAACCATGAAATGACAAATGAGAAACTATGATTTTATTCTTGAAATGAGTGGAACTCTCCTTTGTAAATTTCATAGAATTACGTTAAATGCAAAGAAGCGTGTAAAATCTAATTAATGTTACCAATTATTATTATAATTGATGCCACTGCTATATAATAATAAAATATAAAAATATAAGTCAATATATATATATATATATATATATATATATATATATATATATATATATATATATATATATATATATTTAATCACTATAGTTTTTTGTTCCAACAAAAATTGTGCTAATCATGTAAGGTCTTTTTTTTTTTAATCTTGTTATTTTGTAGAGTAAAAAATAAATATAATTTTACTAACAAATAAAATATAATTTATCATCTTTAATTTAAATTATAATTTTTTAAAAATATATTTATTTTTTTTTTTTTACCATGAAGTCCAACGTGGCCACTAAAGCAAGTCTTTGTAATTATTTGCTCGTCCTTTCCTCCATTTATCTTAATTTCCACGACCCATTCATCCAAAAAAGACTATCCTCACGTAGGTTCATTCCATTTTATTTCCTTTTTCTTTTCTTTTCTTTTCTTTTTTTGGGGGGGTGGGGGAGGGAAGAAGAGAGGAGACCCAAAAAAAAAAAAAAAACTACGTCAACTTTCAATAGGTAAAAGAAGTATAGATGTAAATTTAATGTCAAATTTTAATTTTAAAAATTTAATATATTAAATTTATAAGTCATTATCATTTATATTATTTACTTCAATCATTTATTTTTAATCTAAATTTTTTTATTTATATATAGAACTACATATCAATTTAAAATTTTAAAATATTAAATTTATGAATTCTTTCTATTTATGTATCACTTAATTTTTATTTATAATTTCAATGCGAAATTCTTTAACTATATAATATACATATTTATATTTAAAATTTGAATAAAATTTAGATTGATCAAAACAATTACTTTTTCTTAGTGTCTAACTCCTCTTGTGTTTTTTTTTTTTTTTTTTTTTTGGGCTCATTGCCTGCTAAATTGCATAAGCAAATTGTTATTATTATTATTATTATTATTATTATTATTATTATTATCATTTATTACTGCATTAACATATCAAATTTGAAGTCAATTTAATAGAGGATAATCGATTTTCAATTCACGGTTGTGCGGACCCAAATAGGAACATGCTCACTTGAATCGGAGACGGCTCAAACTGCAGGATGGTTGGCTTACCAATTGCCTTCTTTTAAAGGCCAGAAGTGTTGCAGCCTCCAAACTGTGTAACAACGGCCGATAAACATACAAATGGTCCATGCAGCACCTCAAAATTGTGCACTGGCAGGTAGAAAATAGGAAAAAAAAAAAAAAACACTTTTTCATATTTTCTTTCTTTGAACATTTTAATAGTCATGTGTTCTCTTATAAAAATAAATAAATAAATGCATGTTTGAGCAAAATTCGAGGAAAAATATATGAAAACTAGAAATTTAGATAATAATTAAATTTTGTTCGTGCAGAATTCAATCCCCATTTATCCCATGAAGACTTTTGTTCCCTCTTTCAAGATGTACTGATTGACACAGCAATGCCAAAGGTATAGAAAAGCCAAAAGGAAGACTTTTCGTTTTTATAAATTTCAAAGAAAAGTATTTTGTTGGTATACAACCAAAATAATAATAATAATAATAAACATCTCTTGAAAAATGACCGACCATTCCAACAAAGAGTAGTCCTACGGTCTCCTTCATGGCTAAGGCACAGGTGGTCTCAAGTTGACTTTCACTTGCAACTGAGTTTTGTGTTTTTTTATGCGTAAAGGAGGGACATTTGGAGGAAGTCAGTGGGTTTGGGCATTTGGGTCATGGAGCAGAGAAGACCGGCAGCGTAGCTTTCGTTGCCGCCATTCTGGACCACCGCAAAGGCCGAGAAGAAGAAGTCAGTTTTCTATTGCATAAACACAATCTCATTTAACTGTTTCTAGCTTTTCTATCTCTGTGTGTGTGTGTGTGTGTGTGTGTGTGTGTTTGTTTGTTTGTTATGTGTTTAGCTTTGTCGTGTGTGTTTGCTCAATCGGATTGTTTGTTAGGTACGCGTTGAAGAATATCCACCTCGCACGGCAAACGGAGCGTTGCAGGAGATCTGCTCATCAAGTAGTAGTCCTCACATTAATCACTACTGCCTCTGTTTTGCTCTCTCTTTCCCCACTGGCTGCTTGTGATTTTTGCTTGAAATTAATGGAAGAATTGGTGATATTTGTGTAATGCAGAGGGCTCTTATCGCACGAATTCAACATCCTTACATTGTAGAATTCAAAGAAGCTTGGGTTGAAAAGGTAGGCGCCTTCCCTGTTTTTCAAAAGCAGAAGTTTATTCAGTGAGGACTCAGTTTTGATAAGCTGCTGTTAGTCGCCATTTTGGAAAAAACCGCGCTTTTATTCACTGATTTTGTTATTTGTTTTGCTACTGAACAATTTTTGGAAAGGTTGCTGTGTATGCACTGTAACCGGATACTGTAGAGGTGGAGATATGTGAGTATTTCTTCAGGTCGATAATGATGTTTTTGCATTCCTCGAAACTCATTGAAATTGTCCTTTTTACCGTATATTAATAGGGCTGAGTCGATGAAAATGTCATGAGGAGGTGATCTTAATTATGCATTTCTTTTGTTTGTTGCTTTTTTCTTTTTTCGATTGTCTTTATAAGGAAACTTACTTTTGAACGTAGGATTGATTGATATATCATATATGACTATTGCTTGAATTTATGCAGAAGCTCTGCAGGTGGTTTTTTACAACTACTATTGGCTGTTGAATGTCTGCATGCCACTTTTGTTCTACACCGGGCCCCGAAAGTATGAGACTAAGTATTCGGTTCATGCCTAGCACCTTGAACTTTGAATTTTAGAGTATTGTAATTTGTGTTTTCAGTGGCTGACCTTATCTTTCACTTTCTAATGTTTTCAAACATCATTCTTACCAAAGAGCAAGACGTATGCCTCGATGGGTTCCTATTTGTTGGTAATAACTCTTCATTCAGGTTCAATTTTCATGTGGTTCTCTTCATTTGTTTGTATTTGTTTGCTGTCTCCTCCTTATCTTTCAGTCATTGGTTATGGTAAGTGATCTTGGACTTGTTAGAACTTTAAAGCATGTGACTTGGCTCTCTCTCTCTCTCTCTCTCGCTCGCTCTCTCTCTTATTGTGCCTTCCACTCTCTCTCAAACGTTAGAAGCATAATATCCTGACCACTATTGCATGACAATGAAACCCTTAGAACTAAGGAAGTATAGGTGTGTTATTTGTAGTGATTTTATTATAATGCAATCCTTTTGTGCTGATGTCAAGGTAGCATTTTGTTTGTATATGCTAATTGGACATGATTTTAGGTGGGCAAATTTATGTTAAAGGTAATTTAGTCCAATCTCTGCTCTGACCAAGAAAAATTCTCATTGAAGACTTGTTTCATGTCATACATAAATAATGGTCATGTTTAGTGGATGAAGACATCATTGATGTTGATAGTTTTGCTATTTGTGGTCAAAATATAAAATCATCAAATTTGCTTTTCCAAACTATTGTTGTTTGTTTTGTACAAAATTGTTGAGGGAAGGTCTTTGAAACAGCATAAAAATAGCAATAATATCTGGAATATTGACACCTATATACTGTTATCCTAACATATGAAAAACAACATTAACCAAATAAGGTGAAGCATGTCTGATAAAAGTAACAATAAAACTCAAAAGGATGTCGATACATTATGTGACCAGGTTGGCGTATGTATAAGATGGGTGCACATTGCCCCAGTTTCGAAGCTTTTGCATGTTACATTTAATTCCTTGAAGCCTTCTGTATCATTCCTGACAATAAGTTCACAACATTCTGTATGGCATTGGAATAAATGATTTCCATTACATTCAATTGGTTTGGTATTGTTGCAGCAGGTCAGAAACACAACATTCAATTGTTTCCGTATTGTTAAGTTATTTGTTAAATTCTACATCTTTATACTTATGACATTTATTTTTACCATTGGTTGATGGAGCTCGACTAGCACTTGAAATTCCAAACTATTTTAATGACCAAGATGACCTATATATGTTCTGGCCCGCCCTTTCATTTCTTTATATCATGAAACAATCTTGAAAATAGTAGACCTTTTCATAGCAAGACAATGCATGCTTCGGAGATATTGTTGTGTTAATCTTACAAATTAGATGCTGCTTAGTTTCCAAACTTCTGTTTCAAAATGCAATCCATGATTTTTTGTTGACTCCTTTTGAAGAGTCTCAAAATATTCTGAGAATTTCTGTACATGATCACTTTATCCATCTTAACAATACTACTTTGTGACATCGCTTCAATTATTAATTGCCCTTGGATGCATGAATACATGATATGGCAAGGTTGATAAGCAAGATAAATTTTTCCTCAATTGGCTCTTTGGTCCTTTCTCTTCTAGGCTACTGGGCAACCATTACTTGTAGATTTTCCCATAGGTCATTGCAGACATTGTAGCACAGCAGTTGCTTAATAAATGTAAGATTAGAAAATTTTTTTCTTGGTCTATTTTCCTTGGCTCCTTTTGTTCAATTTCGACATGAGAATATGGATGGTTTGCATGCAGGATTTCCTTGGCTCCTTCTGTTGATATCCTTTAGTTCTTCGTTACGTTAGTTGAACCAACCTCTGCAGTTGCAGGGGCATCCAGGTTGTTGGATGCTGCTAGAAACACATAATATATGTGGTTGCATAGCAGATAAAGATTAGGTCGCCTATGTTTATAAACAGGTAACATAATTTCAGCCACATACTTACCAAAAAGAAGAATGTGAACAGGAAGTGAAGTATGCTAAATGAAAGACATGAGCTTTCTTTACCTTCCTCTCACAAGTTTCCATTTCCTACCTTCTATCATTGTAAACAGAGATAGACTAAGTGGCTTGATAATCACCAGAGGCCTACAAAATTTCTGAGAAAATTTGGATAAATTTAAAATGGCAATTCAGCTGCCTTGTTGCTAGAAATTGAATATGACCACATTGACTAGGTATTCTGTTCCACTTATCAATGGTTTGAATCTTCAATCTAAATAATGATCTGAAGCCAATTAACTGCATAGCATTGGTATCTAATGTCCGTCTTTTGACACAGAAAATCTCTCGTTGAAGGCACACTGAGAAAGAATCCCCGGCATCAGCCAAGTATAGGAATTTCTCCCACCAGCACTGTTACTTTGGAAATTCCTGCTGCGGGACCTAAATTATAATATTCTTGATTTATGTGTGACAGGAATCCAAGGTTTTGGGGCACCCGTACTTGCAGCCTTGTGTTTATCAGTATCGTCCTCCATTTAATCCTCCGACCTATTCTTCTGTGAAGCCTATTTCTGTTAGTTGTGATTCTAGGAAAAACATGGCTGAAAATCAGAACAGGAATGGCTCCAGCAGCAATAAAGATAGTTCTCTTTCAAGTGAGAGAAACATTCCAACACTGGTTTTAAATTGCGAGAACAAAGCTACTGACACAGATTTAGCTCCTGTGGATGATGAAGGTGGCACTGAACAACAACCCGTAACAAGTGAAGAAGAAGACAGTCCCAGTGCAAACACTGAAAAAGTGGAGCAAATAGCCATAAAACATTGTCATGATGAAATGAAATACAGTTGAATCCAAGCAGCCAAAGACCATTAGAAGTATCATTATAGCCCTAAAAGAAGGGAAAGCTAGAGAGCACAGTTCCCCAATGAGATGCAGTTGCATGAAGGTTGAAGGTGTACAAACTCAACAAAGTAATCCGGAAGAACCTCAGAAGTCCTGAAATTCAATGCTCTTGATCCTTAGGTGGCTTCCAATTCGGTGAAAAGGGTTCAAGGATCACCTCCTTTAAAACACCGGGTAAAATATTGTCATTTTCTTTGTCCACCACACATATATCAAAACAAGAACTTATTGTCCAAAATATGTTAACAGTTAACTGTAATGAACTTCTTACCTAAGGCTAACCCGAGATATGATAGAATTCCTCAATCTGGTCCAATAAAAGCTCCTGATGGTGGGCTTCTTGCAAAGGCAAGGCAAAGAACTCCTCCTTCCAATGTTGCTGGGCGATCTCTATTTCCTGGTCGGTCAAGGCATGTTAGGAATGATCTTCCAAAAGGCACCGCCAACAACAAAAAGCCAAGTTCAACAAAACCTGGAAATACCTTTCTTTAACTGGCTAATGGGCATCCCTTGGATAGCACCAAGGAGGTTCATCCAAGAGTCCATAAAACCTTACCAAGAGACTCCAAAATAACAAAATCAGAGGACAGTAACTCTATCTCACCTTCGTTGTCAATTCAAGCATTTGAGCTTTCTGATGATGCAGCAACAACTCCCTTTGTTGACGTGGCAGAACAGTCTCTCCCTAGTTGTGAGATGGTCACCAGAGGTGAAACTGTATAATTGCATCCACCCAGCTGTTCACCATCCTTTTCAAATCCTGAGACGCACCAAAATGTCTCTAGAAAAGCACCAGCTGTATCCCTGGTACAGTGCCCCCATCAAATCTTCTGTCTGCATCATTTGGCCTATCATCTGTTTCAGAAACTGCTTCTTCCACTCCCTTCTTGTTAACTAGCCCAAGCAATTTACAGATACAGAAAGGAACTACTTTGCAAAGCAAAATATTTGAAAAGCAAACTGGTGCCCATCTTCCTCCTGCTTTTGGTGATGTCATTTGGCACAGTAGTTTTTGTGTTGGAAGTGAGCAGCCAGTTATGGAACCGTGGAGATGGGAATCCAAAATGTGGTTGGAAAGCTGTTAAATGTAGTAAGAGATGAATTGGAGACAAGAAACATGACCGCCCATCAAAGTTTAAATCACCACGTTGCTCTGAAGCTATGATTTTGAAGTCAAGTACTCCAAATCACACTGGCTCAAAGGAAATGGATACCAGAAATCCAGCTCCAAAGTCTGATACTTCTGAGCCAACAAAAGCCAGCCAATCTGTGAGGGAAGAGGAACCTCAGGCAAAGGAAACTTTGGATATCAAGTCATTCAGGCAGAGATCAGAGGCACTTGAAGGGCTTCTAGAGTTGTCTTCTGAGTTGCTTCAACAAAATAGATTGGAAGAGCTTGCAGTTGTTTTAAAGCCTTTCGGTGAAGTCACTGTCTCCCCAAGGGAGACAGCTATCTAGTTAGCAAAGAGCCTTAAAGGAATGATGATTGAGGACAGTGGAAGCAGTTCCGGAGTCATAACATCCTTGGTAAGTGTGATCTACTCCATTTATATTTGTACTGGTCCAACATATTAAATTAATTAATATGAGTGGTCCATGTCATTTAAAGTATGACTCAAAATAAAAGGCCTAATATGATGATCGGTTAGGCATAACGATAATTTGGGTCATCGGGTTTAAAATCCCTCCACTCTCCCTATTAAGAATAAACGTTACAGGAAAGGAATATGTGTATATATATCTTCCCCTATTAAGAATAACCGTTACAGGAAAAGGAGTATCTTCTCATTTAAGATAATTATTACAGAAAGAGAGGATCTTCCTATTTAAGGTAACGGTTACAGGAAAGGAAGACGTGTATATATATATATATATGCTATTACAGACCTTTCCGTGTGCTTAACCATCAGAGAGAGAAAACGTAAAGAAAAGAAAGGGGAAAGAGTAGGAGAAAAGAGAGAAGCGTTCAGGAACGAAACAGAAGAGGCTTCCCATCTCCACTGCGGGACATCAGCATAATGGACAACGGTATGTTGATTTCAATTACAGTTTTATTGCTAGTATTCGCATAAAGAAAGATCCTGCAATATATGAAATAAGAATTTCATAAAGAGAAATTCTAGAAAAGTCCAACAATTGGTATCAGAGCGGGTCTGCGAATATTGCAATTTGGTTTTCTTTATCTCTTTGTGCCGTGTAGTATTTTATTTTATTAGGTTGTATTTTGTTTTTCCTTTGCGTGTAATCAATAATTACAACGCGGGATAAAACAAATATATTGGTTGCCTGGTACGCGGGTCCCACCTGCAGTATGGTGGTGCTCGGGTAGTATTTTATTTTATTAGTTTGTATTTTATTTTTCCTTTGCGTGTAATCAATAATTACAACGCGGGACAAAACAAATATATTGGTTGCCTGGTACGCGGGTCCCACCTGCAGTATGGTGGTGCTCGGGTAGTATTTTATTGTATTTTGTTTTTCCTTTGCGTGTAATCAATAATTACAACGCGGGACAAAACAAAAATATATTGGTTGCCTGGTACGCGGGTCCCACCTACAGTATGGTGGTGCTCGGGTAGTATTTTATTGTATTTTGTTTTTTCTTTGCGTGTAATCAATAATTACAACGCGGGACAAAACAAATATTTTGGTTGCCTGGTACGCGGGTCCCACCTGCAGTATGGTGATGCTCGGTTAGTATTTTATTGTATTTTTTTGTTTTTCCTTTGCGTGTAATCAATAATTACAACGCGGGACAAAACAAATATTTTGGTTGCCTGGTACGCGGGTCCCACCTGCAGTATGGTGGTGTTCGGGTAGTATTTTATTTTATTAGGTTGTATTTTGTTTTTCCTTTGCGTGTAATCAATAATTACAACGCGGGATAAAACAAATATATTGGTTGCTTGGTACGCGGGTCCCACCTGCAGTATGGTGGTGCTCGGGTCCGAATGAATACCATAAAAAAAAAAAAAAAAAAAAAAAAACTCCCACATAAAAGATAATTTAATCTTCGTAATTGAAGATTATTAAATTCACGTTGATGAGTCAAATATTAAAAGCTTGTTAGTCACCAAAGTGGCCTGCTTTGAATGGATTTGAACAGCTGACTGTGAATTTTAATTGTTCATTTTGGATGCTAATAAAATGTTTTGAAATGAACAATTGTGGTTATTAATTATAAAGCTAGGAGATCATCCAAAGATGGATCATTGCTTATAATTAATGACACTAAAAGGGATTAATTAATATACTAAGTAAACGTGATTGTATATCCAAAGATAACATTCATGTTAATTTTAGTATGATTAATTGATCTATTAAAGTTTATTTAAATTAGCATCATTATTGATTAGAGTTATGTATTTGAGGATCACCCAAAGGTGAACTTAAATACATAATTAAAGTTTGTAATGTATCTGAATCCATTAGAGTTTACTCAAAGCATTAACGTATAAATTTGGATTATATTTGCAGCTTCCACCAATGTATTCGCCTTAGGCAATTCAATGGTCAAATTCAATGGGCTGAACTATGCTGAATGGTCTGAGCATATTCAGTTTCATTTGGGTGTATTGGGCCTGGACTTAGCAGTCATTTCGGATGAAAAGCCTGCAGTCATTACAGGGACTAGTACAGAATCTGATAAGTCTTTTTATGAGGCTTGGGTACGGTCCAATAGGCTGAGTTTGAATTTGATGCGAATGACGATAGCTGAAAACGTCAAGCCATCGATGCCTAAGACGGAAAATGCGAGGGAATTTCTGATGAGAATTAAGGAATACTCTCAGTCAGATATAACTGATAAATCCATCGTAGGAACCCTAATGAGTGAGCTGACGACCAAGAAATTTGATTGGTCACAGCCCCATTCATGATCATGTGACCAGTATGGCTAATCTAGCAGCAAGGTTGAAAACAATGAGCATGGATGTGAGTGAATCATTTCTGGTTCAATTCATCATAAACTCACTGCCTCCTGAATTTGGCCAGTTCCAAGTGAATTATAACACTATTAAAGAGAAATGGAACTTTCAAGAAATTAAGGCCATGTTAGTTCAGGAGGAAGGGAGATTAAAGAAGATGAAGGATCACTCCATTCATCTCATCGTTCATAAGGATGTTAGTGGTAGCAGGTCTAAACCACATAAGAAAGGTAAGAAGAAGGACAAAGCCTCTATGAAAGTCACTGGAGGTCAGATCCAGAAGGATCAGAAATGCTTCTTCTGCAAAAAGATGGGTCACTTCAAAAATGATTGCCCAAAAAGAAAGGCTTGGTTCTAAAAGAAAGGTACGTACTGTATATCAGTATGTTTTGAATCAAACATAATTGAAGTGCCCAATAATACTTGGTGGTTAGATTCTGGAGCTACTATTCATGTGTCACATATTATGCAGGGATTCCTTTCAATCCAGCCCATAACAGGAACTGAGAAGTTCCTCTATATGGGAAACAGAATGAAGGCACGAATAGAAGGGATTGGGACGTACAGATTGATCTTGGACACCAAGTGTCATCTGGATCTAGAAAAGTGTCTCTATGTTCCTGAATGTGCTAGAAATTTAGTTTCTGTTGCAAAGTTGGATGAAGAAGGATTTAACCTCAAGATTGGAAATGGTGCATTTTCATTGTATAGACATTCGTACTATTATGGATCGGGTACTTTGATTGATGATTTGTACCGTTTGAATCTTGATGCTATGTATGCTGATTCCATATTTCTTGTTGAGCATGGTATAGGTAACAAACGTAATATGCATGATGAAAGTTCTGCTTTCTTATGGCATCAAAGATTGGGTCATATATCCAAAGAAAGGATATTGAGGTTGATGAAAGGTGATGTCCTGCCTCAATTGGATTTTACTGATTGGGATGTATGTGTTGATTGTATAAAAGGGAAACAAACAAAACATACATCAAAGAACACAGCCATAAGAAGCAATGAGCCTTTAGAATTGATACACACTGATGTTTGTGGCCCATTTGATATCCCAACATGGGGTGGTGAGAAATATTTCATCACCTTTATAGATGACTATTCACGATATTGTTACTTGTATCTACTGCATGAAAAGTCTCAGTCAGTAAACATCCTAGAGGTGTTTATTAATGAAGTTGAAAGGCAGTTAGATAGAAAAGTAAAAGTGATTAAGTCAGATAGGGGTGGTGAATATTATGGAAAATTCAATGAAAGTGGACAATGTCCTGGTCCATTTGCAAAACTTCTTGAGATTCGAGGCATATGTGCACAGTATACAATGCCTGGTACACCACAACAGAATGGTGTAGCGGAAAGGCGGAATCGCACACTTATGGATATGGTTAGGAGCATGTTGAATTACAGTACTGTACCCTTATCTTTGTGGATGCATGCATTAAGAACTGCTGCATATCTGCTGAATAGAGTTCCTAGTAAGGCTGTCCCTAAAACTCCTTACGAGTTATGGACAGGAAGGAAACCCAGTTTGAGGCACCTTCATGTTTGGGGTTGTTCAGCAGAAGTAAGGATATACAATCCACATGAAGGAAAGCTTGATGCAAGAACCATTAGTGGTTACTTCATTGGCTATTCTGAAAAGTCCAAAGGGTATAGGTTTTACTGTCCTAACCATAGTACTAGAATAGTTGAATCTGGTAATGCTCGGTTCATTGAAAATGGTCAGTTCAGTGGGAGTGGGGAATCACGAAAGGTGGATATTAAAGAATCACAAAATGAATGGTCCACAGTGAGTACTCCTACTCATGTCGGTATTCCCACACCCAGTGTTTCTACTCAAATTGTTATTCCTTATGTTGCATCACAGTCACGTGACATGCAAGGACAACAAATTGATACTCGAAACACTCAAAGTGAACACATAAGAGATGAACCAAGTGACAATATTCAATTTACAAATGAACAAGTGATACCACAAGAAATGGCATTACGGAGGTCTACAAGACAGAAAAGGCCAGCAGTATCAAATGATTATGTGGTTTACTCACTTGAGCATGAATCGGAATTGAGCATTGATAAAGATCCAGTCTCATTTAAACAAGCCATGGAATGTAATGATTCTGAAAGGTGGTTCAATGCCATGAAAGAAGAGATGAAATCGATGGATGTAAACCAAGTCTGGGAGCTAGTAGAGTTACCTGAAGGATCAAAACGAGTTGGTTGTAAGTGGGTCTTCAAGACCAAGCGAAACTCGAACGGTAACATCGAAAGGTATAAGGCCAGACTTGTAGCCAAAGGTTTCACTCAAAGAGATGGTGTTGACTATAAGGAGACTTTCTCTCCAGTTTCTAAGAAAGACTCTTTTAGAATTATTATGGCATTGGTGGCTCATAATGATCTAGAGTTCCACCAAATGGATGTAAAGACTGCCTTTCTGAATGGTGACTTGGAAGAGGAAGTGTATATGGACCAACCTGAAGGTTTCATCACTACGGGGCAAGAAAATTTGGTGTGTAAATTAAAGAAATCGATATATGGACTGAAACAAGCCTCCCGACAATGGTATATTAAGTTCAATAATACCATTACGTTATACGGTTTTGTAGTACCGTTGATCGGTGTATCTATATGAAGGTCAGTGGGAGCAAGTTCATTATATTAGTCCTATATGTCGATGACATTCTTTTGGCCGCTAATGACATAGGTTTGTTACATAATGTGAAGAAATTTCTCTCTGAAACTTTTGAAATGAAAGATATGAATGAGGCATCCTATGTGATAGGAATAGAAATATTCCGTGATAGATCACAAGGATTGTTAGGATTGTCTCAGAAAGGCTATATCAATAAAGTATTAGAGAGATTTAGAATGGAAAATTGCTCAGCAGGAATAGTTCCAATTCAGAAAGGGGACAAGTTCAGTGAATTACAATGACCAAAGAATGATTTGGAACGGAAAGTGATGGAATCAGTTCCCTATGCATCACTGGTTGGAAGCCTGATGTATGCGCAAACATGTACTCGGCCAGACATCAGTTTCGCAGTTGGAATGTTAGGCCGATATCAAAGTAATCCTGGAATAGATCATTGGAAAGCCGGAAAGAAAGTACTTAGGTACTTACAAGGCACCAAAGATTACATGCTTACTTATAAAAGATCAAGTCATCTTGAAGTAGTAGGCTACTCGGATTCAGATTATGCTGGATGTGTAGACTCGAGGAAATCTACATTTGGTTACATGTTTCTCCTGGCTGGAGGAGCAGTTTCCTGGAAAAGCGGGAAGCAATCTGTCATTGCTACTTCCACTATGGAGGCTGAATTTGTAGCATGCTTTGAGGCTACTGTTCATGCATTATGGTTGCGGAATTTTATCTTAAGGCTTGGTTTGGTCGACAGTATAGAAAAGCCGTTAAAAATTTTTTGTGACAATTCCGCAGCAGTCTTCTTCTCTAAGAATGATAGGTATTCTAAAGGTGCGAAACATATGGATTTGAAATACCTATCTGTTAAAGAAGAAGTGCAAAACCAAAGAGTGTCCATTGAGCATATTGGCACTGAGTTGATGGTAGCGGACCCGTTAACTAAAGGTTTGCCACCGAAAACATTTACTGGACATGTTGATCGGATGGGCATTATGGACAGGTCCTTATACACTTGAAAGCCAATATTTATAATGCTCATATCATTGTGACACTCGTGAATTCAATTAAAGTTATGGTTTTGCTTGTGCTCTGTTATCTTTGTTTAGATGTATACAATTATGGTTTGTGAGATAATTAATAGCATATATGAGAATGACAGTTTAAAGTTTCAATGTTCCTCAGTAAAGTATTATGAATTATGATGATTATGTGATACATGGAAGGAATCATATTGCTATAAGATGTGTGACCGCCATGATCCAATCATCTTAATTCAATTAAGTGTTGTGATTTGATGATCTTTAAGAATTGTGTGCACTTAATTGTTATTGTTTCATCAAGTCATGACATGGACCAAGTGGGAGATTGTAAAAATTAATTAACATGAGTGGTCCATGTCATTTAAAGTATGACTCAAAATAAAAGGCCTAATATGATGGTCGGTTAGGCATAACGGTAATTTGGGTCATCGGGTTTAAAATCCCTCCACTCTCCCTATTAAGAATAAACGTTACAGGAAAGGAATATGTGTATATATATATCTTCCCCTATTAAGAATAACCGTTACAGGGAAAAGGAGTATCTTCTCATTTAAGATAATTATTACAGAAAGAGAGGATCTTCCTATTTAAGGTAACGGTTACAGGAAAGGAAGACGTGTATATATATATATATATGCTATTACAGACCTTTCCGTGTGCTTAACCATCAGAGAGAGAAAACGTAAAGAAAATAAAGGGGAAAGAGTAGGAGAAAAGAGAGAAGCGTTCAGGAACGAAACAGAAGAGGCTTCCCATCTCCACTGCAGGACATCAGCATAATGGACAACGGTATGTTGATTTCAATTACAGTTTTATTGCTAGTATTCGCATAAAGAAAGATCCTGCAATATATGAAATAAGAATTTCATAAAGAGAAATCTAGAAAAGTCCAACAGAAATTCAAGATTGTTTTGTCATATGTTTTGCACATTCAAGCTCCAGCAAAAATTTTAGATAGGACAAAGATTCATTGTCTTTTGTAATTTTAATAAAGCAAATTGCATTCGTCTCCTCAAAAAGTATGAGATAGGATTTGTAAGTTCAAATCCTACTGAGAAATATGAGATTATGAATACATGTTCCTATTACATGGGTGACGTTTGGGAAGTTTCACAGCAGAATCGGGTTTATCATTTGCTTCATTTCCTCTACTTTTTTTTTTTGGCAAATAGTGATTATCCACGCATCTTAATAAAAAATTTTAAAATATTAAATTTATACATTATTTATTTTTTTTGCGTGAGATTTCTAACGCATATTTATACAATTGTATTTGAAATTTCAACCAAAAAGAAAAATATCAAGCTGTTCTTTTTTTGTTTTTTTTTTTTTTAAAGGCATCTGTTTGCTTCATTTTCGACCTTTCGGAAAATTGTGACCCTCCACGTATCTGTCCGCTGTTTCCTGGAAGCCTCATTTCATCCCTCCAATGGGCTAAACGGAGCTTTAACGCGGCTTTCTTTCACTATTTGATAGCCGTTCCTGGTGATTTCCGCGATGCATTTCCTTTTCCTTCTCTGAACTTGGCTTCTCTGCTTCGCTTGGCAGAAGAAAATAGTCAACTAAGAAGCTTATGGAGTACGGTGACAGAAACGATCCCCCAACTTCTGCACCTGTTTTCCAACCCGTGAATATACGCCGTCCCCTGTCCCCAGAAATCGAGCAAAGTGCCAGGTCACGGAATTCGCACTGCGTGCGCGACGCGATCCTACTGCTAGTTATGTGGTTCCTCGTACTATGCTTGGTCGTCAAAATCGCATGGCTCGTCATTAACCCACGCCAGCCAGATTTTCATCTCAACTCTCTGTCTGTTTCCAACGTCAGCGTCTCAAACTTTCAATTCGCTGCCTGTTATGATGTTGAAATCACCGTAAATAACACGAACAAGAAGGTGGACGTCACGATCGACGACATCGAAATTGATATGCTTTACGGGAGGAACGTAGTTTCGGAGAGGGCTTTGGACAAAACTGATTGTGATGTAGGAAAGATGAGTCGTGAGGTTTTAAGAGCTGAGTTGGGGATGGACTGGGCTCGCTCAGTGAAGCCCCGGGTCTTCAGGGACATTAGAGATGACTGGAGCCGAAAGAAGGGCATCTTCAGCGTCGAAATGTCTATAAGGATTACATACGGATTTGGGATTTGGCCGAGCGAAAAAAGACATGCAAGGGTTTCGTGTATGAATTTACGCGTTGAATTCGTAACCACAGGGAAGCTGATTGGTGGAAGCAAAATTTGTTCTGTTCATTAGGCTTACTGTACTTCGTCATGATTCCCTCCTTTTAACTTTTCTATTCGCACAGTCTAGCGCTCATTGTAACCTTTTTCTTCTTGTGTTTTTTTTTTTTTTTTCCCTTCCTCTTTCAGTTAATAAACTCGTGTTAATAGTAAGTGTATGTTTATGGTTTTTTCCAAAGTAGGGATTGAAACTCCAGCTGATGCATGGCCTTTTTCACGTTCCTTCAAAACATTTGCATAGAGCTCACTTTTTGGCCTCGTGAGTCCCAGCTCACATGCCTGTAACATTTGAGAATTTGTCTTGTCTAATCTGATTGATCGTCTCTATTGAAATTATTCACATGTTTTCTAACCCTAACGAAGGGTATAATTGTTTTATTATAACATCTATAAGTACCGAAATGATCACCCCCCCCCCCCCCCGCCTCACCGCAGCACGCCCCCACTTCGCAATGATTGTATCTCTTTCTAAAATGCAAGCTTTGGGAAAATGATAAGGAAAGAGATCGTCCGTGCGGGTCGCACTTTGCCGTGGCACAATATTTGTTCCCAGGGCGGGGGGAGCCTGGCCAGAGAGGGGACAAAAGGTCCAAGACGCACTTCTGGGCAGTTGTCTCCATCGACAAGACAGACTTTCACCCGGCATTCCTAGGGTATGCTTAGAGAAGCAAACTAATTCCAGGAGGGGCCAACCCCCACAGGGCATCATGCTTAAGGAGGGTTTAGGCCCACATTTTGTGCTCAGACTCCTCATGGGCTCACACGCAAAAACCAACTTTCAAATTGATTGTCACCAATCATATTGACCCACCCCAAAGAATCCGACATGAAACCGAATTCAAATACGCGTCAACTACCAAAAGAGTTTATTGTTATTTTGCTAATCTAACATATGTATGTGTTTTATGAAAAGAGCTTTTAAGGGGAAGAAGACTGCTCGGACAACTGAAATTAGAACTCCTAATTTAGATCAAACGACGTTTTTCCAAATCATATTGTTATGAACTTAGGGACTATATCTGTTACGCAAGCCTATTGTTAACCAATACATTTATCATTTATTTCGACTTCTAGTTACTTTGTTGTTCAAGTACTTAGATTTTTCTCCAGCCTTTCTCCATGAAGCTGCATGTCACAATATAATGGTTCAAGTTTCGCTGCTTGATGGGGCACGAAAATGTGAGGTTAATTTGTCCTCTAAATAGCTGGATGTATATATATATATCATGAAGCTATTAAGTAAGTTATATATATATATATCATGAAGCTATTAAGTAAGTTATAACATTTGAGAGATTGTGACAGCCAAGGAGATTTGCATTCTTGCTTCTACAATAAAAGGAGACACTGTGGGTTGCTTTTTGGGTCACCAAACAAAGGGCATGTGCAAAGACTTGTAGCAGATTGAGCTACCTACCTGCATCCGGGCCGCCGGTCCTATCGGGGTCGGGGAGTTTTAGCGACGAGGGATAAAAGAACGGGTTGAATCTCCAACAGTCACCTAAATGGTAGACCCAACTACCAAGGCCCGCGCTCTTAACCCAGCCTACTACCCAAAAATAATGTGACATAACCGAATTCAAAGCCACCAATTACTAGATTCAATGGTTAAATTATATGAACTTTTAATTTAATATTTAATTCCTTCAAGTAAAAAAAAACTTAATTTAAAATATGTGTCAACTAGGTAAAAATTTATTGTTATTTGTTAATCAACATGTTTATTTTTTTATTAAATTAAAAGAGTTATAAGGGGATAAAAATATAAGAGTCTTTTAAGAAAATTATATTTATTAATATTTATATAATTAGATTTAGCTCTCTGCTCGTTGTAGGGGTTCTAAATATATATTAAGAAGTGTTAAAATAAAATTTTTGAGATATGTATTTAATAATAATAAATTAAGTTAATTTTTAATATTAAATTTTAGAAAAAAATATATGAGTGATTGAAATTGATTTAGTTATTGATCATAATTAGTCTCTTTGGATTTAGTTAAGAAAATTCAGCAGCACAAGAGGTGCTATTTGCTTCACTAAAGAGGGAACAAAAGTTCTACACACATTGCTTGGATGTTCCTTTCATTAAAAAGCAAATGTATTATCTTTTCCTTTTTGAGCTAAAGTGTGTGTATATATATATATATATTTATATATATATATATATCCTAAGAATATTAGTCATCACCCATACAAATTCAGGCCAAAAGTTAGCCATTGTGGATATATACAATTAGATCTCTGCAATTATAGAATTCTCTAACAAGAAAAAAAGATAAAAAATATCAATAATTAGAAACACATCTAGTTTCAAGTGTGCTACAAATGCTGCTTTTCTTAAGACTTTATTTGTCCCTAACAAATGTTGTAATTTGTGTGCACCCAGGTTAAAAGATGTATACCAGATAAGCGAGGAATACATTGACAAATCAAAAAAAAATAAGAAGTTGCGATGAACTTCTTTCTAATTTTAGTTAAATTTTATGAAACGGGTATTTTCATAATTTTAGTTAAGTTTTATAAATTAGGATTTCTGAGTGAGAGAACTTTTCCCTAAGGTAATTTGTGCCTTTTTATTTTTTAAAATTCAATTATTGTCATTAATTTACTGTTGTTAATTACATTTTCTCACTGCATCATTAAACAACATTCCCTTAAAATACAATGAAATTTTGTTTAACTATGTCTTCACAAACGAAGTTAAACAATTAGGCACTCTAAAGATCATATCAAGTATATCAAAAATTTTAAATACATCTTTTACAATAAATTTTGTTTAGGAAACATCTTAAAATAATTTACATAAAATAAGAAAGGGCAAATAATTTACATCTTAAACAGAAGCTTGCAAGTGAAAAACCATGTGTGGAAGAATTGGAGTAAATTGAAGCGAAGTGCAAATAAGAAAGGACTCCTTATTTTATATTTCTCGGGTGGAGATACCAATTAAAATTTAGAACCCTTTATCATATTCAGATCCCTTCCTGAATGGCTATATCTGTTACTTTCGTCGGGACATCAATAACAAGACAATATCTTGTACTCAATATTTATTTTTCAAAAAAAAAAAAAACAAAAGTTAGATGCGTCATGAGTTAAACCAATTAAGTTGACACATAGTGTAATTCCTTTGCAATAGAAAAACCATAATAATAATAATAATAAAAAGTTGATACACAGTGACGCAAAGATATTAACTTGTCAAAGAATTCAATTATATCCCACTTAGTTTACATATGACGTGCAACATAATTGAGACGTGCAGCTCTAAACTTTCAATTAAATTCATTAATTCCCAATCAAGATATATGCAACGCCCACGTGTGTGTTGTGTTTTAGGTACAAATCTTTTAGTTTGATATAACTTGTAATTTGATTTGTGTGGTCAAGAGAGCAGTTGCTATATAACATAATGTTCGATATGTTCAAAATAAATTTTAGCGAAATTTGGCTTATGAAAAACAAAATTATGATTATAAGTTTTGATTTGATATTATACCCAAAAGATATATATAAATTCAATACTATGAACTGGTGGGTATGGAAGATGTACTGCAAGGTGATTATAAAAAGGTAACGTACATGTTCTCTAACGCAAAGATATTAACTTGTCAAAGAATTCAATTGTATCCCACTTAGTTTACATATGACGTGCAACATAACTGAGACGTGCAGCTCTAAACTTTAAATTAATTTCATTAATTCACAATCAAGATATATGCGACGCCCACGGGTGTATTCTGTTTTAGGTACAAATCTTGTAAGTTGATAAAACTTGTAATTTGATTTGTGTGGTCGAGAGCGCAGTTACCATAACATCATGTCCAATATGTTCAAAACAAATTTTAGCGATATTTGGCTTACGAAAAAAGAAAATTATGATTATAAGATTTGATTTTGATATTATACCCAAAAGATATATATAAATTCAATACTATGAACTGGTGGGCATGGAAGATGTACTGCAAGGTGATTATAAAAAGGTAACGTACATGTTCTCTAACGCAAAGATATTAACTTGTCAAAGAATTCAATTATATCCCACTTAGTTTACATATGACGTGCAACATAATTGAGACGTGCAGCTCTAAACTTTCAATTAAATTCATTAATTCACAATCAAGATATATGCGACGCCCACGGGTGGGTTCTGTTTTAGGTACAAATCTTTTGAGTTGATAGAACTTGTGATTTGATTTGTGTGGTCAAGAGCGCAGTTGCTATAACATATTGTTCGATATGTTCAAAATAAATTTTAGGGATATTTGGCTTATGAAAAAAAAAAATTATGATTATAAGATTTGATTTGATATTATCCCAAAAAGATATATATAAATTCAAGAGGAATATTGTGATAATTGATACGTATGAAATGGTGGGTATGGAAGATATAGTGCAAGTTGATTATAAAAAGGTAATGTACATGTTCTCTAATGAAGTTATTAATATTAATAAGATAAAATTATTTACAATAAGAAAAACATTTAAACTTTAAAGTCAATGGAATGAGATGAGAGGAATTTACTGATTATTGAAGATGACTTCTAAACTACAGTCGTATAGATAAATAATAAGAAAAGAAAATTTTGAAAATTTTTATCAATATTGTACTGCATCAATAATAAAATTAAAAATAATTTTTTGATCTTCTAATTATGATAATGTAATTTAGAGATATTTTGAATCAATAAAGCAGGATCTCCTTTACAAATTTAGTAATATGCATTTAAGGGATCTCTATTAGTCAAAATCTATGAGTTGAAAGAAATTGTATGTGTCCTTTAATGTCGATATAGGTTGTTTTGTTTATAACTTTTTTGTATATTTTGTTAGATATAAGAAACTTTTTTACTTGCCAATTAGGGTAATTATACAAATTCTTGATTGTCTGTATACAACTGCACCTTAAAAAACAAATCTTCAAGTTGTGTGATGGGGTTGCTTCCTGCCCGCCGCAATTTTTGTATTTCTTATTAGACATAAAAATATTTTCTTATTTGCGAATTAGGGTAATCATTCAGATTCGCGTTAAAAAGAAAAAACAAAAACAAATCTTCAGGTTAGTTATATATATATTATAAATATAAAATTAATTTCAAAATTCTTAAACGGTATGCACAAATATATATTTTTTTACAAGTATATTCATGAATAATTTGATAATAAAAAGGTAATAATTATTAATATCTTTTATTCTTAACAATTATATTTACTGATTTGCATGTCTCCGTGTCGTGTCGTATGAATGCACATTGTACTACTAGAAAGCGCATGCAGTCTTTAATTGTTACTCAATTGCAAGATGACTCAAGAGAGATTAATTGTTCTTACAAAGCTTCAAACTCCTACGTAGCTCTTCAATGCAAGATTTCGAGACAAAAGTCGTGACATTCTCAAAATATGAGTATTATTTTACAGCTTCATTTAGCGTAGGCATATGTCGGGGCAGGTCTAACCTCGACCCCCAGAAAATTTAGGGTCTAATTAGTTCTGGATTCAATTTTGACAATTCCAACACTACTTTTTATTCATTGATTTATTTATTTTGAACAGCTTCAAAAATTTTTACTTATTATCCCAAAAAAAAAAAAAAAAAAG
Source organism: Ceriops zippeliana (assembly GCA_037897445.1). Lineage (NCBI taxonomy): Eukaryota > Viridiplantae > Streptophyta > Magnoliopsida > Malpighiales > Rhizophoraceae > Ceriops > Ceriops zippeliana. The sequence goes on from JBAPLH010000174.1 coordinate 3,072,667, forward strand.
GGCCTTGCAATAACATGTAAGACTCGGACTTCTGTCCAATTTCGTTTGCAAATTTATTTCTTGTACATTTACAGCCTGAAACTTATGAATTGTATATATAGGTCATGAAACTTATTAGATATTCTAATATCTAATAAAAGGAAGCGCCAACCCAAATGAAGAGGAATTGAGGGCAGTTCGAGAAGCGGTGTCCATTGTGGTTATGGACGGACAAGCCTATGACTAAAGTGATTGTAGAAGGTGATTCTGTGGTGCATATAAGGCCACGGTAACCTATTTCCATCTTCATTGAAATGAGTAGTAAGATCAATGGGAAGGTGGAATTTAGTGTTTAGATATCAATATGTCGGCTGATACGCTGGCCAACATGGGACAACAATGAGCGACGAGCTCTTGGCTTGGTTATGAAACTGGGACTGATTATATAGGTTTTGTATCATTTTTCACTGCCTTACTTCTGGATTTATAGTAAGTCTTGGCTAACAAGGTTCTCTCTTCCCGCGTGGGTGCCCATTGACACACTCGCAGGGTGTTACGACCAATAGTTTGTTTTGTGTGAGTTCTAAATGGCTGGATTCGACTATCATTGTCACGGTGGTGGAAATTTGTGGTTATGTTTTGGTTGCAAATGGGGGTGCTGTCATGGATGTGACACTTTTGTTTGATTTTGTACGGAGCCGTGATGCAGGGGGGAGGTAGTGCTGTTAGTATTAGGCTTGTTGCTATTCGAACTGTTACTGGAATATTTAGTTGCAGTTATGTTGCTGCAATAACTAGGAATGGCTTCGATACCATCGATGCTAGACAGTGAAACTATAGAGCGCCGGACATTGTGTTTGCATTTTGATCGGATGACTTTTGGGGTGTTATACCTGCTTTTGTCTTCTGTTTTGTACAGGTGAAATCCTTGAATTTTTATTTATTTATTTATTTTCGGTTATGGAAACTGACTATCATAGGAGAGAGGTCGGTTGAGACCCTAAGTTTTGGGAGAGTCAAGTTTCTGACCTTCAGAGGGTGCTGCTGTCAACTCTGGTATTTGGAATCTATATAGTTTTGTTTTTTTTTTTTGTTTTTACTTCTTCTTTTGAATATTTTCAAATTCATTATTCATAGCATCTGAATAAAACAAAGGACACGCAAACTTAAGTACACCCAAAACCAAGTTTGTACAAGCCTATTCAATTTTGTTATTGCAATGTATATAATAGTTATGGGTGTTCTTGATTTTTGAAGATGCCATGAACGTAATTGATTATGCTGTTAAAAAAGAAAAGAAAAAAGAAAAAAAAAAGGTAAAGTTCATCAATTTCTGCAAGAAAGAAATGGTGAAGTTCATCAAAATTTCCATAAATATGAACACATTTTCCATAATTATAAAGGGTGAAAAGTTCAATCACTAGTCACTTTTGGATTAAACGTTCTTCTTTCAGTATTTTGAAATCAATACACATTTTGGGAGAAAATTGATTTTGTGGTGGGGGATGAGAGGAGTCTAGGTTTTAAGTTTTTGGGCTCCCTTAGGAAACAGTTGGTGGGTTTTTGGATTAATTGCATAGTTGAGCGTTTTGAGGTGACTAAGAGATGTACGTGGAGCTTGCTTGTGGTAACACGGCGATGACATTGCAGGCAAGAGGCGTCAAAGGCGGAGTTCAATTTGGGCGGGTTGGTTTGGTTGGCGTCATTTCAATGTCGGCCATTTGGAGTCGTGTTATTTGTCGGTCACGCAGAATTCGGGGGTGAATTTGAACTTTTTCAAGGTACGCACGGATCAGCACATTATTTTTTTAGAAAATAGTTTTTTTAAAAAAAAAAAATTTTTATTTTATATATAAATTATACTATTATTTGTACATCGTTATATATTATAAATAAAATTATATATTATTGTTCTTATTTATACATACTGTTATTATATTTTATATTTTTAAAATATATCATATTATAATATCTTTTATTTTTTGTATGTTAATTTGTATCATAGATATAGAAGAATATTATAATTATCATGCATATTTATGTTGTATTATTATTAGAATAGGTAAATTTATATTATTTTTTATATTGATTTGTATATGGAGAATGCATTTATATATATTTATATTATTTATAATATGTGTATGTAAAAATATGTTGAAATAAATAATTAAATATTAATATATATAGTGTACAATACACAAAATTCCTATATTTATAAGATCTAAAACAAATAATAAATAGAGATAATCGTACTTTTATTTTTATAAAAAAATTATTTATATTATTCGAACATGTGATTATCAAATTTAAATGGAGTAATATTTTTATCATACTAAAATTTATCTTGCAAAATAATTAAGTTTATATAATGGTTAAAAATGATATGAATTACTTGTTGTATGTATATATATATAAAATATAAATATATAAAGTGTATATACTTGTTGTATATAAATATAAATGAAATAATAAGTAAAATTATTAAATAATGAATTTATTTTATTTTTTAAATAAATGTTTATAAATTTTATCATAAAATGACATAAACATACTTTTTGTGTATAAAATTTATAAGTTATTTTTAAATTTTTTTGGGAGAAAAAAATCGATTCATATGGATCGCATGGATTTTGGGGGGGGGGGGGGGGAGTTTGATTCTAAACTTAATAGGTTTTCTATGTTAGAATAATGCCAAATGTATGTATCTCAAGCATTTGTATTGCAAATGTATCTCTAGTATATTTTAAAGTTATATTCTACATACTCATGTTGTCGATTTTTAAGGATTTATACATTCTCTCGTGTCTTTAATCATTTTTTGGTCTTATCCCCTTCCCCGGACTGCCTTTGCTGCCACCTTCCCCACCTGTAATTAGAACAGGATGCTGCAGCCAAATTATTAATTACGGGATAGCCAACCGATTCGATAGACAACCAAACTAGAAGCGGTCCCCCCCCCCCCCCCCCCCCCCCCATCTACTTTTTTTTTTTTTTAAAATTCAAATAGGATATCATTGGCCCCCACAATTTGGTTTATTTCACATTTTTGGTAGGTGTTAGCTGAATTTAAAATGCTTTGAATAGATGTCGGCCCTGTGAAAAAGGCTGCTAGCAAAGAAGAAGCAAGCAGTTCGCCAGTTTAAAAAAGCAATCGAACCCTTCTCGTCCACTGCAACCAATGGAGCTTCAATTTCCTTCAGGACTTTTCCTATTCACTCTCATCCCCACCCTGCTCCTGCTTTTACAAATTGTAAAGAAAACAATACTCGCTAGCCGAAACCCAATCCCAGGGCCATGGAGATTACCTTTACTAGGAAACCTGCACCAGCTGGGTCCGCTGACCCACTGCTTCCTCAGAGATTTGGCTAGAAAACATGGGCCCTTGATGCATTTACAGATTGGACAAATCTCTACTCTTGTAGTTTCTTCACCAGAGGTTGCCAAAGAGATTACGCATACCCATGATCTCAAATTTTCCGATAGGCCCATTTTCTTCCTTCCACATACCTTATCCTATGGTTCTATTGGCATCGTCTTTTCACAACATGGTGACTACTGGAGACGGCTGCGCAAAATTTGCATGATGCAGCTTTTGAGCACTCAACGTATCCAGTCTTTTCGATGGATTCGGGAAGACGAAGTCTCGGATGTCATCAAAATCATATCTCTAAACGTCGGGACACCAATCAATCTCAGCAAGATGATACGTTTTGTCAAATATGGCATCACTTCAAGGGCAGCATTCAGTAAAAAATCCAGAGACCTAGAATCATTCACATCGCTCGTCATGAAATGTGTAGAGATGGGAGCAGGTTTCGGCCTTTTGGATGCCTACCCTTCAATTGCGCCAATAGTTGGCGTCACATTAAGGCGTAAAGTTGAGGAATTGCATCAACAACTCGATCAGATACTGGAAAACATCATAAGTGAGCATAAGGAACGAAGGATGACGACAAGGACTGGCGCTGACAATGCAGAAGAAGCCCATGAAGATCTAGTTGATGTCCTTTTAAAGATACAAGCCAGTGAACTTGATTTCACTCTTCCTAACAACAGCATCAAAGCCGTCATCATGGTTCGCACGTTATCTTAATTGATTAGAACTCAGATATTAGCCTTTAAACTCTACTCTTTCTCTCTCTCTCTCTCTCTCTCTCTCTCTTTATATATTGAATTACGTCATCATTTTAATAATTTTTTAAAATGAAAGTAGAATTACGAATATCTGTTAATTAGTTTTTTAAAGATTTATTTCAATTCTAGTATAATTATAAAAATAATAAAAGCAATAGAAGTATTAATTTAATACAGTAAAATATATATATTAAAAATTAAGTGAATTTGTTTATTAAATTTAATCGTACTTTTTTTTTTTTTTTATCTAATTTGATTTGATTGGTGTTAGCTAGCAAAGTAGTCCTCATTCTGCACTGGATCTTGCTTCTTAGTTTTATAAAAGAATGACATTATAAGCAATAATGCACATACAAATAAAATTTAGCCAACACAAAGAAAAGGTTATTTTAATTAGATAATAATTAAGAGTGCTTCTTTCTATTTGCAATACCTGGCCAAATGAATTGCAATCATGACGTAATTTATTTTATTTCAAGGGTTAGCTCCATAAATAAACATGAAAAATGACTTGGAGCTGGGGTGTTATTTAGCTTACAGAAGCAGCCACTCCACAAAAGGAAAGGAAGGATACGCATGAACATTATGACTCTTAGCCAACCCCAAAATAAATGTTGTGCACACCGAAATGTTTTTTGCTGTTATTTTCCCTTCAGATTAGCATTTTTCTGGATTTTGTAAACAGTGAACTATGTCATCCATCTAAACCCAAAGACTCAAATTCAAAACCCATTTTCAGGACATTTTCATGGGAGGCAGTGAGACGACAGCACAAACAGCAAATTGGGCAATGGCAGAACTGCTGAAGAACCCAAAAATGATGAAAAGGGCTCAAGCTGAGGTAAGAGAGGTATTTGGCAGGCAAGGAAATGTGCATGAATCAGGCATCCATGACTTGCAATTTCTGAAACTAGTGATCAAAGAAACTCTGAGGTTGCATCCTGCTTTTCCTTTGGTACCAAGAAGTTGTCGTGAAAATTGTACGATCAATGGCTACGAGATACCTATAGGGACCAGAGTCACCATGAATCTATGGGCAATAGGAAGAGACCCGAACCATTGGATCGAACCTGAAAGGTTTTGGCCAGAGAGATTTCTCGATCGTTCTATTGATCATAACGGGCTAGACTTTGAGTACATTCCATTTGGCTCTGGAAGAAGGATATGTCCTGGTATATCTTATGGACTCGCTAACTTACAGCTGCTACTTGCACAATTTCTCTACCACTTTGATTGGGAACTCCCTGGTGGCATGAAAAATGAAGACCTGGACATGGCAGAAAAACCAGGAGCCATTGTTGGAAGAAAAGAAGACCTGATCTTGTTTCCGATACCCTATCAAACTGTCCATGCCCAATATAGCAGCTAAACTACTACAATCTCGACTTATATACGCGTGTAATATAATAAAGGAATTAATATTTACATGTAGATTTTGTCTTTTTGCACTAAAAACTGTTGCTTTTTTATGTGGGTAGACAGAAAATTTACATGTAAATAATAATTTTTATATAATAAATCGATTATAATTAGTCTTAATAATAAGTGTAAAATTAAATTTTTTTGAGTTAGATGTATAATTTTATATGTAAATTTTTATAAAAAATGGAGATGACCTAGTACAACTAATTTTAATTTTTTTATAAAATGGGATTCATCATTATAACTTTTTAATAATAAAATCAAACAAAACCTATTTATTGTTCATTTATGATTTTTGTTTTTTTAATTTTTTTTCTTCTTGGCTGTTAAGCCTCCTTTGTAAAAAAATAAAATATAAAAATAACAGTAGCATCAAAATTTGTGGTGGAGGTAAGGATAAGATAGCAGCAGTAGTAGTAGCAGTAGAGAGAGGCCTGGCAGAGTTAGAGATATTAAAGATACGAAGCGTTCCCAGAGCGCGTACTGTTCTTACCGTTTCATAAGCTGCTGCTGCTATTTGTTGTTTCTGTTTGTGAGATTTACCTTTCTAACCTCGTACGATGTGACGTTGTTAGAATCATTGAGCACTCCGTTCTGTGTGTATGCGAGACCTTTACCTATGTCCAGCTCTTTAACGTCTCTCTTTGCAAATGATTTGGTACGAACTCTTTTTCTTTTTATTAGTTTATTTTGAAATCTTTAGATCTTAAAATATTACTTTTTTCTACGTTTATTTATCATTTCACATTTCGCATGACACATAGTAAATTTAGTAAAAGAAATGAAACAATCACAAATATTAATCAAAGAAATTGTTCGTCCATGCATATTTAAAAAGATCCATAAAAAGAAGATCTTGAATCGAAAAATGAAAATTATTATAACTTTAAATGTGTAATGGGAGATAAATATGTAAACAATATTATAAAAGAATAAATTCTGTATTATTTGAAAAAAATTAAAATCAAAATCCAAATATCTAATCCTAGAATACACTGACCTTGTCCTCTTCAAAATGTCTAAAATACCTTAAAATCCTACAAAACCATAATTTAGACTAGTATAGTCTAAGAAAGACTCTTTTAAAACCTTATACAATCTTTAACCAAATAAACTAAAGATATTTTTTTTACAAAATACATATAAAAGTCCATAAAACCTTAATCCTACAAGGAAGCCCCATCTTCTATGAAAATTATGGGTTAACAAAACATATAATAACTTGGGTTAATATTATCCAAGAAAGGTCCAAAACTCATTAAAACCACAAAACTCTAAAAAAATTGAGATCCAATTTATTTTAAAATGCTTGTATTCTTACTCTTTGTATTTTGTCTCACTTTATCTTGTTGGAAGCCCAAAACTATCAATCCTTGTATTCTGTCTCACTTTATCTAGTTGGAAACCCTAAATGTATCACTTAGAAAACCTTTGCTTTCTCTTTTTGTGTTTTTCCTCTTTCTCTGTAATCAATCCTTGTAAAACATACTCCGTTAATTTAATAAAATTTCTTTCTTTACTATTTGTGCTTATCTTTTCTCTTTGTGCATGTCTCTCTTACTCTTTTGTATCTTCTCTTTGTATGTGACGATCTAGTGTCTATCTCTGGTATCAAAGCCTACAAGGAGGAATGAGTTGTATCGGGTATTTGTTCTTCATTTGTTTTTACCAATTCAGATTTTTAAACGTTTTAAACATTCTTTTATTGTTTCTGAGTATTCTTGCTTTAAAAAGTTTGGGATTTTAAACTGTATGTTGAAGGTATTTATATCCCTTGCTTTAGCTCCTTAAAAAGTTTTAATATATTACTATTTTTAATCTTTGAAAAAATGAACCCAGTCTTTAACAGAATAACTTCTTATTCATCTTTTTTTACCTCTTAAAACTTTTTGTTTCTTTGTTCTTTTCCTTTTTTCCTCTTCTTAAAAAATCAATAGTGAATAAATCATTATTGAAAAATTTCAAAAAAGGATTGATCTTTGGGAGATTCTCAAAATTCATAAAAACCAAAATTTTGAAAAATCAAAACATAATTTTATGAAAACCGATATTCATAATCAAAATGGAAGAAAGAGATGTTCAATTTTCAAAACTTTTTGAAACAATTCTTTTGCTTTCTTCAAAAACTCTTCAAAACCATCGTGAGAAGCAGTACAAGTATATCCACATTAGACTGGTACAGGTTAGAATAAAGTCTCTTACAAAAGAAAACTTAAATACTTCCATACTTGGCATTTTTTGCAATGCAAGATTTCTAAAATATGAAGATTCATTGTTGAGCACTATAGAGTGAAGCATTTGTAGTGGTCTAATATCCTTTAACTGTTTGTCAAACCTCATAATTTCTTTAAAAGACAAAAATGTTTTGTAAAGTGTTGTGTTACAAATCAAAACCTGTAATTACAAAATGTTGGAAGGCTCAATTCTAGTAGCTTTAATTTACAAGATTTACTACAAAGGCATGTCTTTTATATTTGCATAAAAACAAGGTACCACACCAGAGAGAGGAGAAAAATATGCAATAACCACACCAAACTAGAGAACATGCAACAACTATACCAAACCAAAAGAGGATGTACCGCATCAAGGAGAGAAAAACGTGTAGTAGCCACACTAAAGAAAGAAGGACGTGTAGCAACTACACTAAAGAGAGGAGGTATGCACTAGCAACCAATTAACCATACCAAAGAAGAGGGTGTGTAGTGGCAAACCACACCAAGGAAAGGTATGCAGTGGTAACCAATCAACCACACCAAGGGAGAAGGTATGTAGCAATAAACCAAGGAAAAACTAGTAGCAATTGTAGTAGCAAGGAAATCTACAATGAAATCATCAAATTGTAGTAAAGAGAAGGAACCTATTGTAGCAATGAAGTTATTAATTGCAGTAAGGAAACCAACACTAATTGCAGTAGTAAGCATAATTAGAAGTAATTACAAAAGCAAGGGAAGTAGTAATTGCAAGAACAAGGGTAGGTAGCAATAACAGCAAGAGTAGGTAGTACTAGCAACAAGAGAGAACCTGTTAAGGCAAGTGAGGCAACACAACCAATAGCAGGTAGCAAGTGCAAGCACAACTAGCAATAGGCAACAATTGCAAGCATAACCAGTAAGTGCAAGCATGACTAGTAGTAGGTACAACTAACAGTAGGCAGCAAGTGTAGGCACAACCAGTAGCAAACGGCAAGTGCAAGCACTAATAGCAGGAGAAGAAAACTTGCCTTAGTAATAGGGTAGGTAGCATCAATAGCAGGATGAGAAAACTTTCCTTGGTAGCAGGATAGGCAACACTAATAGTAAAGGAGAAAATGTGCCTTGGCAGTAAGGGAAGAAATCTTTCTAAGGCAGCAGGTGAGGCAGCAGAGGAAAAGAACTTACCAAGGTAGTAGGTGAGGTAGCACTAGTTGCAGAGGAAGAGAACTTGCAACAGAGATAATTTGTAGACGTAGAGAACCTATAAAGAAAAGATTGACAAAGCTTTAGCAAAGACTGGTAGTAAGGAAAGAGAAGATCCACTTTTTACATTAGTAGCCTGTACACATTAAGTGATCCTTCTCAGGATAATTTTAGTTACTAACCTTTTTATAAACTTCGTGAAAATAGGTATGAGTCCCTTGGAGTGATCGAGACATCAAACCTGTGAGTGATTGGGCGATCATTGTAAGTGATTAAGGAGTGATCCTTTCACAAATGGTTAAGGAGTGATCTTTCCACAATATAATTGTATTCCTTGATAATAAGAGTAGATTGTGTGATTTAGGAGTGATCTTATCACATCGTGGACATAGCTCATACATTATGAGTGAACTATGTAAAAATTACTGTGTGTTCTTTAGTGATTATGCTTGATTGATATCCATACAACCACGTTCACATAAAGAAGCAAGATAAATAATTGAATCATCGACTCTCATAAGTCACAAAAGTTAATTTGGATAAATTTGTAAAAAATGAGTATCTCACACTGATTCACTCCTTACCCTTTTCAATGTGAGACCTAAGAAGGCCTTCATTGATTTATTCAAGGGTTGAGGATGTTGTTAAGGTAGTAGCCTACACTACTACAAAATTGGTAGTAGTATTAGCTAATGACCAGCTTGTTAAGTAAAAGCCAAGGAAATTGTTAGAAGCCACCAACAATAATAGTCACTGTTAGACTTATTAAACAAATGCAGGAAAAGTTCAAGGAATTAGTTAATATATACATTCACATTAGGGTGCTAATAGGGGTCAATTATGAGACTAATTTTGTTGGTAGGAGTGAAAAGTTCAAGGAAATGGTTAATGATTTAGCAATGTAGGTTATGGCTTACTCATAGGTGCAATATGTATTTGTTGAATATATTTTTAAAAGCATTGCGAATAAGGAAAAGGAACTTGAGATACAGAGAGATCTTTTGTCAAAATTGGAGAACATAAGAGAGTTGGTCAACCCAAAATTTAGAAAGTTAATGTTGACCGTTGACCCTAAATTCAAGAAGTTAATGCTGACTGTTGATGGTAAGACAACTTTAAATTTAAGAAATCAGTACTATCCATTAATGATAGGGCAACCTTAAACTCAAAGCATATAAATACCTATGTATCCACTAAAAGAATAAATAAAGTAGAGCAGAAAAGAAGAAGAACGACAAAAAGTTGAGAAAACATGACAAGAGAGAAACTTGATAGAAGTAAGAGAGAAACTCGGTAGAGGTAAGAGAGAAGTTCGATAGAGGTAGAGAGAAACCTGGTAGAGGAAGGGCAAAGATTGGCAGTAAGGAAGGAGGAAGGAGAGAATAGTAAAAATCTTGAGCAAAAATAAAAAAAGAGAGGCTATAGACCAATAGTGAGGAGAGAATAGCAAAAAGAAAGAAAAAGATCATTTTTTTTGCCATAGTAACTTGTGCATATGGAGAGATTTTTCTCAGGGGAGTCTTTTTTATAATATTTTTATGTACTTTTTTGAAAAAGGGTAGGAAACCCTTAGGGTGATTTTAAAGAGTGATCCTTCTATAGTGGTTAAGGAGAGATCATTCAGTTACATCATTTGTATCCCTTGATAGTCAGAGTGGAATGTGTGATGTAGGAGAGATCTCATCATATCGTGGATATAGCTCACACATTGTGGGTGAAATACGTAAAACTTCTATGTGTTCGGGTGCTTGTGCTTGCTTGATATTTATACGGTTATTCTCATCTAAAGAAGTAAGATAAAAATAGATTATAGAATTTAACAAGTCACAATTGTTCTCATATTCATATGGATGTTCTCATATAAAAGTAAGCATTTCACACTCTTATACCCCCTCTCTCTGTTAATGTGAGACTCAAAAAGGTCCTTATCAATTGGCATTTCAGTGTGGTTTCTCTATTGAACCATTCTACTTACTTTAATCTAAAATGTTTTTACTATTCATAAGAATCTTTATAACTACTACTAGTTAATATCATAAAGAGTATAAACAATGATAATAACAAGGATATTCTTATGTTTGATGGACCAAATTATCAATTACAAAAGAATAGAATGCTCCCATATCTGATGTCACTTAGTTTGGATGTATTTAAATCTACTATTAGTGGCTTTACTCTTATTGCTAAAGGTACTACTATGACATCTATTGATAAAAAGAATTTAGAGTATGATAGAAAGGTTAGAAATGCCTTATATGCCTTTTTATCAGGCAAATAATTTACCAAAGTAATGGGGTGCAACACAGCCAAATAGATTTTAGACAAATTAAAGAATGTTTATAGAGTAGATAAGGTTATAAAGGAAGCCAAATTACAAATTTGAAGGAGCAGATTTGAAGATATACAGATATTAAATGATGAATCTGTGGATGCTTTCTTTATAAGAGTAAATGAAATTGTATACTCCATTAAAGGTTATGGAGAGGAGATCAATGATGCTACTGTGGTAAGGAAGATACTTAAAACTTTACTAGAAACATTTAATTCCAAAGTTTCCTTTATAGAAGATAGAGATTTGGATAGGTTTTCCCTAAATGATTTACACAGCATATTAATGACTTATGAAATAAGAATAGCCTTAATGAAGAAAGAAAAGAAGCCTAACATAAAGAAGGAGTTGACCTTTGAGGCTATGAAGAAATTGAAAATTAAAGAATAAGAAGAAGAAATCACTAGTAACTCTGAAGTAGAAGATGATGATACTAAATTTGATAAAGTCATGACATATATCACCAAAAATATGAGGAAAGGAAAAGGGAAGTACAAGGGAAAATTACCCTTGAAGTGCTTTAGTTGTGGAGGCATTAGATACTATGTAGTGGACTACCTAAAAAGAAAAGAAGCAAACAGTGATGATGATGATGAGTTAGCCCGAAGGAGGAGAACAACAAAATCTAGCTATTCTAAAATTGGGAATTCAAGTGCCAAAGGGAAAAATAAATTCTTCAAATCTAACAAAAGAAATTTCTTAAGCAAGTTAAATGAAGAAAATTCTAAAGAAGAAACTGACAATGATGTTGCAAAAAATGTACTAGTTAGACAGGTAAATGATGAAAATGAATTCTTTAGTAATAAGGAATTAGATGAAAAGGAAGAGAAATAAATGGTGTATTAATTTAAGAATGAATTAAGAACTTGTTTACACAAAAAAAAAATTGGAAAAGGAGATAAAGAATCCGAAGAAGTTGAATAACATTTCTGATATTGATAAATCTATTTTTTAGGTGAAAAAAAGGAGTTTAAAGTAAAAGAAGAGGAGTACTTAAAAAGAATTGAGGAGCTGAATGTACTTGAGTTAGAGCAAGGCGAAATACGCGAAGATCTTGGTGCTAAGATGATTGCACAAGAGCAAGAAGTGTTGAGTTTGCAAGCTAAACTCCACAAGATTGAATCTGAATGAAAGAAGTATAAAGAGAGTTTTATACAGGTTGTAGAAGTGAGAGGAGAGCCCTCTTCAACAAACGCTATCAAGGAGGATGCGACTAAAAAGTTGGATGAGTGTTTAAGCAAATAAAAACCTTATTTTATGGGGAAGAAAGGACTTAACTATATTGAGAAGCTAAATGAAAGGATAAAAGAGAAAAAGAAAATTATATTTGTACCTAAAAGCAAACATAAAGAAAAGATAAATTTGGAAGAAGTTGATGTTATGGAAGAGAGAAACCAACCTAAGCTAATAGGTTAGGAAATATATGATGAAAACTCCTATACAAAGGAGATAAGTTATCAAAGATAAAAAGAAATTTGCCACACCTAAAAATTAGGTGGCTAAAGGTGTGAAAAATAATCCTAATGCTGAGTATCATTAAATAGGTGCTGAAGATAGGAGATATGAACTTATTGAAAGAAAAAAAATTCAAAATTGAAAGATTTTACTAGTGTTGTAGTAAATACGGGCACAATGTTAGTGTGTACTGGAGTAATAAGCCTATAATAAAAAGAAATATGAAGCAAAAGTTTAGGGAGAGACTTTATCAAGAAAGGAGATAGCCTCAAGTGAAAAGAAGCCAAATTGTACTAAGACATAGATTTAATATATTGGAAGAAATTTGTAAAAGATGTGAAAAGGCTAGACATACTACTGAGGAATGTTTGACATTATTACTAGGTCAAAGAATGTAAAGGAGAACACTTACATATGCTCCTACATTTCGCTGAAGAAGAAAGAGGAAGGGAAATGACAATGGTTGTGGAAATAGCCTTAAAAGCTTCTAAGAAAGAAAAGCCATGGATCATCGATAGTAGCTGCTTTTCACATATGACAAGAGACTCTAAGGTGTTGAAGGAAATAGAAAAATATAATGGAAGGTCACTCATATTTGGTAATGATGGTACCTTAAAGATTAAAGGTGCTGGTACTATTGAAATTGGTGTAGAAAAGCTGAAATAAGAAGAAGTGCTTTATGTTAAAGGGCTAAAACATAATTTAATCAGCGTTAGCTCACTTTGTGATGATGGACATGAAGTTACTTTCAGCAAAAGTGTTTACATGGTAAAAATATTAAGCAATAGTGTTGTTCTTACAAAGGGAGAAAGAACAAATGAAAACTTATACCAAGTTTTTAGTAGCAAAAATACATGCTATATGACTGCTAAAGATGAGAATTTGTTATGACATAGGAGATTAGGACATCTTGGACAAAAGGGGCTAAATAAATTGTCTAAAAATAAAGTTGTGAAAGATGTACCTAAGCTAAGAAGAGAAAGAAATACCATTTGCAGTATTTGTCAAAAAGAGAAGATGATGAATATTACTCACAAAAATATGGAGATTCAAATAAAAAAGTCATTAAAGCTCATTCATTTAGAAATCTGTGGGCCTATGAGACAAAAATCATCAAAGGGTGATAGGTACTTCATTTCTTTTATTGATGATTTTACAAGAATGACTTTTATTATGTTTTTGAAACATAAATTAGATGCTTTTAATAATTTCAAAAGCTATAAGAGGTTGCCTAAAAATTAATTGGGGAGAAGAATTAAATGACTTAGGACAGACAGTGAGACATAATACACTTGTAGTGAATTTGAAAATTATTTAGAAAGGCATGGAGTGAAGCATGAATATGTTAGTTCCTACACACTTCAACAAAATAAAGTAGCTGAAAGAAAGAATAAAAACCTAATAAAGATGGCAAGGACCATATTGACTGAGCATGGTAACTTACATATCTACTAGAGAGCGGCTATCACTACTATTACTCATATTTAAAACAAATGTTTGATGAGACCATATACAAACAAGACACCCTATAAGCTATAAAATGGAAAGAAGCCAAGTGTAAAATATTTTAAAGTATTTGCAAGCCAATATCTTATTAAGATTAAAGGTAAGAATCTTGGAAATTTTGCTGAGAAGGTTGATAAAGGCATATTTCTGAGCTATTTACGAAATAAAAAAGGCCTCAAATGTTACAACAAAAGGATGTAGAAAACGTAAATAGCTGTGATGTTAAAGTGATTGAAGATGATTCCACAATGTAATCACAACATGAGAAAGCTGAAGATGCCATGTGTGATAATGAAATGAAATTTAAAAGTGATAAATCAAAGGCTATTCAGTATGAGGAAGCTAAAGATGTCATGTGTGATAATGAAAAGGAATTTGAAAGTGATAAATTAAAGGCTGTTCAACATGAGAAAGATATTGATTCTCAAATTACAAGTGATGAACAAAATGAATCAAGGCATTCCTAAACTCATAGAAGAGTTAGAGTTGAAGTTAAGGCTAAAACCATTATGGGTAGTAAAGATGATTCTGTGCAAATTATAAGAAGGATAAAAAGTGGTGAACAAACCTTATTAATATCTGAAGTTGAACCTAAGTTCATAGAAAAAGCATTAAAGCACAAGGAATGGGTGTGCACTATGAATGAAGAACTTGATCAAATTGAAAAGAACAATACTTGGTATTTAGTTTTAAGACCTAAATGGAAAAACATCATTAGAACTAAGTGGGTGTTCAGAAATAGACTTAATGAAAATGGTGAGGTTGTAACAAACAAGGTAAGACTTGTCTATAATGTTACTCATAAGTAGAAGGTGTTGATTTTGAAGAGACCTTTACTCTTATGACCAGACTTAAAACAATCAAAATATTTATGACCATTGCTACTCAAAGAAATTACAAAGTTTATTAGATAGATGTGAAATTAGCATTTCTGAATAAGATATTTCAAGAGTTCTTCACCAGCTTTATTAACGTTGTAAACGACCTGAAAAGTCATGAGAAGAACAAGAAGGACTCATCGATTGTGAAGAAAATTCTGAGAATTCTACCTAAAAGGTTTGCCTCAAAGGTAGCAGCCATAAAGGAGAGTAGAGATCTCAATTCTATGTCTCTATATGATTTTCAGTGCAATCTTATTGCATATGAGATGAGGATAAAGTGAACTGAGAGCTTCTTCACATCAAAGGTATCAAAGGAGGCAGCTTTCAAAGTATGAAGCACTTAAAGATAAAAGAAGAGGAAGAATTATCCAGTGAGAATGATGATGATGATAAGGAAGAAAGTGAAGGTGAAATGTTGGAATACTTCATAAGAAAGTTCAAAAAGGGGTCTAAGCAAGGAAAAGGATAGTTGTCCTTGAGATGTTATCAATGTGGGCAGATTGGACACTTTGCTTCTCAATGCAAAGTGAAACTTGATGATGAAGATGAGGATGGTGATGATGAGCCGAATTCAAAATGGAGAAGACCATTATTCAAATCAAAGAAGGGACAGTAAGAAGACTGTTAACCCACAGAAGAAAAAGAAAGGCTCATTCAAGTGTTATATGAGTTAGATAAAAGAAGTTGCTGAGGAGGAAGATGAAGAATCATCAGATGAGCATGCCTTTATGGCATTAGCTTAAGGTGGTAGTTCAACCTCTCAAAAGGTAAAGGAGGTTGATGAAGAAGAACTAGATTTTAAAACTACGTTAGAAGTAGCTTCAAAGGAGATAATCAGAAGGGGCAGAACCATAAAATGGTTAAAGGCTCACATAAAAGTTAAACAAAGTCTAAGGAAGCTAAAAGTCAAAAGGATGAAATAAGGCCTATACATATTTACTTGAAAAAAAGATTTGAAGAACAGATCAAAATATGTGAAGAACTTACAATAGAGCTTGACTCAAGGACTTCAACAATTGAAGAAATAGAGATAGAGTTGCTGAGACTTCAATAACAATTCAAAAAGGGTAAAGGAAACTTGCAGAAAGTTGAAGTGATAGGAGAAACAAGCTTTGCAAGAGAAAAGAAGAATGAAGAGAAAGTGTAGCAATCTGATACTGCACTACCTAAAGACAATAAGACTTTGCCATAGAAGTTGAAAGTGAAGGCTATGACTCAGGAGAAGGTAACTGAAGAAGAGAAGACAATTATCAAACCAAAGCTAGGGCCAAAAATGATGTATGTGGTTAAAGAGCAGCAGCCCATAGTTGCTATGTCTTAGAAAGAAAAGAAAGTCAACCAGCAGAGGGCTACGACTAAATAGAAGAAGGAGAAGAAGGTGACTAAAATGAAAGTCACACAAGCAAATAAGCCAGCTACTTTGCCTACATAGCAAGTGATGAACAAAAGAAGACAAGTTATGATTAGACCTAAGAAGAGGCAGTTTCAAGGTCATTGCCTTTATTGTAGAGTTTGGGGTCATAAGGCGAGTAATTGTTGGTGGAGAAGGCCAGTATATGTCTCCAAATCAAGAAGATATGATGCTGTATACAGGGGGAGACAATACAAAATTCAGAGGAGAACACCTGTCGTGAGTTCTTGCATATACTGTAAAAAGCAAGGACACATTGACAAGGAGTATTGGTGGAAGCCCAAACCAATGGTTTCAAAGAACAAGTTTGCTGTATTGGTAGACTTGGAACAGTGTGAAAGGTGTGAGCAGAATGACTATAATGCCAAGAGATGCATGAAACTTCTCCCTGAGCAAAAGAAGGCACTCAATGGCACAGTGAAAACAAGCGGTGCAGTCAAAGCTGGGAAAAAAGAGAAAGCTATCTTTCAGCTAATTCAAAAGAAGAAATATAGAGAAAAAAGGGAGGTGGCTAATATAGGTAAAATTACACTAAAGACTGATTGCAAGGATAAGCAGTGGATCCTTAATAGTGGATGCACTTCACTCATGAAGGGAGACAAGGGTAAATTATCAAAGCTAAATAAATTAAAAGAAGGCATAATCAAGTTTGGCAATGATGATTCCCTCAACATCAATGGTTAGGGGTTAGTAAACATTGGAAGAGGAAAGCTGAAAGTTGTTCTTCACATTGAAGGACTGAGATATAATTTAGCATTTGTCAGTAAACTACGCAATGAAAACCATAAGGTAATATTCAACAAAACAAGTTGCTAGGTGAAGAGTAAATAAGGCAATACTATTGCAGCCGGGAAGAGAACAGCTGGAAATTTGTATGTGATTGATGAAGAAAGAATCCTCTTACAACTAAGATTGTGCTAGAAAGAAAGTCAAAGAAAATGTGGATCGGTGCTCATCAAGAAAATTAGATCATAAGTGACCCATCAGTAAGAGTTACAACAAGAAGAAGAATTGTGGGAGTTACTGCTTTACTCTCACAAATTGAACATAAATTTGTTGAAGAGGCTACACAAGATCTAACTAAATCTTTATCCATAATGCTATTTGAAAAGCACAGAATGAGCTTGTCTGTGTGAATGCCTCCTCAAGCCTGAAAATCAAGTGAATTCTCCATCTTTACTTTGCAAGTCTTTTAGATTTGTAATTGGTTGGCAAAGGGGGAGAGAAGTAATAGTGCAGGAGGAGCTGTTAAGAAAGGGGGAGTGCATATTTAAGGAGAGTTGAAATTGCTGCATAGTGACCTTTGTTATGAGTGTTGCCAACAATTACAAAGGGGGAGACTGTTGTTCATACAACCTTATATAGGTTATAATTGTTGTCAACTAGGTTTAAGTATGCAAGAAAGTAAAGGCACATGGAAGGGAAAAAAGGTAAAAGCCATATAGAGGGTTAAGAATGTAAAAGCCATATGGAAGGGCACGACAATAAATTTGCCCTACTAGGGTTTCATGAAGGAGTATATAAAGGCCAACATAAGAGAGTGAAGAGTGAAACTGTCGGATGAAGAGAGAGAAAAGAAGCCATTGTTGAAAATAAGAGAGGTCGAAAAATTGAGCAAATCGGAGCAGATCGGCGGACGAAGAGAGAGAACACCAACGGCAAGAGAATGGCAGAATAGGGGTTTGTAAAAAAGAAGAAACGGTCAGCAAAAATAGACAATCGGCAAAAACTTAAGAACGACAAAATAGGGGTTGGATGCCAAAATAGACTAGCTGTTGGAAGAAGGAGAAAAATCATATACGACCATATTAGAGACCGTCGGCAAAAAAAGGAGTTGATAGTAGAATGATACAAAAGAAAAGGGAGCTGGATGGCAGAACGAAGAATGGACAGCAAGGAGACAACATGGCAAAGAGGTGGACGACAAAACAAGTCGATGGCAAAACAGAGTGGACAGTGAGATAGATCCGGTTGGAAGGTGAGAGAAAACCGACTGGATGAAGAGAGAGAGACCGTTTGTAGAACACATGAGAAAGAAATAAAAATTGAGACAGTCGTTGGAAGAGAGAGAAAAGAGGTATACACCCAAAATAGAGGAGTCAACGGAAAGGAGAGAAAAAGAAACCCAATGGCCAACCAAGTGAGCACCACAAAGCACACTACCGGCAGAAGGAGAGTGAAACTGATGGCTAAATAGGGAAGGAGAGAAAAACCCAATACGGCCATAACAGAGGGGTGAAAGACCGATGAACAGTGACTGATAGAAAAGGGAGAAAATCTGATATGATTAAAAGAGGTGGGAAACGGACAAGGGCAAACTAGAACGTACGTGAGATGAGCTATGAGACAATGAGATCATGAAATAGGAGATGGGTGAGACCATGAGATCGTGAAAAAAGGAGCTATATAAGATAACGTAGTGAAGAAATTTGGCAAAACATCGGAAAGAACTCAATATATTTTCAATTCAAAGAGAGGTTAGAGAGCGTTGCGGTGAACTTTTAAACGGTAGTGGAGCAGCCTTTCAATTCAACTGAGGCAAGACAAGCTAGAAGAAGTGTAGACATAGTAAGTGACACTCTATGTATTTTAGTTGCTTAGTAATTGAAATATTGAAAGGAGCAAAGGATTAAGACATCCATTGTAACTAGAATTCTCAAGTATAATGGATAGTCTCGGTAAGGGAGAGTCCCTACCACTATGGATGTACGTTACGTTGATAGAACTCAACTAAAGTATCAGCCAACACATAACCTAACGAAAACCTAAATAAGAACATCCGAATTATCTATTAGGCAAAGTGTTTAAAAGGTGACTTTGGGGACTATTGTTATTAGTAGGTAGCAATAGATCTACCTTAGTCGAGTTTGAGAAAGGGTTCTCTTATAAGAAGAGTTGAAGTTGTTCA
This sequence comes from Ceriops zippeliana, assembly GCA_037897445.1. Taxonomy (NCBI): domain Eukaryota; kingdom Viridiplantae; phylum Streptophyta; class Magnoliopsida; order Malpighiales; family Rhizophoraceae; genus Ceriops; species Ceriops zippeliana. The sequence goes on from JBAPLH010000174.1 coordinate 3,092,087, forward strand.
CTTACTTGCGAATTATGAATTGTGGTGATACTGATTCACCCCCCTCAGTATCACAAATTAGTAGATCCTAGGGAGAAGTTGGGAACTTCATTAGGGTTGCCTTAACATCAACAATGAGCATTGATTCCTCTGATTTAGGGTGAACTTTCAACATTGACTCCTTGCATTTAAGGTCAACAGTCAGCATTGACTCCTAATCAGCAAGTGACTTGAAATGCCACTACTAAATACAATGCTAAAGGCAGTAATTAGTGCTTTCTTCACAGTTAAAACACCACCAACAATTTGAATCAACTTGTTGTTTTTGGTGGCATAAGGTGGGGTTGGTAGCATCTTGATTTTGGCCTTACTTTCCCTCCTTATTCCTATCATATTCCACCAATGCCATTTTCCTTAGCCCTTGAATAAATCAACTACCAACACTTTGTAAATGAAACAAATACATCTCAAAGGCACTCATAAGATCAAATCAACAAGGACATATATATGAGATGTTGTTGATAACAAATCCAATATTAGCCATAATAGATGGGCTTAGCATTAATAAATTCAAAAGGGGAGATTATCGAGCCAATCTTTGATGGTTAATGTTGGATTTATTGTTAATAACATTTCATATATATGTCCTTGTTGATGTAATGTTATAAATGTCTTTAAGATGTGTTTATTGCATTTAAAAAGTGTTGGTAGCTAATTTATTCAAGGGTTAAGGAAGCTGTTGAGGTAGCAGCCTAAATTATTGCAAAGCTAGTAGCAACACCAGGTAATGAGTAGTCTGTTATGAAAAAGCCAAGGAAATTTCTCAAAAGCCACCAATGGTAATAATCATTGCTACATTTATTAAACAATTGCGAGAAGAAACCAGAGTTGAAATAATGGATTGTAAGAATGGTTTGTTAGAAACTAGTGGGGATCTCAATGTTGATTGTTAATGGTAGGGCAATCCTAAATTCAAGACATATAAATACTTATGTAGCCACTAAAGAATAAATAGAATAGAGTAGAAAAGAGGGGGAATGATAGAGAGTTAAGAAAACATGGCAAGAGAGAAACCTGGTAGAGGCAGAAGAGATAACCAGCAGAGAGGGTAGAGACTAGTAGGGAGGAAGGAGAGAACAATAGAAAGCTTGAGTAGAGACTAGTAGAGAGAGGGTAGAGACTAGTAGTGAGGAGAGAACAACAAAAAGAAAGGATTTTTTTAGGGGAGTTTTTGTTATGATTTTTTTATGTGCTTCTTTAGAAAAAAGTGGTAAATCCTATGGGTGATCAGGAGATCATTATAAATGGTTAAGAAGTAATCTTTCCACAGTGGTTAAGGAGAGATCCATTCACTATATCATCTGTATCCCTTGATAATAAGAGTGGAATGTGTGATTTATGAGAGATCTTATCAAATTGTGGATGTAGATCACACATTATGGGTAAACCACTTAAAAATTTCTTATATTGGGGTGCTTGTGCTTGCTTGATATTTATATAGTCATTCTCATATAAAGAACAAGATAAAAATAGATCATAGACTTTAACGGGTTACATATGTTTAATTTAAACAGATTTATAAAAGTAAGCATTTTATACTAATTCAACTTCTCCTTTCAGTGTAAGACTTAAGAAGGTCCTTATCATGCTTAATTCAAATCTAGACATTAGAATGATTCCATGACTAAAAAATCCTTTCCTTTATCATGTGTATCCAAAAATTCCAAGGTGATTTACTCAAAACAAAGTTTATACTTCGAATTAATTATAAATCAGTTAAGGAAGTCCTTTAGAAGGATGTTCAAAACTTGGCATTTTAGCAAATCTTTGCTAGATGACAAGTGATATTATTAGTCTTTGACTTTGATATTGAATTCATAAAAGGAGAGAAGAACTCAATTCCTGATTTTCTAACTTAAAAATTCTTGTAGGAAAATACAAAATCATATCCCGAAAAAACAAAGCAAAAGCAATCCTAATCGAAAAGGAATAAGACCGGTCTTTTTTGAAAATTGAGACCCAACTTACCTTAAAACCCATAAAACCAGAACCAATTACCCTTAGTCAAATAGCCTCGACAAAACCCATAAAAACTTGGGTTGATATGGTCTAAGAAGATGAAAAAGCCCAATAACTCCAAAAATTGTTAAAAAGCTTTGACTCAAACTTAGAACTATGCAAGGCTACTGGTGAACTTTACATAGATGTTTAAAGCCTTAAAAGTAGGGCTTAAGAACTCATTTTAAAAAAGGAGATAGGCTTTTCTTTACAATCTCTATCTTAAAATGATTTTGAAAACCTTTCTTTAAAAATGATTTCTTTACAGACACACACAAAACACTTAATATATTTTGAGAAAAATGATTTTCAAAATGTTTTGCTTATAAAAGAAGGTTTCTTCTATGAAAACCTATCAAAGGCAATATTAAATGTCTTTTCCACTAGATGACATTATAAACCCATTGACAACATAAAACCTTAAAAAAATACTATATGGCTATTCTTGAATACATTGAGTCTGTAAAATTCAAACACTTCCCATAAGAAAAGAACCTCATATAACCTAGATATCCAACTTGCCAAATCAAAAAAATCCTTAACCTATCAAACTGTAGACAAGCCCTCACAAAACTTATACCATTCCTAACCAATTTCAAAACAAGGCATGACCATTGCTTATTCTTTAATTATTGGGATTATTAGCAAGTATGGTTTAATACTTTCCTTATAAAAAATGAAAAGAATAGATATTCGTGGCTATTTTATTTCAACATAAAAAATGACTACTCAAAAATACCTAATTGGTTTAAACAATAGTGGCAATACTTTGAATTTACTGTCGATCTCCTTATAGAAAGAGTAAGAGAAGGGTATGAACTATTTAAAACCAATTATGAACCAATAAAGAACAAATCTCAATTTCCTCCTTTGTTTTAATTCCATGTTAAATTTATTTTACCATGGGTATTATCCTGCTATTATGAATTCTAAACTTAAAAAGATACCCCTACTATAATTAGAAAATTCAAAGTAAAATGGTGAGATGCTTTTAAAAATTAAAAAAATCTCACTAAAGAAATTATACAAAAATGGCTGGAGAAGAACTAAAAGGTCCAACAACTAGACTCTGTTCTTATGAAACCCATTTTATTATTCTTGGCCTAAAAGTCCCATGTAATGGCAAGGCTAGCATAAGTCTAGACTGAAGAATAGTACTTTGCAATAATGAAACAAATATTGCAATCCAAAACCTCTTTAGAAGGAACTTCAGCCCAAATGTCATAAGTCCAAAACTCAAGCACATATAGAGATAAAGACTCGACAGACATGCTTCAAGAAAACAAAGATGACTGTTTTGGAATATTCCTTCCAATAAAGTTTAAAAATGATAAAACTCTTTTCGGTGGAAAAGTAGATTCCCACTAAAGGAAATCATCACAAAACGACAAAACGCCTTTCAATGGAAAAGTAGCTTTCTACTAAAGGACCATCATTACAAAAAAAAAGACAAAACTCCTTTTAGTGGAAAAGCATATTCCTACCAAGGGACCATCATCACAAAAAGACAAAATTGCTTTAGGTAGAAAGCAAATTTCCTCTCAAATTAAAAGCTTCTTTTGATAAAATAGATTCCACTTGTTTGCCATAGCATCAAAAGAAGACAAAAGAACCATAATAGTTCTTATTTAATGAAGCTCCTCAAGCCTTTATAAAAGAAAGCATTCAAGAAGAAGGCATCTAATTAGAAGCCCAAAAATATCAATACTTGTATTCTCTCTCTTTTTGTATCATGTCTCATTTTATTTAGTTAGAAACCCCAAGTGTATCCCTTAGTATTTCTAAGCAATTCTTGTTAAACATTATTTATCAGTTTAATAAAATTTCTTTCTTTACTATATGTGCTTGCCTTCTCTTTTTGTTCGTGTTTGTTTCACTCTCTCTTATAACATCTCTTTGTGCGTAATGAGTCGGTGTATGTCTCTAGTATCAGAGCCTAAGGGGAGGAGTGAGTTGTATCAAGTATTTGTTCTTTATCTATTTCTACTAGTTCAGATTTTTAAATGTTTTAAACATTATTTTATTATTTCTAAGTGTTCTTGCCTTGAAAGGTTTGAGATTTTAAGCTGTGTGTTGAAGGTGTTTGTGTTCCCTACTTTAACTTATTGGATTGTAGAAAGTAATATATCACTGTTTTTAATCTTTATAGAAAAATGAAGATAGTTTTTTTGTAGAGCAACTTCTTATTCATCTTTTTTTACCTCTAAAAACTCCACTTTTCTATCTTCTTTTGTTAAGTTGTATTTTCTGTTTTAGTTTTTAAGAAACTAAGTGTAAAAAACCATATCCTTAAGATCATCAAAGATCAAAGGTGTAATCTATGTTTGTTTGCTTATTTGTGTAATGATATTTTGTTTTCACTTCTTATATTCTACCGTTTAATTTTCATTTTTTATTTCAATTTGTCTAAACTATTATATGTGTTTAAGTAACTTTATACACTCTCTATTTTATGTCATATATCTTTATATATTAAGTGTGATTTCATTATCTGCTATTCTTCACTTATAATATTCTATAGTGTTCACTTCTTAAGTTCTATCTTTCTCTTTCTAACCTGTTCCATCTCTATTTTCCTATGTTTATTGAAAATTTTGTAAAGTCTAATTCTAATATTGATTTTTCTAATTATGTTGAAAGGCAAAATCTTATTGATGAACTTTATATGATGTTTCTTTTCAAACTAATAAATTTCAGAAAAAAATCGAATTAGTACCTCTTAAAGCAATTCCTTGGATTAAAATAGATTATTATAGTCATATATTTTTTTATCTACTATTCTATCTTCTTAAAAATTTTGTTCCTGGATCAAAGTTTGAAGAACTTACATCTATAGACATTGACATAGATATAAACACAAGACCTAATATATAAGGACATATCTTTACATATACATTTACATACTCTATAAAATTAGAAAATCAATTTATATGTTATGACATCCTATTTTACATCCTAACAAAAAAGATACAATAGTAATAACATTACATTTTAATCTACACTTAACATCTTTATTTATTAACTTATGTATTTAGCTAACCTTTTATTTTCCAGATGGATAAAATACCAGTAAGTCTTAATTAGATGTCTAACACATAATTCGAAAACATCATTATGCCAATTTTTCCAAGTGGTCACAAATAAAAATTCCATCCTTGGCCTCTACAAAATCTTGATCATGGTGACGAGACACTAATTGATGCAATCTAGAACTTATAGTCATTAAACCCTAAAATGATAAAGGTATGCAATGTCATTGCCAAACATCTTTCTTCAAAACATCTTTCTTAGGATTTATATTTTTGCAATTATTTTATGACCTTTATGAGAAATTTTAGGGTTATGAAGAAAAATAAGAGATTGCTAAATAAACACTATAGGTCCGTAGCATAGAAATAAAAAGTCTCTAAGAAAGATTAGGCATGACAGAAAGTAGTTAATCTTTGACATTACTACTATGTAAGTCTGATAAAGAAAAAGGAAAGATGAGTGAATACTAGCCAAACATTACATTTCTATCACATAAAAGGCTAGCAAAGGACTTGGCTACTCTAAATCTAAAATTTTCTAATTTTTTTCCAAAACATCATTCCAAGGATGTTTGTCTTAAAAAAATATACCTTAAAAAATTCCCACAAGAAATCTAAGACATGATCTACCGTCTTCAGCATCAACAATTCAACAACAGAATTCAAAAGATTTAACAATTTCTTATAAGCATTATGATTTGTAAAATCTTAGTACTAGGAATAGTGGTCTTTACACATCACTTTTATGACAATTCAAAAATATGCACAAAAAGATGCAATATTGGTTATGATCAGGATTGCTGTACTTGTTAACTTTTTTTAGCATCCATAGAACACATATGCATATGGGAAGAATCAGGTCTAAATAGCTAATGCCAATGATCTCCATATAAACATTATTGGATTATGGAATTCTAAGTGAAATTCTTTTCCTTGAAATCCAACACATAGAAACGTTTGGGAGAAAACTGGCGGTTATAACATTGAACCTAACAAGCCAAAGACTAGGCACTGGAGTACTTGTCAATGTAAAATCAGCTCCTCTAGAAATGGTTAAAGGCATTCTCATCCTAACCCAACATCATTTCTATGTCAAGTATAGGAAATGGATTTTAGATGAATCTTATTTGCTGTAGGAAATAATTGTTGCATTATCTAAACAAATCAAGATTGCCAAAATTTACATCAATAATCAATAGTATTATTGGAATGGTTATCCAAAATACAATCTTTATACTCAGGATAACATCCAAAGTATTTTTATAAAAATTGCTTTCTCCTACGTCTATCTACCATTTGACACAACATATAGCAAACTTATAGAAGAAATGGGACAATTAGAGACATTGGTAGAAGGAATCCTAAACCAAGCATACTTAGAAGGATTTAATCCATAGGAAGAAGATCTTGAGTCAAAAAATGAAGACTAATATAACCTTGAAGTTGTAATAGGAGATGAAAGTGTATACAATGTCATAAAAGAATAAACTTTGTATTATTTGAAAAAAAAAAAAGATTTTTTGAAAAGGACAGATGAGCCAATACTAGCCAAACATTATATCTCCACCATATAAAAGGCTGACAAAAGACTTGGTCACTCCAAGTTAAAAATTTTTTGATTATTCCCCAAACACTATCCCAAGGATGTTTTTTTTTTTTTTGAAAAAATATACCTTAAAAGATTCTCACAGGAAATCCAAGACATAATATACCATTTTCAGCATTAACAATTTAACGATAGAATCCAAGAGATATAATAATTTCTTAAAAGCATTATAACTCATAAAATCTCAGTATTAGGAATAGCGATCTCCACACATCACCTCTATGACACTTTTGGATATCATCAATATAAATTATGCAAACTTTTGCATTAGGATGAACAATAGTAGTGTAATTTTTTGTCTAAGAACTAAGATTTTTCTTAAGCCTATCATATAAAGGTTTTTATAAGATTTTGTATATTTGAGATAAAATTAAGGACATAATTCAAGCTTTTAAGGAATCTTTGAAGCTAGCTAGGTTTTATCTATGATAGTATCTAGGAATTTCTCAGAAAAGGCTAAAGATCTTTTAATATGAAAAATGGTTTTTTAAGTGATGTAATGACCAAGAAATTAAATATTTGTTTGAAATAAAAAGATCTTTGATTAAGAAACCACAAGACCATTTTTTTTGGTAATTAAAAATAATTTATACAAATATTTGAAATGCTTTTCAATCGATTTTGAGAAAATTAAACATCATTAATGTAAATGATGAAAAAGTTTGCATAACGATAAAAAATGTCATTTATGTTTCTTTGAAATTCAGAAGGAGCATTTTTTAAACCAAAGGCATGACATTCCATTTGTATTATCTAAAAGGAATAATGAATACAGTTTTGTTTAGCAGGTGAAATCCTTGGTCAAATAAATCCTACGTCTTTATATTGCAAACCTTTTACTTCAAAAAATTGTTGAAATCGATGCCTTTGAAATTGGCTATGATGGTATTTTGAAACAAACTCAAGATGGAAATAAAAGGATTGTTTAATTCACTTCTAGACATTGGAATAATAGTTTATAAGAATAAGATTCACAGTATGATATTTTTGAAACGTTTTCAACTTTTTGAATTTCAAAACCAATTTTCTTTAAACAAAATTAAGAAGGAATTACAAAACCTTTTCATAAAAAAAGAATTGAGGATTTAAAAAAACTTTTACAAACCAAAATTTGTTTGAATTTACCCAATGCTTCTGGGATAGGAAACAACACATGATTGACCTATCTTATGAACCAAACTTTAGTCAAAATCAAATCCCCATAAAAGCATATGGAGATGAAGACTTAATTGACATGCTTCAAGAAAACAAAGATGATAACAAAGTGTCAAAAAAAATTCAAGAAAAACAAATGAAAAATTGTCTGTTACAAACAATTCCAAAATGGTAATTTCTAGGAAAACTATTGCTTTTGTCAAAAATGAGAATTTCAAAATTAAAAGTAGTTTGGTTCTTATTAAAAACATGCACATATTGTCATTTTAGGAACTCCTTTTATAAATTTGAAACTCCTTATTCTATCAATTATAATAGCATTTCTTTTAAAATAAAATTACAAAAATTATATATTATAAAAGATTTTTCTTAAGAAATCAACAATAGGAATTTTCTTTTTTTGTAGTTTAGATAGATTCCATAATCTATGTTTGTGTTGTAAGGTGTTAATTTCAATATTTTTCTAATTGTCCTAAAAATCACACACACGCACACACACACACACACACACACACACATTATCATAAAAGATTTTTCTAAGGGGATAATAATAAGAACTTATTTTTCTATGGTTTTGATGGATTCCATAATCAATGTTTGTTGGTGAGTTGTAACATCGTAATTTCACCATCCTTTTAGTTATCTTGAAAATCCTGAGAGTATAGCCACAACATTATGTAAGGTTTGATGTTGGGTAGGCCAAGTTATTTAGTATAAGAAGCCAAAAATGTTATATTTGGACATTTTCTTAATGTTCCATTCATAAATGGATAAGACATTAAACTTGTGTTAGATCAAAATTTTGGGTCTATTTTCTATAACTAAATTTGGTGTTATAAATCTAGATATTGGTTTAAGCAAAAAAAGATGATTTGATTGGGTTTTAAATTTGTGTGATTGTGTTCTGATTGAATGAAGATGGGTATTAGTGTAATTGTTTTGTTAGATAATCATTTTGGAGAGTTTCTGTGAGTCATCATTTTCTTGAGCGATTTTATAAGGTGTTAGTTTTATGGTATTTTATTGATGAATTAGTTTAAATTGTCTAAGATGTGAGTGTTTAAATTTTATGGTTTTGTCATCTAATGTTACCTATTTCTTAGCTTTACTTCTTATAGTAATAGGATTTAAAGTTTTTTGAAAAAGTATGAAATGTGGATTTAAAATACAAATAATTCAAACCAATCAAAAAATAAAATATATGCTTTTTGGTTAAAGATGAAGTTGTAATAACAATTTTGAATCTCATGATATTTATTATAAAAGGGAGGCCAAAAACATGTTCTAAGTCAATAGTTGAGATAGTAAATGTTTTTCCAAATAATTTAAAACTTGTAAGTCTTTTAGTGAAAGTTAAGATAAATTTTTTGTCATCTTATTAGTTGATTTTGAAAACTTTTGTGTTTAGTTTGAGTTAAGTTTATGATTGTTGTTTTATTACTACTTTTAATATTGTTTTTTTAATAAAGAAATATTATTTCATTAAATAAATTTTAGAATAATAATATGGGCTTAACTCAAATCAACTTGTAAAAAGAGAGTTTTCCCATTTTTAAATTAGAATTAGTATATAGATGTAAATACAAAAATTATAAATTTATAATGAATTTTGAAAATCAATGTTATTGGAATGGAACCTTCCAGCATGTCATCACTATGAATTTTAATTTATAAAATTATATTTTGTAAAATATTCTTGTTACTTTAATAAATAGTTAAGTTAGATAATAATTAAAAGAAATTAGACCACCGCAGAGGCTATATTTTATTGCATTAAATAAAGAGTCCTAAATATTTGTATATTTAAGATCCTTAAGGACAACAAAGATAGAGGTGTTCAATTCGTTTTTTTTGTAAAAGGTTTTATTCTTACTTGCATTAGTCTTATATATATAATGTTTATTTTTATAATGTTGTAAAGAAGATAAATAGTTTTAAAAGGTTTTGTAAGTAGAATATCCCTTTCTTTAGTTTTATAGTAAAATTAGTTTTGAAGAAATTGCACTTACAAAGTTAGTAATTTTACTCTTTTTAAGACTTTTGGAATTTCCTAATTATTGATTTTCATAATAAATATAATAGTGAAAGCCCTAATCTTAGTTTAAAATAAGAAAATCTTAAACTATGAAATTTCAAGTCTATTTTGCTTTGTAATGATGAGAAATACATTTAAATATTTGTAGTGTTGTTTAATAAAATTGAAAAAAATTAGTACGATATTAATGTAAATAAGACAAAATTTTAAACAAGGTTAAAAGATTTCATTCATAATCTTTTGAAATTCTAAAGTATCTTTTTTAAACTAAAGACATTACATTCCATTCTTGATTCCTTAAGTAACTTTATTCAAAATGTTGTTACGTGTTTCATTCTAACCATTTATGTACATTTTATAAGCTACCCTTGCCATCTTAAAGACCAAAATGTTGAATTGCTCAATAATTTTAAGTGTAAAAAACTTAGTGATTTTTAAAATTATAAAATTACTTCTTTTACTAGAATAACGCTAAAAGAAAACTTAAGTTCACTTTTTTAGAAAGAAACATTTCTTATAGGACTTTTAAACTTCTTAGGTGAAAAGGTTAGTAATACTTTGAGAACTATATATAAATATTCTATCCCTTATGATTGATTAACTTATGGTGAACTAATTAGTTTTACTTATAAAAAAGGATTCAAAATTTATCAAGATAACAAACTTCAAAAACATTTTAAATGGAACATGAGGCAATTCCATTTTAAGGTAGCAACTCTCTACCAATAATTTGATCTTGATTTTCCAAAATTGTCAAACCTAGCCAAAATGCCTACCATAAAAGAATCACCTAATTCTAAAAAACCTTATGCGCAAAATAAACCATCATATTATACTAAGTTAAAGAAATCAAAACAGTTTGAACCAAATTCTTTTTTTAAGTGACAACTAAAATGCATTACCCATTATTGTTATGGTATAAGGAACACTATCTAAATATTAAAAAATAAATTAAAGAATTTAGAAATTATAATTAGAAGAAAAGACCATTATAAAACTAGAAACTCTTCTATTTCAAACCTCTAGTTCTAAATCTACTCATGATGAATTCTTAAATACAAAAACATTTCAAGTAGTAATGAACTTGAAATCTTCTTAGAAATAAGAAAAAAAATGAAACCTAAATAAATCGAAATGCTTAATAAAGGACAATAATTTATTTTTAATTTTATCAAAAGTATTTATAATCCTACCTTGTAAAAAGTTTATCTTGATAAACTTCTCAAAACTTTTCAGAATTAGGATAGCTTACCAAACCTTCCCTTGACTAGTAAAACTTTATAATACCTTACCATAATATTAGCTCAACACACCTCAAAGAAACCCATCCCCACTATTTTTGATTTACAAACAAAAATCAAAATTATCAAAACAAAACTTAAGGAATTTAAACAAAAACAACAAAAGAATAAAGAAATTTTACAACTTCTTACTTAACATATTGATATTAAAGAGACATAAAATATAAGGAACATAGAACATATGATGGTGAGACTTTATAACCTTAAAACCCTTAAAAAATTAGCTCATGATTTTCTTTTTACACTAAACAAGTTACTTCTTTTGAATACTTGGTTAAAATAACATTTATTTTCCCTAATGATTTTAAATATGATAATATACTCTTATTTGATACAAGTGTAGATTAAAACTATAGCAAATAAGAAATAGTAACTTAACAATTTTAGGAATGAAAGACTTACAACAACCAACAATTTCAAAATGACTATCATAAATAAAACCATTATTTTTATGCAAAATCAAAATTTTCAAATCAAAACTTCTTTTTTTTTTTTTTATCTTAGTTGAAAATGTACATTATATTGTCATATTAGGAACTCTATTTATAAATTTGATTATTCCTTTCATTGTCCATTATGATAATATTTATTTTAAAACCAAATCCTACTAACTCTTTTTCCTTTTTATAGAAAAACCTAGGAAAAGGGATTTTAATCTCATAAAAGATTTTTTATTTATAAGAATAAGATTCATTATATGATTTTAGTAAAAAAGAAAAAACACTCCTTTCTTATTTACAAAAGGATATTATTTTACAAAGAATCCAATAACCTTTCTAAAATCCTATATTCAAGAAAAAATAAAATCTTTTCAAGATTTCTTCCACAGTAAAATGTGTTTCAATCTTCCAAATATTTTTTGAAATGAAAAACAACATATGAAACCAATTTTGATGAAACATATAAACCCATCTAAATGAATGAAAAATGAAAAAAAAATATTGTAGGTTAGAAATCTAAGACTTAAAATTAAAATAGTTGATTTCAAAATCTAAATTTCCTTAGTCTTATGTAACTTTATATATAAATAAATACTCTAAAATAGAACAAGACATATCTACACTAGTTATTAATTACAAACTCTTAAATAAAGCTTTGTAATAAATCTGATATCCTATTCCAAAGATATCAATATAAAACTACATTTATAGTTCTATTTGGTTAATATGAATGAAATGTAATGTCTTTTGGTTTTTTAACCCTATTCAAAATTTTATCTTATTTACACTAATGATTTACTAATTTTTTCCAATTTTATTGAATAATACTTTAAATATTTAAATGCAATTTTCACCATCGTAAAACAAAATGGACTTGTAACTTTATAGTCTAAGATTTCCCTTTTCCACACTAGGATTAGGTTTTATGGTCATTACATCTTTTAAAGAACTATTATTTTAATTGAAATAGCTATAACAGTTGTAAAAAAAACTTTTCAGATAAGATTATTAGAAAAGCTTAGGTCCAACATTTTCTTAGAAGTCTAAATTATGTGCTTAACTTCATTCCAAACATCAATCAAATCACAAAATCATTGTATGATCAATTAAGGAAAAAACTACTCTTTGAACAAATCATTATACTATTCTTGTTTAATAGATAAAATCTTAAGTTTAAAAAATTCCTTGTCCTTATCTAATGGATTCCTTTGCCTTAAAAATTGTTGAAATAGATGCATCTAATTTAGGTTATGGAGGCATTTTGAAACAACTCAAAAATAACAAAGAAGAAATAATCTAATTCACCTATGGACATTAGAGTGACTCAAAACAAATTACTTTACAATAAAAAAAATCTTGTCTATTGTGATGTGCATTAAAAAAAAATTTCAAAGTGATTTATAAAATTAAAAATTCTTCTTTGCATTGATTATAAGCTTACAAAAGAAATTTTACAAAAAGATATTCAAAATATTGTATCAAAACATATTTTTTCCCTGATGACAAGCTATTCTTTCTATTTTTTATTTTAATACTAAATATATCTAAGAAGATTATAATTCTATCCCATATTTTCTAATCAGAGAATTGTTTCAAAATAAATCCTAAAAATGTCTAAGCAATATAAAGATAAAGGTAAAGCTCTTACACTAAGTACATAAAAAAAATTTACTTTTATCTTTGAACTTACAAAATATACTACCTTAGCCTAATTCATGAAATCCTAATTTAACTAAGTTACAAAATAAGAAGAAGAAAAGACCTAAGCTTCTAAAAAACTATTACATAACAATGTGTAAAATTCCTCTTTAATTTTCTTGAATTATTTTTAACTCTTAAAAGTCTCTTTAAGGCCCAATAAGGTAAGTTATCTCTTTGTCCCATTTCTATAGCTCATAAAATACAATTCATTCCCTTAAAATCTAAAGATACACAAACGTAATTACCTTCAAAAGCCACCTTTCCAACACTTATCAAAACAGTAGAACTGTTTTGTTAAAACCCATTTTTTAAATTTATTTATAGTAAAAATTGGTTATCAAGATAAAAACCCTTTGTATGTCATTCAAAAGATTTTCCCTCCAAGTTAGTATTTTAAACTAATTAATTTCATGAAACCTAAACCCTATCATATGTCTACTTTAGAAACCATAGGCTTTACAAAATTCGAACATTTTTACCTAAACAAAACTCATTTTGACCTTACTTATTCTACATTAAATAAACCAAAAAAAAAAATCACTCCTTAATATTAGGGACAAAACCTTACAATTACAAGGTCTTTTTCAGTCAAATTAAAACTAAAATTAAATTGTTCTTTATTTTTCACACATTAGGATTACCAATAAACATGGTTCAATGCTTTCTTCCTCGAAAACATAAAGGCAGCCATTTTTAGTCAATTCATTTGGATACAAAAATTAATCATAACATATTTGTGAATTGGTTTAAATAATGGTGAAATTATTTTGAATCCATTCTAAGAAACCGTGCTCCTAAAATCCAAGATTGTTATAACTTGTTTAAAGACAAATATAAACCTACAAATGAAGAAAAACATTTTCCTCCTATTTTCTTATTTTCCTAAAAATTTTTCTTACCATAAGTCTTACCTTGGTACTTTAAGTATCAAAACCAAGACAATACCTTTTGTTATTGTTAGAAGATTCAAGGTTAAGTGGTAGAACCCCTTTAACATCCTTAATAACTTTCAAGACCTACTTTAGAAACATGGCTTAAATAATTAAACATACACTATATGTTAAACCCCAAAATACAACTTTCCTATCCTAAATCATTTAGCAATTACTCCAAAATAAAATAACATCATTTTAAGATATGTTTGAAAGCAACAAACCAATAGTTGACCTCCAAAATGATAATGAAGATGACTGCTCTGACATTTTCTCTCTAGTTGGCGATTAATAATTCCTACTGACTCTATAAAATAACAAAACAATTTTTAATAGATTTTCAATTTATGGTTCTTGTCAGGTTAACAAAACAACAAAACAAGTTTTAGTAAATTCTTAACATGTGACTTTTACCAGCTCCATAAAATAACAGTATAACTTTTAGTAGATTTTTAGCCTCAAGACTTATTACAAGAGATGCCCTTTAGCTATAAATACAGCCTCAAAGATTAGCAGGAGGCATTAGTTGAAGAATTTTAAAAATTTCCCTTTGTAGAATGTTTTGCAAAATTCCTTTTTAACCTTTTATTTCCTTTGTTCTTCCCTTACCCCTCCTCTTTGTAACCCCTTTGCCCCTATCTTTTTCAAATTGTCTTTAATAATCTATAAGTATTTTAAAATTATTATATTCTTAATTCAAAGTTGTTATGTTGTTATATATGGTATCAAAGCCATTAGTTGATATTTCATTTAGTATTTTTGTATTTTATCATTCATTGTTTTAGTTTCATTACAATAGAGTAATTTATTTCTGAATTTTTTTTTTTTACCTTGAATTGCTTTAGTAATAGGTTATTACATTGTTTAAGGTAGTTTTTACCATCCCTAACTCTTAGACTGCAAGGAATATTTTACCATTCTCCTTGAATTTAAACCCACAACCCAATTTTATGTAAAACTACCATTTTTTTTACCCCTTCTACTTATAAAATCTTAGATAGCTATAGGATAGCAAATAATGAAGATACTACAATAAAAGATTTTTCTAAGGGGATTAACAATTAGGAAATTTCAAAAGTAAAAAAAAAAATATTTACAAACTTTTCAAGTACAATTTTTTCAAAACTAATTTTACTATTAAAACCGAAGAAAGAGATATTTAACTTACAAAATTTTTTGAAACCATTCACTTTCTTTCTAAAAAAATCTTTGTAATATTACAAAGATAAACACTATAAATATATACATATAAGACTAATATAAGTAAGAATAAACCCTTTATGAAAGAAGGATTAAACACCTTTATCCTTACTTGCCCTTAAGGATGTTAGATTTATAAATTTTCAAGATTTTTGGTTAAGTATAGTAGAATATAACCTCTATAGTGATCCAATTTTTTTTTAATTGTTATCCAAATTTGGTTGTTTTTCTCAATGATAAAAATATTTTACAAATTAAACCTTATAATGATGTCATGCTAGAGGGTTTCATTCTAGTAGAATTGATTTTTAAAATTCATTATGAAGTCATGATTTTTGTAGTTGCATCTAATATTAATTTATATATATAACAAGATTTAAATGAATTTATTTAATAAATTTAATTGTACTTTTTATATTGATTTGATTGGTGTTAGCTAGCAAATGGTCCTCTCTCTGCTGCGATCTTGCTTTTTAGTTGTAGACAAAATGGCCTTATAAGCAATAATGCGCATACAAATAAAATTTTGACTAAAAAAAAAAAGGTTATTTTAGTTAGATAATAGTCAAGTGCGTTCCTTTCCATTTGCAATATTTGGCCAAATGAATTACAATTATGACGTAGTTTATTTTATTTCAAGGGTTAGCTTGATAAATAAATATGAAAAATGGCTTGGAGCTGGGGCGTTACGAGCCCACAGAAGCAGCCACTCCCCAAAATGAAAGGAAGGATGTGCATGAACGTTATGACTCTTGCCAATCCCAAAATAAATGCTGCGCATCGAAATGTTTATGGCTGTTATTTTCTTTTGAGATTGGCCTTTTTCTGGATTTTGTAAACAGTGAACTATGTCATCCATCTAAACGCAAAGACTCAAATTCAAAACCCGTTTTCAGGACATCTTCATTGGAGGCAGTGACTCGTCAGCACAAACAGCAAATTGGGCAATGGCAGAACTGCTAAAGAAGCCAAAAATGATGAAAAGGGCTCAAGCTGAGGTAAGAGAGGTCTTTGGCAGACAAGGAAATGTGCATGAATCAGGCATCCATGACTTGCAATTTCTGAAATTAGTGATCAAAGAAACTCTGAGGTTGCATCCTCCTTTTCCTTTGGTACCAAGGAATTGTCGTGAGAATTGTACCATCAGTGGCTACAAGATACCTGTAGGGACCAGAGTCAACATTAATGTATGGGCAATAGGAAGAGACCCCAAGCATTGGAACGAACCTGAAAGGTTTTGGCCAGAGAGATTTCTTGATCGTTCCACTGATTATAAAGGGGCAGACTTTGAGTACATTCCATTTGGCTCTGGAAGAAGGATATGTCCTGGTATGTCTAACGGCCTAGCTAACATACAGCTGCTTCTTGCACAATTTCTCTACCACTTTGATTGGGAACTCCCTGGTGGCATGAAAAATGAAGACCTGGACATGGCAGAAAAACCAGGACGCTTAGTTGGAAGAAAAGAAGACCTCGTATTGATTCCGATACCTTACCAAGGTGTCCATGCTCAATATAGCAGTTAAACTACTACAATCTAGACACACACACACACACACACACACACACACACACACACACACACACACACACACACACACACACACACACATATCTGTAATATAATAAGGGAATTAATATTTACATGTAGATTTTGTCTCTATACACTCAAAACTGTTGCTTTTGATGTGTGTGAACCGAAAATTTACATGTATAAAAAATGATTATCATCTAATAAATAGACTATAATTAATCTAATAATAAGAGTAAACTTAAGATTTTTTGGGTTGGGTGCACAATTTTATATTTGAATTTCTAAAAATATATATGGAAAACTGAGACAATTTAATATAAGTAAACTTAAATTTTTATAAAATGGGATTCATCGTTATAATTCTCATATAATAAAGTTGAACAAAAATCTATCTATTGTTTATTTGATGATTTGTATTTTTATTTTTGTTTTTTTTTTCTAGACCAATAAGCCTACATTGTAAAAACATATATAAAAATAAAATAAAGAGCCTCATGCCTATGGATCAAAATTTATACCTCATTTGCCTTCCTTATCCCTTGGCCTCGACGGTCTTCCTTCCCATGCATATTGTCATGGACTTGGCCTTGATCAACCAACGACCCGCGCGGCACTAGCAATTGCTTGACTTGAATACTAGTTCAACTTTCTCTAAGAGATAGAATGCTACTAGCCGAAAATAGAAAGAAGCACACAAGTAGACAAGAGATATGGAGTACTTTGAGAGTGCTATACTACTTCAAGAATGCAATTACACAATTGCTTGAATGCCTTAAAAATGAGGTCCTAAGGGTATATATAGTGATCCACCTCCTCAATGGATGACTAGGATTTATTTGATCTAACGGTTCCTATTCTCTTTTTAAATTATTCTACACAACTCTACACTTTACAAGAAGATAAAAGAGTTATCTATAAGATTCTAGAGGCTTCCACTTAGTTCTAGAATTCTGAAGAATAAGCCTCATTAATAGCTTAATTTGGGTAGAAGGACGTGGCGCGTGACATTCTCCCCCACTCAATCTAATGACACCCTTGTCGCGTCCCTCTTGTATGTCTCGATTATATCCACGTTGTTCCACAAAGTTAGCTCGTGTTCCCAACTTTCCTCACTATCAGGCAACCCTTTCCATTTAATAAAGTACTTGACATAACTTAGATATATGCCTCTCTTTGGAATGATGCAATACGCTAATATCTCTTCCACGTTACGATCTAGCATAGTTGTTATAGCTGTAGGGGCTCTTTTTGATTCACCCCTGCTTAACTCTGCCTTATAAGGACAGTAAGGCTTTAGTAAGCTTACATGGAATACTGGATGCATCTCGAGAGTGTGATGGTAGGGTCAATCAGTAAGCTAGGTTGCCAATCCTTTTCTCTACAAGGAAGGGTCCCTTATAACGTTTAATGAGGCCCTTGTGCACTTTGGCAAGACTTCAGCTTTGTTGGGGAAGGTGTTTCCCCATTACCAAATATCCTTCTTTAAACTCCAAGTGTCTCCTTTTAGCATCAGCCCATTTCTTCATCTGCTTTGTAGCCTTAGTCAAGTGTGCTCGTGCCATGTCAGACTTTTCATGCCAACCCTTGGCAAACTTGAATGCACCAGGACTTGGCCTTTTGTAACCAACCACCAATATGTGTGGAGTCATTGGTTATAGTCTCGTAGAAGTCTCAAACGAACTAGCCCCAGTTAACTCGCTCTTTTGTAAATTGTACGAGAATTGGGCTATGTCAAGCAACTTAGCCCAATCACTTTGGTTGGCATTTACGTAATGCCTTAATAACAACTCCAACAAGGCATTCACCCTTTCTGTTTGACTGTTAGTTTTGGGATGAAAGCTTGTGGAGAAGTTGAGCTTTGATTCCATTAATTTGAATAGCTCCATCCAAAATCTCCTAGTGAAACAAGTGTCTCTGTCATTGACAATTGTCTTTAGGATGCCCTAATATTTCACCATATACTTGAAAAATAGGCATATTGCATCCTCAACTATAAACTTTGACGGTACGAGGATGAACACCATACTTGTTAAACCAGTCTACCACTACCATGATGTTGACATATCTCTATGATTTTGGTAGACATGTGATGAAATCCATCGAAACACGCTCCTATGGTTTTTCTGGAATGGGTAAGGGTTCCAATAATCTCGATGGTTGATGTTGCTCCACCTTGTCTTGTTGGCATACAAGAAAAGTCTTCACATAAAGCTCAACGTACAACATATACCTAGATATCCAACCCATTTTGAGTTATGGCACTCCTTACTAATCGCCTTCCTTAATTCTTGCTCCTTTGGCACATAAACTTTATTGCCTTTGGTAATGAGTAACCCTTCTTCAAGCCAAAACTGGCGAGGCTTCCCACTACTTGCCAATTCCCTCAAAATCTTGGCTTTTGGGTCGTGCTCCAATCCCTCCTTCATTTATTCTACCAAAGGAAAGTTTGGACTTGTGATGGTAGCTAATTTGGCCATTCTACTCAATGCATCGGTCACCAAATTAGCCTTACCTAGCTTATACTCCATCACAAAGTTGAATTCCACCAAGAAAGCTTTCCACCTCACTTGCTTTGGCGTTAGCTTCTTTTGATTGAGGAAGGAACTTGTGGTAATGTTGTCCGTCTTTACAACGAACTTAGACCCCAACAAATAATGCCTCTAAGTTCATAGGCAATGCACCACTGCAGTCATCTCCTTCTCTTGGATTATATAATGGTGCTCAGTTTCATTCAACTTGTGGCTCTCATACACAACGGGATGCCCCTCTTGCATTAACACACCATCAATTGCAAAATTAGAGGCATTATTATATACCTCATAAGGTTTTGTGTGGTCAGGAAGAGCCAACACTAGCTTGTTAGCTACCACTTGTTTAAGCACCTCAAACGCTCTTTGGCATCTAGCATCCCAACTCCATGTTCTATTCTTCTTCAAAAAATTAGTGAATGAAGTTGTAATAGAGGAGTAACCCTTTTATAAACCTTCTATAATAGTTAACGAGGCCTAAAAAGGATCGTTCCTTAGTTACTTTCTTTGGTGGCTCCTAGTTATAGATGACTTATACCTTAGAATCGTCCATCAGTAACTTGCCTCCGTTGATAATGTGCCCTAAGAATGCGACCTCTTATTGTGCAAAGGCACATTTCTCCCTCTTTACGTACAGATCATGTTCTTTTAATACTTGGAAAACTTGTCACAGATGTTCAATATGCTCATCCAATGTCTTACTATAGACAACGATATCATCCAAATATACTATGACAAATTTATCCAAAAATAACTCGAAAACTCTATTCATAAGAGTGCAAAATGTGACAGGGGCATTTGTAAGTCCAAATGGCATAACTAAGAATTCAAAAGAGCCATACCTCG
Source organism: Ceriops zippeliana (assembly GCA_037897445.1). Lineage (NCBI taxonomy): Eukaryota > Viridiplantae > Streptophyta > Magnoliopsida > Malpighiales > Rhizophoraceae > Ceriops > Ceriops zippeliana. Next base: position 3,112,431 of record JBAPLH010000174.1, read on the forward strand.
TAACATAAGTGGTCTTTGGCTCATCTCTATTTGCAATCCTCACTTGGCAGTATCCTGATTTCAAATCCAATTTTGTGAACCACCGTGCTTCACCTAACTGATCGAACAAGTCAGCTATCAATGGAATGAGATACTTATTCTTCTCGGTGATTTTGTTGAGTGCCTAATAGTAGATGCACAACCGAAGTGACCCATCGTGCTTCTTTTGGAATAGCACGGGTGCACCATATGGAGCCTTCAACAGTTGAATGTAACCCACATCCAAAAGATCCTTAAGTTGTCTTCTAAGTTCCTTTAACTCGGGGGGTGCCATTTAGTAAGGCACCACAGCAGGTGGTCTTGCACCAAAGACTAACTTTATCTTGTGGTCCACCTCTGGTTTAGGTGGGAGCTTCTTAAGCAATTTGGGAGGTATAACGTCCTTGAACTCCTTTAGGACGTGAGAGACTTCTTTGGGTAGAACCTTTGATGTGGAAGTATCCTTTCCATCCTTTAAGGATATAAGAAAGGTGGGTTGCACCTTCTTCACACCTTTAGAAAGATGCATAGCCAAGATTTACCTCTATTGAAAGCCAGTTTCTCTAGCCAAAGGCTGGTTTCTTCACACATTGTGTTCGCAAAAGGAATAGCAACAGCCTTAACATGATCCATAAACTCCATACCAAACACAACAGGATAATCATCTATTGGGACAATAGAAAAATCTACAAGGCCACACCATTCACCCATACATACCTCGATACCATGAGCGATGCCAAAAATTGACTTTGGCTCCGAATTTACTGCCTTGAGCCATCCTTGATCCTTGTTGTATTTGATACCCAATCGTCTTGCTTCCTCCTTTTGAAGGAATTTATTAAAAGTTCAAGTATCCATTAAGGCTTCCTCTTTGGTTACTCACCTTTGCTTCCATGTACAAATGTCCTCTCTTTTTAGTTTTAGGCACTTCGACCTTGGCTTTGATAGCATTGAGGAATTGTAAGGATCCCATCCTCGTCTCTTCACGTTGTTGTTGTTCCTACCTTTCTTCAACTATGGTAGAAAGCTTGGCTTTCCTTGGGCAATCTCTTACCTTGTGCAGCCCATCGCAAAAGTAGCATTTGAGAGGGTCCCTATCACTGCTTTGGCCTTCAATGGTGTTCTTCCCTTCCCTAGGCCCATTATACTGGTGGAAACATCCTTGTTCAAGGGACTATCTTCTCCACTCTTTCCCTTGCCATCCTTGTCCTTATTTCTCGAACTTCTTGAACTCTATTAGTGATTCGACAATGGAAATAGTGGTGGCAAGATCTTGAACATTATGTCTTTAGGTCTCTAACTTCGCCCAATTTTGTAAGCCATCTTTGAATGCAAAAAATGCTTCCTTGTTGGGATAATCAGGAATTTCCAGCAACACTTTAGAGAATTCCTTCACATACTCTCGTATGCTCCCCTTTTGTTCAAGACACCTTAGCTTCACTCTCACCGAGGGAAACGTTTTATTGCCAACTATGACTCATAACTTGCAACGATATTAATGCATACATTGAATGAATAATTGAGTGCATTAAATGGTATTACTTTTGCATAAAATGAACTATTGTATGCATTTTCATCAACTTGTGTTAAAATGACGACCGTGCTCAAATAAAATGGATATAATCAAGTACTTGATATGAGTCCTACCAAGCTATGTCATTAATTCAAGTAAAATCCATTATATGATAAATAATGATTGTGTTCATATCAGATACATTTAGTAATGTGCTTAATATGTGTAACATGTTGTTCGATGCACCTCATTATTTGTTCAAAAAATAGGTCAATATGGTTGTAAGCTATAAGTATGGTTATAAGGCAAAACATATAACTAAAATATTTATTAAATATAGATTTTATATTGCATTACTACATCTCCTCTCTCTCTCTCTCTCTCTCTCTCTCTCTCTCTCTCTTTTTCTCACTCTCTCTTCTCTTCTATTGTCACGAACATGAGCTATTTAATGTAAAGGATAAAATCATGACAAGTTATTGGAAATATTCCATTATTAATAAGGGGTTTCACTCAAAAAATGTTAGTGCCATTCAAAATCCCAAATTGTCTACTAAATCATTTTTTATTCTATTCAATCCTATCATCATTTGTTTCATTCCATAAAGTAGAAAGTAAGGAAAACCTAAACCAACACTTAATCTAAAAAAGAAGCTAAGTTGTTGAATTACTAATTTAAGTGTAGGTCATTCAAGAGTTCAACTAACTATTTAATTTAATTTAATTTAATTTTACTAATTTCATTTTATTTATTAATTTTTATAAAATATATTTATTGAAATATTTATTTGTCTAAACTAAAATAAACAAATGGAGAGGATTTGCTAAGTATTTATAGCAAAGAAATTTCAAGAAGGTACTGCGATCAAATGGAAAGGAATTAGCCATTAATTTATACATTAATGGAAAGCTCTATCAATCTACTTTCCAATACAGATAACAGGACACAATTTGGCACAATATAGAAACAATTCTAATTAATTCTTTGGGGAGTGTCAAAATTGTCCAACTAGGGAGAAAGGCTTGAATGAATCATAGGGATTAAAAGATAGTATTGTAAAACCATATAAGTTACTATAATCTTACTCTTATATGGTATTACTTTATGAATGATGCAAGTGCAAAAGGGAAATAAGCTAGTTGAAGTTGTGTTATCGAGCCTATAGTCCACAAGGTAATAAGTTTTCTAGTTCAAGAAGGAAGGCCATCACATTGGGACAAGTTCTAAATGTTTCTTAACTAGCAAACTTATACAGATTTCATATTTTGGAGATTAAATATTTTCTTGCAATTTAGATTATGTCATGGCCATGCATTAGTTCTTGCAAGAAGCTGTTCCTTATGAAGTTCCCGACTTCTCCCTAAGATTTACTAGTTTGTAATACTGAGAAGGGGAGTGAATTAGTATCACCACAATTTTAATTAGCAGGTAAGTGAACAACTTCAACTTCTTCTTAAAAGCGAAATCATTCTCAGACTCAACTATGGTGGATTTATTGCTACCTACTAATCATAATAGTCCCTAAAGTCACCTTTCAGACATCTTGCCTAATAAACAATTCGGATGTTCTTGTTTAGGTCTTTGTTAGGTTATAAGTTGGTTGATACTTTAGCTACATTCACAACTCAATTCAAAACATAAAACGTAAAGCAAATTAAGGGCATGAGAGATTTACGTGATTCCGTCAACTTGATGTACATCTACGGTGGTAGGAACTCTCCCTTACCGAGACTATCGACTATACTTATGAATTCTAGTTACAATGGATGTCTTAATCGTCTGCTCTTTTTACTATTGCAATTACTAAGCAAGTATAATACAAAGAGTGTCACTTACTATGTCTACCATTTTTCTAGCTTGTCTTGCCTGTGTTGAATTGAAAGATTGCTCCACTGCCGCTTAGAAGTTCACCGCAACACTCTTTAACTTATCTTGAAGAAATCTAGAAAGACGTTGAGTTCTTTCCAATGTTTCACCGAATTCCTTCTCTATGTTGTCTCACACAACTCCTACTTACACCATCTCATGGTCTCACTCGTCTCTTTGTCTCACGGCTTTACTGTTTCACGGCCTACCCTCACTTGTCTATTTTTGGTTTTCTTCCAGTCGGTAGTTTGTTTTTCTTCATCTACCCCTGTTCTGCCATCGACTCTTTCCTTTTCCATCTCTGTTTTTCTCTTTCTCAACTGGTTTTCTCTCTTTTGTCATGTCGTTCGTTTGTCTCATGTCATCGCAGATCTGCTGTCTGCTCTTCAGGTGGTGTCTTTCTCTTCATCTATCTCTCTCTCAATTATGTCGGTGGTATCCTTGTTGGTCGTATCTCTTTTCCTTATTTGGCCATTGGATTTTTCCTCTCCTTTGTCGTCCACTCTATTTTTATTGTATATGATTTTTCTCTCTCTTCCAACGGCTTTGCTGTTTTGCTCTTCCGATCTTCCGTCCAACCCTCTTTAGTCATCCCGTATTTTCTCTTTTTCCCTTGTTCTATTGATGGTGGTCTTGGTTAGTCGAATAGGATTTTATCATTTCGCTCTTTCGGTTTGTCGTCCAATCATCTAGCCTTTTTCAGTCGTTTCTTTATTTTTACCGACTGTCTGTTTTGGTCGTTGGGTTTTTCTCTCCTTTTGTCAGTCTACTCCAATTTGCTTAATTTGCCAACCTCTCCTTCTTTCGACAGCTTCACTATTCACTCTCTTATGTTGGCCTTTACTTTCATGAAACCCTAATAGGGTAAATTTACTGTCTTGCCCTTCCATGTGGCTTTTACGTTCTTGTCCCTCCATATGGCTTTTAACTTCTTGCCCTTCCATGTGACTTTACTTTCTTGCACACTTAAACCGAGTTGACCATAATTACAACCTATACAAGGCTATAAGAACAACACCTCATTTGCTAAGTCGGTCACTCTAAAATGGAATCAATTTTGGAATATATTGTAAGTGAAAGGTAAGAAGGATATATGCATGAAAACTCATTGGGCTGAAAAAATTCAAAAGCTAGTTTAAACTTGAATGTTGTGTAAATCATCTAGCTTAAAAGGTTCAATTTAAAAAGGCTTTTGGATGATTCATTGTTCAACGTTCGAAAGTGACATAACAAGAAAAGGAATTATCACCATGTCAAAATGAAACTTTCAAGACATGTTTGTTTTAATTAATATACTATGTAATTTAGTCATAGATGTTAATCTCATTATTATTGAGTCAAAAAGTGTGCTTGGGACCAAAAGACAAGTCATTCAAACCAAAAATGTTCGGATGGATTCTTTATTATGGAATTCAACCAATTAACGTCAAATAGTAACCCTAATCAAGATGATGGACCCCATTTTTTGTTTGTATTGAATGAATTGTATGGATATGGACATTTTCCTCTTGACGAATATAGTCGCTAATAAGGAGACAAAAGGCAATTTCATAGTCATTGCAAGAAAAACAATGCTTGTAACTTCAAATGGAGTCTATTTAGCATGAAATGAATAGAAATCTCATTAGTTAGGAAATAAACCACTTCACATTAGTGTGAAATGCAAACTAAGACGAATGACTCCTTTGGGAGATGGAAATAAACATATTTAGATTTTCAATAGTGCATTCACAAGTTTTTTCACTATAGTGACTACCCTAATCACTTGTCCTTCATTATATAAATGTCTTCTTTTATAGCAAACAAGACACAACACAATTCTATACTTCGTTGTTGTATTTTTAAGCTTTGAAAGAAAATTAAAACAAAGTTGTGCAACCATGAAAAAGATATTTGTAAGAACAAGAGAAAGTGATGTGTCCCACATCAGTTCCTGAGGGGTCTTTGGGCTGTTTATAAGGGTTGGGTCAACCCTCCATTCTTGAGCTAGCTTTTGTGATGGAGTTAGGGTTTAATCCCTTATCAGGTGGTATTTAAGCCAAACCTTAGAAGGTCAATGGGTGCATGTACAATGGTTCCTTGCCACTGTGCCAATCGCCAACTGAGACAGCACGAGGATGTGCAATTTAAAGGGGTCAGGAATGATATGTCCCATATCAGTTCCTAAAGGGATCTTTGGGCTATTTATGAGGGTTGGTCATCCCTCCATTCTTAAGCTAGCTTTTGTGGTGGAGTTAGGGTTCAATCCCTTATCAGAAAGTGTGAAGAGTAAAAGAGCATTCTAAATGTAGAATTATAACAGGATCTTTGATGATGACAGACATTTGGTGTTGGGTGATAAGATCACATCATTTAAAGCAAGGAAAGAACAAGTAAGAGGGTAGGACATCTTGATGAGAGGCAAAGCAACCCATAGATGAGGCAGTTTTATGCACAAGATTCTATTAACTTGTTACAGTTAGGCAAATTAGATGCAAAAAGTCCTATCTGAAGAGTGAGCAGCCAAAAAGAAGTGTCAACGAGGAAGAGGCTGTCATTGCAGTGTCTCAACATATGTTTGGCAGATTGCCTGTGGATCCTAGTGAGCTAGCTTGAGAGATCCTTTCTAAGGAGGCTTACTTATTCGATGAGAAAATTATGTTCCATAATGATATTCTCTAACAAAAATCTATAAGAGTGCTAGAGGTGGGTCAAGCTTTGGGGTTGAAAGCGACAAAGAGAGAAGAGAAGGTGTTATAGTGGCTATTTAGGCCAGGTAAAGAGGACTTTGATGGTAGTAAGTCATTACCATTGTTGATGGTAAGGATTATGTCTAACATTATGTTGATTTGCAAAATTAATTTTAGAAGATTAGGAAGGCCTACCAAATGTAAGGTCATTAATAAGTGGATGAATAAGGTGAGATTAGATATACTATTTGTGTAAGAAACAAAATTGAGTTTCCCATTAGACTCAGTGTTAAGACAGGCTTGGGGTAGGCTAAGTGTGCATGTAGTAACTATTGAGTCATTTGGTACATCCAAAGGCTTAATAATCTTTTAGAGTGATATTGTCTTTCATTTACAATCCCAATTTCTTGCAAGTCGCTTTATATTGTTGGTTAGCATTATGGCACTAATGGGTAAAATGACGGTGTTGGTAAATGTGTATGCTCCTAATAATCATATGTATCAGTAAGAGTTTTAGGTGGAATTAAAGGAGTTAAAACCTTACTTTTAGGGAGTAAGGTGTTTGGGGGGAAGATTTTAATATGGTGTTGGTCACTGACCATCGTGAAAGGGTCATTAATGATAGGTTATTAATCATTTTAATGAGTTCATATATGATAAGGAGTTAGTAGATTTACTTATACAAGGACGTTGATTCACATGAACCTATCCATAAGCCATGAGAATAGATTTCTAATTAGGGCTAAATGGCTAGGTGTTGTTGTCACTACACAAGGATGTATATAGTAGCTTTTTTTATCATTATGGTATGTGTTTAAGGGTTAATGGATGGGATTGGGGTTTTACTCTATCTCAATTCTTCAATCATTGGTGGCACAATAGGTGCCTTTAACAAGAGATTGAAGGCATGGTCACGGTAGTTAATTATAGGAAATCCTAGTTATATATTCTGCAATTGGTGAAAAGGTTTTTTGAAATCTTAAACGAAGGAAAGAGCCACAAGTCAACATAATTCTTGGAAGTTCAAATGACGACAAAGCATTTGTTTTTTAAGTAGGAAACTCAATTAATTTTTGATAAGGAGTGATTGGATCTAATGTAGGCAAGCACCATGTATTTGATAGAACTTAAGGTGAAGGAACATAAATGGTTTCATAAATCTTGATTAAAATGGCTAATAGGTGGTAATAGGAATACAATTTTTTTGTCAAATCTTGGCTTCAAACTAGTGTCATTAGAATAAGATCAACTACATCACCAAAAGTTGTAGAACATAGTTAAAACCAACAAAGATTAACAATACTATTTATTTTCATTTTAAAGAGTAGTTGGGTATCTCTACAACATTGTATTTAGAAATGAATGAGTCATTTTTTCATAAACCAAATTAAATAAACAATTTAATGTTGGAGAGCATGTTCACAAAAGTGAAAGTGTGGGTTACAGTCAAGGATTATGATGATAATAAAGTACTAAGTCCAAATGGGTTTAATCACATCTTTAGTAAGCATCACTGAAAGGTAGTCAAGCAAGATGTTATGAACTATCTTTATTATGACTTTACGCAAATGGTAGATTATGTTGAGCATTATATGTTTTTAGTCATGTTACCGAAGATAGAAGGGGTAGAGTTACTTAACCAATTTCACCTAATATCACTAGTGGATTCAGTTTATAAAATTCTTACAAAAGTATTATCTTGAAGGTTAAGATTGGTAATTGGGAGGGTGGTAAGAGAGCATCAATTTGCCTTTATTGGTGGTTGCAATATTTTTGATAGTGTCTTTATAGCTAACAAGATACTTGCTGAGATAAAGAGACAATGACAAGGGAAGGTACTTCGAGAAAACTTATTACTCAGTGGACTAAACTTTATAGGATTTAAGGATTGCTATTGAAGATAAATATAGGAATGCATATCAATACCTAAGCTATCCACATTGGTTAATGGCCACCTTACCAAGCAATTCAAAATGATGAAAAATTTAAGGTTGGGAAACCCCTATCATAATTCCTTTGCCTTTTAGTTGTTGAAAGCCTAATTTTATTATTTCAAAAGGGTTTCAAGTTAAGTTTCCTGAAGTGCTTAGTTATTGATGACAATATTAAAATCATATATTTGAAATTCATTGATGATACCCTCATTTTTAGTGAGTCAAACAATGAATTCATAAAAATTGTAAAAGAATCCTTCAATACTTTCAATGTTGCATAGAATTGAAAATCAATTTAGATAAAACCATGTTGTGTGAAATCAAAAGTAGTAAGATGTAGCTTTAAATGTGAGCTGAATTATAAGGATGTCAAGTTGGACAATTACCTTTAAAGTACCATAGTCTTTTATTGGGAGTGAACCAACGGGAGAAACGTTTATAGGACCCCATCATCTATAAGATGGAAGCAGACTAGCCTGTTGGAAAACAAGATTCTTTTTCAAGGCTAAACAATTGGTACATCTAAAATCTTGCATAAAATTACTTTCAGTGTACTTTATGTCCTCTTTTAACATGCCTAAATAGGTGGAAGAGTGAATTAAGAAAATTCAACAAGTTTTCTTTTAGGAAGAAGAGACTAAGAAGAGGCATATACACCATGTTAGATAAGGCCTTTTGTGTCAAAAGAAGAGTTGTGATGATTTGGGGATTAGGATGTTATGTGACAGAAATCAAGGCTTACTAACAAAACTATTGTGGAGGGTAGAGAATTAAGACAATGTCCTTTGAGTTAAGGTACTTAGATACAATACAAAAATATAGGGATTTGGCCTTAGGAATGGTCATTGAAATGTTTCCAAATGTCACTAGTTTAGTGAGGTATTTGCTTAGCATGGCAAAAGGGTGAAAGGAATCTGAAAGTTATAAAATTCATTTTTGATTTCATGGTCGGAGATGACAAGAAGGTGAATTTCTGGCATCAAGCATGGATTGACAATACATCAATTTGCCTTTTTGTGTTTTGTTTTGTATTGGGTTACGACATAGTCTTGTATATAGCCTTTTGTTTAGGAAATAAGGATTTTGTTTATTTTGGTGCATCTTACACCACATTTATAAGGACAATATATTATCTCTGGACGTTCAAAAAATTTGTAAAATGAGAATTTGTAAGCTGGTGTGTTGTGTGATTGTGTAAAGTGCTCAAGTGACTATCAAATGATTATGAGAAAAGTTAGGTGACCTTTTAATTGTTAAGAAAGAGAGCCAAAGTATGCTAATATGGAGTTTGCCTAAGTGACCAATAATTATTAGGCTCTAATTTTGACTTGTTAAGAAGATTGAAATAATAGATTGTGAAATACTCAAAAGAGAGTTTAGAAAGTGGATGTAAGCTTCATGATAAGTCAAACCATAATATATTTCTTGTGTTGATATCTCTTTCTTTAAACTCTCTATATTATTATTCACAAACATGCACTTGAAAAGAGTTGACAAATTGAATGTACTTGAGGCAGAGCAAGGCAAAATACACGAAGATCTTGGTATTAAGATGATTGCATAAGAGCAAGAAATGTTGAGTTTGCAAGCCAAACTCCACAAGTCTGAATTTGAATGAAAGAAGTATAAAGAGAGCTTTATACAGTTTGTAGAAGTGAGAGGAGAGTCCTTTTCAATAAATGCTGTCAAGGAGGATGCTACCAAAAAGTTGGATAAATGTTTAAGTAAATAAATACCTTATTTTATGGCAAAGAAAAGACTAGGTTATATTGAGAAGCCAAATGATAGGGTAGAAGAGAAAAAGAAAATAATGTTTGTGCCTAAAAGCAAACACAATGAAAAGATAAAATTGGAAGAAGTTAATGTTATGGAGAAGAGAAACCAACCTAAGCTAAAATGAGTTAGGAAAGATGTGATAAAAACTCCTATCCCAAGGAAATAGGTTGTCAAAGATAGAAAAAAGGTTGTTACACCTAAAAATCAGGTGGCTAAAGGTGTGAGAAATAATCCTAATGTTGATTATCACCAAATAGGTGTTAAAGATAAGAGATATGAACTTGTTAAAAGAAGAAAATTCAAATTTGAAAGATTTCATTGGTACTGTAGTAAATATGAGCACGAGGCTAGTGTGTGCTGGAGTAATAGGCCTATAATAAAAATAAATGTGAGGTAAGAGTCTAGGAGCAGACTGTATCAAGAAAAGAGATAGCCTTACGTGAAAAGAAGCCAAATTTTACTAAGAAATAGATTTAATATATTGGAAGAAATTTGTAAAAGATGTGAAAAGGTTAGACATACTACTGAGGAATGTTTGACATTACTGTCAGGTCAAAGAATGTAAAAGAAAACACCTACATATGCTCTTACATTTGGCTGAAGAAGAATAAGAGGAAGGGAAATGGAAATAGTTATAGAAGTAACCTTAAAAGCTTCAAAGAAAGAAAGGTTATGGATCCTTGATAGTGGTTGCTTTTCACACATGACAAGAGACTCCAAGGTGTTGAAGGAAGTAGAAAAATAGAATAGAGGGTCAATCACATTTGGCAAAGATGATGCCTTAAAGATTAAAGGTATTGGTGCTATTGAAATTGGTATAGAAAAGTTGAAATCAAAGGAAGTACTTTATGTTGAAGGGCTAAAACATAATTTAATCAATGTTACCTAACTTTGCGATGATGGACATGAAGTTACTTTCAGCAAAAATGGCTACATGGTAAAAATATTAAGTAATAGTGTTGTTTTTACAAAGGGAGAAAAAACAAATGAAAAGTTATATCACATTTCCAACAGCAAAAACACGTGCTATATGAGCGCCAAAGATGAGAATTTGTTATGACATAGGAGATTAGGACATCTTGGACAAAAGGAATTGAATAAATTGTCTAAAAATGAAGTGAAAAATGCACCCAAGCTAAGAAGAGAAAGAAATATCATTTTCAGTACTTGTCAAAAAGGGAAGATGATGAATGCCATCTACAAAAATGAGAAGATTCAAATAAAAAAGTCATTAAAGCTCATTCATTCAAATATTTGTGTGCTTATGAGACAAAAATCATCAAAGGGTGACAAGTACTTCATTTCTTTTATTGATGATTTTACATTAATGATTTTTATCATATTTTTGAAACATAAATAAGATGCTTTTAATAATTTTAAGAGCTATAGGAGGTTGGCTGAAAATCAATTAGGGAGAAGAATTAAAAGACTTAAGACAAACAATGAGGCATAATACACTTATAGTGAATTTGAAAATTATTTGGAGAAGCATGAAGTGAAGTATGAATATACTAGTCCTTACACACTTCAACAAAATTAAATGGCTGAAAGAAAGAATATAAACCTAATGAAGATGGTAAGGACTATATTGGTTGAACATGGTACCTTACATGACTACTAAGGACAAGCTATCACTACTGTCACTTAGATTTAGAACAAATGCTTGATGAGACCACATACAGATAAGATACCCTATGAGCTGTTGAATGGAAAAAAGCCAAGTGTAAAACATTTTAAAGTATTTGGAAGCCCGTATCTTATTAAAATTAAAGGTAAGAATCTTGGAAATTTTGATGAGAAGGCTGATAAAGGCATATTTCTAAGCTATTTACCAAGTAGAAAAGGCCTCAAATGTTGCAACAAAAGGATGTAGAAAATTGTAGATACCTTTGATGTTAAAGTGATTAAAGATGATTCCACAATGTAATCACAACATGAGGAAGTTGAAGATGCTGTGTGATAATGAAATGAAATTTAAAAGCGATAAATCAAAGGCTATTCAGTATAAGGAAGCTGAAGATATCATGTGTGACAATGAAAAGGAATTTGAAAGTGATAAATTAGACATTGTTCAGCATGAGAAAGAAGTTGATTCTTAAATTACAAGTGATGAATAAAATGAATCAAGACATCCTAAACTCACAAAAGAGTTAAAGTTGAAGTTGAGGCTAAAATCATTATGGGTAGTAAAAAGGATTCTATGCAGACTAGAAGAAGGTTAAAAGGTGGTGAACATACCTCGTTGATCTTTAAAGTTAAATCTAAGTTCATAGAAAAAGCATTAAAGCACAAGGAATGGGTGTATGTTATGAATGAAGAACTTGATCAAATCGAAAAGAACAACACTTGGTGTTTAGAAATAAGCTCAATGAAAATAGTAAGGTTGTAACAAACAAGGTAAGACTTGTCTGTAAAGGCTACTCACAAGTAAAAGGTGTTGATTTTGAAGAGACCTTTACTCTTATAACCAAACTTGAAGCAATCAAAATATTCATGACCATTTTTACTCAAAGAAATTACAAAGTTTGTTAGATGGATGTGAAATTAGCATTTCTAAATCAAAAGTTTAAAGAAGAGGTATTTATTAAATAGCCTTACGGTTTTATACTTGATCATGATGGTTTAAGTGTGTAATTTGAAAAAGGCTTTATATAACTTAAAGTAAGCTCCAAGAGCATGGTATTCCAAGCTAGATACATGTCTCAAAGATATAAAATTCATAAAAGGGAATGTGGATAGCAACTTGTACATAAAGAAAGATAAAGAAGGTCAATTAATTGTTATGGTTTATATTGATGACATAATTTTTGCTGCTGAAAGAGAGGCCCTTTGCATTGCTTTTACTAATCAAATGAAGAAAAAGTTTTAAGATGTCCATGCTATATAAAATGAAATTCTTCTTAAGGTTACAAGTTTTGCAAAGCAAAGCCAGAATTTTTCTCTCAAAAAAAGAAATGCTTGTAAGCTATAAAAAGGTCTAGGATGGAGAACTCTAAAGAAGTGAACACTCCCATCACTATTGGAATGAAGTTGAGCAAAGATAAAAAAAAAAGGCAAAATGGTTGATCAAAAGGAAGATAGAAAGTTAATTAGAAGCTTATTGTATTTGATAGCTTCAAGGGCTAATCTTGTTTTTGTTGTAACACATTGTGTTAGATTTCAAAGTGAGCCCAAGGAATTCCACCTCATAACTGTTGAAAGAATCTTAAGGTATATTAAAGACACAACAAATTATGGGTTACTTTATGATAGAAGTGGACATTTTAATTTATATAGATATACAGATGTTAACTGGGTTGGAAATTGTGATGATATAAGGTTTACATTAGGTGATGCATTTTATTTAAACAGTAGGTATGTTTCATGACACAATAAGAAGCAAAATTTAGTGATTCTAAGCACTATAGAGGTAAAATATATGACTGCTACTCAGACTTATACTCAAATGCTATGCATAAAACAATAACTTTAAGATTTGAAGGTAGATGTGTAGTTGTTATTGCTGATTGGTTGTTACAACCAAAATGCTAGCAATTTATCAAAGAATCTTATCCAACACTCTAGATCTAAACATATTGACATCAAATACTACTTTATTAAAGAAAAAGTGGACAAAAATGAAGTAAAGTTGGAGTATGTGCCTACTATAGAGAAGATTATAGATATATTCACCTAACTTTTATCAAGAGAGATGTTCCAAAAGTTAAGGCTAAACTTACATGTTCAGCTACTCCTTAGAGGCTGAGGTATGCCTTTAACCTCTCCTCCCCTTAGATCTTTTATTATTCTTTGGATTTGTTGTCAAAGAGGGAGATATTTTGTATAAATCCAAAAAGAGTATTTACTTAAAAGGAGGAGTTGTTTGATAAATCTAAAGGAAAAAATCAAATAGAAAGGGAGAAATTGTCAAGGGAGATAAGTAGGAAAAAAAAAGGAGTTATATTGAGGTTATTTCCAATTGGTATCATGACTATATATAAAAAAGGAGATGTATGTTTCAAGGGGAGCTATGAATGTCAAAAGTGGAGGTCTTTCTTTTTGCTAACACTACTACTTATGCTTAATTGCTAATTTATGGATTTAATGTGTTGCCAACTGATAAGGACCTTCTTGGGTCTCACACTGACAGGAGGAGAGGATGAATCAATGTAATATATTTACTTTTTACAAATTTATCCAGATTAAACCTTTGTGACCTATTAAAGTTTATGATTTATTCTTATTTTGCTTCTTTATGTAAGAACAACTGTATAGATATCAAGTAAGCACAAGCACCTGAGAATATATAGAATTTTTTACGTGGTTCACCCACAATATGTGAGTTATATCCACGGTGTGATAGGATTTCTCTTAGGTCACATATTTCATTCTTGATATTAAGGGATATAGTTGATGTAGTATAAGGATCACTCATCAACCACTTATAATGATCTCCTGATCAACTCAAGGGTTTCTTATTCATTTTCAAAGAATTTTATAACTAAATTAAAATAAAAACTCCCCTAAGAAAGATCTCTTTTTGTGCATAAGTTGTTGTGGTAAAAAATCTTCTCCTTTCTTTATGCTGTTCTTTCCTTCCTTATGTTCTTTGCTTTCTTCAATTCTCTCCTTCCTCATTGCTAGTCTCTGCCCTCTCTCTTTCTGTGTTCCACATCTTTCTCTTTGCCTTTAATGATCTTAACTATCTACCAATTTTGAACTTTCAGCCACTTACAATTTTTACTGGTTCTGAACTCTCAACCTCTGCCAATCTCAGCTCTTTGCCTCTACTAGGTTTCTCTCCTGCCTATGTCAGTCTTTCTTTTCTTTTTTACTGCTACCTCATTCTTCTTTTTCTACCACTATTTTTATTTCCTTTTTTTTTTTTTTGCTATAGTTCACTACAATTTTCTTTTTCTATTTCTTTGCAGCTCTCTCTTTTGTTTTCTACAGCTCTCTTTTTCTGTTTCTCTGTAGCTCTCTTTCTTACGTTTTGTATAGCTCTCTCTTTCATTTTCTGCAACTCTTTTTTTTTTTCTTTGTAGCTCTCTCTCTCTTGCATTCTTTGCAGTCTCTCTTGTGTTTTTGCTACTTACCCTTTGGTGTCTCTACTGCTCTTTATCTATTGCTCCTTTTTCTTTATCGTTCTCTACTCTCTTAACAACTGTATAGGTGCTTATATGTCTTGAATTTAAGGTTGCTCTATCATCAATGGCTAGCAATGATTCCTTGAATTTAGGGTTGCCCTACCATAAACAATCAATATTGATTCCTTTAATTTAGGGTCGACTGTTAACATTGACTCCTTGAATTTAAGGTTAACGGTTAACATTGACTCTTACTCAACAAGTGACTTATAATGCCACCATTAAATGCAATGCTAGAGGTAGCAACTAATGCTTTCCTTACAGCTAAAACACCACTAACAATCTGAATTAACTCGTTGTTTTCGGTAGCGTAAGGTGGGGCTAGTAGCATCTTGATTTTGGCCTTATTTTCTCACCTCTTTCTCATCACATTCCACCAATGCTGTCTTCCTTAACCCTTGAATAAATTAGCTATCAACACTTTGTAAATGCAGCAAACACATCTCAAAGGCACTCATAACAATAAATCAACAAGGACACATATATGAGATGCTATTAACAGCAAATCTAACATTAGCCTTACAAGATGGCTCAACACTAACAAATCCAAAAGAAGAGATTATCGAGCCCATCTTTGATAGTTAATGTTGGATTTGTTGTTAATAACATCTCATATATGTGTCCTTATTGATTTAATGTTATAAATGACTTTAAGTTGTGTTTGTTGCATTTACAAAGTGTTGGTAGCTAATTTATTCAAGGGTTAAGAAAGTTGTTGAGGTAGCAACCTAAACTACTGCAAAATTAGTAGCAACACCAGCCAATGAGCAGTCTATTAAAGCAAAAGCTAAGGAAAAAGCCACCAACAATAATAATCACTACTACACTTATTAAATAACTAAGGGAAGAAACAGGAGCTGAAATGATAGATTGTAAGAAAGCTTTGTTAGAAACTGGTGGGATCTCAAGAAGGCATATGAATATCTCAGAAAGAAAAGGTCTTTTGATTGCCGACAAGAAATCTCGCCGACTTGTAGCTGATGAAAGGATTGGTTCATATATAAATTCATAATGGGGTATTGATAAAGGTCGATTGTGAGACTAATTTTATCGGTAGGGGTGAAAAATTCAAGGAATTGGTTGATGATTTGGCAATGTAGGTTATAGCCTATCTATAGGTGCAATATGTATTTATCAAGGATATTCCCGAAAGCATTATGAATAAGGAAAAGGAGCTTGAGATGCAAAGAGATCCTTTATCAAAACAGGAGAACATAAGAGAGTTAGTCAACCCCAAATTCAAGGAGTTAATGTTGACTATTGACCCTAAATTCAATGAGTCAATGCTAACTGTTGATCCTAAATTTAAGGAATCAATGTTGATCATTAATGGTAAGGCAACTCTAAATTCAAGACATATAAATACTTATGCAGCCACTAAAAGAATAAATAGAGTAGATTAGAAAAGAGGGAGAATGACAGAGAGTTAAGAAAACATGGCAAGAGAGAAACCTAGCAAAGGCAACAGAGATAACCCACAGAAAGAGGGTAGAGACTGGTAGTGATGAAGGAGAGAAAAATAAAAAGCTTAAGCAAGGATTGATAGCGAGAGGACAAAGATTAGTAGTGAGGAGAGAATAGCAAAGAAAGGAGAAGATTAGTTTTGTCCAACAGTTTGTGCACATAAAGATCTTTCTTAGGGAAGTTTTTGTTATGACTTTTTTATGTACTTCTTTGAAAAAGGGTGGAAAGCCCTTGGGGTGATCGGGAAATCATTGTAAGTGGTTAAAAAGTGATCTTTCTATAGTGATTAAGGAGAGATCCTTCAACTACGTCATCTATATCCTTTGATAGAAAAAGTGGAATGTGTGATTTATAAGAGATCCTATCATACTATGGATGTAGATCACACATTATGGTTAAACCACTTAACAATTCTTTGTGTTGGGGTGCTTGTGCTTGCTTGGTATTTATATAGTCATTCTCACATAAAAGTAAGATAAAAATAGATCATAGACTTTAATATGTCATAGAAGTTTAATATAGACAAATTTATAAAAAGTAAACATCTTATACTAATTTAACCTATTCCCCTTTTAGTGTGAAACCCAAGAAGGTTCCTATCATGTTTAATTCACTTCTAAACATTAGAATGATTCTTAAAAGAATTATTTCATGACTAAAAAAAATCCTTCCATTGTCATGTGTATCCAAAAATTCCAAAGTGATTTACTTAATAAGAAGTTTATACTTCGAATTGACTATAAATTAGCTAAGGAAGTCCTTTAGAAGGATGTTCAAAACTTCTAGATAACAAGCGATATTATTAGTCTTTGACTTTGATTTTGAATTCATAAAAGGAGAGAAGAACTTAGTTCCTAATTTTCTAACTGAAAAATTCTTATAGGAAAATACAAAATCCTACCCTAAAAAAACAAAGCAAAAGTAAACCTAACCCAAAAGGAATAAGACTAGTCTTATTTGAAAATCAAGGCCAAACTTACCTTAAAACCTATAAAGCCAAAACCAATTATCCCAAGTTAAATAGCCTCGACAAAACCCATAAAAACTTGGGATGATATGGTCCAAAAAGATGAAAAAATCCAATAACTCCAAAAATGGTTAAAAAAAACTTTTACTCAAACCTAGAACTATGCAAGGCTGCTCGAGAACTTTACATAGAAGTTGAAAGCCTCAAAGGTAAGACTTAAGAACTTATTTTTAAAAAGGAGGTAGACTTTTCTTCAAAACTCCTATCTTAAAATGATTTTGAAAACCTTCCTTTAAAAATGATTTCTTTACAAACACACATAAAGCACTTAATATATTTTGAGAAAAGTGATTTTCAAAATGTTTTGCTTATAGAAGAAGGTTTCTTCCATGAAAACTTGTCAAAGGTAATATTAATTGTCTTCCCCACTAGATGACATTATAAACCCATTGACAGCATAAAACCCTAAAATAAAGAAATACTATATAGCTATTCTTGAATACACCGAGTTTGTAAAATTCAAACACTTCCCACAAGAAAAGAACCTTGCAGAACTTAGATATTCAACTTGTCAAGTCCAAAAAATCCATAGCCTATCAGACTGTGGATAAGCCCTTACAAAACCTAAACTGTTCCCAACCAATTTCAAAACAAGGTATGACCATTGCTTATTCTTCAATTACTGGGATTATTAGCAAGTATGGTTCAATACTTTCCTTATCTAAAATGAAAAGAATAGATATTCGTGGTTATTTTATTTCAACATAAAATGACTACTCAAAAACACCTAATTGGTTCAAAAAAAAAAAAAGTAGCAATACTTCGAATTTACTTCTAATCTCCTTATAGAAAAAGTAAAAAAAGGGTAAGAACTATTTAAAACCAATTATAAACCAACAAAGAACAACTCTCAATTTTCTCCTTTGTTTTAATTCCATGTTAACTTTTTTTTACCATGGGTATTAGCTTAGTATTATGAATTCTAAATTAAAAAACATACCCTTACTATAATTAGAAAATTCAAAGTAAAATGGTGAGATGTTTTTAAAAATTTAAAAAATCTTATTAAAGAAATTATACAAAAACGTCTTGAAAAGAACCAAAAGGTACAACAATTAGACTCTGTTCTTATGAAAGCCAATTCATTATTCTTAGCCTAAAAGTCCTATGTAATGGCAAGGCTAACTTAAGACCAGACTAAAGAATAGTACTTTGTAATAATGAAACAAATATTTTAATTGAAAACCTTTTTATAAGGAACTTTGGCCCAAATACCACGAGCCCAAAACTCAAGCATATATAGAGATGAAGACTCAACAAACATGCTTCAAGAAAATAAAGATGATAGTTTTAGAATATTCCTGCCAATAAAGTTGAGAAAATGACAAAACTCCATTCAGTGAAAAAGTAGATTCCTACTAGAGGAAATCATCACAAAATGACAAATCTCCTTTCAATGGAAAAGTAGATTCCTACTAGAGCAATCATCACAACAATAAAACTACATTCAATAGAAAAGTAGATTTCTACTGAAGGACCATCATTACAAAACAAAAAAAAGACAAAACTCCTTTTGGTCAAAAAGCAAATTTCCATCAAGGGACCGTCTTACAGTCTCACCCGTCTCCTTGTCTTACGATCTCACTATCTCATGGCTCACCTATCCGTTTCTGTCTCTCTTATTGACCAGCCAGATTTCTCTCTCTTCTCGCCGGATTTCTCTCTCATCCCATCGGATTTCTCTCTTCCTGGCAGATTTCTCGCTCTTCATCGGATTTTTCTTTTCCGTTCACCCACTTGGCCGGATTTCCTCCTTTTTTTGCCGGTGGTCTACTTTTCTTCATCCTACCATCCAGCCTTCTTTGGCCATTCCCCATTGTCTCTCCCATAGCCTGATTTCTCTGTTTTTCCAACTGTCTGTTTCTCTCTTTACCAACGTCTAGCCACCTAATCTCTCTGACTTGTTGCCGATCTGGTCTCGTCTCCCTTGTTCCAGCTCAGATATGGTCTCCCCAGTTCCTGATATGGTCTCATTTCTCTATCTTACCGTGTCGTTCCTTTGTCGATAGACGGTGTGCTGGTGGTCTATCGTCACGCACAGGTTTCTCTTTCCTTTTCCAATCTGTGTTTTCTCTCACTTTGTCCATTGGCAACTGTTCACTCGATGACTGCACTATTCACGATGGTTGCACTGTATACTCGATTCATCCTTGCCGGTGGTGTTCTTCTATGTAGGGTTTGGTGTTCTCTTTTGTTGGTCGATTGTCTGGGTTTTGCTGAATGCTCAATATTGTTGACTCCTCTTCTCTTTGTCGTGTATTCAATTATGTTGGCCTTTTTTGTCTCCTTGGTTGAACAGTTTCTCTTGTGTTTTCCAAAGTGACTCTTTCTATTTATGTCGTTCACCCTCTCTTCTTGTCGTGTGTGCAATTGTGTTGGCCTTACCCTATTTTTGTCTTCCAAGGTTTTTATATATCTCTTCCATGAAACCCTAATAGGGCTTACGTGACCAATTTACATTCTTGCCCTTCCATATGGATTTACTTTCTTACCCTTCTATGTGGCTTTACTTTCTTGCACACTTAAATTTAGTTGACAATAATTACAACTCATACAAGGCTGTGGGAACAACAATCTCACTCTTTGTAATTGTTGGCAACACTTATAACAAAAGCCACTATGCAGTAGTTTTAACTCCCCCTAAATATGCACTCCCTCTTTCTTAACAGCTCCCCCTGCACTGTTACTTCTCTCCTCCTTTGCTAACTAATTACAAATTTGAAAAACTCGCAAAGTAGAGATGGAGGATTTACCTGATTTTCGGGCTTTAGGAGGCATTTGCACAGACAGACTCATTTTGTACTTTTCAAACAGCTCTGTGGAAAGAACTTTAGTTAGATCTTGTATAGCCTCTTCAACAGATTTATATTCAACTTATGAGAGTAAAACAGTAGCTCCCATAATTCTTGTTGTAACTCCTACTGATGGGTCACCTGTGATATGATTTTCTTGATGAACACTAGTCCACGTTTTCTTTGGCTTTCTTTCTTGCATAGTCTTAGTTGCAAGAGGATCTCTTTCTCCATCAATCACATACAAATTTCCAACTATTCTCTTCCCAGCTGCAATAGTGCTGCCTTCTTTACTCTTTACCTGACAACCTATTTTTGTGAATATTACCTTATGGTCTTCATTGCATAATTTGCTGACAAATGCTAGATTATATTTGAGTCCTTCAACGTGCAGAACATCTTTCACCTTTCCTCTTCCAATATTTACTGACCCCTAACCACTGATGTTGAGTGAGTTATTGCCAAACTTGACTCTGCCTTCTCTTGATTTGTTTAACTTTGATAATTTACTCTTGTCTCCCGTTATGTGCGAAGTGCATCCACTATCAAGGATCCACTGCTTATCCTTCCAATCAACCTTCAGTGCAATTTCAGCTATATTAACCACCTTCCTTTTAGCTTTATATTCCTTCTTTTGAACTGGTTGGAAGATTGGAAGATAGCTTTCTCCTTTTTCTTAGCTTTGACTGCACCGCTTGTTTTCACTATGCCATTGAGTGCCTTCTCTTGCTCAGGGAGAAGTATCATGCATCTCTTGGCATTATGGCCATCCTACCTGCACCTTTCACACTATTCCAAGTCTGCCAATATAGCAAACTTGTTCTTTGAAACTACTGGTTTGGGATTCCACCAACAATCCTTGTCAGTATGTCCTTGTCTTTTACAGTATGTGCAAAAACTCACGACAAGTGTTCTCTTCTAGATTCTATATTGTCCCTCCCTGTATGCAACATCGTGTCTTCTCAAGGTGGAGACATATACTGGCCTTCTCCACCATTTTAAACTTCTGTACATTCTCTTTGCTACTTTTGAGTTTTTGCTGAAGTCTCAGTAACTCTTTCTCATTCTTCAATTTTTGAAGCCCTTAAGCCAAGCTCTATTGTAAGGTCTTCACATATTTTAATATGTTCTTCAAATCTTCTCTTTAAGTCAATATGCTCAGCCCTTATTTCATCCTTTTGACTTTCAACTTCCTCACACTTAACTTCAACTTGTTTTTATATGGGCCTCTAACCTTCTTATGGTTTTGGCCCTTCTGAGGCTTCAAGATCTAGCTCTTCTTCATCAACCTCCTCTTCCTCCTCATCAGCTTTTTTTGTCTTACTCACATAACTCTTGAATGAGACTCTTTTCTTTATCTGTGGGTTGGCAGTCTTTTTACTGGACTTCTTTGATTTGAATGATGATCTTCTCCATCTTGAATTCGGTTCATCATCATCATCCTCATCTTCATCATTAAGCTTCACTTTGCACTTAGATGCAAAGTGTCCAATCTTCCCATAATGATAATATCTCAAGGACAACTGTCCTTTTCCCTTCTTAGACTCCTTGAATTTTCTTGTGAAGTAAGCCAACACTTCACCTTCACTTTCTGCCTCATCACCATCATCATCCTCATTAGATGATTCTTCCTCTTCTCTTATCTTTAAGTGCTTTATAGCTTTGAAAGCTATATCCTTTGATACCTTCGTTGTTGTAGAGCTTTTAGTTGACTTTATCCTCATCTAATATGCAATAAGATTGCACTGGAGATCATGCAAAGACATAGAATTAAGATCTCTACTCTCCTCTATAGCTGCTACCTTTGAGTCAAACCTCTCAGGCAGAATTCTCAGAATCTTCTTCAGAACAGATGAGTCCTTCTTGTTCTTCCCATGACTTCTCAGGTCGTTCACAATATCAATAACCCTGGTGAAGAACTCTTGGACTGTCTCATTTTTCTGAATTCTAAGAGATTCATATCTCTCCTTGAACACTTGAAGTTTAGCCTCCTTTATTCTGCCATCACCTTCATAAATTTTCTGCAATTTATCCCATATCTCCTTGGCAGATTTGCAGTCCATAACTTTAGCATACTCAGTATCTGTCAATGCTGAAATGATAATGTTTGAAGCATTCCATTTATCTCAAACTACCTTAACTCCTTTGGGGTTGAGTCTTTACCTTCTTCTGGAGCCACAAAACCCTCCTGTATGCATTTCACCATATTCATGCCCATGGTTGCAAATGCCACTTGCATTTTTACTCTCCACATATGGTAGTTGGTTCCATCGAAGATTGGAACCTTCTTACTGTATGTGGTGTTAGTGCTGATACCAGCTTCCATTTCTCAGTATGCTAACAAGTCAAACTTCTAGATTCCTTCAAACTAGTACACCAAGCTGTTAAGGTTCAAAATGGTGAACCTGTGCTCTAATACCAATTAAAGTTCCCAAATTTTCCCTAAGATCTACTAGTTTGTGATACTGAGAGGGGGGTGAATCAGTATCACCATAATTCACAATTCGCAGGTAAGTGAACAACTTCATTCTCTTCTTAAAAGTGAACTCTTTCTCATACTCAACTAAAGTAGATCTATTGCTACCTACTAATCACAATAGTCCCCAAAGTCACCTTTCAAACACTTTGCCTAATAGACAATATGGATGTTCTTTTTTAGGTCTTCGTTGGGTTATGGGTTGGTTGATACTTTAGCTGCGTTCATAACTCAATTCAAAGCACAAAACGTAATGCAAATTAAGGACACACGAGATTTACGTGGTTCTGTCAACGTGACGTATATCCACGGTGGTAGGGACTCTCCCTCTACCGAGACTATCCACTATACTTGTAAACACAAGTTACAATGGATGTCTTTAATTCTTTGCCCCTTTAACTATTGCAATTACTAAGCAAGTAAAATACAAAGAGGGTCACTTGCTGTGTCTACCCTTCTTCTAACTTGTCTTGCCTCTGTTAAATTGAAAGGTTGCTGCACTGTCGCTTTGAAGTTCACCGCAATGCTCTCTAACCTCTCTTGAAGAAATCTACAAATACGTTAGGTTCTTTACGTGCTTCACCGAATTTCTTTTCTACGTTGTTTCATATAATTCTTACTTTCACCGTCTTACGGTCTCACCCGTCTCTTTGTCTTACGATCTCACTGTCTCACGGCTCGTCTGTCCATTTCTCTCTGTCCTACTAACCAAGTGGATTTCTCTCTCTTCCCACTGAATTTCTCTCTCTTCACCAGATTTCTCTTTTTCGTTCACCCACTTGGCCGTATTTCCTCCTTTTCTGCCGGTTTTCTCTCCCGTCGACTAGTTTCTCTATTTTTCTAATCGTTTGTTTCTCTCTCTACCAATATCGAGCCGCCGGATCTCTCTCACCCATTACCGATCTGGTTCTCATCTCACTCGTTCCAGCTCGGATATGGTCTCCCTGGTTCCCAATCTGGTCTCATTTTTCTATCTTGTCGTGTCGTTTCCTCATCGACTAGTGGTCTATCATCACGCACGGGTTTCTCTTTCCTTTTTTGATCTACGTTTTCTCTCTCTTCGTTTGTTGGCTACTGTTCACTCGACGACTGCACTGTTCACCACGACTGCACTGTATACTCGATTCATCCACGCCGGTGGTGTTCTTCTATGTAGGGTTTGGTGTTCTCTTTTGTTGGTCGGTTGTCTAAGTTTTGCTGAATGCTCAATATTATTGACTCCTCTTCTTTTTGTCGTGTATTCAATTGTGTTGGTCTTCTTTGTCTCCTTGGTTGAACGATTTCTCTTGTGTTTTTCAAAGTCACTCTTTGTGTTATGTGGTTCACCCTCTCTTCTTGCCGTATATGCAATTGTGTTGGCCTTACCCTATTTTTGTCTTCCAAGGTCTTTATATATCTCTTCCATGAAACCCTAATAAGGCTTACGTGACCAATTTACATTCTTACCCTTCCATATGGATTTACCTTCTTACCCTTCCATGTGGCTTTATTTTCTTGCACACTTAAATTTAGTTGACAACAATTACAACCCATACAAGGATGTAGGAACAACAAAGACAAAATTGCTTTAAGTGGAAAGTAGATTATCACTCAAATTAAAAGCTTCTTTTGATAAAATAGATTCTACTTATTTGTCATAGCATCAGAAAAAGATAAAACAACCATGATAATTCTTACTAAAGGAAGCTCTTCAAGCCTTTATAAAAGAAAGCATTCAAGAAGAAGGCATCTGGTTAGAAGCCTAAAACCATTAATACTTATATTCTGTCTTACTTTATTTGGTTAGAAACCCCAATTGTATCCCTTAGTATTTGTAAGCTATCCTTGTAAAACATCATCTATCAGTTCAATAAATTTTCTTTCTTTACTATCTATACCTGCCTTCTCTCTTTGTGCATGTCTTTTTCACTCTCTCTTATAACATCTCTTTGTGCGTAATGATTCGGCGTATGTCTTTAGTATCAGAGCCTAAGGGGGAGGAGTGAGTTGTATCAAGTATTTGTTCTTCATTTGTTTCTATTAATTCAGATTTTCAAATGTTTTAAACATTATTTTATTATTTTTGAATGTTATTGCCTTTAAAGGTTTGAGATTTTAAGTCATATGTTAAAGGTGTTTATATTCCTTGCTTCAACTCATTGGATTATAGAAAGCAATATATCACTGTTTTTAATCTTTAGAAAAAATGAATCTAGGTTTTTGTAAAACAACTTCTTGTTCATCTTTTTCTATCTTTGAAAAATCTGCTTTTCTATCTTCTTCTATCTTCTATTTTAGTTTTAAGGAAATTAAGGGTAGAAAACCATATCCTTAAGATCATCAAAGATCAAAGGTATAATCTATGTTTGTTTGTTTATTTGTGTAATGATATTTTGTTTTCATTTCTTATATTTTACCATTTAATTTTTATTTTTTACTTTGATATGTCTAAAATATTATATGTTTATTTAAGTAACTTCATACACTTTTTATTTTATGTCATCTATCTTTATATATTAAGGGTGATTTCATTATTAGCAATTCTTAAGTTTTATCTTTCTGTTTCTAACTTGTTCTATCTCTATTTTCTTGTGCATATTGAAAAGTTTGTAGAGACTAATTCTACTATTTATTTTTCTAATTATGTTAAAAGGCAAAATCTTATTGATGAGCTTTATATAATGTTTCCTTCCAAACTAATAAAATTTCAGCAAAAATTTGAATAAGTACCTCCTAAAGCAATTCCTTGGATTAAAATAGATTATTATACTCATATATATTATTTTATCCACTAATATGTCTTCTTAGAAATTTTTTTCCTAGATCAGAGTTTGAAAAACCTACATCTATAGACATTGACATAGATATAAACACATGACCTAACATATGAGCATATGCTTTACATATACATTTACATACTTTATAGAATTAGAAAATTAATTTATACCTTATAACATCCTATTTTACATCCTAACAAAAAGTTACATTAGTAATAACATTACATTTTAATCTACATCTAACATCTTTATTTACTAACTTATGCATTTAGCTAACCTTTCATTTTACACATGGATAAAGTACCAGTAAGTCCTAATTAGATGTCCTACACATAATTCGAAAACATCATTCTGTTAATTTTGCCAAGTGGTCACAAATAAAAATTTCATCCTTAGCCTTTACAAAATCCTAATTAATGTGACGAGACACTTATTGATGCAATCTAGAACCTACAGTCATTAAACCCCAAAATTATCAAGGTTTGTAATGCCATTACCAAACATCTTTCTTCAAAACATCTTTCTCAGGATTTACATTTTTGCAATTATTTTATGACTCTTATGAGAAATTTTAGGGTTATAAAAGAAAAACTAGAGATTGCTAAACAAACTCCATAGCATAGAAATACAAAATCTCTAAGAAAGATTGGGCATGGTAGAGAGTAGTTGTTAATCCTTGACATTACCATTATATAAGTCTAATAAAGAAAAAGGAAATATAAGCAAATGCTAGCCAAACATTACATCTCTATCACATAAAAGGCTAGCAAAGGACTTGGCTACTCCAAATCTAAAATTTTCTAATTTTTTCCAAAACATCATTCTAAAGATGTTTTTCTTCAAAAAAAAAATACCTTAAAAAATTCCCATAAGAAATCTAAAACATGATCTACCATCTTTAGCATCAATAATTTAGCAATAAAATCCATAAGATTTAGTAATTTCTCATAGGCATTATGACTTGTAAAATATTAGTATCAAGAATAATAGTCTTCACACATCATTTCTATAACACTTCAAGAATATGCACAAAAAGATGCAAGATTGGTTATGATCAGGATTTTTGTACCTGTCAACTTCTTTTCAACATCCATAGAACACATGTACATATGGGAAGAATCAAGTCTAAACAGCTAATGCCAATGATCTCCATATAAACATTATTAGATTATGGATTTCTAAGTGAAATTCTTTTCCTTGAAATCCAACACACCGAAACATTTGGGAGAAAACTTATAGTTATGACATTGAACCTAATAAGCCAAAGACTAGACACTGAAGTACTTGTCAATGTTAAATCAACTCATTTAGAAATGGTTAAAAGCACTCTCATCCTAATTTAACATCACTTCTATGTCAAGCATAGGAAACAACACATGATCAACCTATCTTATGAAACTTCAGTGAAAATCAAATCCCCATAAAAGCATATGGAGATGAAGACTTAACAAACATGTTTCAAGATAACAAAGATGACTATTTTAGAATATTCTCTCTAACAAAGATGACAACAAAGTGCTAAAAAATTTCAAGAAAAAACAAATGAAAAATTGTCTACTACAAACAATTCCAAAATGGTAATTTCTAGCAAAATTATTGCTTTTGTTGAAAATGAGAATTTCAAAATTAAAAGTAGTTTGGTTCTTGTTAAAAACATGCATATATTGTTATTTTAGGGACTCCTTTATAAATTTGATAACTCCTTATTCTATCAATTATAATAGCATTTCTTTTAAAACAAAATTACAAAAACTATATATTATAAAAGATTTTTCTTAAGAAATCTAGAATAAGAACTTTCTTTTTTTGTAGTTTTGATGGATTCCATAATCTATGTTTGTGTTGTAAGGTGTTAATTTCATTATCTTTCTAATTGTTCTAAATATATATATATATATATATATATATATATTATCATAAAAGAATTTTCTAAAGGGATAACAATAAGAACTTCTTTTTCTGTGGTTTTGATGGATTCCATAATTTATGTTTGTTGGTGATTTATAGCATAGTAATCTCACCATCCTTTTAGTTATATTGAAAATCCCGATAGTATAGCCATAACATTATGTAAGGTTTGATGTTGGGTAGGCTAAGTCATTTACTAGAAGAAGCCAAGAATGTTATATTTAGACATTTTCTTAATGTTTCATTCATAAATGGATGAGACATTTAACTTGTGTTAGATCAGAATGTTAGGTCTATTTTTTACAACTAACTTTGGTATTATAAATCTAGATATTGGTTTAAGCCAAAAAGGATTATTTGATTTGGTTTTAAATCTGTGTAATTGTGTTCCTATTGAATGGAGATGGGTGTTGGTGTAATTGTTTTGTTAGATAATCATTTTAGAGAGTTCCGGGGGTTATCATTTTCTTGAGCAATTTTATAAGGTATTAATTTTATGGTATTTCATTGATGTGTTAGTTTGAATTGACTAAGATATAAGTGTTTAACTTCTATGGTTTTGTCATCTAATGTTATCTATTTCTTAGCTTTACTTCTAACAGGATTTATAGTTTTTTGAAAAAGTATGAAATGTGGTTTTAAAATTCAAATAATTCAAACTAATCAAAAAATAAAATATATGCGTTTTTGGTTGAAGATGAAGTTGTAATAACAATTTTGAATCTCATGATATTTATTATAGAAGGGAGGCCAAAAACATGTTCTAAGCCAATAGTCGAGATAGTAAATTTTTTGTCAAATAATTTAAAATTTGTAAGTCTTTTAATGAAAGTTAAGATAAAAATTTTTTTCATCTTGTTAGTTGATTTTGAAAATTTTTGTATTTGGTTTGAGTTGAGCTTATGATTATTGTTTTACTACTACTTTTAAAATTAATTCTTTTAGTAAAGAAATATTATTTCATTAAATAAATTTTAGAATGATAATATGGGCTCAACTCAAATTAGCTTGTAAAAGGAGAGCTTTCCCTTTTTTAGATTAGAATCAATATTTAGATGTAAATATAAAAATTATAAATTTATAATGAATTTTGAAAATCAATGCTATTGGAATGGAACCTTCCAGCATGTCATCATTATGAATTTTAATTTATAAAATTATATTTTTTAAAATATTCTTATTAATTTAATATATAGTTGAGTTTAAATAATAATTAAAAGAAATTAGACCATTGTAATGGTTAGATTTTACTGCAATAAATATAATGTCCAAAATATTTGTATATCTAAGATCCTTAAGGACAACAAAGATGAAGCTGTTCAATTCTTCTTTTGTAAGGGGTTTTATTCCTATTTGTATTAGTCCTATATATATAATGTTTATTTTTATAATGTCGTAAAGATTTTTTTTTTTTGGAAAGAAGATAAATAGTTTTAAAAGGTTTTGTATGAAGAATATCCCTTTCTTTAGTTTTAATAGTAAAATCAGTTTTGAAAAAAATTGCATTTACAAAGTTTGTAAATCTACTATTTTTAAGACTTTTGGAATTTCCTAATCATTGATCTTCTTGATAAATATAATAGTTAAAAAGCTAATCTTAGTTTGAAATAAGAAAATCTTAGACTATGAAATTTCAAGTCTATTTTGCTTTGTAATGGTGAGAAATACATTTAAATATTTGAACTGTTGTTTAATAAAATTGAAAAAAATTAGTACATCATTAATATAAATAAGACAAAATTTTAAACAAGGTTAAAAAATATAATTCATAATCTTTTGAGATTCTAAAGTAGCATTTTTAAACTAAAGACATTACATTCCATTCTTGATTCCATAAGTAACTCTATTCAAAGTGTTGTTACGTGTTTCATTCTAACTATTTATGTACATTTTATGAGCTACCCTTGCAATCTTAACCAAAATGTTTAATTGCTCAGTAATTTTAAGTGTAAAAGAACTTAGTGATTTTCAAAACTATAAATCTACTTTTCTTACTAGAATAACACTAAAAGAGAATTTAAGTTCACTCTTTTGGAAAGAAACATTTCTTATAGGACTTCCAAACTTTTTAGGAGAAAAGGTTAGTAATACTTCAAGAATCATATATAAATATTCTATCCCTTATGATTGATTAACTTATGGTGAACTAATTAGTTTTACTTATAAAATAAGATTCAAAATTTATCAAGATAACAAACTTCAAAAACACTTTAAATGGAACATCAGGCAATTCCATTTTAAGGTAGCAACCTTCTACCAATAATTTGATCTTGATTTTCCAAATTTTCAAACCTAGCCAAAATGCCTACCATAAAAGAATCACCTAATTTTAAAGAACCTTATGCATAAAATAAACCATCCTATTATACCAAGTTATGAAATCAAAATAATTAAAACCAAATTCTTCTTTTAAAAGACAACTAAAATGCATTACCCTTTGTTGTTATGGCAAAAGGAACACATGTCCAAATATTACAAAATAAATTAAAGAATTTAAAAATTATAATTTGAAGAAAAGACCATTATAAAACTAGAAACCCTTCTTTTTCAAACCTCTAGTTCTAAATCAAATTCTGATGAATTCTTAAATACAAAAACATTAGAAGTAGTAATGAACTTCAAATCTTCTTAGAAACAAGAAAAAATGAAACCTAAATAAAGTGAAATGCTTAATAACAGACAATAATTTATTTTTAATTGTATCAAAAGTATTTGTAATCCTACCTTGTAAAAAGTTTATCTTGATAAACTTCTCAAAACTTTTGAGAATTAAGATGGCTTACCAAACCTTCCCTTGACCAGCAAAACTTCATATTACCTTACCATAATATTAGCTCAACACACCTCTAAGAAACCCATCCCCATTATTTTGGATTTACAAACAAAAATCAAAATTGTCAACAAAATTTAAGGAATTTAAACAAAAACAACAAAAGAATAAAGAAATTTTGCAACTTCTTACTAAACGCATTAAGATTAAAAAGACATAAAATATAAGGGGCCGATAACATATGATAGTAAGACTTCATAACCTTAAAACCCTTAAAAAATTAGCTCATGATTTTCTTTTTACACTTAAACAAGTTACTTCTTTTGAAGACTTGGTTAAAATAACTTTTATTTTCCCTAATGATTTCAAATTTGATAATATACTCTTATTTGATATAGGTGCACATTTAAACTATAGCAAATAAGAAATAGTAGCTTAATAATTTTGGGAAAGAAAGACTTACAACAACCAACAATTTCAAAATAACTATCATAAATAAAACCATTGTTTTTGTACAAAATCAAAATTTTCAAATCAAAACTTTTTTTTATCTTAGTTGAAAATGTACGTTATATTGTCATATTAGGAACTCGATTTATAAATTTGATTATTCCTTTCATTGTCCATTATGATAATATTTATTTTAAAACCAAATCTTACTAACTCTTTTTCCTTTTTATAGAAAAACCTAGGAAAAGGGATTTTAATCTCATAAAAGATTTTTTTTATTTATAAGAATAAGATTCATTCTCTGATTTTGGTAAAAAAAGGAAAAAAAAAAAACTCCTTTCTTGTTTACAAAAGGATATTAATTTACAAAGAATCCAACAACCTTTCCAAACTCCTACATTTAAGAAAAAAAAAATCTTTTCAAAATTGCTTCCACAGTAAACTGTGTTCCAATCTTCCAAATATTTTTTGAAATGAAAAACAACATATGAAACCGATTTTAATGAAACATAAATTCCCATAAAGGCTAGACCCATCTAAATGCATGAAAAATTAAAAAAATATATTATAAGCTAGAAATCTAAGACATAAAGTTAAAATGATATTTATTACAAACTATTAAATAAAGTTTTGAAATAAATTTGATATCCTATTCCAAAGATATCAATATAAAACAACATTTATAGTTCTATTTGGTTAATGCGAATGAAATGTAATGTCTTTTGGTCTTTTAACCTTATTTAAAATTTTATCTTATTTACACTAATGATGTTGTTGTTCCTACAACCTTATATGGGTTGTAATTATTGTCAACTAGATTTAAGTACACAAGTAATTTGACATAGAAGGGCAAAAGAGTAATTTGAATTTACATGGCAAGAGAATAATTTGAAACTACATTGAGGGGCAAGGAAGTAAAATCACAAAACAACCCTACACCATCGGTAAAAAAGAGAGAAAATCACATACGACAAAGGGGGGCTAGATGGCAGAGCAAAACAGCAAATACGTTGGAGAGAACCAGGAGAGCAAAACGACAAAGACACACCACCAGTAGAGCTATACAAATTAGAAAAAGGGGCATACACTAACAGGAGAAAGAGAGAGACACCACCGGAAAAGCAGACTAGACCAAACATACACCATAAGGAAAAATACAATATAATAGAGTAAGATACGATAAAAGAAGAGTGGATGTTAGGATAGGGGTTACAAAAGAGAAAAATCAAACACGACTAAAAAGAATAGTGGATGGCAAAGGAATGCATGGTGAAACACTAGAACTCTTGGCAAAAAGGTGAATGACCAAATAGGTATGGACAGCAAAGAGGTGAACAGCCAAAGAAGAGTGAACGGCTGGACGACAAATCAGGGGTACACGACAGAACAGGAGACAGCTGGACGACAAGGAGAAAACACGGCAATACACGCCAGCGGTGGAAAGGAGAGAAAACAAGATATGACAAAAGAAGAGTAGACGACAAAACTAGGGTACATGGTTGAACAGGAAGGAGAGAAAACATCACTAGATGGTGAGAGAGAAAACCGTGTGACGGCAAGAGAGAGAGAAACCTATGAAAAATGAAGAGCCACTATCATAAAAGAGAGAGCCACCACTATAAGAGAGAGAGCCACCACCGTATGAAAGAAAACCATTACCGTAAGAGAGAAAGCCACCACCATAAGAGAGAGACAGACCACTAAGAGAGCAAACATGGAAAACCAGACCACCGAGAGAGCAAACCAAAAATGCACCACCATAAGAAAAGAAATCAAAGAAGATAGCAGATCTGGGAATATGAGGTAAGAGACCAAACATGGTATCTAGAAGTCAAAGAAGTGGGTACAAATCTAGAATGTGAGACCAAATCGTGCATCGGTGTGATACCAGAATATGCAATGGCTTGAGACCAGAGAGTGTGATAGCGTGAGACAAGAATGTGTGATGACGTGAGACCAAAATATGCGTCGACATGAGACCAGAACGTGCAACGACATGACTGATCCGAAGCATATGGTAGGCCATGAGACATGAAACGACAGATCAAAAGTGTGAGTGCAAGTCGTGAAGCTGTGAGACTGTGAAAGCAGGAGTTGTGTGAAACAACTTAGAGAACGAATTCGGTGAAGCATTGGAAAGAACTCAACATATTTACAGATTTCTTTAAAAGAGGTTAGAGAGTGTTATGGTGGACTTTTAAGCGGCAGTAAAGCAGCCTATTCAATTCAACAGAGGTAAGACAAGTTAAAAGAAGGATAGACATAATATTTGACACTCTTTGTATTATACTTGCTTTGTATTTGTAATAGTGAAAGGAACAGAAGATTAAGACATCCATTGTAACTACATTGTGAACATTGGGAGTAACACGTTGGTATTAATAATGGATTGTCTCGGTAGAGGAAGAGTCCCTACCATTGTAGATATACGTCACATTGACAGAACCCCGTAAATCTCTTATGTCCTTACTTTGATTTACATTATGTGATTTGAATTGAGTTATGAACGCAGCTAAAGTATCATCGAACCTATAACTTAAAAAAGACCTAATCAAGAACATCCGATCTGTCTAATAGGGAAGGTATCTAAAAGGTGACTTTAGGGACTATTGTGATTAGTAGGTAACAATAGCTCTACCTTAGTCAAATCTAAGAAAGAGTTTGCTTTCGAAAAGAGTTTGAAATTGTTCACATACCTGCGTATTGATGAGAGTTAGAGTATTAAATAAGCAAAATACTTTGGCTTAAATTATCAAAGTGTTTAAGGGGTGTGATACTGATTCATCCCACCTCTCAGTATCACAGACTAATAAATCTTAAGGTGAAGTTAGGAACTTCAATTGGTATCAGAGCACAAGTTCACCAGTTTGAAACTTAACAACTTGGTGTACTAGTTTGAAGGGTTTCAGAAGTTTTAACGTGTTCAGCATACTGAGAAATGGATGTCGGTACTAGCACTAGCACTACTTCCAGTAAGAAGGTTCCAATCTTCAACGGAACCAACTACCATATGTGGAGAGCAAGAATCCAGGTGGTATTTGCAACCATGGATATAAATGTGGTGAAATCTGTACATAAGGGTTTTAAGCCCCCAAAAGAAGGTAAAGATCCAACCCCAAAGGAATTAAGGTAGTTTGAGATCAATGGGAAAGCCTCAAATGTCATCATTTTAGCATTGACAAATGCTGAATATGCTAAAGTTATGGATTGCAAATCTGCTAAGGAGATATGAGACAGATTGCAAAAGGTCTATGAAGGTGATGGCAGATTAAAAAAAGGTCAAGCTTTAAGTTTTCAAGGAGAGACATGAATCCCTCAGAATGCAGAAGAATAGGATAATCCAAGTGTTCTTCACCAGGGTTATTGATACTGTAAACGATCTTAAAAGTCATGAGAAAAACAAAAAGAACTCATCTATTGTGAAGAAAATTCTGAGAATTCTATCTAAGAGATTTGCCTCAAATGTGGTAGCCATAAAGGAGAGTAGAGATCTCAATTCTATGTCTATGCATGATCTCCAGTGCAATCTCATTACATATGAGATGAGAATAAAGTCAACTGAGAGCTCCTCAACGTCAAAGGTATCAAAGAAGGCAGCTTTCAAAACACTTGAAGATAAAAGAAGAGGAAGAATCATCTAGTGAGGATGATGATAGTGATAAGGAAGAAAATAAAGGTGAAGTGTTGGCTTACTTCACAAGGAAATTCAAGAAAGGGTAAAAAGGAAAAAGGACAATTATCCTTGAGATCTTATCATTGTAGGTAGACTAGACACTTTGTTTCTCAGTGCAAAGTGAAACTTGATGATGAAGATAAGAATGGTGATGATGAGCATAATTCAAAATGGAGAAGACCATCATTCAAATCAAAGAAGTCCAGCAAAAAGACTGCCAACCCACAGAAGATGAAGAGAGGCTCATTCAAAAGTTATGTGAATCAGACAAAAATTGATGAGGAGGAAGATGAAGACTCATCAAATGAGCATGCCTTTATGGCATCAGCTCAAGGTGGTAGTTCAACCTCTGAAGAGGAAAAGGAGATAATCAGAATGGGCAGAACCATAAGAAGGTTGGAGGCCCATATAAAACAAGTTGAAGCAAAGATTAAGAAAGTAAAAAGTCAAAAGGACGAAATAAGGGCTGAACATATTGACTTAAAGAGAAAATTTGAAGAACATGTCAAAATATGTGAAGACCTTACTATAGATTTTGGCTCAAAGACTTCAACAATTGAAGAAATGAAGATAGAGTTGCTGAGAATTTAGTAATAACTCAAAAAGAGTAAGGAGAACTTGTAGAAGGTAGAAGTGGTAGGAGAAACAAGCTCTGTAAAAGAAAAGAAAAATGGAGAAAAAGTGCAGCAATCTGAGGCTGCACTGACTAAAGAGAATGGGACTTTACCACAGAAGTTGAAAAAGAAGGTTGTGACTCAGGAGAAGATAACTAAAGAAGAGAAGACAATTATCAAATCAAAGCCAAGGCCAAAAATGATGTATGTCGTTAAAGAGCAGCAGCTCATAGCTGCTATGTCTCAAAAAGAAAAGAAAGTCAGCCAACTAAGGGTAATGACTGAACAGAAGAAGGAGAAGAAGGTGACAGAAATGAAAGCCACACAAGTAAAGAAACCAACAATCTTGTATACACAATAAGTAATGAACAAAAGAAAATAAGCTGTGATTAGACCTAAGAAGAGGTAGTTTTAAGGTTACTATCTTTATTATGGAGTTTAGGGTCATAAGGCAAGTAAATGCTAGTGGAGAAGGCCAGTATACGTTTCCAACTTGAAAAGATCTGATGCTGCATGTAGGGGGAGACAATACAAAATTTAGAAGAGAATACCTCTCATGAGTTCTTGCATATATTGTAAAAGGTAAGGACACACTGATAAGGATTGTTAGTGGAAGCCCAAACCAGTAGTTTCAAAGAACAAGTTTGTTATATTGGTAGACTTGGAACAGTGTGAAAGGTGCGGTAGGATGGCCATAATGCCAAAAACTGCATGACACTTCTCCCTAAGCAAGAGAAGGCACTCGATGGCACAGTAAAAACAATTGGTGTAGTCAAAGCTAAGAAAAAGGAGAAAGCTATCTTCAAACCAGTTCAAAAGAATGAATATAAAGCTAAAAGGGAGGTGGCTAATATAATTGAAATTGCACTAAAGGCTAACTATAAGGATAAGCAGTGGATCCTTGATAGTGGATGCACTTCAAATGTGACAAGAGATAAGAGTAAATTATCAAAACTAAACAAGTCAAGAGAAAGCAGAGTCAAGTTTAGTAATGATGATTCATTCAACATCAGTGGTCAAGGGTTAGTAAATATTGGAAAAGGGAAGCTGCAAGATGTTTTGCACTTTGAAAGACTTAGATATAATCTAGCATTTGTTAGCCAACTATGCAATCAAGACCATAAAGTGATATTCATAAAAATAGGTTGCTAAGTAAAGAGTAAAAAAGGTAATACTATTGCAACCTAGAAGAGAACAGCTAGAAATTTATATGTGATTGATGAGGACAAGACAAGCAGTTGTTTACTCACCAAAGAAGAAGAAAATTAACTCTGGTATATGAGGCTGGGACATTTAACACAGAAGAACATGAGGACTTACAACAAGAAGAAGAATTGTGGGAGCTATTGCTTTACTCTCACAAGTTGAACCTAAATCTATTGAAGAGGCTACACAAGACAAAGCTTGGGTCAAAGCTATTAATGAGGAGCTGGATCAAATTTCAAATATTTTAACTAAACCTCTATCCACAGAGTTGTTTGAAAAGCACAGAATGAGTTTGTCTGTGCAAATGCCTCCTCAAGTCTAAAGTTCAAGTGAATCCTTCATCTCTACTTTGTGAGTTTTTTTATGTAATTGGTTGGTAAAGGGGGAGAGAAGCAACAGTGCAGGGAGAGCTATTAAGAAAAGGGGAGTGCATATTTAGGGAGAGTTGTAATTACTACATAATGGCTTTTGTTGTGTGGGTTGTAATTGTTTTCAACTAGATTTAAGTGTGCAAGTAATTTGACATAGAGAGGCAAGAAAGTAAAGCCACATGAAGGAGCAAAAGAGTAATTTGAAGCTACATGGCAAGAGAGTAATTTAAAGCTACATAGAGGGGTAAGGAAGTAAAACCACACGACAACCCTACACCATTGGTAGAAAAGAGAGAAAATCACATATGGCAAAGGGGGGCTAGACGGTAGACCAAAAAGAGCAAAATGGCAAATACGTTGGAGAGAACTGGGAGAACAAAACGGCAAAGACACACCACTGGGAGAGCTAAACAAATACAAATCAGAAAAAAAGGCATACACCATCAGGAGAGAGAGAGAGAGAGAGAGACCACGGGAAGAGCAAAGCAGACCAGACATACACCACCAAGAAAAATACAATATAATAGAGTGAGATACAAAAAAATAAAAGTGGATGGCAAAGAAAAATCAGACACGAGCAAAGAAGAGAATGGATGACAAAGGAACGCACGACGAAACAATATAACTCTTGACAAAGAGGTGAACAGCCAAAGAAGAGTGAACGGCTAGATGGCAAATTAGTGGAACGTGACAGAATAGGAGCGGCAAGGAGAAAACACGGCAATACACACCAGTGGTGGGAAGGAGAGAAAACAAGATATGATAAAAGAAGAGTGGACAGTAGAACAGGGGTACATAACTGGACGGGAAGGAGATAAAATACGGCTGGACGGTGGGAGAGAAAATCGTGTGACAGCAAGAGAGAGAAACCGATGACAAATGAAGAGCCACCACCGTAAGAGAGAGAAAGAGCCACCACTGTAAGAGAAAAAGCCACTACCGTAAGAGAGAGATAGACCATTGGGAGAGCAAACATGGAAAACCAGACCACTGAGAAAGCAAAAGTGAAAAACAGATCACCACAAGAGCAAACAAGAAATACACCATTGAGAGAGCAAACCAAAAATGCACCACAATAAAAAAAGAAATCAAAGAAGACAGTAAATCTAGGAACGTGGGATAAAAGACTACATCCGGTATCTAAAAATCAAAGAAGTAGTTACAGATCTAAAAAGTGAGACTAAAACATGTATCGGCGTGAGACTAGAAAGTACAATAGTGTGAGACCAAAACGTGCAACAATGTAAGACCAGAACGTGCGACAATGTGAGACCAAAACGTGCAACGGTGTGATTGATAAAAAGCGTGGGGCAAGCCATGAGACATGAAATGGTAGATCAGAAGTATGAGTGCAAGTCGTGAATCCGTGAGATGGTGAAAGCAAGAGTTGTGTGAAACAACCTAGAGAAGAAATTCAGTAAACCATTGGAAAGAACTCAACGTATTTCCAAATTTCTTTAAGAGAGGTTAAAGAGTGTTGTGGTGGACTTCTAAGCGGCAGTGAAGCAGCCTATTCAATTCAACAGAGGCAAGACAAGTTAGAAGAAGGGTAGACACAGTAAGTGACACTCTTTATATTGTACTTTCTTTGTATTTGCAATAATTAAAGG
Source organism: Ceriops zippeliana (assembly GCA_037897445.1). NCBI lineage: Eukaryota > Viridiplantae > Streptophyta > Magnoliopsida > Malpighiales > Rhizophoraceae > Ceriops > Ceriops zippeliana. Next base: position 3,150,451 of record JBAPLH010000174.1, read on the forward strand.
AATAGAGGATTAAGACATCCATTGTAACTACATTGTGAACATCAGGAGTACCACACTGGTATTTTCAAGTATAGTGGATTGTTTCGGTAGAGGAAGAGTCCCTACCACTGTGGGCGTATGTCACATTGATGAAACCAGGTAAATCTCTTATGTCCTTACTTTGATTTACGTTTTGTATTTTGAATTGAACGCAACTAAAGTATCATCGAATCCATAATCTAAACAAGACCTAATCAAGAACATCCGATCTATCTAATAGGCAATGTGTCTGAAAGGTGACTTTCAAGACTATTGTGATTAGTAGGTAACAATAGATCTACCTCAGCCGAATCTGAGAAAGAGTTTGCTTTTGAGAAGAATTTGAAGTTGTTCACATAGCTGCGTATTGACGAAAGCTAGAGTATTAAATAAGTACAATACTTTAGCTTAAATTATCAAAGTATTTTTAAGGGGTGTGATACTAATTCACCCTCCTTCTCAAAGCATCTAGTATTACAGACTAGTAGATCTTAAAGTGAAGTTGGGAACTTCAGATGTACTAATTTTTTCCAATTTTATTAAATAATACTTTAAATATTTAAATTCATTTTTCACCATCATAAAACAAAATGGACTTGTAATTTTACAATTTAAGATTTCCCTTTTCCACACTAGGATTAGTTTTATGGTCATTACATTTCTTAAATAACTATTATTTTAATTAAAAGAGCTTTAATAGTTGTAAAAAATGTTTCAAATAGGAACCTAATTACAACTTATAAAATACAACTCATTCCCTTAGAATCTAAAGATACACAAACCTAATTACATTCAAATACTTTAAAAGTTACCTTTCCAACACTTATCAAAACAGTCAAACTATTTTGTTGAAACCCATTTTTGAAATTTATTTAAGGTAAAAATTGGTTATCAAGATGAAAACCCCTTGTATGTCATTCAAAAGATTTTCCCTCCAGGTTAGTATTTTAAACTAATTAATTTTATGAAACCTCAACCCTATCATATGTCTACTTTTAAAACCATAGGCTTTACAAAATTTAAACATTTTTACCTAAATAAAACTTATTTTGACTTTACTTATTCTACATTAAATAAACCCAAAAAAAAAATCACTCCTTAGCTTTAGGAATAAAACCTTATAATTACAGGGTCTTTTTCAGTCAAATTAAAACTAAAATTAAATTGTTCTTTGTTTTTCACATATTAGGATTACCAATAGACATGGTTTAATACTTTCTTCCTTTAAAACATAAAGATAGCCTTTTTGGTCATTCCATTTGGATACAAAAATTGATCATAGTACATTTGTAAATTGGTTTAAATAATGGTGAAATTATTTTGAATCCACTCTAAAAACCATGCTCCTAAAATCCAATATTGTTATAACTTGTTTAAAGAAAAATATAAACCTACAAATGAAGAAAAATGTTTTCCTCCTTTTCTTTTTTTCTTATTTTCCTCAAAATTTTTCTTTCCTTAAGTCTTACCTTGGTACTTTAAGTATCAAAACCAAGACAATACCCTTGTTATTGTTAGAAGATTCAAGGTTAAGTGGTGGAACTGTTTTAACATCCTTAATAAACTTTCAAGACCTACTTTAGAAACATGGCTTATGTAATCAAAGCATATACTATAGGTTAAACTCTAAAATACAACTTTCTTAGCCCAAAAATCTCATACTTCAAACCTTTTAGCAACAATTTAAACAAAAGAATGATACTTCTAAATCATTTAGCAATTACTCCAAAATAAAACATCATTTCAAAATATGTTTGAAACCAGTAAACCAATGAAGATGACAACTCTAACATTTTTTATCTAATAAAAAAAAAGTTTATTGATGATTAATTCCTACTAACTTTACAAAATAACAAAACAATTTTTAGTAGATTTTCAGTTTATGGTTCTTGTTAGCTTAACAAAACAGCAAAACAAGTTTTAGTAAATTCTTAACTTGTGACTCTTACCAACTCCATAAAATAACAATACAACTTTTAGTAGATTTTTAGCCTCATGACTTACTACAGGAAATGCCCTTTAGTTATAAATACAAGCTCAAAAATTAGAAAGGGGCATTAGTTGAAGAATTTTAAAAAATTCCTTTTTTAAAATTTCTTACAAAATTCCTTTGTAACCTTTTACTCCCTTTGTTCTTTCTTTATCCCTTATAAAACCTCTTTGTAACCCCTTTGCCCTTGTCTTTTTCAAATTGTCTTTAATAATCTATAAGTATTTTAAAATTATTATATTCTTAATACAAAGATGTTATGTTGTTGTTATATATAGTATCAAAGCCATTAGTTGCTATTTCATCTTGTATTTTTGTATTTTATTAGTCATTGTTTTAGTTTCATTGCATTGAAGTAATTTATTTCTGAATTTTTTTACCTTGAATTACTTTAGCAATAGGTTATTACATTGTTTGAGGTAGTCTTTACCATCCCTAACTCCTAGACTGTAAGAAATATTTTACCATTCTCCTTGAATTTAAACCCACAAACTCAATTTTATGTAAAACTACCATTTTTTTTTCTTTTTTTTCCTCTTCTACTTATAAAATCTTAGATAGCCATAGGATAGCAAATAGTGAAGATATTACAATAAAAGATTTTTCCTAGGGGATTAACAATTAGGAAATTTCACAAGTCAAAAAAAAAAAATATTTACAAACTTTTCAAGTACAATTTTTTCAAAATCGAAGAGAGAGATATTTAATTTACAAAATTTTTTGAAACCATTCACTTTCTTTCTAAAACAATCTTTGTAATATTACAAAGATAAACGCTATAAATATACACGTAAGACTAATATAGGTAGGAACAAAACCCCTTACAAAAGAATGATTAAACACCTTACTTGCCATTAAGGATGTTAGATGTACAAATTTCCAAGACTTTTTGTTGAGTATAGTAGAATCTAACCTCTATAGTGATCAACTATTTTTTAATTGTTGTCCAAATTTAGTTGTTTTTCTCAATGACAAAAATATTTTACAAAGTATAATTTTACAAATTAAACCTCATAATTATGTCATGCTAGGAGGTTTCATTCTAGTAGCATTGATTTTTAAATTCATTATAAAGTCATGATTTTTGCATTTGCATCTAATATTGATTTTAATCTTAAAAAGGAGAAATTCTTCTTTTACAAACCAATCTCAGCCAAGCCCATACTATCATTCCAAAATCTATTTAATAAAAAGGTATTGCTTTACTAAAAGAATCAATATTAAAAGAAGCAATAAACCCTTATTCACAAACTCAACTTAAACCAAACACAAAAATTTTCAAAATCAACTAATGAGATGATGGAAAAGTTATCTTAGCTTTCACTAGAAAACTTACAAGTTCTAAATTATTTGGAAAAATCTCTACTACCTTCACAATTAATCTAAGACAGGTTTTTGGCCTTCTTTCCATAATAAACCTCTTTTACAAATAATCACTTAGATTTTCTAATCTAAACTTACTAATTACCTCCTTACAAAATGCAAATTACAATACCACTATACCTCACCTAATAGATATAAATCCTACATCTAAATCTTTGCCTACTTCACCTATCTCATTGGCCATTACAAAAAAAAGTTTCCAAATGAATTATATATTTTAGAAAAACCTTTTCAAATTGATAAAACATACTAACGTAATGATTTTTATGAATTTTACAATACTAATATATGATTTTGGTTTTTCAAAAAATTTCTATAAAAACATAATAAGATTCAAAATTGTTATTACAAATTCATCTTCAATTAAAAATATATTTTTTATTTTTTGATTAGTTTGAATTATATACATCTTAAAACTACATTCCATGCTTTTTAAAAAAAAAAAAAAAAAACTATAGCCCTATTACTGTAAGAGGTAACGCAAAGGAATGGGTAACAATAAATGACAAAACCATAGAAATTGAATACCCATATCTTAAACAACTCAAACTAACTCTTCAATGAAATAATATAAAATTAGCACCATATAAAATTACTCAAGAAAATGATAATCCAAGGAAATTTCCAAAATGATCATCTAACAAAATAAATACACTAACACTTATCTCCATTCAATAAGAACACAATTAAATATAATGGAAAACCATATCCAAAACTCCACCACTTCACATATTATTGCTTTTTTAGAACCTGAAACTAGGAAAGCCCTTTTTTCAAACCATATGAGGTTTCATCCTTATAAGGTAAAAAATAAGGTAAAAAATGAACAACTATGATAAACCATAAAAACTTATCTAACTAACCTACAACCATCATCCTCCAAACTAAACTCCAAAAATGTTAACACCATAAGATGAAACTCTAACCAAGATACTTTCCAAAAGGTGAAATCTCAATTGAATTGTCTGTTTTCTTTTTTTTTTTTTTTTTTTGGTCCAAATCAATATTTAGACTCATGTAAATGTAAAAAATAAACCCAACATTCTAACCTAATGCAAGTTTAATGCCTCGTCCATCTATAAATAGAATGTCAATAATATGTCTAAATATAACATTCTCGACCTCTTACAATGAATAACTATGGTCACAAATAATTACAAAACCCAATACCAACTTCAGACAAAATTGTAACTAAACTCTTAATTGTAAGATTTTTAAGATAGTTAAAAGGATATTGAGATTATTAGCTTATAACTCACTAATGAACATAGATTATAAAATCCATCAACACCATTGAGAAAGTTCCTATTCTTGATTTCTTAAGGAAATTCTTCTATAATAATTTCTTCACGTGCACAAATATAGATACATATACATATATACTTGTTATATATATCAAATAATAAAAAAATATAAAAATCAAAAGATAAAATTATTTTTTTTTTACAAATGAACATTTATAAGTTTTGTGATAAAGAATAGTACAAACTTACTTTTTCACATAAAATTTATAATCTAATTTATTTTTTTGTTTGTTTTAAAAAAGGTTTAATCGGGGTAATTATAGTAGTTGGGTTAAGGCAGATTCAAAATTTTTAGATGTTATAATATTTTAGTTATCCACATATTAAATTATTATTAAATTAAATTAAAATCAATATTTTTCAGATAAATTCGAATCGTTGGATTATGTTAGAATTTGACACTTTTAATCGTGGGGTGCAGTGATAAATCACTTAATAATTTTTTGAGGGGACTTCTCTTGTCATCGACGATAAAAAAAAATTAATAAAATAGTTCTTAGGCTTACTCCCGAGACCTTAATTATGTCTTAAATTTACGTCATTGACTTTCATTTTAGAGATATAATAATATAATCAACCTCAGAATATATCGCCCAGGAACTAGGTTTTTATGGCCGCCATTAGAGAATTTCAGACCCACAGCTTAATTCTACGTCTATTTTTTTGTACGACACGTAGCCAACCACTAACTGTAAAGTTTGACGATTTGAAAAGCACTAATATCATTGATGAGTCATAGAATCTTGCTTTAAAAAAAAAAAAAAAAAAAGAAAGCCTTTCACGAAAAGTCAGAACAAACGATGCTACAATTAGTTTTAATAAAATAATGATTTAGAATAACCATATACAACTCACCGAAAAAGGGAAATGACCATGTACAGCGGACCTACAAAACAGAGAGTGAAGTGAATAACCCCCAATGTCCAGGGCAACTCCCAAATTTTCGCAAATGAAGGCTATTTTGGTCAATCTCCTTTAGTCAAGGAGACTTAATGGATCAGAACCAAAATAAACTAAGAGAGCACCCTGTCACTCGAATCATTACTCTCTCTTCAAGAAAGGAGACGGTGTCCACATTTATGAAACTTAAAAAGATCCTATACGTGAACCCTAGTGAGCGAAGTGTTGGGAATGATTCGCCAATGAGAAACGGTGAAGTCAGAAAGGCTCCACACAAAAACGATGGATTTTTGTAGGTTCAATACAAAAATCGGATCAGGTCAATACAATTCGAGTCGTTGGGTTTACACACACAAATTAGTTCCAATTTAATTAAAGTGATTTTTTATTTTCATCAAATTTTCATGATTAAAGTTATATTAAAAATAAAATTTTAAATTCTTAAATATTAAAATGCATAATTTAATACGTTTTTTCTTCTTCTTTTTAACGTTAGCATAGTGCCAAATGTATCTCAAGCATTTATATTGCAAATGTATCTCTAGTATATCTTAAATATTATACCTGTATTGTAAATTTATACGAATTTATATATTTCAGTGTCTATTTCATTTTGTATTTTTTATTCACATATTCGTATCCGATATATGATGGGGTTGTAGCTTCCCGAAGGGCCTCAACTGCCACCTCCCCCACCAGTAATTAGAAAAAGATGTGCATCCAAATTATTAATTGTGTGTCTATATCATTTTGTCTATCTTTTTAACTTCTTTTAATTAGATTATTTATTAGCCCTACTAATTTGGTCAATTTGACCCCCCCCCCTTTTTTTTAATTTTGTTGTCGGCTGAATTTAATATGCTTTTTTAAGTAGCAGTCCTTTGAGGGCACCAGTCACCTCTATAAAAAGGCTGCTAATAGGAAGCACGTAGTTCACCATTTTAAAGATCAATTGAACCGTTCTCGTCTACTGTAATCATGGAGCTTCAATTTCCTTCATGGCCTCTCCTATTCACATTCATCCCCACCTTGCTCGTGATAGTACAAATTGTAAAGCGAACAATATTCGCTAGCCGAAAACCAATCCCAGGGCCATGGAGACTACCTTTAATAGGAAACCTGCACCAGCTGGGTCCACTGACCCATATCTTCCTCAGAGATTTGGCTAGAAAACATGGACCCTTGATGCATATACAGCTTGGCCAAGTGTCTACTCTTGTAGCTTCTTCACCAGAGATTACCAAACAGATTATGCACACCCATGATCTCAAATTTTCCGATAAGCCCTTATTGTTTGCTGCACATATCTTAACATATGGTTCTATTGACATAGTCTTTTCACAGTATGGTGACTACTGGAGACGGCTACGCAAAATTTTCACGGTACAGCTTTTGAGCACCAAACGTGTCCAGTCTTTTCGATGGATTCGGGAAGACGAAGTCTCGAATGCCATCAAAATCATATCTCTAAATATCGGAACACCGATCAATCTGAGCAAGATGATACTTCTTGTCAAATATGGCATCACTGCGAGGGCAGCATTCAGTAAAAAATCCACAGACCTAGAATCATTCCTATCGCTCGTCATGGAATTTCTTGAGATGCAAGCAGGTTCCCGCCTTTTGGATGCCTACCCTTCGATTGCGCCGATTATCGGTGTTACGTTAAGGCGCAAAGTTGAGGGAGTGCATCAACAACTTGATCAGATACTCGAAGACATCATACGTGAGCATAAGGAACGAAGGATGACTGCGAGGGTTGGCGCTGACAATGTAGACGCCCATGAAGATTTAGTTGATGTCCTTTTAAAGCTACAAGGCAGGGATGTTGATTTCTCTCTTCCTACCAACACCATCAAAGCCGTCATCTTGGTTCGTACGTTACCTTAATTAATTAGAACTCAGATATTAGCCTTTGTACTCTACTCTACTCTCTCTCTCTCTCTCTCTCTCTCTCTCTCTCTCTCTCTCTCTCTCTCTCTCTCTCGGTCCATATACTGAGTCACTTCATCAAAATTTTATAAATTCTTTTTCAAAATTAAAAATAAAATTATGAATATCTATTAATTAATTTTTTAAGATTTATTTTAATTCTAACTAAATTTAAAAATAAAAAAATATTAATTGAACATAATAAAAAATATATATCAAGATTTAATTGAATTTATTTAATAAATTTAATTGTACTTTTTATTTGATTTGATTGGTGTTAGCTAGCAAAATGGTCCTCTCTCTGCTGCGATCTTGCTTTCTAGTTGTAGACAAAATGACCTCATAAGCAATAATGCGCATACAAATAAAATTTTGACTAAATAAAAAAAAAGGTTATTTTAATTAGATAATAGTCAAGTGCGTTCCTTTCCATTTGCAATATCTGGCCAAATGAATTACAATTATGACGTAGTTTATTTTATTTCAAGGGTTAGCTTGATAAATAAATATGAAAAATGGCTTGGAGCTGGGGCGTTACGAGCCCACAGAAGCAGCCACTCCCCAAAAGGAAAGGAAGGATGTGCATGAACGTTATGACTCTTGCCAATCCCAAAATAAATGCTGCGCATCGAAATGTTTTTGGCTGTTATTTTCTTTTGAGATTGGCCCTTTTCTGGATTTTGTAAACAGTGAATTATGTCATCCATCTAAACGCAAAGACTCAAATTCAAAACCCGTTTTCAGGACATTTTCATTGGAGGCAGTGACTCGTCAGCACAAACAGCAAATTGGGCAATGGCAGAGCTGCTAAAGAACCCAAAAATGATGAAAAGGGCTCAAGCTGAGGTAAGAGAGGTCTTTGGCAGACAAGGAAATGTGCATGAATCAGGCATCCATGACTTGCAATTTTTGAAATTAGTGATCAAAGAAACTCTGAGGCTGCATCCTCCTTTTCCTTTGATACCAAGGAATTGTCGTGAGAATTGTACCATCAGTGGCTACGAGATACCTGTAGGGACCAGAGTCAACATTAATGTATGGGCAATAGGAAGAGACCCCAAGCATTGGAACGAACCTGAAAGGTTTTGGCCAGAGAGATTTCTTGATCGTTCCACTGATTATAAAGGGGCAGACTTTGAGTACATTCCATTTGGCTCTGGAAGAAGGATATGTCCTGGTCTGTCTAACGGCCTAGCTAACATACAGCTGCTTCTTGCACAATTTCTCTACCACTTTGATTGGGAACTCCCTGGTGGCATGAAAAATGAAGACCTGGACATGACAGAAAAACCAGGACCCGTAGTTGGAAAAAAAGAAGACCTCATATTGATTCCGATACCTTACCAAGGTGTCCATGCTCAATATAGCAGCTAAACTACTACAATCTAGATATATATATATATATATCTGTAATATAATATGGGAAGTAATAATTACATGTAGAATTTGTCTCTACACTCAAAACTGTTGCTTTTGATGTGTATGCACCGAAAATTTACATGTAAAAAATGATTCTCATCTAATAAATCGACTCTTATTAATCTAATAATAAGAGTAAACTTAAGATTTTTTGGGTTGGGTGAACAATTTTATATCTGAATTTCTACAAATATATTTATGAAAAATTGAGACAATTTGGTACAAGTAACCTTAAATTTTTATAAAATGGGATTCATCGTTATAATTCTCATATAATAAAGTTGAACAAAAATCTATCTATTGTTTATTTGATGATTTGTATTTTTATTTTTGTTTTTTTTTTTCTAGACCAGTAAGCCTATATTGTAAAAAAATATAAAAAATAAAAAAATAAAGAGCCCAATGCCTATGGATAAAAATTTATCCCTCCTCTGCCTTCCTTATTCCTTGGCCTCGAAGGTCTTCCTTCCCATGCGTATGTACTACGGTGCTCAACGAGGGAAAAGTTTTATTGCCAGCTATGACTCATAACTTGCAACGATATTAATGCATGCATTGAACGAATAATTGAGTGCATTAAATGGTATTACTTTTGCGTCAAATGAACTATCGTAAGCATTTTCTTCAACTCGTGTTAAAATGACGACCGTGCTCGAATAAAATGGATATATTCAAGTACCTGATATGAGAGGCAAAACATATAGCTAAAATATTTATTTAAATATAGATTTTATTTTGCATCACTGCATATCCTCTCTCTCTCTCTCTCCCTCTCTTCTCTTCTATTGTCACAAGCATGAGCCATCTAATGTAAAGGATAAAATCATTACAAGTTATTGGAAATATTCCTTGTTTAACAAGGGGTTTCACTCAAAAAAATTTAGTGCCATTCAAAATCCCAAATTGTCTACTAAATCATTTTTTATTCTATTCAATCCTATATGTCATCATTTGTTTCATTCCATAAAGTAGAAAGTAAGGAAAACCTAAACCAACACTTAATCCGAAAAAGAAGCTAGGTTGTTGAATTACTAATTTAAGGGTAGGTCATTCAAGAGTTCAACTAACGATTTAATTTTATTTTACTAATTTCATTTTATTTATTAACTTTTATAAAATATATTTATTGAAATATTTATTTGTCTAAACTAAAATAGACAAATGGAGAGGATTTGCTAAGTATTTATAGCAAAGAAATTTCAAGAAGGTACTGCAATCAAATGGAAAGGAATCAGCCATTAATATATACACTAATGGAAAGCTCTATCAATCTACTTTCCAATACAGATAACAAGACACAATTTGGAACCATATAGAACAATTCTAATTAATTCTTTAGGGAGTGTCAAAATTGTCCAACTAGGGAGAAAGGCTTGAATGAATCATGGGGATTATAAGATAGTATTGTGGTATTACTTTGTGAATGATGCAAGTGCAAAAGGGAAGTAAGGTAGTTGAAGCTGTGTTACCGAGCCTATAGTCCACAAGGTAATAAGTTTTCTAGTTCAAGAAGGAAGGCCATCACGTTGGGACAAGTTCTAAATGTTTCTTAATTGGCAAACTCATACAGATTCCATATTTTGGAGATTAAATATTTTCTTGCAGTTTAGATTGTGTCATGGCCATGCCATTAGTTCTTGCAAGAAGCTGTTCCTCGTTTGCCAAGTCGGTCGCTCTGAAATGGAATCAATTTTGGAATATATTGTAAGTGAAAGGTAACAAGGATATGTGCGTGAAAACTCGTTGAGACAATCTCATTGGGCTGAAAAAATTCAAAAGCTAGTTCAAACTTGAATGTTGTGTAAATCATCTAGCCTACAAGGTTCAATTTAAAGAGGCTTATGGAGAACAAACCTAGACACGTATGTGTTGTCAAAGATTCAAAATTGGGCCTGTATATGGTAAGAAAGTGAGCTGGAAATGCACTATTCTAAAATTTTTGTACCAAGAACTAGGGAGCAAATCCATTCATTGGATGATTCATTGTTCATCATTCGAAAGTGACATAACAAGAAAAGGAATTATTACCATGTCAAAAAGGAAACTTTGAAGACTATCAACCAACTGCTACCTTGATCCAACTGCAACGACTACCCTAATCACTTGTCCTTCATCATATATATGTCTTCTTCTATAGCAAACAAGACACAACACAATTCTATACTTCATTGTTGTATTTTTAAGCTTAGAAAGAAAAGTAAAACAAAGTTGTGCAACCTTGAAAAAGATATTTGTAAGAGCAAGAGAAAGTGTGAAGAATAAAAGAGCATTCTAAGTGTAGAATGATAGCAAGATCTTTGATGATGACAGACAGTTGGTGTTGGGTGATAAGATCACACCATTTAAAGCAAGGAAACAACAAGTAAAAGGGTAGGACATCTGGATAAGAGGCAAAGCAACCCATAGATGATGCATTTTTATGCACAAGATTCTATTAGCTTGTTACAGTCAAGCAAATTAGATGCAAAAAGTCCTATCCAAAGGGTGAGCAGCCGAAAGGAAGTGTCAGCAAGAAAGAGGTCATGTTATTACAGTGTCTTAACATAAATCTGGCAGATTGCTTGTGGATTCTAGTGAGCTAGCTTGAAAGATCCTTTCTAAGGAGGCCTACTTATTCGATGAGGAAATTGGGTTCCATAATGATATTCTCTAACAAGAATCTATAAGGGTGCTAGAGGTGGGTCAAGCTTTGGGGTTGAAAGCAGCAAGTAGAGAGGAGAAGGTTTTATAATGGTTGTCTAGGCTAGGTAAAAAGGACTTTGATGGTAGTAAGTCATTGCCATTATTGATGGTAAGGATTATGTCTAACATTATATTAATTTGCACATTTAATTTTAGAGGATTAGGGAGGCCCACCAAATGTAGGGTCATTAATAGGTGGGTGAATAAGGTGAGGCTAGATATACTATTTGTGTAAGAAACAAAATTGAGTTTCCCATCAAACTCAGTGTTAGGACAGGCTTGGGTAGGCTAAGTGTGCATGTAGTAACTATTGAGTCATTTGGTACATTCAGAGGCTTAATAATCTTTTAGAGTGATATTGTCTTTCATTTACATTCCAATTGCTTGCAAGTCACTTTATATTGTTCGTTAGCATAGTGGCATTATAGGGTAAAATGATGATGTTGGTGAATGTGTATGCTCTTAATAATCATATGTATCAGTAAGAGTTTTAGGTAGAATTGAAGGAGTTAAAATTTTAGGGAGTGTGGTGTTTGGGGGGAGATTTCAATATGGTGTTAGCCCCTGACCAACATGAGACGGTCATTAATGATAGTTAGGTTATTAATCATTTTTAATGAGTTCGTATATGATATAAAGTTAGTAGATTTACTTAAATAAGGACATTGATTCACATAAAGCAATGGCCAAGGAAACCCATCCATGAGTCATAAGAATGGATTTCTAATTGGGGCTAAATGGCCAGTGGTGTTGTTGTCACTACACAAGGATGTGTATAGTAGCTTTTTTATCATTATGGTATGTGTTTAGGGGTTAATGGATGGGATTAGGGTTTTACTCTCTCTTAATTCTTTAATCATTGGTGGCACAATAGGTGGCTTTAACAAGAGGTTAAAGGCATGGTCGCGGTAGTCAATTATAGGAAATCCTAGTTATATATTATGCAATTGGTGAAAAGGTTTTTGAAGTCTTAAAGAGCAAACAGCTACGAGTCAACATAAATTCCTAGAAGTTCAAATGATGACAAAGCATTTTTTTTAAGTAAGAAACTTAATTAATTTTTGACAATGAGTGATTGGATCTAATGTAGGCAAGCACCACGTATTAGATAAAACTTAAGGTGAAGGAAGATAAATGGTTTCATAAATCTCGATTAAAATGGCTAATAAATGGTAACATGAATACAATTTTTTTGTCAAATTTTGGCTTCAAATTGGTGTCATTAGAATAAGATCGACTGCATCACCAAAGGTTGTAAAACATAGTTAAAACCAACAAAGATTAATAATACTATTTATTTTCATTTTAAAGAGTAGTTGGGTACCTTTACAACATTGTATTTAGAAATGAATGAGTCATTTTTTCATAAACCAAATTAAATAAACAATTTAATGTTGGAAAGCATGTTCATAAAAGTGAAAGTGTAAGTTGCAATCCAGGATTATGATGATAATGAAGTACTACGTCCAAATGGGTATAATCTCAACTTTATTAAGCATCAGTGAAAGGTAGTAAAGCAAGATGTTATGAACTTTCTTTATTATGATTTTATGCAAATGGTAGATTATATTGAGCATTATATGTTTTTAGTCATGTTACCGAAGATAGAGGGGGCAGAGTTACTTAACCAATTTCACCTAATATCACTAGCAGATTCAGTTTATAAAATTCTCACAAATTATTATCTTGAAGGTTAAGATTGGCAATTGGGAAGGTGGTAAGAAAGCATCAATTTGCCTATATTGGTGGTTGCCATATTTTTTATAATGACCTTATAGCTAACAAGATACTTGGTGAGATAAAGAGACAATGACAAGGGAATGTACTTTGAGAAAACTTATTACTCAGTGGACTAAACTTCATAGGAGTTAAAAATTTCTATTAAAGATAAATATAGGAATGCATGTCAATACCTAAGCTATCCACATTGGTTAATGGCCACCTTGCCAAGCAATTCAAAATGATGAAAAACTTAAGGTTGGGGAACCCCCTCTCACCATTCCTTTACCTTTTAGTTGTTGAAAGCCTAAATTCATTCTTTCGAAAGGGTTTCAAGTTAAGTTTCTTGAAGTGCTTAGTTATTGATGACAATATTAAACTCATATATTTGAAATTCGTTGATGTTACCCTCATTTTTAGTAAGGCAAACAATGAATTCATAAAAGTTGTAAAAGAATCCTTTAATACTTTCAATGTTGCATAGAATTGAAAATCAATTTAGATAAAACCGTGTTGTATGAAGTCAAAAGTAGTAAGATGTAGCTTTAAATGTAAGCTGAATTCTAGGGATGTCAGGTTGGACAATTACCTTTAAAGTACCTCAGTCTTTTATTAGGAGTGAACCAAAGGGAGAAAATTTTATAGGACCCCATCATCTATAAGATGGAAAGTAGACTAGCCCGTTAGAAAACAAGATTCTTTTTCAAGGCTAAATAGTTGGTAGATCTAAAATCTTGAATAAAATTACTTTTGATGTACTTTATGTCCTCTTTTAACATGCCTAAATAGGTGGAAGAATGAATTAAGAAAATTCAACAAGTTTTCTTTTAAGAAGAAGAGACTAGGAAGAGGCATATACACCATGTTGGATGAGGCCTTTTGTGTCAAAAGAAGAGTTGTGATGATTTGGGGATTAGGATGTTACGTGATAGTAATCAAGGCTTACTAACAAAATTATTGTGGAGGGTAGAGAATGAAGACAATGTCCTTTGAGTTAAGGTACTTAAATGCAATACAAAAATACAGGGATTTGTCCTTAATGTGAGGTATTTAGTGAGGTATTTGTTTAGTATGGCAAAAGGGTGAAAGGAATCTAAAAGCTATAAAATTCAATTTCGATTTCATGGTCGGAGATGACAAGAAGGTCAATTTCTGGCATCAAGCGTGGATTGACAATACTCCTTGAGCTTGTAAGTTTTTGTGCTTATTCGCCCTTGCACAATATAAAAACAACTTAATTCATTAATTTGGGGAGTGAGTGAAGGATAAATAAGAATGGAAAATATGATGGAAGGAAAGGAATGGAGTTTTCATAGTTTGTTTGTTTTGTGACCTTTAAGACAATCTTTGTGAGTCATGACATAACATCCACCCAAATATGGTAGTGGCTAGCTCCCCCAAAAGTGGAGATATTTAAGTGGCAACCAATGAGAGAGCGGCTTCCCATTAAAGAGTGTTTAAGCTTAATGGGTAGCAATGTGAATTAGGACAATAAGTGAGCAATTTGTGACATGCATCAAGAATTTGTCTCTCATTTGCTTCTTTATTATGGTGCAGTATAGGTAGTGTGGTTCAAATGTTTGCAATAGTGGGGCATATCATGAGTGGCTTTATGTTAGGTGCAGTAGGGCTTCTTTGTAATTATTTGGTTCATATGGCTAGTTAGGAATGAATGTGTATTTGTTGGTAAACCTTTCATGATTAACAATTATATGACTTAATTTGTGTTCAAAGGTCATGGTGGTTGAAGGCATACTAGTTTGATTCTCACTTTACAATTAAGGATTGTTTACTTAGTCTTCATGACGTTTGTCTATGAGAGAAAAGGCTAATATGCCTATAAAGTCTTCAATAGGTGGAGCCTCCGAAAGACATGGTGAAATTCAATACAAATGCAGTTATGACTAATGCATTGAGGGTGGCAGGTATAAGGAGTGTGCTGCAGGGTAATGACAAGAAAGTGATGTGTGTCTCTTCTCTAAAGCAATGATAGTATCCAGTGTCAATAAAGCAAAACTCCTTACAATTTTGAAAGTGATCACTCTATAGAAATAATAAATGATGCCAGAGGGTCTCTTTAATTATTGAAAGTGATTCTCACACTGCAATAACATGGATAAATGACCAAGCGGGAAAACCCTAAATTCTTTATTAGTATTTTAGGATATTACTCCTAGAATTAAGGACTTTATTTCCTTTGTCTTTCAATCTTAAAAGTTCAATTTCTTTGTAGACTTTCTAATTAAGCAAGAAATGATGAGACAAACCAGCTTCGTTGCATGGGTGGAGGTCTCCGATTTAGGATTTAAGCTTGGAGGTGATAGCGATTCCACTATTGCTTTTTGTGTATTTTCTGGAGAGAGAGAGAGAGAGTGCATTTGCCTTTTTTGTGTTTTGTTTTGTATTGGGTTACGACGTAGTATTGTATAGAGCCTTTTGTTTAGGAAATAAGGATTTTGTTTATTTTGGTGCATCTTGGACCACATTTATAACGACAATATATTATCTCTGGACGTTCAAAAAAATGTGTAAAATGAGAACTTGTGAGCTCGTGTGTTGTGTGATTGTGTAAAGGTGGTCAAGTGACTATCAAATGATTATAAGAAAAGTTAGGTGACCTTTTAATTGTTAAGAAAGAGAGCTAGAGTATGCTAATATGGAGTTTACTTAAGTGACCAACAATTATTAGGCTCTAATCTTGACATGTGAAGAAGATTGAAATAATGGATTGTGAAATACTCAAAAGAGAGTTTGGAAAGTGGATGTAAGCTTCATGATAAGTCAAACCATAATATATTTTTTGTGTTGATGTCTCTTTCTTTAAACTCTCTATATTATTATTCACAAACATGCACAGCTATTGTTTATTCAATTTGTGTTTGAATATTTATTTGCACATGAATTACACACGATCCACAAGTTAAGTGCACACGCACATGTACACACACATATATTTTATAACCTAATGTACTCTTCTCTAGGGTTGCCATAAAACCAACAATGGAAACTAAGAACAACATTATAGCCTAAAGAGCTGGGCAACTTATTTAGCCTCTTCTTCTCAAGTGTAGCTGATAGCCAATATGTTATTCACAATGCCCTGTGAACTTTAGACAAACATATCCCATTATTGCAAGAGATTTAAGGTGACAAGCAACCCTTAAAGGTAAATCTTTTTTGGACTCCTTTTTGGATCATGACTTACAATTTTCCTCAATGTGATGAAAAGGTCTACCGTTGTTGCCGTAGGAAATTCAGGGGGATCCTCCATGGCTGTGGACAAAATTAATTTTTGGCAATAGGGAAAGTTTTTATGGTTCCCAGAACAGTTTGATGTATGGAATTGATTACTGAAGGGGATAAAAGTGAAATAGTATAATAGTGATTTCTATAAATCTCGTTCAAGAATAAAAAATTGTTGATGCAATTGCTATAACTCTGAGCATCTTAAACCCCAGAGGAGATCCAATCTCTCTAAGGTACACAAAAATGGTTTTAATCTTGGTTATTGCTACACTAGCTCCTTGTAATCATTTTTGGCTTATTAGCCTGGTTACACCAAAACCTCCTATTTGTTGATAAAGATAGGGTAGGGGCTATATCAATCACGAGTGTCATGTACTGGGCGGTTAGTCTTGTCGAGTCCAAAGAGAAATGTTGGCTTATTTAGCCTAACATACATGACCACACACCCTGCTGGTCAATCTTACTTTGTATATTCACCTTAATTATGGACCCTTCTTGTGTGCATATCACTATCAAATTAAGTTTTTAGAGCACCCTTGAAGGCCCCAAGCTTAATTTGCAGCCATGTGTAGAAAGGCTTGTGCGAGGCCTTGTGCTAAGGAACATGAGAAGAAAGTGCTCCACCGCTGGATAGTCATCGGAGCTGGGGTTTTGGTTCTCACGGTGGCCACGGCGATCTTCCTCGTATGGCTGATTCTACGGCCAACAAGTCCTCATTTCACCCTCCAGGACACCACCATCTACGCCTTCAATCTTTCTCAGCCGAACTTCCTTACTACGGTCATGCAAGTCACCGTATCCACCAGGAACCCCAACAGCAGGATCGGCATATACTATCCCACAATAGATATATACGCCTCCTATCGCAACGAACCGATAACGTTGACTACCAAGCTGCCTTCGGGGACATACCTGGGTGAAAAGGACATTAGCGTTTGGTCTCCATTCTTGCATGGCGATTACGTGCCACTGTCTCCAAGTCTAGCTTCTGCCCTCGGCGAAGACCTGAATGGAGGGATGGTACTAGTGGAAATCAACGTCTCTGGGCGGCTGAACTGGAAGGTTGGCAAATGGATGTCCAGAAAGTATCATCTGAACGTGAGGTGTCAGGCATATATTACATGTGGTAGGGGGTCTAATGGCGGCCCTATTCAGTTTCGGATCAAGTATCAGCTTGTGAGGGACTGCTATGTGGATGTTTAAGCAACCGCGATGGCTGGGTAATAAGTTATTTACTGTCGTTTTTCCTTTTACATTTCTTCCTAAGAAAGCCACTCAAGTCTTCTTTCTCAGGACGTCCGATATTTTGCTAATGTACGAGTTTATAATTGAGTTTCAATATCTCTCGATTGCTTTCGCGTGCAGTTTTTAGAAATCCCAATAAAATGTTCTGGAACCTATTGACATTTGATGTGTATAATCTATAGTTTGATTCTTGCTATTCTAATTTCATCTTTCTGCCATATGATGACAATTTCTTGTCCTAAACTTAAGGACTTGGTGAAATATTAGGAAAAAAGGACCGGTTGACTTGGCCTTTAAATATGACAGAGGTAGCAAAATCTCTTCGAGTTTATTTGTTTTCAGTTCATAAACAGATCTACCATTAATCCACAGAATTGTGCAAGATAGATTTCTTCTTAATTGCTTTCATTTTCCTATTTAGAGGCTTAATTAATTGACAAACTTTTTATTGTTCTACTTGAAGTTGTACGTCAAGATGGGTGTTTTTTTTTTTTTTTTGTCCATCGTCTGTCAAGATGGTCTTACATTATCTCTTTACATTAAGTTGGATTACTTTTGTACTGATGATAATGACCTGCATGGAATCAATTTAATACGTTTAAACGGGTTCGCACCTTGTATTATTTTAATTATTAACTATACATTTTTGGTTTATTGATGCATAATCACAATTAACATGAGACCACAATAAAATAGACCATGTCCATATCCATGTGATGAACTCTTCAATTTAACCACTATTGTCGAGAAGAATTTGTTAAATAGACTTTCTGCCAGCGTATATTTTGGATCATGTTCCATTACAACAGTACACCACACCGTTGACACAATGTATATTCTCTAGATCAGAATCAGTAGGCCAAGTCATGTAATCATTTTCTTTCGAAGTAGTAATCAATAGGCCAACTTGATTTCCGTAACCCTACTTTCACCCAATAAATAATGGAGAAGAGATACATTACTCGCAAGCGAATCAATTGGGTGGCCACATTGAGATTCAAGATTCCTTGAGCACATTGGACTGCTCGTGTTAGGTGAGATGTAATTCCTTGAGTCATAACAGCGATATGATGAAAATGTTAGATTTTTAATTGTGAGGTCATTAAGGGAATCCATTAGTGTATCTTCACTTCTAATCTATGAGAGTTGCATTAACATTTCTAAAAGACTTATACATATAAAATTCTTCGCAAGCTTTCTCTTGCCCATGTGCTAGGCAGGCAGCACTTGCCATGTGCAGGTTGGTTGTCTCATTGCCTGCTCAGCCAATTTCATACGGTAGACCCCAATCAATAAAGTCTATATTCTACTAGAGGCGTATTCAGACTGGGTTGGTACTCGGGGGTTGACGATTTTCCCATAAATGTAGACTGCATCCCAAAACTATGTTGCACTTGGTCAACGTGGAGAAATGCTACCTTTAATCTCAATTAACCGAAAAAGTGGTCAGAGAGTACATAATTGCGAAGATGGACCAGAAGCAAGGGAAGTACGAGGAAGGATGAGGAAATTAGTATCTTCTCGTTATGTATTTCAATATTGCACTATGTAGTAAATACTTGCCTTTTCATTTCTATAGTATATAGTTTAACATGATAATAATAATAATAACATGATATAATTAATTTATTAATTTTTATTGATATCATATTATTATTGCCTAATTTAATTACCAGATTATAATGAAAAATATCCATTTAAATAGTAAGATAACTTAGATGAAGGTTATTGTATTGAATTGTACTGTATTTGCATTAAAAAAAACTAATTTCATCTAATATATTTAAGAGTTTTAAAAATTATATTTATTATTTTATTTAATTTTATTAAAAACATTAATTATATTAATTAAATTTGATCCAAATTAATCATTTTCATTAAGTATAGCCATAAAGTAGTTATTTACACACTATATGATAAATATATCTCCTTCTCACTATTATGTCATTAAATTTATTAATGTAAAATAAGTTCTATTTTAGAAAAATTTTAAAAATTAATAAAATAAAATTTTATTTTAAATATTATAAAAAGAAAAAATAACTTAAATATTTAAAAATATTTTTAATTTTATATTTTTAAATTAAAATTTATATTATATTAATAAATTTAATAATATGATAATAAAAAATACATTTATTATGTAATAAGTGAGAAACTATCATATAATTATATTTAACAAAAAATATTTTATATATGTAAAATTTAAATAGTAAATCTAACATGTTAGTAAATTTTGAAAAATGAAGTAAATATCATTATATAAATTTTGTAACATATAGAATAAAATTAATTTTTTTGTCAATTTGAAGAGAAGACATTTTGACCACTAGTGAAAAGATAATGTCAAAATTGACACGCTTTTTTTAACTGAATCATTTGACAACTAATTTGACTTTATATTGTAACCGTAAAGTATTTTCTTCTTACTTTACCTTACAAACCCACCAATTTTTTAAAACTCTTTTGCCCTCAAATAGCTTTACCAACTCATAAGTGGACTTGTCATATAAAGATTTCATCTCATCTGTCATAGCATCTATTCAATGCTATTTATATTCACTTTCTACTGCTTCTTCATAACACTCAAGTTCTTTCCCATCAGTTAATAACACAAACTTGTTAGGAGGGTACCAAGTAAAAGACGCTAAAACTCTGTTAAACCTTTGTGGCTGAAAAGCAGGTAGAGGTGAGGTTGAACAATCTTCTGTAGGAGTATTAAGATCACCTGCACCCTGTACATTATGATCCTACTGAATATTTCATCATATTCTTGAATGTCAAGTTCAGTATCACCAAAATCATTTGCAGGTGCCTGAGGAATTGGATCAATACCAATAAAAGTATCATTAGTTTGAGTAGCTACCTTCTCAATGTCTTTAATGTTTTGATCTTTAAAAAACACATCTCTACTTCTGATAAGCTTTTTCTCAACCAAATCATATAATTGGTACCTAAAGTCATCTTCACCATAACTAAGAAAGATACATTGTCGTGTCTTCGTATCTAACTTTATTCATTCATCTGTAAGGACATAAACAAAAGCCTTACAGCCAAAGATTCGTAAATAATCGTAAAAGACTTCCTTACTAAACCAAATTTTGTCCAGAACATCATCTTGCAAAGGAATACTAAGAGATAGATTAATTACATGTGTTGTTATTTTTAAGGCTTCACCCCAAAAGGATCTAGACAGTTTGTATCTGAGAGTAAACATATAACTCTCTTAATCAATGTTTTGTTCATCCTTTCAACTAAACCATTCAACTGAGGTGTCTTTAAAGGTGTCCTTTGGTGTCTAATCTCATGTACTTTACAATACTCATCAAATAAACTATTGTACTCACCATTATTATCAGTATAAACACATTTCAACCTTTTCCCTAACTATCTTTCAACTAAGATATGAAATTACTTGAACACATTAAACACTTGATCTTTAGTCTTTAAAGCATAAACCTAAAGTTTCCTCAAATGATCATCAATAAAAGTCACAAAATAACAAGTACCACCAAATAAGCATACCTTCAAAAGACCACACACATCAGAATGCACTAACTTAAGCAACTATAATTTCCTAGAAGGAGAGTGACTTTTAAATGAGACTTTGTTATGTTTTCTAACCAAACAATAAAGACATTTGCTTAAAGCTACACTCTTCATGCCTAAAAGCTAGTTTTTCCTTGTCCAACAATTCATCCTTTTTTTACTCATATGGTTAAGTCAATTATGTCATAAATTAATCAAATTCTCATTCTCCACTGCATTCACAGCATCTCTAACAATAGAAGCTTGCATAAAATACAAATTGAAACATTTCTTACCTTGCGCCACAACTAGAGATCCTCTAGTAAGTTTCCATTAACTATCATTAAAGATACTACAAAAGCCCTCATCATCAAGCTTTCCTATTAAAATCAAATTCAACCAAATATTTGGGACATATCTGACATCCTTCAAGGTCAACTATGTTTCACTATTAGTCTTTAAGCAAATATCACTAATACCAATAACTTCTGACTTCTGCTAAACCATTATTACTTATCTTCAACACCCTATGATTATCAGGTGTATATGTAGAAAAAAAATTTCTTACGTGAAGTAACATGAAGGAAGACACCACTATCTACTACCCAATCAGTCTTATAAGATGTCAGATTAATCACATTTTCATAAAAAACAACAATAAGGTCATCAATACCAAAAGTTGATATAGTAGCAATACAATCATTATCATTATACCTCTTCTCATGCTTATCACTATCATATTTTCTTTCCTCCACTTATGGCATTACTTCTGAATATGACCCATCTTTCCATAATAGTGACACTGGACATTCTTATACTTTGATCTTGACTTACTTCGACTTTTACTTCTGCTCTTTTTTCCATTACCTCTTTCTTGGTTTCTCCCCTTGTTTTCGGCAACTAGAACCTCTGAATT
Organism: Ceriops zippeliana; assembly: GCA_037897445.1. Lineage (NCBI taxonomy): Eukaryota > Viridiplantae > Streptophyta > Magnoliopsida > Malpighiales > Rhizophoraceae > Ceriops > Ceriops zippeliana. The sequence continues at coordinate 3,172,733 of JBAPLH010000174.1, forward strand.
GGATGATGATGAACCCTAAGACCTTCTTCTCATCTCCTTATTCAACACACCACCTTTCATTAATTCGAATGAAATAACACCACTAAAGGTAGAATTCGCAAGTGAAATCCAAAATGTCTCCTAAGAATTAAGTAATATAGCAAGTAACTATAGTCTAAGAATCTCATCATTAAATTTAATGTCTATACCCAACAATTGATCAATGACACCCTGAAACTCATTCAAGTGGTCTACAACTAAATCCATTCTCTATATCTCAGCTGCATCATTTTTTTTAGTAGAAACAACATATTATTACCAAATTTTGAAGCATACAATGACTCAAGTTTGCTCCACAAAGTCTATGCATGTGTCTCATTATATATATGATTGTAAACATTATCATTAATAAATTACCGTATAAAGCCACAAACTTGTTATGCTTAAACTTGTATTCCTCATCAGTCTGTGACTCAAGTTTTGTAGCAACAAATACTGGCAAATGCATTTTCTTTATAAATAAAAGGTCTTTCATTTTACTCCTCCATATATGATAATTTGCGTCATTCAAACAAAACATTCTATTCACATTCAACTCCATCATTCACACAACTAAGAAACACAACCTTACTCTAATACCACTTTAATGGGAAAGGTCTTTTGGGTAATTTGTATTCCACTGCCCCTGTCCCATCATGGTGAAATGACGAAGTACGACTTACAAGTAGCCATCATGGCAAAAAAAGCTACTTACATATGCCACTTGGATTGGGCAAAAATGATACGTATAATGTGGAGAAGGAGATTTCAAGGTAGGCTACCAAAATATAATTTTCTTGAGAATGTAAAATTTTTGTTGGTTTCCTCTTTTTTGAAAAAATGTAAATTTTATAAATTTCATTATTTTTTTGTTTGATTATTTATTTATTTATTGAGTTAAGATTGACAAGCAGCATAAGAACGCATTGCAAGAAGATCCCTAAGGGTTCAATTACGATAGGGTTGATGATGAAATGAAAGTAGAAGTTCTATAAGTTTTGTCATTTCTACAATGTTATACGTTAAGTTGATGAAATGTTGCCTTTGGTGAATTAAAGTTATTGTTGAGCAAGGTCAACTCTATGGCAAACTAGATCTACTATGATAAATTAAAGTGTGATGTGGATGGTATAATTGTGGTTTCAAAGAATATGTGGGTAGAGCTTTCTCCTCCAATTTATGATTTTTACCTGTAAGTTATAGACCTATCCTCTGGGAAGTTTTTTATATAATTAGAGCTCCTCAGTTTCCATTATTTTTCACATTTTCTAATAAAGTTTTGTATAATTGAAGTTTTGTGTCATGGTTACTTGTTTCACTCATTCCATATTATTTTTCCAGTTATGTAGAGGATTTTAGCCTGTCTACCAATTTAAGCTTTGGCTATAATACTTAGTGTTAGGTATCCCTCTTATGTGGAGGGAACCTTAAAAAAAAAAACAAAAGAGTTGACTTAATGAGGTATAAATACCTCATTAAGATTAGGTTAATTTTAGTGTGAGAGAGAGGGAGAGGCTGCTGGCTAAAACACAAAAAAAATAATAATAAATAAGGGACAAAGAATCCAATAGAGTACTGGTCATTAATTTCAAAATCCAACAATAAATTCTTATTCGATTTAGCTAAAACTTTGCTAAAGAATAGAGAATGTCTTTCTGCGTGCCGTTTACATTTCGTGGTTCATACTTTGAGAAATTATTCTGCTTACCGTTTTAATCAACCTTATAATCAGAAGATTGTTTGTGGTCTGATCATACTGTATTTTGGTCAGTTCATTGAGGACACCTAGATCTTGATTCTGTATTTTGGCTTTTTACAAGGGCAGGTTTTTAGCTCAAATTTTGATCACTTGTTTTTGGTAATACTCTGTTTTCTCTATTACAGCAGTGTAGATGAACCGTGTAGATGAATATTATTTTATAGTTTGATTAAGCTGAAATTTGGATAGTCAGTAAGGGACATTTGAAATTTCATCTTGAGATGTTGGATTGTTGTTTAGAAGTCTGGTTGTTGAGTTATTATTGACAGAAAGTATCTTTCGTATTGTTTAACTCATTTGGCCTCTCATTTTGGTTCAAATTGAGTTTGTTCAATTTGGTTGATGTAATTAAGGTTGTGTACCTTTGTTATATTCACTTGTTTATTGTAGTGAAGTTGATTTCTAGACCATTGTGACCTATACTTTTTCTCTTTACTTTGAAGAGGTTTTTCACGTAAAAGATCAGTGTGTTCTTATATGATTGTTTAAGTTGCTATATTTTCTAAGCATTCTAATTTTTCTTTTTAGTTTTTTGGATTTTTCATAATCTAATTCATTAGCCTAGTGTTTGATAAAATTTTTCCTTCAATTTAATTTAGTAAAAAATTTTCTATTGCATAAAATTCTAATGACACTTTTTTATCCCATCTAATTTTATTTCATAAAAAAATTTTGTTTTATATTTCCCTCAATTTAAATAATGGAGTATAAATAACAAAATTAGTTTCATTAAGGTGGTATAATTATTTCTTGTTACTCTTTAAACATTATTAAAACTATAATTAATATATTATGTTACCTTTATATTTTTATTTACAATTTTTTTAGTTTTTTAATTAAAATAATTTTATATACAAATAATACATATCAAGAAATATCATTTTAAATATGACTTATCAATTTATTTGTGTTAGTATGAATAAAAAAGGGATCTTAAGTTAACTCCTAGTGCATATAATTGTAATCAATAAATAAATTGTCTCCTCATTATGCCTTCACAAGAGTTATTAAATTTTTGTACATTGCACCTACTAAATTATTAACTGTGGTACATTTCACTTACTAAATTACTAGATGCAATTATTTTTTTTATTAATTGCTCAACACAATATTTATTTAAAAACCTCATCATTTGAAATCTTTAAAATAATAAAAATTATGTGTAAGTCTTTTTTTTTTTCATATTTTTCCATTAATTTGTTAAGAGAATGTCAACTTCTATTATTAATTTACCTAACATAAATTGGAATTAATTGTCTTTTGTCTTCCTCAAGGTTCTCTAAATTAGATTGGCAAAACTTGATGATAAAGAAAATGGGACGAAAAAAAAAGTTAGCAAAAGATCTAATTCACGTGCTGGACTTAAAAATGCCTTGTCAATCAACAGTGGCAATTGAAATTAGTACTATGTCGAAGTCCTTTTTCCAAACAAATTGCAATGAATATAGGATCTTCTTCTGCTATATAAACCCATTGTTACTCAACATATTTTATTTGTCACGCCTTCTAATTATTTTGGTGAAGTAGTTAGATTGTTCTCCAACCTTTCTTCATGATGCATAACACGTTTTAAAGTAAAGAAATTCAGTTTGAATATGGACTTTTATTTAATGAGCACATTTGGGTATGTAACAAAATCATCTAAAGAGAATATCCTAAGTACTAGAGATAAGAAAGGCAATAAGACTAATACTAGAAAGGAAAGATAAAGTGGTGCTCTAAAGATTGATGAAAGTAGAAATGAATGTGTAAATGTAGAGTAAAGTAAAATTTAAGTGTAATGTATGGGCTCATAAAAAATTAAACTAATTTATACTATCAATGTAAGATGGCTAGGAAAATTTACTAAATATAGGGTATTGCATAAATGAGTCTATCAAGTAAATTTGGACATTCTGTTTTTACAAAAGACCAAGCTACATAATCTAGTGGATGTTGTTTTGAAGTAGGTGTAAGAGCGTCATAGGTTAAGGTGCCAACGATGGACTTTGTGGGAGCAGTGAAGGGATAGTACAAAATCAATTGCTGGCTACCCATTTTATGGTCATTATGGGTTAATTAGTACCAATTATTAGAATTTTAGTATTGGTCAATATATATGCATTGGATTATCATACTGAACAGCAAAATTTTTGGGAGGAGTTGAAAGGATTGAAAAACAAATTTAATGGCTGGTGGCGTATAAGGGGTGATTTTAATACAACACTAATAAAGAACAAAATAATATGAGTTATAGATAATAGAAAGGCAATCCAAAAATTTAATAACTTTGTGTATGATATAAGCCTTGTGGACTTATCCCTACAAGGACGTAGATATACTTTGTGCAACTTATATGTAGAGCCCTCTATAAGTCGAGTAGAAATGTTTTGTATGAGAACTAAATGGCTACAAAATATACTGAATCTAAAATAATAAGCTGTTATGTGCTCCTTTTCTAACCATGTAGGAGTTTGTTTGGGGACCAAGGATCGCGATTGGGATCTCTCTCTGTTCTATTATTTTAACCATTGGATTAATGACAAGAGATTACAATCAAATGTGGAGAATGCGTGGTAAAAAACATCAATAATTAGCCACTTAGGCTATATTCTAAGGGGTAGAATGCAAGTTATAAAAAAACTTTCTTCAGTCTTGGTGCAAGTAGGAAAGGTTAAATCACCAACAGGGTGTAAGAGAGGTCGAAACCAAAATTAAGCAATTAACTTTGAAGTTAGAATCACAATGACTTTCAAAGATGGAGCGGACAAAGTTGGTTAAGGCCAAAGTAGACTATTATACCATTATGAAAAAAGGTGAGTAGGAATGGCACAGAAAATCTTAACTTTAATGGCTACAAAAATATGATAGAAATTCTAAGTTCTTTTAAATCTAGACATCAAATAAAAAGAGGAAACATTAATTGAGGTCATCAAGTCTTTACTATAAACCTACTAATGTAATAGAAGTAGTCTTTAACAAATTTAAGGACTTATTTGGTATATCCATTACTCAATGTATGGAAATGAATGAGAGCTTTTTTCATAGGTGGATAGGGTAAATAATTTGATCTTAAAGACTTCATATACAATTAAGAAAGTACGAAAAGTAATAAAAAACTATAACAACAATAAAACTTTGAGACTGAACAAATTCAATCTTAATTTTGTCAAGTATCATTAGAAGATATTGGAGAAAAATGTGACAAGATTTCTCAATGACTTCTATGAACGTAGTAAGTTGCGTAAAACACTTCCTTCAACCTTTATTACACTAATTCTAAAGGTAGAAGCTACTACAAAAATTGAATAATTTAAATTGATCTCATTGATGGGATGCATCCATAAGAGATTAACTAAAGTTCTTAGTTGAAAACTCAAAATGGTAATTAGCAAAGTTGTAGAGGAATCTCATATAACTTTTATGTAAGGGCATAGCATCCTATATAGTGTTCTAGTGGCCAATGAAATATTGGAGACTATGAAGAGACAGAGTTCAAGAGGGTTATTATTAAAATTGACTTTGAGAAAGCATACAATTTCATCGAATGGACGTTTTTAGCTAAGGTGATGGGCTTTAGGAGTAAGTGAAGGACATGGATAAAGGAATGTATTTCTACACTTACATTGTTGATTCTTATTAATGGTAAACCAACATAGTAATTTTAAATGACAAGAAGTTTAAGGCAAAGGTTCCCTTATCACCTTTCCTTTTTATCCTAGTCACGAAAGGCTTTAACATTATTTAGAAAGGCAACAAATTTGGAGTTTATTAAAGGCATTCTATTTGAAAATAACATTAGATTAACACATTTATAGTTTGATAATGACATAATAATTTTTAAGAAAATGGAGGATGAGTTAGTAAGTAAGTGTAAGAGGATCTTTCAATGCTTTTAATATTGTATAGGATTTAAACTAAACGTAGTAAAAATGATTTTGTATGGGATTGAGGTATGTGAAATAAAGTTGTAAAGGTAAACAAGCTTTTAGCACTACAACGTAGGTTTACTACTGTTAAAATACCTTAGGTTGTTGTTAGGGCTGAATCCATGATCCAAAGGTTTATAGGACCTAGTGATTCAAAAAATAGAGAATAGATTGGCCAAATGAAATGCCCATTTCATATTAAAAACCAGACAATTAGTTCTCCTAAATCATGCCTAAGATAACTTCTAATATTTTATATCATTATTTAATATGATAAGGAGTGTGAAAGAATGACTCAAAAAGATATGGAGATCCTTTCTTTAGAGTGAGAAAGATGGGAAAAGGCATATGCACCAAGTCAATTAGGGCTTAGTATACCAATAAAAGAAATAAAGTGAATTAAAGGTCGTTGATTTTAGAGATACTAACGTTGAATTGTTATTTAAATAGTTATAAAAAGTGGAGAATGCAGACAATGTATTATGGATTAAAGTACTTGAAGCAAGGTATGGAAAACATTATCTATGGCTATGGAAGTAGTCAACAAGGTGTTCAAAATTGTCTTAGATTTGGTAAGGTATATGTTTACTGTAGTAGAAAGAGGATAAGAAAACAAAAGCAATGAAGTCTGATTGTAGCTACTTGGTAAAAGATAGCCATATTATAGACTTCTAACACTAAGTATGAATAGGTGTGACACCTTTGGCTTTATGATTTTTGAGAATATTTTTGCTATTAGTAAAGAAAAAGGTTCTAGTAAGTAGCTTTAGTGAATAAGAATAGGATTGTTCAATCTAGAAGTTTAGGTAAAGATACAAGTTGTTTGATTAGGAGAAAGATCTATGCACTAAGCTCATATGTCTTATCTTAGTGCATCGACCTATGAGAAGGGAGAAGTATAAGTTTATTTGGCATTAGGAAAGGAATAGGTAGTTCTCAGTGAACGTGGATATACTAAAGGTATATAACAAAAATGGGCCTTATTGGATGTGGAGGTCTTTGGTTGGCAATTAATTTTCAAACGTCTACCAATTAAGGAAAGACTAAACAAGATTGGGAATTTTGATTGGGACAGCACTCATCAATTATGTTATAAGGTGCAAGAGTTCTTCATTCATTTGTTTCTTTGCTATCATCATACTTAGGCAGTGTAGGGTATGTATTTAAAATTGTAAGGAGTGTCATGGGTCACTCCAAGATAAATTAAAGTTGGTCAATGCCCTTATAGGGTACATATAAGTTCAATACAGATACTATAATGATGATCATGAGCGGAATGGCAAGTATAGAAGGAGTATTATACAACAAAAATGAGAATATAATATGTATATTTTCTAAAGCAATAGAAGCTTCTGGTATTAATAAGACAAAAATTCTTACAATTAAAGAAGTAGTCAACCTTTAACATCTGAAGAATGATGAAGGCTAAGCCCTATTGATTATTAAGAGTAATTTTTGAATAACTATGACATGGATAAACAAAATGGAAGGAAAACCTTTGAGACTTTTGTCTATAATTAACAACATAAATATTAAAGTTCTTGACTTCTTCGTAGGATCTACAAGTTTGTAATACTGAGAGAAGGGGTAAATCAGTATCACTACAATTTGTAATTTAAAGGAAAGTGAACAACTTTAACCTCTTCTTAAAAGAGAACTCTTTCTCAGAATCAACTAAGGTGGATCTATTGTTACTTACTAATCACAATAATCCCCAAAGTCACCTTTCAGACACCTTGCCTAATAGATAATTCATATGTTCTTGTTTAAGTCTTCGTTAGGTTATGGGTTGGCTGATACTTTAACTGCGTTCACAACTCAATTCAAAACACATAACGTAAAGCAAATTAAGGACACACAAGATTTACATGGTTCTATCAATGTGACATACATCCATGATGGTAGAGACTCTCCCTTACCAAGACTATTCGTTATACTTGAAAATTCCAATTACAATGGATGTCTTCATCCTCTGCTCCTTTCACTATTGCAATTACTAAACAAGTACAATACAAAGAGTATCACTTACTGTGTCTATCCTTCTTCTAGTTTGTCTTGCCTTTATTGAATTGAAAGGCTGCTCCACTGCCTCTTAGAAGTTCACTGTAACACTCTCTAACCTCTCTTGAAGAAATATGGAAATACATTGAGTTCTTTCAATACTTTGTCGAATTTCTTCTCTACGTTGTTTCACACAACTACTGCTTTCACCATCTTATTATCTCCCCCGTCTTCATGTCTCACGGCTTTACTGTTTCACAGCCTGCCCTCACCTATCCATTTCACACCCCCTTCAATCATATCAGATTTTCTCCTTTTATTGTCGATTACTATTCATCAACCGTCAGGTTTCTCTCTCCTTCCATCGGTGGTGAGTTTCTCTTCGTCTGTTTCACGATTCTCTCCTTGCCATGTCGTTCGGTTGTTTCATGTCGTCGCAGATCCGTTGTCTACTCTTCCAATGGTCTCTCTCTTCGTCCGTCTCTCTCTTGCTATCCCACCAGATTTCTCTCTCTTACTGTCCAGTCGTTCACTCTTCTTTGGCCATTCACCTCTATTCTACAGTCGGGTTTCTATTTCTCTCCTTCCTATCGACTCCTCTAGTTTGGCCATCAGGTTTCTCTCTCTTCCAACGGCTGTGTTTTCTCTCTCTTATGTTTTGGCCGACGATCTCTCTCTTTGTTCAGCCCGGCCGTCTCCTCTTTCTCTCTCTCTCTCCATCGGGTTTCTCTCTCTTCATCAACCGGTCTGCTCTTCTTCCGTCGATGGCTCCGATTTGCTCACTTTTCTTCGTTCAACCCCCTTTCGGAACGATGGCTACTATTCACTAGACAGCTACTTCTTTTATATTTTGTCGTCCCCTATTATGTTGTTCTCTTGCCGTCAATGTGCTTTGACCGTATGTTGTATTTTTCTGTTTTCTCTATTTGGCTATTCACACACTTTTGTGTTTTGTTGTGTATTTAATTGCATTCACCTTACCCTAATTTTGTCTTCTAAAGTCTTTATATACTCTTTTCCGTAAAATCCTAATAGAGCTTACTTGCAACGAATTTACTGTATTGCCCTTCCATGTGGCTTTTACGTTTTTGCCCCTTTATGTGGCTTTTACCTTCTTGCCCTTCCATATGGCTTTACTTTCTTGCACTAGTTGACAACAATTACAACTCATACAAAGCTGTGGGAACAATAATCTCCCCCTTTGTAATTGTTGGTAACACTCATAACAAAAGCCACAATGTAGCAATTTCAACCCCCCCTTTTCTTAACAGCTCACCCTGCACTGTTGCTTCTCTCCCCATTTGCCAACCAATTACAAATTTGAAAAACTCGTAAAATAAAGATGGAGGATTCACCTAATTTTCAAGCTTGATGAGGCATTCGCACAGACAGACTCATTCTGTGCTTTTCAAATAGCTCTGTGGACAGAGATTTAGTTGGATCTTGTTTAGCCTCTTCAACAAATTTAGGTTTAAATTATGAGACTAAAGTAAGAGCTCCCACAATTCTTCTTCTTGTTGTAACTCCCACTGATAGGTCACTTGTAATCTGATTTTCTTGATGAGCACTAGTCCACATTTTCTTTGGCTTTCTTTCTTGCACAATCTTAGTTGCAATAGAATCTCTTTCTTCATCAATCACATACAAATTTTCAGCTGTTCTCTTCCAAGCTGTAACAGTATTGCCTTCTTTACTCTTTCGCTAGCAACCTGTTTTTGTGAATATTACCTTATGGTCTTTATTGCATTATTTACTAACATATGCTAGATTGTATCTGAGTCCTTCAATGTGTAGAATATCTTTTAGCTTTCTTCTTCCAATGTTTACTAACCCCTGACCATTGATGTTGAGTGAATTATCATTGTCAAACTTGACTTTGTCTTCTCTTGAGTTGTTTAGCTTTGACAAGTTACTTTTGTCTCCCGTCATGTGTAAAGTGCATTCACTGTCAAGGATCTACTGCTTATCCTTGTATTCAGGTTTGATTGCAATTTTAGGTATATTAGCCACCTCCTTTTTAGCTTTATATTCCTTCTTTTGAACTAGTTGGAAGATAACTTTCTTCTTTTTCTCAGCTTTGACTGCACTACTTGCTTTCATTATGTCATTGAGTGCCTTCTCTTGCTCAGGGAGAAGGGTCATGCAACTCTTGGCATTATGGTCATCCTGCCTGCACCTTTCACATTGTTCCAAGTCTACTAATACAGCAAACGTGTTCTTTGAAACCATTGGTTTGGGCTTCCACCAACACTCTTTGTCAGTATGTCCTTGCTTTTTACAGTATGTGTAAGAACTCACGACAAGTGTTCTCCTCTGAATTTTGCATTGTCTCCCTTATATGTAACATCGTATCTTCTCGAGTTGGAGACATATACTAGCCTTCTCCACCAACAGTTACTCGTTTTATGACCCTAGACTCCACAATAAAGGAAATGACCTTAAAATTGCCTCTTCTTGGGTCTGATCACAGCTTGTCTTCTTCTATTCATCACTTGCTGTGTAGGCAACGTAGCTGGCTTATTTGCTTGTATGACTTTCATTTTAGCCACCTTCTTCTCCTTCTTTTATTCAATTGTAGCCCTCTATTGGCTGACTTTCTTTTATTCCTTCTTATTTGCCACCCTAGGTTGCTTCTTCAAATCTTTTTATTCTCAGCTATCTTTTTCTGAGTCACAACCTTCTCTTTTAACTTATATGGCACATTCTTATTTTCTTTAGCCAATACAACCTCAGATTGTTGCATTTTCTCTACATTCTTCCTTCCTTTTTTAGAACTTATTTCTCCTATCATTTCAAGCTTCTGCAAGTTCTCTTTACTACTTTTAAGTTGTTGCTGAAGTTTCAGCAACTCTTTCACCATTTCTTTAATTTTTAAAGCCCTTGAGCCAAGCTCTACTATAAGGTCTTCATATATTTTGATATGTTCCTCAAATCTTCTCTTCAAGTCAATATGCTCAGCCCTTATTTCATCCTTTTGACTTTTAACTTCCTCAGACTTTGCTTCAACTTGTTTTATATAGGCCTCTAACCTTCTTATGGTTCTACCCTTCTGATTATCTCCTTTAAAGCTACTTCTAGCTTAACTTTAAGATCTGGCTCTTCTTCATCAACCTCCTCTTCCTCTTCAGAGGTTGAGCTACCACATTGAGCTGATGCCATAAAGGCATGCTCATCTGATGAGTCACATAACTCTTGAATGAGCTTCTCTTCTTCTTCTGTGGATTAGCAGTCTTCTTGTTGGACTTCTTTGATTTGAATGATGATCTTATCCATCTTGAATTCTACTCATCATCACCATCCTCATCAGATGATTCTTCCTCTTCTTTGATCTTTAAATGCTTTATAGTTTTGAAAGCTGCCTCCTTTAATACCTTCATTTTTACAAAGCTTTCAGTTGACTATATCCTCATCTCATATGCAACAAGATTGCATTAGAGATCATGTAGAGACATAGAATTGAAATCTCTACTCTCCTCTATGGTTGTTACCTTGGAGGCAAACTTCTCAGGTAGAATTCTCATAATTTTCTTCACAATTGATGAGTCCTTCTTGTTCTTCTCATAACTTCTCAAGTCGTTTACAGCATTAATCACCCTGGTGAAGAACTCTTGAACTGTCTCATTCTTCTGCATTATGAGAGATTCATATCTCTCCTTGAACACTTAAAGCTTAGCCTCTTTCATTCTGCCTTCACCTTCATAGATTTTTTGTAATATGTCTCATATCTCCTTGGCAGATTTGCAGTCCATAACTTTAGCATACTCAACATCTATCAATGCTGAAATGATGACATTTGAGGCCTTACTGTTTATCTCAAACTGCCTTAACTTCTCTAGGATTAGATCTTTACCTTCTTCTGAAGCCACAAAACCCTCCTGTACGCATTTCACCATGTTCATGCCCATGGTTGCAAATACCACTTGCATTATTGCTCTCCATATATGGTAGTTGGTTCCATTGAAGATTTGAACCTTTTTGCTGTAAGTGGTGCTAGTATTGGTATCAACTTCCAATTCTCAGTATGCTAAACAAGTCAAACTTCTAGATCCCTTCAAACTAATACACCAAGCTGTTAAGTTTCAAACTGGTGAACCTATGCTCTAATACCAATTGAAGTTCCTAACTTCTCCCTAGGATCTACTAGTTTGTGATATTGAGAGGAGGTGTGAATCAGTATCACCAAAATTCGTAATTTGTAGGAAAGTGAACAACTTCAACCTCTTCTTAAATGAACTCTTTCTCAAACACGACTAAGGTGAATCTATTACTACCTACTAATTACAATAGTCTCCAAAGTCACCTTTGAGACACCTTACCTAATAGACAATTCGGATGTTCTTGTTTAAGTCTTCGTTAGGTTATGAGTTGGCTGATACTTTAGTTGCGTTCACAACTCAATTTAAAATACAGAATGTGAAGCAAATTAAGGATACATGAGATTTACGTGGTTTCGTCAATGTAACATACATCTACAATGCTAGGGACTCTCCTTTACTGACACTATCCACTATACTTGAAAATTTTAATTACAATGGATGTCTTAATCCTCTGCTTCTTTCACTATTGTAATTACTAAACAAGTACAATACAAAGAGTGTCACTTACTATGTCTACCCTTCTTTTAGCTTGTCTTACCTCTATTGAATTGAAAAGCTGCTCCACTACCACTTAGAAGTTCACCACAACGCTCTTTAACCTCGTTTGAAGAAATCTAGAAATACGTTGAGTTCTTTCAATGTTTTGCCAAATTTCTTCTCTACATTGTTTCACACAACTCCTACTTTCACAATCTCACTATCTCTCTCGTCTACTTGTCTCACGACTTTACTATTTCACGGCTTGCCTTCACCTATCTGTTTCACAACTCCTTTAGCCGTATTAGATTTTCTCCCTTTACTGCTGGTTACAGTTCATCGGCCATCGGTTTCTCTCTCCTTCTACCAGTGGTGAGTTTCTCTTCATCCGTTTCACGGTTCTCTCCTTAATATATCGTTCATTTGTCTCAAGCTATCGCAAATCTGCTGTTTGCTCTTCCAGTGGTGTCTCTCTCTTTGTCCATCTCTCTCTTACTGTCCCGCCAGATTTCTCTCTCTTATTGTCGGATTTCTCTCTCTTACCGTCTAGCCGTTCACTCTTCTTTGGTCGTTCACCTCTATTTTGCCATCGAGTTTCTTTTTCTCTCCTTCTCGTCGACTCCTCTGGTCTAGCTATCGAGTTTCTCTCTTACAACAGCTGTGTTTTCTCTCTCTTCCAACAGCTGTGTTTTCTCTCTCTTGTGTTTTGGCCAACAATCTCTCTTCATTCAGCCCAGCCATCGACCATCTTTCTCTCTCTCGATAGTTGTTCTTTGTTCAGCCCAACTGTATCCTCTTTCTCTCTCTCTCCATCGGGTTTCTATCTCTTCGTTCGCTGGTCTGTCTTCTCTCTTTCCCGTCAATGGCTCCAATTTGCTCACTTTTCGGTCGTCTCTTAACCTCTATTCACTGTTCTTCATTCAGCCCCCTTTCGAAACAACGATTACTATTTATTCGTTGTCTACACTGTGCGGTTACTGTTCACTCGACGGCTGCTTCTTTTCTATTTTGCCATCCCATATTCTACCGTTCTCTTGTAGTCAGTGTGTTTTGGCCATATGTTGTATTTTTCTGTTTTTTCTATTTGGTCGTCCACACATTTTTGTGTTTTGTCATGTATTCAAATGCGTTGGCTTTATCATAGTTTTATCTTCTAAAGTCTTTATATACTCTTTTCCATAAAACCCTAATAGGGATTACTTGCAGTGAATTTACTATCGTGCCCTTCCATATGACTTTTACGTTCTTTCTCCTTTACGTGGCTTTTACCCTTTTATTCTTATATGTGGCTTTACTTTCTTGTACTAGTTGACAACAATTACAACTCATACAAGGTCATAGGAACAACAAATAGTATAGTCAGAGATTGAATTTTTTTTGTTTTTCAACCCTAAGAATGCAACTATTTTACAAATACATTAGCTAAATAAGGAAAAATCAACACACTGATTTCATGCATAAATTTGAGAGGTTTAATATAGTAGCCATTTTGGATATCTTGTGTAAGAAGTTTTGTATTTTTGTCAGCATTAAAGGTCTATTTTTTGTATTATAGTGCAATTATAAAATTTTGTACATTTATGAATATTTCTTGACATAAAAAAATGTACATGGAGCCTACTTGTAATAGGACGGTGATGACATTCCAAGCAAAGGTATCAAAGGAGTCCAATTGGGTGGATTTAGTTTGCGTCATTAGTTTTAACCGTCAAGTTATTTGTTAGTCACACCGAATTAGAGGTGGATTGGAACATTTTCAAGTTACAAAGGATTAGTATATTAATTTTTAAGAAAAAAATTATTTTATATTTAAATTCTATTATTATTTATACATGTTATATATTATAAATAAAATTATATATTATTGTTATTATTTATATATACAGTTATTATATTATTTATTATTAAAATGTATCATATTATAATTTTTTAATTCTTTTTATATTAACTTGCATCACAACTATAAAATAATATCATAATTATTATGTAAATTTATATTATTTATTATATATTTTTTATTAAAATAGATAATTTTAAACTTATATTTTTTATTTTTATATTAATTTGTATCCAAAGAATACATTTATATATATTTATATCATTTATGATATGTGCATATAAATATATTGAAAAAAATAATTTAATGTTAATATAAAATATTTAAATAAATATACAAAAAGGTGTCCAATTTACGATGCTACTATATATATGATATGTAAAAAAGAATATTAGATTTAGATAATTTTATTTTTATTTTGCAAAAAGGCTATATACATTACTTAATCTTATAGCCATTAGATTACAATAGAGTAATATTTTTCTTACAATAAAACTTATCTTTCAAAGTAATTGATTATATATAATAATTAAATATTATATATATTGTATAATGTATATAAATAAAATAATAAGTAAAAATATGAGAAAATATTAAATAATCAATTTATTTTATTTTTACAAATAAATATTTATAAATTTGTTGTAAAAATAACAAAAATTTTCTTTTTGTACATAAAATTTATAATTTTTATTTTAAAAAAATCAACTCATGGGTTGAGTTATGTTCGATCTTAAATTTTTATATCATTTCATGTTCCAATTATTTTTCAATTAAACTATTTTCAAATCAAATTTAAGTCAGAATATTTTTAATGAGTTTCAATTGATTTGTTAAATCGAGTTAGAATTTGATACTTCTAATTATAGAATGTGGTGGCCAATTTCTTATTTATTGAGTAGACTTGTGCTGTCTTACTATAAAAAAATTAATAATATAGTTCATAGTCTTAAATGTGAGACCTTAATTATTTCTTAAACTCAGGTAAATGACACACATTTTCATGATCTAATAATACAGTCAGCCTTAGAATCGACACCCAGGAACTAGTTTTTTTATGGCCGCCGTCAGAAACTTTCAGACCTACAGCTTTAACTCTATGTCTATTTTTGCAACACCCGTCAGCCAACCACTAACCGTAAATTGGTTTTGTTTGACGATTTTGAAAAGCATTGATAGTATTGATGAATCATAAGAGTGAAGATGCCGGTGGGCTGAGGGCCGGGAATGGAGACTTGCAAGAATAAATTAGGTTCGAATTAGCACTTCAGTTCTCAAATAAGTATTTAAAACCTGAAAAGTATTTAAGAGTTTGAGGGATGCAAAAGTGAAATCCAAAGAATGATTTATTTTCTCTTAGGCCCTAGTGGGCTTTATAATGACCTGGAAAACCCTTAGCAAATGAGCTTTCAAAGTCAACGTGACTGATGACTAGACCTGCAATATATTGCTCAATCCTAACGAAAGAGGATTGCATTGCAGATTTCGAGCCAATCGTGAATTGCAGCACTGTTGGCACTAGGGTCTATGGGAAAAACGAAATTCTCCAATTCGAGGGTCGAGTACTGTATGGTAGGAAATAAGAAAATTATATACATATGTTTTTACAAATGAATATTTATAAGCTTTGTAATGAAAAATAGTAGGAACTTACTTTTTGAACATAAAATTTATATCTTAATTTTTTTTTTGGTTGTTTTGTAAAAAAGAAAAAGTCCAATCATCTAATTCTAGGGATCAAGTTGGGTTTGATTCAAAATTTTAAGTCATTTTAGACTTAATTATTTTTTAATTAAATTTGGATCTCTTTTTTTTTTTTTTTTTTTGATAAATTTGGATTAACTCAGTTGAATTACATTAGAATTCGACACATTTAATTGTAAGGTGTAGTGACAAATCTCTTAATAAAATAGTTCTTAGTCATGTTTCTGTGATCTTCATTCATTATGCCTTAGACTCACGTCATTGGCTCTCATTTTAATGATGTAATGATATAGTCAACTTCAGAATATATCACCGAGGAACTAGTCTTTTATGGCCGCCATTAGAAAATTCCAGGCCTACAGCTTAATTCTATGTCTATTTTTTTGTATGACCGGTTAGCCATCCATCCACTAACTGTAAGTTGGCTAAGTTTGACGATTTTAAAAGCACACCACCAGCGGTTTTCATCCTTTAATTCTATGTCTAGTATCATTGATGAGGGGGGAGGGGGGCTGAGGGTTGATAATGGAGACTTGCAAAACAAGAATAGAAAAGGGGAAAGAACAATGGGAGAAAGGAAAGTTAGAGGTGAGAAAATTTGGATGGAATACTTCTTCTTCCTTTCTGCATTTTCAAAAGGATAATGCAGAGAAGGGTTTTTTTTTTTTTTTTTTGGGGGGGGGGGGGGGAAATGGTCAGAAATTGACAAGAAAAGAAAAAAAATAATATCTATTGTAATTTTAATTTTGTCTAAATATTAAAATTGATCCATATTGATAAGAAAATTCATACTAATAAATTGATTATTTAATAAATTAAGAGGAGAATTAATATTTTGAATTTTAATTTTGAAAAAATAAATTTAGTGTGCCAGTCGTCTGTCTGTCTTGGTTTTTTCCTTCCTGAAGTTTGACACTTTTTCTTAAGTTTTAAACTAGAAACCTCTGAGGCACTTAGATTATTAACGGATGTTGCACCCACTGTAACAGTTACCATCTATGAAACATAAAAGACAAATCATCAAATTACATATTTTAATTTATAATTTTTTAAATATTATGTTATAATGTCTTGATAATATAGTTTTAAAAAACTATTAACTGAACACTTAATATGATATAAGAAAAACAAACTTTTTAAAATGTAATTCTAACACAATTAGTGGAAACGTCTTTATCAATTTCTTTTTAATTATTCATTTAACTTTTAGTAACTTTGTTTTACTTTTCGTTACTTTATTTTTAAAGCATAGCAATCATAGTTATCAAATTCGGTCTAATCATCGATCTGATAAATAGACAGAGGGTTACGAGGTGATTAGTGTAATCATCAAGCCAATGATCCAATCGCACATGTGATTGAAAAATATAATAATCATAATAATAATAATGATAATGATAATAAAAAATAAATTGAAATAACACTTATTGTATTAATGTCGTTTTAAAATAGCAAAAATAATTTATTTTTAATAATTTCCTAGAAAGTTAAAAAATTATAATACTTGTATAAATTCTAATTTATCACATAAAAGACAGAATAAACGATGCTACAAATAATCGAAGAACACAAAGAATAACTGACCAAAAAAAAAAAAAAAAAGGGAAATTAGCAGAAGAGAAATGACCACAATGACGATAATAACTGCCGAATTTTAGCAGAAGAAGGTTATTTTGGTCATTTCTCCTTTCGTCAGATCAGCGCTTCCGTGGGAGGTCAAGAATTTTGTGGGGGGAGTGACTGGGCCAGTGAGAAACAGTGAAGTGAGAGAAGGGCGCCTCAAGAAGATTGATGGATTCTTGTAGGTTCGGCAGTCCGATTCGGGGGGAGGGGGGGGGGGGGGGGGGGGGGGGGGGGGGGGGGTCAGTACAATTCGAGTCTTTCGGTTCACACAGATGCGGCCTTGGTTTAATTAAAGTAAATTTCCCTTTAATTATTGGAAATGCTGTATTTCTTCTCATAATTAAAATTAAAAAATTAAAAACAAAAGTTCAGTTTATATATTATATATTATACTCATGTTGTAATTTTTTTAAAAAGAATTTATATATATCTCCGTGTCTATGTCATTTTGGGTGTTTTTTTTTTTTTTTTTAATTCACATACTCCGTATCCGATATATGATGGGGTTGTAGCTTCCCCAAGGGCCTCAACTGCCACCAGTAATTAGAAAAAGATGTGCATCCAAATTATTAATTGTGTGTCTATATCATTTTGTCTATATTTTTAACTTATTTTAATTAGAATATTTATTAGCCCCAGTAATTTGGTCCATTTGACCCCCCCCCCGGCCTTTTTTTTTTTTTTTTTTTTTTTTGTTGTCGGCTGAATTTAATATGCTTTTTTCCTTTTTTTTTTTTTTAAAGTAGCTGTCTTTTGAGGGCACCAGTCACCTCTATAAAAGGCTGCTAATAGGAAGCACGTAGTTCACCATTCTAAAGATCAATTGAAGCCCTCTCGTCTACTGTAATCATGGAGCTTCAATTTCCTTCATGGCTTCTACTATTCACATTCATCCCCACCTTGCTCATGATAGCACAAATTGTAATGCGAACAATATTCGCTAGCCGAAAACCAATCCCAGGGCCATGGAGACTACCTTTAATAGGAAACCTGCACCAGCTGGGTCCACTGACCCACATCTTCCTCAGAGATTTGGCTAGAAAACATGGACCCCTGATGCGTGTACAGCTTGGCCAAGTGTCTACTCTTGTAGCTTCTTCACCAGAGATTGCCAAAGAGATTATGCATACCCATGATCTCAAATTTTCCGATAGACCCATTTTGTATGGTCCGCATATCTTATCATATGGTTCTATTGACATCATCTTTTCACCATATGGTGACTACTGGAGACGGCTACGCAAAATTTGCACGGTACAGCTTTTGAGCACCAAACGTATCCAGTCTTTTCGATGGGTTCGGGAAGACGAAGTCTCGAATGTCATCAAAACCATATCTCTAAATATCGGAACACCGATCAATCTGAGCAAGATGATACGTTTTGTCAAATATGGCATCACTGCGAGGGCAGCATTCAGTAAAAAATCCAGAGACCTAGAATCATTCATATCGCTCGTCATGAAATTTGTAGAGATGGGAGCAGGTTTCGGCCTTTTGGATGCCTACCCTTCAATTGCGCCAATTATCGGTGTTACATTAAGGCGCAAAGTTGAGGAAGTGCATCAACAACTTGATCAGATACTAGAAGACATCGTACGTGAGCATAAGGAACGAAGGATGACTACGAGGGTTGGCGCTGACAATGTAGACGCCCATGAAGACCTAGTTGATGTCCTTTTAAAGCTACAAGGCAGTGATGTTGATTTCTCTCTTCCTAACAACAGCATCAAAGCCGTCGTCTTGGTTCGTACGTTATCTTAATTAATTAGAACTCTGATATTAGCCTTCTGACTCTTCTCACTCTCTCTCTCTCTCTCTCTATATATATATATATATATATTGACTCACATCATTAAGTTCTATAAATCCTTTTCTAAAAATAAAATTAAAATTATGCACATATGTTAATAGACTTTTTAAGATTTATTTCAATTTTAGTATAAATATAAAAATAATAAAAATAAAGGAGATATTAATTGAACACAATAAAAATTATATATCAAAATTCAAATGAATTTGTTTAATAAATTTGATTGTGCTTTTCTCTAATTTGATTAATGTTAGCTAGCAAAGTAGTCCTCATTCTGCACTCCGATCTTGCTTCTTAGTTGTAGAAAAGATGACCTTATGAGCCAAAAAAAATGGTTATTTTAATCAGATAATAGTTAAGAGTGTTCCTTTCTATTTGCAATACCTGGCAAAACGAATTACAATTATGACGTAGTTTATTTTATTTCAAGGGTTAGCTCGATAAATAAACATGAAAAATGACTTGGAGCTGGGGTGTTATTAGCTTACAGAGGCAGCCACTCCACAGAAGGAAACGAAGGATATGCATGAACATTAAGACTCTTAGCCAACCCCAGAATAAATGTAGTGCACCGAAATGTTTTTTCCTGATATTTTCCTTTGAGATTGGCCTTTTTCTGATTTTGTAAACAGTGAACTATGTCATCCATCTCAACCCAAAGACTCAAATTCAATACCCATTTTCAGGACATTTTCGGTGGAGGCAGTGACACGACTGCACAAACAGCAACTTGGGCAATGGCAGAACTGCTAAAGAATCCAAAAATGATGAAAAGGGCTCAAGCTGAGGTAAGAGAGATCTTTGGCAGACAAGGAAATGTGTATGAATCAGGCATTCATGACTTGCAATTTCTGAAATTAGTGATCAAAGAAACTCTGAGGTTGCATCCTCCTTTTCCTTTGATACCAAGGAATTGTCGTGAAAATTGTACGATCAATGGCTACGAGATACCTGCAGGGACCAGAGTCACCATTAATGTATGGGCAATAGGAAGAGACCCCAAGCATTGGAACGAACCTGAAAGGTTTTGGCCAGAGAGATTTCTTGATGGTTCTATTGATTATAAAGGGCTAGACTTTGAGTACATTCCATTTGGCTCTGGAAGAAGGATATGCCCTGGTATGTCTTATGGCCTAGCTAACATACAGCTGCTACTTGCACAACTTCTCTACCACTTTGATTGGGAACTCCCTGGTGGCATGAAAAATGAAGACGTGGACATGGCAGAAAAACCAGGACCCTCAGTTGGAAGAAAAGAAGACCTGATATTGATTCCGAGACCTTACCAAGGTGTCCATGCTCAATATAGCAGCTAAACTGCTACAATCTAGACACACACACACACATATATATATATATATGTGTGTATGTAATATAATAAGAGAATTGATATTTACAGGTAGATTTTGGCTCCATACACTCAAAACTGTAGCTTTTGATGTGTATAGACTGAAAAATTATATGTAAATAACGATTCTCATGTAATAAATCCGTTATAATTAATCTAACAATAAAAGTGAATTTAAGATTTTGTAAATTAGACACATAATTTTATATGTAAATCTCTATAAATACATTCATAGGAAATCAAGGGAATCTAGTACAAGTAATCTCAAATTTTTCTAAAATGAGATTTATCATCATAATTTATGTATAATAAAACTGAACAAAAATCTTGCTATTATTCATTAGATGGTTTTTGTTTTTGCTTTTGTTTTCTTTTTTCTTCACCATTAAGCCTCCCTTGTAAAAAAATAAAAAATAAAAAATAAAGAGTGCCATGCCTTTGGATCAAAATTTATCGCACTTGCTTCCTTCTTTCCCATGCATGCATGCTAATGGGGCTCACCGTTGGGAAACTTACACAAAGGAAAAGTCTCACTGCCAGTTTGACTCATGACTTGCAACGATATTAATGCATGCATTGAACGTATAATTGAGTGCATTAAATGGTATTACTTTTGCGTCAAATGAACTATCGTAAGCATTTTCTTTAACTCGTGTTAAAATTACGACCGTTCGAGAATAAAATGCACTTAATCATGTACTTGATATGAGTGCTACCGTGCTATGTCATTAATTCAAGTAAAATTCATTATATGATAAATATTGATTGTGTTCAGATCATATACATGTAATGTGCTTCATACATGCAGCATATTGTTTGATGCAACTCATTATTTGTTCAAAAACTGTCCACTATGGCTGCAGGCCATGATTACAGTTATAAGGTAAAACATATAGTTAAAATATTTATTTAAATATAGATTTTATTTAGTATCATTGCGTATCATCTCTCTCTCTCCCCCCCTCTCCCTCTCTCTCCCTCACCGTCATCTTCTATTGTCACAAGCATGAGCCATCTAATGTAAAAGACAAAATCAAGACAAGTTACTGGAATATTTCCTTGTTTATTAAGGTGTTTGTTATGAATATCAAGGATGTGATTAGATTTAGTTTCCTTACTTAGGTGTCTAATTTTGTATCTATCAATAATCTAAATTAGTAAAGTAAGAAAATTAGATTGTAAATTAGTTAAAACTTTTCCATTTTTATGTACAATTTTTCTATAAAAGGATTGTAAATCAAAAGTAAAAAAAAATAAAAAATATACATCTTTACCCCATTCTGCATTTTGTCTATACAAATTTATTATTCTATTTATACAAAAAAATTCATTTTGTCTCTCAAATTCTCATTTTGTCAAAAATTACTTTTGATTCCCTAACTAATACACCTACATCATCCACTACTATCAGTAAATCATCTTATTCTGAAAACCATTCTGTCCAGACTAGTACAATTAAGCTAAATGGTGACAACTTCTTACATTGGTCTCAATCTATATGCATGTATCTACGAGGGAGAGGAAAGATGGGTTATATAAGAGGTGATGTAAAGGAATCAATTGCTACGAATCCCTTATATACAATCTGAGATACTAAAAATTCCATGGTTATGACATGGCTTGTGAATTCCATGGAGAATATTAGCTCCAATTACATGTGCTACCTAATAGCCAAGGAACTTTGGGAAAATGTGAATCAAATGTACTCTGATTTAGGTGATTAATCCCAGATATTTGAATTAAACTTAAAGGTTAGTGAAATTAAGTAAGGAGATGAATCTATTACCAAGTACTTCAAACAATTGAAACAAATGGGGCAAGAATTAGACTTGTTCAATGACTATGAGTGGAAATCCACTAAAGACAATAACCACTTCATGGTAGTCGTGGAAAATAATTGAATCTACAAGTTCTTGGCTTGCCTTAATGTTAAATTTGATGAAGTAAGAGGGTGTATCCTTGGAAAAACAACCATTGCCACCAATCCCTAAGGTATTTTCAGACTTTAAAAGGGAGGACAGTTGAAGGAGCGTTATGCTAGGAAAATAGGGTGTCATAATTACCCTTGAAGGTTTTGCCTTAGCCCTCTAAAGTATTTCCTAGAGATGGAGTTTGCAATATCAAAAGAAGGTATATTTGTTAATCAATGTAAATATATACTTGATTTACTTTGTGAAACAAGTCTATTTGAATGTAAGGCAATTGAAATTCCAATCGAGCCTACATAATGCTTCAACTTGCCAAACCTGAATAAGTGAACAATAGGGAGCAATATCAAAGACAACAATTTTAATTGCTCATAATCTAGTTCTTCATGATAAAACAAAGCATATGGAGGTTAATAAACACTTCATTAAGGAAAAAATTGAGAAAGGATTGATTTGTATGACATGTCCCTACAGCAGAATAAGTTGCAAATATACTCACTAAAAGATTACCAAAAAAGCACTTCAACAATTTGATTAGCAAGTGGGAAATGGAAGATATCTACAAATTAGCTTAAAAGGGAGTGTTGAACATGTCAAAGATGTGATTAGATTTAGTTTCCTTGTTTAGGTGCATAATTTTATGTTTGTAAATTAGAAACTGATTTAGAACTAATTTGGTTAATGATCTAAATTAGTAAAATAAGAAATTAATTAGAATTTTCCCATTCCTATTTACAATTTTTCCTATAAAAGGATTGTAAATCAAAAGTAAAAAATAAAACTAAAAATATACATCTTTACCTAATTCTGTAGTATTTTACTCAAAAAAGTTTAATGTCATTGAAATCCTAAATTATCTACTAAATCATTTTTTATTCTATTCAATCCTATATGTCATCATTTGTTTCATCCCATAAAGTAAAAATTAATGAAAACTTAAACCAACACTTAACCCAAACAAGAAATCAAGTTGTTAAATTACTAATTTAATCGTAGGTGAGTTAGAAATGCACTAATCTAAATCTTTCGTACTAAGAACTAGTATACAACAAAGCAAATCCATTCATTAAATGATACATTATTCAATGTTGAAAAGAGATTTAACAAGAAAAGGAATTATTAATGTCAAGAAACTTTGAAAACTAATAATCAACTATTACCTTGATCCCACTATAACGGCTACCTTGATTTCCTACAATGGTAGCACTCATCCTTATTTATATATGTCTTTTGTATAACAAACATGGCACACCAAAATTCTCTACTTTGCTATTGTATTTTTAAGTTTAGAAAGAAAAAGTAAAAAAGAGTTATGTAAGTTAAAAACAAAAACATTTGTAAAAGTAAGAAAAAGTGTGAAAAAGTAAAAGGTGTTCTAAATGTAAAATGAGAACTTATAAGCTTGTTTGTTGTGTAAAGGTGATCAAATGACTATCAAGTGATTGTGAGAAAGGTCAGGTGACCTTTTAGCTGTTAAGAAAGAGAACTAGAGTATCTTAATGTAGGGTTTGCTCAAGTGACCAACAGTTTTTAAGGTTTAATCTTCACATGGGAAGAAGATTCAAGATAAATCGAGCCATAATGAATCTCGTGTTAATCTCTCTTTCCATAAAATTCTCTATATTATTATTCATAAACACACTTAACAACTCTTGTCTATTCAATTTGTATTTCTATATTTATTTGCACATGAATTACACATAATCCATAAGTTAAGTACACACACACACACACATATACATTTTTTTAATGACCTTATTGACTCTCCTTTAAGGTTGTTTTAAAATCAACAATGGAAACTAAAAAAAATGTTAGAGGCTAAAGAGTTAGATAACAACTTTCTTAGCCTCATCTTCTCAAGTGTAGCTGATAGGCAATATGTTTTTAATAATACCCTTATGCATATTAGACAAACATATTTCATTATTGTAAGAGAATTAAGGTGACAAGCAACCATCAATAATAAATATTTTCTAAACTCTTTTTTAAATCATGACACATAATTTTCCTCCTAATGTGATGAAAAGGTCAATGACTATTACCCAAGGAAATTTAATGGGATCCTTTAAGATTGTTGATGAAGTTAATTTTAGGTAATAAGGAAAGTTTTATGGTTTTGAGCACAATTTGATATATGGAATCGATTAGTGAAAAGGACAAAAGTGAAATAATAAAATTACAATATTCTATGAATTTTGTTTAAGTACAAAGAATTGTTGATATAATTGCTATAACTTTGAGCATCTTAAACCATAAAAGTGATTCAAGCTCTCTAAAATACATAAACATGATTTTAATCTTAATTGTTGCTACATTAGCTCTTTGTAATCATTTCTGCCATATTAACCTATACAACATCATTTTCCAAATTATTATAAACGTAATTGCTAATAGGCTAAATGTCTTCCTCTCATAGATTATTTTAAAGTCTCATAATGCATTTATATTAAGATGCTTTGTCGACAATAATATCCTTATTACCTTTAAAGTCTTCATTATACAAAACATAAATATAATGGCAAGAAGGGACATATGGCACTAAAATTTAACATGAGCAAAACTTATGACCACGTTGAATGAATTTCTTAGAAGCAAACATAAGTAAACTAGGATTTGCCATTAAATAAGTTAATCTTATGATGAATGTATAACCAATGTTTTATATTTCACTAGTTATCAAATCTACTTTGAAGGAACCCTTCATTCCTTCCAAAGGTATATGTCAAGGAAATCCATTATCACTATACTTATTTTTGTTATATACCAATGGACTATCATCACTTATAGAGGTTGATTGCCCAAAATATGTTTCATAATTTGCATATTTATTGCTAAGTACCATTTATTTCTCATTTTATTATTATTTGTTTTTCATACTACAACCTTATGTTCACTACAAGTTATTTGTCAAAATGTTAAAAACAAACAAATCCTTTCTCAATATAAAAAAGCATTAGGACAAAAAATTAATTTACAAAACATAAAGCTCTTTTTTGGCCATAATGTACACACAATATAAAAATGGCAATTCAAATTTGTTTAGGAATTATAATAGTACAAAGTTCTCAAGAATACCTTGGTTTACCAATACTTATTAGCTATTTAATGAGGAAAGTTTTTACTTTGATTGTGGAAAAAATTCAAAAAAATATATATTTAGTGATTAAAAGGAAACCATTTTATTGAAGCAAGATAAAGAAATTCTTCATAAGGCTATAGTTCAAGCCATTACTATGTATATTATGAGTTGTTTTTTAGCCCTTTATAACTTGATTTGACATATAAATGTCCTAAGTAGAGTGAGACATTTTTTATAGCAAGATTGTAAAGGTTTTCTACATTTAAAAGATATATTAGTTTTTTAAAAAATTCATTTTAATACTATTTATACTTTATATTTTGAGGTAAAGGAAACCATTAATCATGCTTTGATTTTTTGTTTGAGAGCCTTTACCATACGGTTTCTTAGTCTGGTGGGCCTTTGTGTTAAATATGAGATGTAAGTAACCTTTTACAATTGGTTTGAATCCATGATGGCTATGACTAAGGAACAGGTTTCATAATTAGTAGCAATGCTTGCTCAATTAACTTAGAAAAGTTAGGAACTTAAAAGTGATAAAGTTAAAGATCTCTCATCTAGTGATGTGATACATGTTGAAAAAAATTTTAGATTATACTTAAAATTGAAAGATTTTTTTCAAATCGTATATTTGATGTTGCTTTCCTCAAAGCAAAATTTACTCTTATAATGATGTAAACAAATTACAGTCAATTTTCTCATAAGATAAAACAAAATACACTTTATTGTAGTTTATACTACTAAAATCAAGTTTTTCAAAAGTTTGTGTATTATTTAAAATTGTTGTACTAGGAAATAACATTTTCCTACATGTTATCTTTTCTTATTAAAGAAAAACCATTATATATGTATATGTATATGTATATAATAGTGTAAAGGTTATTTGGCCAAGAAGAATGTTTCTTAGTACCAATAGGCACAACCATTTTAATGCATCTTTCCATAAAAGGATATTTTTAATAAACACCAAATAAATTAAATAATATGTCTAATTTTTATTTTTAAAAATATTTCAACAATCCTTTACCATTTTCAAAAAATTGAAAATACGATCAATTCTTTGAAATTTTGAAAATTAAATTCATAAGAAAAAATATCTTACAAATTGAACCTTTATATAGTAAAAAAATACATTAAAACAAGTTTGAATCATATGATAGATAAATTTTACACTAACTATTTTTATTGAAAGTTATAACCAATTCATACAAGTGATTATATAACATAATTTTTTTTAATTAATTGGCACATTAAAAAGTCATTAGGTTTATATCTTTTTCATTAATTTTTTAAAACTGTCATTTAGTTTATCAAAACAAGATAAATATTTTATATTCATATAAATAGATTGGGGTTCTCACTATAAAGTATATTTTAAGTTTGTTAAAAGTGTTAAAAGCTCATCTTCCCAATTTAATTGTAAATACCAAGTATTATGCCACCTTGAAATAGAAATAATTTGGAAAATACATCAATCACATTGATGATATATTTTGACTTATTAAACTTGAGATTTAATGACAAATGAAGCATTCAATAGCTCTCCTATCAAGGAGAATTTATAAGTATGAACTTAATCCATCCCTTGTGTGTCTTCTTAAACAAACTCTTTAATCTCATTGATTAATCAATTGACATGAATACATCTTTGATCAAGGAATTAAGGTTTTAACCTTTTACTAAAAAGGTTGTAAGTTCAAATTTTATTACATACAACCTTTTCTATTTTGTATAAATGACTTTCTAAAAGTCATGCCTATTTATAAAGGGATAAATAACCA
This sequence comes from Ceriops zippeliana, assembly GCA_037897445.1. Lineage (NCBI taxonomy): Eukaryota > Viridiplantae > Streptophyta > Magnoliopsida > Malpighiales > Rhizophoraceae > Ceriops > Ceriops zippeliana. The sequence continues at coordinate 3,200,103 of JBAPLH010000174.1, forward strand.
CATAATTCCTATTTAATAGCTTATCCTTTCATTTTGAAGGGCATGGATTCTAAATCCATGTCTTGCTCTTTTTATTGTATAATTTCTAGTGACTGTCTCTCTTTTTTAACTCCTTTAACGAGAGTTCAAATATATGAGACACAACCTTCTAGTTGTTTATTTTTAAAAGACATTTATATAAATATAAAGTTACCAAACCAGAGTACTGCACTCACATGAACGCATGCATGTATTAGTGAAACGACTTATGCCATACATGACTAACCTAGGGGTTGTCCACTTTCACAAGGCATGCAAGGCAACGTCAAAGGAAACTTTTTTTCTTTTTTACCATGACATAAGCAAATTGTGCATTAAAAGTCATGTTTCCATGCACTTTATGTATGTACACGTGATTTCTTTGGCACTTTTTCTTCCAAAGAAGGACAAAACTTACATATTTATATATTTATGGAAACATAAACAGAGAGAGGCCCGCTGCTTTACAACGAAAGCAAATTTTTTCTTTTCTAACTGCCGCAAGAAGAAACCATTATACATAAATCTATATACGCATACGGCACCTCAACTTAGTAGCAAAACCATCAACTCACTAGGGAATGTACATAAATAAAATCAATGGGATGCTATATGCCATGCAAGAATAAACAAAATGATGAAAAACTATACGTACAACTGCTTAACATCAGCAGTTATAACAGTTATTTTACGTATGAAAATAACGTACATGACTTTGGTTGCACTCTTAAGGTGCCACTGTCCATCTTTGGACAAGGAATTTAATTTTCATTCGAGTAAAGTCACTTTATTAATGATTTTTTTTAATTACCAAACCAAACTAACAGAACAAAATATTTAAATTCATAATAGCAACACCAAATTGTTGCACATTTATGCATGCATGTATATATCAGTCCTATGCATGATTAACATGACATAAACAAGCAACTATATCAAATAATTAAATGTCTTATGTTGTAAGCACCATGCATTTGGTCCAAATAAAACAAAGACTTTTGCCAACCTTCCCACTTGTAGGTGTTTATTTTGACGATTCGAGAGACATCCTATTGTTCTACGGGTGTGACCACCCATTAACAAGTTTTTTTATTCTTCTCTCTCTCTCTCTCTCTCTCTCTCTCTCTCTCTCTCTCTGGAGATATATGTATGTATGTATGTATATGATAACCAATCGTATCATATATCAATGGCTATAGAAAAACAAACCACCTGTTAAAAATGGTTTTGTGGTTATTGAAGCATAAGATGCCTTTTGTTCGTGACCCGTCATATCACTCTTTATATTTTAATTATTTTCTCTTTCATATCGAAGAAACTGTTCAGGGAATCAGAGTTCCCTCGGCCTACATCACGCCTTTTGGTTAAGGAATTTATAATTCCTTTGGCTAAACTACTACCGATGTTAGACAAACATAACTCCTTTTTTTTTTTTTTTTAATTTCAAAGGAAACAACGTTTCCTTAAACTTGCCAATCGTTTGACTAAAGAATTATTAATTCCTTTCAAGTTTCCACTTATAATGTGAATATATGACCCCTTTCGAAGATGAACTCGCTTGAGTTCAACATCCATGAAACCATGAGCACCCCTTAATTATGGAATTTCTTTCTTTCATATATACAGTTGCATAATAAGAAATTATAGTTCTTTAATCATGTCCTTATACCATATCCATGATATAATAATATTCATCCACGGACAATTAGGCATAAAATTTTCATGTCATGAATCTTAAAGTTTTTTACATAAATAGGAAGAAACACATACTTTGATTACATTAGAACTTATTTGACCTTTTTATAATGTTAGAAACTAATCTTTTATTATTCCAATTACAAATTAATTTTGCCTTAAAATTATTGAATAAAATTTTATTCTATACTAACAATTAAAATTTTTATGTGTCTAATTTTACTTTTTTTAAAGTAAAATTCATCCTCACAATAGTGCAAACAAGTTATAATGAATTTTCTTATAAAATAAAATTAACTTTGTTTAACTGTAGTTTACACTTTTGAAATCAAATTCCCTATAAGTTTGTCTACTATTTAAAGTTATTTTACAAAACAATATTTTCTTATATGTTCTTTTTTTTTTTTTTAATCAAAAGATGATCACTATATATACAATAAGTAAAGGATTATTTGATTTGAAAAATATTTTTTAGTATCAATAAATACAATCTTTTAAATATATTTTTTAATAAAAAATTTTAAATAATTACCAAATAAATTTAATTTTCATTTTGAAAATATTTCATCTATACAAAAACACTGGGGTTCTATACTGGCTTCCATATGCTAAGACTAAAGACAATATAGGGTAGATAAAATTTCTGAGAGTTGTTTACATATAAATTTTTGACATAAGTCAAGAACAATCTTCTATATTCTTTACTTTATTTTTTTTGTTTTGTACATTAACTGAAATGCCGTCAAGGTGTAGGATAAACGACCTTAGCCAGGGAGAAGTCGACTCTTGATTGTGTAAATCGTCTCTCTTAGTAATTAGCTCCATCGGTTTGGCACACTTTTACTTTAAACAAGTACTTAAGAGTTCAAGTAGTTTTGATACTACTATTAACTATAAACGCTCAAAATTTTATTAAAATAAAAATATCGAATAATAATAATTAAAAAAATACACATAGCTAATATTAAATATGAAGTCATGTTCACTAATTACATAATAAAACTCTATATTCACATTCACTACTTATATAATAAATCAAAACGTTCAAATTTGTATATAATAAATCATATTAATTCTTAATTTACAAAATTATAATAAATAAGAGTCGAACTATTTAAATACTGCTTAAATACCGATTTATTAATAACTTCAAAGCATTGAAAAAAAAAACAATTAGTCTCCCGTTCCATAGCAAAGAACTGAATTGAAGATGCAACCGCCAAGATGACTGTTACGTTACAAGCCAGGGCCATTTTGCCCTCACTGACACATCTGCCCCTGATTACCCAAAACCACCTAGTTGTTGATAAAGGTTGGTGGGAGCTACATCAATCACAAGTGTCATGTACTGGACGGTTAGTCTTATCGAGTCCAAAGAGAAATGTTGGTATGACCACACACCCTGCTGGTCAATCTTACTTTGTATATTCACCTTAATTATGGACCCTTCTTGTGTGCATATCACTACCAAATTAAGTATTTAGAGCACCCTTGAAGGCCCCAAGCTTAATTTGCAGCCATGTGTAGAAAGGCTTGTGCGAGGCCTTGTGCTAAGGAACATGAGAAGAAAGTGCTCTACTGCAGGATACTCATCGGAGCTGGGGTTTTGGTTCTCACGGTGGCCACGGCGATCTTCCTCGTATGGCTGATTCTACGGCCAACAAGTCCTCGTTTCACCCTCCAGGACACCACCATCTACGCCTTCAATCTTTCTCAGCCGAACTTCCTTACAACGGTCATGCAAATCACCGTATCCACCAGGAACCCCAACAGCAGGATCGGCATATACTATACCACAATAGATATATACGCCTCCTATCGCAACGAACGGATAACGTTGACTACCAAGCTGCCTTCGGGGACATACCTGGGTGAAAAGGACATTAGCGTTTGGTCTCCATTCTTGCATGGCGATTACGTGCCACTGTCTCCAAATCTAGCTTCTGCCCTCGGCGAAGACCTGAATGGAGGGATGGTACTAGTGGAAATCAACGTCTCTGGGCGGCTGAACTGGAAGGTTGGCACATGGATGTCCGGAAAGTATCATCTGAACGTGAGGTGTCCGGCTTATATTAGGTCTAATGGCGGCCCTATTCAGTTACGGATCAAGTATCAGCTTGTGAGGGACTGCTATGTGGATGTTTAAGCAACTGCAATGGCTGGGTAATAAGTTATTTACTGTCGTTTTTTCCTTTTACATTTCTTCCTAAGAAAGCCACTCAAGTCTTCTTTCTCTGAACGTCCGATATTTTGCTAATGTACAAGTTTATAATTGAGTTTCAATATCTCTCGATTGCTTTCGCGTGCAGTTTTTAGAAATCCCAATAAAATGTTCCGGAACCTATTGACATTTGATGTGTATAATCTATAGTTTGATTCTTGCTATTCCAATTTCATCTTTCTGCCATATGATGACAATTTCTTGTCCTAAACTTAAGGACTTGGTGAAATATTAAGAAAAAAGGACCGGTTGACTTGGCCTTTAAATATATGACAGAGGTAGCAAAATCTCTTCCAGTTTATTTGTTTTCAGTTCATAAACATATCTACCATTAATCCACAGAATTGTGCAAGATAGATTTCTTCTTAATTGCTTTCATTTTCCTATTTAGAGACTTAATTAATTGACAAACTTTTTATTGTTCTACTTGAAGTTGTACGTCAAGATGGGTGTTTTTTTTTTTTTTTTTTTTTTTGTCCATCGTCTGTCAAGATGGTCTTACATTATCTCTTTACATTAAGTTGGATTACTTTTGTACTGATGATAATGACCTGCATGGAATCAATTTAATACGTTTAAACGGGTTCGCACCTTGTATTATTTTAATTATTAACTATACATTCTTAGTTTATTGACGCATAATCACAATTAACATGAGACCACAATAAAATTGACCATGTCCATATCCATGTGATGAACTCTTCAATTTAACCACTATTGTCGAGAAGAATTTGTTAAATAGACTTTCTGCCAGCGTATATTTTGGATCCTGTTCCATTACAACAGTACACCACACCGTTGACACAATGTATATTCTCTAGATTAGAATCAGGGCCTGGCGTTACGAGGAGTCTCGAAACTCTAATTTAACAGTGGTTGATAAATTCTATACCCATTGTGAGATTAAACGCAGAGACAAACAAGTTTTGTCAAGGGCCATTTGGTTTGATGATTCTGCTTTTGGCCATGCATCAAAGCAATATTTGTCAGTCAATAATCTAATGTGCATGTAACTACCATGTATGAATTGCTAGCAACGTGCAATGTCTTTAATCACGAAATGTTCTGCAAGAGTAGGTCAACTTCTAGCTTGTTCATTTTATTGGCGTTGTATTGATCTAGAACAATTCTTAATTCTAGGCTAATTAATTGATAAATAGATCGCCACGATTTTAACCAAACTTTGATTCTCAGTGTTACCCTTCAATGAGGTATTTGGTAGGAAAATTTTTAATAATACTTGACTGTAATACAAAAAAAAAAAAAAACAATTAACCATTTTCTTTTGAAGTAGTAATCAATAGGCCAACATGATTTCCATAACCCTACTTTCACCCAATATATAATGGAGAAGAGATACATTACTTGCAAGCGAATCAATTGGGTGGCCACATTGAGATTCAAGATTCCTTGAGCACATTGCACTGCTCGTGTTAGGTGAGATGTAATTCCTTGAGTCATAATAGCGATATCATGAAAATGTTAGATTTTTAATTGTGAGGTCATTAAGGGAATCCATTAGTGTATCTTCTCTTCTAATCTATGAGAGCTGCATTAACATTTCTAAAAGACTTACACATATGAAATTCTTCGCCAGCTTTCTCTTGCCCATGTGCTAGGCAGCACTTGCCATGTGAAGGTTGTCATATTACCTGCTGAGCCAATTTCATACAGTAGACCCCAGTCAATAAATTCTATATTCTACTAGAGTCGTATTCAGAGTGGGTTGGTACGTGGAGAAATGATACCTTTAATCTTAATTAACTGAAATATTGGTCAGAGAGTACTCATACCATAAAAATTGCACAAAATGTACGTTAAACCAAGAGGTCATTGTCCATCAACTTATATATAAACCCGGAGATGGACCACAAACAACGGAAGTAGAAGGAAGGATAAGGAAATTAGTACCTTATTGTTATGTATTTCATTATTGCACTAAGTAGTAAATACTTGTTTTTCATTTCTATATTATGCATTTTAAAATAATAATAATAATAATAATAACTTGACCTAATTAATTTATTGATTTTTATTGATATTATATTTCTATTGTCCAATTTAATTATCAGATTGTAATGAAAAATATCTATTTTGATGGTAAGAATGTTTAGATGAAGGTTATTATATTGTATTGTACTATAAAAAAAAATAATTTCATCTCATATATTTAATAATTTTTATAATTATATTTATTTTATTTTATTAAAAATATTAATTATATTAATTAAATTTAATTCAAATTAATTATTTTCATCAGGTGCAACCATATAGTAGATAGTTACATATTACATGATAAATGTATATTTCTTTCATTGTTATATTATTAAATTTCATAATATGACATAAGTTCTAATTTTAAAAAATAGTTGGATAAAAAATTCTCTTAAATGTTTAAAGGAAAAAAAAAGAAAAAAATTATTAAAATATTTTTCATTTTTTGACTTTTTAAAAAAATTAAAATTTATATCATATTAATAAATTTAATAATATAATAGTAAAAGTGAGATACATTTATTATATGATACATAAGTAACTATCATATAATTATACTTAACAAAAAATATTTTATATGAATCAAAGTCAATTAACAAAGCTAACATGTTAACAAATTTAAGAAAAAAATGAAATAAATATCATTACATAAACTCTGAAACATAGTAAATAAAAATTAGTTTTTTTTTTTTGCCAATTTGTATTATAATATGTTATGTATTTATTTTGTTGATATAAAATTTTGCCTTAGTGTGTTTTATAATAAATTTGTCAATTGGTTTGTTATTTGTTAATACTTATTTTTCATTTTAAATTTAAAAACCATATTAATTTTATTAGTTACAATTTTTTTTAGTCATTAACTTTCTCTTGATATAATTTTGTCAATCTAGTTGCAAATTATGTGAAAAAAAAAACTCACCTATAATATATCAAAAAATTCATACCCAATAATGTTTCTTTAATATGAAAATAAAATTTTATTATTATTACTCTGTGTATCTTTGATATTTTGAGAATAATGTTTTTACATAAAGTTAGAGCTTTTGTCAAAAAACAAAATCAGATATTGGGATCAACATAGGGGGAAAAAATAAATTGAGACTAGGCCATCATGACCTTCCACAGTAATCACTCGAGTACTGAGGTAAACTGAGAACCCTTCAAGAGGTCTGCCGAAAGAAGCCCATGTTGTCTTGTTCAAAGCCTTCGTAGTAAACAACTTTGAATTGTAACAACTTAAATTTAAAAGTTGGTTGTCACAGAATTTGATATATTTTAAATCTAATTAATATGAAATTTGATATATTCAAATTTAATAATCTTTACTTTGAGTATATCTGAAACTCAATATATTATGAACCTAAAACAACACCAACTTGAATCCGATCGTCTGGCAAAGTGCCAAATGAACTTGGTTGTTTGAAATGCGGTAAAAATCGGTTTGGTAATTGTATATGATTAATCATTTGGTTCCTATTGGCAATATGATTAAACATTTGGTGAGTAACTATAATGTAAATTCGCATTTATTTACCACAAAAATGAATTGCAGCTAAGAGTATAGCCGTCGCGACTGAAAAAGGTGCCGCCGCGCCTTCTGCTGCCTACGCCTCTTGGCTTTGGCGAAGACGATGAGTATGATGTAGGGAAGGAGATTTTGAGGCAGGCTACCAAAAAATAATTCTCTCGAGTATGTAAAATTTTTGCTTATTTCCTCTTTTTGGAATAATTGAAAATTTTATAAATTTCATTTATTTTTCTTTTTCTTTTTTTTTCTTTTTGAGCTAAGATTGAGGAGCAGCATAAGAAAGCATTGAAAGAAGATTTCTGGGTGTTCGATTACGGTGGGGTTTAGGATGAAATGAAAGTACAAGTTCCGTAGGTTTTGTTATTTGGACAATATCCGGGGTTAAGTTAATGAAGTGTTGTCTTTGGTGTATTAAAAAGTTCTGCCTTTGAATGCATGGCAAGTCTAGGTATTAATGAGCTAAAAATTAAAGTGTGATGTGGATGGTATAATTGTGGTTTCAAAAGAACATGTAAGTAGAGCTTTCTCCTCCAATTTATGATTTTTATCCGTAAGTTATAGACCCATCCTATGGGAAGTTTTGTATAATTGAAGTTTTGTTTCATGGTTACTTTTTTTCACTCATTCCATATTATTTTTCTGGTTGTGTGGAGGATTTTAGCCTGTCTACTTGTTTGAGCTTTGGCTATAATACTTGGTTGAACGTTGGTGAGTTCCAGAAACAAGATCTGTGTCGATCTCCATTTTGATTCATGCTGTTTAAAAGTTGTTTGCAAGAGCATCCATTTGCATTTGTTTCATCAAAAACACGATGCTCCTGAATGTCTTGCTTGAGTTGTTGACGTTCATGTTCTTTCTTTCTGCTTCAACGTTGCCAAGAAGACAGGCTTGACCGACTTCTACTTCAACCTTTGGGAATGTTGCGTTCGGTGCAACTGACGAGTTAAGGAGGCAAGCTGAATTTGAAAAGCCAGAAAAGCATGATGACAGAGTGTCTGGTGAAAATCCATTGGCAGACTCGAAGTTAATTTCAGAGTCCTCTGCTGTGAGAGAGGATCATCGGGGTGAAACTTCTTTTGCCCCTGCTGAAAACTGCAGCAAACTGCCAGATGTCAGATTTTACGGAAGTTTCTGATGAACCGTTTTCACAGGAGAGAAACTTCAAATGCCAGGCACGATCACCATAAAAGAGATGAACATTCTTTAAGTGCAGCTAAAGAACCTCTTTTTTTTTTTTTTTTTTTGTGGGCACGGCAGAGAGCAAGGGTGCAGCAGTGAATGCTCGGCTCTCGCCCACCTCCGATAACATTGGTGAAATCAGCAAATGTAGTTATTCATCGATCATTTAAAGTAATCTCTATCTTCGCAGATAAAATCAACACCCACCAAAAAAAGAGGCTTAATTCCATATTTAATTAGAGTTAATTACATAAATTTTTAATCATCATACACCATCATAATTTTTAACTTAATTTTGGGTGGCCTTGTTCTTCTCTTATTATTCAGTAAGATTTGATTACTTCTCTCAATCAGAACATTTGTTGTTGGTACACAAATGTTACATCCTCACTCTATATTCAATTGGTGCTACATTTAGTTTATTGCGAGTATTTTTGTTATTATTCGGTACTTCATAAAGTGATTACAGATCCTTTTAAGCATTCTAATTTTTATTTTTATTTTTATTTTTAATTTTTCACAATCTAATACTCACTACCATGTGTCATCATTGGCCTAATGTTCGATAAAAAATTATCTTTCAATTTGGTAAAAACTCTTCTATTGCATAAAATTCTAATGACACATTATTATTATTATATTATCCATCCAATTTTACTTCATAAAAAAGTTCTTTATATATTCTCTCACTTTAAATAATGGAGTATAAATAATTAAATTAATTTCATTAAGGTGGTATAATTATGTCTTGTTACTTTTAAAATATTATTAAAACTACAATTAATATATTATGTTACCTTTACACTTTTAATTTGTAATTCTTTAATTTTATTTATTAAGATAATATTATTTACAAATAACATATATTAGGAGATATCGTTTTGAATATCAATTTATCTGTACTAGTATGAGCAAAAAATAAATAAATAAATAAATAAATAAAAAGGTCTTGAGTCAACTCACTGTGCCCACCAATTGTAATCGATAGATAAATTTGTCTCTCCTCGTGTCCCCGTGGCAGTGATTGATTCTTCGTACATTTCACCTACTAAATTATTAAATGTAATACAATTAAATTATTAAAAGTATTCATCTTTTTTATATTTACTGTCTAACACAATATTTATTTAGAAACTCGATCATTTGAAATTTTTAGAATAATAAAAATTACGTGTATTTTTTAATATATTAGTTTTATTTTAAAAAAAAAAAATAGTAACTTCTGTTATTAATTTGCCTAACATAAACTGGAAGGAATTTGTATTTCGGCTTCCTCAAGCTTCTCTAAATTAGATTGGCAAAAATTGATGATGAAGAAAATGTGACGTAAAAATGCAACCGACAGAGGCAATTACCTCAGCTCTACAGGTTAGCGGTCGCGTTCGGCAAAAGCCTAAAATAAAATACAAATTTAAAAATGAGTAAATGTAATTAATTTTTATAGTATATAAAAGATTAAATAAATAATATAAAAATTAATTATGAGCACTTCTAACTAAACTCATAAAGTTTGAAAGCTTGAAAGCATCCCGATTTGCTTGGAGCAGAACGAGGTGATGTCAGCTGGCGGTGGGGGAAGCAGAGAATGGCCACTGGAGGCTCCACTTTCGTCCGACGTTTTGCCCAAAGCCAACAACGCCCCATGTGCCACCAAACGAGAGCAAGCCTGCCTGCCCCACTTTGTCGTGAGCTTCTGAAGGGAACGGCCGAAAAGGTCTTATGGTCTCGAAGGCCCGCAAGACTTAGCGCCAGCAGCATTGCTCTGCCCTGCTCTCTGCATGTGCATAACAGTTCCAATTTTTTTTTTTTTGGGGGGGGGGGGGGGGGGACCAAAGATCCACTAAGCCAATGGAAAGTGAAGCTAAATCCATCTTAATTCATTCGATCCCATTTAAACAGCCAGAATGGGTGTTTAAAGACTATGCATATTGACAGCAGATGAAGTCTCGAATTAGCACAGTGGCGGCAGACTTTAATTACTCTAACCTTCCTCACAGTAGTAGTATGCTCATATCCTCCTCTTACGACAAAATTAAAAGAAGATCGCCCGTTCCTCTTTGGGCACCAAAAGCATTCGGAGAAAACAATGTCAAACGCTATGATTCTTATTACTTCTTCATTGTTCCCTTGTCTGTCTTTCCTTACCATATTACCTTGCATCTCTTCGACAACAATCCGTGGAGGACTACATTTCCACACAACCCAAAATCCATTTCAGGATCCATTCCAGCAGCTGAACCACCTCGTGTCCTCTTCCCTAGCCAGAGCGCACCACCTCAAAAATCCACAAACCAACCCCACCAGCAGCAGCAGCACAACCCCAATATTCTCCCACAGCTATGGAGGCTACTCGATTTCTCTCGGTTTTGGCACTCCACCTCAAACCATGTCTTTTGTCATGGACACTGGCAGTAGCTTTGTCTGGTTACCCTGCACCACTCACTATGTCTGCAAGAACTGCTCTTTCCCTTCCTCCTCATCCCCGTCAAAGATGACATCTTTCATCCCAAGATATTCATCATCTTCCAAGATCATTGGCTGCAAGAACCCCAAATGCTCTTGGCTCCACAAAAACTTACACTGCCAAGATTGCAAAACAAACTGCTCCCAGATCTGCCCACCTTATATAATCCTCTACGGTTCCGGCACAACTGGAGGCATTGCCATCTCAGAAACTCTCCACCTTGATACCCTCAAAATTCCAAACTTTCTTGTCGGATGCTCCCTTTTCTCTTCCCGACAACCCGCGGGGATTGCCGGGTTCGGTCGTGCCCCTTCTTCTTTGCCCAGCCAACTGGGTCTCAGCAAGTTCTCTTACTGTCTGCAGTCTCACAGATTTGACGACACCACCAAGAACAGCTCGCTGGTCCTTGATCTCCGGTCTGACTCCGACGAGAAAACCGCCGGCTTTACTTACACGAAGTTTCTTAGGAATCCGGAAGTTGATGAGAAAACCGCTTTCTCGGTCTATTACTACGTGGGTCTCCGTCGAATCAGCGTCGGCGGCCGCCACGTGAAGATCCCATACGAGTCGCTCTCGCCGGGAAATGAAGGCACCGGCGGGACCATCGTAGATTCCGGCACGACCTTCACGTTCATGTCACGCGAGGTTTTCGAGCCCCTGAGCGATGAGTTGATATCGCAGATGAAGGATTACAAGAGGGCGCTTCACGTTGAGGCTTTGACTGGCCTGAGGCCTTGTTACAACGCTTCTTCTGGGGCTAAAACGGTGGCGTTTCCAGAATTAAGGTTGCATTTCAAGGGAGGCGCTGACGTGGCACTTCCCCCGGAGAACTATTTTGCCTTCGTCGGCGACAGCGGGGCGGCGTGTTTGACGGTTGTGACGGATGGGGTGGTGGGGTCGGGGCCTGGCATAGCCAGTGGGCCCGAGATAATTTTGGGGAATTTTCAGATGCAGAATTTTTACGTGGAGTACGATCTGATGAATGAGAGGATAGGATTTAAGCAGCAAAAATGCCAATAATTGGTATTTTTAGGATGGGTTATATTTAAGCAAATATGAAAAAATATTTATTATACTAAGTATAAAATATTTTATAATATTTATATAATAAATAATGTAATATAAAATATTTTTATATAATTTAAAATTTATTTGTGTTATCTTGAATTTACCCACTTATATATTTCTTTGTTTCTCACTTTACAAACTGTTCGGAATGTGTGAAAATCAGGAAAAATAAATTCATGAGATTGGAACTGCAATGATGAAAAACATTTTCTCCCATCCGAATTTTATACGAGAAATTGAGAAAAGAAAAAAAATAGGTGTTTTCCATTCTCACAAATTCGGCGAGGAAGCTAACAGAACTTCAGCAATTTTTGTGAAATTACCATACTGACCTTCCATCGCTCGGTCTCACCGAAGGGATGGGCTAGATAGATAGCATCGTGTTACGGGCCATTATCTTTTCCCAATCGTATGACTCAAGATGTTTTTGTACAAATACCGAATCCATCATTGTCGATGCATCGAGCCATTAAAATCAAAAGTTTTTGATATTTTAGGTCAAGTAAAGAGTTTTATAATAAATAACACTTTATCACAATTTTAAAAAAAAAAAATAATTTATTGAACTAAATGCTCAAAATCGGCCTTCTCTTTGCAAGTATAGGAGATTTACAGTGCACATTGCAATCGGACTGAGACATTGCCTTTTGAGTGTGAGACCCAACATCAATTTATACTTTTTTTTTCCTACTTATTTTAAATCTATTCAAACAATTAATTAAAAAATTTTCTTTTTTTCTTTCTCATAATTTTCCTTTTTTACAGCTTCCTTTCCAACCCTTTCTCAAATCCAAATAAATACCCTTTGTTTTTCTTTTCACTTTTTTGATAGATTGTATAAGAAAAACCTTATTGAAGAGAAGCGGTGGAAGTGAAAAAAAAAAAACAGAGAGAAAGAGAGAGAATTTATAATTTCCAAAACTTCTTTGAGAGTTGATTTGTCATTGAAAATAAGATTGAAGAGCTAAGTGCCATGGGTTGTCATAATCTATATTAAGTTCTTTCATTTTAAAAATTATAAAAAAAATCAATATAGCAACAATTTTTATCTTTAAATCGTCTTTTATAGTTCTAGTAAGAATGAAGTAAGTAAAAAGGATACAGTGACTTGATTGTAATTGTTAGAATATGTCTTGTATTCTAGTTGAGTTAAAATTATTCTTTTGTTTTTATCTTATTTCCTTATATATATATATAGGCATAATAGAGTTATGAGAATAAGAGAGATTTCATAAGCAAACCACACTCTTTGTATCTTGTAACACACTCTCTCTAGTGATAAAAGTATTCCTTCTATCTTTCCCATAGACGTAGATCACATAGACCGAACTACGTAAAATTCTGGTGTTATTTTCTTTTTCGTTTTATCGTTTGTGATAACAAATCCCAGGAGAAACGACGTCAATACTGTAGAAATGGCATCAGCACTGTAGAAACGACGTCATCACTATAGCGTCAGAAACAGATTGTAATTTGGGTAATTTTATTAATTTGGGCCATCAATTTGTATTCTTCAATTTTTGTTGTGAGTATTTTATTACAATGGCTTCTTCATTTTCATCAACGGTAAAGTTTAAAATTAAGTTTGATGGAAACACTAATGTTGCACTGTGGCAAGTTAAAATGATGACAATTCTAATGCAAGAAGGTACAAAAAGGGTCCTACTTGGTAAGGAGAAGAAACCGGAATCAATGTCCGATGCAGATTGGGATGACATGAAAGAACTCTATCCTCGATTCAACTTAGTTTGGAAAATGAAGTTTTGAGAGAAATCCTCGGTAAAAGAACAACAGCTAATGCGTGACTAAAATTGGAAAGTCTGTACATGATGAAATCTTTGACTAACAGACTCCGATTAAAGCAATGCCTTTATACTTTTTGTATATCAGAAGGTACTTCTTTGAAATCACATATTGGAGAGTTTAGTTCAATTGTTACTGATTTGAGTAAGACTGACGTTTATAATGACGATAAGGATCAAGCTTTATTGCTATTGTGCTCTTTGCCTCCTTCATACAAGCATTTTAGAGATACTATAATTTATAGCAGAGAAGATATTTCCCTTGAGAATGTTAAGACTAATTTGCAGGCCAAGGAGAAAATTGATAGTAGTTTGACATTTTCTGAGACATCAGATTAGAGTGTTCATTTGATTATTGATTGAGGAAGATCAAAGGAGAGAGGTCGGAATTCAGGTAAATCAAGATCGAAATTAAGGTATAAGAATTTGACTTGCAATTATTACAAGAAGAAAGGGCACATTAAGTCTGATTGTTACAAGTTGAAAAACAAGCAGAAAGTAAGTGACAGTAATTAGAAGAACCATCCACCAAGACAAGCTCATGTGGCAGCAAATGAGAGTGATGATCTACTTTGTGTCACTCAAGGCCAAGACAGATTTTAGGATATCTGGATTATGGACACTAGAGCCTCGCAACATATGACTCCTAACAGGGAATGTTTACCACTTACAAGCCAATCAATGGTGGTGTTCTGTTAGGTAATGATCATGTGTGTAAGGTTACTGAGATCAGTATAGTGCAGATCAAGATGCATGACGGTGTCATTAAGACCTTGTTTGAGGTCAAACATATTCCAGATTTGACGAAAAATCTTATTTTTTTGGGCACTCTTGAGAAGAATAGCTGCAAGATTGGGTGTGAAGGTGGAGTTCTGAAAGTTTTCAAAAGTACTCTTGTATTGATGAAGGCTGCTAGAATTGGCATATTGTATTTCTTGCATGGTTCGATAGTCACAGACTCAACTGCAGTTTCTACTTCAGTTTCAGATTTAGACATGACAAAGTTGTGGCACATGTGGCTGGGACACATAAGTGAAAGAGGTATGGCTACCTTGAGTAAGAGAGGTCTTTTGTGTGGTCAGAACACAGGAAAAATGGAATTTTATGAGTATTGTGTTTTTGGGAAGCAGAAAATGTTGAATTTCAGTACAACTATCCATAAAATAAAGGGAATATTAAACTACATCCATTCAAATCTTTGGGATCATTCTCTGGTTCTCTCTAAAGGTATGAGTGCTACTTATATGCTCACTTTCATTGACGATTTTTCTAGTAAAGTTTGGGTTTATTTCTTGAAACATAAAAGTCAAGTGTTTGGAACCTTCAAGTAGTGGAAAACTTTACTTGAAAAGCAAATTGGGAAGCAAATTAAGAGGCTGAGAATAGATAATGGCCTTGAATTTTGCAATAACAAATTCAATGAGTTTTGCAAAATTAAAGTCATTGTTTGACATCACACAGTTGTAAAAACTCCACAGCAGAATGGAGTTGCAGAATGCATGAACAGGACCTTGATAGAGAAAGTTAGATGTCTGTTATCCAATATAGGTTTGGGCAAGGATTTTTGGGCAGAAGCTGTTAATACAGCTTGTTGGTTGGTAAATCGATCTCCTTGTACTTCCATTGAGTGTAAGACACTTGAAGAGGTGTGGTCAGACAAACCTGCAGATTATTCTGAATTGGAGATATTTAGTTGTCTTGCTTATACTCATGTTAATGAGGGAAAGCTTGAACTAAGGGCTAAGAAATGCATTTTTCTTGGTTATGCTTCTGGTGTAAAAGGTTATAGGTTGTGGTGTCCAGACCTTAAGTCTCCAAAATTCTTCATTAATAGAGATGTGACATTTGATGAATCCGCTATGCTGCATCCAAAAAAGGAAGTCTTAAGGCCAAATGATGAAGATAGTGGGAGTTCCACACAGCATGTGGAGTTTAAAAGTGATATTCTTTCTAAGTCAAGTCAATAGATTCGGGTTGACACTTTAGAAACAGATGAGGATACGCTAGATACTCAATAGGCACAATTGTATAGTATTGCCAGAGACAGACCCAGAAGGACTATCAAGTTACCAGCCAAGTTTTCAAACTCAGATTTTGCTTATTGTTTGGCAGTAATGGAAGAGATGGAGTATAATGAACCTAGAAACTACTCAGAGGCTATCACTTGTGCTGAATCTTCCCAGTGGAGCATTGCTATGACTGAGAAAATTGAGTTCCTACATAAGAATCAAACTTGGGACTTAGTGAAACTTCCCAAAGATAATAAGACTGTTGGCTGCAAATGGATCTTCAAGAAGAAGGAGGGAATCCCAGGAGTTGAAGACGCACGGTACAAGGCACGTCTGGTTGCAAAGGGTTATAGCCAGAAAGAAGGGATTGACTTCAATGAGATGTTTTCTCCAGTTGTGGACCACACTTCCATTCGTGTGTTTCTAGCTATGGTTGCCATGTATGATATAGAACTGGAGCAGCTTGATGTCAAGACTGCTTTTCTACATTGAGGAAGTCATTTATATGGATCAACCTGAGGGTTTCCAAATTAAAAGCAAGGAGGATCATGTTTGCAGGTTGAAGAAATCTCTATATGGTTTAAAGCAATCTCCTAGAGAATGGTATAAGAAGTTTGACAGCTTTATGGTAAGTCATGGTTACTTGAGAAGTGAGTATGATAGTTATGTCTACCATAGGAAGTTTCGTGATGGATCATTTGTCTATTTGCTACTATATGTCGATGATATTCTTGTTGCCTCTACAAGTATATCTGAGATCAATAGTTTGAAAAAACTACTTGGTAGAGATTTCGAGATGAAAGATTTGGGAGCTACAAAGAGGATTTTAGGCATGGAGATCACCAGAGACAGACAAGCAGGAGAGTTGCGCCTTTTATAGAAAAGGTACATCAAGAAGGTTCTTGATCGTTTTGGAATGATGAGTTACAAACTGGTAAGTACTCCTTTGGCATCACACTTCAAACTTTCAGCCTTTTTGTCACCCAATAGCCTAGAGGAGGGGGAATATATGTCATGTGTTTCATACTCTAGTGCAGTGGGTAGTATTAGGCATGCTATGGTTTGCACTCGTCCAAATATTTCACAGGCAGTCAGTATGGTCAGTAGATATACGGCTAATCCTGGGAAAGCGCATTGGCAAATAGTTAAATGGATATTTCAGTATCTTAGAAGCACTACAGATGTAGGACTTATGTTCAGCAGAGACAGTAGGTTGATTACTAGTTTTGTGGATTCTGACTATGCAGGTGACCTTGACAGAAGAAGATCAACAACTGGTTATGTTTTCACCCTTTCAGGCAATGCCATTTGTTAGAAGGCAACATTATAATCAATAGTTACTCTTTCCACTACTGAAACTGACTACATTGTAATAGCAGAAGTAGTTAAGGAAGCTATTTGGTTGAAATGTTTGGTCACTGATTTGGGTTTATTACAGGAAACTACCACTGTATTCTGTGACAGTCAAAGTGTTATACACTTGACCAAAAATCAAGTATATCATGAGAGGACCAAACACATTGATGTCAGATACCATTTCTTACGAGATGTTATATTTCAAGGTTTGATTTCAGTGAGAAAGGTCGCTACTGCTGACAATCCAGCTGACATGTTGACGAAACCAGTTTTCTAGCAAGTTCAAGCATTGCTTGGACTTGATTAGTATTCGTTTTGATTGACTGACCCTAATGGGCTATTTGGAAAAGAGATGGAAGGATTTTATTTTATTGTATATTTAGAGAATACAATGCAAGGTGGAGATTTGTTGGAATATGCCTTGTATTCTGGTTGAGTTAGAATTACTTTTTTGCCCTTATCTTATTTCCCTATATATATAGACATAGTAGGGTTATGAGAATAAGAGAAATTTCAGAGGCAAGTCACACTCTTTGTATCTTGTAACACACTCTCTCTAGTAATAAGAGTATTCCCTCTATTTTCCCGTGGACGTAGGTCACATGGATCGAACCACGTAAAATTTTGGTATTATTTTCTTCTTCGTTTTATCGTTTGTGATAACAGTAATTCTATTAGCAAATATTTGCAAGGAAAATAAATTTTACAAGTTTGATTTGCAAAGTCATATAATATTGTATTTAAACATGGTTAATTATGCTATATGCATATGATGTTAGTCTATGAAATGACAAATTTATTATAACATTATTCATGATATTTGGTAAGCATAAGTAAGCATTCATGTATAAAAAATATTCATTTCAGAATACCCAAATATCACCCCTCACCTAGTTTTGCTACTTTTGTAAGGAAAGAGGAAAATGAAAAAGACAAATGAGAGAAATCAAAAGTGAAAATAGGAAAAACTTTTTGTTTAAAAAGAAATATGAAAAGTGAGAGGAAATAATATAATATGTATAACAATTCTAATTTTATTTTTATACTAAACTTGACGAGTATTTATACATATATTGATAATTTCTTAAATTAAATTGACGAAACAATTACTTTTTTCTTTAGTTGGAGAGAAATAGAATTAAGAAATTAGAGAAATTCACTTATTTATTTATTCATATATTTTTTAAAATTCAAGTACAATTTATTTTTCTTTTGTTTATTCTTTTTTTTTTCTTGTTCATATAAATTAAGATTTAAACCTTAAATTTAAAATAAGAATATAAAAAAAATCTACCATTAGACTTTATGACTAATAATTTTTTTCTTCTTTTGGTTGCAAGGAAATTCAAAAAAGTGAATAAAATTATTAGATTTTGAGTATAAAATTAAATAATTTTAACAAAAATGTCTCAACCAATTTAAAAATACGAAACTCTCCGTTTTATTTCTCCCAAACACAATGTGAAGGCTGGGATAGGGCCGAAATTTTCAAGCCTGGGCCGTACATGCTCATGGCTGGTCCTGGGCTCAGTCCGGTCTCAAGGACCTAATTGAAGATGAGAGGCTCCGCCATTTGGGATCTTCGGCATCATCAATTAATTTATCAGCACAATCCACCGGCGGATGGTCAAGGCTCCTTTGTTCGGACATGTGTCGATGTCCGCATCCCACGCCAGCCAACAAAACACAAGTGATTATCATCCCTGGTGGTTTCGACTTTCATTTTAGTTATTTTGGAGCTTTCCCAGGTGAGTTGTTCATCTTGTTTCAGACGCATAGTTTTCATGAGCTAATCTTATTTCCAATCCAGATTTTCTCTTGAACGCACTATTTTTATTGTCTAGTTTCAATTTTGTTTTTTTTTTTTTTGGTTTACCCTTTTCCTGTCTAATTTGGTGCTTCTTATTCATGTTATTTCTATAGTTCAAATCTTGTTCAGTTTGCTTTTAATTGGGTTAGCAGTGGGTCTTTGTCTTTGTGATCGCTTCCGTTTGTTCTTCCAAAGCACCTTCCAAGTGGGTTTGTTTTAAACCGGGTAAAATGGATCCCAAACTGCAGATTGATTATCGCTGGTTGTTGGATAACCTTATCCAGGGAAATTAAGTTTCTGGCGGATGCTGGAATCCAGCAAAGAAAATGCCAATTATTAATTTATGTTTTTTTCTTTTCTGTAAAAAGGGATTTCGTCGGAAAAATTAGTACATACGACATGATGTTGATGCGATAACCATCAAAGGTAAACTAGTACTTAACGAAATAAATCCTTACAACCAGACAACACATAGAGACTTGCAATGTAGTATTTTAACATTTGCAAAACTCTGCGATCTAAGAGTGTGTTTGAATCTTCTTTGCATTCTTTTCCATCTCTTGATTCTGCACTTTATATCTACCACAGTGACCTGAAGTTGAGTCCTGCTGTAATATTAAGGTCACTCTACTATGACTTGAAAGCCATAGGTTTGAGTCATGCCATCAGTATCTGCGTGAAAATAAGGGTAAGACTATGTACAACTAGCATTCCTACATCATACACACACCTCATACACGCAACTGCTTCAAGCTAGCTGCTCTTCATGCAATGTCTCTTATGTCCCAATGACATTTAGAAATCCAATCACCAAACACCTTCGGCAATTTCAGTTCTTATCTAGACCTTCCCAACAACTTTCTTTGTGATAGGACAAGTGAATTAGATCTGACCTGTTTTTCAGCTTGAACAATGCTAAAAAAAAGTTACAGTTACCCCAATCACAATATCAACAACTTGAGAGTTCATCTTTAGTTGTCAACCTGTTTAGTATATCATGCCTAGTGATGTAACTGCATTGAGGAACTATATTTGCTATGGAACTGTCTTGTAATTTGAGAAGGTAATAGAACTGGTTTTCTATCTCCAGTGTTGCCAAATTTCAGCTGTGTTCTGGATGAAGGTTCTTACATCCCGATTGATATTGTTGGACAATTTTCTCAATCAAATGCTAATATAACTTAAAGAGTTATTAATATTATGAAAAGGGTTTGCTTTACCTTGAGCCACATGACTTTGTCATGCCTGCACCATTGCATGAACCTTTATGTGGATGCAACAAAATTTTTGTGGGAGACATTGAGTTATCCATCATTTGTAGTTCTTTACCCCTGCTTGTTTTTCAGCAGGTTGCATTCTTTCTTGTGCAGCTAAAGATTGCCAAGTTCACTTAGCATGGGGAACAAGCCTGTTAAGCAAAAGCAAGAAAGGGAAGAGATTCTAGTGAAAATTATGCCTCCATTGGACCGTGCTTATGTTCGATGGCTTTCGCGTGATCTCAAGAGGATTTATGGCTTCACTCCAAGAAACTGTGATGCAGTCAAGCCCCCAGATCATTATGTTGAATACATGAGCTTAAATGGATGGTTGGATGTAAACTTGGATGATCCTGATCTGTCCCATTTATTTCATAAGTAGATAATCATGTATTCATGGTCCTTGATGTATATGCAATATTAGAACCATTCTTAGGCAACTTATAATATCGAGCATCCTCGGGGGGACAAGAACCTTTTAAGACCATGTTTTTGATTATTTAATGTGGCAATTATAGATTTACCTTCTTAGGCAACATTAATAAATAATTAGTGATTAACAACAACAACTATCGTTATTGTCGTATTTTCCAAGCTTTAAAGGCAACATAATCTTCCAAAATTTAAGTCGAATTACATAACATCCTTAATTTTGAAGTTAAGCATTTATTGTTACAGTTTTGGAATTATAAATTTTTAGTAAATTTCAATTTAATTTAATTTAATTTAATTAAATTTTTAATATTACAATTGTTAATTTTTTTTTAATTTATAAAAAAACACAATAATGTAATAGAATTGGGGATAATTCTTTGCAAAATATATGAAAAATAAGTATAATTCAATTTAATTTATTAAATACTAGAGAATAATTTTAATTCTACAAATTTATTTAAGAATCCACACCAAATAAGGTATTAAAACTATAATTTGTTTGCAAAATAATTGAATTAAATTATATCTATAAATTTGAATTGAATTAAGTTATATTAAGATTTGATTTAAAACAAGCTTAAGGGGTTTTTTCCTTTTTTTTTTTTTTTTTTTTTTTTGAGTTTTTTCGGTTGGTTGGTATGGTACAAGAAATGCGCGGCAAATAATCGCCCGTTTCTTTACTTCACGGAAGGCGCGCGTTGTCGATTCGAACCTCCTTTGGTTTATTTCCAACCTATCTGTTTGTTTGCGCAATTCCTCTTGGTTTTTTCGGGTCCCGTAGAGACGCACTTCTGTGCATGTAGTCCCAGCATGCCAAACCTGCTCCTCAACCACATCCTCCCACGTCATCACACGAAGGAAGGTAAAATTATAACCAGTACCATCAATCATTGATTCCAACTCCTGTGTTTAAATCAGATTTTGTGGATGTTGATGTGGCATCTTCTCTACCATTCGATCACAGTTAAGGTCATCATCAAGACCCATTATAGCATTCTTGATCTGGTCATATACTGTGACAGTTGTAATTTTTCATGTAACATCATAATCATATAAATTTGGAGACCTTTGTTAACTTCATGCAAAATTTAGTTAATTTGAATTAAGGAAAGTAATAATAGGACTAAAAAAGAGATAAATGAAAATTAATATATATATATATATATATATAACCCTCAATAATTGTGTAATATAAGATAATAATTGCTAATTTTAAATTTAGAAATAAACAATAAATTAAAATATCAATTTTGTTAATTCAAAATGTGTAAAATTCAAATTCATATCTTTCAAATTTTGTTGATTATTATTCTAACAACTGATACAAAGATGACGGATACACATGGTCCCGATTTGTGAACTATAAAATGAAAAAAAAAAAAAAAGACAAAAATAATATTTTAAAAAATATATAATATCAATTTAGGTTTAAGGTATATAATTCAAACATAATTTAAACCTTATTATTTCTTTTCTTTAAAGTTTTCATAATTATTTAATTTGCTTGATACATGGTTTTATTTTGTGATATTATTATCATTACAATTATTAGTAATTATTTTTTTCCTCTTTTTTTTTTTAAATTTTTTTTTATTTTTTTTTTATAATTGAGAGCGCTTCCCTCCACATCCATATCCGAACCAAATTCCCTCCTTACGACCATTTCCCTCGTTTTCTGCTCACTTTCTCCCGCTGCCTTTTTTGTATTTTCCTTCTCGCCAAACACCAGATCTCTCTCAATTCTTTCCTCCGATTTCCTCTCCGATTCTATTTTCCACTTTCTGTTCACTTCTCTTTCAGTCACTGGGAAAGCAGTTTCGATCTTTTCTTTTTTTCCTCTTTTTTTTTTTTTTTTTGAAAATTAAGATTTTCGATGTCGAATTCTCAAGCGCCGAATCCGACGTCGACTCAGCAGCAAATCGACGGCCAGAGTGGTGCCTTGAAACGGCAGCTGTCTTTCTGTTCTCTGAAGCCGCCGTTCTTGCCTTCCGGCGATTACCACCGCTCGGGCGCCGCTGCCGCCGCCGAGCCCTGCCGCCACGATCAGGAAGCCGAGGCCATTGTTGTTAAACTCCCGGTGAGTGTTTTCGGCTTTGATTGTTGGCTTGTACAATTATTCTCTCTTTCTCTCTCCGCGGGTTTTGTGTTTTTCCTCTTTTTTTTTTTTTCAAAAAAAATCTTTTGTGGAGATCTTTGTTGGTATTTGGTTTTGATCGCATTTTGGTGTGCTTTCCTGTGAAATTTAATGCTATGATTTCAATTTTATGTCAGAGTGTGGCCTACAGTTTTCGTTTGGTTGATTTGAGTTATGTGTTGATAGAGGAGTCTGATGAAATCTTTGCGTTGTTATGCTTCTAAGGCGATTCCAAGATTAGTTGGTATAATTCACCTCATTTGAAAAGGTCCCGTTCATGAGCTTTTGTGTAAAATATACGAAAGTTGTCTTATGTGTGTCTGAAGTGAATTCAAGCCTATTGGTTCTCAAAAGAGCTAACTCGTTGTGTTTACATGTTCCAGCGATAGAAGAAAGGAAATTACAATTGCTTGTTAAGAATTTTCTGTTTGATTAAACTTTGGTTGTTCAGCGTTGCTTTTGGGGTGAATTTTTGACCTTAAAGCAATAAAGTTTATCTATCTGTAGTGCAGAAGTTGGTGGCAAACTATGTTTAAAATGCAAGAGGAAGAGGGCATGGTTCTGCTTATGTGCCTCTTGTCCTTGAATAAAAGAATGCAAGAAAGTTGGGAAGAAATTGTTATTCAACTTGAAAAGATGGCCACTTTGACTGTTTTACAAGATGAATAGCACATGGCTTACAAGTTCAACGTGCCAGAGATTGTACAAAGGAATTGTATCACAATGCTTTTCAAAATAATCATGCTCAATGTGCTAGTGGGATTGGGTGAAGAGGACATCACTTTGCTAGAATTTTAATAAAATTTTAATTTAATAAAAGTTGCCTTATGATGATTTATCTTGGTATCTCATAATTTGTATTTTCTTTATTTAGTTAGTCAGCTGGGGTTAAAAATCAAGTACAATTGTATGGAAATAATCACATGAAGTGCACTTATGCAAAATGCTGGAATTGTAAATGTGGACGTGCATCCACTTGCGTTGAAACATAATGTGCATGAAGTTTCATTGTTAATCATTAATTCCAAGTATATCCAACTCTTTTTCCCACAAATAACGTTGCACTTGTGAGATGTAGAGATGGTGGCAAACATGTGATTATGTAGTTGATATGTGACTCAAGTATATATATGAGGCTGTTGTTAATTGTGATCTAAAAAACTAAAAATTAATCTATCAGCCATTAAAGCGGAAGAGTGATGCAACGGATCTGGAAGCTGACTCTAGTGAGTGGAATGCTGGTTCTGGGTACAAGGAGATAATGACCAGCCCCCTTCAGACACCTGTAACAGGAAAAGGTGGAAAAACACCGAAGACATCAAGACTTTCAAAGACCACTAAATCTGGAATTCGGAATGCCAATCCGAAGTTTGGTGAGTTTTCTGGTACTGCTAGTGGGAAAACTAGAAATTGTAGTATGTACATATAATGTGCTTTCTCAATTGGCAGGTTCTCCTGGCAATACTCTTACTCCAACTGGTCCTTGTCGTTATGACAGCTCTCTAGGTAACATTTACTCGTGTTAATGTATTGGTTTCCAAAAGCTATGTTTACTTGACAACCTTGCAAGTCTCTAATTACATTATACTGTGGGTATGTATGTATGATATAAGATTGGTAATGTGTTTTATGATTCTGATACAGGCCTCCTGACAAAAAAGTTTATTAATCTGATCAAACATGCTGAAGATGGTATTCTTGATCTTAATAGAGCTGCTGACACTTTAGAGGCTATTATCTATCTTCGATACGTCCTACATTGTAAAGCCTCAGTAGCTGAATGTTTTCTCTGACCACAGGTCCAAAAGAGGCGGATATATGACATAACCAATGTCCTAGAAGGAATTGGTCTGATAGAAAAGAAGCTCAAGAACAGAATTCAGTGGAAGTATGGGATTTAAGTTTTTCCTTTCAATGTCTAATCTCAATTTGTTTTGACTTTAAGAAATTAAGTTTATTTTTTCCTTAAAAAAATTGATTTGAGAGTTAACTTTATGGTTGATTGAAATCAGGGGACTTGATGTCTCAAGGCCTGGAGAATCAGATGACAATGTTGCTAGCGTGCAGGTATGTGGCAACTGACTGTATTTTTCTACACAATTTTGGTATCCAGGATTTGTGAAACCTATTTTTGTTGTCTCTGCCTTTGATTTTATCTATTTCCTGTTTCAAACCAACTCACTGGGCATTATTTGTCCCCATTGTATGAAAACTACAATGATGATGGGAAAACCAATATTAGTTCACTGGGCCTTGTTTTAGTTTTTTCAACTTTTTTTTTTTCCATCACAGGCAGAAGTCCAAAACCTTTCCATTGAAGAGCACAGATTAGATGAACAAATAAGGTTGTGCAACTTCTCTTCTGCTTATGCATTTATTCAGCTCCCATATTTATCTTGTTTGCAAGTTTTGGACAATGCTGAGGGTAAATTATTGCAGAGAGATGCAAGAAAGATTGAGGGATCTCAGTGAAGATGAGAACAATCAAAAGTAAGACTATCTTCTCTTGTTTGCATCAAATATCAGTTATGCTTCTGTTAGCTATGGACAGCTCTTTTACATTTTACCATCTTAGGTGGCTTTTGTCACAGAGGAAGACATCAAGAACTTACCTTGCTTCCAGGTTATTTTCTTTTCCCTGCATGTTGATTGCAAGCTTTTTGCTAGCTGTTTGCATGCCATAGTTTCCTAATAAGTATATGATTTATTATTTCTAACAGAATGAGACCTTGTTAGCCATTAAAGCACCACATGGCACAACTCTGGAAGTCCCAGATCCTGATGAGGTGATTTGAAAAGCAGTGAATTGGGTAAAGTTTGCATTTTTTTTTTTTTTCACATGTACGTTTTCCTCATTAGTTTCTCTCATTTTTGCAGCAGGCTGTAGACTATCCACAGAGGAGATACAGGATAGTACTGAGAAGTACAATGGGTCCCATAGACGTTTATCTTGTCAGGTACTTTTAGTTCTATACTATGTTTAACCTAAGCAGCAGCCATAGACCTTAATGCTAGTAAGCGATGATCAACTGTTGATTGGGGAATTTATGGCACTAATTCTCTCAACATTTTACTTCTCCTCAATGCCTGTCACCTCTTTCTTTGTTTGCTGTAGTCAATTTGAAGAGAAATTTGAGGAGATTCACGGTGCTGAATCACTGCCAAGTTGTCCACCAAGTTCGAGTTTTAATGATAATCTAGCAACAACAGTTATCACAGGGGAAGGGAGTGGAAAGGAGTTTGAAATTCAAGGGCAAGATGTTCATGGACTCTGCTCAGATTTTAATGCCTCACAGGACTTTGTTAGCGGAATCATGAAGATTGTTCCCTCAGATGTTGACGTAAGTTTGGCCTCTTGTTTAGTGTTACCAGTTTCGGAAAGGTGCAAGCTGTAGACAATTATGATGTTTTATACATGTCAACCATTTTAAGCATGAGCATAAGATTGATCCACAAATAATTGACTCAAGCATTCTGCGTTCTCATATCTTAATTCTTTTGTGACTTCTGATTTATGACATATCTTAGTCTTTTGTGAAAACTTATGATCGATGATGAAATCAGACATCTCGGACAAATAATTGTTCCATGAGTGTTGAAAGAATGCACGGCCATCTACTAAGGAAGCAACTTCTTTTGTAGGAATTCATGGTTTTGTTTTTAATTTTGATATTCCTATGCAGAGTAATGCTGATTACTGGCTGTTGTCAGATGCTGATGTGAGCATCACTGACATGTGGCATGCTGAAGGTATACTTCTAGTAGTTGATTTTATTAGTCTTCTCTCTTACTCCCCTGTCATATTCAGTACTGAATTTTATTCTCCATGGCTGTCAACTATAGCTGAATGGAATGAATTTAGTACGCTTCACGATGACCACAGCATGACTAATGTCAGCACACCTCGGCCCCAAACACCGCCAGCCAATCCAACGGAGGTTCCTCCTGCCAATGCTAACGCAGGGTAGTGGGGAAGTGCCAGCGAAGATGTGCGCCAACTTCATGATCTTTTGCCTCTGGAGGGGAGCCGATGATGCCCATGCATCACCTTCAGCGCTGCCGACTTTCTAGATGCTGGATTGAAGAAAGACTCCTCAAAGTTGCTTCACAAAAAGTCGCTGCGAGGAACTAAAGAATGCATGGGAGGTTGCTGGTTCGTTGTACAGCACAGCATAAATAACATACACACGGTCCTTTAGCGAATAAGCAAGGTAATTGCTGTATTTTTTATTTTTTTTTTGTTTTTTACCCTACTCTTGTAAATTACTCCTCTATATGCTTTTTGTAATTCCAAGGTGGGGACCTCGTTACAATGGTGAAATCGTGCAAGATAATCTAGAGCTATGAACAGGCAACATGTATGATCTGGTGTATTTGTCTTTGTTATGCTGTATGTAATTTGACTCGTGAGCTTCAGTGGCAACACTGAAGATAGCTATGGCATATATTTGTAAAGCATCAAATGATGTGATGAATTGTGGGCGGTTAGCATGGATGACCAAGCCCCTGCTTGAATTGGTTCGTTGGTTTCATTGTACAAAGTTCTCACATTTTACTTTTTATTTTTTCAATATATATTTCTATAACTCCAACATAAGTACTTCTTTTCTTAATCATCTATCACATTTGGGAAAACAAAAATAAATAAATAAAACAGGGCAAGTCTATTTTACCAAAGAAAGCATTAACTAAAGTCAATCATCATCGGCCATCGATTGGTTAAGATATGAATCACGAAAGAAAGCATGACAGACACTGTTTGGCTTTACTTCTTGGTGTTGCTGATTGGCGGTGACCTGTCAACAACAATCCTACATAAGTGTTTGGTAAAATTTTTCGGTGTTATTGTTGGATTCTATTTATTTCCTCGTGTGGCTTTCTAACGGCGATGAAAAGTAGTTCGAAACTACTTTTTGAGTTTTTTTTTTTTTTAATTTTGATGTTAAAAATATTTTAGATAAGCTAAAATACGCTTAAAAAATAATTATTCTACTTTTTTTTTTTTTTACTTGCTCCTTGAGTTAGATTTGTATCTCTATTGTACAAATATTTATATAAACACTATCTTCTTTATTCAATATATTCACTTCAAAGTTTCATTAATATTAATACTTAGAAAAATCTCAAATATTATATTTTTTTATTACCATGTGAATATTAATATTTTTTTTTTTAAAAAAAACTTAAATTAAGTAAGAAAAGTTTTGATATTATTTAAAGAATGTTTATTCTAAAATTAAAAGTCTGTCACAATAGACATACTATGTTGTGAGCATTTTTTGAATTGTTTATTTATTTATTTTGCCATGTTACAAGTACAGATTCACATATTTTAAAATTTATAATTATGATTAATAATATTATTAAAAGTGTATATTTTGTGTATAGGAAGTGTCAAATTAACTAAATTCTTGCAAAGGAAATTGACATATAAACAAAATAAAAATAATATTAACTTTGTTATTGTTAACCATGACTGGTTAAGTTGTGTCCCGTCTCTCTCCTCCTCTGTCGTTGAAGGAGAGAATATGAAAACACACGAGCAATTGCCCTTCCAACCAAAAATTACATTCGCCAATCATACAATTGAATTAAAATCCTTTTTGAAATAGTTTAAAACAACCTTAATCTAATATTTAAAAAGCTTATTTATTATTAAAAATTAGAAATTTAAACTTTTATTAAGACATTTAATGGAATTAAATATATGTTTGTAAAATTTATTCTTTAGATGATGTACAATTTTTCTCCCAATATATGTCGGCGAATACTATTTTCATTTTTTTCATTCTATGAAAAGGAAGAAAACAAAAAAGAGAGAGAGAGAGAAGGGATCCGTCTGTGTAAAACACACAAAGGAATTCAACCCAATTGAAGATATTTTGATAAATTTGCTACGCGTGGCGAAAAAACTTTTATTATTATTATGTTGACATTTTCAATTGGACAATCTCCGAGGTGAGTTGGATGATTATAATGGTTGGTGGTGGACTGTAATCAATCAATCAATCAATCAATCAAAAAAAAAAAAAATTACTTTTACAATGGGCGACACGTAACGCACGACTCATTATGTTAATAATATAAAATCTCACATTAATAAAATACAATAATATAATTCGACTTAAAATATCGATGAATTTCATTCACCACTTTGCTCTGCAAACAATGGATGGAGAGATGATTAAGACACTGAGAGAGAGAGCTCAAATTCTTCCCGCCAACGAGCTCGAGTTCTCTGGTGAACTTGCTTGCTTTTGAAGTTCTTATACAATCACACCAATAAATAAATAAATAAATAAATTACAAAATTTTGAGATCTTGTATTCCAATTCGTTAAGAAAGGATAAGCAGTATGAAATGCGGAAAGCTAAGAGTTTGAATTTTGATAAGCTTCTGAACAGGGGAAAAGAAAAACTGGTTAAATGTGCTTTTTTTTTTTCTTTTTTTTTGCAATATATATATATATTATGTTTCAAAATTCATATCTGTTCGAGACTGCTTTTGCGGAGAAAAGAATAGAACGAGCATGTTGAATTTGTAATAAAAAAATTTATGGGATTTAAATTGTCGAAGACTCTAATTATTATCGACGAAGGTGGCTGATTGAATAAATTGAAAATGATCTCCCCAGCACATTTTGGCACTTAAAGGGTTAACTATATCTATATTGATATAAAGCGTAATTCAAAATTACAGCAAAATTTTACCATTACTTGACGATGTTGATTTATATATTTAAGACAAATTTATCACTTAAAGATTTTCATGTTAGAAACCAAAATAATAATTAATTCATAAAATAAATAAATATTATATTTATAATATAAGTAAAACTATTAAAAACATAAATAAGCATGTATTTATATTTATAATTTAGGACGGACTTAATTTTTGGATTTTTTTATTTTTTTTTTTCTGAAATTCTTATTTCTATAATATAGAATCTTTCTTTATGTGAATATTAACAATAAAATTATAATAAAATCAACATACCATTGTCCATTATATTGATATGCAGTAGAGAAGATGAGAATACTCCCTTTCTTTTTTCTTTTGTTCCTGAACGTTTCTTTCTTTTCTCCTACTCTTTCCTTTCTTTTCTTTACGCTTTCCTTCTTATGGTTGAAAACCCAGAAAAGGTCCGTAATAATATATATATATACACACATTATTCCTTTTCTATAACTGTTACCTTTTAAGGAAAAACTTTCTTTTTTGTAACAGTTATCTTAAATAGGAAGATACTTCTCTTCCTGTAATGTTTATCCTTAATAGGGAGAGTGGAGAAATTTTAAACCCGATGATCCAAATTACTATTATGCCTAACCGACCATCATATTAGGCCTTTTATTTTGAGTTATACTTTAAATAACATGAGTCACTCATGTTAATTAATTTAACAATCTCCCACTTGGCTCATGTTATGACTTGATGAGTCAATAACAATTAAGTGCGCACAATCCTTAAAAATCATCAAATCACAATACTTGTTTGAATTAAAATAATTGGATCATGGCGGTCACACATCTTTTAGTGACATGATTCCTTCCATGTATCACATAATCATCATAATTTATAATAACTTTACTAAGGAATATTGAAACTTTAAATTGTCATTTCCATATATGCTATTAGTTATCTCACAAACTATAATTGTATACAACTAAATAGAGATAACAAAGTATAAGCAAAACCATAACTTTAATTGAATTCACGAGTGTCATAATGATATGAGCATCCTAAAATATTGGCTTTCAAGAAAATGAGGACCTGTCCATAATGTCCATCTAATCAACGTGTCCAGTAAATGTTTTCGTTGGCAAACCTTTAGTTAACGGGTCCGCTATCATCAACTCAGTGCCAATATACTCAATGGACACTCTTTGGTTTTGCACTTCTTTTTTAACATATAGGTATTTTAAATCCATATATTTCACACATTTAGAATACCTATTATTCTTAAAGAAGAAAACTATTACGGAATTATCACAGAAAATTCTTAACGGCATTTTTATACTGTCGACCAAACCAAGCCTTAAGATAAAATTCCGCAACCATAATGCATGAACAGTAGCCTCAAAGCATGTTACAAATTCAACTTCCATAGTGGAAGTAGCAATGATAGACTGCTTCCCACTTTTCCAGGAAACTACTCTTCCAGCTAGGAGAAACATGTAACAAATGTAGATTTCCTCGAATTTACACATCTAACATAATCTGAATCCGAGTAACCTATTACTTCAAGATGACTTGATGTTTTATAAGTAAAGCATATAATCCTTGGTGCCTTGTAAGTACCTAAGTACTTTCTTTCTAGCTTTTCAATGATCTATTCCAGGATTACTTTGATATCGGTCTAACACTCCAATAGCGAAATTGATGTCTGGCCGAGTATATGTTTGCACATACATCAGGCTTCCGACCAGTGATGTATAGGGAATTGACTTCATCACTTTCTGTTTCAAATCATTCTTTAGACATTGCAATTTACTGAACTTGTCCCCTTTCTGAATTGAAACTATTCCTGTTGAGCAATTTTCCATTCTAAATCTTTCTAATACTTTATCAATATAGCCTGAGACAATCCTAACAATCCTTGTGATCGATCACGGAATATCTCTATTCCTATCACATAGGATGCCTCATTCATATTTTTCATTTCAAAAGTTTCAGAGAGAAATTTCTTTACATCATGTAACAAACCTATGTCATTAGTAACCCAAAGAATGTCATTAACATATAGGACTAATATAATGAACTTACTTCCACTGACCTTTATATAGATACACCAATTAACGGTATTCTCTACAAAACCGTATGACGTAATGGTATTATTGAACTCAATATACCATTGTTTGTTTCCCTTTTATACTATCAACACATACATCCCAATCAGTAAAATTCAATTGAGGCAGGATATGACCTTTCACCAACCTCAATATCATTTCTTTAGATATAAGACCCAATCTTTGATGCCATAAGAAAACATGCATATTACATTTGTTATTTATACTATGCTCAACAAGAAATATGGAATCAATATACATAACATCAAGATTAAAACGGTACAAATCATCAATCAAAGTACCAGATCCATAATAGTATGAATGTCTATATAATGAAAATGCACCGTTTCCAATCTTAAGGTTAAATCCCACTTCATCTAACTTTACAACAGAAACTAAATCTAGTATATTCAAGAATATAGAGACACTTTTCTAGATCCAGGTGACACTTAGTGTCCAAGATCCATCTATACGTCCCAATTCCTTTTATTCATACCTTCATTCTGTTTCCCATTTAGAGGAACTTCTCAGTTCTTATTATGGGCTGGATTTAAAGGAATTCCTGCATAATATGACATATAAATAGTAGCTCCAGAATTTAACCACCAAGTATTATTGGGCACTTTAATTATGTTTGATTTAAAATATACTGATATACAGTATGTACTTTTCTTTTTGAACCAAGCCTTTCTTTTTAGGCAACCTTTCTTAAAGTAAATCATCCTTTTGCAGAAGAAGCATTTTTGATCCTTTTAAATCTGACCTCTAGTGACTTTTATAGAGACTTTATCCTTCTTTTTATTTTTCTTATATGGTTTAGACTTGCTACCACTAGCATCATTACGAACAATGAGGTGAAAGGAGTGATCCTTCATCTTCTTTAATCTCCCTTCCTCCTGAACTATCATGACCTTAATTTCCTGAAAGTTTCATTTCTCTTTAATAGTGTTATAATTCACTTGGAACTGACCAAATTCAGAAGGCAGTGAGTTGATGATAAATTGAACAAAAAATGAATCACTCACATCTATGCCCATTGTTTTCAACCTTACTGCTAGATTAGTCATACTAGTCACATGATCATGAATGGGTTATGACTAATCAAATTTCTTATTTGTCAGCTTACTCATTAGGGTTCCTACGATGGATTTATCATTTATATCTGATTACGAGTATTCCTTAATTCTCATCATAAATTCCCTTACATTTTCTGTCCTAGGCATTAATGGCTTTACATTTTCAGCTATCGTCATTCGTATCAAGTTCAAACTCAACCTATTGGACCGTACCCAAACCTTATGAAAAGACTTATCAGATTCTGTACTGGTCCCCGTAATGGCTGTAGGCTTTTCATTTGAAATGACTGTTAAGTCCAAGCCCAAATCACCTAAATGAAACTGAATATGCTCAAACCATTCTGCATAATTCAGCCCATTGAATTTGATCATCGAATTGCCTAAGGCAAATACATTACTGGAAGCTGCAAACATAATCCAAATTTATACGTTAATGCTTTGAGAAACTCTAATGGATTTAAATGCATTACAAACCTTTGGGTGATCCTCAAATACATAACTTTATTCAATAATGATGCTAATTAAATATACTTTAATAGATTAATCAATCATACTAAAGTTAACATGAATGTTATCTTTGGATATACAATTACGTTTACCCAATATATCAATCAATCCTCTTTAATGTCATTAATTACAAGCAATGATCCATCTTTGGATGATCTCCTAACTTCATAATTAATAATCACAATTATTCATTTTAAACATTTTATTAGCATTCAAAAAATAAACAATTTGAAATTCACAATAAACTATTCAAATCCTTTTAAGCCGGGCCACTTTGGTGACTAACAAGTTTTCAATATTTGACTCATGTTGATGTGAATTCAATAAGCTTTAAAAATCTTCAATTACGAAAATCAAATTATCCTTTATGTGGGAGTTAACATTATGGCATATTGTTCCAATAACCGGTCCCCATTTCATGGTAATATCAATTCAAAAATTTCTTCTCCACTATCGATCGACGACCCGCAGCACCACTATACTACAAGCGGCACACCCACGTGCTACTTCCGATCAAGCGACCCACGATGGCAGCACCACCGTACTACGGGCGTCACCCGCGTGTTGCCTTCAGCCGAGGTACCTATGGTGGCAACACCACCGCACTGCGAGTGTCACCCCTGTGCCGCCTCCAGACTGTGCCGCCTCCAGACAAGGGATTAACGGCGGCAGCACCACCATATTGCGGTCATCGACTGCATGCTGCCTCTGGTTGAGCAACCCATCGATGGCAGCACCACCCTTTACCGGCAAGCCCGCGTCGCATAATCCAGCGACACGGGTGCAACTGGCGCACATTCACACTAGCGAGACCACATCGTGGTGGCACCACCCTTTACTAGCAAACCCATGTCGTACAATCCAGTAACACGGGTGTGACTGGCACACACACACCAGCAAGACCGTATTACGGTGGCACCACCCTTCACCAGCAAGCCCGCGTCGTACAATCCAGCGATGTGGGTGCGACTAGCGTACACCCATATTGGCGAGACCGCATCGCGGTGGCACCACCCTTCACCGGCAAACCCACAGTGCACAATTTAGCGATCGGGTTCCCTCGTACCTACCAAATTTGATTCAGATCCCCACCCGAAAGCATAACTCTCACTGGATCCGAAGTTGTGAAACGATGATACCGGATCCAAACTGATCCGTGTCTTCGGCCATTCACAGAACCTTAATCTCGTTGGATGTCGTTCCACCATACCCAGATCCGTTCGGGTTCGACAGTTGCATTCGGAAGCACGTCCTACACAGTGAGACCGATTCGCCATACCCAGATCCGTTCGGGTCCGGTGGCGTACAGTCCTCGTGCCGACTTTCCTTTCTCCTTTTGATGCTAGTGTTTCGGTAGTGCTAACTTTCCATGGCCGGCGTTTTCCCTTTCAACATCTGTCATTTCATTAAGTACAATAAAAAAAATAGAGAAAACAAACGTATATCTTTTTCTTTTCGGACGTAAAAATATAAAAGGGAAACATATTGTACGGCACAACAGAAAAATAAATAAATTGCAGTATTCACTAACCTGCTCTGATACCAATTGTTGGACTTTTCTAGAATTTCTTTTTCTAAAATTCTTATTTCTATAATGCAGGATCTTTCTTTATGCAAATACTAGTAATAAAACCGTAATAAAATCAATATACCGTTATTCATTATGCTAATGTGTCGTAGTGAAGATGAGAATCATCCCTTTCTTTTATTCTTGAACGTTCTCCCTTTTCTCCTACTATTCCCTTTCTTTTTTTACGTTTTCTCTCTGATTGTTGAGAACCCAGGAAAGGTCCATAATAGTATATATATATATATATATATACATATTATTCCTTTTTTGTAACCGTTACCTTTTAAGAAAAACCTCCTCTTCTGTAACGGTTATCTTAAATAGGAAGATAATTCACTTCCTGTAATGTTTATCCTTAATAGAGAGAATGGAGGGATTTTAAACTTGATGACTCAAATTACAGTTATGACTAATTGACCATCATATTAGGCCTTTTATTTTGGGTCATACTTTAAATAACATGGACCACTTATGTTAATTAATTTAACACTGGTGTAGGGATACCATCCTGAGTAGGAGTACTCATTGTGGATCTTCCATTTTGTAATTCTTTAATATCCACCTTTCGTAATTCCCCACTCCCACTGAACTGGTCAT
The DNA here is from genome assembly GCA_037897445.1 of Ceriops zippeliana. Lineage (NCBI taxonomy): Eukaryota > Viridiplantae > Streptophyta > Magnoliopsida > Malpighiales > Rhizophoraceae > Ceriops > Ceriops zippeliana. Next base: position 3,235,615 of record JBAPLH010000174.1, read on the forward strand.
TTTCAATGAACCGAGCATTACCAGACTCAACTATTCTAGTACTATGGTTAGGACAATAGAACCTATAACCTTTCAACTTTTCAAGATAGCTGATGAATTAACCACTAATGGTTCTTACATCAAGCTTTCCTTCATGTGAATTATATATCCTTAATTCTGTTAGACAACCACAAACATGAAGGTGTCTCAAACTGGGTTTCCTTCCTGTCCATAACTCGTAAGGAGTTTTAGGGATAACCTTACTAGGAACCCTGTTTAGCAGATATGCTGCAGTCCTTAATGTATACATCCACAAGAATAAAGGTATAGTACTGTAACTTAACATGCTTCTAACCATATCTATAAGTGTGCAATTCTGCCTTTCCACTACATCATTCTATTGTGGTGTACCAGACATTGTGTACTGTGCACATATGCTTCGATTTTCAAGAAGTTTTGCAAATGGACCAAGACATTGTTCACTTTCATTGAATTTTCCATAATATTCACCACCCCATGTTGGGACATCAAGAGGGTCACAAATATCAGTGTGTATCAATTCTAAAGGCTCATTACTTCTCATATCTGGGTTTTTTTTTATGTATGTCTTGTTTGTTTCCCTTTTATACAATCAACACATATATCCCAATTGTTGGACTTTTTTAGAATTTCTTTTTCTGAAATTCTTATTTCTATAATGTAGGATCTTTCTTTATGCGAATACGCAATAAAACTGTAATGAAATCAACATACTGCTGTCCATTATGCTAATGTGTTGTAGCGAAGATGAGAATCCTCCCTTTCTTTTGTTCCTGAACGTTTTTTCCTTTTCTCCTATTCTTCCCTTTCTTTTCTTTGTGTTTTCTCTCTTGTAGTTGAAAACTTAGGAAAGGTCCGTAATAATTAATATATATACATTATTACTTTCCTTTAATCGTTACCTTATAAGAAAAACCTCCTTAATAGGGAGAGTGGAGGGATTTTAAACCCGATGACTCAAATTACCGTTATGTCTAACTAACTATTATATTAAGCTTTTATTTTGCATTATACTTTAAATAACATGGGCTACTCATATTAATTAATTTAATATTAATGATATATTGGTATTAGATATTAAAATTTGAATTCAATTGAATTAAGAATTGAATAAAAAATATTGTCGTGACTTGTATTGCTACGAAGCTCGTTCCCACTAAAAAAAAAAATATGGTGCAGCGTATAAATTATAAATTTACTAATATTACATTTGATTACAGTGGAGTTTCATTTGGCGAGTGTGAATTCTCAACAATTTTATTATGTATTTTTATTTTTTTGGTTAAGGAAAAAAATGATCACTTAAGAGTTTCTTGGGTGCCTCAATATCTTTTTAAAAAAAAAAATATTCCAAAAACGGGATTCTGATAAATATTCCTTATAGGAAAAAAAAAAAAAAAAGGAGGAGGGGGGGTGTGTGTGGAGAGTCCGTGGAGGGGCCACGTATCATATTTGAGCTCCGTCGGAAACCCTATCCATGTAATGAAAGTCTTTCCAAATAGTCTCCCATTTTCATCGGCATACCAAAACAGTCGGTTGCAATTCACATTTCCTTTCGTGATTGTATTTAATGATTATGATAAACTAATATTTATTTACTTTTTTTTTTATCTATTTTACTTATTTTTGTAATAAAACTCTTTTAATAAATTTACCATTACGTATGATCTAGTAGTATTGGTGAGCATTTTCAACTCTCCTGCCCCGTTTCTCATCAAAGCTCTGCATAGAGATCGAGACTCCAATCCAAACTCTCTCTCTCTCTCTCTCTCTCTCTCCATCCGAAGCCAAGAAATTCCAGCTCAAAATACCGATCCTTTTTATCTGTCTCTCTCTCCCTCTCCCTCTGTCTATCACAAACACACACACAATGCCTTCTGGAAAGAAAAAGGTCCAAAAATTTATATTCATAGCCAATGCAGGCTGTGACTGTCGCAGGCCGAAGCCCTCGGACGTGCACGAGCCAACACTACTGGCCAATTCCAAAACATCCAAACCAAAAGCACAGCACGCAAAGGCTTCTTCTTCCTCCTCCTCAAGCTCCTGCAATAAAAATGGAGGCTTTCCCATGTACAATGAAGAGGAAGACCAAACTTCCACAACAGTTTCATTCAGCATAGAAACCAACACCACATCAACCCACAATTCTGAATCCGACCCCGATCACCCAAAACCAACCCACAAAGTCATCCGCAGCATTGCTGTCGTCAAGGATTCCGACGACCCGTATCAGGATTTCAGCCACTCCATGCTGCAAATGATCTTGGACCAAGAAATCTACTCAAAAGATGATCTTCAAAAGCTTCTGCACTGCTTCCTGGAGCTCAATTCTCCTTGTCACCATGGTGTTATCATTCGAGCTTTTACTGAGATCTGGAATGAAGTTATCTCTAAGAGGCTGATTATCAGCACATCAAAGAAGCCCTGTGTTGGAGATCATGACCCATCACATGACGATCAATCCTAGCTGCGTCAGCCATGTGAGGGCATTAATTCCACTTGTGGGTGTCGTGATGCTTCACCAGGACAGCTCATAGTCACAGCTTTCTGTTGCTGATCTTTTTCTCCCGTTTCCTTTTTTCTTTTTTTTTTTTTTTTGGGGGGGGGGGGGGGATATAATATTACAATTCATAATTTAGATTCAATTTTTAAGAGCCTAATTTTTTTTTTTTTTTTTTTTATGTATACTGTGAATGTGAATGCAAAGCCAATGGCATTAATAACCAAACTGGTGCAGTTTTGAATGGGAGTTGTTGGCTGTTTGGTCTGTATGTGTCAAATAATTCCTGGATTTCATAGTTGGCATAGCATCTCCATCACCTTCTTGGATTTTCTATATCTTAATTATATAGATATTTTTTCACATGTAATTTAAAAAAAAAAAAAAAGTAATTTGCTAGCAGCATGGTTGTCACATGACTGAATTCCTGTTATAAAAGAAACAAAAATTAAGGAAAATAGGGAAACAAATAAGAATGAAAATTTTGAAAAGGAAAAAAAAAAGGGGTGGGGGGAATTACCTAATTATCATTATAACGTAAATGAAAATACAAAAAAAAAAAAAAAAACACCATAAGTAATTCTTCTTCTTTTTCAAAATGAATGGGTGAATATTTGAGATATATATATATTTTTTCTATTTCTCGTTGTTTCTTGCTTCAAATTGTTTTTATCACATGAACATGACGTCAACTTGATGTTCACCTACAATCACCAGGATAACCATTTTAGCATTGAGGTGTCTTAAAGTTGATGATGGAGGTTCATTTGGTTCTTTTGTGTTTTTCTTCTTCCAAAAGGGGTAAACCAGCAATGGCCGGCAAACATTCATCCGCTAATCGAAATTTGGGGACACCGAAAGGTTGACTTTTTGGGATGATATTTTTTCGGAGATAATTGAAATTTATCCAAATGGGGATGGGGGCCAAATATATAGCACTTTTTAGTCCCCTAACTGAACAGGTCAATGGTTACATTTGGGAGTTTTCCTGTGCCGAATTAACAATTAATCAATAGACCACTGCAACCCAAAAATAATATATACCACAAGAATTTAATTTTTCTTTCAAATATTGTTCGCCGATTAATTTTGACAGATTATTTGCATTTTCAAACAAATTCTTGGCATAATTAATGTATCTACCTTTAAATAAAAAAAAGGGTCAAAAGACCTCTAGTCCGTACAAGACGCCGGCATGTTTCTCGGGGCCATCTTCCAGGAAATACACGTCCCTCATCTTTTGAAACGCGTGCCACGTCAGCAAGCTATCTGAACCGGCCTGATGGCATTTCCCGACCGCACGGTCCACTTCCAGCGTCCGGGCCACCCGGTCCAGCCCTCCGTACAAGCTCTCGCAGAACCGCATCATGTGCTTAACGTCATAAACCCTATCGCCGAAGAACACCCTCAACATCGCCAAGAACTCCGCCAGCCCTCCCGGCAGCGAGCGGCGGGTGAGGATCTTGACCAGGTACCCGAAATCGTACGCGCTGTGGAACGTCACCCAACTCACCGAGTCGTTGCAGACGAGCCCGGAAGACATCATCAGCTCGGCGAACCGGGCCGAGTCGATCCCTTCCACTCTGTTCCTCTCGAAGTCAATCCCCTGTCGCCTCAACAGCTCGATCGAGTCCGGGGCGTGCAAGTCACGCTCCAGGTCAAAATCCCGGAAATTGAACTCCCAGATGAAGCGGGGGCCGCCATCCCCGGCGCCGAGTTCGGGTAGATTCCCGTTAAAGTCGGACAGGGTCAGCCCCACTTGTATGAGATTCAAAGCATCGACGTTGGATTTAAGAACCTTGTAGTGGCCGGACGGCTTGCGGTGGCTAAGGTAATACTTGTTATTGGTGGGGTCCACGGGTGGTCGATACACGAGTCCAGGAAATTCAGTGTCCATTGAAATGTAAGGGAAGCGATCGACCAGTTCACTGATCAGTTCGAACTCGGCTTCTAAATTGTGGGACCAGACCTCACGTATGACAACAACTGGCTTCGACTCCTCCATTGTTTGCCAAAAAAAAATAATAAGAATAATAATAAAGCTCTAAACTTTTATACAGTTTTCTCAGTGAAGTGAAGAGAAGACTATTATAGTACTGGAGGGGTTGGAGGACTGGACTTGGATTTGATCTTCTCTTCTATGAGATGCTTCCTTCTTGGTGTGGGTGTGGACGGCATTGGCTTTTGTTATATATAGACAGACAGACAGACAGATAGATAGATAGATAAAAGATGGGAAATGGAAGAGAATGATGTTGCTCGGAAAGAGGAGGAGGGGAGCAGTTTTAGCATTTGGGTGTTTTTGAGAGTTCAAAGTTCAACGCGTTGGGAAATTTTGACTAGACTGAAACTGAAAGCAGGAATAGCGGCTCCAAACCCCAGACTCGGTCAACATAAATACGCACACAGCGCGTTGAACTTTTTTTTTTTTTTTTAAATAATAATAATAAAAGATATACGAATGACGTAATAAAAATAGATGCTCCCGATTAATGATTTTTTGAGTAAAAACACTATATATATATATAGATAGATGCTATCCTTTATTTATTATGAAATTTCTTAATCCTCAAAATAGGATTCCTTAAGATTTGAAAACAAAACGGCGTTTTACAGAATTAATGGACCAATCTGGTGCGAAACCGAATTTTTTCAGTTGAATTCCTTTGCCTGTTCAAATAAGAGAACCCAATCCAATCTTGATTTCAGGACAGTGATTTTTTTTTTATTATTATTCGATCAGGGTTTTTAAGCTATGAAATACATACTGTATTTGCTGTACATTCTTTTTAGAGCGTAAAAAGCAAAATTTCATCTACAATACACACATATATGGGGATTATCATCCACCAACCCTTTTTTTTTTTTTTAATAGAATACCACAATTAGGTTATTTTTCTTTTTTCCTTTTGTCGCTTTTCTTTTTATTATGTATGTCACTTGAAACTTTAGCAAATGATATGTATGAACAACTTAATAAATTGTTTTTTTTTTTTTTAAAAACTGAAAAAATATCATAACAAATTTATAAATTAAAAAAGTTAAACAAAACAATTTTATTTTTAAACATATTTTTGGATTTTTTATTTTAAAATTTTTTTAACTTTTAGATTTTTTTAAAAGTGCTTTTCAGATTTGCCTTTAAATTTTTAGATGTTATTTTGAACTTTCAGATTTAAGAAAAAAATATTTTTTTTTGAATTTACAAAATTTTGTTGATATTTAATTTATGACATTTGTAGATTTTTGTTTAAATTTTTTAATAAAAAAAAACTTAAAACCTTTTTTAAAAGTGTCACGTTATCAACAATTTGCTGATATGATATATAATTGTATTTAAAAATCACAAAAGACATAGAAATTATATATGTATGTATATATATATATATATATATTGTTTTTTCATTTTTTTTAGAATTAGAAGATAAAGTGGATTTTGTTGTTCTTTTATCTGTTTTGAGAACGTAAAATTCTTAGACTCAAATTTATCGTATTCAATGTATTCAAGCACCAATATGTTTTTAAAAGTTAAATCTACCTGTACTCTGCATAAAACATATAAATGACTAGCCAACAGATATTTAAAATAATGGATAATTGAATCATTATTGATCCCTTGGTCATATGACACGGCATCTTAGTTGGTTACTTAAATAATTAAAAATTTCACATAATTATCACGTCCATTTATCAATTTTTTTTTTTGGAGACATTTAGTTAATTATATATAGGCAAGTTGGTTGTTATAATAATAATAATAATAATAATAATAATAATAATAATAATAGTAATAATAATAATAAGGTTATAGAAACAACGATACTGCATTTGTATATGGGGCCATTCTCGCCTCCCGTGAGTCCCTTTTGCCAATGGTGGAATCAAAAGGGATGATTCTGTCTGTATTAGTCAACTGAAGCTCAGTCAAAGGTTGCCCTCATGCTTTGCATTTTGTATAACGTCGCTTCACTTCGCTGTTATTTAGCAACACAAGAAATTTTTTTAGTTCTAAGGAGTCCACTCTCATATATTGAGTGTGTGTGGTCAACTAATTTAATCCAATTTTTTTGAGACACAAGTCGAAATAATCAAAGAAAACTAGTTTCGAGAAGTTCACAATGAATCTTGGATGGGTTTGCTCTTTTGTCTCCTCCCTTTCTTGTTGGTTTGAACGTCTTTTTGGGCAGAGGTTAGATTAAAGTCTAGTTTAGCAGGAACCACGATTGAGAGAGAGAGAGCCACAATTTTCTTCATTCCTATTCCAAAGAAAGCATTACCCACTGACCAGCTGTCTTAGAACAGCAGTCATCGACCTTTCTGACTCTTTCAGAGAGAAAAGCCCCATCTCCTCCTAAATTCCCCTCTCACAACCTTCCACACTTTCCTAAAAATTTTTAAAAATACATATAGATAATACCAAATATTAGAGTTCTTCTTTCTCTTAGAGGCTGATGTGATTAGTGTTGGGTTTACGTGAGTGTAGCACATTTTTTTAAATATATATTTTACAGAACTCTCTACAGTTATATATATATATATATATTCATCGCTCATGTTTGGTGGAGTTAGCTTAACTTCCGAATTAGAAAATCCGACCTGGTAAATCTTCAACATGACTCATTTGTGACACTTTTTTTTTTTATTATATTGTCCAGTTAAAGCATTTGTGACCCGTATACACCAATTGTTTCTTTTCTTTTTTGTTTTGTTTTTTTTTTTTTGAAGGGTACGTATACCCAAATTGTTAGCCTTATGCATACAGTCCATTTTTTTCTTCACTCATTTTGTGGCTGTCATGTCACAAAACTTTAATTTCGTAAGTATTGTCAACGAAACTTTATGAATAAGAAGAATAATAACAAACATTACGAAGATCCTTAACATCAACCAAAAATGAGGAAAAGAAAGAGAAATGATGAAAATAAAAACAAAAAAAAAAAAGAAAAAAGAAAGGAAAGGACGATAAAAAACAAAAAATTTTGAACAACAAAAATTAGGTATATAGAATGAAGAGGCAGCCCAGGTAGCTCTCTCCTTCAGTTTGCTAACTGCGGACTTGTCGTCTCCTTGACGTATCATCCTCGTTAAGAAAATCAAGCAATACAGTGCTTTTGCATCTGGGGCATTTGGGATCCACCCGCGGCAGCAAAAGGTACATGAGGCACCGAGTACACCCCACGAGCAGCATGGCCGTTCCCTCTTTGTCCGGGCTGTTTCTTGAAGAGCAGGTTATAGTCTCTTCCGTCTCCGACGACACGCACGAGCTCTCGCCGGGCGACATCTCCACGGAAGAAACCGACGTCTCTGGGGAGCTGACTTGCCGGTTACTACTATCATTACCACGGTGCAGCAGGCTCATCTTCAAATCCAATTTTCCCTTACTCATGGCACTTGATGAACTCTCTTTGTAACCCTTTTCTGTTATTATATTACATATGAAAACATGTCAAGACTTGGGTCATCAAGCTATCATCGTATGGGGGGGGGGGGGGGGCATGAGACTTATTGAGAGTTCATATATGAATAGAACAGTAACATACATGTCAGAAAAAACAAGAAGCTAGAAAAAAGAATTTACCTTGCGTAATTGTGTAAAATATATATAGCCTTTCTGAGGTGACAATCGTTTATATAACAAGAGAACCAAAAACAATGGGTGTTGGTATTGATTTGTTTTTATGCCTCTTAGGCCATTATATAATGACGAAACGCGAGCGAGAGGTGTGGACTCTTCTTTGGGTTGTTTAATTTAAAGGTGGATAGGATTGGAAGGCAAGAGGGATGGAGAAGATGGGGAGGTCAAATATAACAAGTCATATAGAGAGTGATTTTGTACATAGTTGTGGAGGACTATTCGCAAAATCAATGCTTGTGTTTGGGAGTGGGGTTGGGGTGGGTTGGTGCGTGACACCTTTCACACCAATCAAACAGGTTCTTGGCAAATTGGCAAGTTCTTGGGAGTGGGGCGGTGTGGTCTCAAGACTGATTCAAGTGATGAAGTTGCCGGGACGGGACGCATCCACGTTGCTTGTACTCTTCCACTTTTACTTATAGAGAAGAATTGTTTTTATTTATTTATTTATTTTTTTTTATTTTTTGGGTCTTCCGCCAAAACATGACGTGAGGATGTGGCTAAGCTTGATTGCCATAGATGGCTTTTGTATTTACGATCCCGTTGCCGCGTTTCTTTAATTTCATGGGTTTTTTTTTTTTTTTTTATTAAACTCTTACAATTTATAGTTTGTAATATTTAATTTAGTTTTTAATATTCTGATATAATTAAAATTTAAACATCATTCAATCTTCCTTTTCGTATCATAACTTTAAAATATTAATATTTTAAATATTACAATTCAAAAAAAAAAAAACTTTAATCAATCAATAAATCTGTGTGAAAGATTAATAATAATAATTAAAAATTAATTTTGCATACTAAAATAAAATTTTTTTAAAAGAGTAACAATCATAGTTAAAAATTTTATTTTAGTTCACTGCTTAATTTCATTCGATTACTTTAACTCAACCGTGATAATTTTAAAATAATAATATTAAATAATTAATTAAGTAAAATATTATATTCTTAATTAATCATTATCAAAAATTAACACGACATAATAAAATAACAAAAATAAAAAATTGTAAAATAATTTGACATTATATAATTTTGTTATTTTTAACTATTTATTTTAATTTAATAATATTTTAAATTAATTGAAAAATATTAAATTTGAGATTTAATTTTTATGAATATTAATAAATTAGTTCTAAAACCTACGCAAAGTGCGGGTTCTGTATTAATCTCCATGAGTTGCTGTAGCATAGCTAACCATAACTATCAATCTTTTTCTTTCTTAGATCCAAAATTGACGTGAATCAAAACTAAAACGCTAATCCGAACGATGTTACGAAGACACAACCCCAAATAAGCAAAGATGAATTCGGGATTTGGTTCATCTCTTTATCAACCAGATTAACCCTTATTGATAGTTTGATGAATGTGTTTAAAAAAAAAAAATGTTGTACTTGAAAAAACACCTCTCTTTGATTAATTTCCACACGTTCTATCTTTTGGTGCTTAAAAATATTATCATTGTCCGTAAACCTTCCCAGTTTATCATTTTAATTAACTCACATGTAACGTATATATTTAAAATATTATGTTCTCACGTGCAATTTCCCCCTTTGACCAGTTGACTTTAGGCCTCCCTCATTTAGTATCGGGGGGGGGGGGTGGGTTTGGATATTGACTTTTCTTTTCTTTTCTGTCGTGACTTATTTAAATTCGACTTGGCCCATAGATTTTAAAAAAAAAAAAATGTTTTCCATGGGCACGTTTGGAGGCTGTTGGCCGGAAAGATTTGGGTAGCTCTGACCATCTTCAAGAACTTTGACTTTTCTTCTCCATCCCCCACCCCCAACCCCACCTTTTTTTTTTTTTTTTTTTTTTGGTGGTGAAATTAATGCAAAATTTGTTTACGGCTTGCAACTTGGATATGTTGCACCCAACACACGTGCATATATTAGTAGTCGGCTACGTAATACAAATCGTATCAATGCGTTTAGGTAAACTAGGTTTGAGTTGACCTACCATCTAAGTAGAAGTAGTGGTAGTTCGGTTTGTAATTTCTTTTGTGTTGCCCTGGGGGTTGAATTCCCTCGCTCTACTTGTTCTCAAATTAATAGAATTTTGAATGAAGTTGAGCTTCAAACTCAGTTGCCTTTATAATAATTGAATATGAGCAAAATTTACTCAGATTCAATAATATTCAAATTGGTAAAAAAAAAAAAAAAAGACACAAAGGGAGAATTCTTAATATTAATAATCTATAATTACGATGATAATCGACATATTTGTTGTAATATACCCTTTTTTTTTTCAATGTTAAAAAAAAAAATAGGGTTTAAGTTTTCTACAAAGCATTAAACAATGATTAATTGGTTCCATCCGTCTTCTTTTGAAAAACCCTCGTCTGACAGTTAGGTGACTTGCGTTGTTGAAAACTGACTACAGATGTGATGCCTCTGCCTACCGGATTCGACCCCCTCATTCGAAGCTCACAGAGCCGTGTCTCCCAGCATAAGCCTTGCTCTGCTCTGTCCCATCCCAGCCATGAGATTAAGCGGCTGGTGACGTCATTAGGCGGTGTGCATGACAAAATATGCCTGCCTCGGATTATTCAGCTTAAAAAATTAAATTATTTTTAGAAAAACATCCCTTTTAAATATATACATATACATTTAAGACGCCGATGGAACCGAAACCATTGTTTAGCTTTTGTGAAAGTTCAAAAGCATTATTCCATTTACCTGTGTCAGCGCTACTCTACATAGTTGTACATGGAACAATTAATCGACTTTATTTTCCAAAGTTTAATGCAGAATAACTATGTTTTGAACTTTTAACATTCGGGTTATAATAGAATGATATGACTATTTATAACGAGACTCGCTTTTCAAAAATTAAAAAAGAAAAAAAGAGGAACATCTATGAAAGTTGGTATCAACACATGATGCTCCCTGTACTTCTTGGCTCGTTTAGGAGTACCAGTACAAAACAAGGACCATGAATGAAAACACAAACTTCCATTTTTGACACTATAAACAGGTAATGATAGACCTTTTACAATGTACCGAAGAATGAGATGCACTCTTTCATCAGGAGGCATTTGCTCGTTGGCTTACTCTTTCATCAGAAGGCATTTGCAGGGTGGCAAGAAGCCAACGTTATACAGATACCAATGACACATAAACACTTGACGAAAAGTTGTTTTTCAAATTCTAGTCCTCCAGTATCTGTTGTCGTTCAAGCTCAATAATGCGTTCAGTCATCGAGCTTACAGTGCCATTTGTTGTCACGTTACTGCATTTGCACCGCAGCAGCTGCTGTTGTAGACTCCTGACCAGCTCATTGAGCTTATGAATGTTCTTCTCTTGTGACAACATAATCTGTCCCAAGTCATCATTGCTCATTTAATAACTATGACATGATTCAGCCAACACTTCATATATAACATCTGATCATCCCAGTAAAGTATTGGCATCTTGACAACAAAGAATAAGCTGCGTCCTATAGCCACAGTAGTTAAGTTATAAAACCTTTTTCTGCCTTTTTTGTTTTTCCTTTGTTTTTCTCCTGCTACTGGAAGGTTCATTTGAAACTAAAAGCATGAAATGACATTTTCGCTGACCACAGATGACTCAATCACCAAATTTGTATGACTGTTCATGCATGCCATAAAAATGTATGCAAACAAACAAATACAACTAAATGAGGTCAGTGAAATGCACCATATTTTCTATTGACATATGCATACACAAGAACTTTCATCAAACAATTATATCACATGTTTATGTTATTTGCAACCATTTCTTATGGTCTTCTTTATTCCAGTCTTTCTCTGTTGGGTATCAGCACAACGTCTAATGTTACAACCGTTTATATTAACAACTTACAATTATGAAGCAATAAAATGTAAGATGAGACTAGTGCACTGTTATCACCCCAAATATTAGTGTCAAGAAGAAAACTATTGTTCAATAACATAACCATTACAGTCATCCCCCCTGGGAAAGAAGCCAGCTTCCAGGAAAAGTGGGGAAGCTTATAATATTATCTACACATTCCCCAAGCAAAACAGAAGTGTTGCAAACACTTTCAGTATTTCCATGAGTTTTTGATAGAACAATATTGGCCTAATCTTTGTTCAACAGAGTTACCCTTCAACCTAATAAAAATTTTGCAATCACACAAAACTCTAATAGCACACCTCCACTTAGCCATCGAACCCTTGTCCTATAAAGAGATTCTCTATATTATTATCACTCTGAATAATAGAGCCTAAATAATGGAATTTGTTTCATTGAGGGACATCTATGCCATCTAATCTAACAGTATGTCCCATTTCACTCCTAGCATTATAAAATCCACGAATTCATCCATCAATGGGACAGCATCAAAGATGTCAAGAAACCTTGTCAATAAAGCAGATAACATGTCACATCTTCCTACCATGTCACAGCTATAACAGCAAACACTATACAGTTCAAATCTTTCCTAAAAGCTATTTCCTGACTCACCAAATGAATACGGTCATCAACTACAACTACAACTACAACTACAAAAGGGGGGAAACTCCCCATTTAACATATGTAGCCTCACGGATAAAGGGTCACAAGTAGGGAAACTTAAAGCAAATCTGTTTGCATTAAATTTTTAAATCACCAAAAAAAGGACACAATATGCAGGCATGAATTGTGAAATAGTGAAGAACTTGACAGCTAATGTCAATGCAATGGGAGCCTTAATATGAATGAAAAATAAATTAAATTCCAGGCAAGATAAGCTCTCCATGTTATCACACGAAAAGGAACTCCATGCAGAATTCAAATATGACCAATTAATTAGCTGAGTCTTCTGCTAAAGCTGTGATAGATGACTGCTTAGTTCCAGTAATAATCAGGGCCTTTATATTAGTAATTTATGGCAGGTAGGCAAGGGATGTAGTTACTCTAAGATAAACTAAAACCAACAAAAAAAAAGATCTGTCATTTTCAACCAATAAATGGCCCTAAAAAGGTTAGCAACCTATACTCCCTGTGCTGTAAAAAGATCCTCAAGAGAGTAATTTACAAAGAAAACAAAGAAAAGAAAGGAAAAAGACAGATGGAACAATGATTGTAATCGAATGTGCACAGAGGAATCGGTTATCCTAGTTTGTTCATGGAGCAGAGGGGGATGGTAGTGGGCAAAAACAATAACTTAGTTTTTTTTTTTTTTTTTTTTTCAACATGTTTATTGGAGGAAAATGAAAGAGTGTTTTAGAAATTCACAAAGCCTTGAGAAGCTTTAACACTCAGGAGCCTAAAAATGTGAGCCATAGAAAAGAAAAGCAGCAGCATAAAAATAAAATGCAATTAGAAGACACGCTAGGTCTTGGGATGGGGATACAAATCCCCACCTCCACTCTATCACGTAATAGAGATATTGCAATGTTTATACCTGCATTATGGGTTTATTGGATAAATAAATAGATGGCAAACATGGGGACGCAAGAAGAGAGAACTTGGAATATCAATTAGCTAAAAAATTGGTGGCAAAAAAGCCAAATCAAGCAATCTATAACCTCCAAGAATTCACTTCATTCAAAGTCATTTCGTCCAATAGTGCAGAATGCTGCTATTAAACTCAATTTCCAAAGGAAATGAAGAGAACATCATTTAAAAAAAAAGGTGCTACCTTCTCCTTCACAGCTTCTTCCTTCTTGGATATTTGTTGCTGCTTCTGGGAGACACTAGAAGTTGAATTGATATCATTTACAAGTTGTTGTCTCCACTCAAAGTGAGAGGTGATTATGAGTATAAGTAACAAAAAGACCAGAAACATGGGCCTAGACATCATTACAAGGTGATCTCACAACACCTGCTCAAAAATTGAAAAACAAGCACATCAACTGTTCTTAAGAGCAAATCTCTCACAACAAGAAACAAAACGTGAAAATGATGAGGACCCAAGATTAAAGGGAAGTTAACTGCCATAACAAAGATAATTGGAGCAGCCTTGACACTTTCTTTAGGAATCAGCCTCCAAAAGGCTGAAAAACACTAAAATGCGTCAGATTGTTTTTCAGAAAGCCATATGGCTATATCCATATATAGGTTTATGCACGAGCAAAATAAACTCCCACTAATACTTCAGAAATAATTCCTAACAAATATGAAGAACATAAAAAATACCAAATAATATAACTGATAAAAGAGAATGTATCAGAAAAATGGCTACTTTTATTATGAGTCAATCCAAATTCAAGCTATAAGCTTTAGAAACTAACTGAAACTGGTACCAATGGCCCGTATCCCTTCAAACCAAGTAAATGATTCAAGCTCAATTGTGACAGTAAACGAAAGATGCAATTTACCCAGATAAACTAAAATTAATATTATTACACATTTGAGGCTACAAATATCAAGTCCACCCACTTCGTTTAATCGTTCCTATCGGTTTAAGCAACAAAGATTCAACGATTTTCTTTACCTCTACCATTTACGCGGGCACCAAGCAGGACCCAGCTCCATTAACACATTGAAGAAGAGCAACATCCCATAACCCACATCGACTCAAAAGCCACAAAAAAAAATCGAAGGAAAAAAAAAAGAAAAAGACTTACAGATCGAAGCGAAGGAGAAAACCGCAAACTCATGGTGGGGTTTAATTGATACAGTTTGGCCGAGTGGTCTTGTTGGCTTTCGAGTTACAGGGTACTGCATGAAGCTTATTCTTGGATAGCTCTCCAAGCCAAGGAAGAGCGCCAATGGCGGAAATTAGAGAACAGAAGGCAGATTTAAGTTAACAAGAGAGAGCAACTTTGTGGACGGAAGGATTTGTCGTTTTCACCAAATTATACTGCCTTTGAAGATTATAATTGACGAAAATAATATTTTCGAAATTTACCACTTGAGAATCGATTTTAAGTGAAGAGAAAAGTAATTTCGCTAAACAAACATGGTGTTAAATTTATTTATTTTTTTAAATATATATTTTGTAAAATATTACTATTTATATTTCGTTATCTTTTTTTTTTAATGCGACATAAATTTTAATTTAAAAATAAAAATTGTAATAATATTAATTAATTTAATAACATGATAATAAAAAAGAGATAAATTTAAAATATGGCATGTGAATAGGTATAAATGTATTTAATATAAAACATTATGTGCAAATTAAATGGAATTAATATATTTGATATAATTATAAAATTTTTTAATATAATTAATGAAATTATTAGCTTTTTTTTTTTTTTTTAGGAACTTGTAAATATCCTCAAATCCTTCCAACCATTATTTTATTGGACAGTCGTGACAAAATATAAGATATAGACAGACAATTTTATTCTCACTGATTGTGATAATTTATTTATACGCGTTAAAATGAATTTGAGCATATGATTTTCCAAATCGCTTTACATTCTTAGAAGCAGCTAATTTTTGTCATAATTATAATCCATCCGTGGCCAATGACTACTTGTAAAAAAAAAAAAAAAAAATACGCTAAGCATTCTTTGCTTTTTTTTTTTTTATTATTTATTATTTTTTAACAAAACAAAAAAAAGGGTTGCATCGAATATATCAATTAGCATAAAACATCTCGATTGACATGAAAGATTACTTAGTGTATATTTTTAATAAAGTATATAATACATACACTACTTAAAAATATTATTATACCTAAAAATGATTTCTTTCACGTTTGACCTTACTGCAGTCTTTGCCTCTTTTTTTTTTTTTTTTTTTTTTTTTTTTTTTTTTTTTTTTTTTTAAAAGGAGAAACAAGGAGCGAAAATACCCAACTCCCAAAATGCCACAAAGACATGCCTGCCTGCCTGCCTAGGCACTTCACACTGGGTGCCAGGACTAGGAGGTTTTGTACGGGGAGGCGGCGTCTGCAATTCTCTCGATGGCTTGCCGTGGACCTCCCAACGACAAAGACAGCAACAACAAGACCACAACAGTCAGGACAATAACTGAGACTACCCGCATCGGCCGGCAGCGATGAATGCAGAGCAGCTCAGTCACGCATTTCGGTTGCTCCTTCGGCTTCTTCTGCTTATTGGGTGCCGGGGCAAGAGGAGCAGCACTCGCTATTCTCCTCTTGAGCTTGATTCTTCGCCTCGCGGTTCCTTGCGAAGGAGTTGTTGGCGGAGGATGTGCTCGTGAGACAATGGGTTCCACTGGCGGCATCCGAGGATTGTTGAAGGTTGCAGTGTTGCTCACGAACCCTGGAGTAGCAGCAAATAATGGAGTTTCATCCAGCTTAACTATATCATCTTTCAGTATATCAGCATAAAAATCTTCCTCCGTATCAGAATCCTGGAATTCAGCAAAAAATCGGAAAAAAAAAAAAAAAAAAAAAAAAAACAAAAGGATGCATCAGACCTTGGTTTCGAAGTCTCGACCAGGCGGCGGTGATCATGTTGAACTGCCATCTGGAGGAATGCTTCTTTTAAGTTTGAAATTATGTACCAAGGTCCAAAAAAGAGTGGGCAATATACGTCCAAGTGAGTGAGAAAAAGAGCAGTAGACCTTTTGGCAGCCGGAATATTCTGCAATGCTAATCTCATTTGACAGTTTCTGTTCAGTTTCAGATGCTGAATCAAACTGCTCAATAGAATGCGATTCATTGCTTAAACTCTTCTTGGAGCGCTCCGCTGCCTTTTGCGTTTGTGACACTCCCATCCGATCAGCGTCACTTCCAGATGCAGGAGGGCTGCCGTCATGAGCACGCGGAAAGTTTCTCTGATTTGGAGAAGCCCAGCTTGAAGCATCGCTTGGACGGAAGTCTACATTCTTCCGGAGACGGCAAACAACAAGGGAATCCTGAAATTCACATCAATTCAAGCACATATATTATCAGCATTCTGGAATGAAATGCTCAGCCAATTCATATACAAGTGAAAGCTCGCGTCTTAGTGTCGCACTAATCAGCATGTTCTAGTGATAGACTTTTAGTCCTAGTAATCAGATGATTGAAGAAAAAAAAAAATCTTAATATTAATCAATGACGGATTACATAAGAGAATGCAAATCACGTCTGCAGCAAGTAATCACTGGAGCAATTAACAGATTAAAGGCTTCATGATGATGCTCAACACATTCTGTGATCAGTAAGTACTTCTCTGAAAGGCATAGTTTATTGTGAGTGGTGACTCGGGACAAGAGTGATCCATAGGATTCATCAACGATCAAGCATTATCTGTAATCAACGTTTAGAGTTTTGATTGAATAGAACAGTTCAGTTATAATGCAGAAAGACTCACCTGAGAGCTCCCATACATGGAATATTCATGCATAATCCATTCGGTCCTTTCCCCTTTTGGAGCACGACCCAGATGGAACACAAGAGTCCTTTTCGTTCCAATCAAATCAGAGCCTGACTTTACGTTACGTTCCTTCCCTGTGGCCTTCCAGTAACCGAGCTCAGTAGCCCTCTTACTCTGCAAGCCATTTGGGTATTTCCTTCCGCGAGCAGCGAAGAAGAACCACTCATTGTCCGATTGGATTACAGATTTGGCTTGTAACAGAAAATCAAGTACTGATCAGTGGCAAAATAGAAGAAAATTCCTGGGACAGTTTATTTAACAAAATTGCAGCAGAGCGTTAGTGTGCATGAACATGTTATGTATCATTCCATGCACAAATTATGCTGGTCGCATCGCCTTCCTTTTGTATTCTTCAA
This sequence comes from Ceriops zippeliana, assembly GCA_037897445.1. Lineage (NCBI taxonomy): Eukaryota > Viridiplantae > Streptophyta > Magnoliopsida > Malpighiales > Rhizophoraceae > Ceriops > Ceriops zippeliana. Next base: position 3,253,365 of record JBAPLH010000174.1, read on the forward strand.
TGATGCCAAAGCTCTCCTGTACCAAGCAAACTTATGTAGATCTTAACAACAACAATAACAACAAAAACTTAATTCGAAATTATAAATTTCATTAAATCGGCTGGATGAATGTTTTTCATCATTTCGTTCTAAAAAGCAACAAACAAAAAATTTTCATACCATCTTACATAATTTTGAGGGTCTTGTTATCTTTAAATCTATTCTCCAATCTATAATTTCCTTCAGTAACAATCGACTTGTATCCAATAGTTATATACTCCTTAAAACAATTTTCTACTAGAATTGAGTAAAATATTTATAATTAATTTATTTTCCCAAAAAAGAAATATGGGTTCTAAATTAGTGATTTAAAAAATATGCTTTTTTTTAGGAACCAATATATGAAATTTCCACAAGGAAAAAAAAAAAAAATGAGATGGAAAATTTAACACTAGCGGCAAATCATTAGTCTTAATAACTTAACATCTAAATCACCCACAAATAACTGGTGAATGCAATATGTGACACAACGAATTAATGAGTTAGAGATAAAATTATTGACGATGTAAATGTAATATGTGTATTTAAAAAAATTAATATATAAATAAATAAATAAATATATATATATATTACTAGCATTATTGAAAAAGCACGTAAATAGAAAATGCCAAATCATGTTTTTTGCCGTAAATTTATAAGAGAGCTACAACGAGTCGAAGACTCGAATTTCGAGATAACGAAGCACAAATCACCACGTGTTTGCCGCTTCATTAGGTGTACACAAATGAGCCCTTAAGCATTTTGATTTCCCTTACAAAGTAAATATTATTACGAATAAATAAAGAATTATATATGAGTTTATTATGATAAAATTTTAATTATTATTAATATATATTTTTTATATAAAATCAACATCCAATTGTGATTATATATATATTAAATTTATTTATTTATTTTTTAAAAAATATATAATTCATTTGAAAAAATTTTTAAAAAATTACGGCGATGTTTCCATCAATCACAAGAAGAAATTCACACAACAATTCGACTTTCCACACGAAACCAGGAAAAGAGGGAACAAAGAAAGGAAGGTCTTGAAGAGAGCAGCAAACAAAGAGTTTTAGGGGAATTTTTTTTTTTTAAAAAAAAAGGGGAGGTGTGGGGGGGGGGGGTGGTGGTGATGGCACAAACCAGGCAAATCCCAAGGCTCGTATCTACAAATCTCAACCTCTGAAATGACTTCCACGCATTTATCAGAGCCTTCCATCTTCTTCTTAAGGTAGTAAGAGATGAGTTCCACGTCGGTCGGCGAGAAGCGGAAACCTGGAAACGTCGACGAGGCCTCTATTGACATCCGCGTCTCTGGCGACACCCCTGCCATCACTTTACCTTCTCCCTATTGAGGTTAACTAGTTTTTTTTTTTCTCAATCTTTGTTCTCTATGGTAGTGGATCATTGTGGTACTTATAGACTTTAATTCAATGCTTTTCTTTAATAGAATGGAAATTCTCAAATTTAAATCTTAATTTCATTAAATTATTAGAAATAAAAAATAACAAATTCTCGTGGAAAAAGAAAAGAAATTCTTTACTTACAGGTAGAGTTGTTTCTTTCTTTATTGTTTTACATACTTTGCTTATCTTCCCCTTTTTCCTTTTGCTGCAGTGACTGAGGAAGCTTGCGGCAATTCTATGTTTACTATTTGCACCGGCAGGCTAAGATCAGCAAAGCTTCCTTTGGGACCCTTGCTTTTTGGGTTTCGTGTACAGAGAGAATTCTCGGACGAAACGAAGGCTTACGGCTGACTCATGGGTGGCCACGTGTCTCTTCTTCCAAATGTCCAATAGTCATCGTTACATTTGTTGTTGTTGTTTTTTTTTTTTTTTTTAACGATGACTATTGGCCAAGGAAAGAAAGCAAGAATACTATTATCGGCCAATATAATCAGCATATTTCAGTTATTTGAGTTTGATGTACTAATATATACATAAAATGTAATTTCTCAAGTTGATTCAAGAATAGTGTTTTCCTTTTGAACAGTGCAAGCGAATTTCTCAAAATGTAAAAAATTCTTGTTACAAACTTAGGTGATCCCCTCGACTAAGGGGAGCAATTTTGTTGACTATGAGTGTTAACTTCCCAAAATTTGTCCATTCTTGCAATTAATACTTTCTTGTACTTTTACTAATTTTAAAAGTATCAAGTTCTATGTGAATCGGTGATATCCATTAAACTTGACCTTACAGTTTTTTGTTAGCATTCTCTTATAAATTAATGACATTATAATGTTGATTGCTAACTTGCAATTCATCGGTAACAAATGTAGACTCACGAGATTACCCCTTGCTTGTTGCTAATGGAACTTATGCCTTGGATGCAAGTGTGGTGCAGCAAACAACTGGACATAAGTGTATTACTTGGATAGCTTTCCATGTCCAAATATTTGCTCCTCGTTTAATGGATTTCTTAAGGATTTGTACTGATTTCATGCAAAATTGTTTCTCTTCGTCACCATCCAGGTCACAATGTGAGCCATCTGGGCTTAATCCATCCAATTGGTCAACTTACCCTGCCATGCAATGTACAGGAGTGCATAATTTATCCTTGAGCAACACCACAACAACTAGCTGCAGCAGAACCACCTGCGCCCATGCCGGTTTCTCATCCAACCAAACAATTTTCAACCCTTGCCACTGAATCCACTTGTCCAGTTGTTGGTCCAAGTAAGTGGAGATACCAAGCTTAGCATTTTCATTGGCATTCATTTTCAAATGGTGTTAGCCCGTTCATGTGCTTGAAAAGAGTAAAAACTTGTATACTTGTGTGTTATTGTTGTTTTTGATGATATAAGCAGCTCCTGGAAGTTATGCTTCATGAATTAGTTCTAGTTGGGGCTCGCTTTTCATCTTCATTCACTTAATTCTACTTTTTGCATCTATTTTGTAGTATTTTATTTTGTTTTGGATTTTTCTTTTTGTTTTTTTTTATTTTTTTGGATTTTAGGCGGCGAAAGGGGTGGGCATGGGGATGGTGTTTGGGTGTTGTAGCATAGGTGTGTAACCAGAAATTTGTGATGTAGACAATTCCTCGTGAGCAGTTAATATTAGTCGAGGATTGCTTTATCCCAATAGAAACTAAATTAGTCCATTCCCATCAGTTTTTATTGTAATGGTAAGTGGTTGCTAATGTTTTTGTTTCTTGAAAATATTTCTTTGTTTGGCTTTTTGGGGCTAAATGGCGCTGATGTTTTTGTTTCTTTAAAATTTCTTTTTTTTGGCTTATTAGGGATAAATGGTGGTGACTTTGTTTCTTGCAGTCAATTATTTCTTGCAGACTGAGATGGTATGTTGCTCAATTTTCAGTGTGTATGTTTTAGCAAACAAGTGATAAAAGTGCGCTCTTTATTTCACTCTCAGTCACACACTCCTTTGTTTAAAGATTTGCTTTAATTATCTGTAAATGGTTGGTTAATCATTTCTACTTTTTGTGCAAGTAATGGAACTTTCTTTTCTATTGTTGGAATTGATATGCTGTTATTAGATGCGTTTTTCAATTTTTATTCGTATATCTTATTGTGAATGGATACAAAGGCTCACCCTAAATAACCATAATTGCTGGTGCTTGCAAATCTCTTTTGACACTAAGGAGTCTGTTATCTAGAAGTATCAAGTCCTCTTTTTAAAAGCATTTTGTATGGATGCATGTGTTCCACTTACACTGGAAGCTCTGTTAGAAAAAGCCTTCACTATAATTTGTTCCTTTGTATCTGCAGCATGCTGCAATTGCTTTATCACAAATTGAACAGCCTTTGCTACTGGTTGCTTCACAAAAACTAGAAGCCACAAAGAAGCTAGAAGTTCGCTTGAAGCCTTTGTGGATATCTATTCTTAACCATGTGCTTCTTTGGCACACTAACAAAGGTGTCAAAATTTTGGTTGCCATTTGCATTAGTGGATTATTCTAGATATTGGCACCGGAGCCACCCTTTGAGGACAAATATCTTAGGGTAATGATATTTTGTGCTTGATGCATGTGGTTTGATGACGATCCATTTCTTTTGCTTTTCTATTATCATCCCTTGATAATCCAACTGACATGAGTCCTCTTAAATTGGAAAGACATATTTAAACTTCTCCTTGGTGTGTTCTTGGTGCTTGCTGATACCACAAGTCCATACTTCTTAAAAAGGGTTAAAATATTGGATACTATTGCTCAATGTAAACATTGCATGATAATGTTAAACATTAAGTGCAATGATCTGGTTCTTGAAATGTTCAATGTTTTTTTTCTTTGTTGTGAGGTCAGAAATACTTTCTCCCCTCTTTACAATTTTTCTAGTGCTTTTGGTGATTGTTATCCAAAATGAGACAAGAAAAACTAGTTTGCTTCTTGTTAGGTTGTTCTATAGCATGGTATTCCTCTTTTTCCATTTTCTTCTTGTTTCATATTGGATCCTGTATTATTCCTCAAGCATGGTTGGTTTTACCAACTTCAAGATATTGCTATTTGCAACCAAGATTGTAAGGTAATAGAGATCCTCCTTGACATTAAGATATTTTTATCCAACAAATTGAACACTTGGATCCTACAATTGTTATGTCTATGTGTTGAATTGAGGGAATTTTAGGACAACTTGTAGCTTGTTGTTACATATGGCTCTATTTAGTATGCTTGTAATTAGTTAGTTGATGTCCTTAAATCTTTGAGCTCTTTATTGTGTAGGAAAACATGATTAGTGGCTTATATTATGTATAGTTAGCTATTTTTAGAATATATCTTTAGAAATAAACTAATTTAGGTAGGTTTTTTCTAAGGTCCCTATAAATTATGAGATTTGATTTATTTTTTACTTTTTATCAATTTCTTTTTTTACTAGGTTTAGCATCTATAAAGTTATTATCTAATGTATTATTAAGAATAAGAAGAATTATTACTTTTTCAATTTCTAACATGGTATCAGAGCTATTGTTCTTTATAGTCTTCTTCCTTCTGTTTTATTTTTTTTCTAACATCAAAACAGAGTTTTTTTGCTAGCCTTTATTGCTGGTGATCTCTACTTCATGTGAAAGGCCTTAAGTGCCTAGAATTGTTATTTTTCCATAAAAGATGTTTGAGGTTGTAGAGACAATTTCTATAGTCCAATTAGAGGGGGTTTGATCTCAACAAATTGGAGAACTACAAAGTATCCAAGTTGCATATAGGTTGGATGGAAAAAATTATCTTAAGTGGTTTCAACTTGTTTGGACAGTAATGAAAGGAAGACGGAAGATTAGTCATCTTATGGGTACAGAACCTAAGCCAGGAGATCTTGGTTTTGAGGCATGGGATGAAGAAGACTCCATGATTATGACATGGCTATGGAGTTTTGTGATCCTTCAAATTAGTGACACATGCATGTTCTTAATCACTGCCAAGGATATTTGGGAAGCAATTCAACAAACCTATTCTAAAGCTAAAGATGTAGCTTAAGTATATGATGTCAAAGTAAAGACAATGACTGCAAAACAAGGGAATAAAATAGTCACTGAATATGCTAATCAATTGAAATTCTTGTGGCAAGAGCTAAATCATTATAGGGTGATAAAAACCAAATGTCTAGATGATGCAGCAGTTCTAAAGGCATTTATTGAGCAAGATAGGGTCTATGAGTTTCTCATTGGTCTTAACCCTGAATTTGATTAAGTAAGGGTCCAAATTTTTGGCAAGTTGAAAGTTCCATGTTTTAATGAGGTGGTGATAATAATTTGAAGCGAGGAAAGTAGAAGAGGTCTGATGCTAGAATCACAAATGATGGATAACTCAGTCATGATAGCTAGGGGTGACAACAAATTAGTCACAAATATGGAAAAAGCACCATTTTTTGGAAGTAGCTTAATCAACCAAAAGCTCAAAACCGTGATAGGTTATGGTGCACCTATTGTAATAAGGCATGCCATACTCGTGAAAGGTGTTAAAAGCTTCATGGAAGGCCTTCGAGTCAAGAATGGGGACAGAAAGGAGAACAACTAAGGAATTATAGGTAGGCTCACGTTGTTACAGTACAACTAAGTGAATCAACACCAAAGGAGATAGGCAGTCCTAACTAAGAAGTGATCGAGAGGACATCATCACTTTTCAACAACCTTAAAAAACCCTCAGGTACTTGTTCTTGGGCATATTCAGGTGAGTTTCCATTCTCTATTAGGTTAAATGTTTCAGGTACAACCTTTGCCAACTCTTGGGTCATAGACTTAGGAGCTACTGACTATATGACTCACTTACCAAATATTATTTTCACGTATTTCCCATGTCTAAGCAATAGGAAAATAGCCACAACAGACAGTTCTATGACCACTGTAGCAGGTATAGGGAATGTTAAAATAGGTCCATCACTGATCCTAAAAAACATCCTCTATGTCCTTAAATTGTCCATAAATTTGATTTTTATACAAAAACTTACTTAAGATTTACATTGCAATGTGATTTTTCATCATAACTAGTGTGAATTTTAGGACAAGGATTCAAGGAAGATGATTGGACATGTTAAAGAATGGTATGGTCTCTACTGCCTTGAAGCACCAAGTTAGTTAAACATTACTAAGGGCAGATTAACCCATTCTTTTATGTTAGAAAATCTTTCATCCAATAAAGAGAAAGTTTGGTTTCATCATTGCTAACTTGGACATCCATCTTTTAGAGTTATTAAAATTCTGTTTCCTTCTTTGTTTAAAAATCTAGATTTTGAAAACTTTCATTGTGAGGTATGTGAACTTGCTAAATACAAGCGTATACCAATTCCAGCTAGTAACAAAAAGAGCTATATTCCTTTCTATCTCATTCACAGTGATATTTGGGGTCATACATTTATTCCTAATATTTCTGGGGCAAGATGGTTTGTTTCATTTATTGATGACTGTACTCGTGTTATCTAGATTTTTTTACTCAAGCATAAATCAAATGTTATTATCGTTCTCCCAAAATTTTTCTCTATGGTTAAAAATCAATTTGGAGTTAATATCAAAAGGTTTAGGTTAGATAATGCTAGGGAATATGTCAATCAAACCCTAACTCCATATTTTCAAAAGGAAGGGATAGTATATGAATCATCTTGTGTCAATACCCTGTAACAAAATGGAGTAGCCAAAAGGAAAAATGGTCACCTTTTTGAAAAAACTCGAACCTTTATGTTCTAAAACAATGTGCTTAAAATGTTTTTGGGGGAAGTAGTTCTTAGTACTGCCTATCTTATAAATTGTTTGCCATCTAGAGTTTTGGAATTCAAAAGTCCTATGGAAATACTCTCTACATTCTACCTTGACCTACAAACTGCAAATAACCTTGTTCCCAAGATATTTGGTTATGTATCATTTGTTCATGTTCATTGTCTAACTAAGGGGAAATTAGATCCAAGGGTAATAAAATATGTCTTTGTGGGGTATTCCTAAACTAAAAAAGGGTATAAGTGTAACATCCTTCATCAAGGAAGTTCAATGTCTTAATAGATGTCACTTTCCATGAACATGAGTCTTACTTCACTCATCCTTATTTTTAGGGGGAGAATTTAACAATAGAAAATAAGGATAAGGATGTTTTACTTGATCTATCGCCATTGTCCATGTCTAAACCATCCAGTTCATCTTGTCCCATTATACCAAACCGTGTGCCTGAAAATCTTCCTAAACATATAGTTGAAAGTGAACCAAACTATATGTCAGAAAATTCTCTTAAATCTATGTCTAAACTTGAACTCATGTCTAAAAATCCTCAAGAAAAAATAGACTTTGCACTTGAGAATGTGAGATTTGGTAAGGGTAAGGTGTTTACAAGGAAAAAATGACCATTCCTGAATTTATGCAGGTCCAAAAGTCCAACCTAAGTCCTGAAAATGAGGTCACAATATCTAATTTTACATTACAAAATGAAATTGAATTTCATATGAGTAAGGATGACTAGGATTTTCCTATTGCCATTAGGAAAGCAACAAGAGAGTGCACAAAATGACCTTTATATCCTCTTGCACACTTTATATCTTTTAAGAAAATTTCACCATCTCATCGATCCTTCCTTATTAGCTTAAACACCATTACCATTCCTACCACCTTATCAGAGGTGATGTCCAATGAGAAATGAAAACAAGCTATGAATGTGGAAATAAAGGCATTGGAGAAAAATAGAACTTAGGAGTTGGTAAAGTTATTAGTGGGAAAGAAACTTGTAGGGTGTAAATGGGTATATATAATAAAGTATAGAGCAAATGGATCGATAGAAAGATACAAAGCAAGGTTAGTAACCAAAGGATATACTCAAAGCTATAGAATTGATTATTTGGAAACTTTTGCTCTAGTTGTAAAAATGAATACTGTTAGAGTTTTGTTATCATTAGTAGCTAACTATGGTTGGGAATTACAACAATTTGATGTAAAAAATGCATTCTTGCATGGAGAACTAGAGCAAGAAATTTATATAGAGGTCCCACCAGGTTATGGGAAGAACTTAGATTCTCAGACTGTGTGTAAATTGAAGAAAGCCTTGTATAGTCTAAAACGATCACCACAAGCATGTTTTGGATGATTTGATAAAGTTATGATAGCTATGGGATATAAATAAAGTATAGGGGATCATACATTGTTCATTAAACACTCAAGTTTAGGGGGAGTCACAGCTCTTTTGGTTTATGTCGATGACATAATAGTGATAGGAGATGATGACAAAGAAAAACAAATCTTGAGTCATTTTTTATGCAAGGAATTTGAGATCAAGGTGTTAGGAAGGCTGAAATATTTTCTTGGGATTAAGGTTGCTCACTCTAAGCAAGACATTTTTATCTCCCAACAAAAGTATGCCATAGATCTCCTCCAGGAAATAAACATGATAGTATGCAAACTAGCAAGTACTCTAATAGATCAGAATGTCAAACTTGGAAAAGTAGAGGAGGATGTTGCGGTAGATAGGGCAACATATCAACGCCTTGTAGGAAGACTCCTTTATTTGTCTTACACACGACCAGATATAACATATGCAGTTAGTGTTATTAGCCAATTCACGCATAACCCAAAGAAAGTTCATCTATAAGCAACTTATTGAGTATTATAATACCTTAAGGGAGTACTAGGAAGAGGTATTTTATTTAAAAGGAATGGAGGTTTAGTATTTGAGACATACACAGAAGTTAATATAAAAGGTCAATTGTTGATAGAAAGTCAATCGCTAGATATTGCACCTTTCTTGGTGGAAACCATGTGACATGGAGGAGTACAAAATAGAATGTAGTAGCTAGGTCTAGTGTAGAAGTATAATTTCGAGTAATGACTCAAGTTGTGTGTGAAGTACTTTGGTTAAAGATCATTTTAGAAGACTTGAAGATTAAGTGGGATGGCTTAATAAGACTTTATTGTGACAACAAGTCTACAATTAGCATAGCTTATAACCCAGTACAACATGATCGAACAAAGCACATCGAAGTGGACAATTATCAATGAACACTTGAAAAGCATGTTGATTTGTACCTCTTACATGCCTACATATAGCCAGCTTACTGATGTACTTACCAAAGGGTTAAACAATTCGGTGTTTCAAAATATAATATCCAAGCTGGGAATGGAGAATGCCTATTCACCAGCTTGAGTCCTAGCTTGAGGGGAAGGGTAGGAAAATGTGATTAGTGGCTTATATTGTGTATAGTTAGCTATTTTTAGAATATATCTTTAGAAATAAACTAATTTAGTTAGGTTTTTTTTAAGTCCCCATAAGTTATGAGATTTGATGTATTTTTTACTTTTTTATCAATTTCCTTTTTTACTAGGTCTATCATCTATAAAGCTATTGTCTAATGTATTATTAAGAATAAGAAGAATTATTACTCTTTCAATTTTTAACAATTTGCCATGGATATTTGCCCTTATGTTGATTATAATTGTACTTGGTTTGGTTTGCATTAGTTAATCCGAGCAAACCAATAATTTGAGTTACATTATAACTTGTTTAGTGTTTTGCAGACTGCTTCTATTTTTTCACTCTTTTTTATTTCTAAAAAAATGATAGGAATAGTAAAATTGTTTTATTCCTTTCTTAATAGTGAACATCACCAATAAAGTTTAATTAATGATATTTTATCTATCATGATGCATCTCTTAAATGAATAGGCTTCTCAGTAACTTTTAGACATGATTTTACAAAATCTTGCAAAGGAAGGGAGTTAAATATTTGAAAAAGTTTCTTATCTATATCTTATAACTTTTGTTGCAATTTTCTATTTTACAAATTGCTCATACCATTTCATTATTGAAGTTGGCAACTACAATGAAATTCTTTAGTAAGTTTTTGTGAGGTCAAATTCATAGTAATCTGGGCTGAAATTGTTAGAGATTCATGATGGAGTAAATCATGTAGGAAAATAAATTATAGGTATATAGGATTTGTCTTTGCAGTGAATATATTTTTCACCTACATTAAAGAATGAATATGAAATTGTCTCCTTGAGCCCTTTGTTTGTGGTTTTTTAACATCATGTTCTCTAAACAAAGATTCTATTAAGAATGAGCTCAAAGAATTCTACCATGCTATCTTGTTTAAAATTTTTGAGTGTGCTCCTCAGATGCTTTTGGCTATCATCCCTAACTTGACTCAAGAATTATTGGTATGATAGCATTATTAACTTTTTATGGTCAATACTATCATAATAACCATTTGATTAGTATGCAATTCTTGGCTATCCTCCTACAACTTTTTAGTATTTTTTCTTTTTTATTCAGTTTCTTAAGTGTAGTTTCAAGCATTCCTTTGCATTTGCAGTAAGTTATCCTTATAGAAGTTGAACTGTATCTGAATTTGTAGAATGATTAGGTTGATGTTCGAATAAAAGCTGTTAAGTTAATTAGAAAGCTCCTTACACTGCCTGAATCCCACATTGCACAAAATTATCAAAATCTTTTCATGGAGTTCAAGAATAGATTCTTTAACAAAACTGTGGAGGTTAGAGTTAGTGTTATATGTTGTGCCAAAGCTTGCTTCATCTCTAATCCCTGTGGGAAAGAATCATTGGAACTTTTTTGTAAGTCATTTAGTGAAGAAATCACTTATTTCATCTAGAGTGACCTTAATTTTTCAAAATTTCAAAATATCTTCTCCTTTGTCAATTAGCAACTAACCTTGAAGGCTGATTGTTGGATTTTGATGACAAAGTGAGGATGCAGGTAGTAGATGCAGTTTGCAATCTTGCTTGGTCTAACCTGAAATTGTTTCCACTTGAATTGATATCAAAAGCTACTGAAAGGCTTAGGGATAATAAGGTATTGTTTAGACATTTTTGCTCTTTTATCTTAATTAACTTGTTATGCTTATCAATTTTTCTTTTCAATATCAAGATTGTTTAACTTCCAAAAATCTTACAAATATCTGTTAGAAAGAAGGCTTTGTAGAAGTTGATAGAGGTTTAGCAAGAGTATTATATGAGGTGTTCTAAAGGTCACATAAGTATAAGCGACCATCTTGAAGTGATTCCATGTAAAGTATTGATGTGTTATAAGAAGGATTCTAGGGAGTTCCCTTTTTTATGCATTTATCTCTAATTTAGGATTTATGGCACCTAATGTTATCTTTGTAAATGTCCTTTAGGTCCCAAAATGTGGAAGCTATGCTTGTAGAGGATTTGTTTCTGATAATCTCTCTACTAAGGGGAGGAAAAGGCATTATATCCATTTCTTTTCTCTAGTCATTCCTCTGCACGTGAAGGTATTTAACACAAATTTGTCTCTAAAACAAAGGTATTCATGTTAGTTCTTACTGTAATAGAAATAGTGTTTTTTTTCCCTTGTCTATGTGTTTCAAGTTGCAAATGGAAGTGCAGGCTTATTTAGCCTGAAGGAAGAAACAAAAGGTAAAGCTCTGGGTTGTTGTAAATGCTGATGTGTGATCTATGGTTAATGGACAAAATATATGTATGCTTAATTTGCTGCTATTCTATTTATTATTTTATTGACTAGCATTGACATTAGTCAAATCTAATTTTATAGTCTATAAAGCTCTTCTACATAATTCACTTGTATTAACTGTTCTTAGTTTTGTTGTGATGAAAATTGAGACAAAAAGAGTTGAACTTTTATAGGTTTGGCATCTTTATGTGATTTCTTATTTCCAGTCTTTTAATTCTATATGTGATGGATATTGAGGAATTATCATTATTAATTAATTAGGGATAATCTATTGATCTAAGAGGGATAGGTTCACATCTGCAGTATAAAATTTTTATTTAGCTTAACTTGGCTCAAAAATCTAAATTGAGATTTAGTCTCTAATTTCAGTAACTTTGGTTTTATGGATGAGGATGATTGAAGATTTCGTTTTTCTTGTACAACTATGCACCAATCTAAGTAGATAGTTGAAATTTTTCTAATTTTATAAAATCATTTTTTTCCAAATGTTACTTAATCATGTGATTAACTCTTTACTTATTTTGGTGAATTTCTAGCTTGAGAGGTGTACAAAATTTGAAATATTGGATAGAATAGAGTGTGAAGCAAATCAGTACTTGAAGGGAGGAAAATTATGAAGAAAGGGTTAAAGTATTACAAGGATGCTTAAACATATACCTTAGTCCTATAGTATAGACTACTGCATGATCCTATCATAGATGCTTTGAACAATGATGCATTTTCAAGTGGCCATACCTGACATGCTTTTCTCAAAGAACCATGTAATTCTAGTTTTCCTGCACATTTTTGATGGTGCATTGTGAGATTAGGCTTATATAACTTCTAGTATTTGTTGATGTGATTGGTATTTTGTTTGCATAAAATGTATTTTTCTACTTTATTGAATTTTTAGCTCGAAGCATTTGCTTCAATTTGTAGACCATGTGATGGTTGTAAAATATTTTTGAGGTTTGGCAGTGTCACATGCACAAAGGCAAGGTCCATCTGTGATTATTGTTTGTTGGCTGCCCTTAGTGAATATATGTAAATATGTATCGTAGGAAACTAGCTATGGAGAAGTGTAGGAGAGACTTACAAAGCTATTTGTGAAAATGTCAGCATCCTTTCCAGATCCTTCAAAAGTAGAAAAGTCCTGTCATAAATTGAACCACATGAAAAACAATAAAATCGTTAATGAACTGGAGCTATTATTGAATCAATGGACGATTTTTAAGGCTTAGACAACTAGACTGAGTTTTTTTTTATTAATGTTTTTTTTTTCAAATTAGTTGGGTGAAATTGTGACTCCTATTGTATTTATTATTTAGAGATTATTGTTTCTTACATGGAGTGAACCCTGTTATCATGTTATGTAAGAGTCCTTGCATTCATCATCAAGGAGAAGTTTTTAATTCTTGTGTTATCATTGAGAAATAAAATGGGAGAAGACCAAGACAGTTTGTCATGTAAGACAATGGTGATTGGGTTACTTTAAGCATTGCTGTAACTGGGAGAAGTCTTTTCTGAGTTTCATCGGCACATTGCTTGCTACCCTTTACTTTAGTTTCTTGGAGTTCAATCAATGCTTAGAAGTGCCAAAACTAAACTTGTAATGAGCATTCTGTGCTTGAAAACGGGATAAACCATATACAAATTAATTGAGTAGGCCTTCTTGTATGGTGAGGAAGTTATTCTATCAAATAAGTAGCCCAAGCACACATAAATGATTGTTGTCAAGGTGGGTATCTGTGAACACAATCCCCTTCACTGCATTTTACATAATTTTTTTTGTTGTGCTTAGATTGGAAACATGCTATTTATTGGATCACAAATTTTGACATAAAAAAAAGGTATTTGACAAGCCTAAAACTAAACTAAAGGAGCTTAGTTTAGGCACCATGTATTACCTATTGTTTTCATTGCTCAAAGCTTTATTTTTGTGAATTCATGCCTTAGTAGTTCTGGTTAGGGTAGATGCAGGTTTGACATTTTTTCATGTGGGTATTTACCTTACTATATTGCTCATAATTCTAATGAACTAAATTCACTAACTTGTTTTGGTTTTTACTTGTTAAATGTTGCAATACATTGTCTTGTACAATTTTAAGTCAAATCTTCTCTAATCTCTTTTTGTATATCAACTTTTTTTTTTTTCAGGATAAGTTTCTTAAAATGATGAGAGATAGCCTTCTACATTTTGAGTTTCTAAAATTACTCTCCTTAAAATACTCATTTAATATATTTAGTTCAGAGCATGTCTACTGTATTCTAAAGAATTTTTCTAATAACGGATTGCCATCTGCCAAATTGCTTATGGTAAGAAAAACTGCTGTTTGATGCTTGCATGTTTGTATTACTTTTGAAAATCTTGTTATCACCATTTTTCATTGGGAGGCTTGAGACCCAATGGCCAGAAGATGTAGAAAGTTTCTGCTATATCTGGGGTAATAATGCAGTTAACTCATCTACAGTTGGTACATCGATCATAAACCATCTGAATGTATGTAATTTGACTTTGTTTCTTCCAATTTTGAGAGAAGTGGAATTAGATTTCGATCCCTTTAGATGATATATCAGCATTCATAAGGTCTTATACAATTTTGAACTTGAAGAATGTTGGCTAATCGACCGACTTTTATTGGTGCTTGTCTAAATGGGCAAGAGTTCACCACTTGTGAAACTAAATGATTGCTTATTGTCTTCTTGCCTATTACTTTTTTCCATATTTTTAGCCCTATTATTCTCCATAATGATTCTTAGATGAATAATATTATTCAATATTTCATTCCCTATATATTGATCAATTGTACAAAGGCCGACACATGCTATCAATCTAGCTTCTATTGTTAGTAATATACCTAAAGGAACTTTCAAGAGCTTGGCAAAGAAGAGGAGTAGAGTGCTTCACGATGGAGTACTTCCTTCCCCTGGTAAACTTTTTGTAGTCATTCAATTAATCTTATTTTTTTGTTCTAGGTACTGAGAAATATCTTTTGAATAGTTATTACTTTATGTGTTACTATTTGAAATTTAAAATGAGTTGGTAATCTAAGGTACAATTAAGTTATTGTGAAGATTTAATTTTAGGACAACCCTTAATGGGTAGGATTGTCATTAAGTTCAAAGAGGCTTGTGTGGCCTAATCTCATGATCATAATATTATTGGTTTTCTAGACCATTAAGAGACCAAAAGAATTAAAGCTAGACAAATAAAAGCTTTGACATTTAAAAGGGTCCAAATGGTTCTCTTAGTTCTAATTTTTCTCTCTTGCTCAAGCCTTTTACTCTGCTCAGTAGCTCAGCTCTCTCTCTCTCTTTCTCTCTCTTTCTCCTACTTTAAAACAAACACAAAGCACAAGTTTGCTACCTTAAAATAAACACAGATCAAATGTTGATGCATACCTTAAAGAAGATAAAAAGAGATTCAACTAAGGAGGAATCTTCCTCCTAGTTTTGTTCCCTTTTTTTTTTTTGTTTCTTTGTTCCCTCTCCACCAGTTCCCAAAACCATGTCCATTATCTCTCTATCTTTCTCACCCCCTTTTTTATTTTTATTTTTCTATTCAACTATTTTTTATGATATCTCTTATTCATGTGAAATTTATATTTCCATTGATGATTCCTTGAAACCCCTCTAACATGGTCTAACCTTTACTGAAGCTTTGATCATGCATGTTATATATTATTAATGTAAATGAGGGAAAAGATCAAAAACATTTTTGTCTTATTCTAGATCGTGTATGCTACAATATAGTTTCAGTATAGATTGTTTATGCAATTGTTCCGTTTATGGCTTATCATGCAATAAAGCAAAAGAAAAGATAGAAGATTTAGGAAGACATATCACTATCAGACATTGTCAATGCAAATAAGGAAACTGTAAGCCTCTTTTTAGTTCTAACTTTCTCTATGTAGTACCTATTAATGTGTTGGTGGAAAATGGTTGAAGACACAATTAAAAACTTTATACTTTTGAATGAAAATTTGCATGATTTTGTGCAAAATGAACTTGTGGAAATTTTTAGTAGTATTTTTTTTGGCACTTTTCTTTCACATCTAGTATTATACTTTGGTCTCAGTCTTTTTCCACAATAGCACACTTTCTTCCACTGTAGGCCTTTTCATTTAGAATGTCAATGTTCTTTTTAATGTCTTGTAGGCTATTTCAAAACCACGAATCATAGATTGCAATTAAATTAACATGCGGCCAATGACCATGACAATGTTGAAAGAATTAATCTGATTTAGTTGCTTATAGTAGCTATCATTCAATTTTTGTGAAAATTTTGTTAGTATTCAAAGAGTTGGTCTGAATTTTAGTGATTAGCATTTCTTGATAACCTTTTATTCAGAGTAAGTTGTCCTGTTTTGGTCATCTTTTAGCATGTTGCTACTTTTAAATGTGTTGGTTTCACTTTTTAGGCCAATAGAAGAGCATGGTAATAGTGATTATTATAAAGTGCTGCTGCTGCCCTCTTGGGCACCCTAATTCTAGTTTAGAACTCCCCTTTTGTTTTTAGCTTGCTACTCTGTAAGTTTTTGGTTGCAGAAGTGTGACTAGCCTTTGACTTTCCTATTTAACAGATGATAAATATTCATCCATAGTCTTTTACAAATCAGTTGTCTAAATATATGATTTTGTATGCTCCGCGTATGCATTTTAGGAAAAACAAGGTAGCATAAAATTCATCATGTGTTTTATTGCCAAGCAAAAGTGATTTTTGTTAAACAAGGCTGAATCATTGTTGATTGCTGTTGACGTTAACACGGTTGATTGTCTCTTGCTAATTTAATGTGGCTTGTATGGTTTACTAGTTAAGGTAGAGGGTATCTTTCATGTTTACATTTGTTTTCTGCTATGACCACATCGCCATTGCATTTTTGCATCAAATTTTGTGATATAGATGTGCCATTTGAAGAGAATTTGATGAATAAAAAGTTACAAAATGGGAAGTTATAGTGTATTTTGTTTTGTTAGGGTTAGTTTTGGCATTTCTGTTAAGTAATTAGGAGAAACATAGAATCTCTTGAGTAGAAACGTAGGAAATTTTCCGTTACAAGGTCTTCTTCTAGTTTTTGCTAGACTTTTGCTCAAGCTTGTAATTTTTTTTTTTTTGCCTAAGCTAGAAATAATGCAATGTGTATATTATCCCTTGAAACTTGAAATAGCATGGCTTAATGTCCCATTTGCCATTGGATCTGACCTTACGCCATTAGTATGAACCTCAGCCAATTAACATCTATTATTAGAAAAGAGTGGTTAGAAGTAGGTTAAATTGCCATTTTGTAGGTGTTTTGATAATGGCAATGCCTAACAACATTAATTAGCTATATTTGAATTTAGTTATAATTACTATAGGGGTCAATTGCGCAAATTTCAAAATTAATTTTTGTTTCAAGATAGGGTTAGGCATAAATGAGGTCGTTGGAGTTATTAGATAGGAAGGATAAAAGGATAAACTTTAAGGTTGGGCTTAGGAGTTGAGAAGGAAAAGAGTGTAGTTTAAAGCAGTGATTGATCTAATGGTGTGGCAAGAGGAGACCCATAAATCCTACCTCCATACTTTGGTCCTTGATTGATCGGAACTAGACTTGAAGGTAGTTGAAATGGAAACGGCCCTTCAGCCCATATGAGCATTCTTTTGTTTGTTTTAATCATTTTAATGAACCATTTGTTTTAGGATGTTTTGTTTCTTGGATAACTCTCAAGTCATTTTCCATGCACTGAGAAAGAAAAAAAAAAAAGGAAAGAAAGATAAGTCTCAAGTTCTCCCTTTCTGCTTTTTTCTTGCTGTGTAGGTCAAACCATATAAAATCAATTGGGGTAGTTATATAGAGCTTGCATCTAGTTAAATGGAAAATTCGTTTTCCTATTTGTTAGGAGCATGTAATAGCAGAATGAATAAAAAAAAAAATTGACCACTAATTCTATTAAGGTTAATCAAATGCATGATTTTGAATGCCCCTAAACCAATCACCTACAATACATTTTGGTAGATTAAAATGCAATGTTATATTCGCTAATTAGGTGGTAATAATTGAAATCTTAATTTCAACGACTAGAATTTCAAACCAAACACAACCAACAAAAAAAACAAAATGATGTTATCTTTAAATATTTTTACAAAAGCTTTATGAAGAAAGATAGCAATTGATTATTGCTCTTAGACTTTCTTTTTATGGTTGAAAGGTAATCCAAAATAGTCATATGAAAAGGAAAAGCAAACAGTGTTGTAAGAAATGCAAGTTTGGTCAAATCACCATCATCTCTAATGTCATTTGTACCCATTCCATTAGTTCCAAGCTCATTATTGGAGTTGCAAATTTTGACCTCAAAGACACAAATAGACCCATTCCAAAGCCGATTTTACCCTTCATTTATTGGGGCTTGCTTACTTTAATTTTGTTTTTATTTGTTCTTTTATGTTTTGCTTTGAGTTGAAATTGTCATCATCTTTTAGTTTAATTATTCATCAAATAACGACCTAAAAGAATCAACCCCATGAGATAAATCTTGATTTTCAAAGTTTCTACCTTTTTATTGTTTATCATCCTTGTAGCTTTTTAGATTTTGTATTGATTGCATGGTGTATACAGTGGCAACCTGCCAAACAATTTGACACCCTTTATAGATAGATCGAGAGAGAGAGAGAGAGAGAGAAAGAGAGAGAGAGAATGAAAAGGCATGTTGTTTAGATTAGATGGAAATGAAAAGGAAGAGAATAAATAAAATGTGATTTTTTCGTTGTTTGGAAACTCAAGGAGTTGAAAGAAAAGAAAAAAATTTATCTTGAAATCATAATTATTGCAGTACATTCAATTTTTGTATTAAAAAAATAAAAAAATGAGTAATTTAGCATAAAAAAGTAGCATACATGTTATTAAAATCAGCATTATTAGCATACAAATTAATAATGTTATCAAATCCTAACAACTTAATACTCAAAGTATTAATCAATGAATTCCTAAGTGATAATATGTTAGCAACAACATTTTCCTTACCCAATTGTATTGAATCACATAAAGAAAAGTTTCAATAAACTTGATCTATTTTGCATGTATTTTATCCAACTAGTGTTACCCTTTCAAGTGTTTTAAATTCTTATGATTAATATAAATTACAAACATTTTAAGTCAAAGGTAATGTTGCCATGTTTCTAAAGTCCAAACAATGAGGCCAAAGATAAAGCATTACCTTTTGCAACGTTATATCAGGTGCCTTGGATTGTTAGATGGGATAATGTTATCTTGGTCAAATAAATAGAACTAATGGGAGTAATTAACCCATGTATTGTGGTTGGTCAACTAGACTTATATTTATTGGCTTTGTGACAAAGAACTTGTTAAATGACCTGTCCTGGGAACTTTTGAATCAATTGTTATGCATATCTTAAAAAGTTAAGAAATAAGTTAGATTAATAAAATTAGAACCTTAAGGAAACTAAGTCTTAAAAACCTTAATCTTAATATATCACAAAAGTTGATTACTCCTTTGATAAGTCAATATAATATATTCTTCCAAGAACATAAGTCAATTATTCATGATTGTCATTTTGTATAATTGTGGTGTTTAGATAGGTATGTAAAAATTATACTCTTATAAGGAAAAGACGTTTCTATCATATCTAGTTAAGAGAGACCTTAATTACAGGGGATCCCTTTTAACTAAGGGATATAAATCTACCTTGATGTAAGAATCATTAAAAGGCTATAATTAATGATAACTAAGTATAGAAGTCAAAGTATAAACTCAAACTAATGTATCAAGATTCAGTTAAACTTCCAAGCTTAATAAACCCAAGAATTTAAGCCTTTTTACATGTTTATTTAGCCTTAACTTAAAATCTAGCAGCCCAAAACAAAAAAAGTCTTTTAATACAACTTAGAAGTGCACGAACATTAGATCATTGAATGTGGTTAAAGTTTGATCCTTCCACAACCAAATTGTATCCCTTGATAACAAAAATGGATTGTGTGATTTAAGAGTGATCCTATCACACTATGGATGTAGCTCACACATTGTAAGTGAGCCATAAAAATTGTTATGTGTGTTTGGATGCTTATGCATTAATTTATATTTATATAGTTGCACTCATATAAAAAAGAAAAATTAAAAATTGGATCATTAACTCTAACAAGTTACAGATGTTAAATTTGGATCAATTTGTAAAAAGAGTATGTCTCATATTGATTTATCCTCCCTTTTAGTGTGAGACCTAAAATGGTCCTCATCAAGTGGAATTAAAGCTTGGTTCCTTTGTTGATCCAATTTTTTTGCTTTGAAGTGAAGTTATGCATTGCTGTGTGAGTTTTTATTTCTACTGCTACTTGAGATCATGGATAGCATATGTAGTATCAATAGTAAGGGCATCCCTACATTTGACGGATAGAATTATCAGTTATGGAAGAATAGAATGCTTCCATATCTGATGTCCCTCAGTCTTGAAATGTTTAAGTCTGCTATTAGTGGCTTCACCCTTGTTGCTGAAGGTGATCCTATGATGTCGATTAATAAGAAGAACTTGGAGTGTGATGGAAAGGTGAGAAATGCATTATATGCCTCTTTATCCAATAAAGAATTTACCAACGTGATGAGGTGCAATACAACCAAGCAAATCTGAGACAAATTGAAGAATATCTATGGAGATAAGATTGTAAAGGAAGCCAAGTTACAAATTTGGAGGAGCAGATTTGAAGACATAAAGATGCAAAATGATGAGATTGTGGATGCGTTTTGCATAAGAGTCAACAAAATTGTATGCTCCATCAGAGGTTATGGAGAGGAAATCCACAATACTACTTTAGTAAGGAAAATACATAGAACCTTGCTGGAAGCTTATAATACCAAAGTCTCTTCCATAGAAGATATAGATCTGGATAGGTTGCCCTTAGATGACTTGCATAGCATATTAGTGGCTTATGAAATGAGAATAGCCCCAATGAAGAAAGAAAAGAAGTTTAGGTGGAGAAGGAGCTAGCTTTCAAGGAAATGAGGAAATTAAACATTAAAGACCAAGAAATGGAGTTTGACAACACCTTTAAAGAAGAGGATGGTGATACTAAGTTAGATGATGTCATGGCATACATCATTAGAAACTTAAGGAATGGAAAAGGGAAGTATAAGGGAAAATTACCCTTGAAGTGCTATAGCTGTGGAGCAATTAGGTACTTTGTTGTGGACTGCCTAAAGAGAAGAGAAACAATAGTGAGGATGATGATGAGTCGGTCTTAAGGAGAAAGCCAAAGCAATCTAGTTACTCCAAAGCTAGAAATTCAGGTGCCAAAGGGAAAATGAAGTTCTTCAAATCCAAAAGAAGAAATTTCCTGAGTAAGTTGGAGGAAGAAGATTCTAAAGAAGAAAATGATAATGATTCTGATAAAGAGGCTACGAAGGATGTGTTGGTCGCTTAAGTAGATGATAGTCAAGAATCTTTTAGTGAGAAGAAATCAATAGAAGAGGAAGAGGATGAGTTGTTGGAGAAACTTGAAAATGAGTTGAGGACTTGTTTGCATAAAAACAATAAGCTAGAAAAGAGGTAATTCATCTCAAGTAGATGAGTCTAATCTCTAGGTGAAGGTAAAGGAGTTTGAAGCATAAGATAAGGAGTGCTTAAAGAGAATTGAGGAGCTGAGCATACTTGAGGCAGAGCAAGGCAAGACATATGAAGACCTTGGTGCTAAGGTGACTGCATTAGAGCAAGAGGTGCTGACTTTGCAAGCTAAACTTCACAAGGTTGAGTCTGAGCTAAAGGAGCATGTAGAAATCTTTATAGAGGCCATGGAAGTGAAAAAAGAGTCATCATCAGCAAATATCATCAAAGAGGGATTTACCAGAAAGTTGGATGAGTGTTTAAGTAATCAAAGACCTCATTCTATGGGAAAGAAAATACTTGGCTACATTGAAAAGCCAAGTGAAAAGGTAGAAGAATAAATGAAAATTGTGTTTATGCCCAAAAGCAAGCACAATGACGTGATGGAGAAGTAAGACCAATCAAAGTTAAAATGGGTTAGGAAAAATATAGTGAAGATCCCTATCCAAAGGAGATAAGCTATTAAAGATCATGAGAAGGCTACCATACCAGTTGTTAAAGAAAGAAGACATGAACTTGGTAAAAGAAGTAAATCTAGGTTTTTAGGTTTTTGCAAAAGTTGTGGTAAGTATGAGCACAAGGCTAATGCTTGTTGGTATACTTGACCTATAATAAAGAAAAGTGTGAGGCAAGAGTCTAAAGGGAGACTCTATAAAGAAAGGAGGCAGTCTTAAGTGGAAAGAAGTCATATTCCACTAAAAAACAAGTTTAATGTACTGGGAGAGGTTTGTGAAAGGGTTGGACACACTGTTAAGGATTGCTTAACATTACTGCTTGATCAACGAATGCAAAGGAGAATACCTACACATGCTCCTACATTTGGCTAAAGAAGAAAATGAGGAAGAGAAACAACTATGGTTTTGGAAGTAGCCTTAAAAGCTTCCATGAATGAAAAGTCATGGATCCTGGATAGTATTTGCTCTTCATATATGATAGGAGACTCCAAGATGTTTAAGGAAGTAGTAAAATATGATAGAGGATTAGTCATATTTGGCAATGATGGTGCCTTAAAGATTAAAGGTATTGTTGTTACTGAAATTGGCGAAGAAAAGCTAAAATCAAAGAAAGTACTTTATGTTGAAAGATTAAAACACAATCTCATTAGTGTTAGTTAGCCTTGTGATGATGGATATGAACTTACTTTCAACAAGAGTGGCTACATAGTAAAGAGACGAAGAGATGTTACTGTCCTTACTAAGGGTGAAAGAATAAATGGAAACTTATACCAAGTTTCAAGAAGAAAGAACACATGCTACATGAACACCAAAGATAAGAATTTATTATGGTATAGGAAACTGAGACATCTTTGACAAAAGAGGATGAACTTAAGTATTCTGCCAACCCCTAAAGGCTGATGTATTCTCTAACCCCTTTCCCCTTCTCTTTTCTATCATTCTTTAGATTTATTGTCAAAGGGAGAGATATTTTGCATAAATCTAAAGAAGGTGTATACTCATAAAAAGGGGGAGTATCTTGATGGATAAAGGGGGAGAACTTGTTAAGGGAGAGAAGCAGAAAGGGGGAGTAGCAAGTGAGATGCATGTTTTAGGGGGAGCTATGAATAACAATGCAGGGGGAGTAGTAAATGTTGACAATTATTATATGTGCATTATTGGATTTAATGTGTTATCAACAAATCCAATGGGGAAGATTGTTAAGCCCGTTTTTGATAGTTAATGTTGGATTTGTTATCAACATCATCTCACATGGTTATATATGTTGATTTGAGGTTATAAATGCCATTAAGATGCAGAGAGGTCATTGGGAAAAATTGGTGAGGATAGGTCAACCCTGATGTTGAGGAGTCAATGTTGACTGTGACCTTAAATTTTAGGAGTTAAGATTGACTGTTGATCATTGACCATTGACCCTAAATTTTATGAAGTCAATGTTGACCATTGACCTTAAATTTTAGGACTTAAATCTGGTCATTGATTATAGGGCAATGTTTGGGAATCAATAATGACCATTGATGATTGTGTAGCCTTAATTTCAAGGCTCTATAAATACCCCTATACTCATTCAAAAAAGGGTGTGCTATAGAAAATTAAGAGAGCTAGTCAAAGAGAGGTGAATGACAAATAGCAAGAGAGGAAACAAACACCACACTAGCAAGCCCTTACAAGGGTGATAGCAGCAACTGACCACCACACTAGCACATCCAGAAGGCTTTTTAACAAACTAGTAGCAACATACACCCATGCAAGTCTAGGAGGGTATACTAGCACCAGCAGCATGTCTAGGAGGGTTACTAGCAACAGTAACACGTCTATGAAGCTTCCCTATAGCAGCAGCACATCCAAGAGGATATACCCACACTAGTAAACACTACCAAGACAGCAACCACACCAACAAACACTTACCAAAGTAGTAGTTGGCTCTAGCAAATCCTTACCAAGGTAGCAGCCATACCAATAAACCTTGACCAAGGTAGCAACCATACTAGTAAACCAACAAAGTAGCCAAGGAAGACAAACCAAAAGGAGGCAGCAGTAGCTTGTGAGTCTAGCAAGAGGTGGAGCAGGAGCACAAGGGTCCTGCACTAGCAACCAATGTGCTGCAGCAGGTGGTGCACCAACAGATAGCAATAGTGACACGAGAAAACAGCTGTAGCGTGCGTGGATAGCAGCAGCCTTATGAGAAGACAATTACAGCGTAAAGAGAGTAACAGCAGTGCGAGAAGACAACTGTAGTGAATGGAGATAGCAGTAGTGGCATGGGTAGACAACAGTAATGCAGGTTGATAGTAGTAGTGGGGTGAGTAGACAACAATAGCATGGGTGGATAGTAGTAGTGGTGTGAGTAGACAGCAGCAACACCCTTGGATAGTAGGAACACCGCGTGTAGACAATATTAACTGTGCGTATAGATAGCAACAATGTGTGTGAATAGAAGTAGTAGCATGCAGGGACAGTAGGAACAACATGTGCAGTAAGCAGCCGTAGTGTATGTGGACAGCAAAAGCAGTACGTGTGGAGTGTGTGCAGACAGCAGTAGCTATGCTTGTGAATAGCAAGAGCAGTGCATGCGAAGTGTGTGTAGACAGCATTAGCAACATGCGTGGACAGCATTAGCAGCGCGCATAGACAGCGGCAGCAGTGTGTGTAAACAGCATTAGCAGCACGCATAGACAGCAATGGCACTACACGAGGATAGTAGGAGCAGCACACACAAACAGCAGCGATAGCGCATGCGGACAGCATTAGCAGCAAGCGTGGACAGCAATGGCAACATGTATGAACAACATTAGCATCATGTGTAGCACCTGTAGTGGGTGAGACAACACTAGCAATGAAGGAAGGAGAAGATCCATATTCTACTTTAACAGTCTGTACACATTGAGTGATCATTTTCTAGGAAAGGTTTCACTATAAACTCTTGATAAAGTGGCTGAATAAGGGTAGGATACCTTTGAAGTGATCGAGAGATTAACTTCTTGATCGGGAGATCATTATAATTAGTTAAGGAGTAATCCTTCCATAAGTTGTTAAGGAGTGATACTTCCATGACCAAATTGTATCCCTTGATAACAAGAGTGGATTGTGTGATTTAGGAGTGATCCTATCACATTGTGGACATAGCTCACACATTGTGAATGAACTACGTACAACTTGTTGTGTGTGCTTGGGTGATTATGTATTAATTTTTATTTGTATAGTTGCACTTATATAAAGAAGAAAAATAAAAAATTGGATCATTGATTCTAATAAGTCACAAAGGTTAAATCTGGATCGATTTGTAAAATGTATATATCTTACATTGATTCACCCACCCTCTTAGTGTGAGACCTAGAATGGTCCTCATCATACGATGTAAGCTAGTTAAGAGAAACAAAAGTCTTTTCAAGTTGTGTTTTTACATTCGACTTAGTCATGAGATAAGTCACAAGAAAATCCTTTTTTCCTTTATTGAAGTTCTTTCCCTTTTTAAATCCTATGGTTGGTGCTGAAAAAATTTGTTCCTCAATAAGCTCTCTGTCAATAATTCTTTAAAAAAATTATGACTTCATCTTATTCATTATAATGTCCTTTAAATAAGTTGAATACATAAATTTTTTAAAAACTAAAATAGAATATAAATATGCTAACTTATTCTTTTATTAAAAATAGACTTCTAAAAATAATAAACTTCATAAATAAGATAACTACAATAGAAACAAACCAATTAACTAATAACTTCTTAGCTAATTGCCACATTAACTCCTAACAATTAACTCTTATATAATCTTTTTATATACTTCCACTCTATGAATGCATCTTACATATTAGTACTCCTCCTTGGACAAAGAGCATATCCTTAAGCTTGAATTCAATATAGGTCTTCTTAAATTCTTTAAGAAACTCCCAAAAAGTCTCCTTTATTGGCAATCCCTTCTACTGCACTAATAACTCCCATTTTCCTTTATTAAGCCTAGCTTGTAAAATTGCTTTAAGAACTAGACTTGATTTGTTATCCAATTATTATAGAAGAGGGACCGAAGTTATTAATGGAGTTTCCTTGTGCTCTTTTGGCAAAGATATATGCACCACATTATGAATTTGACTTCCTTGAAGTAAGGCCAAATGATAAGCGACCTCACCAATTTGTTAGACTACTTAGAAGGGTTTGAAATACTTAGGTGCTAGTTTCCGAGAATCCCTTTGAACCATTGATAACTACCTATAAGGTTGTCATTTCAGTCATACATACGAACCACTTTAAAAGTGATCTCACGATAGTGAAGGTCATGTGCTTGCTTTAATCTTACTTGTGCTTGAATTAATCACCCCATTAATTTAACCAATACTTTATCTTGCTCCAAAAGGGCTTGATCTAACATATTTAACTTCATGACACCATGATCATAAGACAACAAACATGAGGGGTTATGACAAACTGGTTTATCCCTATTTCAAGCACAGAATGCTCATTATAGGTTTAGTTTTGGCACCTTTAAGCATTGATTGAACTCCAAGAAACTAAAGTAAATGGTAGCAAGTAATGTGCTGATGAAACTCAGAAAAGACTTCTCCTAGTTGCAGCAGTGCTTAAAGTAACCTAATCACCATTGTCCTACATGACAAACTGTCTTCGTCTTCTCCCATTTTATTTCTCAATGATAACACAAGAATTAAAGACTTCTCCTTGATGATGAATGCAAGGCATTTTACATAACATGATAACAGGGTTCACTCTATGCAAGAAACAATAATTTGTAAACAATAAATACAATAGGAGTCACAATTTCACCCAACTAATTTGAAAGGAAAAAAAAGCATTTATAAAAAAAACTCATTCTAGTTGTGTAAGCCTTAAAAATCATCTATTGATTCAATAATAGCTCCAGTTCATTAATGATTCTATTGTTTTTCATGTGGTTCAATTTATGAAAGGACTTTTCTACTTTTAAAGGATCTGGAAAGGATGCTAACATTTTCACAAATAGATTTTTAAGTCTCTCTTACACTTCTCTAGAGCTGGTTTCCCATGATATATATTTGCATATATTCACTAAGGGCAACTAATAAACAATAATCACAGATGGACCTTACCTTTGTGCATGTGACACTACCAAACCTGAAAAATATTTCACAACTATCACATGGTCTAAAAATTGAAGCAAATGCTTTAAGCTAAAAATTCAATAAAGGAGAAAAATATGTGTTATGCAAACAAAATACCAATCACATTAAAAAATACCAAAAGTTATGTAAGCCTAATCTCACAATGCTGCATCAAAAGAGTGTAGGAATACTAGAATTACATGGTTTTTTGAGAAAATCATGTCAGGTATGGCCACTTGAAAATGCATCATTGTTCAAAGCATCTATGATAGGATCATGTAGTAGTTTATACTATAGGACTAAGGTATGTGTTTAAGCATCCTTGTAATACTTTAACCCTTTCTTCGTAATTTTCCTTCAAGTATTGATTTGCTTTACACTTTATTATATCCAATATTTCAAATTTTTGTACACCTCTTAAGCTAGAAATTCACCAAAATAAGTAAAGTGTTAATCACATCATTAAGTAACATTTGGAAAAAAGATTCTATAAAATTAAAAAAATTTCAACTATCTACATAGATTGGTGCATAGTTGTACAAAAAAAAAGGAAATCTTTAGTCATCCTCATCCACAAAACCAAAGTTACTGAAATCAAAGACTAAATCTCAATTTAGATTTTTGGCCAAGTTAAACTATATACTACGGATGTGAACCTATCCCTCTTAGATCAATAGATTATCCTTGCTTAATTAATAATAAAAATTCCTCAATATCCATCACAAACAGAATTAAAAGACTGGAAATAAGAAATCACACAAAGATGCCAAGCCTATAAATGTTTAACTCTTTTTGTCACAATTTTCATCACAACAAAACTAAGAACAGTTAATACGAGTGAATTATGTAAAGGACCTTTATATCACTACACGTGCATGGGCTGCTATTATTGCCTGCACATTCTACTATCGCCACCTGCATGTTCTGCTATCGTTGCTTGCATGTACATGGGCTATTATCACTACTTACACGTTTTGCTGTTGCTGCCTGCACATGCATGGGTTGCTACTACTGTCTGCACGTGCTGCTATTGCGGTGATTGCATACTAGACTTTCTATTAGTGTTGCAATTGCTAAGATTGCTTTCTTGACTTGTTGCAATTTCTAGGATTGCAGGCTGCTATACTTCTTGTAATTTTTGGGATTATAGGTTGCTGGTGCAAGGAATGCCTACTGGTTGTACTACTAGTGCAGGAAATGCCTTCTGGTTGTGTAGCTAGTGTAGGGATTGCTTGCTAGTGTTAGGAACACCTACTGGTTGTGTTGCTGGTGCAAGGAATGCTTGTTAGTGCTGGATTGGTGTGGTTACCGGCTGCTACACCTTTCTTTGGTGTGGCCGGCTGTTGCTCTCCTTGGCTACCTCTCTCTTTGTTGTTCACCTTTCCTTGTCACTACCTTTAGGTTTGTTGTTCCTTTTAAAAAATCTGAAGCACCCTATTGTCTTACAAGGTGCATGGAGTTATTTATAGAGCCTTAAGATTAGGGTTACATGATCATCAACGATCATCATTGATTCCCAAAGGTTGCCCTACAATTAATAAGCAAATTTGATTCAAAAAATTTAGGGTGAATGGTTAACATTGACTTTCTAAAATTTAGGATTAATGGTTAAGGGTCAACGGTTAACTTTGACCCTTAAAATTTAGGGTCACGGTTAACATTGACTCATTAACTTCAGGGTTGACCTGCCATGACCATTTTGCCCAATGACCTCTCTACATCTCAACGACATTCATAACATCAAATTAACATATACAACCATATGAGATAGTGTTGATAATAAATCCAACATTAGCCATCATAAATAAGCTCAACAATCTCCCTTTTTGGATTTGTTGGTAACACATTAAATCCAATATCTAGCAATGCATATATAACAATCTTTGACATTTAAAGCTCCTTTTGCACATTGTCATTCACAGCTCCCCCTAAAACATGCATCTCCCTTATTTAAGCTACCTCTTTTTTCTATTTCTCTCCCTATATTTATCAAGCTGCTCCCCTTTTTAATCAATATATACTCTTTTTGGATTTATGCAAAATATCTCCCCATTTAACAACAAATCCAAAGAATAATAGAAGAGGGAAGGGGAGAGGGGTTGGAGGCATACCTTAGCCTCTAAAGGATGGTTGAACACATAAAGTTAGCATTCACTTCTAAAATATCTTACTTGACAGAGCTTTGGTGAATATATCGGTAACTTGCTTTAAGTTAGGTACATACTCCAGCTTTACTTCATTTTTAACCACTTTTTCTTTAATAAAGTGATACTTGATTTCAATATATTTAGTTCTAAAGTGTTGGATAGGATTCTTTGACAAATTGATGGCATTTTGGTAACCAACCAATAATGGTAGTTGCATATCCACCTTCATATCTTCAAGTTGTTGTTTCATCCATAACAGCTAAGTACAAGCCTTAGTAGTAGCCACGTATTTAGCCTCTGCAGTACTTAGAGTCATTGAATTTTACTTCTTGTTATGCGTTGAAACACATCTACTGCCTAAATAAAATGCACCACCCAATGTTGACCATCTGTCAACACAATTTCTAGCCCAATTTGCATTTGTATACCTATACAAATTAAGCTATCCACTTTTATCATAAAGTAGACCATAATTTTTTATACCTTTCACATACCATAGAATTCTCTTAGCCACTATGAGATGAGATTCCTTGGGGTCACTTTGAAATCTAGCACAAAGTGTTATAGCAAAAACAATATTAGGCCTTGATGTTGTTAAATACAGTAAGCGTCCAATCAACTTTCTATATTCCTTATGATCAACCATGTTGTCTTCTTATCCTTGCTTAACTTTGTTCCAACTGTGGTGGGAGTGCTTACTTCTTTAAAGTTCTCCATCCCAAACATTTTTAATATCTCATAAGTATAATTTTCTTAGGAGAGAAAAATTCTAGCCTTGTTTTGCAACATGTGTAATTCTAAGAAGAATTTCATTTCACTAAGTATGGACATCTTAAACTTCTTCTTCATTTGCTCAGCAAAGGTAGTGCGTAAGGCCTCCTTTTTTACGACAAAGATTATGTCATCAACATAATGCATAATAATTAACTGGCCTCAGTTGTCTTCTTTTACGTACAAGTTGCTGTCCACATTCCATTTTCAAAACTTCATATTTTTAAGGTGTGTATTTAGCTTGGAAAACCATGCTCTTGGAGCTTGTTTTAAGTTGTATAAAGCCTTGTTTAATCTGCACACACTTGAACCATCATGATCATGTATAAAACCATTAAACCATTCAATAAATACCTCTTCTTCAAGCTCTCCATTTAGAAATGTAGACTTCACATCCATCTGATTAACTTTATGGTTTTACTTTCTTGCCCCTCCATGTAGCTTCAAATTATTCTCTTGCCCCTCTATGTGGCTTTACTTTCTTGCCCTCCATGTCAAATTACTTGCACACTTAAATCTAGTTGACAACAATTACAACCCATACAAGACTATGGGAACAACACCAACACATTGAAGTATGAAAGTTCAGAATTAGTTCTCAAAGAACTAGAGAAAATAGCTTATACACTCATGAAAATGAGTCTGTCTCCTCCAACCACCCTTTTTGCCTTGTTTATATGCTAACCCCCAAAAACCCTAACTAACAAAATGGGCTTATTAAGGAAATTCGTCCAACCCAATAAATAATAATAAAAACCCATGAAAATAACCCATTAAGATGTTGAAATTTGTTCAACCCACTACATAACAATAGAACCCATGAAAATAATCCATTTAAATGCCCAAACATGGGCTCTCAAATCAAACTTCCTTTCCAAGGCCATGGTTCCCAAATTCCATCACAGATGACACATTCACAAGTTGTTAAAAACTTCGTTTATTTTCTTTTACTTGGTCTTTGTCACGGGTCCTTTAAGGTTTTGCAAAATATCAACTTCGTTGTTGATTTGAGCTGGTACAATATGGCTTCCATCATTCCCGCTCTCCTTAAAATGATTTGTCCTCAAATCAGCACCTACATCACCAAAGAGAAAATGAGAAAGGCCAGAAACATTAAATGTTGCACTCACACTATACTCACTTGGCAAGTCAAGTTTATATACATTATCATTGACTCTTGCAACCACTTGAAAAGGACCATATCCTTTTGGTTGTAACTTTGATTTCTTTTGCATAGGAAATCTATCCTTTCACAAATGTACCCAGTTCCAAAGTGATATGCCTACCACCTTTGTTGGCTTATGTTTTATATTGTTTGGTTTTTCTCTTAATGTTAAGCCTAGCTTTCTCATGAAGTTGCCTAACCATATCAACCTTCTTTTTCCCATATAAATTAACCCTATCCCGTATAGGTAATGGTGCTAAATCCAAAAAGGATAATGGATTAAAACCATAAACAAGCTTAAAGGAGAATAACCTGTATCACCATGAACAACATGATTATAGGCAAACTCCATAAAAGGCAAACATTCTTCCCAGGTTTTAGAGTTCTTACCAATAATAGCATGCAAAAATGTACAAGAGTTCGATTTACTACCTCAGATTATCCATTGGTTTATGGATGGCAAGTTGTAGAAAACAACAACTTTGTTCCAAGCTTACCCCACAATGTCTTCCAAAAATGGCTCAAAAATTTTGCATCACAGTCTAACACAATACTCTTTGTCACTCCATGTAGGTGAATAATCTTTCTAAAATATAAGTCTGGAATGTGTGTGACATCATTCATTTTGGTGCAAGCAATGAAATGCACCATCTTTAAAAACCTGTCATCTACAACAAGAATACAATTTTGGTCCTTCTTAAACCTAAGTAACCCAAGAATAAAATCCATAGAAATGTTGATCCAAGGTTCATAGGGAATTTCTAAGGGCATATACTTACCATGGATCAAAACCTTAGACTTAGCTTGTCTACAGGTAATACACTTGGCATAGACTCTTTCAACATCCCTTTTCATATATGGCAAAAAGAAATGTTCATTTAACATCAAAAGTCTTTTGAATGCCAAAATGTCCCATTAAACCACCTCCATGAGCTTCTCTCATAAGTAATGCACTCATAAACCCTTGAGAAATGCAAAGCTTATTTACTTTAAACAAATACCCCTCATGCTTATAGAACTTACCAAAAGCAGTTTCTCACATATTACATATACATTAATAAAGTCAGGCATCATTAGCATACAAATCAATAATGTGCTCAAACCTTAGCAACTTAACGCTCAAAGTGCTAATCAATGTGTACCTACATGACAATGCATCAGCAACAACATTTTCCTTACCTATTTTGTATTGAATAAGGAAATGTTTTAATAAACTCAACCCATTTTGCATGTCTCCTATTCAACTTACCTTGCCCCTTCAAGTATTTTAAAGACAAATGATCAGTATGAATTATAAATTCCTTGGGCCAAAGGTAATGCTACCATGTTTCTAAAGTCCTAACAAATGCATACACTTCTTTATCATAAGTTGGATAATTTAATATTGCCCCACTTCTCACTAAAGAATGCAATAGGTCATTTCTGTTGCATGAGAACTCCCTCAATCCTAATATTCCATGCATCACATTCAATTTCAAATATCTTAGAAAAATCAAGCTAAGCAAAAAGTGGTGTATTACATAACTTAGACTTAAGCAAATCAAAGGCATCTTACTGTTCCTTACTCCAGTTGAAACTCACACTCTTTTTAATCACCTCAATCAATGGTGCAACTATGGTACTAAAATCCTTAATAAACCTTTTATAAAAGCTAGCTAAACTATGGAAACTCCTTACATCACTCACACTTTTAAGTGTAGGCCATTCATGAATTACATTAATCTTCTCTTTATCAACCTTTCTGTAATGAGCAGACACAATATAACCCATGAAAATGACATATCCTTACAAAAATTGCATTTCTTTAAATTGGCATACAATTTCTCTTTCCTCAAAACATCAAGCACATAATACAAATGTTCAACATGCTTTTCTAAATTCCTAATGTATATTAATATGTCATCAAAATAAGCCACAACAAACTTTCCTAAAAAAGGTCTCAAAACATGATTCATTTATCTCATAAAACTA
Organism: Ceriops zippeliana; assembly: GCA_037897445.1. Classification (NCBI taxonomy): domain Eukaryota; kingdom Viridiplantae; phylum Streptophyta; class Magnoliopsida; order Malpighiales; family Rhizophoraceae; genus Ceriops; species Ceriops zippeliana. Next base: position 3,286,418 of record JBAPLH010000174.1, read on the forward strand.
CTAAGTGCATTAGTTAAACCAAAGGGCATAACTAATCATTCATACAAACCCTGTAGGTCTTGAATGCAGTTTTCCATTCATCTCCTTCCCTCATCTTAATTTGATGATACCCACTATGTAATTCATCTAATATATCATCAAGCCTAGTTTTAGGATGTCGATATTTAATTGTTATTTTGTTGATAGCTCTAAAATCGATACACATACTCAAAGATCCATCTTTCTTTGACACAAGCAACATTGGCATTGCAAATGGACTCATGCTCTTCTTTACATGTCCCTTCTTCATCAACTCATCAACTTGCCTCTGATTCTCCTTTGTCTTCTTAGAATTACTTCTATACATTGGCTTGTTGGGAATGGGAGCTTTAGGAATAAGATCAATATGATGTTCATTCCCCCTTTTTGGTGGTAAACGATTTAGGATCTCCTTAAGGAATACATCATTATAATCCTACAACAAAGATAAAATAGCACTAGGCAAAGATTGTTGTTCCCATAGCCTTGTAAAGGATCAAATAAGAATCTTTGTAAAGGATCAAGATCATTTGTGTTGTTCCCACAGTCGTGTATGGGTTGTAATTGTTATCAACTAAGTTTAATGATGTAATAGCACTAGGCAAAGATTGTTGTTCCCATAGCCTTGTAAAGGATCAAATAAGAATCTTTGTAAAGGATCAAGATCATTTGTGTTGTTCCCACAGTCGTGTATGGGTTGTAATTGTTATCAACTAAGTTTAAGTGTGCAAGAAAGTAAAGCCATATAGAAGGGTAAGAAGGTAAATCCACATGGAAGGGTAAGAACGTAAATTGACCACGTAAGCCCTATTAGGGTTTCATGGAAGACATATATAAAGACCTTGGAAGACAAAAATAGGGTAAGGCCAACACAATTGAATACATGACAAAAAGAAGAGGAGTTTGCAATATTGAGCATTCAGCAAAACCTAGACAACCGATCAACCAAAGAGAACACCAAACCCTACACAGAAGAACACCACAAAGTAGCCATAAAGAACAGTATCGTCAAGTGAACAGTAGTCATCGAGTGAATAATAGCTGTTGAGTGAACAGTAATCGTCATCGAAAGAAGAAGAGAAACCCAATGGCTGACGAACAGTACACAACAAAACGAAGAGAAGTACGACCAAAATGAGATTTGGGGGCTGAACAATGAACAAAGGTGGATGGCCGAAGCAATTGAGCAGCTGTCGATGAGAAGGAGAGAGAAAACACAACCATCGACGGCTGAAAAATCGAGCAAACCAGGGAACGAAGAGAGAGAAAACATAGACTGGAGAAAGAGAGAAACCCGTGAGGAACGGCACACCACTAGTACACTAGTGGTTGGCGAGGAGACGACACTGTTGGACGACAAAGACCTATATGGCGATATCAGAAGGAAAGAGAAACCCAACGACCAAATTAGAGCAGACTGTCGGAGTAAGAAACTCAATATAGCTAGATGGGGCTGGACGGCAGGACGAAGAAAAGTAGACCACCGGCAGAAAAGGGAGGAAATTCGGTTGAGTGGGTGAACAGAAAAGAGAAATCCGGTGAAGAGAGAGAAATCTAGTTGGACGGTGAGAGAGAAATGGATAGGTAAGCTGTAAGACAGTAAGATCGTGAGACAAGGAGATAGGTGAGACCGTAAGATGGTAAAAGCAAGAATTGTGTGAAACAACGTAGAAAAGAAATTCGCAAAGCATGTAAATAACTCAACGTATTTCTAGATTTCTTTAAGAGAGGTTAGAGAGTGTTGCGGTGAACTTTAAACCCTCAATATAGCAGTCTTTCAATTCAATAGAGGCAAGACAAGCTAGAAGAAGGGTAGACACAATAAGTGACACTATTTTTATTATACTTACTTAGTAATTGCAATAGTGAAAGGAGCAAAGAATTAAAGACATCCATTGTAACCTGTGTTTTATAAGTATAGTGGATAGTCTTGGTAGAGGGAGAGTCCCTACCACTGTGGATGTATGTCATGTTGACTGAACCACGTAACTCTCATGTGTTCTTAATTTTCTTTATGTTCTGTGTGTTTGAATTGAGTTGTGAATGCAACTAAAGTATCAGCCAACTCATAACCTAACAAAGACCTAAACAAGAACATTCGTATTATCTATTAGGCAAGGTGTCTGAAAGGTGACTTTAGAGACTATTGTGATTAGTAGGTAGCAATAGATCTACCTTAGTCCAATCTGAGAAAGAGTTCGCTTTTAAGAAGAGGTTGAAGTTGTTCACTTTCCTACAAATTACAAATTGTAGTGATACTGATTCACCCCCCTCTTAGTATCACAAACTAGTAGATCCTAAGGAGAAGTTGAGAACTTCAATTTGTTGCCTAGCTTAGAAGACAACCTTAACATCTGCTCTTTTTGCAAACACACTCACTTGTTTTCTTTCATCTTCACTCTTGTGAACCTGACTACTCTTTTACTTAGCACTCTCAAATGCTTTCACCTTATTTTCTCTCCTTCACTTTATTTTCTCTCTACTCTCTCTTTCTTTTCACTCCTTATTTTTTGCTCACTTTCATAAAGCTTACTTGGTCTTCATACATCTATTTTGGAGTCAATGGAACAAGTGTGAATGGTTTTCCATACATGGTGAAAAAATAGCAGTTCTTATAACCATCACACGAAAGGTTTCTATCAAATTACCAAGGACAATCCAATAACAAATGCCTGACCTACATAGGTACAACATCACAAAACAACTTGTCTATATATCTACCAATGGAAAATGGAACTACAACTTATTTAGTCACTTTCACCACTCTATTTTCATTTAACCATTACAAATGATATGACTTAGGATGTTTGGTTGTAGGCAAGTTCAATTTTTCCACCAACTCTATACTTGCTACATTGGTGCAACTACCACCATCTATGATCAAGTAACAGAATCTATCTTAAACTAAACATCGAGTATGGAAAATATTCTCCCACTATATCTCAACATTTTCCTCCTCCTTAACCTCCACACTAAGGGCTCTCGTTGCTACTAAAAGCCTTCCACTATGCTCTGGATACTTTATCCTTCAGCAACATCACTAGCATCCTTTAGTGGTAACATTTGGTCTTCATCCCTAGCATTATTGCCAGACACATAGTCAGTATTTTCCTTAAGGTACATGGTTCTCTTGTTAGGACATTGTGAAGCCACATGACCCCTACCTAAACATCTAAAGCATTTGATGTCTGTAGTTTTTCCTTAAGTGCCCTTAAGTTTTTCTTTAAATTTTTCCTTTTCAAGGTTGCCCCTACTAGTCTTGGGTCTATGTGAATTGGTTTTAAGCTTACAAGTTATCATTTCTTCCTTTTTCCTCTAATTTGACTTCCAACAAGATGAACCTGAGTTTTGATTATATCTAAAAGTGCTCCTTCCCTTAAGTTGCCTCTTAACTTTCATGACAATGTGTACCATATCTTCAAGCTTTACATAATGTTGCAATTCTACCACATTAGTTCTACTTTTATTCGACCCTTGGAGGAACTTAGCCATGGTTGCCTTCCTATCCTCCATTATATTTGCCTTAACTATAGCAATTTCCATCTCCTTATGGCACTCTTCTAGACTCTTGGAACCTTGCTTAAGGCTCTGTAACTTGTTATACAACTCCCTATAATAAGAACTCGAAAAAAATCTCCTTCTCATCATAGTCTTCAACTCATTCCAAGTTTCTACGGTTCTCTCAAAATTTCTTCTCTTAGTGGTAATATACTGGTCTTACCATACTACAACATAATCAGTGAACTCTGCCACAACTAACTTCACTTTCTTCTCCCCAGATAAGTTATGACACTCATATATTAATTTAACCTTTGTTCCTAATCCAAATAGACATCAGGTCAACTTTTCCTTGGAAAGAAAGTATTTTTTTTAATACTACTAAGATTTTTTTCTACTCCTTCCTTCACTCTATTTCTATTATCCCAACCTCCATTGTACCTATCATAAAACATTTAATTTGCCTCCTACTACTCCTCTACCATTCCTATTACCACGTCCTCCTTTAAATCCACCCCTAAAGTTTCTACTAGCATTATCACCATCATCATAATAATTATCACCTTCTTCACTTAAATCATGTTCAAATTACTCCTTCATGAACCTCCCAGCTAGCTTCTTAGGATTGACACTCAATTCCCCTTCTATTTTATCCATCTTGTCTAGCAATTCCCAAAACATTTGGTCAATCTTATCAAACTTCTACTCTAAGGATTTCATAAGCAATTTAAAATCTAGAACAACTACTTCCTCCTTTCCATGTGGGAAATTGCCTTCTTTAGCAATAGACATTGTGTATGCAAGATTGTTAGTAAATAAATAATATAGCTAACAAAACTCACTCCCTTTTGTGTTTGCTCTCCATTTAACTATAGTAGTCCTCAACTCTTGTGTTTCACACAATGAATTGCAAGACTCTAAGTGCTTTTTCAATAGTTCCAAGCAAATTAAGTTCAGAATAAACAAAACTTGAACATATCAATCCCATACCTACCTCCTTAGAGAAGTGACACGATCAAATAAGATGGGCAATAAAGCAAACAGAATGACAAGGAATTCAATGATATAAGTAGTGTAATTAGACAACAATCAATTATCGAATATAATTGAGTAAATGACCAATTGAGCAATAAAGCCTTTTTTTTTTTTTGTTAACCAATGGGTATTTCTATAAAAGTAACAAATAGTAAAAAGGCAACCCAAGAAATACACAATTTGTTTTTTGGTTAACTAATGGGTATTTTTGCAAAATGAATGACAGTAGTGGGCAAACACAAGAAACACAAGAATTTCTTTTTTTGTTTTTTTTTTAATTATTGAACCAATAATGAAGAACACATGAAAGAGATGATAACAAAGGTACAACTAACTTGAGTTAGAGCCAAAGCTCTAATACAAATGATACGAACTCTGATTATATGTAATCAGAACCTAACACCAATGTTGGTATAGGATTGTTTTAACAAAGATTAAAGGATTTGGAGTTCTGACCCAATGATTATAAACATCTAAGAACCATAACTATAAGATTCAGATGCCACTCCTAACAAGAACAACATTAAAAAAGATAAGTCTATTGAACTAACACACTCAAGTATGAAAGTTCAAAATTAGTTCTCAAAGAACCATAGAAAATAGCTCATACATTCATGAAAATGGGTTTGCCTCCTTCGACCACCCTTTTTGCCCTTTCTATATGCTAACCCCCCAAAACCCTAGCTAATAAGATGGGCTTATTAAGGAAATTCGTCCAACCCACTAAACAATAATAAAAACCCATGAAAATAACCCATTAAGATGCTGAAATTCGTTCAACCCACTACATAACAATATAACCCATGAAAATAATCCATTTAAATGCCCAAACATGGGCTCCCAAATCCAACTTCCTTCCTAAGGCCATGGTTCTCAAATTCCTCCATAGATGACATATTTGCAAGCTTTGGTGAAGCTTCCATCATCCTTAACTCGTATGTAACAACTTCCTAATAGTAAATGTTGCACAACAAGTTGTTGAGATCTTCCTTTATTTTCCTTGACCTTGCCCTTGTCATTGGTCCTCTAAGGTTTTGCAAAGTATCAACTCCTTTGTTGATTTGAGCTGGTACAATATGGCTTCCATCATATACCCCCATTCACAGCTTTTAAGGCTAAAAAACCTCATGCCCTAAGCAGAAGGATGGGTGATACAATCATATTAGTTGTGTTGCCTTATGTGTCACAACACAACAAATCTATCCATAACAAAAATCCCTTGGTGAGAGGCAGCACGAGAGATGTCTCACCCCACTGTTAGCTCGTTGAGGGCACTATGTGAGGGCCTTAATTCAGCCAAGTGGGCCACTATTGAAGTCCCTCGTTGAGCAGCAGCAAATGGGATGTCTCGCCTCAACGTTAGCTGCATCGCAATGGTGCTGGCCATTATTGGAGTCGACTAACTAGTGGCCACAAGCGGGATGTCTCACCCTGCTTTTCCTATAAGGGGCGCTATGTGCATGGCGTAGCACCACAACGTTGGCTTACAAAGGTACCTTGGATGGCAATACAACGCAAGCTATTTCACCACACTATCAACCCGTTAGGGGCAATGCGGGCATGGACCAGCCTCATGGTGTTGGTTATTGATAGGTCCCTTAGTATGCACTAATGATTGGGTTGTGCCCCTCATAACATAATGGCACTGCTTGCTGCAAGAGACCTTCAATGATCAATGGTAGGTGAGTTGTTTCTTCCTGCCATCAGCCCATCAGAGGCAATGCTTAGGTGCACCAGCTGCTAACGACCAGGTTGTGTTCCTCTTCATTTACTCTTGTAAAGAAGGCATCCACCAATTCATTATTCAACATCTTTATATCTTTAAATATGCTCTTCTAGATTCGTAACTTGGCTTCCTTTACAACCTTATCTCCTTTATAAATATTCTTCAATTTGTCCCAAATTTGTTTAGCTATGTTGCACTCCATCACTTTGGTGAATTCTTTATTTGATAAGGAGGCATATTAGGCATTTCTAACCTTTCCACCATACATTAAATTCTTCTTATTAGTAAGTGTCATAGCAGCACCTTTAGCAACAAGAATTAAGCCACTGACAACAAATTTAAAGACATCTAGACCAAGTGACAATAGATATGGAAGCATTTTATTCTTCCATAATTGATAATTTTGCCCATCAAAAGTGGGAATGCCCATATTGTTTAATAAGGACTGTTATAGGTCTCACATTGAAAGGGGGGTTGAATTAGTATGAACTATCATTTTTTTACACATCAATCTAAATTTAACCTCTATGGCTTGTTAGAATTGATGATCTAATTTTTAATTTTCTCCTTTATGTGAGCGCGACTATATGAATAAGAATTAATGCACAAGCACTCAAGAACACATGACAATTTTTACATGGTTTACTCACAATGTTTGAGCTATGTCTATGGTGTGATAGGATCACTTTTAAATCATACAATCCACTCTTGTTATCAAGGGATATAATTTGGTTGTGGAAGGATCACTCCTTAACCACTTGTGGAAGGATCACTCCTTAACCACTTACAATGATCTCCTGGTCACTCCAAGAGTATCCCACCTCATTATTCAATGACTTATCAAGAGTTTATGGAAAAACCTTTCCTAGAGAATGATTACTAAATGTGTACAGACTGCTAGAGCAAAATATGAATCTTCTCCTTCCTTCGCTACCAATGTTGTCTCACCCGCTATTGATGCTGCCTGCAGCATTGCCGCTATTGTCTGCATGCACTGCTACTACTATTTGCATGCTCTACTAATGTTGTCTAACACGCTACCATTGCTACTCGTGTGTGCTGTTAATGCTATCTGCATGTGTTGTTAATACTATCTCTACACACAGTCACTGGTGCCTGCTGTCCACACGCGCTATGTTAGCATTCTTTGCTCCTACTGTAAGGCTCTTTGCGCCTGCTGTTTGTGCTGTTAGCGCTCAATGTCCGTGTGTGCAATTAATACTATCCATTCATGCTGTTGCATTTGCCTACTATCCATACATGTTATGCCTACTGTCCGCTCTCGTTGTGCTTCCTATGCACATGTATTGTGCCTACTGTCCTCACAAGCTGTGCTTGCTATTCGCACAAGCTATACCTATTGTCTACCGCACATGCTGTGCTTACTGTCTGCACAAGCTCTACCTACTGTCAACACAAGTTGAGCCTACTATTTGTGCTCCTGCTGTCAATGGTCTTTGTGCCTGCTGTCCGTGCACACTACAGCTACTGTCTACACATGCTGTTCTTATTATTCGTGCATGCTGCTCCTCCTATTAGCTTGTACTGCTACTACTGTCCGTGTGCGTTGCTGTTATTTTCTTACATTGCTGCTGCTCTCTCCTTGTGCTGCAACAATTTTCTTGCACCATTGCTACTCTCCTTGTGCATTATAGCTATTTTCTCGTGCCATTGCTACTATCCCTGTGCATTGCAGCTATTTTCTCGCACTGCTGCTGGTTTGCTGGTTGATTCCTAGACTTGCTGCTACACATCCTGCTACTACACTTTTCACAGGTGGCTGCTAATTCCCAAACTTGTTGCTGCACGTTCTAATTTTTTTGCTTGATTCTCGCGCATGCTTTTCTAATGGGAAGCCTCCTAAGGTGCTGCTAGTTCTAGTATACCCTCATAGACATGTAGGGACATGTTGTTACTATTGGTATACCCTCCAAGACATGCATGGACATCGACTGCTACTGGTATACCCTTTTAGACATGCAGGGACATGCTGCTAGTGCTGGTATACCTTCCTAGACCTGCTGCTGCTACTGGGAAGTCTCCTAGACATGCTATTACTGTTGGGAAGCCTCTTGGACATATTGCTACTGCTAGGAAGTCTTTTGGATGTGCTGCTGCTATTGGGAAGCCTCCTGGACGTGTTGCTACTCTCTTTTTGGCTGACTACCTTCCCTTCTTTTTTTGGTGGTTGTTGCACTCTCCTTGGCCGGTTGCTCCTTGCTTTCTTTCTTCCTTTCCTTGGTCAGCTGCATTGCCTTCTTTCCTTGGTGGCTACTGCACTCTCCTTGACTGGCTGCCCCTTGCTTTCTTTCTTTCCTTTTCCCCTGGTTGCACCTTACTTGGTGGCTGCCATCTCTTTTTCTGTTCACCTCTCATTTTCCCTAGGTTTACTGCTCACCTCTCTCTTTGGCTGGCTCTCTCAATTTTCTACAGCACATCATTTTCTTTTTACAAGACACCATAAGGTATTTATAGAACCTTAGAATTAGGACTACACAATTATACATGTTGCCCTACAATCAACAGCCGGATTTGATTCCTAAAATTTAGGGTCAATGGTCAACATTGACTTCCTAAAATTTAAGGTCAACGATCAACGGTCAATCTTGACCCCTAAAATTTAGGGTTATGGTTAATGTTGACTCCTCAATGCTAGGATTGTCCTATCATCACCGATTTCTCCCAATGACCTCACTACATCTCAATAGCATTTATAATATCAAATCAACACATATAACCATGTGAGATGGTGTTGACAACAAATCCAACATTAGCCATCAATGATGGACTCAACACTGTAAACATTATTTATGCTCTTCATGATATTAAGCAGTAGTAAATGTAAAGATTCTCAATAGCAGCAAACAATTTAAGATTAAAGTAAAATTGATCAACAGAGGAACCTAAGGCTCTGATACTAATTGATAAGGACCTTCTTAGGCCTCACACTGAGAGGGGGAAGGGATGAATTAGTATGAGATGCTAGCTTTTCACAAATCTTTCCAAATTAAACCTTTATGACCTATTAAAGCCTATGATCCATTTTTATCTCACTTCTTGGGGTGAGAATGGCTGTAAAGATATCAAGCAAATGCAAGCACTAGAGAACACACAAAATTTTTATGTGGTTTACCCATAATGTGTGAGCTACATCTACGATGTGATAGGATCACTTTTAGATCACACAATCCACTCCTATTATCAGGGATATAGCTAATGTTGTGGAAGGATCACTCCTTAACCATTCACAATGATCTCTTGATCACTCCAAGGGTTTCCCACTCTTTTTCAAAGAAGTTCATAAAAAAATTATAATAAAAACTCCCCTGAGAAAGATCTCTCCACATGCACAGGCTGTTGTTATAGAAAGCTGATCTTCTTTTTTCTCACTATCTGTCTCTCCTAAAACTTGTTGTTGTTCTCTCTTTCTTCACTGCTGATTTCTGCTCAAGCTCTATTGGTCTCTCCTTTTTCATTACCAATTTCACAGCTTTCTTTATATCATCGTCCTTGCTCTTTCTCTATCATGTTTCATAGTTCTCTCTTTACATTTACCGATTTTGAACTCTTAGCCTCTGCCAATCTTATCTCTTTGCCTCTATCGGGTTTCTCTCTTACCTCTACAGGGTTCCTCTCCTGCCTCTTCCAGGTTTCTTTCTTGCCTTTATTAGGTTTCTTTCCTACCTCTACTAGGTTTCTGTCCTTTGTACCAGTTCTCTCTTATGCAGGTTCTTTCCCCTATAGCTTCTTTCCTCTTTCTTTCTGTTTCTACAGTTAGAAGCTTTTTCTTTTCTCCTGCTAGAGGCTTTCTCTTAGCAGTTTTTCTTCTACTCTTTCTTGGCAATTTTTCTCCTGCTCTCTCTAAGCAGTTTTTCTCTTCCTTTTTCTTGGCTATTCGCTACAGCTTTCTTTTTCATTCTTTGCATTTCTCTCTTCCATTCTCTACTATTGCAATTCTCTCTACCATTCTTTACTGCTGTAATTCTTTCTATTGTTCTTTACTGCTATAATTATATCTCTCTTTGTTGTGCCCTAGCTCTCTTTTGGTAGCTATATGAGTATTTATAAGCCTCGAGTAGAGGATTGCCTTACAATTAGTTGTTAGCATTGATTTCTAAAGGTTGTCCTACAATTAATGATCAGCATTTATTCCTTAAATTTGAAGTCAATGGTTAGTATTAACTCCTTGAATTTAAGGTCCACGGTAAGCATTAACTTCTTGAGTTTAGGGTCAACAATTAGCATTGACTCATACCTAACAAATGACTTGTAGTGCCACTATTAAACACAATGCCAAAGGCAGTAACTAGTGCTTTGCTTATATCAAAAACACCACCAATAATTTGAATCAACTTGTTGTTTTTGGTAGCATAAGGTGGGGTTGGCAGCATCCTGATTTTGGTCTTACTTTCTTCTTATAATTGTTTAATAAGTGCAGCAATGACTATTACTGTTGGTGGCTTTTGCTTTAATAGGCTGCTCATTGGCTAGTGTTTGCAACACTTTGTAAATGCAGTAAACACATATCAAAAGCACTCATAACATTAAATTAATAAAGACAAGTATATAAGATGCTGTTAACAACAAATCCAACATTAGCCATCAAAGATGGGCTCAAAACCCAACAAATCCAAATCCTTTATAAGCCATGTGATTGAGGAAGAATTAGACTTTGAAAAATCAAGCTTAAGGCAAGAAAGTTGTTTCCAAAAAATATAGTAATTTGAGCAGCATAAAGATGAAGATTCCACCATTTCAAGGGAAAAATGATCCTAAACTTTATTTGAAATGGGAAAGAAAGGTTAAACATGTATTTAATTGCCATAATGATTCCAAGGAGAAGAATGTAAAGTTGGTAGCCATAGAATTCACTAATTATGCAAGTAATTGGTGGGACTAATTGGTGATTGGTAGAATAAGGAATGGTGAGAGGCCAATTTAGTCATGGGAAGTGATGAAATCGGTAATGTGCAAGACATTTATACCTAGCCACTACCATAGAGACTTGCATAGAAAGTTGCAAGGGTTAGTGCAAGAGTCCTTGTTTGTTGAGGACTATAACTAGAAGTTGGAGATAGCCATGATTAGAGCTAATGTAGAGGAAGACTAAGAGGTTACCATGGCAAGGTTTATTAGTGGTTTGAATAAGGAAATTGTAGATGTAGTGAATTTACAACATTATTTGGAGATGGAGGAGTTGTTATATAAGGTTATCAAGGTGGAGAAATAAATCATGTCCAAAGGATCCAAATTTGGGTGGGCTTCTAGTTTTACATGGAAGGCAACTTGGAATGACACCGAAGTAACCTTAAAGCTAAAAGAAGATGCAAAGCCAAAGGAATGAATTGTTAATGGTAAAGGTAAAACTGCTATAAAATCTTCTAAATCTCATGATATTAAGTGCTTTAAGTGTCAAGGACATGGACATATTTCTTCTCAATGTCCAAATAAAAGAGCCATGATCATAATGGAGAATGGTGACATAGAAGGCATTAGTTCAAGTGAAAAAGAACCTGCTAGGTGACATGCCCTATGAACCCTGAAATCAATTTATGATGCACACCCTAAAAAGATAAGATATAAGTTGGGTTGATCAGATCAGAACCCTAATGAAACTAAGTCCTTAAAAGTCCCAATCTTAAATTGCTTGGCTTGTGTACATCTTTATGTATGCCTAACCAACCTTGAACTGATATTTCTATGGACTTTGTCTTAAGATTACCAAGCTCTCCAAGTGGTAAGGACAACATGTTTGTTGTTGTTGATAGGTTTAGCAAAATGGCTCATTTTGTTGCATATTCTAAAACTATAAATGCAACAAATATTGCTAACTTATTCTTTAAGGAAGTGGTGCATTTGCATGGCTGCCAAGAATTATTGTTAGTGATAAGGATGTTAAGTTCTTGAGTCATTTTTGGCGTATTTAATGGAATAAATTAAAAACTAAACTCTTATTTTCTATTGTTGCACATCCTCAAATGGACAAACGAATTGAAGTAATTAAGAGGATACTCATTACTTTGTTATATACTATCATTCAAAACAACTTAAGGCAATGGGAAAAGTTTTTCCCAAATATTAAGTTTGCTTATAATAGATCTATTCATTCTACTACTTTATTACTTTTTGAAGTTACTTATGGTTTTAATCCTTTAACTCATTTAGGTATTTATCTTTGCTTGCTAATGAACATGTAATATTGATGGTAAGATAAAGGTAGAATTTGTGAAGGATTTACACGCCAAGGTTTGGGCTAACATTGAAAGGAAGAATGAGCAATATTCTATACAAGTTAATAAGGAGCGTGTGTAGGTTGTCTTTGAACCTGGTTATTGAGTATGGGTGCATATAAGAAAGGAATGGTTTCCCTTACAATGAAAGTCCAAATTACAACCTAGACGATGCAGTCCATTTCAAGTCTTAGAAAGGATTAATGAAATTGCCTACAAGGTAAATTTACCAGAAAACTATGGTAATGTTAGTGCTACTTTTAATGTTGTTGACTTATCTTTGTTTAATTTTAAAGCTTGTTTTTCTTTTAGGTTGCTAGATTTTAAGATGGGGCTGAATATATATGTAAAAAGCTCAACTTTATGGGCTTACTTGGACGTATAGGTTTGGCTAAGTCCAGTTAGGGTTTTTTCTTTGATTTTTAAGCTTAGTTGCCATTAGTTGTAGTCTTTTAAGAATTCCTATATCAAGGTAGATTTATATTCCTTAATTAAAGGGACCACCTATAATTAATGTCTTTCCTATATAGGTATGAGAAGAAACGTTTTTTCTTATAGAATTATAATGTTTACATGCCTATAGAAGGGTTACAACCATGTAAAATGAGAATCATTAATAATATTAAGGTATTTTCAATAAGCTTTGCTTTGCTTTCTTGTGTTCTTGGAAGAAAACTTTATCTTGACTTGTCAAAGGAGTGATCCACCTTTGTGGCATCTTATGATTGGGGTGTTAAGGATTTGGTTTCCTTAAAGTTTTGATCTGATCAATCCAACTTATTTCTTACCTTTTTAGGGTGTGCATAACAATTTCATTCAAGGTTTCCTAAGGGAGTTTGCCTAATAAGTTCTTATCATTACCCTTTCAATTAGTGGAGTGATATCTATAAGAGTGATGGGATTATGGTGATATACTACCTTAAATAGAGTTTGGCAATTAATGTAAGTAATAAAGTATAATCTATAGGAATGATGGGATTAAGGTGATATACTACCTCAAATAGAGTTTGACAATTAGTGTAATTAGTGGAGTGAGAATTATAGGAGTGATGGGATAGAGGTGATATACTACCTTAAATAGAGTCTAACAATTATTGTAAGTATTGGAGTGAGATCTACAGGAATGATGGGATTAAGGTGATATACTAACTCAAATAAAGTCAAACAATTAGTGTGAGAAGAGCTCTTATTGTAGGCAAATTCAGCATATGTAAAATGTTCCTCCCAACTCTTCAAGCTCTTGCTAATTAATGACCTTAGCAAGGTTGATAGGGTTTTGTTTATCACCTTAGTTTGGCTATCAATTTTAGGGTGGCATGTAGTGCTAAACATGAACTTGGTGCTTAAAGTCCTCCATAACGTTTTCCAACAATAACTAAGAAACTTCACATCTTGATTTGAAACAATACTCTTAGGTATTACATGAAGCCTAACGATTTCCTGGAAGAATATATAACTAATGTGAGAAGCATTATCCATCTTATGGAAAGGAATAAAATGAGCCATCATGGAGAAGCAATGTATTACCAGCATGATAGAATGCTTTCTCCTTAGAGTTCTTAGTAGCCTATGTGCAAAATCTATGCTCACATCAGTCCCAAGAATCTTTACAACCAGAAAAGGAGTGTAAAATCCTTAAGAACTATTTATCAATGGCTTGCACACTTTTATTCATTCCCAGCCAATTGAAATACACTTGAAGTAATGGTAAAATTTTATTCATCCCATAATGGCCGAACTAAACCATTACCATGAGCTTGTCAATCCAATAGATCTCACACTACATAACTTTCCAATCTTAAAGAGGAAAGCATCATACTTCTAAAACTTGTAGGCTATCTTTGCATCATAGGAGATATAGATGGAAGAGCAATCATAGTCTTTAAGGTACAAGTCCTTGATTAGCTTAAATTCAAGTAGCTTGGCGTTAAGTAGGGAAAGTAATGCATGTCTTTTTGATGACGCATCTACTGCTACATTTGGCCAACTATATTTATGCTTGATAACATAAGGAAATGGTTCTAAGAACTTCACCTAACAAGCATGTGTCTTGTTAAGTTTCCCTTGTAAATGCTTTCTTTAGTGACTCATAATGAGGCTGAATTACAAACTCTCCTAATAGTAAGTAAAACTATCATGTTTCAAGTACTCAAATATAAAATGGCCCATGATTAATATGTCCATAAAACATAGCGGTCATAGATCTTGATTAGTTTTCCTTTTATGGTATGAATGGTTTATTGCCTAAAAAGTTAGTTTATGATAGAGATCAAACTGTCTTCAGTCCAACACCTATTTCCAACTTATTCTCATAATCTGTTGTAAGGAATCATAGGTCTAATGACTAGAGCAAGGTCTAAATGTATAAAGGAAGCTTTAGAGTGGTTAATCATGGAGATGTTAGTAAAGGAAGCTATTTTAGATGAATCAGGTGCATTGCCAACATTAATCACCTATATATATTTGGTTAAAGATGAAATATGCATAACACATGAAGAATAAGGCTTGGAGAGGTTTATACAACCTAGTCCATATGTTTGTAATCAATTGGAGCCCAATTTGAAAGCTTAAGATGTATGCAAGTTTTAATTTGCATTTGGGCCTTTACTGAATTTCTTTGCATTCTTGTAATTCAATTGGGTTTTGATTTGTTTTATTTTGCTTCAATCCATATATGTAGTAGGGCTTAATGGTCATGGGCTAGGGCTTTTGTTTTCAGCTTAATAAGAATTTGAATTTTCAAATTTGAGTTGTTGTTGAGTTGTTTGCTAATTAGTTATGGTAAAGAACAAGGGGGAAAACTATTTATCAAGAACTTATTTTGTTCTTATTAAGGCATCTTGTGGTGACCTAATTCATCATAGCGTTGGTTCTAATAAACTTGTTTGATTAGGGTCAAGTTCTCCATGCTTAATTTAAATACTTTCCTAGGGTTTTAATTCTGCATAATTGGGTTTTAGGCTTAACTTAGCCTAAGGTTTACATTATTTGGTATCAAAACTTTGGCTTTTCAAATTAGGTTTTATCTATCGTTTATATTCTTTGTTTATTCTTCATATCTATTATTCATTTGCAGAAAAAATAATCAATCGAATCATCGATTAGGATGAAATGTTACTCATTCAATCTAAAATTTGTTACATTCATCTAATTACTTTGTTTGTTTTGCATCTCCTTATTCAGTTTAGGTTGGTATTCATGAATTCTTATTCAATTAGGATTCATCAAAAACGTTTTCCTTGTTCAATTTAGATTTCTCAATTTGTAATTTTTGGCCAAAATTCAAGAATTCACAAATCCTAATTAAACTAGGATTCCTTGTTTGATTAGGATTTGACCAAATTTGCTTGTCTTGTTCATTTCTTCATTTTGATCATAGTTTATCATTTTAACTCCATTGTTGCTTGTTGTTTTGGTAAGAACCTTGATAAAGTTATTCATAAAGGGCTTGTATGAGGACTTTGTCCTTTGTGCTTTGATCCTTAGTAGACTAGCCTATAGAACTCATCCTGAGGAGACAAAGGAGATACAAAAGCAAGTGGATTAGTTAGTGCAAATAGAATTCATAAAGGAAGTTTTAGCCTATGTTCAGCTCCTGTCATTTTGGTGCCAAAGAAAGATGGAACATGGCACATGTATATGGATTCCCAAGCCATCAATAAAATCATTGTAAATTATAGAAATCCTATCCTTCAGTTAGATTATATGCTTGATCAATTGCATGGTTCATCTGTATTTTCTAAAATTCATTTAGTGAATGATTATTATTAAATTTGCATGAAAGAAGCAGATGAATGGGAAATTGCCATTAAGACAAAATATGGATTGTGTAAGTGGTTAGTGATGATATTTGGTTTAACTAATACACCTAGCACTTTTATGAGGTTAATGGATCATGCCTTGTGTTCTTTCATTGGTAAATTTGTAGTAGTCTACTTCGATGATATTTTAATGTATAACAAAAATCTGGATGATCAAGTCAAGAATTTGCACATTGTTTTTAGTGTTTTAAGGGAGCATCAACTTTATGCTAATCTTAAGAAGTGTGTGTTTTGTATGGAACCCATTGTTTTCCTTGCTTTTGTTATGAGTTTGCAAGGAATAAGTGTAGATGAAGATAAGTTCAAAGCAATTAAAGATTAGGTTACACCTAAAAATATAAATGAGATGAGGAGTTTAATAAAGAACCTACTAGGCGACCTGTCCTAGGAACCTTTAAATCAAATTGTTATATACACTCCAAAAAGTTAGGAAACAAGTTGGATTGATCCAATCAAAAACCTAAGGAAATTAAATCTTAAAAGCCCTCATCTTTAGATGTCATAAAGATTGATTACTCCTTGGATTGATTACTTCTTCCAATAATATAGGAAAGCAAAGCAAAGTTTGTTGAAAAATATCTTAATCTTATTCGTTTCATATAGTTGTAGACTTATATAGGCATGTAAACATCTTAATCTTAAAAGAAAATGATGTTTCTTAACATATCTATATAGGAAAAACCTTAATTACAGGGGATTTCTTTAATTAACGAATACAATTTTACCTTGATGTAGGAATCCTTAAAAGACTATAGTTAATGAAAATTAGGCATAAAAGTCCTAAAAGACCCAATCTTCAGATGCCACAAACGTTAATCACTCCTTTGATAAGTTAAGACAATGTATTCTTCCAAGAACAAAAGAACGCAAAGTTGAACTTATTAATGAAATTCGTGCAGCCCATTATATAATAATAAAAACCCATGAAAATAACCCATTTAAATGTTGAAATTCGTCCAACCCACTACATAATAATATAACCCATGAAAATAACCAATTTAAATGCCCAAACATAGGCTCCCAGCTCTAACTTCCTTCCTAAGGCCATGGTTTTCATATTCCTCCACAAATGATACATTTGTAAACTGTGGTAAAGCCTCTATCATCCTTAATTCATGCATAGCAATTTCTTGTAAGTAAATGTTGCATAACAAGTTTTAGAGTACTTCCTTTATTTTCTTTGATCATGCCCTTGTCATTGGTGGTCCAAGGTTTTGCAAAGCATTAACTCCCTTGTTGATTTGAACTGATAATATGGCTTCCATCATTCCTGCTCTTCTTAAGATGATTTGTCCTCAAATCAACACTTATATCATTAAAGAAAAAAGGAGAAAGGTTAGAAACATTAAATGTTGCACTCATATTATACTCACATAGCAAGTCAAGTTCATATGCATTATCATTGACTCTTACCACCACATGAAAAAGACCATCTCCCTTTGGTTGCATCTTTGATTTCCTTTGCATAGGAAATCTATCCTTCTGTAAGTGTACCTAAACCCAAATACCAGGTTCAAAAGTGATATATCTATGACCTTTGTTGGCTTGTGTTTCATATTGTTTGGTTTTTCTCTCAATGTTAAACCTGGCTTTCTCACAAAGTTGCCTAACCACTTTAGCCATCTTTTTCTCATTTAAATTAACCTTGCCTTGTATAAGTACTAGTACTAAATCCAAAGGAGATAATGGATTTAAACCATAAACAAGCTCAAAAGGAGAATAACCCATAGTACTATGAAGAATGTGATTATAGGCAAACTCCATAAAAGGCAAACATTCTTCTTGGGTTCTAGAGTTCTTACCAATAATAGCACATAACAACGTACCAATAGTTTGATTTACTATCTCAATTTGTCCATCTATTTGTAGATGGCAAGTTGTAGCAAACAACAACTTTGTTCCAAATTTACCCCATAATATCTTCAAAAAATGGCTAAAAATTTTGTCACCTAAATGCCAAAGTGTCCCATTAAATCAACCCCATGAGCTTCTCTCACAAGTAGTATTCTCATAGACCCTTGAGGAATACAATGCTTATTTTCTCTCAACATATACCCCTCATGTTTATAAAAATTACCAAATGTTGTTTTTTATATATAGCATACACATTGCCAAAGTCAATATCATTAATATACAAATTAATAATTTGCTCAAAGCCTAACAACTTAACACTTAAAGTACTAATCAATGTGTACCTACATGACAATGCGTTAGTAACAACATTTTCATTATTTCATTTATAATGAATTATATAAGGTTGTTTCGATAAACTCAATGCATTTTACACGCCTTCTATTCTACTTGTCTTACCCCTTTAAGTGTTTTAAAGGCTCATGATCAGTATAAATTGCAAACTCTTTAGGCCAAAGGTAACACTACCACGTTTCTAAAGTCCTAACAAGTGCATACATTTCTTTATCATAAGTTGGATAATTCAATATTGCCCCACATAACTTCTCACTAAAGAATACAATAGGTCATTTCCCTTGCATGAGAACTCCCCAATCCTAATGCCTGATGCGTCACATTTAATTTCAAAGATCCCTTCATGAACCTCTTACAAAAGTTAGTCAAACCATGGAAACTCCTCACATTTCTTACAACCATTCTTAAATAGCCTTAATCTTCTTTTTATCAACCTTTATGCAATGAACAGACATAATATAACCCATGAAAATGACATGATCCTTGCAAAAGTCACATTTTTTCAAATTGGCATACAATTTCTCTTTTCTTAACACATCAAGCACACAATGCAAATGTTCAATATGCTCTTCTAAATCCTTACTATATACTAATATGTCATCAAAATAAGCACAACAAATTTTCCTAAGAAAGGTCTCAAAACATAATTCATTGATCTCATAAAAGCGCTAAGTGCATTAGTTAAACCAAAGGGCATAACTAACGATTCATACAACCTATGCTTAGTCTTAAATGTAATTTTCCATTCATTACTTTCCCTTATTCTAATTTGATGATACTCACTCATAAGGTAACTTTTAAAAAAGTAACAAACACTACACAATTCATCAAGCATATCATTAAGCCTAGGTATAGGATGTCGATACTTAATTGTTATTTTGTTGATAGCTTTACAATTGACACACATCCTCTAAGATCTATCTTTCTTTGGCGCAAGAAACATTAGCACTACACATGGGCTCATGCTCTCCCTTATACATCCCTTTTTCATCAATTGATCAACTTCCTTTAAAGTTCCTTTGTCTCCTCAGAATTACTTATATATGCTAGCTTGTTGAGAATGGGAGCTTTAAGAATAAGATTAATGTAATGTTCAATTTCTCTCCTTGGTGGTAAGCCATCTGAGATCTCTTCAGAGAATACATCATTATAATCTTACAACATAGATGAAACAACACTATGTAAAGATGAATCAAGTTCAGTGTTAGAGAAATAAGAATCCTTGTAAAGGATCAAGATCATTTGTTGCATAGCTAGGAAGGCAACCCTAACATCTACTTCTTTTGCAAACACAGTCACTTGTTTTCTCTTATCTTCACTTTTTAAACCTAAGCACTCTTGTACATATCACTCTTAAGTTCTTTCACCTAGTCTTTCTCTCCTTCACTTTCTTTTCTCTCTATGCGCTTACTAGGAATTCCTTAATGAAGACCAATAATTGCAATGATCCATACCCATCATGATGAAATTTCAAAGATTACCTATACCTGTCAGCCAAGGTTATAAACTCATTGAATACATTAATGTAGTGCGCATGCGGCTCAGAACATCTAAAGGCATCAAAAACTTGTTATTGCCTCAAACTTCCTTGACCTAAAAGGCTATAGTCTCTTTGAGAAGCTAGCCATAAGCTTATCACTCGGTTTGTCGCTCTTCAATGGCAATAGTAACAATTCCTTCCTAGCTTGCCATACTCATAACTTAAGCAAGAACCAAGTCATACATAGGATTTAACCATTGCTCTAATACCACCTGTCACAGAGTTAGACTTGGATTATGCTAATCCATGTGGAACTTAGAGTCCTTAAGAGAAAAGATGAACTAAGTAAGCCTTAAAGAGTTTGAAAGGATTGGCTTGGAGTCGAGAGAGGTAAGTAAGAGGCTAGAAAACTATAGGCACAAGAGAGCTTTGTAAAGGAGAGAACTTCTCAATTAAGTGGTGTCTTACAAATCAGAGGAGTGGGGGTATTTATACTTGTTCCACCTCCTTAACGTGTGGCTACAATTGCTTGTTCCAAATTTCTATGGAACAATTTAGTTCAAGACTATTTTAAAATAGTTTAGATATTTACAAAAGAGAATTATAAATACTTGACACATAAGCATGCATCTGGAACTTTTTTGCCAAGTCTTTAGGCAGTAGATGGGCTAGGCCTCTAATAGGCCTAGTTTGGCAATACTTTTAGACAAATCATGATAGTAGGCTTGTTTTAAGTACTTTAATTTCTTCAAAGTAACAACACCGGAGGCACAACCTGACTAATTATGGCTAAGATCACATCACCAATAAAAGAGATAAGGTGATCGATACATGCCAAAGGCTGACAGATTGACCTATCCCAAAATCTAATTACAAGCTTTTTAATTACAACAACTTAAATATATGCTATTAGAGCTGGAATTACTACTTTTGGCACTGGACTTGCCCTCTAATGGATCTTCCTCAAGGGATTTAGATTGTACTCATTCTAATTACCAAACTTATAAGAGCTCAAAATTGTTATTTATTGTCACTACCTCCCCGTGTTAGGATTGGTTAATTTGTGTGCCTGTTGTTGAGCCCATCGTTGATGGCTAATGTTAGATTTGTTGTCAACAGCATCTCATATTTTGTCCTTGTTGATTTGATGTTATGAATGTCATTGAGATGTAGAGAGATCATTGGTCAAAACTGTTGATGGCGAGTCAACCCTACATTCAATAAATCAATGTTGACCATTGACCTTAAATTTTAGGAATCAATTCTGACTATTGATTGTGGGGCAACCCTTTGGAATCAATGCTGAGCGTTGACAATTGTGCAACCCTAATCTCAAGGCTTATAAATAGATCCATGCATTTATCAAGACGTGGGTGTGCTGTAGAAAAAATTAAGAGAGAACGACAAAGAGAGTGATTGACAAAGAATGGTGCAACGACAAACGAAAGAAAGGTGCACTTGGTAAAGAAATGACAATAGCCACCAAAGAAGGAGTTAGCCACACTAAAGGGAGAAAAAGGTGCAGTAGCCACTAAAGAAGAAGGTATGCAGTAGTAAACCAAGGAGAGGTATGCAGCTAGTCAACCACACCAAGGGAAAAGGTGTGTAGTGGCAAACGAAGGAGAGCTATGTAGCGATAACCAGTCAACTAAACCAAAGGAGAGGTGTGTAGTAGAATAGTCAACCATACCAAGGGAGACAGTGTGTAGCACCAACCATTCAACCACACCAAGGGAGGAGGTGTGCAACAGTAACCAATCAACCATACTGAGGGAGAAAGTGTGTAGTGGCAAACCAAGGAGTGGTGTGTAGCGGTAACCAATCAGCCAACCAAGGAAGAAGGTATGCACCAACAACCAAAGAAACCATAGGCATAAGGTGTAGTAGAAACCAAAGAAGAAGGTGTAGCAGCAACCAATCAAAGTAGGTGTAGCGGCAATTAATCAAACAAGGAGGTAGCATCCATTAAAAGAGAGGCAGCTGCACCAAAGAAGAAGGAGCAGCAGCAACCAAAGAATGAGGAGACAGCAGTACCAGAGGAAGAAGGAGAATGTAGTGATGAACAAACCAACAATTGTAACAAGGAGAAGCTAGTAATTGTAGTAAGGAGAAGGCAACAATTGCAACAAAGAGGAAGGTAACAATTGTAGCAAAAAGAAGGCAACAACTGCAATAAGGAGAACAACAATTAGAGAAAGGAAAAGGCAGTAGTAGAAGAAGGAAAAGATCCTCATTTTGAAATAGTAGCCTTGCACATTGAGTGATCCTTCTTAAGAAAGTCTTAGTCATAAACCTTTATAAACTTCTTGAAAAAGAGTCGGAGACCCTTGGAGTGCTTGGGAGATAACTTTTTGATTGGGAGGTCATTGTAAGTGGTTAAGGAGTGATCCTTCCACAACATTACCTATATCCCTTGATAACTAGAGTGGATTGTGTGATTTAGGAGTGATCTTATCACACCATAAATATAGCTTACACATTGTGGGTAAACCACATAAAAACTTTATGTGTGTTCTCTGGTGCTCATGCTTGCTTGATATCTATACGACCATTCTCATATTAAGAAGCAAGAAAAAATTGAATCATCGATTATAACAGGACCAGCCTTCTTTACGAGAGTAAATGAAATTGTGTGATTTATTAGATGCTATAAAGAGGAGATCAATAATGCTATTATGGTAAGAGATATATAGAACCTTACCGAAAGCTTTCAATGCCAAAGTTTCCTCCATAGAAGATAGAGATTTAAATAGGCTGCCCTTAAATGATTTACATAGCATATTGGTGACTTATGAAATGAGAATAGCCCTAATGAAGAAAGAAAAGAAGTCTAAGGAAGAGAAGGAGCTGACTTTGAAAGCAATAAAGAAATTAAAGATTAAAGACTAAGAAGAAGAATCCAACAGTAGCTCTAAAGAAAAAAAATGGTGAATCGAGAGTTTGTTTAGACAAAAATATCAAGCTAGAAAAAGAGGTAAAGCATCTTAAAAAGTTGCATGAAGATTCTGCTGTTGATGAATTTAATCTCTAAGTGAAAGAAAAGGGCTTTGAAGCAAGAGAAAAGGAGTGCCTACAGAGAATTGAGGAGCTAAATGTACTTAGGGCAGAGCAAGGCAAGATACATGAAGATCTTGGTGCTAAGGTGATTGCACAAGAACAAGTGGTGCTGATTTTGAAAGCTAAGCTCCACAAGGCTAAGTTCAAACTTAAGAAGTATGAAGAAAGCTTTATGTTGGCTATGGAAGTGAGAGAAAAGTCATCTTCAGCAAATGCCATCGAGGAGGACGCTACCAAAAAATTGGATGAATGTCTAAGCAAACAAAGACCTCATTTCATCAGGAAGAAAGGACTTGGCTATATTAAAAAGTCAAATGAGAGGGTAACAAAGAAGAAGAAAATTGTGTTTGTGCCTGAAAGCAAACACAATGATCTTTTGGAGAAAAGAACCCAATCCAAGATAAAATAGGATAGAAAGATGTGCTAAAAACTCCCATCCAAAGGAGACAGGTTGTCAAAGAGGAAAGGAAGGCTGCCAAAATAGTTGTTAATGATAGGAGACATGAACCATGTTGTGGTATAGAAGATTGGGACATCTTGGACAAAAAAAGGCTAAATAAGTTGTCCAAAAATAAATCTATGAAAGATGTACCCAAGCTGATAAGAGAAAGAAATTCCATTTGTAGCATATGTCAAAAAGGGAAAATGGTGAATACTTCCCACAAAAATGTGGAGATTCAAACAAAGAAGCCATTAGAGCTCATTCATTTGGACCTTTGTGGGCCTATGAGACAAAAATTAACAAAGGGTGATAGGTACTTCATTTCTTGTAATTGATGATTTTACAAGAGTGACTTGTATTATATTCTTGAAACATAAGTTAGATGCTCTTAATAATTTCAAGAGCTATAAGACTCTAGCTAAAAATCAGTTGGAAAAATCAAAAGGCTTAGGATAAACAATGGGAAAGAATACACATGTAGTGAATTTGAAATTTATTTGAAGAAGCTTAGAGTGAAGCATGAATATGCTAGTCCTTACATACCTCAACAAAATGGTATGGTTGAAAGGAAGAATAGAAACCTAATGGATATGGCAAGAACCATGTTGGCTGAGCATGGTACTTTACATGGCTACTAGAGAGAGGCTATCACTACTGCAACTCAAATTCAAAACAAATACTTGATGAGACCATATATAGACAAGACACCCTATGAGTTGTGGAATAAAAAGAAGTAAAGTGTAAAACATTTAAAATGTTTTGAAGTCCATGCCTCATTAAAATCAAAGGTAAGAATCTTGACAAATTTGATGAGAAGGCTGATGAAGGCATATTCTTAAGCTATGTACCAAATGGAAGAGGCTTTAGATGTTGCAATAAAAGGTTGTAAAAAATTATGGACAACTTTGATGCTAAAATAATTGAAGATGCCATTTGTATTAACAAAAAAGAATCTAAAAATAATGAATCAAAGGCTATTCAGCATAGGAAAGACATTGATTCTCAAATTACAAGTGATTAAGACGAAGAATCAAGGCATTCCCAAACTCATAAAAGAGTCAAGCTGAAGTTAAGGCTTAAAACATCATTAGTAGTAAAGAGGACTCTGTGTAAACTAGGAGAAGACTAAAAGTTTGTGAACGAACCTCATTGATCTCTAAGGTTGAACGAAAGTTAGTGGAAGAAGTATTAAAGCACAAGGAATGTGTGTGTGTGGGTGGGTGTGTGGGTGTGGGTGTGTGTGTGTGTGTATTATGAATGAAAAGCTTCATCAAATTGAAAGGAACAAAATTTGGTGTTTAGTACGTAGACCTAAAAGGAAAAACATTATTAGAAACAAATGGGTGTTCAAAAATAACGTCGATGAAAATGGTGAGGTGGTAAGAAATAAGGCAAGACTTGTTTGCAAAGGCTACTCACAAGTAGAAGGGATTGACTTTAAAAAGACCTTTGCTTTTGTTGCCAGGCTTGAAGCAATTAGAATATTTATGGCTATTGTTACTCAAAGAAACTACAAAGTTTATCAGATGGATGTGAAGTTTGCATTTCTAAATGGAGAGCTTAAAGTAGAGGTATTTATTGAATAACCTAATGGTTTTATATTTGATCATTATGGTTCAAATGTGTGCTAATTGAACAAGGCTTTATATTGCTTAAAGCAAGCTCTATGAGCTTGGTATTCCAAGTTAGATACATGTCTCAAAGATATGAAGTTCAGAAAAGGGAATATAGATAGCAATTGTACATAAAAGAAGATAAATAGGGCCAATTAATTGTTATGGTTTATGTTCATGACATAATTTTTGCTGCTAAAAAGGAGGCCTTTTGTACTACTTTTATTGATTAGATGAAGAAGAAGTTTGAGATGTCTATGTTAGGTGAAATGAATTCTTCTTAAGGTTATAGGTTTTGTATTGCAAAGCTAGAATTTTTCTCTCCTAGGAAAAGTATGCTTGTGAGTTGTTAAAAAGGTTTGGGATGGAGAACTCTAAAGAAGTAAGCACTCCAATCACCATTGGAACAAAGTTAAGCAAAGATAAAGAAGGCAAAATTGTTGATCAGAAGGAATATAGAAAGTTGATTGGAAGTTTACTATATTTGTTAGCATGAAGGCTTGATCTTGTTTTTGCTTTAACATTTTGTGCTAGGTTTCAAAGTGACAATAAGGAATCTCATCTCATGGCTGCTAAGAGAATTTTGAGATATGTGTAGGGTACAATAAATTATGGGTTGCTTTATGATAGAAGTGGATAGCTTAATTTACATGGGTATATAGGTGCTAATTGGGTTGGAAATTGTGATGATAGAAGGTCAATGTTAGGTGATGCATTTTTTGGGTAGTAGATATGTTTCATGGCATAGTAAGAAAAAAAAATTAGAGACTCTAAGTATTACAAAGGTTGAATATGTGGTTGTTACTCAAACTTGTACTCAATTACTATGGATAAAACAATAGTTTGAAGGTGGATGTGTAGCTACCATTGCTATTTGGTTATAACAACCAAAGTGCCATCAATTTATCAAAGAATCCTATCCAACACTTTAGATCTAAACATATTGAAATTAAGTACCACTTCATTAAAGAAAAAGTGGAAAAAAATAAAGTAAAGTCGAAGTATGTGCCTACTGTGGAGCAAGTTGCAGATATATTCACAAAACCTTTGTTAAGAGAGATGTTCCAGAAGTTAAGGTTGACCTTATGTGTTCAGCCTCCCCTTCCCTCTTTTATTATTCTTTGGATTTGTTGTTAAAGGGGGAGATACTTTGAATAAATCCAAAGAATGTATATACTAATTAAAAAGGGAAGTATCTTGATAAATAAAGGAGGAGAAATTGTCAAGGGGGAGGAAAAAAAAAAGGGAGTTAAAGGTTGTCCCCAATTGAAATCATGCGCACATATAAAAAGGGAGATGCATGTTTTAGGGGGAGTTGTGAATGTCAAAAGCTGCTACTTGTATTTAATTGTTAATTTTTTGATTTAATGTATTGCCAACAAATCCAAAGGGAAAAATTGTTGAACCCATCTTTGATGGCTAATATTGGATTTGTTATCAATAGCATCTCACATGTTTGTCTTTATTGATTTGATGCTATGAATGTCATTAAGATGTAGAGAGATCGTTGGTCAAAACTATTGATGGTAGGTTAACCCTAAATTTAATGAGTTAATGTTGACCATTGACCCTAAATTTTAAGAATTAATGTTGACTATTGATTCTAAATTTTAAGAATCAATTTTGACCATTGATTGTAAGGTAACTCTTGGGAATCAATGCTGACTGTTGATGATTATGTAACCTTAATTTGAAGGCTTATAAATACATGCATGGATTTATCAAGACGTAAGCATGCTGCAAAAAAATTAAAAGTGAACAGCAAAGAGAGTGACTAGCAAAGAAAGGTTCAGTGGCAAACTAAAGAGAGCTACAACTAGCAAAGAGGTGACAACAGCCACCAAAGAAGGAGTTAGCCACACTAAAGGGAGAAGAAGGTGCAATAACCACCAAAGAAGAAGGTGTGCAGCATCAAACCAAAGAGAGGTGTGTAGAGGTAGACCAAGGAGAAGTGTGCAGTAGCAACCAATCAACCAAACCAAAGTAAATATGTCTAGTGGCAACCAGTCAAACACACCAAGCGAAAAGGTGTGCAACGACAAATTAAGGAGAGGTGTGTAGTGGCAACCAATCAGCCATACCAAGGGAGAAGGTGTGTAGCAGCAAACCAAGGAGAGGTGTAAAGTGGCAATTAGTCAACCACACCAAGGGAGAAGGTGTGCAGAGGCAACCAGTCAACCATAGTTAACCACACCAAGGAAGAGATGTGCGGTAGCTAACTAAGGAGAGGTGTGCAATAGTAACCAATCAACCATACCAAGGGAGAAGGTGTGTAGTGGCAAACCAAGGAGAGGTGTGTAGTGACAACCAATGAACCACACCAAGGGAGAAGGTATGCAGTGACAAGCCAAGAAGAGGTGTGCAACGATAACTAATTAATCAAACCAAGGGAAAAGGTGTGCAATGATAACTAATTAGTCAAACCAAGGGAGAAGGTATGCAATAGCAACCAATCAACCAAACCAAGGGAGAAGGTGTGTAGTAGCAAACCAAGGAGAGGTGTGCAGCGGTAACCAATCAACCAAACCAAGGGAAAAGGTGTAAAGTGGCAACCAAGGAAACTAAAGGTATAAGGTGCAGTGGCAACCAAAGAAACCAATGGAAGAAGGTGCAGCAATAACCAAAGGGAGAAGGTGCACTAGTAACTAATTAAAGAATGTGCAGCGATAATCAATCAAAGAAGGTGCAGTAGCAATCAATCAAAGAAGAAGGAGGTAGTAGTTGCCAAAAGAGAGGTAGTCACACCAAAGAAGGAGTAGTGGCAACCAAAGAACGAGGAGACAGCAGCAACATCTAGGAGGCGAGTGCATGGCAAAGCAAACTAGCAATAGTACCAGAGGAAGAAGAAGAGTGTGGCAGTAAAGGAAACCAGCAATTACAACAAGGAGAAGGTAGTAATTACAGAAAGGAAAAGGCAGTAGCAGAGGAAGGAGAAGATTTGCGTTCTACAATAGCAGCTATACGCATTGAGTGATCCTTCTCAAGAAAGTTTTAGTCATAAACCTTTTTATAAACTTCTTGAAAAAGGGTGGGAGACCCTTGGAGCAATTGAGAGATCAATCCATTGAGTAATTGGGAAATCAACTCTTTAATTCGGAGGTCATTGTAAATGGTTAAGGAGTGATCCTTGCACAAGTGGTTAAGCAGTAATCCTTCCACAACATTAACTATATCCCTTGATAATAAGAATGGATTGTGTGATTTAGGAGTGATCCTATCACACTATGGATGTAATTCACACATTATGAACCATGTAAAAATTTTGTGTGTTCTCAGGTGCTCATGCTTGCTTGATATCCATACCGCCATTCTCACATAAAGAAGCAAGAAAAAAATTGGATTATCGATTTTAACAGGTCACGAAGGTTTAATCTAGATAAATTTGTAAAAAGTAAGCATCTTACACTAATTAACCCCTCCCTCATCTCAATATGAGATTTAAGAAGATCCTCATCACTTGCTACCTTCCTTGGATGTGATGGAACTAAGTTGCACGTAGTCTCAGCCAAATTTTTCACACATGACGTGCAATAGTGTTTACAGGAATTACTTCTCAACCTTTATTACTTCACCCAAAGTATACAAAGGATGCCAAGACCTCTCCCACGACCTTTATTACTTTTTCTCTCTTATTGTATCTATGACCCTTGTCTGCCACATATATTTAAAGTGCTAGTAGTTGACACTTCTAACTACCTAGGGATATGTGTGACTTGGCTACCAAGCCAATGATGCATAATAGGGCTCTCCTTTTTGGGGCACTAATTATCTCATAAGAACAGGCTCTCCTTCACTCAGGGAGAGCATGACATTTCATCAAGGACTTTTTTCAACCACCTTTTTTAACCACCCATGTTCTCCTTCTCTTAAGGAGTTCATGCTAACATACTTGTCTTAGATAGGGTTGTTGAAGGTTATGCATTTTTGCCACCTTTGCCACTCCCTGCATTTTGGTGGAGATCAACGCCCATGATCCTATATTTTTGTGGCATATGGAGAAACCATCTAACCTTATCCACCCCTTTAACCTTTAATGTGTCAGCTGGCTGCAATTGGTCATTGGCTTGTGTTAGCTTGAACCTGTAACCTATACACCAAAGTTGTGGCTAAGGGAGACATTGCTGTGCCTAGGCATGTTGGTTCATTGCCAACACCTATCGCTGTACCACTGTTGGGCCCTAAATGTCACTCTCTTCCACTCCAGTAACATAGCCTTTTGCACTATGCACAATCCTTGACTTACCTTGCCTTGGTTGAGTGTCCACACTCAACTGCTTATGCAAGAATTGATGCAAGGTGCTTCCAATTTACTTGCATCCTTAAACTAATAGGTTTTAAGGGACTACTAAACCACCCCCACCAATTAAAGCCAATGTCTTCGTTAGTAGGTTTGATAAGTAGTCTTGGATTTGTTCTCAAATTCCTAAAGATTCATTTCTCTCTCCTAACTATTATTGTTGTCTAAACAATTCTTTGACTTTAGCAGATGCTCAATCTGGTGACTCTTATTGCTTTGCCTGAGGATCCTTTCTACCTCCCATTGTATTTTCATACTGATTGTCTTGCTTATCTCTTTAGAGGCTTATCCCCTACCTCTTTATGATAAGCTTTCAAGAAGCTTACATGACAGGTTGGATGCATCTTCAGCCTTCAGGCAATTAAAGTCAATAAGCCACCTTACCAACCTTCTTAGTGATAAGAAATGGGTCATTGTACTTGGGAATCAGCCCCCAATGCACCATTTTTCGACTAATTTTTCTATATTTGAAGAGTTAATTTGAGTGGCACCTTGTCTCCAACTTGAAACTCCACATCCCTCTTTCCCTTATTGGTATACTTATTCGTTGGGATGCCTTATTTAAGTTATCTTGGGCTTCGTCTAATAGCTCTTGCTTTGATCGTCCATAGTAATAGGTAGTTAGATACTTTCCTCCTATTCCTATTCTTGTAATTTCATTAGGAGTAAAGGGCTGATGCCTTGTATCCAACTTGAAGAGACTTATACTGGTTGCAAATGACCAATACACATTGTAGCAAAATTGGGTGCAAATCGAATAACTCTAGCCAATGTTTTTTGCTAACCATTACAAAATGCTGAAGATATTCCTCTAACAAACCATTGATACGTTCAGTTTAGCCACCAGTCTAAGGATGATTGGCAGTGGAAAACTTCAATTTAGAGCCTATCATGTTGAAAAGAGTTGTCCAAAATCTACCAGTGAAGCAAGGATCCTGATTGCTTACTATATCTTTGGGCAACTCGAAGTATTTCACCATATTCTTGTAGAACAATTCTGTAGCTATCTCTGCTTGACATGAGGAAGGGGCTACAACCAATATAGCATATTTTGAAAATCGATCATCCACCACCATTATGGGTCCTTTGCCATTAACCTTTGGGAATCGACACCCCAATTTCGTTGGAATCGATAATGGTTATAGTAGCCCTGCCTCTTTGCACCTCTCAACTTTATCTTATTGATAGATAATACATATTTTCATGTATGCCTCCACATCATCTTCCATTTTCGACCAATGATAGCTACGGGACAGCAAGGCAATCATCCTTTCTACACTAGGATGAACTGCCCATTGAGATTCATGACATTCCCACATAATCTCTTGCCTTAGGACAATACCTTTGGGAACATACAAATGATTACCCTTAGCATGTAGTAACCCATTATCAAGCCAATATCATCGTACTATGCCCTCCTTCACTTGCTGCACAAGTTTTTGGTAGTTTGTATCCCATGTCGCTTGTGCCATTACTCTATCTAGCAAGTCACTCTGTGCGTTTGTGAGGGAGCAACCACTTGTTGCACCTCCCGATGGCTCAAGGCATCTGCCACTTGATTGTGCCTCCCTGGCTTGCACTTTCATACAAAGTCATACTCCACCAAGAACTTTTTCCATCAGGCTTGTCTTACGGACAACTTCTTTTGAGTTTTGAAAAATGTGTTTGCCATGACAACATGCCACAAATCTGGTACCCAACAAATAAACTCACCAAATGCGAAGGCAATGCATAATAGTAAGCATTTCCTTCTCGTGAGATGAGTATTATTGTTTTACCTTATTAAATTTTTGGTTCTTGTAGGCAACCAGATGGCCTTCTTGAATCAATAGCTCATCAATTGCCTTGTTTGATGCATCCATGACAACATAAAAAAGTAATTCAAAGTTTGGTAGTCGTAACACCAGTTTTGTTGACACAGCTGCCTTTAGCTCATTGAAGGCTTCTTGGCACTCAATGGTCCACCTTTATGATAGGTCTTTCTTGAGTAAGTTAGTGAGAGGAGACACCTTCTTGGAGTAACCTTGCACAAACTTCCTGTAATAGTTAGAAAAACCAAGAAAAGATCGCAATTTCATCATTCTATAATGGCCTGAACCTTTCCCTCATCCATCTTGACATACCCATTTGATGAGGACCTTCTTAGGTCTCACACTGAAAGAGGGAGGGGGTGAATTAGTGTGAGATGCTCGTTTTTTACAAATCCTTCTAAATTAACCTCTGTAACTTGTTAAAGTCGATGATCCAATTTTTATCTTTGTTCTTTATGTGAGAGTGGTCATATGGATATCAATCAAATACAAACACCCAAGAACATACGACAATTTTTATGTGCTTTACCTACAATTTGTGAGCAACATACATGATGTGATAGGATCACTGTTAAGTCACACAATCCACTCTTGTTATCAAGGGGTATAGTTAATGTCATGGAAGGATCACTCCTTAAGCACTTACAATGATCTCTTGATCAAAGAGTTAATCTCTTGGTCACTTAATGGATTAATCTCTCGATCACTCCAAGGGTATCCCACCCTTTTTCAACAAGTTTATCAAAAGGTTTGTGACTAACACTTTCTGAGAAGGATCACTCTAATGAGGACCTTCGGTCTCACACAGAGAGGGGGAGGGGTGAATCAGTGTAAGAGGCTCGCTTTTTACAAATCTTTTCGAATTAACCTTTGTGACTTATTAGAGTTAATGATCCAATGTTTTAACCTTTTTCTTTATGTGAGAGCGACCATCCGGATATCAATCAAACGCAAGCACTAGAGAAAACACAAAGATTTTTACATGATTCGCCCATAATGTGTGAGCTATGTTCATGGTGTGATAGAACCACTCTTAAATCACACAATCTACTCTTATTATCAAGGGATACAATTATAATGTGAAAAGATCACTCCTCAACCACTGACAATGATCTCTTAATCTTTGAGTTGATCTCCCAATCACTCAAAAGTTTGATCTCCCGATCACTAAATCAGATGATCTCCTGATCACTCAACAAACTAATCTCCTAATCACTCCAAAGGTATCATACCCTTTTTCAACAAGTTAATCAGGAGTTTAGTAACTAACACATTCCTTAGAAGGATCATTCAATGTGAACAGGTTGCTAATGTAGAAAGTAGATCTTCTCCTTCCTCACTTCTCAAGCTTTACTGATCTCTTCTCAGTAGGTTATCTCCACTACTAGTTACCTCTGTTGCAAGTTCTCTCCCCCTATTTTCGATGTTGCCTCACCTGCTGCCTCAACAAGTTCTCTCCTCTGCTGCCAGTGCCACCTCCTTTGGCCTTGACAGGCTCTCTTTCTCAGATATTGATGTTGTCTCACCTACTACCTTAGCAGGTTTCTTCCTCTATTATTAGTGCTCTCTCACCTACTACCTTGATAGGTTGCTTTACCTGCTGCCTTGGTAGGTTTTCTTCCCCTGCTACCAATGTTGCCTACCCTTCTATCGGGGCAGGTTTTCTCCTTTGTTGTTGCAAGCTGTTAGACATGTTGTTGAGACACATTTTCTTCTCTACTATTGCAAGCTACTGAACTTGCTATTGGGGCAGGTTTTCTCCTCTTGCTTTTTGTTGTGTTTCCTACCCCATTGTCGAGACACGCTGTTGGTTGTGCTTACAAGTTGTAATGTTTGGTTGTGTTTACTAGTATTGTTGCCTACACTTGCTAGGATTGTTGCCTGCACTTATTGTTGCTACCATCTACAATTGCCAATTGTCTACATGCACCTACTCGTGCTGCAGGATGTGCTACTAGTGTTGTAGGCTGGTGGTGTTGTGGGCTGCTACTAGTGTTGCGGGCTATTGTTGGTGTTGTGGGCTACTACAAGTGTTGCTAATTACTGGTGGTGTTATGCAGGATGTGTTGTTGGTGTTGCCTTTTGCAACTTACTAGTTTCTTTACTGCAATTGCAGGATTCCTTGGGTGGTAGCTCCAACTCTTTCACCCTTTGGTTTGGCCGGCTGTTGCCTTCTCTTTCTTTGGTGTGGCTGCTACACACCTTCTTTTCTGGTTTGATGTGGTTGCTACATGCCCTCTCCTCTAGTTTAGTGTGGCTGCTGCACACCCTTTCATGTAGTTTGGTGTGGCTGTTGCATACCTTCTCTTCTGGTTGGTGTGGCTATTGCAAGTCCTCTCCATTGGGTTGGTAAGGCTGCCATAAGCCCTCTACTTTGATTTGGTATTGTTGTTGCATATTTTTCTCTCCTTGGTGTGGCTGTTGCACCTTTTCTCTCCTTGGTGTGATTGCTACATGTCTTTCTCTCATTGGTGTGGCTGCTACACATTTTTCTCTCCTTCGTGTGGCTGTTACATGCCTCCTCTACTGGTTTAGTGTAGCTATCGGCTGTTGCACCTCCTCTTTTGATTGGTGTGGCTGCTCTCTTCTAGGTGCTGCACCACTCCTTGGCTGTAACTCTCTTGGCCAGCTACTACTACAAATCCTTCAGCTGTCTGCTCCTTTCCTTGGTGGCTACCTCCTTTACCTTGGCCGATCACTCTCTTCTTTGGTGGTTGCCTCTCTCTTTACTGCTTAACCACTTTTTACTATTCTCTTTCAAGATTTTACAGCCCAAACATTAGTCTTACAAGATGCATAAAGGTATTTATAGAGCCTCAAGATTTGGGTTACAAACTCATCAACGTTCAGCATTGATTCCCAAGGGTTGCCCTACAATCAACGGCCAGATTTGATTCCTAAAATTTAGGGTCAACAGTTAATATTGATTTCTTAAAATTTTGGGTCAATGGTCATCCTTAACCCCTAAAATTTAGGGTTGACAATCAACATTGACTCATCGACTTTAAGGTTGACCAGCCATCACCGGTTTCACCCAACAACTTTTATACATCTCTTTGACATTCAAAACATCAAATCAACATGAACAACCATGCGAGATGTTGTTAACAACAAATCCAATATTAGCCGTCAATGATGGGCTCAATAATCTCTCCCTTTGGATTTGTTTGCAACATATTAAGTCCAACAATCAGATCAGCAATGCACAAATAGCAACCTTTGACATTTATAGCTCCCCTTGAAACATTCATCTCCCTTTTTGTATGTACTCATACCTTTAACTCCCCATATTTTTTGCTTCTCCCCCATGACAGTCTCTCCCTTTATTTGTCAAGCTGCTCCCCCTTTTAATCAATATATACTCTCTTTAGATTTACACAAAATATCTCCCCATTTGACAAGAAATCCAAAGAACAATAGAAGAGGGAAGAAGAGAGGAGTTAGAGAATACCTTAGCCTCTAGGGGATGGCTAAATACTTAATTTCAACCTCTTTTGTCCAACATGTCCCAATCTTCTATGTCACAACAAGTTCTTATCTTTGGTGCTCATGTAGCATGTGTTTTTTGCTTTTCAAAACTTGGTATAATTTGCCATTTGTTTCTTCACCCTTAGTAAGAATAGCACCATGCTCGTCCCAAAAGCATTGCCAAACTAGGCCCATTGGACGCCTAGCCTGAATATGGCTTAAAGACTTGGCCAGAACATTTTAGACGAATTCTTGTAAAGCATGCCTTATCTTCTTGTAAAGAGTAGAGTAATAGGAACCGTAAGTTCAAATGGATCCTAGTCACACATTGAGGAGGTGGAACCATTATAAATAACCCACTCCTCTCATTTGTAAAGACACACCATTGAATTGAAGTTCTTTCCTTTGCAAAGCTCTCTCTCTTGTGCCTTCGGTTTCCTTGTGCCTTTCTAGCCTCTCTCGACTTCGAGTTGATTCTCTCAAACTCTCTAAGGCTTACTTAGCATCTTCTCTCACAAGATTGTCTAAGTGCTGCACGAGTTAGCACGTCTAAAGCCTAACTCTGTGACAGGTGGTATCAAAGTAAGGTAATCCTAGTCTCTACTTTGTTCTTGTTTGAGTTGTAAGTATGGCAGGTAAGGAAGGAAGCGTTCTTGCCAACATTGAGGAGTGACAAATTGAGCTTCAAGCTCATGGTCGAAAGGAGCAACGTGCTCTAGCTAAGCGTGGGAAGTCCAAGGCCGTAACAAAGGAGCCTGTGGAGTCTCATGTGGCTGTCCTAAAAAGGAACATCATGAATATGAGTTCCTTGGTGGGAGAACTAAGCGATCGAATTAACAATTTGATCCATGAGAATGCTAAAATCACCGGGGCTGCCAAGTCCATGATCGGGGAATTTAGCTACACATTCAAAGGGGAATTGAGCTCCCTTAGCCAAGAATTGTCTGACCTAAGGAAGTTCGTTGAAGGGGAGATTCACGATCTTCATAAGGAGATGAGTTCATTTCATCAAAGTAGTCCACTTTCAAGAAGTACTGTTGACACAAGCAACACTACGGTTGGGCATGGTCTAAACTTGCCCAAGTCTGCCATATACAATGGCATTCGCAACGCCACTACTGGAAAACTTCCTATTTGGCCTTGAGCAATACTTTGAGGCCATGGGAGTTGTTGATGACATTGCAAGGATAAGCAATGCTCCAATCTTCTTCCGGGATGCTACTCAACTATGGTAGAGAAGGAGGCATTCTGAGTGGGATAAAGTCCTGTGCGTGATCAACACATTGAAGCAATTCAAGGTTGAGTTACGCAAGCACTTCATCCCTCACAATGCAGATAGCAAAGTGAGAGGGAAGCTATGTCGTCTTGAGCAAATAGGTAGTGTTTCTGAATATGTTAAGGAATTTTCTACTCTTATGCTTGAGGTTGATGATCTGTCCGATAAGGACTTCCTCTTCCACTTCAAAGATGGCTTGAAGGATTGGGCAAGAGTAGAATTGGATAGGCTTAACATGTAGACTTTGGATGATGCCATTGCTACAGTCGAAATGCTGACCGATTACTCGGCCCATTCCAAGAATAAAAAGTCTAACTCTAATAAAATTTGGGGAGAGAAAGGAGGACAGAAAAGAGAAGCAAGCCAAAAAGAGGGAGGACATCAAAAATCCTTAAATGGCAAACCCAAGAACTCTTCATGTAAGTGTGATGGACCTCTAAGACCTTGCTTCATTTGTGACGGACCACATTGGGTGATGGATTGCCCTAATCACAAGGTGATGAATGCTATTGTAGTGGAACTCAACAAGGAGAGGTCTAAAAAGGAGCCTCAAGCTGATTTGGGAGCTGTCCAACACATAGGTACTCTCTCCAAGCTTTTCTCTCCAATGGTTCCCAAAGAGAAAGGCTTATTGTATGTTGATATGTCCATTGGAAGTAAAATTGTGGGTGCTATGCTAGACATGGGAGCCACACACAACTTTGTGGATGTACAAGAGGCCAAATGTCTAGGTCTCAAACATTCCAAGGGAGTTGCCATAATTAAAGCGGTCAATTCTGAAGCAAAGCTAATTCATGGGATAGCAGAAGGAGTAGTAGTCAAGATTGGTGATTGGCAAGGTAAGCTAGACTTTACCATTGTCCTTATAGATGATTTTAAAATGGTTTTGGGTCTTGCTTTCTTTTGCAAAGCTTTAGCTTTTCCTATTCCCGCATTGAATTCCCTTGTGATTCTCAACAACCACAAGATCCGAGTGATTCCGTTGAAAAGTATGGAGAAATCTAAGGCATCAATGATTTCTGCCTTGCAATTCAAACGGGGTCTTAACGTCGATCAAAGTTACGTTGCCACCATGAGGGAACTAAGGGATGAGGAAGACATGACAAAGCCTACTCCTGCACTCCCATAACCTATCCAAGTTGTCCTTGAAGAATTTAAGGATGTGATGCCTTCGGAGTTGCCTAAGAAGTTGCCACCCAAGCAAGATGTAGATCATCACATCGAGCTGGAACTAGGTGCCAAACCCCCTGCCATGGCCCTTTACCACATGGCACCTCCAGAACTCGTGGAATTGAGGAAGCAACTTAAAGATTTTCTTGACTCCGGCTACATCTAGTCATCAAAAGACCCTTACGGTGCTCCAATACCCTACAGTACTATTGCCTCTTCTTACATGGGAAGTAACCCTACTACCTACAAATTTACAAAGGAATGGCACGAGGAGGTAGTCATTACAAGAGCCTACCTCAACAAAGCTGCCAAACAGATGAAAAAGTGGGCCAATGCCAAGCAATGCCCAAAGGAATACACAGAGCGAGACTTGGTGATGGTAAAATTGCTATCTAACCAATTCAAGTCCTTATGCAAAGTGCACAAAGGCTTGGTGAGGAGATATGAAGGGTCATTTCCCATAATCAAGCGAGTAGAGAAAGCTGCCTACCAAGTCCAACTTCCCTCAAGACTCAAAATTGACAATGTCTTCCATGTAAGTCTTCTAAAGACCTTTCATTAAGACACCAAAGATTTGAGCCGTGAGGAATCCAAGCATGCACCAACTGCTATCATTACTGAATTCAATAAGGAAGTGGAATGCATCCTTGTTGATAGAGTGATATGAAAAAAAGGAGTTCCTAACTACACCGACTACTTAGTCAAGTGGAAAAATCTACTAGACCATGAGGTTAGTTGGGAACGAGAAGATTAGCTTTGGTAATTTGTTGATCACGTACAACATTACAAGGACAAAGGCATGACGAGGACGTCACAAGATTAATTGGGGGAGGATATAATGGCCTATTCCAAGAGCATTGCCAAACTAGGCCCATTGGACGCCTAGCCCAATTGTGGCCCAAAGACTTACCCAAAACATTCTAGACGAATTCTTGTAAAGTGTGCCTTATCTTCTTATAAAGAGTAGAGTAATAGGAACCATTAGATCAAATGGATCCTAGCCACACATTGAGGAGGTGTAACCACTATAAATACCCCACTCCTCTCATTTGTAAAGACACACCATTAAATTGAAGTTCTTTCCTTTACAAAGCTCTCTCTCTTATGCCTTCGGTTTCCTTATGCCTTTTTAGCCTCTCTTGACTTTGAGGTGATTCTCTCAAACTCTCTAAGGCTTACTTAGCATCTTCTCTCATAAGATTGTCTAAATGCCGCACAAGTTAGCATGTCTGAAGCATGTCTAAAGCCTAACTCCGTGACAAACATCTCTTAATCTCTTTATTATTATTAAAAGTAACTTCATGTCCATTATCACAAAGTTGGCTAACACTGATAAGATTCTATGTTAGCCCTTTAACATAATACATTTTCTTTGATTTCAATTTTTCCACATCAATTTCAATAGCCTAACACCTTCAATCTTTAAGGCACCATCATTGCCAAATCTAGCTGACCCACTATCATATTTTGCTACTCCCTTCAACATTTGGGAGTCTCCTATCTTGTGTGAAGAGCAACCACTATACAGGACCAATGACTTTTCTTTCTTGGAAAATTTTAAGGCCACTTCCACAACCATAGTCATTTCTCTTCTTTTTCTTTTTCTTTGGCCAAATTTAGGAGCGTGTGTAGGTGTTCTCATTTGCACTCCTTACTCGAGCAACAATGTGTAGTAGTTGATAATACAGAAAGTAAATCTTCTCCTTTCTTACTGCTAGTCATTGCTCAAACTTTGTCAGTCTTTTCTCTAAGGTTTATCTCCTTTGTAAGTTATCTCTGCTGCAGGTTCTCTCCCCTTATTGTCAGTGTTGCCTCACTTGCTACCTCTATAGGTTCTCTCTTTTGCTACCAACGCTGCCTCCTTACTCCCTCAGCAAGTTCTCACCTCCTACTATTGTTGCTCTCTCCTTTGGCCTTGATAGGCTCTCTTCCTCTACTACAGGTGCTATCTTACCTATTGCCTTGGCAAGTTTCTTCTTCTATTGTCGGTGCTACCTCACCTACTACCTTGGCAAGCTTCTTCCTTTATTATTAGTGCTACCTCACCTACTACCTTGGTAGGTTGCCTCACTTGCTACCTTGGTAGGTTCTTTTCCCTTATTGTTGGTGCTACCTCTCCTGTTGCCTTAGCATGCTCTCTTCCCTTACTAGTGTTGCATGCCCTACTACCAGTGCAAGTCTTCTAATCTTGCTATTAGTACTACTTGCCCTACTAGGGGAAAGTCTTCTACTTCTGCCGCTGGTGCTACCTACCTTGTTGCCAATTTCGTAAGCTACTGGTTGTCATTTACCTACTGCCAATTCTGCAAGTTGTCAATTATGATTCACTTGCTGCAAGTTGTTGAGTTGGTTACGCTTACTGTTACAATTGCTAGTAGTGCTTGCTACTACAATTGTTGGTTGTGCCTACTACTACAATTTCTGGTTGTGCTTACTATTACAATTACTGGTTGTACTGTAAGCTACTTTCTCCCTTTTTGGTGGCTACTACACCTTCTTGTTTTGGTAGTTGCTACACCTTCTCTTTTGGATGGTTGCTGTACATCCTTTGGATGTGGTTTAGGTTTGACCTTCAAAGGCTCCTTATGGTTCCCCAGTCTTGTTCTAGTGGAAGCACAATGGTTCATTATGTATATGTATCAACTACAGGGTGCTCAACAAGATTACAGTAAAGAATCGATACCCTTTTCCTCTCATTCTTGATTTGTTTGACAGATTAGGACAAGCCAAATGGATTACAAAGGTGGACTTTGGATACTATCAAGTTCATATCGTAGAAGGAGACAAGGCAAAGACCATCTGTGCTACCTGTTATGGTTCATTTGAGTGGTTGGTGATGCCTTTTGGGCTAACAAATGCCCCTACCACTTTTTCCACACTCATGAACCAAATTTTTTAGCCATTCTTGGACCAATTTGTAGTGGTCTACTTGGATAACATCCTTATCTATAGTGAGACTCTTGAAGACCATGTAGACCACCTACAAACAATGTTTAGGCTTTTGTAGGACAATGAGCTTTACATAAAAAAGGAGAAGTGCACTTTCACGACACAGGAAGTACACTTCCTTGTTCATGTGGTGGGGAATGGACGAATTTAAATGAATGAGGAGAAGGTACGGGACATCCAAGATTGGGAACCACTAACGAATGTGTCGCAGTTGCAATCATTCCTTGTTCTTAGCCAACTACTACTAGTGGTTCATTGAGGGCTACTCAGCACATATGGCTTCCCTAACTGACTTGTTAAAGAAGAACCAGTCATGGGAATGGACAAATTAATAGCAAATGGTATTTGAAGGGTTAAAGGTTACGATAAGTAGAGAGCCTGTCATTGTTCTTCCTTACTTTACAAAGGTGTTTAAAGTCCACACCGACATTTTTTACTTTGTGATAAGAGGGGTCCTAATGCATGAAGGGCATCTCGTGGCTTATGAGAGTAGGAAATTAAATGACATCAAATGGAAGTACATGGCTCAAGAAAAGGAGATGACCACTATTGTACATTGTCTTTGTATTTGGCACCATTATCTATTGGGTTCTCAATTTGCAATCAAGACAGTCAAGATGGACAATGTGGCCACTAGCTACTTCCAAACCCAAAAGAAGTTGACCCTAAAGCAAGCTAGGTGGTAGGACTATTTGGCTAAGTTTGACTATACGTTAGAATATAAGCCAGGCAAGGCCAATATAGTCACTGATGCTCTAAGTCCCAAAGCAGAATTGGCGGCCATCTCTCAAGTAAAAGGGGATATCAAAGACCTAATTTAAGAAGCGATCAAGTATGATCCCATGGCTAGACAAATTACCAACCTTGCTATCAAGAAGGAGATAAAAATGTTTTGGGTTGAGGATGAACTAATCTATACCTGAGGTAGGTGGCAATTAGCCTCGAATGGGCAGTTTTACCCTGCCATTGGCCAATCGAGGGCAATACCAAGGAGCACAAGCACACTTGCAAAGGACGCTAGGGGAGTCACCAAGTGAGCGACAGCACCCGGGCTGAGCCCCCTACAGTGCAACAATGCCGCCTATAGCAAGAGTCCCTCAGTGATCAGTCGCAAACGGGCAATCTCACCCTACTGTCAGCCCATCGATGAAAATGCCTGCATGCACCAGTGCACTAGCACTAGCTACTGATGGAGTCCCCTAGCCGGCGGTAGCAACCGAGCGGAGCCCCCTATAGCGCAATGGCATAGTTGTCAGATGCAGGGACTGAGCTGAGCCCCTCGTCGTGCAATGATGCTGCCTAACGTAAGAGTCCTTCAGTGATCCAAGTGGGTTGTTTTGTCCCTTGTTGACTCATTGAAGGCAATGTTGGGGAGCACCATTGCTACTGACGGAGACCCTTGGCAGGCGGCAACAGGGTAGAGCCCCCCGCAGCACAACAGCACAGCCCGCTACAACAGTCCCTCGCTGATCGGTCCCATGCGGGCTGTTTCATCCCGATGTCGGCTATTGTCAGCAATGCCAAAGAGTTTGAGCACACTACTGCTAGCCACTGATGGGGTCCCTCGGCCAGATGTAGAGACCGGGCTGAGCCCCCTGCAACTCAATGGGACTGCTTGCCACAAGAGACACTCAGCGATTGGTGCCACGAGTACTGTTTTGCCCTACCATTGACCCATCTGGGGCAATGCCTTGGTGCGCTAGTGCACTACTGCAGGCCTTTGGCCATTGGCGGCATGCGGGCATGCAGCTGCTTAGGGTCATTGGGCACCAACAAAGTTCCTCAGTGGGCAACAGCACACGTTGGGTCCCCCGCAACACAACAGTGTCGGTTGCCGCAATCTTGCCTAGGTGATTGGCACCCCGTGGTTTGTTTTACGCCACTCTGTCTCCCATAGTGCAGTGGTGCTTCCCACCATAATGGTCCCACAACCAGTGATAGTACATGGGCTGTCTCTCTCATTGTTTCAGTGGCCAGCTTCTACACACAGGCCATCCACCCTTGCCATCTGCACGCATGTTGCTACACGACCCTCCTCCATAGCATTGAATTGGGTAGCGGTCTGGTCACTTTCCAAATGGATGGCGCCAATCCTACGACACGGGCCATCAAGAACTCCTGTGGTCACATCGTTGGAATGGATGTTTGCAGAGGGGATCGGTAACTAGTCGAGTGAGAACCCTAAGGAGTCCAACCATGATGGACAACAGAGATGTGCTGTTAGAGTACTTGCTTTGACCAAGCCCTTGCCAAACACTTTAAGGGGACAATTTGTTGTATTTTTGACCCCCAGCACTCGAGATCACTCACAGTGAGTGAACAAACTACTTCTTGCTTTGGGAGGCTAGCCTCCCTAGCCGAAACCCTCTACATAGATGTGTGTGCATAGGAGGAGCTCGCCCAATGCTTGCTAGAAATGATTCACAACCTTTATCGAGACAAAGTATTGCCCTACCTCACTCGAGCAACTCATGCCATCCCACTTGAACACGCTAGCCTCCTTTCCATTTCCAGAAGAGATAGGAGGGGTTTGGGGGGGTCAAATCAAAGAGATAAAGGGCTGATCTTAGTGGATTGTGGTAGTAAGGCCACTTTACCACTTACAATACCCCATCACATATTTAAATCCTCTGCAAAGAATTCTACTCATTACTCGGTAGAAATTGTGATTCAAGGCAACAATTGCAACTCGTCCACTGTAGGTGCTTGGCCCACAACACGTGCCTTTGGGGGCCATAAGGCCCCTACTGTGTTGGCAATTGGGCAATGGGCGTGCACATCACTTCTAGTCCGAATTCTGACTTAGAGGTGTTCAGTCATAATCTAATGCATGGTAGCTATGCACCACTGGCTTTTCAACCAATCGCGATGATCAATTGTGCAAATCAGTGGTTCCTCTCGTACTAGGTTGGATTACTGTTGCGACACCATCATTAGTAGGGTAAAACTAACCTGTCTCACAACAATCTAAACCCAGCTCACGTTCTTTATTGGTGGGTGAACAATCCAACACTTGGTGAATTCTACTTCACAATGATGGGAAGAGCTGACATAGAAGGATTAAAAAGCAACATCGCTATGAATGCTTGGCTGCCACACGCCAGTTATCCTTGTGGTAACTTTTCTAACACCTCTAGTGTCAAATTTTGAAGCTCTAAAGGATCGATAGGCCATGTTTTGATGGTTCGTATTTGTACTAGAAATTAGAAAGAAATGAGCTTTTACCCTTTTTTTCCACATGAGATTTATGTTATTGTTGAGCTCATCTTAGGACACCTGCGTTACCATTTAATAGATGTGCTG
The DNA here is from genome assembly GCA_037897445.1 of Ceriops zippeliana. Taxonomy (NCBI): domain Eukaryota; kingdom Viridiplantae; phylum Streptophyta; class Magnoliopsida; order Malpighiales; family Rhizophoraceae; genus Ceriops; species Ceriops zippeliana. Next base: position 3,329,817 of record JBAPLH010000174.1, read on the forward strand.
CCCCAACCAAACTCCCCACTTGACAATGTCTTCCACCTAGATCGGCCTGCCAAACAGCCTTTGTTTCAAAAGGTGGGGTGATGCCCCGCCTCTGATTCATGGAATAAGTAAAATAACGTTAAAAGTAGTAGTATTTTATTTTTGTCGGGGGACCGACTCCCACTTATACTACACCTCTCAAGTCATTTCACAAAGTCGGACTAGAGTTAAGCTAAACAGGGTCTTCTTTCCCCACTGATTTTGCCAAGCTTGTTCCCTTGGCTGTGGTTTTGCTAGATATTAGATAGGGACAGTGGGAATCTCGTTAATCCATTCATGCGTGTCACTAATTAGATGACGAGGCATTTGGCTACCTTAAGAGAGTCATAGTTACTCTCATCGTTTACCCACTCTTGGTTGAATTTATTCACATTGACATTCTTTGTCAATGGCATAGCATCCGTAGGGACGATCGCAATTCTTTATTTTAATTAAATATACGGATTCCCCTTGTCTACACCAGTTCTAAGTTGATTGTTCGATGCCTAAGCAAGGCCCCTAAGGGGACCGTTCCCAATTTGTCCCCTGGCCAGCACGTGGTGACCCACTCTTGCTGCAGGAGCAACTTGAGCAGTCCGACAGGTTCGGGGCTGGGACCCTTGAGCCGAGCCATTAGAGCCAATCCTTTTCCCAAGGTTAAAATCCATTTTGTTGACTTCCATTGCCTACATTGTTCCATGGCCCAGAGGCTATTCACCTTGGAGACTTGATGCAGTTATGAGTACGACCAGGCATGGTAGGAATTCGGTCCTTCGGATTTTCAAGGGCCGCTAAAGGTGCACCGAACACCACATAATGTGTGATGGTCTTCCAACTGCTGGACCCTACCTGCGACTGAGTCGTTTCCAAGGTGGGCAGAATGTTAAATTGAAATGATAACTCTTCCAGAGGCCCCTGTCGACATCTTTGGATTCTATAACATTGTTGTTAGCCGCCGCATCCTGGTTTGGGAATTTAAACCCAATTCCCTTTCAAAGCTCGCATGCAAATGAGCTTTCCCCATCTCTTAGGATCGACTAACCCATGTGCAAGTGCCGTTCACATGGAACCTTTCCCCTCTTTGACCTTCAAAGTTCTAATTTGAATATTTGCTACTACTACCAAGATTTGCTCCGACGGCCTCTCACCCTGGGCTTAAGCCCAGGGTTTTGTAGTGAGCGTCGTGCCCTCCTACTCATTAGGGCTTGGCCTTTGCCCCGACAACCAAGTGTGTGTCACACGCTTCAGCGTCATCCATTTTTAGGGCTAGTTGATTTGGCAGGTGAGTTGTTACACACTCCCTAGCGAATTTCGACTTCCATGACCACTTTCTTGCTGTCTTAATCAATCAACACCCTTTGTGGGATCTTGGTTTGTGCGCAATTGGGCACCATAACCCAACTTCCAGTTCATCCCGCATTGCTAGTCTTGCTTACCAAAAATGGGCCACTTAGTGCTCTCAATTTCGTGGCATGGCTCAATGGAGCAGCCACACCATGCTACCTATTTAAAGTTTGAGAATAGGTCAAGGGCGTTCTACCCCTGATGCCTTTAATCATTGTCTTTACCCGATAGAACTCATATTGGGCTTCAGCTATCTTGAGGGAAACTTCGGAGGGAACTAGCTATTAGAAGGTTCAATTAGTCTTTCACCCCTATACCCAAGTCAAACGAATGATTTGTGTGTCAATATCACTGTGGGCCTCCATTAGAGTTTCCTCTGGCTTCGTCCCACTCAGGCATAGTCACCATCTTTTGGGTGTCACGTCTGGTCTTACTTGGTCTCACATTCTGGTCTAGTCTGTTCTCACCTGTCTCACATTTCCAGGTCTCACCCGTTGCATGCTTCGCTGGTCTCACGTCTTCCCTGGTCTTGATCTGCTCTCACGTCTAATGGTTTCTAGGTCTGGTCTGCTCTAACGTCTCACATTCTCTAGGTCTCACGTCCTCTCTTTCTCCAGGTTAACGTCTCACCTTCTCCAGGTCTCATGCCCTCTCTTTCTCTAGGTCTGGTCTGCTCTAATGTCTCTCCTTCTCCTAGTGTCACTATCTTACGGTGGCTACCCTCTTCTAGTCTCACAGATTCTGGCCTGTATCCCCAATGTTTCTCCCTTTTCTGGTCTGTATCTATGTCCCCTTTTTCTGGTGTGTGTGTGCTGCCCTAAAAAGAGATAAGTCTTGGTTTATATATTACCTTATATAAAAACCCTAGTAGGGCTTACTTGAGCTACGGTGGATTTCCTTTTTTGCCCCTCTATGCGAATTCATATTATTGTTTCATTTTAAATCTGGTTGACAACAATTACAACCCATACAAGGCTTATGGGAACAACACAATCCTAACATCTACTCTTTTTGTAAACACACTCACTTGTTTTCTCTCATCTTCACTTTGTGAACCTAACCACTCTTATACTCATCACTCTCAAGTGCTTCCACCTTGTTTTCTCTCCTTCACTTTCTTTTCCCTCTACTTTTTCTTTTCACTCCTTCTCTTTTGCTTACTTTCATAAAGTCTTAGTTGGTCTTCACAAACTTATTTTGGAGTCAATGGAACAAGTATGAATGATTTTCCATCCATGGTGAAAGCATAATGATTTTGGTAACCATCATGCAAAACTCTTCTATCAAATTGCCAAGGATGGCCTAATAACAAATGCCCTACCTACATAAGTATAACATCACATAACACCTCGTCTTTATATCTACTAATGGAAAATGGAAACAAAACTTGTTTTGTCACTTTCACCACTCCACTGTCATTCAACCACTGCAAGTTATATGGCCTAGGATGTTTGGTTATGAGTAGACCCAATTCTATACTAACTCTATGCTAGCTACATTGGTATAACTCCCTCTATCTATAATCAAGTTACAATTTCTATTTTTCACCAAACACCTACTATGAAAGATATTCTCCATATGCATCTCAACATTATCTCTCTCCTTAACTTGTACACTAAGAGATCTCTATACCACTAAGTTTCCTACCATGCTCAGGGTATTTGACTCCTTTATCAACATCACTAGCATCTACTAATGGTGGCATATGACCCTTATCATTAGACTTACTCCTAGTTATATATTCACCATCCTCCCCAAGGATTATAGACCTTTATTTGGGCATTGCGATGCTACATGATAAAGTTCTTGACTTCTCCCTAGGATCTACTAGTTTGTGATATTGAGAGGGAGGTGAATTAGTATCACCACAATTCGTAATTAGTAGGTAAGTGAACAACTTCAACCTCTTCTTAAAAGTGAACTCTTTCTTAGACTTGACCAAGGTGGATCTATTGCTACCAACCAATCACAATAGTCCCCAAAGTGACCTTTCAAACACCTTGCCTAATAGACAATTCGGATGTTCTTGTTTAGGTCCTCGTTAGGTTATGGGTTGGCTGATACTTTAGTTGCGTTTGTAACTTAATTCAAAACACAGAACATAAAGCAAATTAAGGACCCTCGAGATTTATGTGGTTCCATCAACGTGACATATATCCACAGTGTTAGGGACTCTCCCTTATCGAGACTATCCAATATACTTAAGAATTCCAATTACAATGGATGTCTTAGTCCTCTGCCCCTTTCAATATTGCAATTACTAAACAAGTACAATACAAAGAGTGTCACTTACTGTGTCTACCCTTCTTCTAGTTTGTCCTACCTCTATTGAATTGAAAGACTACTCCACTACCATTTAGAAGTTTACCATAACTCTCTCTAACCTCTCTTGAAGAAATCTGGAAATATGTTGAGTTCTTTCAATGCTTCGCTGAATTTCTTCTCTACGTTTTTCACACAACTCCTACTTTCACTGTCTCATGATCTCACCCATCTCAGATTTTCTCCTTTTTTTGTCGATCACTATTTATCAGCCATCCACCCTTTGTTCTAACCATTAGGTTTCTCTCTCCTTTTGCCAGTGGTGTTCTTTGCTATACTCACCTGGTTGGCCATCAGGTTTCTTTTTCTCTCCTTCCTATCAACTCCTCTATTCTGGCCATCGGATTTCTCTTTCTCTCCTCCCCATCGACTCCTCTGGTCTAGTCGTTGGGTTTCTCTCTCCTTCTGCCTAATTTGCTCAATTTCCGACCTGCCTCTTTCTCCATATCGAGTTTCTCACCATTCTTCGTTCCCTATTTTTCCGTTTTTGCTCCGTTGGTTGAATGGTTTTTCTTGTGTTTTCCAATCACTCTTTGTGTTTCGGCCTCTCTTCTTTTTCAACAACGACTGTCCATTTTCTCTCTTATCTTTGATGATAGCTTTCCATTTTCTCTCTTATCTCCGACGACGACTTGCGGGCTTCTGTGCTATCTTATGTTGGCCTTTATATACTCCATCATAAAACCCTAATAGGGCAAATTTATTGTCTTGCCCTTCCATGTGGCTTTACTTACTTGCACTCTTAAACCTAGTTGACAACAATTACAACCAATACAAAGTTGTGGGAATAACAATCTTCCCCTTTGTCATTATTGCCAACACTTATAACAAAAGCCACAATGCAACAGTTTCAATCCCCCTAAATATGCACTCCCCCTTTCTTAACAGCTCCCCCTACACTGTTGCTTCTCTCCCCTTTTGCCAACCAATTACAAATTTGAAAAACTCGTAAAGTAAAGATGGAGGATTCACTTGATTTTTAGGCTTAAAGAGGCATTCACATAAATAGACTCATTCTATGCTTTTCAAATAGCTCTATGGACAAAGATTTAGTTAGATCTTATGAAGTCTCTTCAAAAGATTTAGGTTCAACTTGTGAGAGTAAAGCAGTAGCTCCCACAATTCTTCTTCTTGTTGTAACTCCTCCTGATGGGTCACCTATGATCTGATTATCTTGATGAGTACTGGTCCACTTTTTCATTGGGTTTCTTTCTTGCACAGTCTTAGTTGCAAGAGGATCTCTTTCTTTATCAATCACATACAAATTTCTAGCTACTCTATTCCCAACTGCAACAGTATTGCCTTCTTTACTCTTTACCTGGCACCCTATTTTTGTGAATATTAACTTATGGTCTTCATTGCATAGTTTGCTGACTGATGCTAGATTATATCTGAGTTCTTCAACGTGCAGAACATCTTTCAGCTTTTCTCTTCTAATGTTTACTGACCCCTAACCATTGATGTTGAGTGATCATTATTGCTAAACTTGACTCTACCTTCTCTTGACTTGTTTAGCATTGACAATTTACTCTTGTCTCCTGTCATGTGTGAAGTGCAACCACTGTAAAGGATCCATTACTTATCCTTGTAGTCAGATTTGAGTGCAATTTTAGCTATCTTAGCCACCTCCCTTTTAGCTTTATATTCCTTCTTTTGAACTGATTGAAAGATAGCTTTCTTCTTTTTCTCAACTTTGAATGCACCGCTTGTTTTCATTATGCCATTGAGTTCCTTCTCTTGCTCAGGGAGAAGTGTCATGCATCTCTTGGCATTATGGCCATCCTGCCCATACCTTTCACACTGTTCCAAGTCAGCCAATACAGCAAACTTGTTCTTTGAAACCATTGGTTTGGGCTTCCACCAACACTCCATGTCAATGTGTCCTTATTTTTTATAGTATGTGCTAGAACATGCAACAGGTATTGTCCTATGAAATTTGTATTGTCTCTCCCTATGTATAATCATATCTTCTCGAGTTAGAGACATATACTAGCCTTCTCCACCAGTAGTTACTCACCTTATGACCCTAGACTCAATAATAAAGGCAATGACCTTGAAACTACCTCTTCTTGGGTATGATCACAGCTTGTCTTCTTCTGTTCATCACTTACTGTGTAGGCAACGTAGCTAGCTTCTTTGCTTGTGGGACTTTCATTTTAGCCACCTTATTCTCCTTCTTCTATTCAGTCATAGCCCTTTGTTGGCTGACTTTCTTTTCTTCCTTCTTGTTTCCCACCCTAGGTTGCTTCTTTAGATCATCTTTATTCTCAGCTATCTTCTTCTGAGTCATAACCTTCTCTTTCAACTTCTATGGCACATTCTTATTTTCTTTAGCCAATACAACCTCAGATTGCTGCACTTTCTCTACATTCTTCTCTCCTTCTGCAGAACTTGTTTCTCCTATTATTTCAAACTTCTACAAGTTCTCTTTGCTACTTTTGAGTTGTTGCTGAAGTTTCAGCAACTCTTTCTCCATTTCTTCAATTTTTCAAGCCCTTAAGCCAAGCTCTACTATAAGCTCATACAATCCATATTAGTTTTAAATGTTGTTTTCCATTCACTCTCTCTTTCATGCAAATTTGATAATAGTCATTCTTTAAATCAATTTTTAAAAACACATATGAACCATGAAACTCATCAAGCATATCATCTAACCTAGGGATAAGATATCTATACTTTACATTGATCTTATTGATGGCTCAACAATACATACACATATGCCATGTTTCATCTTTCTTTGGGAGTTAGATGACAAGGACCGTGCATAGGCTAAGACTCTCCCTTACAAATCCCTTTGCACCAACTCATCCACTTGTCCCTATATCTTCTTTGTTTCATCTGGATTAACTTTATAGGCAAATCAATTTGTTATTCCAACACCAAGTATGAAGCCTATTTGGCACTCAATTCCTCTTAAAGATGGTAATCCCTGGGGAACAACCACAATAGGCAAGAAGTTAAAGTCATTAGATAAAAAATAAACATCCTTGTACGTAAGTACAAGTAGTTGTTGCCTTGTGATCATAGTGCTCTTAACCTTTAAGTAAAAACCCTAATTAATGGATCAAAACACATATGAACCTACAAGTCCAAATAAACCCAAGAAGTTAAGCCTTTTCTAATGTAATTCGACTTTAACTTAAAATCCATGATGGAGAACAAGGTGTTATTCAAGTGCAACATAGCAAGTATTCCCTAGATCCTTTGGAAGGAATCGGTGGTCCAATGACTAGGGCAACGACAAAGAGAATGAAAGAGGCTTTATAAGGTTTAATCACGGAGTTGCATTACAAAGAGAGTGCTTTAGATGATTCCAAGGTTGTTCTAAAAGTTTTCAATGATACACTAAGGATAATCACTTATCTTTATGTGCAAGATGATGTACAAGGCTTAAAACTTGAAGAACAAAACTTGGAACCCATGATATAAGTGCAAGGTACATGACGAAGTTAAGGAAAGGCTTAATTGCATGCCAAGTTGTATTAATGGGTCTGATTTTGTGTGGGGTTCTTGGATTTGAAGTTAAGGCCAAATTACATATATAAAAAAGGGTTAACTTATTGGGTTTATTTGGGCTTATAGGTTCAGCTGAGTCTTGATACATTAGTTAGGTCTTTACTTTGACTTTTATATCATTAGTGGTAGTCATTTTAAGGAGTCATAATCAAGGCTGATTTAGGATTCCTAATCAAGGTAGATATAGGATTCCTAATCAAGATAGATTTAGGATTCCTAATCAAGGTAGAATTGTATTCCTTAATCAAAAGGATCACCTATAATTAAGGTTTTCTTATATAGGTATGTTAAGAAATACCTTTTCCTGCTTAGGATTGTAATATTACATACCTATATAAAAGCTACAACTATGTAAAACGAAATAAGGAAGATTGAGGTTTTTCTTTTTAGCAAGATTTGCTCTACTTTCTTGTGTTCTTGGAAGAATACATTGTCTTGACTTATCAAAAGAGTGATCAACCTTTGTGATGTCTTAAAATCAGGGCTTGAGGACATAATTTCCTTAGGGTTTTGATCTGATCAACTCAACACTTCTCTTCGCTTTCTGGGGCGTGCCTAACAAATTGATTCAAGGGTTCCTAAGTTAGGTCGCCTAACTAGTTCTTTATCAGTTGGTATCAGAACCTTAGTTCTAGAAATAAGTTATGTATCCCTTTTCCATCTTTGTTTAATACTTTTCTTTGTACTTTATTCATTCTTTGTGTTTCTTTGCTTAGTTCTTCTAGTGTGTTCTAATTAGCTTATTACTCTTGAAATTGTATTAATTTTATGGGTGTTTGATTTGATAAAATAAAAAGGTTGAGAAAAAAAACAAAAAAAAAAGGAAAAGAAAAAAAATGGAATACGAAGAAGTTGTATTTAAGCTAATTTGTGCATATTTATTTTTACAACCAATTGTGCAAATTTATAAGGTTGTAAATCTTTTTTTTTTCTTTCTTTTTTAGCCTAAAATGGATATCTTTATTTTGTTTTAAAAGTTTTGATTTTGATATTTGCTACCATTTAACAGATTGCTCCTTGTGATTTATTGATCTTAAGTCTTTTAAAAACATAAACCCCTAGCTTGAGTGGAAAAAGGCGAAAGTGTTAAGATCATCTTTGAGAAAAAGCCAAAAAATAGTGAAATATGAGTGATAACAATTTGATTTGAGGGTAAACATGTGAGGGAGTGTGTGAGGAACAAATTTCTTTTAATTACTAATGTGTATTTATAAGTTGTAAACATGATTGGTCAAGGAGAAGTACATGATATAGATGTGAAGATTTGGATGAAGGCTGTCATTGAGCAATTTAAGATGATAAATGCAAGGCTAGATGAGTTACAATCATCTAGCAAATCCAAATCCTTTAAAAGGCATGTGATTAAGGAAAAAGATGAGGAAGAGTCAGACTATGAAGAATCAAGCTCAAGAAAAGGTAAAAAGGTTGTTTCCAAAAGTGATAGCAATTTAGGTAGCATAAAGATAAAGATTCCAACATTTCAAGGAAAGAATGATCTTGAACATTATTTAGAGTGGGAGAGAAAGGTTGAGCAAGTATTTAATTGACATAATTATTTCGAGGAGAAGAAAGTAAAATTGGTAACCATAGAATTCATTGATTATGCAAGTACTGGTGGGACCAATTGGTGATAAGTAGAGGAGGAATGGTGAGAGGCCAATTCAATCATAGGAAGTGATGAAATCAGTAATGCACAAGAGACTTATACCTAGCCACTACCATAGAGACTTGTACAGAAAGTTTCAAGGGCTGGTGCAAGGGTTCATAAGTGTGGAGGACTATTATAAGGAGATAGAGATAGCCATAATTAGAACTAGTGTAGAGGAAGATAGAGAAGCTATCATGGCAAGGTTTATTGGTGGCTTGAATAAGGAAATCACAAATGTAATGGATTTGCAACACTATTTGAAGATGGAGGAGTTGTTGCACAAGGATATCAAGGTGGAGAAACAAATCAAGTCCAAAGGATCTAAATTTGGATCAGCTTCTAGTTCTACATGTAAGGCCACTAGGAAAGATGGCAAAGCAACCTCAAAGCCAAAAGAAGATGCAAGGCCAAAGGAATTAGCTGCTATTTCTAAAGGTAAAAACAAAATAAAATCTTCTAAATCTTATGATGTTAAGTGCTTTAGGTGTCAAGGGCATGGACATATTGCTTCTCAACGTCCAAATAAAATAGCTATGATCATGTTAAAGAATGGTGACGTAGAAAGCATTAGTTCAAGTGACAATGACATGTCATCATTGGAGGATTGTTTTGATGTAATGTTGAAGAACCTATTTATGGAGCAATGTGAGCACATTTTCCATACAAGATGCCACGTTAAAGACAAGGTATGTAGCATGGATATCGATAGTGGAAATTGTACTAATGTTGCTAATACTTTGTTGGTAGATAAGCTAAATTTATATACCTTCAAGCATCCTAAGCTGTATAAGATGCAATCATTGAATGATTGTGGAGAAATTAAAATAACCAAGCATGTTTTAGTTGCCTTTTGTATTGGTAATTACAAGGATGAAGTTTTTTGTGATGTGGTACCAATGCATACTGGTCATATACTTATTGGTTAACCATGACAATTTGATAGGAAGGTTACTCATGATAGCCATAATAATATATACTCTTTTGTAATTAATAATCCAACTATTATATTAACTTCCCTCAAACCTTTTGAAGCATATGAAGATTAGATTAAGATAGCAAGTGAGTGCAAATAAAAGAAGAAAAAAATGAGAGAACAAGAGGAAAAGAAAAAGAAAATGAGTAAGAGGTTAAAGGAAAATAGAGAAAGTGAGGCACAGGGAAAAATTTCAAGTGCAAAAGGTGAGGTTGAGAGAAAAGTTAGAGAGAAAAGTGTGCAAAAAAGAGAGAAAAGTAAAAGGGTAAGTGTGTTTCCTGGGAAAAGTGAGGTTAAGAGTACTATGATAGGCAACAACAACTATTACTTATGTACAAAGATGTTTATTTTTTATCTAATGACTTTAATTCCTCTTTGCCTAGTGTGGTTGTTCCATTATTGTAGAAGTTTAAAGATTTATTTCCTAAAAAAATTCCTCATGGGTTACCTCCTTTAAGAGAAATTGAGCACCAAATAGAATTCATACCTGGTGTTGTAATACCAAACTGACCAACCTACATATAAAGCTAATCCTAAGGAAATGAAGGAGATATAGAGACAAGTGGATGAGTTGGTGCAAAAGGGATTTGTAAGGGAGAGTCTTAATCCATGCTCGATCCCTATTATCTTAGTCCTAAAGAAAGATAGAACATGGAGTATATTGTCATGGACTTGGCCTTGATCTACCAACGACCTGTGTGGCACTAGCAATTCACTTGACTTGAATGTTAGTTCAACCTTCTCCAAGAGCTAGAATGCTACTAGCTGAAAATAGATAGAAGCACACAAGTAAACAAGAGATTTGGAGAACTTGGAGAATACTATACTACTTCAAGAATGCAATTACAAAATTGCTTAGATGATTTAAAAATGAAGTCCCTAAGGGTTTATGTAGTGATCCACCTCCCTAATGGATGGCTAGGATCTATTTGATCTAACGGTCCCTATTCTCTTTCTAGATTATTCTACACAACTCTACACTTTACAAGAAAATAAAAGAGTTCTTTACAAGATTCTAGAGGCTTCCACGTATTTCTAGAATTATGAAAAATAAGCCTTTTTTATAGCTTAATTTAGGTAGAATAATGTGGCGCGTGACATTCTCCCCCACTCAATTTGGCGACACATTCGTTGCATCCCTCTTGCATGTCTTGATCACATCCACATTGTTCCACAAAGATAGCTAATGTTCCCAACTTGCTTCGCTATCGGGCAACCCTTTCCATTTAACGAAGTACTAGACATAACTCGGATGGGTGCCTCTCCTTGGAATGATGTGATACGCCAATATCTCCTCCACGTCATGATCTTGCATCGTTGTTATGGTTGTAGGGGCTCTTTTCGATTCACCCCTGCTCGGCTCCACCTTATTAGGATGGTAAGGCTTTAATAAGCTCACGTGGTTACTGGATGCATCTCAAGGTGTGATGCTAGAGTTAATCGGTAAGCTAGCTTGCCAATCCTCTTCTCCACTGGGAACGGTCCCTCATAATGCCCAACAAGGCCCTTATGTACTTTGGCAAGCCTTTAGCTTTAATGGGAAAGTTTCACCATCACCAAATCTCCTTCCTTAAACTCCAAGTGTCTTCTCTTGGCATCAGCCCATTTCTTCATCCGCTTGGTAGCCTTAGCCAAGTGTGCCTGTGCCATGTTAGACTTCTCATGCCAACCCTTGGCAAACTTGAATGTAGCAGGACTCAACCCCTTGTAGCCAACCGCCAAGGTGTGTGGAGCCATTGGTTATAGTCCTGTAGCAACCTCAAACAGACTAGCCCCCATTGACTCTCTCTTCTGTAAGCTATATGAGAATTGGTCTATGTCAAGCAACTTGGCCCAATCGCTCTGGTTGGTACTCACGTAATGCCTTAGGAATAGGTCCAACAAGGCATTCACCCTTTCTGTTTGGCCGTCAGTTTGGGGGTGAAAGCTTGTGGAGAAGTTGAGCTTCAATCCCATCATCTTGAATAGCTCCATCTAGAATCTCCTGGTGAAGCGAGTGTCCCTATCACTAATAATTGTCTTCGGGATGCCCCACTATTTCACAACATACTTGAAAAATAGGCGTGCTGCATCCTCAGCTATGAACTTTGAGGGCACAGGGATAAACACACCATACTTGCTAAACTGGTCTACCACTACCCTGATGTTGGCACATCCCTTTGATTTCAGTAGACACATGATGAAATCCATCGAAACACTCTGCCATGGTTTCTTTGGAATAGGTAGGGGCTCCAGCAATCCCGATGGTTGGTGTTGCTCCACCTTGTCTTGTTGGCATACAAGACAAGTCTTCACATATAGCTCAACATCATCCCGTATTTATGGCCAATAATATGCTCGCTCTACAAGGGCCAACGTATGACATATACCTGGATGTCCTGCCCATTTCAAGTCATGACACTCCTTGTTAATTGCCTTCCCCAATCCCTGCCACTTTGGCACATAAACTCTATTGCCTTTGGTAGTGAGCAACCCATCTTCAAGCCAGAACCAGCGAGTCTTCACACTACTTGCCAATTCCCTTAAACTCTTGGTTGTGGGTCCTACTCAAATCCCTCCTATACTTGTTCTACCAAAGGGAAATTCAGACTTGTGATGGCAGCAAGTTTGGCCTTTCTACTCAACAGATTGGCCACCAAATTAGCCTTGCCCAGCTTATACTCCATCACGAAGTCGAATTCCACCAAGAAAGCTTACCACCTCACTTGCTTTGGTGTTAGCTTCTTCTGATTGAGGAAGTAACTTGTGGCAATGTTATCTGTCTTCACGACGAACTTAGACCCTTACAAATAATGCCTCCAAGTTCGTAGGCAATGCACCACTACAATCATCTCCTTCTCTTGGACTATATATCGGTGCTCGGTTTCATTCAACTTATGGCTCTCATACGCAATGGGATGCCCCTCTTGCATTAACACACCACCAATTGCAAAATCAGGGGCATCAGTATGTACCTCATAAGGTTTTGTGTGTTCAGGAAGAGCCAACACTGGCTTGTCAACTACTATTTGCTTGAGCACTTCAAACGCTCTTTGGCATTTATCGTCCCAACTCCACGTTCTATTCTTCTTCAACAAATCAGTGAGTGGAGTTGCAATAGAGGAGTAGCCCTTTATAAACCTTCTATAGTAGTTAATGAGGCCTAAAAAGGATGGTACCTTAGTTACCTTCTTTGATGGCTCCCAATTGTGGATGGCTTGCACCTTGGACTCATCCATCCGTAATTTGCCTCTGCCGACAATGTGCATTAAGAATGCGACCTCTAAGAAGCCACATTTCTCCCTCTTCATGTATAACTCGTTCTTTCTTAGTACTTGGAAAACTTGTCATAGATGATTAATGTGTTCATCCAGCGTCTTACTATAGACAACGATATCATCCAAATATACTACGACAAATTTATCCAAAAATGATTCGAAAACCCTATTCATAAGAGTGCAGAACGTGGTAGGGGCATTTGTGAGTCTAAATGGCATAACTAAAAACTCAAAGGAGCCATACCTCGTAACGCAAGTGGTTTTTGGCTCATCTCCTTCCACAATCCTTGCTTGGTAGTATCCTAATCTCAAATCTAGCTTTGAGAACCACCGTTCTTCACCTAGCTAATCAAACAAGTCAGCTATCAATGGAATAAGATACTTATTCTTCTCAGTGATTTTGTTGAGCACTCGATATTCAATGCACAACCGGAGTGACCCATCGTACTTCTTTTGGAACAACACGGGTGCACCATATGGAGCCTTCGACGGTTAAATGTAACCCGCATCCAACAGCTCCTTAAGTTGCTTCATGCGTTCCTCTAACTCAAGGGGTGCCATTTGGTAAGGCACCGTAGCAGGTGGTCTTGCTCTAGGGACTAACTCAATCTTGTGGTCCACCTCTTATTTAGGTGGGAGCTTCTTAGGCAACTTGGGAGGCATGACGTCCTCAAAATCCTCTAGGACGTGAGAGACTTCCTTGGGTAGCACCTTTGCTAAGGACGTATCCTTTCCATCCTTCAAGGAAACAAGAAAGGTGGGTTGTGCCTTCTTCACACCTTTGGAAAGTTGCATAGCTGAGATTTGCCTTGATTGAAGGTCAGTTTCTCTAGCCAAAGGAACCATGCAGGTGTTGCCTTCCTCCAAGATACACATTATGTTGGCAAAAGGAATAGGAACGGCCTTAACACGATCCATAAACTCCATACCAAGCACAATAGGATAATCATCCATTGGGACCATAGAAAAATCTACAAGGCCACACCATTCACCCATACGTACCTCTATGCCATGAGCGATGCCAAAAATTGACTTTGGTTTCGAGTTCACTGCCTTGAGCCATCCTTGCTCCTTGTTGTATCTAATGCCCAGTCGTCTTGCTTCCTGCTCTTGAAGGAAGTTGTTAGACGTTCTAGTATCTACTAAGGCTTTAACTACTTAGTTACTTACCTTTGATTCCACATATAACCGTCCTCTCTTCTCGGTCTTAGGCACTTTGACCTTGGCTTTGATGGGCAATGAGGATTTGTAAAGATCCCATCCTTGTCTCTTCACATTGTTGTTGTTCCTCCCTTTCTTTAACTATTGCAGAGAGCTTGGCTTTCGTTGGGTAGTCCCTTGCCTTGTGCGGCCCAACACAAAAGTAGCATTTGAGAGGGCCCCTATCAATACTTTGACCATCCTTGGTGTTCTTCCCTTCCTTAGGCCCATTGTACTTGTGAAAATAGCCTTTGTTCAAGGGACTATCTCCCCCACTTTTCCCTTGCCATCCTTGTCCTTGTGTGACTTGGGCTTCTCTTACTTCTTGAACTCTATTAGCAACTCAACAATGGAAATAGCGGTGGCGAGATCTTGAACACCATGTCTTTGGATCTCCAATTTTGCCCAATTTTGTAAGCCATCTTTGAATGCAAAGAATGCTTCCTTGTTGGGATAATCAGGAATTTCTAGCAACACTTCAAAGAATTCCTTCACATGCTCTCGTATGCTCCCTTTTTGTTGAAGACGCCTTAGCTTCTCTCTCACCTCTTCCTTAGCATTCTCTAGGTAGAATTACCGCTTAAGTTCTTTTTTGAACTCGTCCCATGTGTTGATGATGCAAGCACCCCTTTCGATGTTGCCATACCTCCATCTCCACCATACCATTGCAGTATCCACGAGGTATAAGGTGGCATTATCAATCTTCTTGGCATCCTTCATGACACCAAGTGCCTTAAAGTATTGCTCCATCCTTCATAGGAAGTTATCAACCTCCTTCACGTTCTTCGACCCATTATACACCTTGGGCCATGGAACATCCACTTTTGAAGAAGCGACTACTGTAGGTAAGGCAATGCTTCCACCTTGAGCAACTGCCTTTTTACAAAGGACTAGCTCATCCTTGGTCTCCTTCAACTTGTTAGAGACTCTCTCAAGCTCTTCCTTCAACGCCACAACCTTACAATGGACGGACTCTTCCAAGGTCTTCACTTGGTCTAGACACCTTGATAGGGCCTGGTTCAAGGCACCTTGCATCTCCTCATGAAGTTGTACACTCTCCCTCTCGAGCTCATCTATGCGTTGGTCCGCCACCTCGAATTTCTCCTGCCCATTAGACACAGCAAGCTCCACCTTTGTGATCCTTGCATTGACGTCTTCCAAGACATCCCTTGACATTGATCTCCCTCTTTTGGGCTGTTTTTTAGCTTCTTCAATCACGTGAATAATATCACTATAAGGACCAGACATACTTACCAAACAAAGTGTGCTTGCTACTTATAGAAACTGAGCTCTGATACCACTTGTCATGGACTTGGCCTTGATCTACCAACGACCCATGCGGCACTAGCAATTCACTTGACTTGAATGCTAGTTTAGCCTTTTCCGAGAGCTAGAATGCTACTAGCTGAAAATAGACAGAAGCTGAAGTTCCCTACTTCTCCTTAGGATCTACTAGTTTTTGATACTGAGAGGGGGGGTGAATTAGTGTCACTACAATTTGCAATTTGCAGGTAAGTGAACAACTTTAACCTCTTCTTAAAAGCAAACTCTTTCTCAAATTCAACTAAGGTAGATCTATTGCTACCTACTAATCACAATAGTCCCCAAAGTCACCTTTCAGACACCTTGCCTAATAGACAATACGGATGTTCTTGTTTAGGTCTTCATTAGGTTATGGGTTAGCTGATACTTTAGCTGTGATCACAACTCAATTCCAAGCACAAAACATAAAGCAAATTAAGGACACATGAGATTTACGTGGTTCTGTCAATGTGATGTATATCCACGGTGGTAGGGATTCTCCCTCTACCAAGACTATCCACTATACTTATAAATACAGGTTACAATGGATGTCTTTAATTCTCTGCTCCTTTCAATATTGCAATTATTAAGCAAAGTAGAATAAAAAGAGTGTCACTTACTATGTCTACCCTTCTTCTAGCTTGTCTTGCCTCTGTTGAATTGAAAGGCTACTGCACTGCCGCTTTGAAGTTCACCGTAATGCTCTCTAACCACTCTTGAAGAAATCTGGAAATACGTTGAGTTCTTTACGTCCTTTGACGAATTTCTTTTCTACATTGTTTCACACAATTCTTGCTTTTATCGTCTTACGGTCTCACCCGTCTCCTTGTCTCACGATCTTACTATCTCACGGCTCGCCTGTCCGTTTCTCTCTCATCGTCCAGCCAGATTTCTCTCTCTTGACTAGATTTCTCTTTTTCATTCACCCACTTGGCCGGATTTCCTCCCTTTTCTACCGGTGGTCTGCTTTTCTTTGTCCTACCGTCTAGCCCCATCTAGCTGTCACTTGGTTTTCTCTTCCGTTGACCCGTTTCTTTGTTTTTTTGACCAATTGTTTCTCTCTCTACCAATGTCTAGCTATCGAATCTCTCTCACCCGTTCTCGATCTGGTCTCATCTCACCCATTCCAACTCAGATCTGGTCTCCCCGGTTCCCGATCTGGTCTCGTTATTATGTTTGTTTCTCTCCTATCTTCGATGACGGCTTCATTGTGTGGTACTATTCACTCGAAGGTATTGTTCACGATGAATTCTGTTCACAGCTGCACTGTTCACTGTCTTCGTCAGTTGGATGCACTGTTCACTCTCTTTCTCCTTGCCGGTGGTGTTCTTCCATGTAGGGTTTGGTGTTCTCTTTGGTGGTTGGTTGTCTAGGTTTTGTTAATTACTCAATATTGCCAACACTCTGTTCTTTGTCTTTCAAGACCATTATATACTCTACTCCATGAAACCCTAATAAGGCTTACGCAGTGAATTTACTTTCGTACCCTTCTGTGTGGTTTTACCTTTTTGCCCTTCCACGTGGCTTCAATTTACTTGCACACATAAAGCTAGTTGACAACAATTACAACCCATACAAGACTGTGGAAATAATAAAAGCACACAAGTAAACAAGAGATTTGGAGAACTTGGAGAATACTATACTACTTCAAGAATGCAATTACACAATTGCTTGGATGATTAACAAATAAGGTTCCTAAGGGTTTATATAGTGATCCACTCCTGAATGGATGGCTAGGATCTATTTGATTTAACGGTCCTTATTCTCTTTCTAGATTGTTATACACAACTCTACACTTTACAAAAAGATAAAAGAGTTCTTTACAAGATTCTAGAGTCTTCCACGTATTTCTAGAATTATGAAGAATAAGCCTCTTTTCTAGCTTAATTTGGGCAGAAGGACGTGGCGCATGACAATGTGTGTAGATTGTCGAGCCATTAATAAGATAATTGTAAAGTATAGACATCTTATTACTAGATTAGATGATATGCTTGATGAATTGCATGGTTTATGTATGTTTTCAAATTTTGATTTAAAGAATAGCTATTATCAAATTTGCATGAAAGAAGGAGATAAATGGAAAATAGCATTTAAAACTAAATATGGATTGTATGAGTGGTTAGTAATGCCTTTTGAATTAACTAATGCACTTAGTACAATCATGAGGTTAATAAATCATGTCTTGCATACTTTTATAAGGAAATTTGTAGTAGTTTACTTTGATGATATTTTAGTTTATAATGAGAATTTGGATGAACATGTGAAACACTTGCATGCTATGTTTAGTGTGTTAACAGAGAACCAACCATATGCTAATCCCAAAAAGTGTACATTTTGCATGAAATACATTGTTTTTCTTGGCTACATTGTTAGTTCACAAGGTTTTAGTGTGGATGAGGAGAAGGTAAAGGCAATAAAAGACTGGCATATACCTAAGAATGTGAATGAGGTAAGAAGTTTTTTATGGAAGCCATATTGTATGAAGTTCTCGACTTCTCCCTAAGATCTATTAGTTTGTGATATTGAGAGGGGGGTGAATCAGTATCACCACAATTCGCAATTTGCAGGTAAGTGAACAACTTCAACCTCTTTCTTAAAAGCGAACTCTTTCTCAGACTCGACTAAGGTAGATCTATTACTACCTACTAATCACAATGGTTCCCAAAGTCACCTTTCAGACACCTTGCCTAATAGACAATTCAAATGTTCTTGTTTAGATTTTCATTAGGTTATGGGTTGGCTGATACTTTAGCTATGTTCACAACACAATTCAAAACACAAAACATAAAGTAAATTAAGGACACACAAGATTTACGTGGTTTTGTCAACGTGACATACAACCATTGTGGTAGGGACTCTCCCTTACCGAAACTATCCACTATACTTAAGAATTTTAGTTATAATGGATGTCTTAATCCTCTGCTCTTTTCACTATTGCAATTATTAAGCAAGTATAATACAAAGAGTGTCACTTACTGTGTCTACCCTTCTTCTATCTTGTCTTGCCTCTGTTGGATTGCAAAGCTGCTCCACTATCGCTTAGAAGTTCACTGCAATGCTCTCTAACTTCTCTTGAAGAAATCTGGAAATATGTTGAGTTCTTTCAATGCTTCCTCGAATTTCTTCTATACATTGTCTCACACAACTCTTGCTTTCACCATCTCACTGTCTCCCCGTCTCCTTGTCTCACGGATAGCCTCATGTTTCTGGCTTGCCATTCACGTTTCTCTCTCTCTTGCTGTCCTACCAGATTTCTCTCTCTTACTGTCAGATTTCTCGTACCAGACTTTCCTCTGTTCTACTGACGGTCTCTCTCTCTTCATCCACCCCTTTTTGGCCGTTCCAGATTTTCTCCCCATTTCCCTTATTTGGTCGTGTTTTCTCTCTCCTTCTCGTCTACTCTTCTGGTTTGGCCGTCACTCTTGTCTTTTGGCCGACCACCCCTGTTCTTCTGATGACAACTTCTCTCTCTTCTTTGGGTGTATTTTGGGTGTATCGGTGGTGTCCGACTTTCTCCCCTTTTTGGTCTTCTTTTCTCCTTCACTCGACGACGGCTCCAATTTGGCCGTATCTTGACCTCTATTCTCTGTTCTTTGTTCAGCCCTTACTTTCAGTGTCTCTTTCTTTCTCTCTCTCTCTCGACGATTGTTCTTCTTTGTTGCTGTCGGTATCTCTTTTTTTTCCACTCATTGTTTCGTCTCTTTTCCTTTCTCTAACTTGCCATTCATCTCTTTGTCTCCTTCTCCTATTTGGCTAGTTTTCATTTTCTCTTCTTCTTTCAGCGATGCCTACTATTCACTCGACGATTGAATCATTTTCTCTCTCGAAGGCTTCTGTTCACTCAATTGCCAATCTCCTCTTTTCTATTTTGTCGTCCCCTATTCTGCCATTCTCTTGCTAATGTGTGCTTTAGCCATATGTTGTGTTTTTCTATTTTCTCTATTTGGTCGTCCACACACTTTTGTATTTTTCTATGTATTCAATTGCATTGGCCTTGCCCTAATTTTGTCTTCCAAGGTCTTTATATACTATCTTCCATAAAACCCTAATAAGGCTAACTTGCGGCGAATTCACTATCTTGCCCCTCCATTTAACTTTTACATTCTTGCCCCTCTATGTGGCTTTTACCTTATTGCCCTTTTATGTGGCTTTACTTTCTTGCACACTTAAACCTAGTTAACAACAATTATAACCCATACAAGGCTATGGGAACAACAATCTCTCCCTTTGTAATTATTGACAAAACTCATAACAAAAGCTACTATGTAGCATTTTCAACTCCCCCTAAATATGCACTCCCCCTTTCTTAACAGCCCCCCCTGCATTGTTGCTTCTCTCCCCTTTTGCCAACCAATTGCAAATCTAAAAAAGCTCACAAAGTAGAGATGGAGGATTCACCTGATTTTTAGGCTTAAGGAGGCATTCGCACAGACAAACTCATTCGATGCTTTTCAAACTACTCCATGGACAGAGATTTAGTTAGATCTTATGAAGTCTCTTCAACAGATTTAGGTTCAACTTGTGAGAGTAAAGCAATAGCTCCCACAATTCTTCTTGTTGTTGTAACTCCTGCTGATGAATCGCTTATGATCTGATTTTCTTGATGAGTATTGGTCCATGTTTTCTTTGGCTTTCTTTCTTGTACAGTCTTAGTTGCAAGAGGATCTCTTTCTTCTCCACTGCAACAGTATTGCCTTCTTTACTCTTTACCTGGCAACCTATTTTTGTGAATATTACCTTATGGTCTTCATTGCATAGTTTGCTAATGATTCTATATTATATCTGATCATTTAACGTGCAAAACATCTTTAGCTTTCCTCTTCTAATGTTTATTGACCCCTAACCACTGATGTTGAGTAAATCATCATTGCCAAACTTGACTATACCTTCTCTTGATTTATTTAGCTTTGACAATTTACTCTTATCTCTCGTCATGTGTGAAGTGCATCCATTATCAAGGATCCACTACTTATCCTTGTAGTCAGCTTTGAGTGCAATTTCAGCTATATTAGCCACCTCCCTTTTATATTCCTTCTTTTGAACTAGTTAAAAGATAGCTTTCTTCTTTTTCTTAGCTTTGACTGCACTGCTTGTTTTCACTGTGCCATTGAGTGTCTTTTCTTGCTCAGGGAGAAGTTTCATGCATCTCTTGGCATTATGGTCATCATGGCCACACCTTTCACACTATTCCAAGTCTGCCAATATAGCAAACTTGTTCTTTGAAACCATTGGTTTGGGCTTTCGCCAACACTTATTATCAGTGTGTCCTTGCTTTTTATCGTATGTGCAAGAACTCACGACAAGTGTTCTCCTCAGAATTTTGTATTGTCTTCCCCTGTATGTAGCATCATATCTTCTCAAGTAGGAGACATATACTGGCCTTCTCCACCAGCAATTACTCGCCTTATGACCCCGAACTCTATAACAAAGACAGTGACCTTGAAATTGCCTCTTCTTGGGTTTGATCACAGCTTGTCTTCTCCTGTTCATCACTTGCTATGTAGGCAACGTAACTGGCTTCTTTGCTTGTGTGACTTTAATTTCAACCACCTTCTTCTCTTTTTTTTTTATTCAACCATAGCACTCTACTGGCTGACTTTCTTTTCTTCCTCCTTGTTTGACACCCTAGGTTGCTTCTTCAGATCTTCTTTATTCTCATCTATCTTCTTCTAAGTCACAACCTTCTCTTTCAACTTCTGTGGCACATTCTTATTTTCTTTAGCCAATACAGCCTCAAATTGCTACACATTCCCTACATTCTTGTCTCCTTTTGCAGAACTTGTTTCTCCTATCATTTCAAGGTTCTACAAGTTTTCTTTGCTACTTTTGAGTTGTTGCTAAAGTCTCTGCAATTCTTTCTCCATTTCTTCAATGTTTAAAGCCCTTGAACCAAGCTCTACTATAAAGTCTTCACATATTTTGATTTGTTCTTCAAATCTTCTCTTCAAGTCAATATGTTCAGCCCTTATTTCATCCTTTTGATTTTCAGCTTCCTCAAACTTTACTTCAACTTGTTTTATATGGGCTTCCAACCTTTTTATGGTTTTGCCCCTTCTGATTATCTCCTTTGAAGCTGCTTCTAACTCAGCTACAAGATCTGACTTTTCTTCATCAACCTCCTCTTCCTCTTTAGAGATTGAACTACCACCTTTAGCTAATGCCATAAAGGCATGCTCATCTAATGATTCTTCATCTTCCTCCTCAGCTTCTTTTATCTGACTCACATAGCTCTTGAATGAGCCTCTCTTCTTCTTTTGTGGGTTAACAGTCTTCATACTGAACTTTTTTTATTTGAGTGATGATCTTCTCCATGTTGAATTCTGCTCATCATCACCATCCTCATCTTTATCATCAAGTTTTACTTTGCACTGAGAAGTAAAGTGTCCAACCTGTCCACACCGATAACATCTTAAGGACAACTATTCTTTTCCTTTCTTAGACCCTTTTTTGAATTTCCTTTTAAAGTAAGCCAATACTTCACCTTCACTTTCTTCCTCATCAACATCATCATCATCCTCAATGGATGATTCTTCCTCTTCTTTTATCTTCAAGTGTTTCATAGCATTGAAAGCTATCTCTTTTGATGCCTTTTTTGTTGCAGAGCTTTTAGCTAACTTTATTCTCATCTCATATGCAATAAGATTGCACTGGAGATCATGCTAAGACATAGAATTAAGATCTCTACTCTCCTCTATTGTTGCCACCTTTAAGGCAAACCTCTTAGGCAACATTCTTAGAATTTTCTTCACAATAGATGAGTCGTTCATGTTCTTCCCATGACTTCTAAGGTCGTTTACAACATTAAAACCCTTGTGAAGAAATCTTGAACTATTTCATTCTTCTACATTATGAGAGATTCATATCTCTCCTGGAACACTTAAAGCTTAGCTTCCTTCATTTTGCTATCACCTTCATAGACTTTCTACAATCTATCCTATATCTGCTTAGCAGATTTGTAGTCCATAACTTTAGCATACTCAGCATTTATCAATGCTGAAATGATGAGTCCTTCATGTTCTTCCCATGACTTCTAAGGTCATTTACAGCATCAATAACCCTTGTGAAGAAATCTTGAACTGTCTCATTCTTCTGTATTCTGACAGATTCATATCTCTCCTTGAACACTTAAAGCTTAGCCTCCTTTATTTTGCCATCACCTTCATAGAATTTCTGCAATCTATCCCATATCTCGTTGGCAAATTTGTAGTCCATAACTTTAGCATACTCAGCATCTGTCAATGCTGAAATTATGACATTTGAGGCCTTCCCATTTATCTCAAACTGCCTTAACTCCTCTGGGGTTAGGTCTTTACTTTCTTCCGAAGCCACAAAACCCTCCTGTACACATTTTGTCACCTTCATGCCCATGGTTGTAAATAGCACTTGCATTCTTGGTCTCCATATATGATAGTTGATTCCATTGAAGATCGAAACCTTCTTATTATAAGTGGTGCTAGTGCTGTTATCGACTTCCATTTCTCAGTATGCTGAACAAGTCAAACTTTTAGATCCCCTCAAACTAGTACACCAAGCTGTTAAGTTTCAAATTGGTGAACCTGCGCTCTAATACCAACTGAAGTTCCTAACTTCTCCCTAAGACCTACTAGTTTGTGATATTGAAAGGGGGGTGAATTAGTTTCACCACAATTCAGAATTCAAGTACAATACAAAGAGTGTCACTTACTGTGTCTACCCTACTTCTAGCTTGTCTTGCTTCTGTTGAATTGAAAGGCTGCTCCACTACCACTTAGAAGTTCACCGCAATGCTCTCTAACCTTTATTGAAGAAATCTGAAAAATACGTTGTGTTCTTTTAATGCTTCGCCGAATTTCTTCTATACATTGTCTCACACAACTCTTGCTTTCACCGTCTCACTATCTTCCTGTCTCCTTGTCTCACAGCTAGCCTCATGTTTCTGGTTTGTCGTTCACGTTTCTCTCTCTCTCGTTGTCTGGCCAAATTTCTCTCTCCTACCACCGGATTTCTCTCTCTTATCGTCCAGCCGGATCTATCTCACCGTCCAGCCAGATTTCCCCTATTCTACAGACGGTCTCTCTCTCTCTCTTCATCCACCCCTCTTTAGCCGTTCTAGATTTTCTCTCCTTTTCCCTTATTTGGTCGTGTTTTCTCTCTCATTCCTATTGACTCCTCTGGTCTGGCCGTCTCTCTTGTGTTTTGGCCGACCAACCTTGTTCTTGCGATGACGGCTTCTCACTCTTCTTTGGGTGTATTTTGGGCGTATCAATGGTGTTCGGTTTTCTCCCGTTTTTGGTCCTCTTTTCTCCTTCGCCCAATGACAGCTCCAATTTTGTCGTATCTCACCTTTGTTCTCAGTTCTTTGTTCAGCCCTTACTTTCGGTGTCTCCTTCATTGTTGCTGTCGGTATCTCTTCGTTTAGCCGCCCAATATTTTCCACTTGTCGTTTTGTCTCTTTTCTGTTGACCCACTTGGTCGTTCACCTCATTGTCTCTTTCTCCTGTTTGGTCAATTTTCATTTTCTCTTCTTCTTCTGGCGACGGCTACTACTCACTCAACGGCTAAATCATTCTCTCTCTCCTCCCGTTGATGGATACTGTTCACTCAATTACCGATCTCATATTTTCTATTTTGTCGTCCCCTATTCTGCCGTTCTCTTGTCATCAGTGTGCTTTGGTGGTGTGTTGTGTTTTTCTATTTTCTCTATTTGGCCATCCACACATTTTTGTGTTTTGCCGTGTATTCAATTGCATTGGCCTTGCCCTAATTTTGTCTTCCAAGGTCTTTATATACTATCTTCCATGAAACCCTAATAGGGCTTACTTGCTGTGAATTTACTATCTTGTCCCTCTATATGGCTTTTATGTTTTTACCCTTCTATGTGGCTTTACTTTCTTGCACACTTAAAACCTAGTTGACAACAATTGCAACCCATACAAGGCTATGGTAACAACATTGTACTTGCTCAAATCAAAAAAGGAGTTGATGTTTTGCAAAACCTTAGACCACCAATGACAAGGGCAAGGTCAAAGAAAATAAAGGAAGCATTCAACAACTTATAGTGCAACATTTACTTATAAGAAATTACTAGGCATGAATTAAAGATGATGGAGGCTTTACCAATGCTTGCAAATGTGTCATTTGTAGGGGAACATGAAAACCATGGCCTTAGGAAGGAAATAATCAACATCTAAATAGGTATGTTGCCTTCCATATAGAATTTAAAGTTGATCCAATTTTGGATCCTTAGGACTTGATTTTGTTTCTCCACCTTAACAGCCTTATGCAACAAATAGTGTTATGAAGCCACTACATCTGTAATTTTCTTGTTCAAACCACCAATAAACCTTGCCATGGTAGCCTTATAGTCTTCTTCTACATTAGCTCTAATCATGGCTATTTCCATATCTATGTAATACTCCTTCACACTAATGGACCCTTGAACAAGCCCTTGCAACTTTCCATACAAGTCTCTATAGTAATGGCTACATATAAATCTCTTATACATTATTATTGTCATCACTTTCCATCACTGAATTGGACTCTCACCATTACTCTTTCTACTTATCACCAATTGGTCCCACTAAATACTTGCATAATTAGTGAATTCTATGGTTGCTAACTATACTTTTGTCTCTTTGGAATAATTATGCAATCAAATACATGCTCAACCTTTCTTTCCCACTCCATATAAAGTTCAAGATCATTCTTCCCTTAAAATGCTAGAATCTTTATCTTTATGTTACCCAAATGTTATTTGTTTTGGAAACAACCTTCCTACTTTTTCTTGGGCTTGATTCTTCATAGTTTGATTCTTCCTTATCTTCTTCCTCAATCACATTCCTTCCAAAAGATTTGGATTTGGTAGGTGATTGTAACTCCTCTATCCTTGCATTTATCATCATAAATTGCTCAGTAATAGCCTTCATCCAAATCTTCATGTCTATATCATGCAATTCTCCTTCATTACTCAGGTTTATAACCTATAGAGATATATTAGTCATTAAAAGAAATTTGTTCCTCACACACTCCTTCACATTTTTGCCCTTGAATTAGATTGTTATCACTTGTATTTCATTCTATTTTGGCTTTTCTCGATGATGATCTCACCACTCTTGCCTTTTCCCACTTAAGTTAGCCCCTTTTATATTCTTGAAAGACTCAAGATTAACAAATCACAAGGAGCAATCCATTAATGGCATATCTCAAAATCAAAACTTTTAAAAAGAAATTCATGATATCCTTTTTAGGCTAAAAAAAAATCAGATTTCCAACCTTATACATTATAAAATGAAAGAATCAAGATGCATTACTTAGTCTTCCTTTTTATCTTCTCTCTTTCTTTTTTAACTTTCCTTTTTCTACTTTTTTTAATCAAAACAATCACCCATAGAATTAACACAACTTAAGAGCAAGAAGCTAATTAGAACAAACCAAACAAACTAAGCAAAGAAACACAATAAATGAATAAAATACGAAGAAAAGTACCAAACAAAGATGGAAAAGGGATATATAACTTATTCTAGAACCATGACCCTGATACCAATTAGTAAAGAACCTAGGTGACCAACCTTAAGAACCATTGAATCAATTTATTATACGCACCCCATAAAAGTAATAAACAAGTTTGGTTAATTAAATTAAAACCCTAAGGAAACTCAGTCCTAAAAGCCTCAACCTTTATATGCCATAATGGTTGATCACTCCTTTGATAAGTCTAGACATTGTATTCTTCCAAGAACACGAAAAGGCATAGCAAAGTTTGCTGAAAGTACCTCAATCTTATTGATTCCGTTTTGCATAGTTGTAACCTTTATATAGACATGTAAATATTACAATCCTATAAGGACAAGGTGTTTCTTAACATATCTATAGTGGAAAAACCTTAATTACCCTAATTAAGAAATACAAATCTACCTTGATTAGGAATCTTACGAAATATAAATTTGTCTTGATTAAAAATTCTTAAAAAAGACTATAACTAATGATAGCTAGGTATAAGAGTCAAAGTAAAATCCTAACCAATATATTAAGACTTAGCTAAACCTACAAGCCTAAATAAACCCAAGAAGTTAAGCCTTTTTTACAAGTAATTTGGCCTTAATTTAAAATACAGCAACACAAAACAAAATCAGGCCCTTTAATACAACTTAACATGCAAATCAAGCCTTTCCTTAGCTTAATCATACAGCTTGGACTTATATCATGGGCACCATGTTTTGTTCTTCGAGTTCCTTGTCCATCATTTTGCACAAAAAGATAAGTAATTATCCCTAGTGTAGAAAACTTTGGAACTACTATAAAATCTTCTAGAGCACCCTCTTTATCATGAAACTCCATAATTAAACTTTGTAAAGCTTCTTTAATCCTTTTTGTCCTTGTCTTAATAATTGGACCACTGATTCATTACAAAAGATCTTTGGAATACTTGCTTTGTTGCACTTGAATAGCACCTTGTTCTCATCAAAACAGTAACCATCCTTAAGCTTTGCATCTTTTTTTTTTTGTTTTGAGAATAGTTTGTTGTCTTTCTAGTTTAACTTCCATGATAAGTTAGAAGTTGAACTAGCTTTGGGTGAAACCTTAGACTTGGTTTACCTTTCAACTTTAATAGCCTTATGCAATAGGTCCTCCATCTCAACACAATGTTGTAATGCCATTACATCAACTATCTCTTTATTTAAATCACCTATGAATCTAGCCATAGTTGCCTTACAATCCTCCTCTACATTAGCCCTAATTATGGCTATCTTCATATCCTTGTAGTAATCTTTTACACTTATGGAATCTTGAGTCAACCATTGCAAGTTTGAAAAGAACTGTAGAGATGATGGGTGGAAGACTTCAATGGATGTAAGAGGCCCATTGCACATTCCAAAAGGCCCAATAACATGAGCTAGAGCCAAAAATATTAAATAAGTACTAAATGGGCTGATTGAGGACATTTAGGCCAACCAAGCTTTAAATGGTGCGAATTCAAGTTTGACAAAGAGTCCAGCCTAATTAATATAATTGGATAGAAGGCATGGGGAATATGAGGCTCCTAAAGTAAGAAGGCAGTTGAAACATGCCTATGACCATGAAGATGATGAATTTGATGATCAAACTATTGTGGTTACAATTGTTAATAATAGAAGGGATCCAAGAGAATTTTGGAGGCAAGGCACCTATGACCATAATTTGGGTAGTATTAAAATGATAATTCCTCCATTCCAAGGTTAGAATGATCCTAATGCATACTTAGAATGAGAGAAGAAGGTTGACTTGGTTTTTGACTGCCATAACTATTTAAAGGAGATAAGGGTAAAGCATACTATAGTTGAATTTACTAATTATGCTATTATTTGGTGGGATCAACTTGTATTGACTGGGAGAAGGAATCATAAGCAGTCTATTAATACATGGGAGGAGATGAAGGCTATGATAAGGAGGAGGTTTGTTCCTAATCACTATTATAGATTATAGGGAGTTGTACCAAAGGCTGCAAGGGCTCACTCAAGGCACCAAAAGTGTGGAGGACTACCACAAGGTGATGGAGATTACCATGATTTGGGTGAATGTAGAAAAAAAAGATAGAGAGACAACCATGGCTCGATTTTTGCAAGGGCTAAATAAGGACATAGCAAATGTGATTATATTGCAACAATATATGGAATTAGAAGACATAGTGCACATGACAATGAAAGTTGAAAGGCAACTTAAACAAAAGGGCTCTTCATAGTTTGGGCAGAACTTAGGTTTTGCCTCATCTTGGAAGCCAAATTGGAGTAAAAGGGATGATATGTTCAATTACAAGTTGAAAGCCGAGCTATCCAAGCATAATAATATGGGTTCTAGCAAGGAAACAGGTAATTTTGAACACCAACCAAGTAGAAATAGAGATGTTAAATGTTTTAAGTGTTTGGGCAAGGGTCACATTGCATCTCAATGTCCAAATAAATGTGCAATGATCTTGAGAAGTAATGGTCATGTTGAAATTGAAAGTGAATCAAATGATGATTCTGTGCCATCAATAGAGGATGAAAGTGATGGAGAGGAGTATTCGGTTAACAGAATAGCTCTCGTTATAAGGCGAGCATTAAATATGCTAGTAAAGGAAGAAAATGAGGTCTAACAATAAAACATCTTTAAACAAGGTGTCTTATCAAAGTTAAGTATGTAGTATGATTATTGATGGTGGAAATTGCACTAATGTTGCTAGCACAACTATGGTTGAGAAGCTAGATTTACCTATTATGAAGCATTTTAGACCATATATGCTTAAGTGGTTGAATGATAGGGGTGAAGTCAAGGTAAATAAGCAAATGAATATCATTTTCTATCATAAGGTACCATGATGAAGTTTTATATGATGTACCTATGCATATGGGCCATATTCTATTAGGAAGACCATGACAATTTGATAGGCGAATTATGCATGATGGCTTCAAGAAATGATATTCCTTTCTAATGAATGAAAACCTATCACCCTTGTACCATTATCACCTCAACAAGCTTATAAGGATCAATTAAGGATTAAAAATGAGAGTGAACAAAAATGAGAGATTCATAAAAGAGAAAAGAGAGGAGAAAATGTGAGGACACAAGAGAAAGAGAAGAAAAGAGAAAGTTTCTATGCAAAAGAAAGTGATGTCAAAAGAGCATTATATGTCAAACAACCTATGATTGTACTTTTACACAAGGCTTATTTTAATACTAACAAGTTTGACCCATATTTGCCTAGTGTTGTCGTTGCTATATTGCAGGAATTTGAAGATGTATTCCCCACTGATGTCCCAAGTGGATTGCCACCCAATAGAGGAATTAAGCACCAAATTGATTTCATTCCGTGTTGTTCCCACATCCTTGTATGGGTTGTAATTGTTGTCAACTAGGTTTACATGTGCAGCTAAATTGAAGCCATATGGAAAGGCAAAAAGGTAAAACCACACAGAAGGGTAAGAAAGTAAATTTATTGCGTAAGCCCTATTAGGGTTTCATGGAGTGTAGTATATAATGGTCTTGGAAGACAAATAACAAACAAGTCGACAATATTGAATGGGAGAAGAGGAGCAACCGTCGAATGAAGAGAAAAAACACTTGGAAGAGAGAGAAGAGCCATTGACGGGAAGAAGAAGAGAAAAAGAAAATTGTAGCCGTTGTCCGAAAAGAAGAAGAGAGAGAAAAAGAATTCGTTGAACGAAGGAGAGAAAAAGAGAAAAATATATATATATGGCCAAATTGGAGCCATCATCGGGCGAAGGAGAAAAGAGTGACAGGTATACGGGGCTGGACGGCAGGATGAAGAAAAGCAGACCAGCAGAAGAAGTAACCAGATGGCCATAGAAAAGAGAGATACCGATGACAACAAAGAACAATTGTCGAGAGAGAAAGAAAGAGGAGATGGCCGAAACAGAGGAGTCGATACAGCCAAAATCAAATCCAACTGGATGGTGAGATAGATCCGGCTAGACAGTGAGAGAGATTAAGTTGAATGAATAGAGAGAAACCACCGGCAGAATCGAAGACGGATGAAGAGAGAGAAATCTAGTGAAGAGAGAGAAATTTGACAGTAAGAGAGAGAAACAGATAAGGGAGCCATGAGACAGTGAGATCGTGAGACAAGGAGACGAGTGAGACTGTTAGATGGTAAAAGTAGGAATTGTGTGATACAACATAGAGAACGAATTCAGTGAAGCATTGAACTCAACGTATTTCCAGACTTCTTCAAGAGAGGTTAGAGAGTGTTGCGGTGAACTTCTAAGTGACAGTGGAGCAACCTTTCAATTCAACAAAGGTAATATAAGCTAGAAGAAGGGTAGACACAGTAAGTAACACTCTTTATATTGTACTTGCTCAGTAATTGCAATAGTGAAAAGAGTAGAGAATTAAAGACATCCATTATAACTGTTGGAGATTGAAAGAGTAAACGTTGGAGATTGAAAGAGTAATAATCCTTCTCATTCTGAATAATACATTAGACAATAGCTTTATAGATGCTAGACCTAGTAAAAAAGGAAAGTAATAAAAGGTATATCAAATCCTATAACTTATGGGACCTTAAAAAACCTACCTAAATTAGTTTATTTCTAAAGATATATTCTAAAATTAGCTAACTATGCACAACATAAGCCACTAATCACATTTTCCTACACTCCCCCTCAAGCTGGTGAATAGGCATTTTTTATTCCCAGCTTGGATATTATATTTTGAAATACCAAACTAGTTAACCCTTTGGTAAGTACATCCGCAAGCTGGCTGTGTGTAGGCATGTAAGGGGTACAAATCAACCCGCTCTCCAAGTGTTCTTTGATAAAGTGTCTGTCGACTTCAATGTGCTTTGTTCGATCATGTTGTACTGGGTTGTGTGCTATGCTGATTGCAGACTTGTTGTCACAATAGAGTCTTATTGAGCCATCCCACTTAATCTTCAAGTCTTCTAGAATGATTTTTAACCAAAGTACTTCACACACACCTTGAGCCATTGCTCGAAATTCTGCTTCTGCACTAGACCTGGCCACTACATTCTATTTTTTACTCCTCCATGTCACAAGGTTTCCACCAAGAAAGGTGCAATATCCAGTGGTTGACTTTCTGTCAACAATTAACCCAGCATAATCAGCATCTGTGTATGTCTCAAGTACTAAACCTCCGTTCCTTTTGAATAAAATACCTTTTCCTGGTACTCCCTTAAGGTACTGTAATACTCGGTAAGCTGCTTGTAGATGAACTTCCTTTGGGTTATGCATGAATTGGCTAATCACACTAACTGCATATGTTATATCTGGTCGTGTGTGAGACAAATAAATAAGTCTTCCTACAAGGGGTTGATATGTTGCCTTGTCTACCGCAACATCCTCCTCTGCTTTTCCAAGTTTGGCATTCTGATCTATTGGAGTACTTGCTGGTTTGCATGCTGTCATGCCTGTTTCCTTTAGGAGATCCGTGACATACTTTTGTTGGGAGATAAAAATGCCTTGCTGAGAGTGAGCAACCTCAATCCCAAGAAAATATTTGAGCCTTCCTAACACCTTGATCTCAAATTCCTTGCCTAAACAATGACTCAAGATTTGTTTTTCTTTGTCATCATCTCCTATCACTATTATGTCATCAACATAAACAAAGAGAGCTGTGACTCCCCCTGACCTTGAGTGTTTAATGAACAATGTATGATCCCCTCGGCTTTGTTTGTATCCCATAGCTATCATAACTCTAGCAAATAGTCCGAACCATGCTCGTGGTGATTGTTTTAGACCATATAAGGCTTTCTTCAATTTACACACAGTTTGAGAATCCAAGTTCTTCCTATAACCTGGTGGGACCTCCATATAAATTTCTTCCTCTAGTTCTCCATGCAAGAATGCATTTTTTACATCAAACTGTTGTAATTCCCAACCATAGTTAGCTGCCAACGACAATAAAACTCTAACAGTATTCATTTTTGCAACTGGTGCAAAAGTTTCTAGATAATCAATTCCATAGCTTTGAGTATATCCTTTGGCTACTAACCTTGCTTTGTATCTTTCTATTGATCCATCTGCTCTATACTTTATTGTATACACCCATTTACACCCTATAGGCTTCTTTCCCACTGGTAACTTTACCAACTCCCAGGTTTTATTTTTCTCAAGTGCCTCCATTTCCACATTCATAGCTTGTTTCCATTTCTCGTTGGACAACGCCTCGGATAAGGTGGTAGGAATGGTAATGGTGTTTAAGCTAACAAGGAAGGATCGATGAGATGGTGAAAATTTCTTAAAAGACATAAAGTGTGCAAGAGGATATAAAGGTTGTTTTGTGCACTCTCTTGTTGCTTTCCTAATAGCAATGGGAAGATCCTGGTCATCCCTACTCATATGAAATTCAGTTTCATTTTGCAATGTAGGATTAGGTTGTTTTGTGCACTCTCTTGTTGCTTTCCTAATAGCAATGGGAAGATCCTGGTCATCCTTACTCATATGAAATTCAGTTTCATTTTGCAATGTAGGATTAGATATTGTTACCTCATTCTCAGGACTTGGGTTGGACTCTTGGACCTGCATAAATTCAGGAACGATCATCTTCTTCCTTGTGAACACCTTGCCCTTGCCAAAACTTACATTCTCAGGTGTAGAATCTGGTTTTTCAGACATATGGTTTGGTTCATTTTCAACTATATGTTTAGAAAGATTTTCAGACACACGGTTTGGTATAATGGGACAAGATGAACTGGATGGTTTACACATGGACAGTGGCGATAGATCAAGTAAAACATCCTCATCCTTATTTTCTATTGTTAAATTCTCCCCCTGAAAATAAGGATGGGTGAAGTAAGACTCATGTTCATTGAAAGTGACATCTATTGAGACATAGAACTTTCTTGATGGAGGATGGTAGCACTTATACCCCTTTTGAGTTGAGGAATACCCCACAAAGACACATTTTATTGCCCTTGGATCTAATTTCCCTTTAGTTGGACAGTGAACATGAACAAATGATACACACCCAAATATTCTAGGAACAACGTTATTTGTAGTTTGTAGGTTAAGGTAGAATGTGGAGAGTATTTCCATAGGACTTTTGAATCCCAAAACTCTAGATGGCAAACGATTTATGAGATGGGAAGCAGTGAGAACTACTTCCCCCCAAAAATTTTTAGGCACATTGTTTTGGAACATAAAGGCTCGGGTTTTTTCAAGAAGGTGACCATTTTTCCTTTTCACTACTCCATTTTGTTGTGGGGTATTGACACAAGATGATTCATGTACTAGACCTTCTTTTTGAAAATATGGAGTTAGGGTTTGATTGAAATATTCCCTAGCATTATCTGACCTAAACCTTTTGATATTGATTCCAAATTGATTTTTGACCATGGAGAAAAAATTTGGGAGAACGGTAATAACATCTGATTTATGCTTGAGTAGAAAAATCTAGGCAACACGAGTACAGTCATCAATAAATGAAACAAACCATCTTGCTCCAGAAATATTAGGAATAGACGTAGGACCCCAAATATCACTATGAACAAGATAGAAAGGAACCGAACTCCTTTTGTTACTGGCTGGAATTGGTATACGCTTATGTTTAGCAAGTTCACATACCTCACAATGAAAGGTTTCAACATTTAGATTTTTAAACAAAGAAGGAAACAGAATTTCAATAATTCTAAAAGATGGATGTCCAAGTCGGCGATGATGGAGCCAAACTTTCTCTTTATTGGATGAAAGATTTTCTGACATAAAAGAATGGGATAATCTGCCCTTAGTAATGTTTAATTGACTTGGTGCTTCAAGGTAGTAGAGACCATACCGTTCTTTAGCATGTCCAATCATCTTCCCCAAATCCTTGTCCTGAAATTCACAATAGTCGTGATGAAAAACCATATTGCAGTATAAATCTTGAGTAAGTTTTTGTATAGAAATCAAATTTGTGGACAGTTTAGGGACAGGGAGGACATTTTTAGGATCAGTGATGGACCTATTTTAACATTCCCTACACCGGCTACAGTGGTCACCGAACCGTCTGCTGTGGCTATTTTCCTACTGCTTGGACATGGGGAATACGTGGAAAAAATATTTGGTAAGTGAGTCATATGGTCAGTAGCTCCTGAGTCCATGACCCATGAGTTGGCAAAGGTTGTACCCGAAACATTTAACCCAATGGAGAATGGAAACTCACCTGAATATGCCAAAGAACAGGTACCTGAGGGTGTTTCAAGGTTGTTGATAAGTGATCCTGTCCTCTCGATCACTTCTTGGTTATGACTGCCTATCTCCTTTGGGGTTGATTCACTTAGTTGTACTGCAGCAACGTGAGCCTGCCTATAGTTCCTTGGTTGTTCTCCTTTCTGTCCCCATTCTCGACTGGGGGGCTTTCCATGAAGCTTCCAACACCTTTCACGAGTATGGCGTGCCTTATTACAATAGGTGCACCACAAGCTGTCACGGTTTTGAGCTTTTGGTTGATTAAGCTGTCCACTTCCAAAATATGGTGGTCTGTCCATATTTGTGACTAATTTGTTGTCACCCCTAGCTATCATGACTGAGTTATCCATCATTTGTGATTCTAGCATCAGACCTCTTCTACTTTCCTCGCTTCGGATTATTGCCACCACCTCATTAAAACACGGAACTTCTAACTTGCCAAGAATTTGGACCCTTACATGATCAAATTCAGGGTTAAGACCAACGAGGAACTCATAAACCCTGTCTTGCTCAATGAATGCCTTTAGAACCTGCATCATCTGGACATTTGGTTTTTATCACCCTATAATGATCCAGCTCTTGCCATAAGGATTTCAATTGATTGGCATATTCAGTGACTGTTTTGTTTCCTTGTTTTGCTGTCATTGTCTTTACCTTGACATCATATACTTGAGCTGCATCTCTAGCTTTAGAATAGGTTTGTTGAATTGCGTCCCAAATATCCTTGGCAGTGGTCAAGAACATGCATGTGTCACTAATTTCAGGGATCATAGAACTCCATAGCCATGCCATAATCATGGAGTCTTCTTCATCCCATGCCTCAAAACCCAGATCTCCTGGCTTAGGTCCTGTACCCATAAGATGACTGATCTTCCCTCTTCCTTTCAGCACTGTCCGAACCAGTTGGGACCACTTCAGATAATTTTTTCCATCCAACCTATATGCAGCTTGGATACTTTGTAGTTCTCCAATTTGTTGAGATCGAACCCCCTCTGATTGGGTTGTAGAACCTGTCTCTGCAACCTCAGACATCTTTTATGAAAAAAAAATAACAATTCTAGGCAATTAAGGCCTTCCACGTGAAGTAGGGATCACCAGCAATAAAGGCTAGCAATCTGTTTTGATGTCAAAGAAAAGAAAAGAAAATAGAAGGAAGAAGACTAATAAGAACAAAGGCTCTGATACCATGTTGGAGATTGAAAGAGTAAACGTTGGAGATTGAAAGAGTAATAATCCTTCTCATT